>BSDF01000010.1:13424768-14659768 GCA_027925045.1 Hypotaenidia okinawae
TAATGCAAAAAAACAAGTACTCCAACTGGATCTATTTTACAGTGAATTAATAATGCAGATTTATACAGAATGTGATGCATTGAGTGCTTTGTTTTTACAGGGACTTCAAAACCACTTTTTCCCCCATCACAAAACATTAGATTTAGTTATCTGACTGGTATTTTCTCAATGCTTTTCTTTTGGTCCAAAAACCCTGTTAATTACTGGAATAATAGTTTGGACTAGCTTGTAATTTTAAACTATAAAGTAGACCATATTATACGGTCTCACTCTCAGTCCCCCACACACACAGATTAGCACATTGCTATATACACATATTATATCAGACCTATTACACAATTAAGTATGATTATTTAGGCACGTAATCCTTTTTATTAAGTCTTATTACTAATGCCACCATTGTTGAGTTGTTAGGACTGAAAAACACTGGGGTTTACCATAAAGTACAGTAGGTGGCATGCGATAGCTCTTCTTTTAGGAGAACATCTCTTTTACTAGACATAGGAGATATTTAAAGTGTTAAAATTAATAGCAGGAAACTTCACATCACAACATTTGGTTGTTTGTTCCCATCTACGTAAAAATTGAGTTGCCCTGTGTAGCTGAGTTTTATGTTATTTTTACATTTCATCTGTAATTCCAGCTCAAAAGAAAACCCAATCAAAGGGTGTATATAAACACACCACACGGGTAACATCTTATCTCCCTTTTATTTTTGCAGATCAACTATTTATTACACAAGTATTTTTAGCAACTAAAACCTGGTTTGCAATGTGTTTCAGATGGAGTGTATTTCAAAAAATTCACAGGAATTGTCAGATAATATTTTAGCTAAGAAATATTTGAGGGGGAGGAAAACCTTTGGTTCAGACCTTTAACAGATGTTCAAATACAGGGGTATGATATTGTACCAGGGAAGTCAACTGGATGTTTGCCACTGCCTTTAGTAAAAACTGCTTTTGAAAAACTTGAAGTCATTAAAATATGTAACTAATAATCCCAAAATAAACAGCACAGGAAGGAGCAAATGGAAGTGTTCTTACTGGTCTCATTCATTTTGGTGATGATGTGTACACCAAGGTCAAAGTGGTGAGAGGTGGAGAGTTTACTAGCAGGAAAAAAAGAATTTTAAAAATTGCAACCGCTCAAGCGGTACTGCTACATTGAGATGCTTCTAAATAGCCCAAGGTCTAAGCTTAGAACTTGAGTCTTTCCTTTGCGGTATAGCCAGTCATTCTCCAGATCACACAGACACAAGGACTTCAGCTTGTTGCTTCTATGATCATAGCTAGTTTTCATATATCTAATTCTATATGTTCATGGCCCATCATTCGTCTTCCACCACCAGGTTTTATTTTGTTTCTAGCACTGAAGTTGTATATGTCATATATTTCACATTTGTAGAAAGATCTAATATTTCATGTATCCAAATAATACTTTAGCAGAAACAAATGTTTTGTTCTAACATTAGGAGTTTCATTCTACAGGAAAACAAATCTGGTTTGCCAGTAAAAGGAAGAATTAAAGCCCCCTATACAGCCAGAGTTACCCATATTGATATTTACAGTAATAAAGCAGACAGCATGGCTCATCCACCAGACTGGGAAACAGACCAAATATCTAAATGCTGATGTCAGTAGAATCCCCGGGTTAAATATTGTAAATTTATTTCTATTATGTATTACAAAAGGCACCCTTCCTCATTAATTTTACTGAAGTCTCCAGATGGGAAACAAAATATTAATTTTGTTCAGCCTTAGGCATTGTTGACTGTTAAGGTACTCACTAAATCACTGATCTTATACACATTAATATTAGATTTCTGCTATAAAAATTTAAGACCCATGGGTATAGGGTTCAGTTTGTCATAAGTATAATTAATTGTTTTCAGCAATGATTAATTTGTCAAAATGGCAAACATATATATTGGGCAGGCAAGACTCCTGAGCAAGCTAACCTACCTTAAAGTCATGGTAATACTCATGGAATTATGCAAATTAATTGAGTCTTTCAATGTTGCATAAAATGCTACTACTAGTACAATGCATGGAACATTAGGCTGTTCATCCAACAAAAAAAAGTTGCATTTTAAAGGCAGGCATCTTTACAAGAGAGTCCTGATGGCAGAAGGTCCTTAGAAGTACAATCTATTTTTCTGCAAAGTGATAGACTTTCAACCGTTACACAGAAGTTGTATTTTTTTTTATTACAATTTTTAAAGCAACCCTGAAGAGAAGAAAAAACAGTAAAATTCTGCTGGCCCTGAGACAAAGGAACCTTTGAGATTTGCACTCTGTACTGATGCTAGGGGGAAATGGTATATGTCCTAGCAATAAGAGTTTTACTAGTAAAACCTCATTTACAAGCTAGAAAACTCGTGATACACTACATTAAAATCTAAAAAGATTAACTTAATTATGCAAATTAAATTTACTGTTTATCTTCTAAATAGTAAAAGTCATTGTCAACATTGAAATAGCTGAATTATTCTAAATGCATTTCTTTCCCTCCGAAGTGAGCTACACGTATATTTGAAATCCCTGTGTAGTTTATTATTATCCAGAAATTCCATCCACACTTAGATTTATGCTCCTCACTAGCCAAAATCTTTATTCTTATGCCAACTACTAGTGGTTGGGTACCAATGAACTCAATACATCAACGCAGCAAACACAAGTATTCATGTCAAATATAATCACCGTTAGCATCCATACATTACTTTACCTGTGATTAAGTAGTCCTAATAAAGTCTTCCCCAAGAAATCACTTGGAATTTCCTGGAGATTCACTTTGCTAAATCTCCTACTTCTCTCTTAAAAACAGACATATTCAAAATATTCTAAGAGGTACTTCGGGAATGAAGAAAAGCTTCTCTCATGGCTGAAAATCTCTCTCCTAAATCTGATGGAGCCCCACAGAGCTGATTCTGATCTTCACCCATTTTATTCAAATGCCACCGACTGACATTAGAGGTTGTACCTATTTTACATTGCTGCAAATACTATGAGAATTACTACATACACCAAAACACAGGTAGACTGTGAGTGCATCATCCATCCTGGCACACCACAGAATAATGCAAGGCCATTAGACAAATGCACTAGTGAATCAATTATTATGGTTTGAGGCAACAACTTCTGGCCTTGGACTAACAGACAAGTATTAATTTCAATCTCTCCAGTGTCAACAGTCTTGCTATTAACATATATATCAAAGACACAGTTATTATGACAAACCTAATAGCCTTTTTTTCCTCATCTAATCACATTTTCAATATTTTTTTTTAACTTTGTATTTGAAAATTTATGGCTTTAAATGCAGAAGTTCTTTGCTTCTTTTTACAAAAATCAAATCAAATAATACCTGACATTCAGGGGTGTTATGCAATCTTACCCTAAATAACTTCATATTTGATGTATACAGTTAAAAAAGAATAGCCAGGAATGTTATGTTCAGTTCCATAAATTCAAATAAAGGTGTTTTGCCTCTCTCTCTCAAAAAGGAAAGAAAAAAAAAATCCCGTATGTTAGAATATCTTTATAAATAGTCTTAAAGGATTAAAAAAAATCAGAAATTCCAATCCATAAGGAAATCCAGCACTTAAATCCACTACATATATAGATATCATGTTAAGCTGAAGTAACAGGGTCCATCTTGCTTTGAATGCTTCTACATCATACCCGTTAGCACTAGCAGCAGTGGCTGTATGCGTAGAGGACTCGGAGCCTTTCAACTCCCATCTCAGGTTTCAGCCCATGCTCTGTGGGCAATTAGGGAGCCATCATTCCAGAGGAACTCCGTAGTCATCACTAGAGATACAGAGGTGTAGCTCCCAGAGGAGACCAAATGGGGCAGGAAGGTTGAGGTTGTAGCTCTGGATGGGAAGAACATGCAGTAGGAATACATAGAGGAATAACAGAGCCACCCCTGGCATAAAGCTGGGAGCCGCTGGTCAGTGGTGGTACCCAAGCAAAAACCTTTTGGGGACCTCTCCATTTTGACCACGCTTTGGTATCAGAGTTTAACAGAACATGCCAACAAACCAATAGGGTAGTAGCAACGTGAGGCAACAGCCAGCTACCCCAACACCTGTAAGTGGGGCATCTCCTCCTATTTATTTAAAAAATAAAGTATGAAGTATGGCAGAACTAATATATTGTAATCTAGAATCAATGCTTGCTCAGCTGGTAATGGTAACTGCTCAACCCTGCAAACATTAGGGCAACCTTGTACCTTGGCATATAGCCAAAGGAACAAATTAATCCCTCTACCCAGTAAGAACCAGTGACACTGAGCTGAGCATTCCAGCACAATGGTGCATTAGATCCTTCAGCTGCATTTCCCACAATGCTGATACAGACACGAAGGAGTCCCTGTGACAGGCCAGCAACTCCCTGTGTATTTCCAAAGGCTGGCCACAGACAGGCCCACAGTTCCACAAAAACTACAATTTGCATGGGAATTACCAGTGCCATGCCCTAACCATCTCTCTTAAAAAGAGCTGCTCTAGGTCCAGCTGAGGGGAGAATGGGGTCAGTTCCTCCATTTGAGCTGTCCATTTAGGAAGGACTCACTTGTCAGACAGTATGGTACCTGCCATACCCTCTGATACCTTGTTAATAGTCTAGATGACTTGTGAAATCACTATTAAGCAGACAATTATGGCATAACATTTTTCATATTATTACAACACATTTGCTAAATTAACCTTTCCGCTGTGATTTATTGCTAAGCTACAGAATATCCACAGTTGGACAGTAATCCTGCCTTGTTTCCATGCAAGGTCCTGAAGCCACATAACAGTCTCATTCCACGGCACCAGGGCAGTGATGGGATTTGAACAGGTTCACACGTGGAAGGCAGACCCAGGTGCACTTTCAAACATTCCCCTCTATTTGCATCCCACATAGCAGCACATGAGAAGCGTTGGGAGGGGAGGGCAAGAGAGTCATCACTATATTCATGTCCACTCATCTCGTTGTACAGTAAGTCTACATCTTCTTTCTACCTGAGAAGAGAGGTTTTCTTTTTCTTCCAGTGTCTTTCTACCTGCCATTTAATTCCATGGGATGCTAGACCTGCATCATAAGGCCCAAGCCTTGCTCTCATTTACATGAAGGAAGAAGGAACTGGGTCCCTGGGCAGTGTGTGTTTCTAATAAAATGTGTATTATTATTTCCTTAATACCCCTCCGTGTCTTAGAAGAGGTCCCATATCTGTATGCAAATTAAATATTTAGGTACTCTGTTTGAAATCTATTTTTTCGGTGACCCATCATGTAACTATCGTGTGCATTTTGGCAAGCTACCACGTTGCACATGTGCAGCAAATACGGTTTGTAACAAATCACTGCGATGTCCCGAAAAGCACATGTTAAACTTGCCCCATAGTCAGCACTCAAAATACAATATTTTGCTCATTTTACTTTTCCTTTTTTTGGTCTGAGCACAAAAAGCAATCAGATCTCATTGGGGAGTTAATCACTTGTGAACATAGAGCAATGAAATTATCTAACACAAAGGGCCCTTTTTTTCAACCCTTAAAATCACTGGTGAGCCTTTACACATTTATTCACTGTTGAAAATGATTTTGTAATTATTTTGAAAGAGTCATTTTGGGAGGTATGTGAAATGACTTCAACAGAAATACTCATACGAGAAAGCACTCAATGTAAAGATGACGTAATTGGACTCACAGCGTTTTTTCATATTCTATTTCTGCAAAGCCGCTCGCTACCAAATACTTAGTTGCTATTACTTACAGGTTATATGCTACATTTCATAACAGACATTTTTCACAGCTAGATCTATAGGGTGAGATATAGCAGAAGACAAAAATACTCTATGTTCAGGAGCTTTTGTTGCAACAAAGACACACTGCGGCCAGAGTTTATGTCCTCACTTGTCTAAAATTTATTTAACGCGCAAATCACAAGTCTACATCCCTGTAACAGCTTGTGTCAATCAACTATTCTGGTTTATATCCGCAGTTTGTTTTTACAGGCTCTAAGAAATGCAGACATACACATCTCAGGCACATATTTTTCCTCTGCATCCAAAAAGGGGGATGGGCACTTGTAAAATCAGCTTTTATAAAAAGATATCCATAAATATGTATTCCAGAGATGAAATTTGCTTGTTACTGCAGAGCTATAAATCATTGCCTCTTCCTAAGTGATAGGAGTGTAAAATATTTATTTCATATTAGTATACATCTATATACCAACATATATTGTGGGGTGATGCAACCTGGAATTCATAGGATGCTAAGGAGTTTATAGGATAACCTAATATTAATATAATTTATTGGTATTTACAGACCTCGGTGTTCCATTCTTAATCTTTGCAGTTTGTGAATGATCAGCATGGGCAAGCATCAGAAAATAAAGATAATAAAGACAATGCGGGATTAGTGGTATGCTGCAGAAAGAGAACCTTTCTGGCACCACATGCTGAGATGATGCTAACATTATGGTAAGAAAGCAGTCTCTTTGATTGCTCTAACACCACTATATTTCTAAAACGGTTGCTTTTGTTACCATCAAAATCAGAAGAGGCAACTTAAGGATTCGTTTGTTCTGTAACCTACAAAAATGACTTCTCAACATTATAAATACAGAAAGTTTTTTATTATTAATCCAAAAAATTTTGCTTTTTAGTATGAACCTTACATGATTTGCTTGCTTTCTCAGAGTTCTAGTGTGGACTTACTTAATGCACTGATATAGGTGTTCTTATACTACCAAACTTAAAAAGCTAAATCAAAAACTTGTTATGCCTATGTCGCCACTTTATACCTTTTATGTCCTCTTAAATCCTTGCTCCTTTTTTTTTTTACTTTTGACATAAAATTGTAATTGATGTCAAATTGATTCTTTACCTTGGTCTAGATGGTTTAAATGTGAACTACAAAATGTGTTACAAGTGAAAACAGATTTTTTTTAAAAGGTTTTCTTTCCAATCTATCTACACTAAGGATCACTGCTCAAAGTTACCTCAACCATTCAAAAGAGCCCTCACTGTTTGACTTTTCAACTTTCTTACATATTAAGTAAAAAAAAAAGCACCCTCCAGTAAATTACTTTGGGGCGGGGGGGAGTTGGGGGAGGGATATATAAAATTAAACAAAACCAGGTCTTACAATTTTACAATATCCTGCATGGGACTATGTAAGAATAGGACAAAATCTTCAGATTATTTGAGGAAGGAAGACATTATCCTCTTATGTTTAAAACACAAACATGCTTCCCAAAACTAAAAATTAAAGATCTGGGAAAAGCCATTTTACTACACAAATAGAATTGTCTATATTAGAACAAAAGAACTTTTATCTGTTGAAAACTGGAGTGTAGAATCCATTCCTGTCTGTTTCTTGGGTCATGAAGATTTTGAAAACACAGAGTTTATTCCACAATGCTTGAAATTTCTTTTGTTTGGCCAAAATTTTGCTCTGCCATCAGATGCACCAGGCTCAGATGCAAAAGCAAGCACTTTTTTTCTTTCTTTCTTTTCAAGTAGCCGTCAACAATCTTCAAACACATACAAAATTAACAAGATATTACTTGGCTACATATTCTTGAGCTTTACTAGATATGTTAAGGAAAGAAAGGATTTGTGATACTTTCCCTTCACCATCAACAACAGCGTCACTATGGCTATTTAAAAAAAGTTGCTGTGCTGCAGTTACTGTGGCACATGGGACTGAAATTTCCATTACAATGCACCAAGGCCGCCTCAGGTCCTGGAGACTGTGGGTATTATTTTTTTAAATGTTAATTTTTATTTTATTTTTACTTCATATGTAGAAATCTGACAGCACTTAAATTTTAATCATCCGGGAGCTTAATCCAGGATTTTTT
This sequence comes from Hypotaenidia okinawae, assembly GCA_027925045.1. Classification (NCBI taxonomy): domain Eukaryota; kingdom Metazoa; phylum Chordata; class Aves; order Gruiformes; family Rallidae; genus Hypotaenidia; species Hypotaenidia okinawae. Next base: position 13,432,627 of record BSDF01000010.1, read on the forward strand.
TCAAAGCTTGAAATTCCCTCTAAAGCCAAATTCTTTGATGTGCAAGAAATGCAGAATCAAACCCTAGGTAGCTGGATCCAAGCTTTGTTTTATCAGCCAAGAAACAAAGTTGTCCTGATTTAAAGTACCACTCATAACATTGCTAAGATAAGGATTTAGTTTCCTCAGCCAGGCCCTGATCCTTTAATGAGCTGCGGGTAGGCTCACACACATGCACACTGCTGGAGTCACACTGACTCCCCTTGCAGTAAACTCCAGTACTGGCCAGGTTTCCCTATTTCCCCTAGACTTCTTCAGGAGAGAAAAAAACATTCTTTATGCTGTCATTTCGTTATATTTTAAGACCCCCTAACAGGCATTTATTCTGCACCCTCTGAATTCAGCGGGAGTAGGACCTTATGAGAAGCTGTCTCTTTCTATTTGATTGATATTATTAATTTCACAGTAAGGCTAACTGAAGAGCACAGATCATGAGATTTTTAAAACTTGGGTTTATTGTCTAATAGAGACATCGTTATCATAACTCCAAAATGGTTCATCATCAGATGATGAAAAGGGAAAACATTATTTTCCTGATCACCACTACTGCAATATTAAACAAAGTCTCTAAACAATAAAATATTCTGGGATTATGCTTTCTCTACCCTTTTTGCAAAGTTTACCTGTCCTCATTAGGAGTTCTTTTCACCAAAAATATTCATTCTTATCAATATACTTCAAAAAAGTATTTCTTTCAAGAAAACATCATTTTGATGGAAAAATGTATTGACAAAACTCTGCAATGTTATTTCAAAGATCCCCACTTTACCTTAAAAATTAGAAAAGAATTTCATCACTTCCTTCACAAAACTACATCCAGTACTGAATTTAAGGAAATCTAAAATCAGAGTTGCTTGTTTATATTTTTTATGTGTCTTTTCTGTAATGCCTGTGGCACACCTCAAAAAGAAGATATAACACACTAAGGTTTTTCTTGTAAAATATTTACATGAAAGATTATATAAAGCTTGCACAACCATTCCAAACATTATACTGTGAAATAATCATAGAATAAAAAAATGCTAGAAATGTGGCAAGATTTTTATCTTAAAAATAAACAATAACCTTGTATTTTCCATAAATACTATAAAACACTGTAAAAGAAGTGCTGTGAAATAAAATTATATTTTCAAACTCTTCTGCAATTTAGTATTTTGACAATAAAACTCTCTACTTTTTTCTCTAAAAGAAATTGTTTATTATAGAAAATAAGACTCATTTAGTAGTGTCACACAGCAAATATCACAAATTATTTACAAGCAGATCATTTTATGGATCTCCCATTGTTCTGGCAATACAATGTGATGATCCTCACTACTTCATTTCATTAATTCATCACTTTATGGAAACCCATTTGGCTACAAAAAAAGCATCTACCCACTGTGGCGTGCTTAATTTTGACAACTTTCCTAATCTAATACAAGGAAACATTGGAAAGAAAATATCCTTCACCTTTAAAATAGCTCGTAAAGGAGGCATAGAAGTGAAATTTCAATTCACAGAGGAACAAATCGCAGGGCGAGCATATTTGCATGTGGCCAAGAGCCAGCATCATTCCTGCGGAGCTCAGGGCTCTCTCCATGCATTTACGCACCAGCCAAGGTACGGGAGCACCTCTGGCAGCAGCACCAGCTGGAGGACATCAAGACACAGCAGCAGGGTGGGAACAAAGCTATGGAAGATCCCTCACAGGTCAGCCAGAACCAGAATCTTCAAAATTTTGGCAAAAGCTGCTGTGAGGATGGTCTTCTGTTAGAGTGGAAGGATGTGTTTGGTCTACAAACAGTAAAACTCTTCTCAAGTGAGATGGGGTGCTGAACCCAAGGACTTCCCTTCTCACCCCCACACCAGACGCATCCAGACGTGTCTGATAGCCTACAACAGCGCCTGGGTTCACCACATTCATCTCACTTTGGGAAGTGAATAGGATAGCTGTGTTACATATGTAGTAATAATTGGCAAATACTGAGCTTCTGTAATGGCCTCTGCAGGACTCATAGTTTTTGCTTACAGCCAGTATGCTCCACCACCCTATTTTCAAATACTTCATTACACCTCCTAGCTCCAGGTCTGGTGGGTTTTAGGTGTATGTCACCAGCCTGACTGCTGTCCAAATCTAATAGTGAAGAGCCCTGGCTCTGAGCAGGTAAATGTCACAGGTGAACATAGCATGTCAGTCTGCTGGGAGGAGGCAGCCCTCGCACACCCTCTCATTTACTCAGGGAAGGCATGACTGACTAGTGCTCTTATTAATAAAGCTCTTTTATACCCCTAAAGAGATCAAAACATAACCTGTTTGGGGAGACTCAGGTAGAAGTTCTCACATGCTTTAGAAAAGCAGACCGAATACCCTGCCACTAGGTTAAACCATGTCCCCTTCAAAAACTGAAGTCTTGAGAGCCACATGAAACAGCTCATCAACACTTCCAGTTGAAATCAAACCCATGCTAGTAGCAACTGCACGTGTACTGTCATCCCAGCACATGCAGGAACAACACATGGTGACTGCACTAACAAACAGCAAAGCCTTGGGTACTTGGATTCTGACCAATGAACATTGATTTTTTTTTTCTTTTTCCCTGACACTGGAAATTTGCATGCCAAGTTAGAAGGACAAGAAGAGGCTGGAAAGAGGGAACACCCACATGACAGTTTTTGGCACATCTCTGCAGCCCGCAGCAGGGTGCCAGGCCGCAACAAGGCTGGGGAGAGTGATGGGAAGCCAACTATCCCTGCTCCCCTCACCCTCTTAATGAACACACAAAGGGTGGCCTGATCCATGTTTCCTACTTCCATCACTCCAGAGAGTGTGCCAGGCTAGATATTCACATCTGCCATGTCTGAAGAGAAGAGACAAGAAAAGACATCCTCTGTTTTGTTAAGGTTTCACAGGAAAAATGTGGGGTTTAACTCTAAAACTATACAGCGAAAGAACAACATTCAGTGTGAACATCTGCACAGCGCTGTGCACACTTAGTACCTTGTATGAATAACAACACAGCTTCATTAATTGCTCCAAAGTCATCCAGTTGCTGGGACAGACAACACACAGTTCTCCATAAATGCATATGTTGTGAAGGAGAGCTTGCCTGTATCCAAGTCAGTGCCTTATTGCACCATTTTGGCGATCCAAATGGTTGCTCCAAGACTGGAGCCTTTGTGAAGGGTCCACACTCCTGAACCTAGAAAGGAGCTGTAGCAGCAGCCAGCTGGCCGGCTGGGTGGTTGGATGCCTGCCAGGGGTGGCTCGCCTCCAGCGCATCAGCCCCTGGATACGGTGTAGCAGGAAGGAGCTGACAGACCATCAGGGATAATGCTTTTTTGTCTTTTAGGTAACTGAAACATCATTTAATGAACATTTACAACAACAATTTTCTTTAAAAAAAGGTAAATAGAAAGACAATCCTTGCTAAACTTTGTGAGAAGAAAGCCACATGAAAACTACCTTGTGGCTTTTAAGTGAGAATGATAACACACTGCAATGTACAATGTATCAGTGATGTAGTCACTCTATCACATCCCAGTTTTGATCTGGGGCTGCTCCGTGCAGTCTGATGTTTCATTCCCGCAGCTAATGTGCTTTACAATTTTCCCCAATCCTGCACCAGGTGCAAGAATCCCCAAACCATTTCTACATTTAACCATTAAATTATTCAATAAGTCTTCTCCTTTTCTTTCACCTTTGAGAGATTTCTAAATTCAGGGACTGGACTTTTACCGGCAGTAAAAGTAAGGACAATGTGTTTTCACAGATGTGTCTCAGGGAAGAAGATGGTCTGTGGGTTTAGTAATTTAAAGAAATATTTGTGGTACAAAGAAAACCCTTGACTCTCAGAGACTAATCCTTCAAAGATCTTAGTCCAGAAAGGGCCGTTATGACCTTTTAACCTGACCTCCTAAATAATATTGACAGAAATTTTCGTTTAGCTGTTGCTACATAAAGGCTGCAACACTAAGGGTACCAAAGCTTACCTTTACAAAGTCTTGCAGGTGTAATACAGAAATACAAACTGTTGGACAATTCACTAAAACTCTGCATACACTGTTCAAGTGTTTTGAGTAGTTTCACTGTCAAACACATGCACCCGATTTCTAATCTTAAACTGTCCGGCTTCAGTGTCCAACCACTCCATCTCACAGAACATACTGTGCTTGTATGCCCTACCTGCTGCTCAGTTTAAGCGTTGGTTGTAAACCCCTTACGGCTCTTTATGATGTGTCTGGAATAATGGGATCAACATGCTACTACTACTACCAACATCTACTACTACATTAATCTTCTTAACCAGAGCATCCCTTAGGAGCTCACATTCAGGTATTTATCCACCACAACTCTTAAATCCTTTTCCTAGTCATTGTTTTCAATTCATTTTTTTCCTTTAAGTAAGTGTGACTTATATGTTTGCAGATACCACAGCTGGGGAAAAAAAAACCCTCCTACCACAGAGGTATTACAGTCTAAATTATGAGGTTGTCACTGAGATCAAATAGCACTTCTCTCTTCAAGCGGGATTGGGGCACTCTGTACTCATACACACACAGGTCTGGCTTATTGCTCAGTTTCACCTTGATCCCAACTCATATTTTGATGGACTTAAAAGTGACAGTCTGTATGTCTAACAAGATGTGAAAGTAACTTTTCACATTTTCTTAACCAGCAAATGGAAAATCCTATTCTTTTCCTATAAAGGCCTCTCCCATTCCCTTGCTGAAGATGCATGTAGGTGATTCTGTTCCCTAAAATATCATTTAGAAATGTAGAAAGAACTTATCTCAGTGTTGCAGTGGCCAGACCTTGGGATAGAGCTTTCCAGTACTCCGTGCACATGAGGGTATGTAACACAGGGAGACTGAAGGGTAGATTTCAGGGTAGAAAAATTCTCAACCCAGAGAATTTAAGGACCACCATTCAGCAGGCAAGACAGAAAGCACACATGACATTAGAACATCATCGTGCCCACTAGCATCCAAGCAACATTGACTGAATAGCAAGAGGACTCCAGAGATTGCCCTGGTTTGAATTTTGTATCAGCTGTCCCCTGACTTGCAGTGGTATTCTGCTCACAGCAGAGAGAAGAGCTGCTGTGGCAACACTTCCCATGCTCGCTTACGGGCATGGGAAGTGTTGCCATTGAAAGCCCCGAAGTGCTTTGGGTGTTTTTATCATTAAAAAACACTTATCTAAAAGAAGCAAAACCACATATAGTCAAAAAAACCAGGAAAACTTCACACATTCGCTGCAAAATATAACACACCAAAAATCCATAGGTATTACTATGGTTACTAATCCATAGATAACTAAGGTCTCCTGCTTTTTCTTACTTTGTGGGTTTCTCTGTTGTGCTTTATTCATGAGAAGAGTTCAATAACAAATTATCCTTAATTTACTGCTACTAATAATGTAGGCAATTTTTGGTCCCAAGGCTGCTGCTTTAATACAGGCAAAACACTCAGTGAAGCAGACAGAAGCTTTGCCTAAGTAAGGATGCAGGATTAGGCCCACCTTATTATACAGTTATTTATTACACAATGATAATTAACATGAGGTAGACAAGCTCATTTGTTTGGCAACAGCAACCCTGGTTGAAACATACCGTTAAAAAGTGCTGAGCATAAATAGTAGGGAAAAAATGCTTACGCAACAGTAAGAAAATGTATGATTGTGTATTCTATCACATAGCTCAAAAACTGCAGGTTAAGCAAATTACCACTGGCACTGTGTATTCGTAGTTCTGCCGATCACCTAAATGAATGATCAGGTATGAACCTTTCAATTCTAGCAGCATTTCTTTCTAAATACCTTACTCTTTAGCAGCCTAAAGGGAACCAACACATCAGTAGCGCCTTCTATGCACTGTCGAGTCCCAGCTTGAGCACACCAAACTCTCAGGCCTTTTGAAATCTTTAAAGACAATCATACATAAGACAGCTTCTATATTGCAGGGCTGGCTAGCGATACTGCAGCACAAAACAATATTTCAAGCTTTCTGATATACATGTGTCACCTCCATGTGACAAATAGCTTGTATTAATTAGGCACTAGACTTGGTGAGATTGCTGTTATTAACTGAGAGAAGATGGGTTGAATTTAATTGTGTGTGACATCAAAGTCAAGTGACTGATATTTCAAGCATCATTTAAAATGTTTGATATTGGAGTCATTGTATTCACATAAAGACTGTCTAAAAATATAAAGGAGAATGATGAGAGAGGAACTGAAATGCATTCATACAATCCATCTTATGAAGTGAATTTGATGTAATTTTGCTTGTATTTTTGACCCAGTGTTGACAATATTTATTTATTTAGTTGTATAAAATTATTACTTTGAAGAACAGTTTATTTTTCTCAGTACTAATTTTGGAGACAGCTGGGATGGTTTGTATTGGTTCCAGCATCAATGTTCTCAGAAATGTGGACATAAGGGGGGAAACATAAAAGATAAGCTTGCACTGGGATTTGCTTTGCAGTCATTAATGAATACTGTTTGGAAAATATTTACCTAAGAACAGCATACTGCACATTATTTAGGCAAACTTCTATAACAGCTTGAAAAAAAAAGGGGGGAGGGAAGAAGCTATTTTTAAAACTGCATATGAAAGAATACATTTAAGGAGTAAGAGCTCACTAGTACCATACACTGTGCAAATGGTAACTCTCTCACACTCATCAGGATGTGAGGAATGTTGTTTTAGGGTCGAATGCTTCTCTCATTTAAGATGCTGGTCAAAACCCCCTCCAGTTTGATGGGGTAGAATCATAGCTGTGATGTAGCATGATAACGTATATGGTGTTTTGCTAAAAAGTGGGTCAATAAACAATGCCCCAGAGGATACTTGTCTATATTTCTACATTGTACCATTTCCATTCAGTTCTTTCTTTAAAAATAAATAAAATAAACCACTTGTTTATTCCGTGCTTGCCACAAAGCATACAAAACAATCCAACTGAAATCAGCTTAATTAAACTGTAATGTGTTGCAAGCAAACATGTATCCCCTAGGTATTCCCAAGTAGAGAAATCTGAAATCCACAACAGCCAAAGGTAAATATTAACATTTTCACAAAGCAGAAAGACCATCTTCCAGGTAAGACAACCTCCCCACTGCCACCCTAGACCCAAGACTGTGGGACAAGGAGGGGGACAATCAGACTCCCTGGAGATGCCTTTCACTTCACTGCAGCCCAGGAGACAGTAAAGAGGCCAGAATATAAAATCAAACATATTACATATATATGTTTTAAAAAATCAGATTTTATACATGTATGTATAATGTGCTTGTATTAAGGTTTTGCATGTATGCAAATACAATTCTGTACACTTATATATATATCTCTCTCTCTCAGAATTAGTATTCCCGTTATCACAAGCTCAATCAAGACAAGAAAATATATCGGACAGCTATAACCCCATCTGCAGAGGGATTCAGTTCTCGGGACTTCGACCTCCCAGGGGCACCATATTCTAGACTGACCTGACAAACTGTTTAACCACATGGTTAGTTGTTAAGAACCAACTTTGATTTGGGGTAGCTGATGAGCATCAAGACAAAAGACAAGTAAACATCTTAGCAGCTGTATAGATACAAGTCCCAATAGCTGATGGAAGACTCATGAATAAACTCCAGTTTCTGTGAGGTAGCGGTTCTGCCCCATTTCTCCTGTTCTTCACAGCACTGGACCAAAATCCTCTCTGAAATTATCCAGATTCTCTTCTGTTCAATGGGATTACAAAGATGTACCTTTCCCTTACTCTGCACAGCACCAGCATTAGCCGCAGGCTTTAACTAACCTTCTCCTAAGAAAAAAACTAATTATTTCATTGTAAAGCAAGTTATTCTAAAATACTTCATGTATTGGGCAGGATTCTATCTTTGGCAGTTGTATTATCAGTTTAAGCATAACTGATAAAGTACTTTTTATAACCAAGCAGAGTTTTTGCTTGTATTAATTGTTCACAGAAGCAGCGCTAGATTCCCTGCAATTCATTTGTTATTAAGAGCTATTTAGAGAATCATTACAACCACCTCTCGCTGCTCTGTCCTTCGTCTGACAATCACAGCTTGCACTTATTCTTTCACAGAAATTTATACAGCATATTCCTACTTTTTGATAAAATTTGCAGAACTCTCTGAATTAAGTTGCAGCACCATATTTACAAATTAAAAACATTATATATATGTTTTTTCAAATATGGTTAAAATTCACTGTTTCTACAGCCATTCCTGCTTGTGAACTCTTCTGTCTAGAAGGCTATTCAGGGAAAGCAAATACTAAAGATTGTGAACATAATCAAAGCATGTTTACTTAAAAATATAAAACAGATCCATGACAGATTTGTTTTGTTTCTTCTATATAGTTTCCATTGAAACCTTCATAGTTTGAAATTAAATGGGAAAAAAAATAAGAACTCATCCACTTGTAGTGGAAAATACTTTAAAAATAAGCTTGTGCTTAAAATATTTCATCACTGAAATCGGTCATTTTTTCTAGAAAGTGCTTTCTGGCATGTTGGTTATGTGAGAAAAATTAGAGGAGCAAGAATTATCAAAGGAACAAGTTCATCCACTATAACCCCATGCCCCAGTACATACATCTATTTAAACACAGCTCAGAGATATTATTTGGTTCTGCAACTAAGACTTCTCAGAAAAGGAGCAGGTATCAATATAACAATATTCATCCACTGTCTCCAGGAAAACAGTGAAAACCTTGAGGTGAGGGTTTGAAAAGGGAGGGTGCTCCTTCTTTGAAGTACAAAAACTGTTTGTGTGTCAAATTTGACTGTGACATAAAAGTTTCCTTTGTAAAGCATAAGCCAAATTTATTTGGTCTTTAAACTTTTCTAGTATGTTGTTGGCTGGAATGTGACCTTTTGGGGGCTGTTTTTCCAACATCATTGCAGTGGCTGAAATACCAGTAACTGTGTTTTGGACAGCTTCCAGTCAGCTTGTCTACCTGTCTGCTCTGAAAGCATGAGCGTGCTGCACTGCTGCTGCACAACAGTGCCCTAGGCATCATTCTTCTTTCCCAGCACATGCACGTGACTTTCAATTTTTGCAGTCATTTGTAGTTCACTGGCAGATTTATTGACCAGGAAAGTTCATGCCTCCTCCGTGCTGCCCAAATAGGCTCTGGTTTTTTGTTTTGTTTTTAGCTGGGCTTCTACCTGACCTTCAATGTTGTAGGAATCATTTTACATCAGCAATTAAATGCTGGAGTAGTTATTTGTAGCCTGAAATTGTCCCCATTTAGAAGACTAACTGCCCAATTGCAGAGCTTCTAAATGGGTGCAATTGCAAGTTCAAACAGTTGGGCCCACTTGTAATTGCGGGCACAAAATTGGGCTCACTTATCCCGGAGGTTGCTACTGGAGACATAGGCCACCAACTAAAAATAACGTGTCTTTGCTACTCAGTATTGGTTCATTACAGCATGAGGAGTGAAAGGAAAAGCCCCTTGGTGGGGAGATGGAAAAAATAAATACATTAAGACAATTTGAGACTATGAAGTGATCAACGTGGCGCCTAGGACAAATGATCATAACTGTCTCATGCCTAATCACCCATTTCACATGCAGTTTTATGAACAAGCTTTGTTCCCTTTCATGGCTCCTCTCCCATATTAAGGCAGACAGTGGCAGTGGTCAGAGGACCCCACTCCAGGTACCAGATACACAAGCTGTGGGATGCCACTGGCCATTTTAAACCATCTGTTGCATCTCCAGTGTTTTCCTTCTATCCACTTGAAAGAAGTGGATCAAGAAAACACCAGCTGGAGGGTTTCCCTCCTCTCATACAGTCAGATGGTGGGTACCATGTTACTGCTGTCAGGGGAATTGTGTCTAACTCTTCCTAACCAAAACCAGGATAAATTTCCCACTGTTTTCTCCCCACTGCAAAAATATTTTCTATGGTTGAAGGACATATTTCTACAGGTGAAAGCTCCTTTTTGGTTCCATCACAGTCTCCCGCACGTATTTGATGCTTTCCCCAAAGCATATTCTAGGCTCGATGGTGAGAGCATAGCCCTGTGAATGTGTGCACCCAGGCACACACAAAAGCACTGTCTACCAGCTCTTCGTTAGCACTGCTTAACACCGCAGCACAACGAAGAAACAGCTCCACTGCATCCACATGAATTGCTTCCTCACAATCTACTCAAACCGGTGCTCCTAATCAGCCGCCGAGCATGTCAAACCACTGCTGTTCAGCTCATCTTCTGATGACATGAGACACATCTGGGCAACAGAACAAAGGGAATATTCTAAACCTGCTTATGCTAAGAGAAGAATTAATATTCATCCCCAAAAGGTGCAACTGCCAGCCCAGAATTGCAAATACATTAGACTATCCTATAGTACTAAAGTCTTGGGGACCAGATTCTCCCAAATCCATTGAAATCAAATTACATCTAGTGAGGATGCAGCCATTGAGACAGATATTCAGGTAAAACAGAAATATGTAACAGCATCACATGCACTGCAGAGTGCGTCTATTTTGTGCAGATTCAACAAATGATATTTTAATGTACATACATAATTTATTGAGCAAGCAGTAGACTTGGCTGAGTGAATGTCAGCCATTGAAGATCCAACATGGTGCATTTTCACGCTTATTACTTAGCACAATAGCAAAGAAGGAAACATTTAACATATTTATGAACTTGAAAGCTCTCTCGAGTTCCACCATGTGGGTCTATCACAAATGTTACCCCATTTCATCACCTACATTCATGATAATAAGTTAAGCACTTATTGTGTATCTTTCTTTACATAAAAAAGGTTTACTTAGCATCTGTACTATTTTTTCAATATTGTGAAATATAGCTAGAGCACATCATCTGTTTGTATAGCTTGTCCCTAATTCCTATCTATGTTACATCCGGTGGACAAGATGCAGTGTCTTCCAAACTTAGATATTCTAACGCACCCAAACAATCTCTGCATATCCTGCTTGAAATTATAATGATTAGATGAGGGGAGGGAAAATATCTTGTGGGTTTGCACCCAAAAAGATGGTTTTAACAAATGTCTATGATAAAATTATTAGGCATCTATTTAAAAATAGCTATGGTACGTTATTTCGGCATCTTTGATCCAAACGTTAAATTGCCAATATGCCTGATGATTGCAAGGAAATGGGGGTTCAGACTCCATGATCCTGTTTCTTGGTGCTGCTATGCTGATGAGGTATTTCACTAGATGCATTAATTGGCTTCAAAAGTTTCCTATTGCTGTGGTTCCTCCCCATAAGCAAGTCTTTGATTTTAGACAGCAAGAGAAGTCATTTCATATCACTGTAATTGCCTCCAATTACCTATAGACACCTAGAACTATCTAGTGACCAGAATTAGATGTGCCTTTTTCTTTCCATCAGCCTTAAATGCAGTTAAGACATAGCGATTTAAGTTCAGAGGTAGACATCTCTGCAGCCACTCTGTAAAGTTAGACTTCAGAGATGAATCACATTCCCATCTCCAGTGCTGAGAGGCCTTTGCCTCCCATTGATTTCAGGAGGAGTTGCATGTGCTTAATGTCCAAACTATAGCAGCCACATTTTGAGGCCAGCTCTGCACTTAGTACCTCCCATCGCTCTCATTAGGCACCTGTAATCTGACCCATACCATGGAGCAATCACTGCTGCTGTGGTTCACGATGGCGGCACATTTACCCTGCTGAGATAAAGCACCTATTTGGACCTCTTTGGCTCTGAAGATTCACTGGAGAGGAGAGCCCAAGTGTTTCTGGAGAGTGGGGAAGAAGAAAATTAGTCTTTCAACAGGCTATCATTAGCTTAGTAGCATAATATAATAATTTTTTGTCCTTGACAACTGATTTGTGTGAGGGAGAGGCAGCATAGGCTGTAGCCTGTTAATATGTCCTACATCCCCACAGGGCTGCTCGAGGCAGGAGAGGAAAAGCAATGCCAGAGGACACCTGGGGAAAAGGTGTCCCCTTGTTCCTGTGGGCTGGCATGTGGGAAGCCCATGGAAAATTTTCAAGCTGATTTGCTTTCTGTTTTCCTGATTGTTCATTGATAATAAAGAATAATGGCTAGGGAAAAAAAAAAGTGCCTTTAAAGGACTGGAGCTTGGAGCTTTATTTCCATTTCCCAGGCTAGTGAAACCACCCACTAGCTTATACAGCCCTTAGGCATCCTCTTCCCTCAATTCATCCTCACAGGGCACCATTGCTTACAGTTTTTCTATTCTATATAGATTCTTATACTGCCCTCATCACCGTAGTAGCTGAGTGCCTTCCAGTAGTGCATTATGCGATGTGACTAACATCTGTGACAACCAAAGCAGGAGGGAAAAACCGTTAAGGCCCCAGTAGCTTTCCCCCTACATAGCATTCCACTTTCCAACACTATTAGCTTTCTCTCTGTGAATACACAGCTAGATTGTGGTGGTCATGTGTGTAGCAGATCAGCAATGTTTTATTCTCTCTGATGCTGAATTTCTCACTTAAGGCCATGCAGGCATCATTCTCTTATTTTATGCACTGAAATGCTAAAGGGTGGGAGTTATTCTTCAGTTATACTTAACTTCATTAAGAAAATCAGCCACGGTCACAAAAAATATGGTGAGTGAGGTAGCCTTGGCTAGTGGCATAAACCATAAGCTTCAGAAAAAAGTCTAAGAGACCACAGTTAGCACTGGCCACAGTGTTCAGTGGAAATTTTTCAGGACCAGACTCAGCTTCCCAAGACTTGGGTGGGAGGTTAAAGGGGCACCATGTTCCCCAGCAGTGACAACTGAATATCTCATTGCAAGGGAACTCACATATGGGAGCAATATGCCTGTGAATCTTCTAAACGTATGCAATTGCTTTGCCAGAGCAATTGATACGTTGTGGAAGAAACATTACGGAGCAGGTGTTTGCTGTGAGATGACCCCACACTTGGGACCAAGAGTGAGATGTGAGGTCAAAGGTCAAGTGTGACTTTGTTAGAGCCAAAAAATACAGTCGCCTCAGCACTGCTGCACACCCTGAATGCCACACAGGTTGCAGGAGGTTGGCCACTTCTTAGTGGCTTGAGACAAAGCAGTTGCATTTACTATTCATTTTCTGATTGCATTAAACATGATGTTAAGAAGTATTGAAGACTATATACAAATATAAGACAGTATCTTCTTTAGTATCAGGCATGTTAGTTCACCAGGAAAATGAGACAGGTATCATGAAAGCAACTAGAAAATTATTTTTAACAAATAATTAAAAATTGAAAAGTCCTTTCAGCATTTGTGCCTATTCTGGTCAGGAATTGCCCCAGAGGTTATTCACCTGTCACTTCAGAGTTCTCCTCAACTCTAAGAAGCCCTAATAGAAAGGTAAGAATTTGAGAATTTGAAGACAGCTTTCCTTGGGTTTTGTGAGTTCCCTACAAGGTACCAAGGACTGTAGAATTAGAAACCATCTAAATACTACTTGACTGAGATTAAAACATAATGTAGGGAATACAGTAGGGAAAACTGAAACTGTTTTACTGATTTAAAAATCCTTTTTCTTTCTAATCTGTTTTCTGCTGTCATTCCAAAGGATCCCAGAATATTTCATAAATTTTATACACACATTTCAAGATGCATTGCACTAGCTGATTAAGAGCATATGCAGTAGCAACACAATACCTCGATTAGGATGGGAAATGGAGAATACTAGGCTTGTTCTTGCCTCAAGCAAAATGTCCAGTAGCAATGGATACAACACAGAAAGAGGGACAGAGCACAGATGTTCAGACCAGAAGACAAGCCAAGAAAGGCTTAAAAGATCACCAGCTACAAGACATTTCATAGAAAGCATGCTGTCTCATTGCTCTGTGAGCATTATCACGCAAGACAATGCAGACTAATTTAAACAGTCAGAGGGAAAGATCCTTAAACTGGATGCCAGTTGGCTATGACAACAAATATGTATCACTGTTCTGACAACGTTCACTGTTGTAAACGACACTGTGAAGTAATTATCCCAGAGACTCTGGCACCCCAGAATAAATAGCAAGTCAAAGAATCCATCAATATACTTGTAGGGTGACAAAGCCAGAAGGGGAGTGTAGGAAAACCGTCACAGCCTGGGCAAGGGGAGATGGAGGCAGCATCCTTCCTGTGGAGCATGCCCTGCCATGGCTGTGCTCCAAGGGCACTGCTTCAGAGCTCTGCACGTCACTGCTGCAACATGAATGAGTGCCAACCTACGAGTACCAACCTGCTTTGCTTTGTTGGAGCCACTGGAGATGTACACACATATGCACGACCAAAATATTTGTACTGATGTTAAGAAGTATTTGCAAACTGTCAAATTTGTCATTTCTGAAAGGAAAAAGGTATTTATACAAGGCTTGCCTGATGCAGACACACTGATGGTTCAGGGAAGACTTTCTGATCTGAGCCACACTATATCTGCTCCCAGCAGCTCCATGGTTAGTGGGTGCAAAGAGAATGCAGACTACAGGACCCCAGCGAGCTATTGAAAAGTGATGAGGAATGAGGAGAAATGAGGAGGGAACTCAATCTAATTGCTATCACTTTTACTTCTAGTATAACACAAAAAGTGTGTGTCAGATGTGCAGTCACACATGCAGATTATGTCTCTAATTGCTATCTCCATTACAGACATAAAGTAGGATAAGATAAATCCTCCATTACATAAGATAAAGTAATTGAGCAAGAATGCACCTATGACATGAAGTTGAGAGAAGCCATTGATATGTGACCCATACTTTAATGGGTGTAGTACAAGAGTCAGGAAAATAGGGGGCAATCTACCATGATTTTTATGGCTCCTACACAATTTTGTAAACTCAGCATAATCGAGTGGTTAGAGCAGTGGCCATGAACCTAGGAAAACTAGTCCATCTTGCTGCAACATATTCAACCTCACGTTTAATCCACTGCCCAGTAATGCTCATGGTAACGAGACTTCTGCTTGTGCAGCGCACACTGTGATGTTGCTGCTCTCACATCAGTGTTTTTGCAGTATTGTAGAAAACTCAGCTTTGTAAGAACTCTGACTTACAGTGCAGCCCAGGAGGATATTTTGTGTGTCTCAAACTTTGGTGCATGCAGCTCTGTAGTGATACCAGACACTCAATATCTACCTCTGTTGTAAAGCAGGTCCAGTGAATTACCTTGCCACTCATCCCATGAAAGCTTAATCCAAGTACATACCTTGGACATAAGCACTATCTGAAAGAGATGTGGGCCACATTTCATTGCTATGAACTTCACTGAAAAATATTTTTCATTAACTTTATGCTGTGCTTGCCCTGCACATCATGCCACAATATTAATCTCTAAGTGAAGATGGCTTGACACCAGCTGGATTGTAAATGTGGGTGCAAAACCAATTTTGTGTCATATTATGTCAATCCCCTGCTGTAGCAGGAGAAATCAATCCTCCTGTGAGTCGTCGTAATGTGTTGTGTAGAAGCTGCGATGTATGGCAGTTACCAAGACTGGCATATCTGCCTGCATGTGCCAGATGATGGTGTACTTCCTCCAGCTATACTTTTCTTCTAGGATTTCTGGGTTAAGGAAGTAGACAGGTTCAACATTGAGCGCAGAATCAGAATACCTTTAAAGGCACACAGGACAAACCCCAGTTTATTTTCTGCTTCAGATATCATTCTAAACTGGTTTCTTTTCCCACTCACTGTCTCCGTAACACCTACACCATTCTCTCCTGCAGACCCTTACACCTTTTTGGTTAGCTCAGGGAGCAATGCTGATCTTTCCCACCTGGACTTTGGCTATCATGCAGTGCCTGTCATTCTCATACGGATCAAAAAGGATTTTCCAGGCTATTGTCCTTGATCCATACCTTATATGTCAGTGTTATATAAATGCTTCAGCTGAGAGATGCCCACTTAAAAGACATCTTTGCCATCAACCCAAAAGGTCCTGAGGCATGTAGGGCATGGCTTAGTAATGCCTGAGAGGGATCCTGGCCACCATTTTATCAGCAGTGCTTCCTGCAGCACCTGGCATTTTTGCTGGAGATCATCCATCCAAATAGCGACCTAATGCAACCCTGCATAACTCATGAGCCCACAAGATAGCAGCGTCTGTACAAATGTTAGGGTTTCTTTTTCCAGGGGAATTCAACATGGTTAAGTTCTGCACTCCAGGTACTCTTCATCCTACAGCTGCAACTGCTAGCACTTTTATAAAGCTGTCTTAATTACCAGTGACCCTGCGCTCTTCAAATGCATCAGCAGTACAAGGGATGATTCAGGATGACAGGGTCACAAGCAATGGGAAAGAGTGTCTGATCCATGCCCTGCTTACATACATCTCTAGCTCATGGACTATATGCCCTAGATTTATTTTTTAAAAATCTTAATTTGAAGAGCTCTGTTTTGGTAGAATTTAAGAGGACATGGGTTCTATCCCTCTTTTATTAAAGTTTTGGTAGGTCAGATCCGTATAAGACATAAGCAGAACAGAACATGTAAAATAAAGAATCTATGGATGTGAAAGCTGATAGATTTGGGTCTTCTGAAGAAGAAGAATATTCACCCTCAGCCTCAAGTTAACTAATGCCTCTAATATAACTTTCCACACTTTACCTGGATTGTAGAAAGGTTTCTGATTTTATGTTAAGAGCTGATACAGGCAGCTGATGAGAACTGCATGTTGACACGATAAGGATACAATGCCTAAATTTGTGGTTGCTAAAAATCTCCCAGAGGAAGTCAACAAGCCCTAGAAAATCAAGTTTGTTTCTGTTATTCATAAATCTAAATGCTTATGGCTTTTTTTTCTTAAAAACAGAAATAATCCTCATCATGCCTCTCTTTAGTGTGGCATAATATTAAGTCCAAAAAAATTCTCTAAAGTCAGGGAAGAGAGGCATAGCTCTCCTCCATCAGTTTACGTAAGTCAGAGTGAAGGATCTTACTGGTGTGATTGCTGTGATGACACTGATGTGATTCTGCAGTTGATCATACAAAGTTAATCCAAAAAGGAAAAAAAAAAAAACCAAAACTTAAGGAAATGTCTGTTCAACATGCTAGAATAAGCAGTCTTATTTAAAATCAGTGGAAAGGCACACACCCAGAAAAGCTCAGCAAATTTTTGAGAAATTCTGTCCCTTGTTAAGATTTTGTTTTCCCCAGTGAGTTGCTCAATGACTCAGGGAAAGGAAGATTAAAAACTTGCTGTAAAGCCCCAAAATATAAAAACAGAGAGGAACACCAGGTACATACAGTACTTTACATAACTCATTCTTCTTTCAAACTCTTGCAAACAACTACCTGGATTTCAATTACAGTTTGTTCCTTTAGCTTTAAATATCCTGATCTGTGTTTTTACTTAAAGCTATTTGGTATTTAAAGCTATTTTTATTTAACTGTTGAGAAAGGACATGGGGTGTCTGATGACATCAAATACAATAATGACCTCAGAACTGTTGGTTGTGATAAAAGCCCAGACTTCTCTGATGCTTTCTGCCAATCTTATTTCTTCACCCGATGTGAAAATCTGATTCTTTTTCCCCTGTAGCCCCTTACTTGTTAACAGAGTATTATTTTGCCTGCAATAAGTATGGATCTCTTCAGTATTTTCCCATATTGCTCCTAGGTCAGCCTGACCAGTGTATAAAAACTGCAGATATAGAAAATCTAAGTGGTCATAAAGGAAACAACCTGTTCTGTTAAGAGACTGATGTGTTTTCTTTTATCTAACTAACCCTCCAGACAATGGAAATATGCAAAGGTCGGATCAATCAAAGCACTAGAGAAGTGCTTCTGGTGCTGATATTAAATTAGGAACTCTTTTTTTCTTCCAATTCAAAATAGAAATGGTGCATGACCAACACATTCTTTTCTCCTTGGGAAAGTCTGAAGACATACCAATGGAAGAGACATGGTGACGAAAGTCTGAGACATCAAAGGATGCTCATCGGAGCCCTGCCATTTTTGCCACAGTCCCAAAGCGCCCACAAACTGAACAAGGAAAAAATAACAGCAGAATCAGGCAAGCTTTGTGTGTGTTCAACTACAGCACATCAAATCCCATCAGTCCCACATAACACTATCAAAACAATGAAAATAAGGAGCCAGTTAGGATGATGTCTGCCAGCAAAGCTTTTTGTTTGCAACACAGGCAACTCTGAAATGCACTAAATCAGACTTGCCTGCCCATCATTCCCTTAAATTGACTTTGTAAAATGCCACAGGAAAAGGCAAATTATAAACTTTGATTCTGTTCTAAAACTGGGCCCAGAAAGCTAACCAAAACAGCAAAGTTCTATGCAACGTGAGAACAGACACAGGACAATATCCACAACTTTCACACACATCAGTATCACCCACCCAGCTGTTTGCCAGGGACACAAACAGCAGAATTAAAGGGTAGCACCCAGCTCTGAACCCTGAATAGGGCACTGGAACAAG
The DNA here is from genome assembly GCA_027925045.1 of Hypotaenidia okinawae. Classification (NCBI taxonomy): domain Eukaryota; kingdom Metazoa; phylum Chordata; class Aves; order Gruiformes; family Rallidae; genus Hypotaenidia; species Hypotaenidia okinawae. The sequence continues at coordinate 13,451,060 of BSDF01000010.1, forward strand.
ATAAAACGGATCACATCCAGAGCACCCATCTGGTCCATTTTACCACTGAGCCATACAACGGACTTTGTGTTACCAAAGCACACCCCGCTCCTCCCTACGCAGCTCAATAAGCCCCTTCGCTCTCAAGCAGAAGGACTTGCAGCCTGCCCCAGCCCAGCACCCTCCCAGCCACCGGCGCAGCCCTGCCGGGTCCCCACTGGAGGCGACTGCTGCTCCCGACCACACGGCCGGCGTCCCCCGCGCCGCTGCAGCCGCCAATGGGCGACCGGTCCGCTCCCACGCGAGGCCGGTTCCCGCGCCCTGCCAGAGCCACCCCCGGGGTGCCCAGACAGGGAAGGTGGATCTGCTGACTGTCGCCTGCCACAGGCTTGATAATCTTAGATATTTCTGTCCTTCCCAAAGAGAGAACACCCAGGGCAGAACTGTCCCAAGAGAGAAGGATCTGTCACTCTGATGTTTAGCATTAACGCCTCGATCAAAAAAGCATTTTGGGTTGTTCTGCTTCATCCCCCTCCCTCCCAAAAGAAAGCTGGTTTGATTTTCCAGACTACACACACACTCCCCTTGTCTGTCTTCTCACCCATTAAAACATTTTTTTTTAAATTACTTTTTCAGCTCTGCTTTCTCCAGAATGATTTGGCTCCCTCCAAAGCCTCTGTGATTAAACACACAGTAAATAGTAGTCAGGCCAAAATTCTCTGAGCCTCTGACTTTTTTGATGCCAATAAATCCCACTGCACCTTTCTCTTCAGCTGCCCTCAATTTCCACGATTCTTTTAAGGCTGTCATGTGCATCTGGACCTGGCTCCCTCTTCCAGTGCAATATTTTCATCCTCTCTGAAATTTCTTGCTGAAAAACTCCAGCCCATGAAATCTACATGTTTTCTGAAATCCTTGAAGCAATATAAAAAATTATAACACTTTTTTCCCCTCCCCGTAAACCCCCGACCTGAAAAAAAGTCTTCCGAATTGCAAAAATATTTACATTTAAGATCTAATTTCATGTCCAAAAAGGAGCAACTGAGAATTAACAATATTCTAATGCATTTTCAACAGGGGGAGGAGGAAGAGAATTTTCCTGGAGACACATAGACCAATTTGAACCTAAAATAGTGACTGCTTTCATTACCAGGCTGCGAGGCAAAAACAGAAAACAAACCTTATCTGCTATTGTGGAAGCAGCAGATCTCCAGCTTGTGTAAGGTAATACAGGGGGGTTTTTTGGTATCTTTTTGTTCCAGAAGATCTGTGTTTTCTTTCACTTGAGCCAGAAGCACCACGGGCCAGGCACAGTCTTTCCGGATAGATTTTTCTGAGCAAGTCAGGGTTTTTTTGGGTTTTGTTTTTTTTTTTTTTTTTTCTGTGGTGCAGAATACAAAGTAGCATGGCATGGCAGGTTCTGGTCATTTATCACAGAGGAATTTAGAGGTAGTAAATACCAAAAAATATTATTATTAAATGGAGACAACGAGGGTGAGTATAAGTGTGTGGTTATAAGCCCCTCTCTCTTTCTTGCTTGCCAGATCATTACTCTACACAGCCGTTCAGAGAATGAAAGCTTTTGAAATAAACAAAGTGCTGCTGTCAAAAGCAGAATAGTCTAAAGTGCAGAAATTAGAAGACTAAATGGAACTGGAATTACCGTGGGGATAGGAAGGAGATAAAATGTGTATCTAGCAGAATTTGGGGTCTAGCCAGGCATGTATTTTGCATCAGCTATGTCATGGAGACGGATTGCTGCCCGTTGCTCTTTGCTGCCCCTACTGATCTGCTGGCTGAGTGGGTTATGTGAGCACTCCCCAATTTATTTCAATCCCAAAAGGCCGGGTTAGTTTAGATTAGCAAAGATTTACAGTTTATCCAGTACATTTTTTTTTGGGGGGGGGGGGGTCGGAAGGTTAGAGGAAGCTTGTATGAGCAGCACTACTAGCAGAATCGAGGGGATTTGGGATTCCTGATAACCACCCAGAGACAGGCTGCGGTTACTAATATCTTCCACCAGCACAGCTGAAGCTGGAAGAGCACATCTGTTCACCTCCTGAAGAGGACTAGATTTCTTGTCTGCTAATCTCATTTTCCACTACATATTCAGTCGAAATAGCCCCTAAATGGCTGGAGATCCCTCTGTGCTCAGGGTTCCTTCAGTAGCATCAATTTGGCAAAAGTAGCCAAAGAGAAAAGAGAATGTTGGTGTTTGGAGCCTGATCAAAATAGGGCATATAAACAGCATACCAGTATATAGCTCCACTCTATCTCATCCTTTACTGCTTTTAATACTCTGAGTTCTTAAATCAGGCAGCTCCATGCAGCTTTAATTTAGTCAAGGGCCAAGCAGCTATGAATTAAGGAGCCACAGGGCTAGAGCTTCCAGCAATCTGTTCTCTCCCAAATGTCCAATTAGAAGAGATAACACGTTCAGAGATAAATTCCTGGCAAGAGCTGAGGATGAGATTTTGCTTGAATCAACAATGTGGTCAACACGTTGAGAATGATATATGAAAATAATGTAAGACAAAGATGTGAAATGTTTAAACAAGAGATCAGTTATGGGCCTCTCAGAGGTGGTAAAGGTAAATTATTAAAGAATTTATAATTACATTCATGCCTAATTATTAATAAACAAGGATGGCTAACAGATGCTACAGCAGATTTACATTTCCTAAGGAAACAAGAAATATTATAGAAGAAAATCAGGATCAGCAAAATGATTAAATCAGGAAGCTGGAATGTCTGTAGATGACAAAAAAGATTTTGTCAAACTATTCAGGAGAAAGCAGTAAAAAAAATAAAAGGAGTGATTCCTTTTGAAACCTTAGAGGCACTAATAGGTTTAAGAAAGCTGACACACCTATCGCAAGAATGGAAATAACAGAAGTTGAAGACTGCAATCAGATTCAGACCAATGTGTCGATTGCTTGATGATGCCATACAAGAGACTTCACTGGTATAAAACAAGTAGAACGTGACAAAAAGTAGTTATCTTTATCCTCTGGAGGAGTAATATATATCAAGGTAGTGAAAGCTTTATATAGAAGAATTTAAAACATATTACTTAGAAAAATTAACAAACCACAGAATAGGAATCATGGCAAGTAAACTTCACAGAAAGCTTAGAAGGAGTAATGGTGGATCAATGGGAGCAAAAACTGATTTAAGAGCTAGAGAAATACTGATATTCAACACTAAACCATATGATTATCAAACAGTGTGGCAGAGAGAAACTACTAAATAGATAAAGAATCAGCTTTGGTTGTTAAAACAAGAGATATTTGAAAATGGAAGGAAGAACCATGAAGATCTATTTCTGGAATAATATTTCTTGTTTATTTATTACCTGAAAAAATCATCACTAAATAAATTACTGAAGTTTTCACAGAAACAAATAAAGACTGACAGATAAAGTTGTAAAGTCAGAACGGAAAAATTTCTATTTCATATATAATGAAAAATAAAACCTAGTCATTAACTGCTGAAGAACAGAGTATTGTAGCAACATTAAAGAAAACCTGTTCTTTGACATGAATTTTGAAACTACCAAGCATGAAAAGGAAATAAATTAAATACAACTGAAACCATCTGTATAATTTCTTCAAGTTCAGGAGTTTTTTCCAACAGGAAAAGCACTGAAGGACTTTAGGCACAGCCACAGTAATCTGACAAAAGCAACACATTAATGATACTGTGCATGGTTCAAAAAGGCCTACTAAGCATCTGTACCTGCCTTTACTGAAACAAATGTGTTCCAAGGCTACATTTACATGAGGACCATTTGGCATTGCAATTTCATCAGCAAGAGCACTGAAGTCACTTTCTGGTTCATCAGCACAACAGCATGGACTGGCTGGGCAGAAACCGTGAAAGGCACTGGGTACTGTCAAGTTTTAATCATGGTGCTACCTCAATCAGACGGCATTAGCTCCTTCACATACTCGGAGCACAACGTAATGACTTTTCACAAGACAACTGTCACACCACATTTACAGCGTATCTCAGAAGACTTTGAAGACAATTTGTATTCAGTTTTCATCAGATTTAAACACCAGTATTTACCAGATACTGTATGCTACCCAAAGCTTCACAAAATGTCTTGGTAGGGTATTTTCCCTCTTCTAAGTGAGAAATTGCAGTAGACTTACATTCAGTCTAAAGCCATAGATTTGACTCCTTATGTATTGAATACTGGTAGAAAATATTTTCCTCTCAGTATAGAAAAAAGTATCTATACTTTTAGCATTGATGAAAACTGCTACTCCCAATCAGAACAGTATGTATTAGGTCGCTGAATACTTTCATGCCCTAGCATCCTTTTAGAGCATGTCTTTTGCCATTCCATACCAATTACTTTTGTCTAATCACAAGATAAAAAACATCCAGATACCCATTTGCAAATCTCAAGTCCCACTTCTTCATTTACACCCAAAACCTTCCCACCTGCTGTTTCTTCCCCATCCCTTTGGCAACTGCCATGATTACGTGCATGGAAAAACATTATTAGGAAAGTCTAATGGATTTTAATTGTTTTCACTGCAAATGTTTCTCCCTGGTGGAAAAAAAGGCTCTAATCATATTGTCTCATTGCTCATTCTTTACTCTTCTTCCTGTTGTCTCTATTACTCTGTCCTTCTGTTCATTCTTCTTTCCATCCTGCTTCCCCAAATGTACCACCATGCCATTCTCTTTACTCTTTCTTACCCTGCAGGGAAGCTTATTGCTCTCTCTTTCCATCTCCTGATGATGTCACTTCTCCTCTAACAGAATCTGCAGTAAAATCTATCTCCTCCTCCTTGCTTCCTACAAACCATATGTGAAAGCAGTAGCAGAAATTGGAAGATATGGCAAATGACCCCTGCAGTGATCAGGCACACGGTAGGCAAGCACTCTAATGAAAGAACATCAGCTGAAAGCCTTTTTGTATTGATAGATCCCGTATGTACCAATAAACCAGAAATTTCAGTAGATATCGGTGTTTTTATCAGCAGCCTGGTGGTGCCTTAGAGGAGTCATACAAAACTGAGATCTCAAAACTGGTTTGGGTGCCACACAGTCTTTTTCCAGACATCCCACTGTCTAAATGGATCAAATATGCAAAGAGTGGGACAACGCAAATATTGAAAGGCCAAAAGATTTGCAGAGGAATCAGAGTAGCTCTTGTCTGTGATTCCTTACTTGTGGCTTGTGTATTTATTTTCGTTACTTATCCCATAGCCAAGTAGTAATGGGGGAAGAAAAATCCTTGTGGCATGCTTGTTTGGAAGCTCTCAAACTATTTTGCGTATTTAACTGGCCAATATTGAGAACCTTGTCATTATAACTAGAAAAATCCATTCTATTTTAATACTGGCAGGTACCACGGTCTTTTCCTAAAATGACTCTGTCTCAATGCTACCAAAGTCACAGCAAAAGGGATACATTTTGAATTTTGTTAGGTTTTTTCTTTGAAGGAAATCACCAAAACAAGTTCTGTTGGTTTGGTGTGGATTCTCACTTTTGTTGCCCTGTGAAAGGCACTGTCTCTCCTTGCCTGTCTGATCCAGGTGTGAATTAGCACAGGGGAAAAAAGAAAGATGGATTATTTTCCCAGAAAGCCTCCCAGGTAATGCAAGAATCAGAGATAACAGCTTACAAATTCTCCATAGCAGAGAATGTCCTCACAAAGTTTGTGGAAGCAAAATCCAAACAAGAAAAAAAATGCCTTTACAATCTCCTAGGGATTTTCATTACAAAATAAAACAGATATTTAGAAATGCCAGATACAGCAAAGAAACACGTCTGGTAACTAGTTACCAATGCAGTTGTAAATTAGCAATGCCGGCAACTATGAAAATGCCTTTATTTCCACCAGACTTTCAGAGTCTAAAAAATACCTATGTGCTTGTTTAGGATTGTGACCTGATGTGCCATGTCAAACAATAGGCAATGTCAACAAATAGTGATGTCATTTAGCCTAAAGATGGTCTCACTTTGTTTTCAGAGTATGAGCTGGAAAGCTTGAAACAAATTGACTCATTTCCGATCAGCTACAAAGTTTTGAGAAATGTTAACATTTCCACTGTTTTAAAAGCAGAGCATGTCTGGGGGGAAATCCTAACTCAATAGTAAGTTGTCTGTCAAAAACTGCAGGATTTCCAAACATTTCTGTTGTCATGAGAAGTAGCTGATGATACTTGTGTGAGAACAGCAAGCAAGCTCAAGCAGCCAAAGAAATTTAACCTGTAAGTCAGGTTGTTCACAGCAGAGTGCAATGCCAGCCCTTTCTTTTCAGAAGATACTAGAGTTGATTTCTCAGGCATGGAGAAACACGTCCTAACACTGAGATACAGGCTTCCAAGGGAATTTGGGAGCTTCAGTTGCTGGTATTCAGGTGCTTAGAGAAACTCACCAAAAAGCCAAAATGCTCACTGCCACAGGCTAAAAATAGGATTCGAGTGTTTCATCTGCTTGGACTCTTGTAAATCCCACCAGGGACCTTTCTACACTGGTGTCTCCAACCATTGGATCTAACTGAAAACAAACCATATCCAAGTTAATCTGATTTTGGAACCATGCAAAATGCCTGACATTTGTGTCTGACCTATTCCACCTACTCAGCTTCCCTTGGCTTCTACATTTCAAATAAAATACAAGACAAATTCCACCAAAGTTCGTTCTGACCACCATTTGACAGAATTTATGCAGGATACATTTCTTAGGTTATCTTCTGAGACACACAGATTAGCCTAAACATAAATTTCTCAAAAACTGGAAAAAAATGTAACCAATATTGACTAGGTTATTGTGCTTAATTAAATTAATCTTTACTAATAAAATAGAGGGGAAATATGCATTGCTAATATTGCAATTTTCAAGTTTTAACAAAAAAAGGATTTTTTTTCCTCCCCAACTAGCTGTAAGATACAAGGGAAAATTTATCTTGTGTATTATCTAATAGGCCTTCCAGAACTAAAGACCACAGGAGGTAAGGCTAACAAAATTAATATGCAAAGAAGTTCAGCACTAGGGACCCATAATTTTCTTGCAAATGGTTTCACTTTAAGGATGAAACAACACAAGACAATACCAATTTCTTTCTTTTTTTGCAAATAGATGATGCTTTAAAAAAATTAACACATGACAGCAGGTGGGAAGAAACTGGAGAAGTGGATATTCAAAGTAGAGTGTGACTACAAATTTGATTTGCTTAACATTTTACTAACTGATTTGAATTCTCTGATAAGTTAAAAACAATGTCAGGAGATATATTTAATTAAGACGAGATTGGTTGTCGTTCAGACATGAAGTAAATATTTAGCACACCTAGTGCATTGTTAAAGTGAATGAAAAATAATCTGACCTTCAGATAAGCAGAAACATATAATAAGAAGAATTCAGGAAATTCTATTTGGCGATGTTTGGAAATTATGTTCATTTTTTGCTTGCATTAAATAACAACTGAAAAGTAATCGTTACTAAATACATTATTAATTAGAGGGTTTTTTAAATGGCAAAAGACCACTTCTATTGCAGTAATAGATTCATATTGCATTTGTATATACAAAACAATTGTGAAACAAGATAGGAGAAAGTTAAACTGTTCTTGCTTACGTGTCAGATTAACATGGGCATTTAAGGTTCTGTTCTTTATATCTACTTCATAAGATGTCAGCAATAACTGGGTATTGTTTCTGGTGGTAAAGAGCTCATTGCGATTAGATTTCAAAAATGTATGCCTGCTCCCCAGGAAATGTTTCAATGTAATACTATTCCATCAATTCGAAATAGGTGAGTTGTCAGACAAGCTTCGAAGGTAACAAATCAGCTCAGCATAACTCAGAATTTTAAAATCAAGAGTTTGAAAAAGGAGAAAGGTTACGTATCATGGCCTAAGCATCTCATAATTCGATATTTGTGTATGTCAAAAGTAGTATATTATGGCAATAAAACATACTGACAAAAATGATGTCTTTGAAATGAATCCTCATTTAGAACTGGGTGATATTCTAGCAAGGAACATGTTTTAACAAGAACATTGCAACAGATACTGGGGGATATTTGTTTGAAATATTTTCTCTGCATTTTTATTGTCCTTTCACATGAGAAAAATCTTACCCTTTGGAAGTTCAATTCACCTTTGAAAGGGATCAGGAAGTAAGTCGTGACAAGGATTGCCAATTTTGTTTTCTTTTAGCCTTTGCAAACCAAAAATATTGTGTTCTCTATGTACTGTAGAAAATTCTATAAATACTCTGCTCATTATTGTGAATAATAATTCAACCTGTAATTAAGTAGGTGCAATTATGTGAGTAACTTCTGACTGTCATGATTCTTTGTTAAGGCACATATGTTCATAGAGTTTGGATCAAAGACTGGTATAAATATTGTTTCCTTACAATAAAATAAAACTTTTTTTAAAATAGAGAATGGGAGGAGGGAGAATGTAGGGTCTTTTCCCTGAAAATCACCATCAAAATCTAAAACAAACCCCTACAAATCTCTAGCTCACACATATTTCTGTGAAATTCTGCAAAATTTAAAAGCAACCTGACATATTTTTGCTAAAATAAGTGGAGAAGTGATTGAAGGTACAGTTCAGTATAAGGATGTGAAATACGCAATTTTATAAGAGCAAAATTAGATGAGTAGATCCCTATCATTCAAAAAATTGTACACAAAATGATCCCTGTGTCCATCCATGGGAATATTCAGTCTTACTGATGAAGTACTTCCTAGTAAGAAATCGGATTTTTATTTATAAAACATCTATTATATCGTCTTTAAGTAACACAAACTCCTGAAATCATTATATAGGTCACATTCCTTGAAGAAGCCGACCCATTCAAGTGAAGGAAGCCACTCACTAGGAAGTTATGTGTGTATAAGGATTTCCAGGACTGTAGTATGGTTTGATGTGTCCTGTAAGTCCTCTCACCGTCCCTAAACTTTGTTTTCTTCATTTTAAATATTTTCAAAGAACAATTCAGCTACTTAAATCTGAAAGGATACATAAATAGAAAGTGCTGTGGTGATTATCCATTGGGGGGGTGGTTATATTTAACTCAAATGCCTAATGTAAGGCTTTGATCCTCAGGCCATAATAACAATAGCAACAAATATAAAATACATTATTTATAAATGTATAATATTGTAAATTCAGATACCTCTAAGAGAAGGCTAAAAATCAAGCTCCATTTGTTCAATATAAAAAGGCTTTGAAATGTAATCTCTGTGGGTTGATTGATGTATTACATGTCTTTTTTTTGCTTTCTCTGTACAAACATGTAAAACATTCTTGATAGTTTTCTGAGTACAAATAATTTCTTCCTTTTCCCTATGCACCCAACCTATTATCTTTTACGGTATTTAATAAATTAGCATAGGCACTATCAAATTGAATTACTTTATCCAAGATCAAATTAATTATATATCAATATTTTCCAAGGCCATAAAATATTAATATCCAATAATTAAAATGTTTGCATTATACTGTAATAAAGAATCTTCTTTAAAGGACAGTAAGAGGATAAAGACGGCTGCCAAAATTAAATACAATGTCACATGTATACCTTTTTTATTAGGCTACTTTAACATCTATAAATTATATCCTTGTAGTCAGCAATTGAATTAGGGTGGTTCGAGGACTTTTGATTAGGCAAATAAAATTATGTTCCTTTTCAAACGGTTCTTGCACGATGAAAAAAAACACGAACTTGCTAAAACTTGCAAAGGTGGGTTATTTCAGCTAAATGGACATTTATCACTCACATTAACAAAATCAGACTTTTTCAGGTGTTTCTATGACCCCTCAAGGCAGGCTAGCAACACAATTCATCTCATAACAACAAGACTCCCACACAGAATTTCCTCTGTCCCGATACAACAGGAACTGCCAAAATTTCTTTTGGTCAGTAACACAGCAGAGATTAAGGGTTTGATTGTACAGTGTGCTGGTCACCTCAGACACCTAATCCATTTTTTTTCTGAAGAGGCTGGTTGCTGGGTGCCCAAGGAAAGGATCACTGCCTTCCAGTGCTCCCACACCACCCCCTGAAAGCTGGATGCCTGTGACTGAGCTCTTCCTTACCAGGCAGCTCCTGAACCACAAGCTTTCCAAAAAGGATAAGGGCAAGATGAAATTTACTGTTCTCCTCAGAATCTGGAGAGGTTTCTAATTAGTATCCTAGATCCCCACAGAAGCTACAGTGGCAGGCTGAGTATCTTTGCCCTACCCTAACCTCCTACCTCAACAACCAACCCTTGCAAAAAATCTGGAGAAAGCAAATCCTTGTGTTTCCTCAAACTCCCTTGCAAGGAATCATGCTCCAAATAAATTACAAGCCTAAATCTTGGTACAACACAGTTAAACCCAAAAAGCCCCGGTCACCTCCCCAACTAACTGCCAAACACTAGCTAGAGCCTAGTCCTAAGAACTCAAGGGACAAATGTATTTTCTTGTCTCTGACCCCATCAGCACTGTGGCAACACCAAGCAACTTGTTATAAAATTGGAGTGGAAGGCAATGGGAAAACTTCTCAGTCACAGCAACACCAGCTTGGCCTTCCCGACAAGACTCCTGCAACCACAGAACTGCGAGTGAGCAGAGATGCTGCTGCAGCAACGCTCCTGCTTTCCAGCTCTTCCTATCACTCACACTACAACCAGAAAGTCCTGTTGACATCTTCCTTGAGAAAACATTTCTGCTATTGCAATGGTTTCCTCTTTGAGGGAAAAGATAACATCTCCCTTTCTACTTTAAATATAGACAAATATGGTCCATCTCAAATATGAGTAGGATGCTCTAATGCAGAACATATGAATAGATAACATTAACAGACAACTGCATGCTCATTTGGTTCTTGCTCATTATTGTCATCTAGACCAAATGTTTGATATTCCACCCTGCTTCTGAGTGCCCTCTGGTTTTTAAGCACCCTCAAAATTGAAAGACTGTTCCTTTTTCTAATACTTCCCATAACTCATATTGTGAGATTTTTTTACATTGCTGTTCAGAAATAATTAAGCGTTAAACCATACTTTCTATTACCTAGGTTCCAAGTGGAAACAAGCAGTTATCTAACCCCCAAGTTGTGGAAACACATACATAGGAGCCAAAAAAAAAATAGGAACAGAACCTATGCATTTAAGATGCAATATGAGAATTATGCCAAATTAGATTTCACAGAATATAACATTTGTTTTATGAGAAAACAAACTGATCTTTCTGTATGTCCTCCAATATGCGTGGAATACAGAGCTTCAAATTTATTTTTATATGTAACAAATGTGGTGTGTATCTCCTACATTCATAATAATCTTGGGCTAAATCAGCTTTACAATTATTATAGAGCAATTTTCACTATCAAGAAATGCCTCGGACTTACTGTTTACCTTTCAGTTGATGTTATTTGTCAGATTACATAGCAAATAGTCCCATGGGCTCTCTGAATATATGGGTGCTAACAATGAAAAATGTGCATAGTTTTAATACCAACTTTGTAAATTGCCTTAATAATAGCCTGTATAATGTAATAGTATTTTCAACCAGTACTTTTAATTTCTAGCTCATAAAGCCTTTTCATTGAACCCCAAGGGTGTAGCTATAAAAGTAAGATTTAATTTTGTATATAATGTGGCCTAAATTAGTTTTAAAGCAATAGGAGAAACATGCAGCTCAAAGAGATAAGACTGAAATTATTATAACTCAATGAAATTTCCTATATTAAAATTAATCATTATTTCCATTTTAACATAATTTGGCATAAAAAAATATAAGACTAATGTAGATCTAATCAAGGTATATATTTTAAATGACTTTGCTGTAAATTACAGAGGCCATAAAGAGTGTTCCAAACAGTATGACAGCAAATGGTTCGAAGACACTTACTATTTGGAAGTTGGGTATAATATTTCTTTGATGGAATGAGTTAATAAATAAATACTACACCATAATAATGAAATGGTGCATTTATGTTCATATCTTTGACCAAAACAGGAAATCCATACCCAGAAACTAACAGTGCAGTCCTATGGCTGTCAGTCTGGGCATGCTTGTCAACTGTGACATTTGGTCATTTTCCCTAAAAGTGCCTCTCCTGGAATCATGCGATTATGCAAAACCTCCATTTCTCAATTTCTAACCCTCCCAACTGCAGAGAAAAATCTAGCAAGCATGAATGATAAAGCAGATGAAAGGAAACAGCACATTAAAAAAAGACCCAACATTATTTTCTCAGATTCTCTTCATTTATTATGCTCATCTTAGTTCAGGGGCTTGGCAAGCGTAGCCTGTTGACCATTTTAAGCACATGAAAAAATTATATCTTACAAGTCAGCAGACTGGTCCAAAGTCATTTATAAGAAAAAAATTGTGTTTAACAGATTTATTTTTAAGTACAGTTAATAAAATAGGGCCCAATTTTTTTTTCCTGTACATAGGCTCTGACTGTTTCTATAGGAAGATGCCTTCCAACACTAGACTCTTTTTACTGGGAAAAGTTCCTCTGGGCCTTAAAAAGACACTGATTACAGCTACCTTTGTGACTAAATATGATAGGACTTCAAATCAGACAGGTAGAGGAGAATAAGTAAGAAGGCAAGGTCAGTGAGGTTACCCCCAGGATTTCTAATACTATTTAGAATGTCTTCCATGTATATTAAAAGTTTATCCCACTAACATATTATATGAAGCTCTCTCAGGTCTCTGACATTAATACCTGCACATCTGGGCTTTACTTGCAAGACCAGCAAGGTTTTGTGCAAGACTGAAAGGTTCTGAAAAAGGAATTTAAAAAAAAAAAGCATGGACTTTGCTTCATCAAAACCATCAATGAAGGAGAGACAATCAGACACGCTGCCTCAGTGCACTCCAGCACTGTTGTGTCCAGACACATGTTGGACCCACCAGGAGATCGGACTTTGGAAAACTTTGCCCAAAGAATCCTACAAGTTCCTGACCCTGGCCCAGGGCTGTTAAATGGTAAAACTTCCTCCAGCTTTGGTGTGGACAGACTCAGCCTCATCAAGAGCAGCTTTGTGGAATATCGTCTGTCAATGTTTCTTTTTTAAAGTTTATTTCATCTTTGTAAGCCTTATTGATTTTTACAGCTGCTGCTGGTCTGACCCCAGGAATTGAATAATAGCTGCAGCTCCCACAACACCCCCTCCTACTCCAGAGTTTCACATCTTGTGTATTTTGAATACCTAAATATGTTCGTTAACTATTTGTGTTTCTGAAGCCTTGCAACATATTTACTGCAAACAAAAATAAGTGTCTGTATCAAGCAATTTAAGTAATTATGTACATTAATTATACACACACATATATATTTATATACACAGGAAGGAGGAAACAGTATATTAGCGGTGTATTAAAGTGGTGCTTTTACTGGCATCCTAACCCACTGTGTCCCACCTGATGGGGGCTGTGGGAAGTGACACCGTGGCACTGGCTGCATTGCACAAGACACCACAATATCTGTCCCTGCACATATGAATCCACTTGTGCTGGAGCAGTTAGCTCATCTCTCTGCATCACACTGCTTGGGTGGAACAAGCTGCCAGAGGCAAGCATCAGCAGCACCCAGAGCCGAGGTGGACCCTGTCCCTCGACAGCTACAGAGCTCTCCTTTTCAGAGGAGTGGCTGTACCCTTTGGGGCAGCAGCTGAGCACTCTGTGGCACTACAGACAGGAATCGGACAGATGTGAGTGCCAGTGACACAGCTCTCACCCGGTGTGACTGCAGAGTACAGAATATTTTGATAGCAGCAGTGGAAATAGAAATGAAGTTCAGAGAGTCAGGTAAAGAGAAAACAAAATCACGTAAGAAATGCTCTTTTAACAAGGTGTCATTTAAGTGGGAATTAAATTTGCAGGTGCCTTCATTAATTAATTCAATGGGATTGTATGACTGGCTGAGGCCAACAGACCTTAAAAATCACTGGACTTTAACACCAGCATGCAAAGTATACTCCATGAAAACTTTACCCAACTTTGAAATTTATCTCCTTCCCTAACATATTCTTAGTGCAATTATTCCACAGCCAAGACAGAATAACAAAAGGCATGTTCTGACAGAAAGCCAGGAGCTGGCTTGCTGCTGAGGGCTGGTGTCACTGCTACAGGTGCTGTGCTGCAGCTGGTGCAGGTGCTAGGCATGCAACATCCCAGCAGTGCAACAGGCAGCAACAACCACAGAACACTAGGGTTGGAAGGGACCTCTAAAGATCATCTAGTCCAATCCCCCTGCCAGAGCAGGATCACCTAGTTTAGGTCACACAGGAATAGGTCCAGGTGAAATTTGAACATCTCCAGAGAAGGAGACTCCACCACCTCTCCAGGCAGCCTGTTCCAGTGCTCTGACACCCTCACAGTGAAGAAGTTTTTCTTTATGCTTATTGTGGAAAAAAGTTGGTCTCCTGGCATCAGCCATATATCCCCCCACAGCAGCACTTCAAACAACTGACCTACCAACCAAAAACCTCCACACAGCATTGATTTGTATCAGAATAAACATTATCATTATTTTGTTTGGTACGTCTGTGGTTTTTACTGAAAATTCACTTTGCTCAGTCATTTGGCTGATTGTTTTGATCATTTGTTTCACTGGATCTAGCTGGAGGAAAATGGTTATAGCTGAATCACCTCTAGAAGGCAAGTCAGGAAGACAATGGCAAATTCACACACAGGATTTTCCATTTGCCCATTGTGGCATCACTGGCTGCCATCAAATAGCCAGGAAAGGAGCACAACATGCACTGGTCTGTTAGAGATGAGGGTTATCCCTGGTGTTTTCCCAGTGGCAGAGCTGAGCTGACACTCCAGAAAGAATTTATAAGCAGTGCCAAACAGGTTTTGAAATGTTACAGATTTGCTTTGAAATTGAAAAGCTGTTTTATTTTTTGTTTTCTACTTTGGTAAAGACATTTTTTGTTGCATTCACCAGAAGACAATAATCTTGTGAAAGTCCTTGGAAACTTTTTCAGTTTCGCTTTTCTCATCTGTAAAACTTTCAGTTATCCAATCTGGAAACAGAAAGTGTCTTACTATGCAGGGTGATCAATTAGAAATGATAAATAGCAAGTAGCTAAGTGCTGAAAATCCAGGCATTATGATCAGCTTGCAAACATCCTTTGTGCTCAGCATTTCACTAAAGTGCTCATTGAGCAATCATGAATAATGAACACAATAGTAAAAAAAACCAAACACAACTTTGTTCAGTTAAAAATTGGCAAGGAAAAAAGTAAAATAAATTATTCCATATGATCAGTTTTCCTCCCCTCCAGTTACTGCTTTATCCTCCTCTCCACAGCAAGAACCACCAGGACCTGCCTGCTTTTTCCCTGAAGTTTTTTTTCTTTTTGAAGGTCTACTCCTGGAGCCTCTCCCTCCCTCTCTGCAACCTCGGTCTGTCTCATGGAAAATATTTGGTGGACTGCAATCAAGCTCCCCTTTACAGGCGAGTGCTCTAATCCCACCAAACAAGAGTGCCTATTTTTCAGAACAGAGAATGGGCTTCCCTATTTCATCCAAACTAGATTTATATCAATGCCCAGATTTAAGGCAGAGATTCCTAGCTGTTCCCTCATGGGGAATGAGATGAAAAGAAAGAGTTAACATATCAGTGCTTTGGACAAAACACAAGTATTTGTTCAAGGAAAAAAGTTATAACAGGAAGATATGCACGCCTGATGATGAATGAAAGCCTGTTTGTACCTAATGTATCGAAGAAATTGTTCAAGAGCAGTTAATTTTGCCATTTCAATGTCTTTATGAGTTATCTGCCACAGAAGTACTTGTTTTAAACAGATGAGTTGCCTGGCAACCACTTTAACTTGGAGCAGCTGACTTTTCTGAACTTTGGGAAATGTTTTATTCATCAGCTGGTATTCTTTGCTCACTTCCCTTCATTTCCAAATTCCCTTTTCTGATTGTTTACATGCATTTTACATTCTGCAGAGCAGCTTCATGATCTATCCAGTACCATGCAGTAATGGACACCAGTTTTTGCATAATGGACACCAGTTTTTGCATAAGTCACTTTAAAAAAGCAACAGGCATTCATGTTATAATTTTTACTGCACACATACTCAAATCATCATATGGTTTGACCTAAGCTAGCCTTATGGTGACAGAATGTTTAAAAAAGCTGTAGTTGGGGTTTTTTTCAGTTAATTTTTTTAAACAAAAAATATCAATACCAGAGACATTACTTTCCTTCAGAAATTGCCCACAGATCTGTTGATATCAGTTTGCGAGTAGGGAATGAAGACACTGGCAGATAAAGAGATAGACAAGAACTGTTTCAGATTATACTACTTGGAAGAATTACAAGAAGGGGGGGATATATACAGAAGAGAAGTTCTTACCAATAATGAAATAGTTCCCAAGGGAAATAATCGCCGCCTCTCATTCTGAGCTTTTTCCTCTATAATTTGTATGGCAATACAGAACCTGAACAGACCAAAAGACAGACACTGACATTTTGACCCACCTAGCTTTTTGAAGCCTTCATTATCAAACACAGTTTGATAAAGGCACCCTCATGTGTTGGTTTAATTCTCCGTGTGAAGAAAACATTGTTTGATCTCCAGCTAGGGGACCACATCTCTTGAAGTGCTCACGTGGAGTGGCGTACCTCGAGGCCCTGACCCGAGGAGCCACTGTAGGGGATGTTGTTTCGGATAACAGTTTAGAGTATGTTAATGATGCCCTGGAAGGGGCTTGTGGTGCTTGCACCCTTGAAACCTGAGGTAAGATGGTTTTCCTATTTTGAAGCAGCACCAGACCTGCACACTGTTCACTTTTAATGAGCTCTCTTGTTTAGGAGGCTATTCTTGTTTACACATCCATGTAAATGTGTGTTAAAGGTGCAACAAAAGAACATTTCCAAAAGGTTAAGTAAATGAAAGAGGCAAATAAAGGCAGTATGTCTGGCCTTTGGCATTGTGCATGTGTCCTGATAGTTTAACTTCAATTTTTTCCTCTGTTTCTGACTTACTGCCTTTGAAGCAAGTTAAGAAAAATTGTCTACTGTTTAAAAAGTAACAATTATGAGCCAGTATGCATCATTGAAACTACTCAATGATTCTCCTTGCAAGGCTATTAAGTGTTCCCTGGGGCAAGTTTGAAGGGAGTACAATGTGTGTACATACGCCCTGAGCAGCACTGGTAGAAACCCCTCAGCATCATTCCACCAGCTGTCCTCCATCACAGGGATGGGATAATGCAGGAGTCCCGCTTCACACAAAGTTATGCAGAAGCATATCATTTATGCCCAAACATAATGTCATTATCTCCCAATTTTCAGATGTTTGATCACATTTGTTAGTGTTTGGTTTTTTTTTTCTCTCCCAGTCTTGGTGTGCTAGGTGGCCACAAACACACCCTGCACAGAGTGATCTTTGAAGAGAGTCCTTTAAATGGAACATTTTGTAGAACTTTTCTATTCTTGTACCTAACAGTGGCTGTGCTGAGAGATGCTTTGGCCTTGTTTATTTTGTCTTTTAAGAGACCTTTAAAGTATTTGCTTTGTATAGAAATATATTAATGATAACGTATTTTTTTAAAAAATAGGAGTGAAATCTTCATCCTAAAGTAGTATGTACAATTTATTTGAATCACTAGCAAAATTCCCATTGAATCTAGCAGCAGACTTCACAAGATTTTTTTTGTCTCAATTCTAAGACTGGCTGGAGACCTGAGGCTGTCTCGTTGCACAGCAACAATGTTCAAAGAAGCCCCTCAGATTTATATCTGTAAGTCCAGAAGATCTTTGCAAGTATAAGAACACATATAATATTTCATAAATTTAAAGCAATGCACCCATATTGTAGTTCCAGAATAGCAGTCTCAGCTTCAGACCTTCAGTGTGGGCTTGGGGAAACCTTTTGCATAAATCTGATTCACATTAAGTGTTTCCCTAAATAACACCACACAGTGTTATTTACATCACCGGCAGGGGCACAATTTGTATCTCGCGTAACTCGGACTCAGAGGACCCTTTGCCAATGTTGGTCAAAGCAAGCCCAAAGCAAGTTACTGGCAGAGACCACAAATCAGGAAAATTATGCAGAAAGGTAGAAATTAAACCCTTTGTGCAACTATCATTTCCAGTCAATGTACACATGTAGTTATAAAAATATTCAAAATATCCTGTAGTAGTGAGAATTTTTAAGTAGTACGTGACTTTCACAGTCCTGTCTTTTTTGGATACAACTCCCCTCCCAGTGAGTTCCTGTTTCGTCTTATATATCTTCCTTACACGTATTTGGAAATATTTGTATTTCAGTTAATACTTTGATCTTCTTGAGCCGCTAAAGTGACACGCATATACCCCACCACAATTGTGTTAAATTATTTTCACACACACTGTCTCTATCCAGAATGATTGGAAATCACCTTCCAGCTGCCTATGAAATGGTAACGAAGCTGTTAACATCCAAATTTGCCTTCAAGGGGGAGAAATTATTCCCTAAAGGAAATGTGTGGTTTAATGGCTTTCCAATGCCCATGATAGGCCTGCTACAGAGTTTGGTCTTTACCTCCCTCACACATAAAAGGTTCTCTCTAGCAAAGCACAGAAGTTTGAAGCACAGATGAAGAGGTGTGTTTTGAGCAATATCACATCCCTCCACAGCATTCTGCTATCCCATGGTCAGTGTAACTGGTGACAGGTCTCCAGAAAGAAAAAAATAAAAACACACCTTCCTGTTTTTATCTCAGTCCTCTGGTTATTTATTCAATAACCTGTCAGGTCTGCCTTCTTGCCCTCTAGAGGAAGAGCCAGATTTGCTGTACAGATTGTTTACATAAAGCTGCCCAAGAATTCTCTGTGCTCAACAATCAAAAATTCAAGTGAAGCTTTTTGTTTCCCTTCAAATCTCTAATTTTCTGAAGAAACACACAAGAACTAAAAATTAAGCAGGTTTTGTTTTGGAACCAGAAAGTATATATCAGAAAAAGTCAAAACTCCTATCCAAATCTTCAACAATCTCTAAAGTTTCCATCAGCATTCCTGGGGAAAGCGTGCTTTTTATATTTCCCTTTGTAGCAGGGATTGTAGCAGGCAAAACAGATTGCTGCTTGGCCCCAAGCACACCCAAGATACTGCTAAGATCTCACATTTCAGGGTGCCTCAAAACCTGAGTGTGGAATTAGAAAGAGTGATGTTTGAAAGGAAAGGGGAAGGAAAGGAAGTGTGAAAACATATTTTTTCCTCTCACATGATCATTTCTTTATGGAGAAATGTAGGATAGCAACTAAGACGACCATTTCATGATCCTTATAAATGCCCTATAGGTCTGATGCAAGGGAATCTACCACTGTCACAATTGGACAAACACAGAAATCCCCCTTTCCCTACTCACTCAATGCCCATTGCTGCTCCCTCCTCCCCCATCCAGTTCCCAAACTGGTACCCCAAGTCCAACTTGGACTGCAAACCACCTAAGCCACCGCTTCTGGTCAGGTTCCCTACCTTCAGCTTCGTGCGTCCTGCCAGGCCATGGGGCCAGGCTGGAAATGCCAGGCAAGCTCAAGAGAAACAGCACTCAGCAGAGGGAAAGAAAAAGAGCTGTTGTACTTGGATATGGTTAAAATGCACCTTTTTAAAAACCTTCAGGGCTTGGCCTGTTCTCTGTTGTACAACACTTTACTGGCATGGTTTATTTATATCTATTTCTTTTATTATTACCATCATCACTATTATATATTAATATATCTATTCTATACCTCTATATCTGCCACGTGCCCTTGTATCCATCTATTTTAAGATGATCTCTATGCCTACAGGAGAAGAAGCTGTCTCAGGAGCATCTGATCCCAATTGATTGGATTACCAGTAACTAACACAGACGGTACCAGTTGGTGGACTCCTTACACTGCCTGCTCTCCAAACCCAAATACATTTTTAGAAGCCTTAAGGAGACAACAATTAGGTGAGGTAATGCTTATTCTTAGCCTATTATCTCTCACGCAAATGCTGCTTCCATAAATAAAACCTGAAGGATTCAGCAACACGTGGAACTTCCTCTAACATATCCTGATGGCATGAAAATGAAATGGGATCTCCAGATTTGTTTTCAACTGAATAAACATGATGATTTTTAGGGGCAGGCCTTCTGAGATGTCCTGGGTTAGTAAATACATGGAGATGGTAAAACAAATTGACACAATATTAATTGAAACACTCAGTATCCCTTCAAGAGTTATTGTTTTAGTTCACTTTTCTAACGGAAAGGAATTTGGTGCAGCACAACTTGATATTATTACTACAAACTCAATAAAAATATTTTTTTAATTGAAAAGGCTCCTGGTTTTCTTAAATCTAATAGTAATTGAACCCACATTTTCCAAGCTATGCAACAAACAGCTTTTTTTATGCATAACTTGTATTCAACTTGGAACATGATATATTTTCAAAGGCATTATGGAACGAAGTGCATAAGCAGTCAGATTTGAATATAACGTATTATACCATACAATCAGCTTACTACAGGCCACAGCCTTAAAAATAAAATTATACCAGTAATGCTGGCATTTGTGCTCCAGAGGGAGATGGTTAATTCTTCAATAAAAAGTAGAAGGATTTGCATCTGCCCCAGCTGACAACATAAAAGATCAATTTTTTTTCTTATACTTAGGGCAAAATGCTCTCTGTAAAAAACCAAGTTAATGCAATATTAAAGCTGCAGAGTTAAGCATATAAAAACGAGGACAGGCACAGTTAAGGATGAACATTCAACCTTAATGCTATCCTTTGGTGTGTTTGCATTAAAACATGGTTTTCCATTGTGTGATCCCTTCATTAGCAATATAATTAAAAATATTAAGAAGCAGAAACTGAGGGACAATCTTACCGAGTCTTGTCCTTTTCAAAGAAGATTCAAATAACTTTAAAGTGTACATGGTATATTCCAAGCTTTCACCTTATTATGGCATAGGCAGGATATCTATAATAAGAAATGCAATGTTTCTTATTCCTCACTTACGAAGTTACTCCCAGACTCTTCTGATATGATAAACACAATGTAATCAGGGAACAGAAGCATAAAAGGAGAAAGAAGAACCACGTTCTACATGTATTACACAAGTTCTCAACCCTTAGCAAGCAAATGAGTCTGTTAGAAGACAAAAATTGTATGTAAAAGACTTTATTTTTTAAAGTTGGAGTTCCCAAAAGCTGGAAAATTTTTTCTTCCAATACACACCATTGAATAAATATAATAATGTATTTCTTAATTAGCCAGTAGGAAAAGCAACCCTGTGATCTTTTCACCATAGAAAAAAATTAATTTTCATACCAGAAATGTGAAGCACAAAAACATCACTAAACCCAAAACATTACTTCATGTTACATATTTTTTAAAAATTTAAGTGACAATTATATTCATTTCAAAAAGTAATTATCTTCCTTGTTAAAATGTTTCCCAATTTGCCAGATCGATTCCAAAAGAATTCTTCCAAAAGAATCAATCAGTCAAGATATGCCCTACTACACCTTTTAGGTTCACATCAGATTCCACACACACCCCCCAGCACAACCACTACCACCACAGACACCCCGGCCTTGCCTCCATAATTTCTGCACCAAAGTAATTAAATCAATCAGAAAAATGCTTCAGTTAAAATTAGTGCCACCTTATATCACAGATGGAATATTACTGGTAAGGTTTATTTACACTACTGCTGCTTTTTGTTAAGGCTATACTGATGAAATAAATATCTTTATAGCTAAATATGCTTGTGTCCACACTGGGCTGTTACATTGATTTAAACACTGTCTGTTTTCCTAGCAGTTTATCTAAATTATTAAAACAATTACATAAAAAGAAGGGCATAGAGAGCTAAATGACAGAAACCCAAAAAAAACCCACTTCCACCTCTCATTTTCACCACTTTTTGTTTGGATTAAAATCTTACAAATCACATCTAAGCCTATAGTCACAAAATTTAAAAAAACACCACATTAAAATCAGGTGGGTTTGGAGGGCTTGGCAGTGTTCATCTCTTTTCAGTAAGAGCTGCAAACAGTAGAAACAAAGTAATATTATCGTTAGCTCAGTAGTGTATGAAAGTACCCTTTTAACAAGGAAATGTTCCACTTTTAGTTTCTTCTCCATTTGTAAAAAACCTCTGTGAAACTTTTCTCATTATCTGTGATTTATTTCCTTATTCCCAGACCTGGAGCGTAATAATGGTCCAAATGTAATAGCCTTGACCTTTGCAGCTCTTCTCAGGGAGGTCACAGAGAATTTTGTTTAAGTCACGAGCAGAGATTTCAACGGAGCAATAACACAATGCACTTAGATTATACTTTACTTCAAGATATGTGTAAGGGCTTTTTCTACTGGAACGTCTCTCTCAGCTGCCCCCTGTGGCTACCCATATTATCAGTTGGGATAATTGCCCCCACAAGCAGGGAAACTGAGGCACACTGAGAGTGAATTACCACTGACCAAAACTGGCAAAGATGGAATTAGAGGTCAGGTTTTCTGCATCCAATACTCACTTTAACCATAGTCCCATCCTTCCTGTCAGTGCTGTCCATGTCCTCCCATAACAAGATTTCAATTTAAAAATTGAAACGTGGGAAGGTTTGTGCAGATGAACACTGGTATTAATGCTCTTCGGTGGTGCTTATTTGAAAATCCCAAGGAATTTTCATCTCATTAGGCAATGCCTGGTCATAAATTTCTTGTCTCCGCTCTCCTGCCTGCTTCATCCTATTGTCTCCTTTCCTAACACACTGCACATCAGGACTGCCATTTTTGGTACAGCTCTAAATTCAGTGTTCTCTAATTACCAGAGTCTCAGGCTGTTAAAAGGAAAATAAAAGGAGCACTCCATTTTACAAAGGGACAAGCAAACTGGCACAAAGTGCATCGGAAGAGCGTACTTATCAGCGAGGAATCACTCATGTCTTTTCTCCCACCATTTTGTCAAAACCATAAAAAAAGAAACAAAATGGCAACTACTAATATTCAGATTAATAAAGACCCATATGATTCCCAGCTGTTGCCTATAAGTGGCAATCCGTGTGCAGTCTTTGTACCCGATGTGGTTTTCACAATACCCATATTTGTTTCTGCCGCTCAGTCAAGCCCCAAATAGGAACTGGTATGTAGTAGGATCTGTGCAAATAATTTACTGTCTGTCTTACATTTACGGAACTGCAAAAAGAATGTGAAAAAAATAAGGAAGAAGGTTTTTGTCCATTAATCAGGACCTTATAGAGAAAAAGAATGGGGTTTTACTTGTTAATAGCAAACAGCGGTTCATGCTTTTAGATTTCATGACTTTCCATAAGGCACAGGCATTCATATGGCTCTCACATTTTCTGAGAAGTCATGCAGAAGTTAACTAAGTTTAAGCATTTACCAAAAGCTGCGAGGAATACTGTTTTCTTTGAAAACATTCACACTTTTCCTCACTGTGCCATCTTTTCAAAACACATTCTAGGTTTACATAGCCAAACGTGTATTAAATATTAATATAACACATTTATATTGGTTCCTGTTTATTTTCTAGGAGAGCATAACAATAAGTATTGTGCAGTTTGACAGCACTAGCTACATTATCTCCAACTACTTTTAAATGCCATCTTTTGGCTTCGTAGGGATCTGGCTAATTGGGAAACAAAAAGGAGTGAGCGCTTATCCTCCCAGGAGCTCCCAGGTCAGCCCCACCAAGAGATGCTCAGCCCCAGGTGGTCTCCCACCGCAGGACGATGCAGGGAAGGAGGCCATGCCACCCTCCCAGTCACTGTCCCCACACCATAGGGAGTGGAGGACCGTGGGAGCAGGACCAGTGGGACTGTGGGCATCTCATTCCCCTGCTCACTCCCCAGCTATCACGGCGGTCCCAAGGGTGATGCTGAAGACGGCAGTAACTTAAAACAGCCTCACTGAGAATGCTGCTGGCAGGCCCCAGCCTGTGGGAGCATCTTGTACAGCCTCCTTTGAACACCCTCACTCCTGGGTTTAGAGCCAAGCTCTGGCTGGCCACACACAAGGTTGGGAGCTCACAGGGGTACGAGCCCAGCTGATGGCAAAGCAGTGCCAGGGTGCCACAAAGTTGCCTCTCTAAAGAATAGAAGTGGCTCACATGCAGGAACTTCAGCTGAACAACACTGTTTTGCAAAAGCAACATAGAGGTAAGGCTTCTTGGGGAACAGCTTATAGGAACGGAAAGAAACTTGGTTTATTTCCTGCAAATCAGGAACACGTGTGTACTAGTTGTTAAAATGGACTTGTGTATTAACTCTTTAAGGCCTAAGCATTATCACATATGTGGAAGAAAAATTACAACAACCACCAATATTTATGACACAGTTTCTATGCAAAAGAAGCAAATACCGAAAGGCATTGCAGAGTGCAGATACATTGCTAAAGAGATGTGGTTTCACAATATTCTCCCTTTGCAAACTATTCTTCCATTGCATAATTTTACAAATTATGTGAAAATATTCCTATTGAAAGCAAATATGATTTATACTAATCACTCAGGCAGCTGGAATGTGAAGAAAACTTGACGCATTTACTGCTTGACAAACAAGAAACTGTATTTATGGACACAAAAACAAATCAAGACAGCAGCTCTTGGGAAAAGACATAGAAAATTTTTAAATCAGGGATTGCATTCTCTCCCTTCACTAACTACATCATTAAAACTACAATATGAAATAAAGCATGGCTTTGTATTTGCTTGTTTATTTGGCACTTTATTTAACTGTGTTCAGTTGTAGTCAGTGATACTTAAAATCTTATAGGGCGGCCTTACTGTCGCATTCAAACACCCAAACAGGTTACCAGCCACTGGGATTGAATCAGACTATATAACTTTAAAAGCTGCACATAGAATCAATCAAAAAACTTTAAGGCTAAATTTAGGGTGAAATCTACAGACTGTATTATTGAGCAAGTCCCTTCTAATTGTAGAATTACTGAATACTACATGAAGCAAACAGTTGGACTGCTAATGTAATTTATGCATATGTAACATGGTATAGTGCTAGCAATCATTTTCCATAATAAATTGCTTTACTAGCTTATACAAATAAGACATTTATAAAATGGCAATAAATGCAGTTTGATTCAACTCCTGCCTTACATATATGGTTGTGTCTATGCTGAGTTTAATTCATCAGCCACTTGTTACAGTGTTTGTAACCATATAACTCCAAGCCCCAGTCTGCAAGCCCACTGTACTCCTTCGGACACTGGCCAAGGACCAGTCTACAGCTGCTGCAATCTCAAGAACTTTCTGACATGCAAACCCAGGTCCAGCAGATACCTGAGTCTTAAATGCACCAGACTTCTCCCTCACTGTTGTTCCAAGGTATTAGCTAGCTTGATATGTCCCTTCTCTCCTTGCTCTGGGCACACAGACCCATCAAGACCTGAAGGTAGCGATGGCTCCTGGGTCAGCCCTGAGTTCCCTATTGCAGACACACAGTCTGTATTTTCAGGCTTTGAACCCACCCAGCACTTTGCCATTTCATTGCTCATGAGTCACATTTAGCCTTGGCAATCTGCTGGGTTGTGGTTTTACATTTGGCAACTGTCTTGCTTCAGTGAGTTTACACCATCCCCCCAGCTCTGTGTCCACCATTGTGTCTTTCAACCAGTTCACGATGGAGTCAAAAACACAGCGGTGCCAGCACAACAAGGGGGCCTCCTCTGTCAACTCAGCACTTGGGGAGACTTTTCAAGAGTGTTCATGTCCCATTTTAAGTTCTAAAATTCAGTAGCCACACACTGAAAAACAAGCATCTCTTCAGAAAATGTAGATCACTGAAGACCTAAAATCCCAACAAAACCATGAAACATCTTGAAAACTCTGACTATAGAACAGAGACAGGTCATCCAAGAGAGTGCTTACATGGTGATAGAGTGTACAAATATTTTTTTCACACCTACCCTTTCGAATGGGTCTGACACTTCATGGCTGGCAAGACCATGGGTAATACGTGGGGTGAAGCCTGAATTAACTGACTGCTCAAGACAAAACAACAGCTTTTGGAAGGTCTGAATCTTTCATGAAGATAAAAATGGGAGAATTTTGGAAACAAGTTACAGATAGAGATATCTTTTGGGCAAAGTTTTTGTTAAATATTTAACCCAAGTAACATTCAAGACAAATATTTCCCAAAAAAAGTAAAGCAAACTATAGCCCAGAGCCATCAATGGTCTTTCCCTTGAAAGGATCCTAATATGGTCCCAGCTTAACCAGATGGATGTTTAGACATGAGCTGTTTGCCATGGGCAAAAAAAAAAAAATAGTAAAAACATTGATTATATTGGACTGTTTTGGTGTTATAAAAACTTCTATGAATACCCAGAACTCAGTGTTCTGAGTAGGAGTGTGGAGTGTTCAGCCTTGTAAGCATTGAAGTTAAAATGTTCGTTGGCTTCCAGTTCTGGAGAGGGGGTGACTTAACTCTAAGCACATGCTCGATTGCTCTGCCATAGAGAGATGGGATTACTCAGGGGCTGAATGTTAGCGTCTGGATATTGAATATAACATGTACAAAACTTAAAGAGATAACTGTGGCTGTGGAGGCTTCACAACACTTCCTGCATTAGCCAGTACTATGGGATGGCTGCAAAAGGTAGTGATTGCTTACTAAATATAGTTGTTACATATGCATATGGCTCCAAATATGGAAAATTAGTCATTTACCAGCAGCCACTGATTTAACTGAGGTTTATTGTGATACCAGTCCATAAAACACTAATAACCTGAAATTTTCTGATGTATGCAACATGGAAGGTTTAGGCTCAGTTAAAATGTAGACCTCCTATGACAATAAATACCTGGATACACATTTGGTGCTATATTGAAGATACATACTCACAACATGAGCTACATAAACTCATTCTCTAAATGGGAATATTTTAAGGGATATCAAGTACAGATGTTTCAAAGTAGAATTTAAGGTCTCCCTGGGTGTCCCCAACTGGTGATCACTCCATTATAAGCTTAACTCTTCACATAGTTCAGATTCCAGCTTACCTACCCAACTTCACATCAAGCAAGAATAACTGTTATGTTTCAACAGTTCTTTGCACCCGCTACCTAATACAAACCATGAACAGCTGCAATTTCACTGCCCAATCCTTTCTTATACCCTTACAACATTTGTTCTGTTAATGTGGGTTAATTCTGCAAATAACACTTCTGTAAATTGTTCTTGCAAACTGCTACATCATTTATGTAAGGACTTCTGTGAACTTTGAAAAATTAATGCCTTTAATTTTGGTTGATGGCAACATCAGCAGAGCTCTGTAAATTGCACTTTAATGAGATTTTGCTACAGGGGATAATCTGCTACTGACAGAGTAACATCTTGAAAACATCTGTAGACCTATAATTTTTCTATGACGATTAGATCCCACCACGAGAGTCCAAATACTGAGCAGAAATAAAGGAAAAAATGTAAAGCCCTAAATGAATACCCAACCTGTTCTTTAAAAAGAAGAGGCACGCAATGAAAAGTTTCATGTGTTGAAAATAAATCAATTTTTCTGACTAATTAACATTTAGCTTTATTTAATTAAGAAAGACTATTACTGTCTTCACTGCTGTGCATCTGTATATAATGAAGCAAACAGCAGTAGGTATAAGATACCACAGAGGGATATGCCCAAGTAACCCAGCACTATAGGTGCAAAGGAATGTCTATTATTGTTAAGTAACTGACATCAGACCCTCTCTTTAATGTTGTCATAAATAAAAGAAAGATTTTCACAGATGCTTTCGCATATGGTTTCTTATTTGTCTCTGATGGAGACTGGGAGTTAGATTAGATGCCAAAATTAAATGATTTAAATAGACAGCTGCATAATGCAAACTACTAAATAACACCTTTTGAACACTTCCTATTTATAGTAAGTTCTAACTGACAGAAAGATGACAAATCTCATTTTGCTTATACCACTGTAGGATGTTGCTATAAAACCATTGCTTTTGCAACACTGAAACTTCAGGGTATGTTGCAGTCTATTTGGAAGCGCAAAGCGCACAGGATTATCACGGCAAACAGGAGTGGAAAGCTCAGAATCCAAGATTAACTTTAATAGATTAACTTAATCATTGAAATATGCAGTTTGTGATTATCTGTAATAGGGCTATCCAGGATGAACTGAAAAGGCAAGCTGAGAGACGACTTCAATGCAAACCACTGGAGAATTTTGAGTCTGCCATCATCCAAGTTCAAGTGAAGTGACAAACATCAGAGAAGGCATTTAATGCCTAAGCAATAATCTATCATTTACCAGCACTAAGGTATTATATCTTGAGGATAAAACTTTGCATTAAAAATACTGCATTTGGTGCAAGAAAAAAAAATGCAGGTGAGCGAGTACTGGCTATATAGCTATATCAAGCTGGCATGGCAACATCCAATCACAATGGACGGGGGTTGGACCCATCTCTGGAGGTCTCTTTCCCTACAATTCTGTGATTCTATGATTGGTAAGAACGGGGCGGGGGGGGGGGGAATCTAAACACCCTCTATGTGTTCAGAGTATTGTGTTCAATAATTTGTGTCTAAGACCACCTGCAGCACTTCAGGAGATATGCTTTGATAGTATAACCATTCCTTGAACTGGTTTTCCATGTCCTATGTAATCATAAAACAGAGGAAGTTCACAAGTATAAATCCTGCATCAAGTTATTCTGGAAAGGAATAAGAATTACCAAATGCCACCAGGATTAAAAATCTACTGGTTATTTTCAGCAAAGTGGAAAGAACCAGCTAGTGGACAACTCTGAAGTGTGCTATTGAAGCAGAAGATTTTTCCTACCCCCTATCTGTCAGTAAGGGCATTATGTCCAGAAACATAAAGATGGAGAGACTTCAGTTGAAAGATACATTTATAGGTTTCTACCTAATCTATCCACCATGAAAGAGAAGCAACGTTTAGTCCCTGTGGCAGGGAGCTGGGAGTCACATACTAGCTGATGCTCTTGTTTTTTGTCCTTCTCTGCTCACCACTGCCTGCACAACAGCCTCCATGGTGCAGCTCCTCAGAGTGTCACCCAGCTTCTGCCATAGTGCAGACCTGGCTCTTTTCTGTTTGAATTGGAATTAGAATATATTGTTTCCTATTGCCTATTCTTTATGATTTGTGAGTCAGAAGCTGGATCAATTTTCCACAGCGTTCAGCTCTCACAGATTTGAGTACTGGGGCAGATACAGCCCTTCACACCGGCACATCCCCAAATTTGCATCCCTCTGTACCTGGCATAAGCAGCTAATGAAGATCAGGGACACCATCATCTCTCCTCCACCAGTTCAGCATTGGTATGGCTCCACAACAGAGTCACCAGACACTAAGGGGACAACCAGGAGAATCAGGCAACTTCCAAACCTAGCTACCCTTTTCCCACCCTGATTGAGTGGGACATGAGAAACCAACCTCAACCTGTTACAATTCCTATTTTACAGCCATAAAAAAATGAACCAGGAGGTATGAATTTTGTCATAGGAAGAAGGGGGCTAACACTCCCAGTCCCAAAAATAGTTAAGTGGATTATGCTGTCTCTTTATCGCTTGGCCTCATACTGTACGCTGTATTTGTCAGCTCCCCGTTCATCCATCCTGTTTCCTCTTCTTGGCTGTTCTTTCACTAGCTACCAAGATACAGCTGATACCATTAAGAAGCTAACATCCAGGGATGACAGTATTTGCCTGTAGTATGCTACTATATAGAGAACTTCACTGTAATGTTTATAAAACCTTTTAGATACTGGAAGTGCCTTGCATATATTCGAATAAGTAATGTCAACACAACATGATCCCCATTCTCTAGATAAGAAGCAGGGCTGAGTTTCCATTTAGAATTTCCCAATTCCCTTCGCTTCACTTCTAACAATTTCAGTCTGCTACAGGGAGTTTTTCCCTGAAGCTATTAAGTGGCACGTGCTTTATTAACAACATTCTGTAGGAATTAATGTAATTAAAATCATGTATTTTATGCAAATGCCAACTGAATTACAAAAGATACCATTAGCAAAGATTTGAGCCTCAGTTCTTCTAGAGCATTAGTGGAACTAAAGTCTGAAAGCAACTCAATATGTGGATAGATATAGATGTGCTTACCACTACAAAACATTTGGAAAAGACCAATTCAACTTGAAAAATGGAGCACTGAGACAGAATAGTCTTCAAAAGGAACCACTTAAAGGTTTCCTTTACTTATGGTCCTCTAGACTGGGAGAAGCCTCCTTGCCTCACTCCACTAAAATGGTAATACAATGAGCGTAACACCAGCTTTCCAGAGTCTCACTGTGCTGTACTATAAATGATTAAGCTACAGAAGGAAGTGAAGCTTTGGCTGACACCCTTGATAGGAACATCGCTAAAGCATACATGCTTCTTTTCCCACCAAACACCTGGGGAAGTTCTCAACAAGTAGTTGTGTAAATTTAAAACAACTGTGGGCAATTTTATTGTGTGTCAAACATGAGCATAATCAACAGTCAGCATGTGGAGAGTCACCAATCAAGCTAAAATTTAGAGTCAAATAGTACTGAGCACTTGGAGTGCTCCAGCACAAGTTTCTGGACTGTTGTTTCTGAGGCATTGTGTCCATGGCTGAGAAGGCACCTGATGAGAGGGACCAAGCAGCCCTTTGCCAACACTGCCTGGGTGCTGCTGCATCAAAGGGCTCTCTCCTGCCTCACTCCAGCTTTCAAACCAGAATTCTAGAGCCTATTCAGTTTAAAGGTTGATCCACACTAGGCAAAACACAGCTCTGTGTGTAAAGCAGCATTAAATGTCCTTTACATCACCCTGTGCAAAGCAAGACCAGCTTTTCAGTACTGCCCAGATCACCGTCACTTCATGTCTCATTACCTCAGGCAGATTAGTGAGTAATATTAAAATAGCATCCACTAAGGGTGATAGTTGGGTAAATGGCTGTTGGCTTTGTGCAAGAAAGTATTTTAAAGAACATACACACTTTTTGCCATCAGAAGCACTCCTTGTTGAGCCTCATATTGGCAACATTCTCTGAGTGCTTTGTTACTACCTGCAAGAGTTCAGTGGGTCTCAAAACTGCCCCATTCAAAGTCACTAGAACCATATGGCAAACCTGCAAGAGTCAGGTGTCAGTCCATAAGTGTTTATCAGACTTGTGAAGGGATTTTCAGAATAAAAATCCAAAGAATCCACTGCTGGGGAAAAGAGGTCAACAGTATCACAGATATCAGAAACAACATTTTGTAGAACTGAGCTCTTAATAACAATATACTATGAAGTACAACCAAGATGTTCGAATATCTGGAAATAAATCACCTTGGACAAGCTAACCAGAAATAACCATTAATAATGCTAACAATTCTATTTTTGAGCATATCAAGTAACTGAACATTTTAATATACCCTAAAATACAATTTTAAAATGCAGCATTACAGTAAGAAAGTGTAAGTAACATTTTCACATTATCACTGACTACAGAAAAACAAAAAGTTCTCTACTGAAAGGGAGGTGAGGAAAAGCTATTTGAAATATTGTCAGTGCTTAAACACCTAAATCAGAAAAACAGTTGCATTTTCAGGAACCTTCTTAGAAAATGTGTAACTGTAAATAAATTGCATTGCAACTAGAAAAAAGCATTCCCAATATCAGTCAATATTGCAATCTGGTAATGAAGATATGAAGGTCAAAAAATATCAGCTAAATTTTGCAAGCCAGAGATTGTGAACTTCAACCACTGAACAGCCTTATGTTCAAGGACAAAGATCAGCATACAATTGATCATGATATTATCCACAACCCAGAGAATTTGGTTGTCTTTGCTAAAAACAAGCCAGGAAGATAAGGTTTATACTTCACCAAAGAAAAAAAAACAACCTAGAAATAACAACTCCTAGCTGACCTTGAAGATACCACTTAGATTAGGCAAGGAAAAATACCACTCTCATCAAAATTTAGTTCAAAAAGGGTCAAACCAAACAAAAAGGGTGCCTTTGTATTTCTGACAACTAGACCATATGCAAATGAAAATCAAATATTTTTTCCTGACCTATGAATGCTTGTCAAGTGGCTGGGTAAAATCTAGGGAGCTCAGCCTTACCAGGAAAACAGATGTTGCCTCATCTGGTTTGATGCTCATATGGATGTTGAAGTCTCTAAGGCTAATAGTGCAGTTCCAACAGTAGCTCTGACAGAGTTTCAATGAATACATTTGTGATATATTTCATACACACTGATAGTCTATACACCCTTGTAACTACAAACTTTGATCCTTCCCTGGAAGTACAGGAAACACCTGGATAGTCTAATAAACTCCACTACACAGTTGGCCACTTCGTGCATTGCAACCAAATTGTAACCAGGTCTCGGAAATATGAGATGCGGCTCTCCATTTCCTCTCTATCACAGCCATTGATGCAACACTTTCCATGCAAAAGCGAGCCCTTGGAGAGGATAGTGGTGGAAGAAGAGACTTGGAACAGATGAAAGAGTCAATAAACCTGAATTCATTTCTATATAATGTGTTTCTCTTCAAGCAAGAGGATGTTGTCCTTTCTCCTGTACGCCTTCTTTGCTGAGCACAGATGTACAATCTGAGCTCTTTCTACTCTCTGCCCCTTCACTCTTCCCTTATTCCCAGGCATAAATATCACAGTTTCCACATCCAATTAGAAATTGTGAGCACAAGATATTTTGACCAGTGGTGACTGACTAATAGAGGACAGCTAGCTTTCCTCACCTCTGCTGCATAACAAGTCTCTTTCCAGTAACTTCAATTATTGATCAAAACCAGCACTTAAATGCTTAGTGTGACTCAGAAAAACAATTCAAGGTCCAGGACAATCATTTCTTGGAATCAGTCTTTGATCCCCAGCAATATTATGACACAAATTTATTATGCTGCTTATCATGGAAGATTTACATTGGCTTAATATTTTTATACTAATAAGGTGATTTAGTATGTCAACTTCCTGAAAGACTGACTTGCTGTGTTTATGATCATTTGTTATTGGAATTTTAACAGCTTTCCATTCCTTCCTTTTTATCTCTCTTCTTTTCCACCATTTGCATAAGTTAAACACATGCAGCGGCAAAAGCTTCTCCCTTGGCTCCTACCAGTGTGCATCAACCCTAAACAGAAGAGACGTATCTACTAATGAAAAGAAGTCTCATCTCCTTTCTTTCATATGGAAAAGAGGAGAAAGGATGCATTGCCTAGTTGAGATGCTCCCAATCAGAATACAAATCTGTATTGGTACCTCCAACCAATGACTTCCTACCCTAGCAGAGAAAACTAACTAGGGACACTTAGGAGAGCACTCACAACTAATCCTATCAGAAAATAGGCTGAAGCAAGAGAGTTACCAATCTAACAGATAGGTCCACTAACCTCATTTCAAGAGCATGCCTCGAGTATTTTTCCTCTCATCATTCTGACTGTCCTGCATTCCTTCTCATCCTCATCTGCCCCAGTCGTACACATTAGCTGTTTGCCAAGTGCCACACACAAGAAGTATGCTAAAGATGTAATAGCAGATAATGGTCCCGCATATGGTAAGCTAAACTTATCCACACCTCAGCCACGCATCACAATGTAATGTCTTGTCAAAGGTACTGCAGTACCTTGATTGAAAGAGATGTTAGAACTAAAGCATGCTCATTGTATGATTATGCCTTCTATATTTAAGAACGAGTGCTACATTTGCCTTTATCCAGACTTCCAGTATCATCCTAAGTCCTTTTGACTTTTCTGCTAAGCAGTGACTGTGTAGGGAAGTTTTTCAATAGGTGTCTATTTAGGCACTGCACTGAGGCACATGTCTCCATTCTTCCCTCCTCAAGAATAGATGTGCTGACTGAGCTAAGCATATCTCCTGCTTATCTCACGGCATGCATAAATTGGGTTGGCTGATGATCGTAGATTAAGATTTGGCATGAATTTCATTACATATTCTTTACTTACAGCTATTTTTATTACCTTTCCTTTTTCTTATTTGCACAGGCTTAAATCCTTTTTTGTCAGTGCTCATTTAAAACATTTCCTTAAGTTCTGTGTCTCTTCCTTACCTGAGCTGCTATCATTCTCTTCCTCTCCTACTATTTGTATACACAGTAGGGCAGACCAAATAAATTAATAAAACACGTCCTTGTTTCCAAGAACCAAGTGTGTTATCTCCAAAAAAATGCAATTACAACAGAATAGCTCTTAATTTCCCATAAATATGATTACAATAATTTAAAAATCTAAATAACAAGGTGCTTTTTCAAGAAGTTTTCCAGCAACTTAAAGTGTACTTCCAAATACTAATCAAAGTAACAATTAAAAATCCATTCCTTAAAATTCAATTAAAAACCTAGCTTAATTCTGGAGAAAGTAGTTGTAAGTTCACTTCAGTGTAATACACCTTGCATCCGTTTGACAAGAGAGGGAGAACAACAGACTTGCGTTGCGTGTTGGGGTTTTTATTTTAAGTTCAAATCAGCATGAACGTTCTTTATGTTCCTATCTTTTACTTTATCACATCAGTAAAACTTCTCACTGAATTCAGGCCTGGTTGTTAAGATTTTATTTTTACCTTGGAACAATTTTGCAAAGCTCTATATGGAACGTAATTTCCTTGAAATATTTATAGAACTAAAAATGCCATGCTTAAAATTGTGTAAAATAGAAATCAATTATAGAAATACTTAGCAAATAGAGAAAATTAAAGCTTATAATTAGAAACTATTTAATAAGTAAATGCTCCTGTATTCTTCTAACTAGGGCCTAAAAGATTATATTTAAGCAAAAATTGAATGTCTTGGATTTAAATTTGACAAAGCTTCTGCTTTAGTAATTATACCATTTTCAAACCTTTGATTTAAGGCAGTTCAAAGCTGTCTGCATGTCTTAAATGAACTTCCAGTTTCAATGCAAGAGTTTACACACTCTAGTTTGTTTGCAACACATTTTCAATGCACATGCAAAAGGAAGAACTAAGCATATTTTACTATTAATGAAAAAATGTTTCTAAATCCTCCCTCACCTCATAACAAGCTGCAAATTTAAGGCTTTGGTTCTCGTTTTTCTACTCACTGCTGATTGAATTATGTTTAGAATATTTTTTAAATATATTTAGAAGTATGGTATTTTTTCTGATCAAACTAAGGTGTCTCTTTCCTATTCTTACTACTGCCAAGTGTGTGATTTACACACAGTTTAATTATTCAGATGTTTATTATGTTCTACATAATGAAATTTGGACCCTCATATTTTCTTCCTGCATGCTCAGTGCAGGCTGCAATTATAGCCACAGATATCTGTTTATTTGATGAATTTTGCTTCTTCTGCATAGTTTGATAAATATGGAAATAAGTCAAAACCTACTTTATATACAGTAATTAAAGTGAAAAATCTAGTCATGATGCAAATCCTTAATTGGACTCCAGGAGAGATATGCAGAATTTCTCTTTAATAATATGGGATGACTGGGGACAGAAAAACAAAGCACACTAAAATATGGTTTAGAAGCACAATTAATCACAAAATAGAAAACAACCAATTTAGCATAGCTCATTCAGTGACTCTCAAGGCTCAGGTAATGTTCTTTTAATCATCTGGCTCTAATATTAAGGTTGTGTCATGTGCAGCTGAAATAAAACACAATATATGTGCTGATATTCAGTGTGAAACATGTTCTCTGGACTAATTTGTAAACACAGGCTTTTCATACTAAAATGCTCAGTCTACTTAATGACGTGTAAGTGAATTATCAAAGCAATGTAAAATGGGTTTTTAACTATTATTATTTAATGTATTAATTCATTAGCAGAAAGAAACCCTCCTCCAGTTGGTTGCAGGGAACACTTTTGTTGGCTATATAAAATTCATTTTGTTTTTTCATTTTATTTAATATGAAGTCATTATTTTGGCTGATGATGTTCCAAAGAATACACTTGTTAAGCGGTATTAAATTGACAGGTTATAGCACAGAGTAGGTGAGGCTGAGATATGAGTCTCCAGGAAAGAGAAGTCTGTACAAGCTAAGGAAATAAATGTTTTCTTTCCAAGCTCTGAACATATATTGTTCTAATCAGCTAAAATTAACCATCACTGTCACTTAATTTGATTGTAAAAATATTATTCTCCATATAGCTTCATGTAATATGCCATTAGGGGAATATGATCATGCTTTAATCAGAAGGTGTAGGATTTATTGTGCTGGTTTGTTTAAATTACAAATACAATTAATCTGTTCTTGCATTTCTCTGAAATAAGAAGTAACATAATGACACTTTTGTCTACAAATGGATTATACACATCGAATAGGAGCCAGAGGTCATCCACCCACACTGCCATAATTATCGAAGCAAATATCTGCTTCAAATCCTAAAGCATCTCGTTGAGCATTCAGCCAGCCTGACCCAGCAATGGCTGCAGATCACACCAGAAGCTCTGTGGCTGGGACATGACCAGGAGGACCAGTCTTCTGTTACCCAGATGTGGCCATTGGTAGAGACCATGACTGCAAGCTTCCATGCTGAGAGCAGCTGAAATTAGAGAGGCTTGATGTCCAGTATTCAAAATCACTGTTAAAACTCTTTCCAAGTCAGAATCCCAACTGTCTTTGACAGATAAAAGGAGTCCTATGCAGTCTAGTTTCAATGTAGTCTACTCTTGACCACCCTGAGATGACCTGGCACCTCTTCATGCACCTGCCGTAAAACTTAAAGGCTTCAGAAAATTCTTTTCTTTGAAGTGTCCTAATAATAACAGTCTAACCTTTGATGTTTCTTCCTGTACCACATGCTTGAACTTCTTATAATCTAAAGTGTATAACCTTCAATTGCTACGCACCAACCGGCTGCACATCTTGAGAGCACAACACTATAAACCTAATGCAAACTGTAATAGTGATGCTTTTATTTCATTTGTATTTTGCGCGTTATTTAAATAGCATTGTAAACCGAAACACTTAACACACCAATCAGGCATTAACCATCCAGGCTGATTAGCATGGAGCAGAATTCACCCTCCGCAGCACAAAGACAGAAGAAATAAACAAACTCAGGCAAAATAAACTTTGTGTGCAAATTGGTATCTTAGGAGACAATTCTTTTTCACACAAAAAAAAATTCAGAGAGGAATTCTGTTTCCAATGGCTTAGAATCACATTCAGAGAGTAATTTTTTAAATACATAAAAATTACCGGACCCTGAAGCAGTCAGAGAAAGTTATTTTTAAAAACCATTCCTAGCCTGATCATTACCTCAGATTTCTGTAAGTTTTTACAGAGCCCTCTGAGAATGCCTGTCCAGTTCTGGTTTATGTTACTTCACAGATTTTTAATATTCAATAGTCCTTATCCCATGCAAATGTTTAGATCTAAAAAGAATTGTTTCTAGTCTCTATTTTTAAACTTATACATCAGGGATGAATTTTATCCAAGATGTATCATTTATATTGCTCTGGAGAGAGAGAAAACACATCCTCCATGTACCCTCAGACCTGCAAAGGCTCATGAACATACTAAACTTCACTTGCTGCAAGGCATTCTGCTAAAATTGTGAGCATCTGTAGAGCGCAGCTCCAGCATTATTTAAATTCCTGCCTTTCCTGTTAATCACTCTTTTGGGTGGTCATTTCCAGCTGCCTATTTTTCACCTTATGGTTTTCCAAACTTCGGGGCATTAGATCTTACCCTTTGGTTGGAAAGCTTTAAGACTGCTTTTGAGAGCAGTGAGCTTTAGAGGAAAATGAGTTCAGCAACAATTACTATTCACACTTTAGGGTAGCTGTGTTTTGTCCACTTCAGAAGAACGTAAAGGTACTTTTTACTTTATAACTAAGGTTAAGATGGACATTTACAAAGAAATAATCATCAAAGAGAAAAGCCCCTCTGAACTAACCAGTGAAACAGTTCGGTCCAAATTGCCCATATTCATCAGGAAGGGGAACATGTGGCTTAAATCTGCTCTTCAGTTTCAGATTTGTTATCAAGAGCTTGCAATGGATCTGTAGTAAGTTCAATTCAGCTGACCAAGGTTCAATCCCTTTGGCTCCCACTGCAAGATTAGAATCCAAATTTTTAAGGTATCAGAATTAAAGCTGTGACAGTTACACCAATGTAACTGTCCCAATAGAGTGGGAAAAGGTTGGAGAAGAATGACAAGTATGAACAAAACTCAGTAACAGCCTTCAGGCGTGAGCATGTTAAATAAACTAAGCTTCCTGGAACTAAGAAAAAAGATACATATACACTTTAGTGACTAAGATATAGTTAAGCTCCATAATAACAAGAATTACATGGTCAGAATACATGAGGAGTGATTGCTCACTCTCTGAAGACTTGTGAGCCATCAGATGGCACTTGTAAATGCAAAGTCCAGAAGAAAAGTGGTGCATTCTTGATATACAATGTGTAGTTAAGGTGGGGAACTCCTCATTGGGAGACACCAGGACTGACAAATCTATATGTATGCAAAAAGCATCTGGAGAAATTAATGAAAAAGAAATTCAACAGAACTAATAAACAGAAACATGGAATCTCTACAGTACGAAATCCCACAAGAAGCTTGGAGTATTCACAGAATACTCCATACTGTATCACTGTGAAGTATCACTGAAATTGCTCTTATCCTAGGCATTTTATTCATGGCTGGAGGCAAGCACAAGATACTGGGCTAGACAGAACTTTAGCCTGGCCCAATGCAAACAACTCCAGCAGTGTAAAGAGAGCTGTACAGCTCTGATTCATTACAGTATCTTCAATAATAAGGCAAAAAAGGTAGATAATTATGAAAATGAGACAGATCTGAAGAAATTACATATTGATATAAACAGAAAAATTTGACAGTGGATTTCTCAGGCACATTAATGGTGATAGAACCAGGCAGTCCACCTAAAGATCCAGTTCAAAGTCTCCTACCTGGTTAAAACCCAGCTGGAGACAAAGAAGAGACAGTAAACACTGGGGTATTCACATCAGCTTGAGATATTTGTCCGACTTCTAAATCACTAAGAAGCCTCTTAAATGAGCTTTCCTAAAGCAGAAGGAACATATCAGCATTTGGCTGTACAGGACATAGTTCTGCCCCAGCCTTCGAAGCATTTCCCAGGTTTGCTCTGGGTTGGTTTTTTTTCCCCACTGATGTTTTTCTACTCTCAGAACTCTGTGCAGTATTGCAGGCACCATTCCACATAATAAAGGCATTAGCACCTCCTTGGTTTCTAAAAAGATCTCTCTCCAGCCTGAAATTACTTTTGCCCTGTATCACTTTACAAGCTCTTTTCTAATTTGCTACCCCCTATAATTCTAGGTATTTTTCAGTCTGACTGCTTTGTAAGTATCTCCTTCCATTATGTAAAGTGGTTTCTTTTCAGATTCTAGATTGTAGAGCTACTCAAAGTGAACAAAATTTTTTCACTCACACTTTTCATTATCATGTTGCACTTAAACCATTTCTTATGGGAACTTAATAATGTTCTGTAGCTGATTAGAGTTAAAAAGGTCTACATTTGTCTTTCAAATATGTACAAAAAGCTCCTATTGACTGACTTCAATTAACTGAATTGATTTCAATTCAAGACTAAATTCATTCTTCTAACTCTACTGAAGTCTAGTGAGCCAAATATTGTGTGACACAGCTGAATTTCACATCCAATCCCAAAGCAATATTTCAATGTTGTCCATTACACAGATGAACAAAAGGGGAATACTCAACTCTGAAAACTGAATTGAAACACATATCCTGACCTATACAGAATTTATACTTGATCAGTTTAGTCCTTACATCATATAATTATTTTAAAAAACCTACTCCTAGACCCAGTGATTACCCCTGTGAAGTCCTGAAGTGGAGTCATATCAACAATAAGTCTCTCTCAGGCTTCAGCAGAGGTCAGGATTTCCCTACACATCTGCAGAGTAACAACACTGTGTTTATTTAAAGAAACTTAAAAATATAGCAATTAGGAAGCTTTCCAAGAGCAAAAAAGTTGAGCAGGAAGAGAAAATTAAAAAAAAGACAACAGGAAGCAAGGCAAAACTGTGAGTATTTACATCTTCTACATATGGAGTTTGGAAATCCAGGTGGTTTCTGTTTTGTTCCTATTTGCTTCAGATATTGAAATATCCAGATGTTAGTACAAAAATATACTTAACTACAACACTTTTTAAAAAATTGGAAGTTAAGTTCTGGCTATTCTACCCTTTAACTGACACTAACAGAGGGCATAATCAGCTAATACAGTAGTAGAAATAATTTGGGTGTTGTTTTGGTTTGTTTGAGGTTTTTTTTTTTAAACTTTTGCTATTACAATTTCCAGGTTTCAACCTAACTTATAATGGAAATCAGCTTGTGTCAATGACTTCAGAGTTTGGATTATCTCCAAGTTAAGATGCTGGGCTTTTTTTCTTTAGCAATATAGGCAAGTATATCTGTATGAATAGGTATGCTCTCTCTCCCTCTGGAGTGATTGGCCAATTGGCCTACTTCAGGACAAGAATAGCTGTGGTAGATAAAACCAAGTTTTACCAATTGGAATATCCTCTTCCAACAGTGGCTGAGAGAGTGCCTGGAAAGGGAGGCCAAGCATACTGGGAAATGAATGAGAATAGTCTCAATTTCAGCCATTTGTTGTACAGAGACTTCCTGAACCACTACCTGAACACTGAAACCAGTGTTTCTAGCTCTCAAGAGTGCTTTCTTCTATTAAATTGTCCAATCAGATGTTCAAATCATATTACATATTAACATCCTGTGGCAAAGTTTCACAGCTTATCTACATATGTAAAAAAGTATTTACTTTTGGTGACTTTGAACAATTGACATCACTTGAGCCCTTCCATTCTTGGATGTTGTAATAAGATAGTGAATAAATGTTAAGGTATTTTAATAGCTGGTGCTAAGTGATTTTATATGCATTTTCTCTTCTATAAAAGGTGAAGATTTTTCACAAAGGTAAACAGTTTTTAAAAGACCGTTCCAGTTATACAGACAATATGCAATTGATGATATTGTGCTGATGATTAAATAAGTTGAATTAGACCATGAAGAATAGTATCAGCCAGCTGAGAAATTCAAAAAGAGCTGACATACCTGTTTTAAACACCATTATACTGAAATCATCAAGCATTACTCTCATCACAACACAATACTTCTTCAGATGTAGCTCTGGATTCAGGAACCAACCAACACCACTTGAACAACATAATTTCCAGTACAGGTGCCTGATGGACACAGAATCACCTCATCCTCTCACAACAACCAATCTTCTTTAGAAATTGGACAACCTGTCTTAATATTTCAATGGCTTGAAATTGTTCTACAGGTCAATGCTGAACCAATCCAATGCTACAATGGCAAAACTATTAAGTGCATAAATTTAAAGAGTCAAATAGTTATGACTGTAAAAGCAAAAAGGAAACAGCATCCTTCCTCTGCCAAGTAGAAATGGAAAGTCTTAGCTACTACAGTACTAGCTTTTTATGACATAAGTCTACCTAACAAGTGCTTCCTGACAATAGACAAAGCCAACAATGTTCCTATCTTTGAAAAATATTTTTAGAAACACTTTGGCTTTTTACTGCAATTGTTATTATTTCTACTCTTATAATTCTATTACAGACTAGTCCTGGTTGACATCAGTTGAAGTCACTACAAGATTCAGTAGCAACCCTTATTATCACCAAGCATAAGATTTGGGTATCACAGTGGGTCACATTGTCCTAACTGATAGGGCCACCTGAGATTTCACTTCCCACATCTTCTCATGTGTCCTAACCTCAGTACATCATTTCTGTCTTGTTCAGGCATGCTAGTGCCAAGCCAAATGAATTAAGAACTCATCAGTGCCAGCTACAAGTAAGAGAGCACTATATGCTACCTGTTCACTAAAACTATCATGACATCTGCTTCCACAGCAATCCCGCTGATATCTTCACATATTCATTAAGCAAAAGAGCACTGTGAAGAAAACACAAGTGCCTATAGAAGTTAAGATTATTCTCATTGGAGCTTCTTGAAGACAATGCTTCAACACATTTCCACACAAACAACAAGCAATGATTTACTGTTTCTTGGAAGAATTTAACAAATCCCCTCACAGACAAGGGAAGTGCTTTCCCTGGCCCATAATAGGAAATATTCAAGTCCTCCAAAAGCAGGACTTACTTTCTCTTGGAGAGACTATATTAAAGCTTACTACATTAAAATACTAGTTGTCTTTCCCCAGTCCTTTCCATGGCTAGAAAAAATATTCCAAGCCTTAAGAACGAGTATGTTTGCTTATACAAGGGTTTTTTGAGAGAAATAATCTGTTTTCTTTTGGATTTAGTATTCAAGCAGTTGCTTTATTAGAATACATTTGTGTATGACTGTCAGATATTTTTATCAAAGTAAGATCAGTCCCAAGACCAAAAATGAAGGTGTTGGTCACGACCCTCATCTTTAGGACTCAGTGAGGGAAGGAATTGACTAATAGCGTAGAGAATGGTAGATTTTTGAGCTCTGCATGTGTGGTACAAGTTCATTCAACTGCACCCTCAAAAGGTAAAATTTTGTGGTACTTCCTGTGTGATTTTTATTTACTTGGAAGGGAGAAATTTGATCCACTAATTAAGGTGATCTACAAAATATTGTTATTGTTCTTAGAGGGATGTACTTCAATACATATTTCTTATTCTTTCATTATAACTATAAATTAAGACCTTAGAGGAGAACTTTAATGGACTATTTCTGTTTGCTTTACAGGGGGTGACAGTAAGCTAGAGGTACATAAAGATTGCAGGATGCACCAATTTTGATTTAAACTTTGATGAAGTGCTCAGCAGAGCTGGAAGACTCAGATTATGAAGATCTACCAGGCCTCATTAAAAATCTATACAGAACAGTTTGCATTTAACTCTCAGTGTCTTAGACTCAAAACAAAAATTAGTTTAAAAGGGGTTTTTTAGCCACTGTGAAAACAGTATTAGAATAGAGAAAAATTTCTAATCCACAAAGACTATGAGATCAAACTGAGTATGTCTAGGGGTATGCTGCATTCCTATAGTATCTGGAGTACTTCAGAACTCATTTATCCAGAATTTAAAGAAAAATAGTTGTTTTTTAAAAAAATACATATTTTTCTATTGATAAAGAACACCATAAATGCTTCTTAAAAGCAAGGGAAGTAATTTCACTGGGCATAAATAGGTTTTCCTGCAAGAGTAGTCTCGATTACTTTCCTGAACAATTGCAACTCCCTTCTGGGGCTTTTAGTTTTTCCTCGTTTGTTTTGAATGCTTTTCCAGCTCTGTACCATGAAAGCCACCCACACACCGACACCAAAGCCGTTTGCAAGAGAAAACTAAAGGCCCCCCACCTCCATATAGCAAGTCTTAAAACAAAGACTCCTCTTTTCTTTGTCTGTCTTTTAAATCTGATCTCTATCTCCTTAAAGAGATCAAATAGGTGCCTGCCTACAGAATGGATACAAGTCCATGTTTATCCTGCTTCCCATACCTAGAGTTCAGGAAGCTCTGCTCAAGCAGTACTTCACACCTGAGAGGATAAGCCAGTCATTGTCTACTAGCTCACCATTCAAGCTGACTTCAAACAGTATGTTCTACCAGATGAGCTACAAATGGGATTGAAGCACCCAATCAAGCTGAAGGGCAGGCAAGGACTACAATTGTTTAAACTTGAAGTTATGGATAAATATCTCAGAATTTGGCAGAACCAGAAGAACTAACACTACATGAAGTCACAGAAAGCAATAACCCAGAGACTTTCTGTCACCAGTACTGCTGAGCAGCAACCCCAACAAAATGAGAAGGGAAACTTCGGTGGCTGAAATGGTAGGAGGAATGGTGCTTTCAGAGTTCTCACAACTAGTAATATACTCTTAAGACCATGCTTTTTTTAGAGACAGAAACGGTAAAGTACCATTTTTAGCTACAACTTTCATACCCTAATCACATACTCTCCCTTCCTGGATCCTAAACTAGGAAAGAAATTGATGCTACTTATTCTCCAGACTTCTTTCCTCATTCTCAAGCTGTCTCCTATATGCAGTCCAACACCAACACAATAGACATGTGTTTAGCTATAGATAGGAAAGGAGAATTGACAGGCTCACCTCTTGAGGTCTTCTCAAGCTTTA
Organism: Hypotaenidia okinawae; assembly: GCA_027925045.1. Classification (NCBI taxonomy): domain Eukaryota; kingdom Metazoa; phylum Chordata; class Aves; order Gruiformes; family Rallidae; genus Hypotaenidia; species Hypotaenidia okinawae. The sequence goes on from BSDF01000010.1 coordinate 13,495,142, forward strand.
TGATCCTGTTCATTAAGGGAAGAAAACATCTAGTTTTCTATCAAAGCCTCTGTTCCAGCAGAAAGCTAAGTCCCCAGACCATAGCAGGTGAGAATTTTACAGCAGAGAATACCCCTGTAAAATAAGCTTGTTGCTGATACCTTGGGGTCCAAATAAAACACAAATCACTGAAAATTATTTAAACAGTGTAAACATCCACAAGTCAAATGTAGTAAAAGCCTCTGCAGAGATGCTATCAAGGGTTCCAGCTTGTACATTTTTTCCTGTACCTTTAAAAAGAGAGCAATAAATTATTTGAAAAGTCTGTTTTCAGATAACTTCTTTGCATTTTGACAAGTTTGGCACCATTCCCATTAAGTGCAGTGTAGATGCTGAAACCAGCCATTCCTTCCCTAGAGAGAGGGGCTGGCATTTACACAGCACAAGTTACCAGGTTTGAGCCCTCCACAACATTGTGATGGCAGCAACTTGATTTCAACACACAGCTAGAGTCTGTTTGTGACTTTTAGGAGGTGACATCCTAGAAGATGCTCAGGCTGAAAGGTAAAGAGACCAAGTTCAAATCCTACCTGCCAAAGGGTGGTGGGTTGGAAGCCTGATAGGCTGTTTGCATATCCTCTGCTTACCTACAAACCCCTCTGAACTATGGTCTCCATCCTTTTGCCAGAGATGGGCCGCCAGTCAAAGAAGAACACAAGCGCTTACTAGAAGGTAAAATAGAATGCAAAAGTAAGCCCAAGTCTAGCAGCAGTTAGGACACCTCCTAGGGAACCGAATGTCATTTAACATTAAAAACCGTTACTGGAGAAAATAAAGGGACAATCCTATTTGCAAGCAAGACAGAGCAGAACTGGCCACCTGCAGGATGCTGCTGGCTGGACTGTGTTTAGCAAAGGGCTATCCTGCACCACAACTGAGACAGTTGGATTTTAGTACAGAAATGTGAATGCTATTAAGTTTGTGACTGATGATATGCTAATCTTAAAGGCTGATTTTCCCCTCTTCATCACCTTCCCTTTACAGTGTAAGTGCACATAGCTTATCTCATTTGAATGTAGTAAGGATGTTTTTGAAAAAGAATTATATTAATGGTGCCTGAGGTTAGGTTTCTAATTGAAATTTAGAAGCTTCAGGAGAAGCTTAAGGCTAAAGGGCATTTTGTACATGAAAATATCTTCCTCCTTTGGCCAGCTAGTCTAAGTAGTGAGTTTGTCTGATGAACTGTCAGTGCACTCTCCTCAGAATACAGCCAGCATGTGGTTGAAGAGTCCCTGTCTGTCTCTCTTCTCCTGCCAAAGAGCAAGCAGATATCCAGAATCTACTGCTGAGATGCGATATTTTCCTTTTAGAATAATTCATCAGAAATTAGGGGGATCTTTAATCTTTGCCAACGCAGGCTTTACTTTATAACCGGTCCTTATCTTCCACAGCATTCTTAAAGTCACCAACACACAACAGCAGAGTAAGTCATAATGTATTTCATAAGAAAATCCTATTTCTCTAGTGGAAATTTCCTTTCTTATAGCCTCTTCTTGGCCTTCCATTCAAACAGACACAAGAAAGTTCTCTGTGAATCCACAGGTATATCAGAACACCACTTGTTTCAATAGTCACAAGAATGTTTCTGCATTTTGTAACACTTTTTAAACAAACTTGTCTCATCTGAAAACCAAAATTATGGTACTAAGAGACAATGCTGTTTTCTCCTGGGGCTTTATTTCCCATTCCTATCTTCTTTTTGGATTTCAACTTTTCCCACTATTTCCTCTATCAGAAGGCAGAAGAGGGAGTTCCAGGCTACAGAGCTACATGAGGGATGCAGGCTGATCTTGCTAAGGGTAGCAATGCAAGAAAGTAAATTACAGATGCTATGAGGCACTTCATTGGTATTTTATGTGAAAAAAATTGGGGGTGAGGAAGGCAGTGCCAAAGCCATGCTAGCTTTTGATGTATTTTTAGTAAGAAAAAAAATGCTGGTATAAATTCATAATAAAATATTTTTTTAAAAGCATGTCCAGTATGATGTATTAGTTCTCTGTAGAGTAGGGGAGACAGATATCACCTTCAGCCCATGTCTCAGCTACCAGCCAGAAACACATATTGCACTCTGAGGATCAGATACAGTCCCTTATTTTACAGCAACACCTCTCTGCTGCATTGCATTCATGTTTGCTGACCTTGCCATAGGACAGAGACACATGAACAGATAGCTGAGGAACAGCACAAGAGACCAGGCCAGCCCCAGAGTGGGAGCTGGATGATCTGGCTTTGAACAGCAGAAGCCAAACTTGGTTTTTCAAATTTCCATCAAGGAAGTGTTTCTACACATACCCTGAAAGCCTGTTCTCCTGCTCCACCATCCCAGCAGCTGGAAATTATTCCTTAATATCCAACTTAATCTTTCCATCCTGTAAACATGAGCCAATTTTGAATAATGGCTACACAGAAGTAAATGATAGGCAGCCTTTTGTTGTTCCCACCACTGTCCCAAAACACCAATAAGGAGTCTCATGCTACTCCATTTAATATTAAAGAAAGCAAATCGCTACCACCTTTCATTTTAGGTGACATTTGCTGGGTCCCTGCTTTTACTTACTGTTCCCCTCTGCATTGACACCTGTTTGGTCTCTTAGCATGCCCAACAAGGGCTGGACACCACGCAGCAGCAGCCACCTCCCCTTGCTCACAGGCACATTGCCTGATAGAAACGTCAGATCCCACTAGGAAGGCAGCTTCATTTCTTGAAGCATCGCTGCATTTATGTTTTGACTGATCCCTCCCAGCCCCCCAAAATTTGCAGGCCCCTTTCTGCAGTTCTGGCAACGTGGCAGTCATTTCTATTGTGTACACGCCTTGACTCCTTCTGAAGGGCAGCACTCTGCACTTGGCCTCAAATTGACATACATTTACCTACATATACAAGATGTGAATGGCTAATTTTTCATTGTCTTCTAAGATTTTCTGCTTGTTTCTACATCATGTCAGAAACAAAAAGAGTGGATATAAAATTGCACATGTTCAACAATGCTCGATAACAAGACACTGAGCATTGTAGAAATGAGCATATTTGATTTAATCAAAATAAGTGTTGTAGGAAAATCACGTAGGTTTAATTTTTGAAAAGCTATTAAGTTTCAAATTAAATGGAAGATTAAAATAAAAATGAGCTTTAGCTGTAAGTGGAGGATAAATTTGGTCAATTTTTGTTGTTTATCTGTGCATAAAGTCCTTGCATTTACCATTTGACAAATCCTCTAATAAAATACTTGCTGCAATCAGGTGAAGTAGGTTATTAATGGTTCTAAAAAAGATATACAGGATTGCCTCATCCTGAGGCAATTAAGTCTGTGAAGTAAGTGTGTTTAATATCTCTGGGGGCCTGACTGGAATGAAACAGGTGATCTTTTTACAATTGCCATTGTTTCATTTAGAATTTCTGTAATTTTGTTTGGTTTTAACTGAGGAATGGCTCCTGGCTTTTTATCCCTTTTGTTAGGACTCCAGTTTGGGGGCTTTCAAAGGCTCTGTGCACCACATCAGTGTCGGTTAGAATTTTCCACTCTGCTTTTGAAAAGCAACACAGTGTTCCACATGAAGACCCAGCATCCCAGATGGGAGAGGACAGTCCCTGTTCACTCTCAGTCTCTTGGCACAGGTTTTGCAGTGGTGCTGCCGGTCCCCATGTTCAGTCAGGGCAGTCTAGACTTCCTTGCCTTGAGTCAGCTCCTCAAAGCCATTTGCTCACACCACCTGCAAGCTTCCTCCAAGGCTCTTCATCTTCCCTGCTCCCCCAAGGGTCTTTGGGGACTGACAGATGAAGGGGCAGGTAGCTGAGTCACCACACAGCCTTCCTACTCAGCTCTCTGACACATCTTCATTTCAAAGAAATGACTTAAATCCAGTCCTCAGTTCTGGCTTATGGATCCCCAGCTTCAGGCACTTCAGTTTGGAAAACAAATGTTTTACTGCCCTATGTTTTCTGAGGGATACATTGTGTATACATCAGGGTGCTGTTTGGCCCTTTGCTATAAAACCTCGTATTTTTCATTTCTCCTTTTTACCTCTGCTGTGTTCTTTTTTCCCCTGGAATTATTAGTGGGGATGGTTTGTGGAGGTATGTTTAATTACTAGAGCTTATGGCCTGCTGTGATTGAAAGCTGATCTCGCCAGTTTGGGGTCTGCATTATATTTATTCTGTATGTAATTAAATCTGAATACCATAACTATGCATAATGTTGGAAAATAATGAGAAACTTTTTTTTTAGTGAAAGCACATCTGAAAGGTATTTTCTTCCTGCAGTACTGGACTTTTACAAAACACTCTGCACTTTACACACACAAACAAGCAAACAGCCAAAAGGCCAACAGAGGCATTCCAGTCTATGATTTAGGTGAAAACAAGAATTTGTTTATCAGATCTATGTGATCCATTAAAAATAAAGAAGGAATTCAAGCAAACTGTGATAAAGGCTATCCATATATCTTGGGGTATTCGTAACATCACACACATACTAAAGGCATGCAGAGAAGTGCCAGCACAGCAGGGTGAACACGAACAGCACATCCTGGAAGCAGCAGCATCCAATTGAACACAGGAGATTTGGCTGGGGAGGCCCTCAAATAAAAGCAGTTGTGGGAGGCCAGGCCACTGCTCTAACTACAGGGATCAAAAATTCTGATTTCCTTACCTAAGGAGGAGGGACCAGACCAGTATAGGAGAGGAGATCAGACACTGTTTACACTGAGGTAAATCAAGCAGAAGGCTGCACAGCTCACTGGACCATACCAGAATTAGGCCAGACATATCATAACTAGAGGCTCAATTTTTATTTTTTTTTTTCTCCTCTGCTACATATAAATCTGAAGTCTGCCAAGGTCCTTGTTCAGCAGTGTGACAGTGATCAGAAATTAGAGGTCTCTAGAATATCAGAAATCCTTGGTCTGGAAATTTATCTCATTGCCTCTACATGCAGTTGATGTTCAGAAAAAGACTTGGGTATCTGATCTAATGTGATGAATGACACGGTCCATAAGACTCAAAAAAAGTGCATGCAAGCCAAAGCAAAAATAACTAGATCAAATCCAGTCTTTCAGAACAGGAAAGCAAGCTGATCCCAGGGCTTCCCAAGCAAGACAAGAATGACACAGTAATCTGGAGATTGCCTTTAAGCTTTAAGAAAAGTATCAATGTGCCAAAATGAAACAGACACCAGACATTTTCCTAAAGACTGAGTGCATGGCCCCTCTCCCTATAAGTATGTAATGTAAGGCAAGAATAAATCAAGTAAAAATCCATTGAACAGCCAGTGTATGTGAAGGGAATTCCCAGTGAAATCCTGTTAGGAGGACCTTGCTAACAAGACCTTCTGGCTCATCCTCTGCCCCAAGCAGCAAGCAACAGACCTGACAATGAGCTAGAGAGACCACCACAAGCCATTCAAATGCTCAGGCATTGCATCACTAGAAACTTTGCTTTTTTGAAACTAAGTCATTGTCTCCAGTGCCATGGCCACTAACTGAACACTTGCCAAGGAGGCAGTCAGCACACACGTACATCTGACCCAGCAGCAAACAGCTATTCTCCCTCCTTGCCCAGCAGCAGACACACAGCCGAGTTTAAATACTTGAACAGAAAGCAAATGAACCAGCCCTTGCAGGGCAAGATTAACTGTGCAGGTGTCAGCAAGGCTGTTTGCACCAGCCATCACCAGTGTTTTAACAAAACCAGATGTACCAGCTACTGCTTTCCCCCAAAAATAAAACTCAGCTTCACACAGCACAGAAGCCAACAGTAGCTCAAAAACCATAAGCATCCATACAAATGCACCTCACCACAAGATTCTACAGCAACTGCGAGCTGGGCTTTGCAGTGGTTGCTTTTAACTACATCTGTAGTGTGAATGGACCAGAGACGATACTTGCCAAAATAAGCAGCTCTTTGCTGAGCTTCTACAACTCATTACTCACTACCACCACCACCTTCCTCCCACTTACCTAAACACAGATGATGCAGGATTTCTGATTTTATTTTTTTTTTAATTTTGCTACAATGCCCCCTTTATCCCTCAGTCCTTGCCAACTACGTTTGGAACTATACTGATTTGCAGTGATTTGTCAAAAGATGTTACTTGCTCTTTACCAAACCATTCCTCAGCCTGAATCAAGAGAAAATCCTGGAATCAGCAAGCTGCTGCTTGCAGCCCGTGGAACTCGGGAAGACACCAAAGCTCCAACTTACAGCCTATGCCACAATCCTCATCATGACTGCATTAGGGCAAGACAAAAACACAAACCCCTTCCCATCTCCTCTCCACTGGTTTCATCTTGGCATGCATCATCTATGCACAACCTCTGGATAATCAGAGGCTGGGACACCAGGAAATGTCAGGTAAAACATTTTCCCTGTAGGTTGAACATATTGAATCATGAGTACTTGAGGAAGCAGTAGCATATGAGAAGCACTGGGCATGATTACTGCTTCTATTACAGTAGGTCTGGAGAGCTTGGCTTCAGGCCACCGTCAGCCATCCCAGCTATGTAACCAAGGCTTTGGCCCCAGCTGCTCACAGAACCTTGGGTAACACTGCACTGCATTAAAAGACACCTCTCTCTCTGCATGATCCTTTATAATCAGAATTCTCTAGTAGTAGTAGAGAGGTTAAGGAGCCTTATTCTCAACTACACAGCATCATCCTGTACTATGTGTTAATTTGCCAAATTTTACACACATAAGACCACAGCAGATTTTGTAAGTAGGAGTTCTTATGCATGTGCACACACACAAAAATGAACCCCTTTCCTGGGAGTGTCTGCACAGACAATCCAGATCACAAGACCATTTCCTAGACATGAGATTTCATAAGCTCAGCAAGAGAACAAATAGATTCTTGATATATGAAAGCAAAGATGATGTCAGTATCCATCCCCCATAATAATAATAATTTCATAAATTGTAGGGTTTATGTATCAGTTATACAGACAATTAATACATTTCTGAAAAACTTTAGGCAGAGGAAGAAAAAGTTAATTAAAAGAAAAAAAAAAATCACAAATACACTGCAAGTCCCTCAACAGCACCACTACCTTGTATGTAATAATTATGTTGTCATTTGTGCTCAGGCAGAACAAACAAGAAAGAGACACATATCCTTGACTCCTCCAAAGAAAATGTTTGTTCAAGAAACACCAAGTAGAAAACATTTTCACAAATCTTACTGTGCCCAAGAGAAGCTGTAAGCAGCATGGCAGATATTTACACTTGCCAGAACTCCATCCTAAACGACCTATTCAATACAAATGACTGGCATTGTAATTGCTGCACTGCTCATGTGCTTGTGTTTTAAGAAGATAAACATATGCGTGGCAAACTTCTCAAAATGAAATGATCACACATCAAGTTTTTCTTTCTGCCATGTACCAAGAGTCCTGGGTGCTTTCATGGAGCAAACAGGACTGAAATCCCTAAAGTCTACTGCATTTTATTTAAAAAACGTGGGTATTTCCTGGTAGCTTAAGGTAAATGACAGATCTTGAATGCTTGATATAATTCAGTGTGAAAAGAAACAACGTGCTGCCAAGTCATGCATATGGTATTTTATACAGCATTCCTCCTAATCTGTTTACTTCTAAATCAGCAATCTGTTAAAATACATAGGGCTGGTTGTTCATACCTACAACTTATTTCAGCTTCCCTCAATCCCAGTATGGCAACAATGCATTGCTTTAGATTTTGGGTGTTATTTTTATGTAATAACACCCATGCACGAGGCTGCTCAACTCAACTTGTTATTTCTTTCAAAGGAAAAGTTAATGCAAAATTGTGCAACAAGAAGGAGGGGAAGTGCTGCAGCAAAGCCCATACCCACCAACCCATTAAATACATCAGGCTTTCTTCATGTCCCCTGTTTAAGCAGAACCCCCACAATGACTTCACTAAAGAGTTTGCATAAGAACAAATGGCACAATATCTCAAACTTTAAAAGATACAATATGTTTGCAAATTATTTCCATAAGTATGTTAGCAAATAAAAAAACCAGAAAAAACTTCAATCAAAGCAGAGGAAAGAGTGGGAGTTCTTCACCAAACAGCTTGTCTCCCAGTAGAAAGAATGTTTTCAGGTTCATATAAACAAAAACTCCTTTCAAACTCTGAAGCCATACCCAGTGCTACCAGGTTGATATCTGGAGTGTTGCTATTGCTCATGTGAAACACTTGGATGACAACTAAATTCCAGGGAAGAGCCCTGTAGAGTTGTGGTCTGCTTTCCATTAGAAATAGCTCTCTGTATTTCTCACCATCCCTTGCACACTTCCTCCCATACAATGAGAAGTCAAGCTCCAAGATAACAGATTTAGGGGGTTTTTTGCCCCTCAGCCCCCAGTTAAGAAAAAGATGGGGGGGTTATTTCACAAACACACAGGTATAAAAAATTCAATTGAACTTTCAGGAGTTGGACATGTGCCAAGTTGTGTTCCTACTGGTCTGGTGGTGTCACAAGTAGTGTTTTAGGATCCTGCAGTTTGCCACAAGTTGATTTTGCACAGTTTTGAGTTAAGAGCAATTTAAGCAAATCACAGAATCAGATTATGTTCCATTTAATGGTACTTAATTATTAGCCAATTAAAAAGATTTAACACAATTTATTGCATTCAGAATTTTGTAACTTAAAGATTTGAAGATGGCACTGTTCACACGAAAACAATTTTCTAAGTCACATACACAGAAACACAGATATATAGGTTATCCTATGATTGGTTTGCTTTCCTCACAAGTTATAGGGAACTACTCACTTTTTCCTTCATCAACGTATGTCACCAGATGATCTTTGAACTAGGTTCCTTCATCAGCTTCTACCATCAGCAAACAGTCTTTGAACCCTCACAAAACCTTCTGAAAGGCACCCCAGCCCACAAGGAGATACCAGACCACAACCTGCTGCAATCCCAGACAGCTCAGTGGATCTCACTATTGCGAGACAACTGACTTTGGTCATTGCTTCCTTCAGGCCATAATTCTTGTCAGATAATTCTGGTACCTTCCAGATCCAGCTACAAGCTCAGCCTCCATCCAGGCAGCAGTAGCAGTTTCAAGCAGGGTTAGGGAGCACCTGATCATTCCAATTGATTGCACCTGTAACCAAGGCAAAACGTGCTAAGTCATCCTAACTCACTGCACCTGTAACCAAGACCACAATGTTGGGATTGCAAAGTGGCTGGGAAGCCCGCACCACCATGGGTAGGTAGAAGAAATAAAACTAAGAGGCCTGGATATTTCAATTTAAAATACACTGATATTCAGAATGGCTAGCACCTCTACTGATCTCAAAAGTTAGATCCTTACTCTTTGTAAAAGAGCAGTCCCCTCAGGAAAAGGGTTTCTTAAATTAGGAATGTCCCTGCACCTCAAGGGACAGTCCAAAACAACCTCAGAGACGCACATATTAGTAGGGGACCTTACAACTCCAACTAGAAGTTGGAGTTGTAAGTCAATAGCAGTATCCAGACCTCCCACCTAGCAAAGCCCACTCTTTCCCTTGGATTGTCCTTTATTACTTAACAGTAATAGTTAAATGCATAAGCATAATTCAATATTTAAATAATTCAATATTTAAAATACTTCCTCTGCTGCTAAACCCTGTCTTAGTGTCCTTGACGCTGGTTGCACTTGCTGGGAGCAGCATCAGATAAACTGTACACAGCCTGAGCCCCTGCCCCTTGAAGGTACTGACACCCTACGATTGAGTTCTTTGACTTTATTTTTCTTTAGCTCCAAACCTGACATTGCTCTTACCTAAAACATATGGAATACAGCTAAAGAGATTGAAGAATGGCCTTCTGCCTCCAGGCAAGATTTTCACACTCATATAGCAGAAGCTTGTCTGGCTTCTCCAACATGGAGATCCCAAAAGCTCCCTAAGTCAGTTACAGCACTCACCTCTCCTTACAGCTGGACACCTTGATCTACCTCTACCCTCAAACTCACTTTGCTGCAGGTTAAGACCACTCTCTATTCTACTGTCTACTGTGGAGAAAGAAAGCATTCAATCCCTTTCCCTACCAATATTTTTTGCTGTATTCAGGGAGTCTTCTAGGCTTTAACCTCCCTACACTAAATCTTTGTGGTATCTTTCCTCAGAAATCAAGCCTTAGAGCTACAATCAAATTTGCTGATACCTTGTGCAATCTCACAGTTTTCCCTTAGCCATAACTCAGGTCTGAACTACCTACCTAGGCTCTTCCACCTCTTCTTCAGCAGGATCATTTGGAATGGGAAGTGTAGGGTTAGCTTGTATGTGTGTATATATAGCCATGGGCCAGACCTACAGGTGAAATAAATTGGCACAAGGCTGTACCTAATTAAAAGGCTCGGTTCAGTTAAGTAGGGGTGTTGCTTTAGGTAGGATGCAGTAGAGACAAAAAGTTGGGTTTTCCTTGTATTTGTTGCTGTATGAAAAATGTAGGGGGTTTGGCTGGGAGCACTACTGAGGAGATTTTTGTGCTGTTTGATTAAAGTAATCCCTAAGAGGCACTTCTGGGTGTGTAGAAGACAGTTTTGTTGTGTCTTCCTTCTCTGGTGAGCTTCTTAAAGTAAAAGAAATAGCGCTGTGTTACATCTCCCTTGGAAAAAAAAAAAAAAAAAGCTTTCCCACACGGAGAACACTTCTTTACTGAAAGTCTGAGGGTGGAAGGGGGCTGTGCCCCATCGCTTGCTGCCCTGTAACGTTTAGGAGACAGACGGTCACTCCTTGGAAGAAAAAGTCATTGCAACCCGTGCAGGGCTAGAGCAATCAACACAAAATAAAAAATAAAAAGCAAAACATCACGTAGATTTCTTAACTGAAGCTGCCCAGCCTCAAGAGCAAATGGGACGCCTCACTGCCGGGACCTCCGCGGCGGCGGAGCCCGGGGCGCCCCGCGGGCGGGAGGCGCGGGTGAGGACCGCGATGGGTGAGGATGAAATCCGAGGAAAAGTGCGTCTCACTCCACGCTTACAAAAAGTTGACATCAACTCAGTTGAAAAGTAGGTTAATTAGTAGTGTCTGACAGAGCTCCCCAGCAGTGACTTACTTCAGGTGCCGCACATTACTGCTACTCTGCTGAAAAGGGCTTTGTTTTCACCGAGCTTTGTAGCCTCGAGTGTCTGAATATTGATTAACTCTGGGTATTTGATTTCTTTGAAATACACTCGCATTATACCAATAAACTACATCCTTTAATCGAGCGGGGTTTTTTTATGTAATTAAAATATTAACAGCGGTTTGCTACCAGAAATGTGACCCTTGGCCATGAAGTCATTCCTCCTTTTACCATCAGAGCTCGCCGATGTCCCTTAGCAAGGGGATGTGGTTGCAGGGAAGGACTGGACGTGACCAGCAAACTCCCGCGCAGGGACTTACCCTGGACAGAGTGTTTTTTCTCATAGGAAAGACTGAAATATTTACATTCCTGAGAGGGGCTTGCTGAGCTCGGCCGAGCCCCGCATCCAGATCTGGCCAGAAAAGCTTCCCACTGCCGAGGATGTCGGAGGAACCGCTCTACACCAGAGCTGTCTCCAGCCTCCCGCTTTGGCCTCGCAGGCGGGTGTCGCCATAGACATAATGTCGGGGTGGGAGTGAGAAGCGCTGCCAGGGCGGCCCCAGAGCCGTGCGGGGCGCTCCGCGCTGCCCTTGCGCGGGCGCACAGGGTGACCGGGCCGCGCCGGTCGCAGCCCGGGTGAGCAAGGCGGCACGAAGCGTTGTACCCCACGCCAACCCCGAGATGCGCTCGGCTTTTCAAGGGCCACTGGTACAGCTATCATCTTTTATTTTCTTTTCTTTTTTTCCTTTTATTAATCGAGGGCACTCAGGGAAGGCATGCCGGGGTAATGGTGATTGCGGGATTAAGCACGGGAGGAATAAAGACCAAGTTGCTGCGCCTTCGTTCCCGCTGTTCAGGCGCTGCTGCTCACAGCTACCCGGTACTGACATGTCCTACGCAGCAAGTTTCTCCCTCCCGTTTCGGTCCCTCTCCAAGTCTGCAGAAAAGGCACCCCTCTCCTCGTGACCCCCAGCAGCCGGAGAAACCCTGCCTCTCCCTCTCGCCTGTGTTTTAACCTGCCGGCTTCTCCCCGAAAGGTCTCCCGAAGTTTCCTGTTTCGGGCGCCCCTTCTCAGGACACTGTGCAGGGCGCAGCTCCTCTCGGCGGAGGAAACCTCCCTCGCTGCGAGATCCCTGCTCCAGATGGGATTGCTATAGCAGGGCAAGCAGGCAGCGGCCAGGGCCGGCGGAAACCCCCGCAGAAGTACAACCTTTGAAGCTCTGCGGGAGGAGGCGGAAGAGGGGTCGGGACACGGGGTCCACGCGTGTCCCCAGGGAGCGGGGGCCGTGAGCGCGCCTCTTTCAGAAGAGGGATGCGCAGCCCGTGCTCCTCCTCTGCCATTGGCATGTGGCGCAAAGGCCAGGAGCAGCGCTCAGCTGTACCTGCCTTTTCTGCTCGGCGTAAGGCACTGTTTGGTGTGGAGAGAAGAGCTCATCAGCTGCTCACTTCTGAAGCCCTGGGCCCCACCTTGATGCAGTTTTCTCTTCCCAATGTTCCCTGTAAAGCCAAAAAAAATCAAACCCAGTTGTCTAGATCCAAAAGATGTACCAGACCAGCTCCTATCTCAGCAGAAATGTCCTTGTTTCAATTTCCTCTTAAGTCTATTGCTTTTTCTTCTCAGGCAGACAGCCGTGCAAGCCACTGTTTTAATGTGCGGGGTGAATTGTAAGGTCATCAGGGGTTTCCTGTGCTCTAGAGACGTTTTATTTTTTTGTTTGCAAGGAGGTGAACGAGAGAGGTTCGCAGCCTATCCCTCTCCCACGAAAACATTCCTAATTTAGACCCTACCTGTTGACTTTACCTAGCTGTAATGGGAAGCGCTTCTGCGGGGGAAAAAACAAAGGAAACAAAAACCAACCAAACAAAAAAAAACACAAGTCAGGGAAACAAAAGTTTAAAAGAGCTCCAAGCCCCCCCTTGGAGAACAAATAAAAAATGCTTCTTCAAACAGCCAGGTTGGGAGGACTGGGGTCTACTCTGCTACAAATACATCCTTGTCCGCGCTATTTATGCCGTACTCTCCAAAACTTGCAGGCTTCATGGATAAGAAGCAGAGTCTTCCTGGAATCGGTTCAGAACGTGTTCTGATGTACAGATAAACTTCTGGAAAGTATCTGATGACTGTGCCCGAGTGCGCTGACCCGCCTCCCATCGATGGGAATAAAGCGATAGCATTCGACTTAAAGAAAGCCACAGAACTTAATTAATTCGATGCTTTAATGGTTATAGAATCTGCAAAACACTAGTATTAATTTAGACACTGGCATCTGGTTTCACTGAAATTCATGTCGAAACTACCCCAGCGTTCCCGGCTGCTCCCCGGGCGGGAGGGGGAGCGGGCGAAGCGCCGGGGAAGGTGCCTCGACCCGGGGCCGGCCGCGCTCGGAAGTGCGAGGCGAGTTCACGGCCGGCCGAGCTCGGGTGGGAACGGGCCGCCCCACGACCGCCGGCCCCACGACCACCAGCCCCACCATCCCCGGCCCCACCACCACCGGCCGGGCAGAGCCCGCGGGAGCAGCCGCGCCCTGGGTCCGCACCTGGGCAGCTCGGGGGTCCCGCACCCGGCTGCGGCCGGCGGGACCGGGCCCCGCGTGTCCCACCGAGGAGCTCTCAGCGCCATGTGCTCACGCCCCCGGGGCCGTTTGCCCACGCTTCCGAAATTACGCAGCAGCGTGACTCGAGTCGGGTTTTTCCGATTGAGAAATGTTTGCTTTAGGACAAAGAGTCTCCCTAAATCATGAGAATGACAGACTTGAAAGAGAAAATTGATAATGTTAATAAATTGAGTTCACTGGGAAGATGGCATTTAGAAAAGGGTGAGATGTCCCAAATTTAATTTTCGCTGGTGAAACAAGAAAATTCTAAAAGGCCACATGTGAGACGATTTTTAATAAACATTTGTACTATTTTAGAAGCTAAGCTATAACTCATCCGCACTAAAATTTAACGACTTCGATTCATCAGAAAAGTTTGCGTTTGGACTCGGCTTCAAAGACAGAACAACAACCCCAATGACAGGCTATAATGATTTTCTCCCTCTGATTTGCAGTGGGTTGGTGTGTTCTTGTGCCCAGACCGAAGATTCATATTCAAATCCCGAAGTCATAAAATTTAGGCTTTCGCGTTTGTCCTTTCCAAACCGAAACTTGACTAAACCAGAGTCCCGGATCAGAAGGGCGCAAGAGCTATCAAATTCGGGGGGGGGGGGGGGGGCTGCAAAAGCCACTCGCCGCATAGTTATTCTGACAATATTGCAGACAATTTGGGCGACGTTGGGCAACGCGTGTTGTCCCTGGGAACCCAGTTGTATTGTTTCTCCTGAGGTTTCCCTGTCAGCTCTGGCTTAACAAAGGTTGCGCTCCAAGAAGTCTTCTCGGGAAAAGCGAGCAAGGCTCAATATTGGGCAGAGGATGAAGAGAGTCAGGGAGGAGGTGGTTTTGCTCGACCTGGGGCATTGTTGCTGCTCCCAACTTCACTCGCTTTTCCCCTTTTTAACTTTTTTTTTTCTTTTTCTTTTTCTTTTCTTTCCCCTCCAGTGACATTGAACCAAGACAGACAAGTGCAGAACGAAAGGTAAGTTGAAGGTGCCGGAGTTTTGCCTAAGCAAGAAGTGCGGCATCGCTCCCTAAATGTGCATCTTTTCCTTCAAAAGAGGTGTCCCCAGAAAGGGATAGTTTTCACAGGACAGTATCTCATTTCCCCAAGGGAGAAAAATACGTCGGTGACAGCCCCGAGCCCCGCAGCCCGGCTGACGGCAGCTCAGCCCTGGCACATGGAAGAAGTTTCCCTTCACTGAACTGAGCTGCTCCCGGTCCCATCCTGAAGTACCCAGTGCCTGTGTGCACGGGGGGAGAGAAGGGGAAGCCGGCAGAAAACAGCCTGGCCTGTGTTTATTCTCCAGATTTGAAATGAAAAGAAACTGACTCGTTGCTTCTTGATCTTTTTCATTTCCTTTCCCTGGCCTGGGAGGAATCCCCCTGCCCGCCCCGCACGTTTTGAGCCATGTCTGCGGGATTCCGACTAACCCTAGATCGGTTTTTTAAAACGTATTTAAGCTGCAGAATTTGCTGACACATAAATAAGCCATCAAGGCTCTCGGAAGCTCATGAATCTTTGACTGAAGTACGTGTAGGGACTTACACACTTGTTCCACGTCGTGATACTTTTAAAACTTTCACAAAGACTACTCTGGACAAAAAGCACCTCTGTTTAACAAGATAATTCTTGCTTTCAGTTTTATTTCTATTTTCAACTTCCTATTCTTTTGTCCCGTGACATGGCGCTTTTTCCCCCTCGGGGACTCCTTTCTCTTCTTTCTCCCCTCCTATTCTGAACTGTTTTACAGCCCCGCTTTGTTACTGTCAGGAAAAAATGTCTGGAGAGCCCTGTCTCCTAAAGAAGGAACAGAAAAGGGAGGACTGGAGCTGCAATGTTGCCTATGCATGCAGAACATCCCAATCTGTTTTTGTGCATTGAGTTGGGGAGAGGGCAGCAGGGAGCGTGCACCCAGCCTCAGCCCGGACAAAGGGAGGCCGGACAGCTGCGCACCCGCCACAAAAGATTCACTCTTCTGTCAACTCTGTTTACTTAGTGTTGTTTCTGACCTCTGTGCTACACTTGTTGCTAATACATATGCTTATCAAACCATTTTAATTGGCTTTCTTCATAACATTAGTCCCAGCGCCTTTTTTTTTCCTACATGTGTTTCCAAACAACTTAATTGACTTCTCTAATATTCATCTCCCTGGGCTCTAAACAACGTGTTTCTCCCCCGCGCTCCCAGCCCCCGGGAAAACAGCCCGGGGGTGCCTGCACGGAGAGAGCATCACCTTTCGGAAGGGGTGGCTTTGCAGGGACATGAGGACTTGGGGATAACCCGCACCCCAGAGTACAGCCGTGTCCCCGGCGTCCCTCCGGCCGGCACGGTGGACTCGGGCCGTGCGTGATGAAGTGGGTGCTGGTAGATCGGCGAGGTGTCTGTCCCCGTCATGTCTCAAATGTGGTTTTGCTTTGTTTTATGGCACTCGGTGGACTGGTGCCAGCCAGAGAGGACCCGACACCACCCTCGGAGCTGCACATCGATCAAGAGCGCAGACCCCTGACCGGGAGCGCCGGGTTGAGCGGGTGCGCACAGTCCGCGGACTCCGTCCGCGGCCGCATCCTTTGCACGGGCAGAGCCTCCCCGCCCGCCGCAGGTAGCACGGCGGGGTTCGGGCCCAGCCCGCACCGAAACCCTGAGTACAGGGCAGCCCGCCGTTGTCGTCCCCCCTCCCCCCGACTCCGCACCAGCGGGGCGCGCAGGGAGGCGTTGAGGGCACGGGGGTCCCCAGTGCTGGGATGCAGGAGGTGGTAGAGAACAGCCAACCTGCCTCCCAAATTACCGAGCCCCGAGCACCACCCCCCCGCAGGCTTTGCCATCTATATTAATCGCCTCACTTGAGCCTCTCCCCCCACCCCACCCCCCGGTTTGGGTTGGGCTTTTTTGTTAGGTTTTGGGGTTGGTTTTGGTTTTTTTTTTTTTACAATTTCGTAATTAATAGTTGCACTCGGATTTGTAATGGAAACAACCCTGCGAGGCCGGATGGCTGTTATGATTTGCTTTCTTTAGCGTTTCTCCCCCTTCGCGAGCATTGTTCGCGGTGACTGTCTGGGCTCAGATATGATGTTGGGACAGCGCCTCCCTTGAAATGGAAACAGAGGCCTGAATAAAGAAGGGTGGAAAAAAAGTACTTTGTAGTCTGCATCGTCCATCTTTAATTCAGAGACGCATCTATACTCCTGGGAGCGCCGCCTTTGATCTCTTTGATTTTTACACCAGATCTGTTATGGACTAAAATTCCTAGGTTTTCCATAGAAACATCTCCATTCCTTCGGGATATTGATGTTTTCTTCTTCCTAGGGGTTATGATATGGTAAATCAGATTCAGAAAAGCATGGACAATGCCAGCATTCATGGGTCGGGGGGCGGGGGTGGGGGGGCGGGAGCCTCTCTCTCTTCTCCCAATGAATCAAAATATTGTTTATTCTGTTGCTCTTTAAGCCCAGTCACTTCAGCTGCCTTTCAGTGCCTTCAACTCTGGAAGAGGGGCAGCAGCAGCAGCAGCAGCAGCAGGTTGCGTTGCCATGGGGACCCTACTGTATGGCAGCAGCGCCAGCCCCAAAGACAATGCCTCGCAAAGGGGCTTGAAAAGTGAGGTTTCTCCCTTTGCCACGCAGCCACTTCCGATGGAGCAAGCATTCTCCTTTCGGGACCCTCATCTTGTCACTAGAACAATGTCTATCTTCGCCTGCCAATTTTTTTTTCTCTATCCTGCCTTTGATCTATAAAAAATCAAAAGAACAAAGTCAGGGGAGAATAGGGGGCTTTTTTTTGTTGTTGATGCACAGAACAGGCTTTTATAATTTGGGTCTACTTTTGTGCCTGAGGATTGCAGGGGGAGGGAAGAAGGGTAGTTTATTCGTGTGTTGGGCTCTCTTCAGCCCCACCAACCCCAGGCACGGCGTGTGCCAAAGTCCCCCCTCCCTTTCCCCTCCTCCTCCCCAAAGCAGCCAGGAATAAGGACGGGTGCTGCCCACCCCGGGTGTCCCCCACTCACCAGCCTTGGCCCTGAGAGCTCTCCTGCAGCCCGGGACCTTCCCACCTGCCAGGCCCAGGCCACCACTGAGGTGGCACTGACCTTTGCCCAGGGCCAAGTTAGGATCACCCAAGCCTACTAATTAATGCTGATGTTAATAACAGAGATGGTGCAAATAACAGCATGCCCATCACAGTATATTTTAACGCATGATGAAAAATGATGTTGCTTTCCAAGTCATGATTTTGTGTAAACATTGGAGGAATGAACGTGAGACTAACACCCTTTTCTTAGAAATCATACAAATCAGGACAGCGTGAGGCCCCGAGATGCTGAAATATTGGCTTTACATGCCAGCAAAGCACAGAAACTGGAGTGTCCATGCAAATACGCAAGTGTGAGTCTGACTTCTTTGTTTCTTAGTGGCAACAGGCATTGTCACGCATGTGTAGGACAGGCTATAAATAATCCTTGATGGAAAACTGGGTCTAGTTCTGGTTCTTTCGGTGAGGACAAGTGGCTGGTTGGGTTCACATGTGACTCTATGCACGTAACCCTCCTGGAATTAACCCTAATCACTTGAGCTCAGCTCGGTTCCTTGCCTCACTTTGAACAGCGGGAAGTGTTGATTTCTCCAAAAGGATTGCATTACGGCTATTTCCTTTTCATTAAAATGCCAGCAAAGGAAACAACAGAAATGACTGGTCTGTGCTGTATCGGTTACAGTGGCTTTGGTGCCTTGGCTAAAATGTGTTCCCACACGATTTGGTGATTAACTCTATCACAGACTGATTTCCTACTTTGAAGGAGTCAATTTCTGGGCAAGACAGTACAGAAGGTTGGGGAGACAGTGGAAATTAGAGGAAGGTTTATTAAAGCAACTCAGACATCTTTGGTGAGAGCTTGTTCTGTCCCTGGCCACCTTTCCTTAGTTAGTTTTGAAAGAAAAGCATCAGTTTAAAATGCTTAGTTAAAGTAAATTAATTTAGGCAAGGGTATCTGACCTGTCTTGGTTTGCATTGTTGGGGAACATTTGCCATGGGCTGCAAATGAAAGTAGAGGCACCCCTCACTGAAGGACTGGGAGCAGGGGCTGAGACCACGGCTCAGGGTCCTCTTGCCTTTATGCCAGATGGACGCAAAACAGGGGCAACACTCAGCCTTTTCATGGGTGAGCACAAGGGACTGTTAGGTTCTGGCTGTAGATCACAACTGCGATGCTCTGGGTGCACCACACAATACCTGCAGATAGCCAAGTCTCCAGTGCTGCATCTGCCTGGCATCACCTCGCACATACAAGTGTGTCTTAGCAATTGCTTATGACATGCATTGGATTTCTGGACTCTGGTCCCGTGCCACAAAAGCCCTCAAGTCAGGGTGCAGGAGCTGACCCTTTACCATCTGGAGCATCCCCATGCCTCAGGGTCTGTGCCCAGGAACTGCAGAGGTAAGCCTGTCATAAAGATGGTTACTGAGGCAGCAGGTTTGCATGACACTGAGAGGACTTGGAGACCACAGGTCCCCTTGCAGCCAGTATCTGGGCCTTGGAGAGGAGGGAAGGAGACAGGGGAGGGCTGTATTTCACCTGTCTGAAAAATAACCACTGAGAGGAGATGTAGCAGGCCTGGGGCCCAAGATCAATCCCCCTTCCCTCCTCCTGTTCCCCGCCCCCACCCCATTTGATTCCCTGGAGAACCGTCTTCCCTCTCTATCTGGTCACATTCTCTTCCCAAGATTAATTGTTGGGTCAGGGCGGATTCAGCATTGTGTCAGCCTGCAAGTGCCTTTCTCTTCTTTCTTTTTTTAAGAGAGCCTCAGTCAAACTTCAGGAGCAAACCCCCCCATCCCTCCTCCCCCACCTTTTAGGGCGGAGGGCTTCTACCCTGAGCCGACCTTCTGGGCTGAGAGGCATCAGCCATGCCTTTTAACTGTACAATTATGCACACTCCCTAAATGTTGTTTTAATAACAGCGTTTGAAAAAAGCCGCAGCGGGTAGAAAAGCAGTGAGATGCCTGGAGCAGCCAGCTCTCTCCCTCACACACACACGGATACACTCCAGGCAGCTGGGGGGCGGGGGGGGAGAAGGGGGTACAGTGAAAAGGCACCTAGCACCTAGATGGGGTAACCCCTCATCTCCCTGGGTGTCCTCGGGTCCCCTCCAGGCAGCGGAGCCCCTGGAAGGCGCAGACGGGAGGAGGGCGCAGGGCGGGAGGGCGGGGCAGGACGTGGCTCGGTGCCCCGCGGGCGGCCCTGGCCGGGGAGCAGCGGCCCGGCCGTGAGGCAGGAGCCAACGCGCAGAGCCGCGCACAGCCCCGAGCGGAGCTGAGGGCGCAGGGAGGCGGTGTCTCCACGCTTGCTTTAGCGCAGGGGACAGGACCGCGGAACGCGGCTAACGCCGGCCGGGCTGGAGGCATCGCCCAGCGCTCTGGTCGCCTCACCGGCGGCCGACAGGGACGCGCAAGCCCGGCGGAGAAGCGGGCAGAGGGATGCCTTGCGGTTCATCCAGCCTCCCGTCCCTCGGCGCCGGGCACGTTCAGTCTGCTATCAGCAACCGTGCGGAGCGCAGAGGTGGCGGGGGCAGCGCCCGGCCCCACCCGGGGCAGCAGCAGCCCCCTCGAGGGGGCACAGTCCGCAGGGTCCCGCCGCTATGCCCCGACCCCAGCAGCTCCCCCGAGCTATCACCAGCCCATGCTACTCTCGGGGGTCTCCCCCGCGGGAAACTCCCACCCGGTTCTCTGTCCCGCGTGAGACCACAAAGCCTGGCACTCATTTTCTTTCTAACCCCTTCCGTGTAAGGGGTTCTGTGAAGGAGACCCAGACACCTTCATATCTCAATTTTTCTTCTTTGGACAGGAAATGTGTGTTGAAGGGGGGCTCGAGATCGTAAATTTCATTGATTACTTGCAGATTGTACCGAATATATTCAAGCTCTCATGACAGCTTCTGGAGACATAACGACTGGACAATATTGCCCGAACAGTACAAACTCTCTTTAACTACTACAAAGAAATCAGCAGGTAATTATAGGCTCGATTGTATACATAATAGGCATCGGAAATCGGAGAATAACTGTAGGCAGCGATTCTGAACCAGAAGAGGAACTGTCGTGCTTCAAGCTCTCATACAATAGCTGCTCATTGTGCTGGGTGTCTTATTCTAATTAGAGATACCTGCGCAGCATAGCAAATATAGAAGAGAGGCGCATCCTTGACCTCCCTGCCAGTAAAACTCATCCTTTAAAAACGAGAGATTCAAAGGCAAAAGCCAGCCAAGAGGGTATTCCTGAAACAGGCGATGATGTTGAGCTGTGCCCTCTGCCTCTGGAAGAGCGCTTTACTGGGGAGAACCTGCACGCCTCCTTAGGGGGAATTTCTGACCGGAATGGGACTGCTGGGGGGAAAAAAAAAAAAAGAAGAAGAAGAAGAAAAAAAGAAAGAGAAAAAGAAAAAGAAAAAAACCTAAACAAACAACAAAACCCTCTATAAACACACAGAGTCAAAAAAAAAAACCCAAACAAAGCCAAACCCCAACATACACACAACTTTTCTTAAGGTGTCCTAAGATTTACCTTTTAAGCAGTGAAACCCAAAAAAATATAAAAGAGCGCCCGGCCAAAATTAACTAAAACCAACAATCCCTTCGGGAACACACCAAGCCCTTATTTCATATAGACCTTATAATATTTTATTTTTTCTTGATTTTAGTGGGAAAAAAAGACAAGCTTGCTTTCATGCACCTGAAAGAATATAAATATATATTTCTGATATAGAGATTGTTCCTTCTTTAACAAATGTTTTTGTTTTGAAATAATAATTGACATTCCCTGCGCAGAATCATCTGCCTCTCCTCTAACCGGCAATTCCTCCTTCCAACAGTCCCTAACTGCCAACAAAAGCACGGGAAACTCTTCTAAAAACTCTCCTGGCGTCGATGCCCGCTTCACTCGAGGGCTTCCCCGATTCCCGTTCCTTTCAGGAGAAGTTTCCCAACGAGTTCCGTGGCGACGAGCCGAGGCGGTGCCTGGCATGTGCAGTCTGCGTGGGCGAAGCCACGCACTGCCCATCCCCGCGGGTCTGATCCCCGTTCTCCCTGGCTGGAACGAGCCCCGTCGGTTTCCACACAACTTCGCTTTGAATATCGTCTGGCCTTAAAGTTCACTTCGGTTGTTTTGCCTCTAGGGGTACGCGCTGTGGTATTCTGGGGCACTAGTGACCTATAAACCTGAGCGAACGTGTGTCCGCATCGCAACCCAGCCCGCAGAAGCAAACAGTCCAAGGTACCGCTTTAGCCTAGGGGGAAGATTGTTTCCACCGGGTCAAGTTTGACCGTGTCAAAAAGCGGAGCGGAGCCGGAAAGAGCCCGAGCCAGGGCTTCTCGCCCTGCCCAAAGGTTGGGGGAAAGGCTCCCCTCGGGCTCTGACCTCTACACCGAGATTTGACTTTAGCATCAACGCTGGGGGAGCGCAGAGCGCGGGGTCTGCAGCACCGGGCACGCACCTCACGCGTGTCTGTGCGGCCGGAGAAAAGCGCATCGCGGAGCAGCCAGGCTCCAAATAAATCAGATTTGGATTCCTTTCATTTACAAATACGCTGTTGGTGAAGTCCAATTGCTGTTTTTCTAAACATCATTTACTACATCGCTGTAAACGAGATAATATGAGTGTTATTTTTTAAAATGAAATGATTGATAGGAATAAATTCTCTATATAACTGGCAACGAGAAATAGCCGAATATTTCACTCGGTGCTTTGCAATCCCGCTCCTGTACCAACCGTTTTTTCTAAGCTACATCGCAGGCTTCTGCCTGTTTGCTTTTAATGCCAAGTTCACGCAAGAGCTAAAACAGGATGTTCTTATAAATCAACTTTTTTTTTTTTTAATGTTCCTCACTAAATCACACCGTGAAAATAAAACACAGGGGGAGAGAAGGAGGCGAAGTTGTGTTTCCCAAAATTGAAAGACAGTAAAAAATTGGTCATCAAAAATATCTCCAGATGAAGATAGTAAAGGTAAATCAAAGCAGAGCAACTGTTTGCAATATCACTTGTACTTTTCCTGTTGGGCTGCGTAGTATTTTACCGAGTGGAAGTACTAGCAAGATGTGCAGGTATCCGCTTACATTATAAACTGCAGTTGGTATAAATATTCTGTTCCAGAGAACAGCTTTATCACATGCTTTCAAATAATAAAGTCGCCTTTCAAACAAAACCCACACATCAGGTGGCATGTTATTAATGAATGATGCTCTGCCTGATAAATATGAAGGGTGACTCTTTCCTGCCTCCGTTCTTCCCGCCGCCTCCCGTCCCGTCCCGCCGCCGCCGCCTCGGACCAGGAGCGCGGAGCCCCGGCCGCCGCCCTGCCCGCCCAGCAGACCCCACCGAGAGCCGCCCAGCCCGGCTCCAGGTCCCTTTCGTGCAGGCTTTAGGGGGATGCCTAGAACTCCAGACCCCGGCGACCAAATTCACGTACAAAACGTTCCCTCCAAATGGAAACTTTTTTCCCCTTCCTCTTAAAGTTTTGCGCTGTTTTGCCCAATATCGGCAAGAGAGGTTCGTGGGACGAAGGATAGGTCGGATTCGTATCAGGGTAACCCGCCTGTCTCCATCCTTGCGCCTGTGTCACCTATGAAATTCTCAGGTGCGTGTTTGCATCTCACCCCGCGCACCTCTGCCATCAGCAGGCTCCTGAACTCAGCCGGTACCAAACCCGATCTGTCAGTGCAGCTCGACCAGCCAGGCTGCGAGCGGGACAGAATAAGAATCTGTTGGTCACCCTGGCCACAAGTTCGCTTTTTTGACCTTATATCCTAGTCCGGCTGGTTGTTGAGTTTGGTCTGGTTTGGGCTTTTTTAAACCGACTCTCATTTTACGTGCTAAATGTTAGCTCTTTAACCAGCAACTAGCAATCATCAGACATTAATTTATACGGCTTTTACAAATACCTAAGCTATTTAAAATGCTGAACTGGGTTGTGTGTGGCAGGGAACATCTATCTATTGAATAGGCAGTGTCACACGGTAGCATGCTCTCTTGTCAAGGGTGATTGTGTTTTAGGCAAACATTTGAGCAAACATAAAGGCAAAGGTCAAGTACTGTTCAGTTGCAGTGTGTGCTAATTCACCTAGCTAACCAATGGGGCAAAAGTTGCATTTTCTGCGAGCACCGCAGACCAAACCTCTGCGAAGGGCATTATTAGCTGTGAGCCGGCTGTGATCTCTTGCAGACGGCTCCCGGGTGGAAGGGCTGGAGGCTCCGAGGGTGCCCGGGGTGCAGTTCCTGCACTATCACCTCCCTTTGCTAACAAGCGCCTTCCAATAAACTGGTGGATTTTGTACTGGTCTTCCTTTCCCCCCGCCCCCTCCTTTTTTTCTTTATTTTTTCCTTTCCCCCTTGTTATTTATTTCTCTTTCCTCGCACTTTCTCCCTCCCCATTCCCTGAACAAACGAAGCTGGGCTGCCCATCGCCGGCCGGAGCACCAGCGCAGGGAGAGGGGCGATAGCAGCGACTCCGGGGGAATTGGGCGAGCGGAGACCAGTGGCAGGAAAGTGCAGTTTGACTCCTCATTGAAAGTGCATGGGGAGGAGGGGGAGGAGGAACCGAGTTACTTTGTTATCCTCATTCCTCCCCACGTCGTCGCAATAAACTAAAGCCATGTTTTGAATAGGAAAGGCTGGAATTTATCTCTGAGGGTGATCTGCCTGCAGAATTTTCCAAGCAAACCTTATTATTTCTCATAGGGAAATTCTTCCTGCCATCCAAAAAAATAGAGAGGAATCAAAGGATTGGGTGGTGGTTGTCACACTCGCAGCTTAGAACTCTCTCTCTCTCTCTCTCTCTTTTAAGGGGAAAAAAAAAAAGGAAAAAAAAAAAAGGGAAAAGGCGACCCATTCCTTCCCTCTCGGTTCAGCCTGGAGGGCTCGCACTTTGAATCAATAGTCATTTTGTTTGAACCAATGGCTGCACTTCCATCCAGGCTGTACGTACAGTAGTTTTCATAATAAACCCGGGTTTCACAGTTGTGGTCTTAAAGGACTCAGGTTTGGGACTTGCACGTGAGAAATAAATAAATAAACACACACATACATGCATGGCAGCGGGATTAAAAAAAAAAAAAAAACAAACCAAAAAAACCCCACCACCAACAAAAAAAACCCACCAAACCACAACGACCAAAAAAAAAAAAATCAACCCAAAGACCAATAAACAGCCAAATAAAAACTATTATTCTGAACCCAGGCGAAAGCTCGTGAAATTCTTACTTGTTGCCTTGTGCTATAGAGGCAGTCGCCTCCCAGTCCCGCACCGTGGGGTCTGGCTGCTGCCTGCCTCTGCTGCTGGGAGAAGCGGGGTGATTTTTTTTTTCCTTTTGACAAAATTCCAGAAAGAACATCAACAACATTAAAGACGTGATTGTAAGCACAAAACTGGTTTATGGCTGAAATGACATTAAAATCACGAGGGCATATTTTCTTTGCAACGCAGGCTTTAAACACGAGCAGACACTCATGAGAAAACACGTTTACGTATAAATAAACAAATAAAATAAACTTACCCCCGCCTGCCAAACCATCACAATTTGTGGGACTCTTCTTTAGTGTTCCAGACAACTTGGTCCTTCACGTCCTGCATTAAACACCGTGGGTACAGTGAAAGAGGAATAAAATTTAAAAATTTTTAAAATAAAATGTTTTGTCATATATTTCTAAATAGTCTAATCTCTCTCAAATGTCTCGGATTTCTTTACAACCCACTGGCTACGGTCCTATAAACACCACCTGGGCAGTTTCACAAGCTTTAAAGTTTTGTGTGAGTGTGTGTGTGCGCGCGTGTGTGTGTGTGCGTGTGTGTGTGTGTGTGTGTGTGTGCAGTAAGTTGTTTAAAAGGCATCGTTACCATTCAGAGGTATAAAAGTATTGCCCTGATCTTTGGCGTGATAGGGTTTGGGGGGGGTGTTCTTTTTTTTGTTGTTTTATTTGGGAGGTGGTGGGGTTTTTTACATGCACCTCTCATTTTACTTAACTTTTTAAAGATGGGAAAAGCTGGAAGCTTTAGTTTTCGAGAGACTTTTCTCGTTATTCATCTGTTTGGTCGCCTTAGCTGCACAAAAGCGTATCAGCTGCGTTATGAAAAATGGCCTAAGCCCAGAGAATGTCACAGTGGTCGACTTATTATTTTAGCCCTTCTTAAAAAAAAAAAAAAAAAAAAAGAAGAAAAAAAAAGAAAACTCGGGGAAAGTTTGCTTTTGATGAATTCAATAAAAGCAGCGCTGCAACGGAAGAGATTTTAAGCTAAAATCATACAGCATGGGGGCAAAAGCTTAAACCAGCCAGATGGCCAAAGGCAGCCTGAGTCTGCCCGCTTCAAACCCATCCACTGAAGTTACAGTCCTCCATCCAGGCTTTTGGCTTTTTTTTCACGTTTATCGTGTTTAGTCTTGCGTGTGTGTCCCAAAAAAAAAAATATCAACAAACAAATAAACAAAAGTTAACTTTTACTATTCATGTGCCACGAGCCTTTTTCTTTCCACCTCTGAAAAAGGGATAAGGCAGGATTTGTTTGTTTATTTGTTTTAGTTTTAAATAAGACAAGGATCTCAAACCCCTGGGCAAGGTGTTACTTTTTAATTTACCAGCACCTCATCTCTCGTCCCCAGGGAGGGCTTCCCGGCCGTAACCAGAAAGGACAAGTCGAAAGGACTGCAGGGACTGCGATTGAAGCCTGTGCTGTGAATCAGCTCCCATCCTTCTCCTGAGTAATAAACAGATCTAAATAATAACAGCGATTAATAACTATAATAATGATAAAGACCCCAGACTAGGGACTCTGTGGGGCCGGGCTTTGGATCCAGTGTGAATGTTGTTTGTTATTAGTAAACGTCCATAAACAGCCGCAAACACATGACTAAACTCTACTTTCTTCTAGCGCAAAAACCTTTGGAGTTCTTGTGATTTCAGTGGCACTCGGAAGCTGTCATTGGCTTCCAGAAAGTTGTCCAGGCTGTAAGCGAGGGCAGAGATCTGGCGCCTTAGCCTGGATCAGAAGAGTTGTCCACCTGCTTTGGTAACAGGAAGGAGTTTTTGATGCCGTTGGTCCAGGGGAAATATCGGTGCAGGCTGTGCAGATGGAAGAGTAATTTGCAGGAGAAGTCGGGGCTAAAAGCGCCCTGCCCGCCCTCTCCGGGCTCCCCTCACCTCTTGCCTCTTAGTTCATCGTGATCTCCACCCTGTAAAACAAGTGTCCGCGCCGCCCCGCGGGAGGGGACTCCGTCCAGCCCGCAAGTGCCTAATGCCGAGATAAATCTACCCCCCTTCACCTCTGCCCCCCGCGCCGCAGGACTGAGACCCGCCGGGACGGATCCAGCCCCTCTCGCCCCGGGGCCGGGCCGTGCAGGTCGCGCACGGAGGGGCTGGGGCGGGCGCACCACCGCCCGCGCACCGCGGCCCCTGAGTGACCAGAGCCGCCCCCATGCCCAAAGCCACCTGTGCCCCTGCGGACACGGAGCCCTCCCGTTCCGGGCGGCCCAGCCGTCGGGGAGCGCAGCCCCTGCTCCTCCGCTTCAGGAGCGTCCCTCAGCAGGGCTGGGCGTCCCTCCGCGGGGAGGGAGCCGCCGTGCCCACCCGTGGGGGCGGCAGGTGATGCCCGCGCACCAGGAAGGTGGAAGGTCCTGCCCATGGTCCAGTCTGAGGGCGGGGGAATGCTGCGCGGCACTCTTAGGGGCCGAGGAGAGAGGGGATCCCTGTGAGCCAGCTGTTTCCCGAGGGGCTGAGGGGTTTAAAATGTAATATTGGGCTCAAACTGTAAAAGGTTAAACGAAATGGAAGGAGAATAAAGCGCGACCCTGCTGAAAGTCAGATACAAAGCAGAGGAAGGAGCGCATGTTTGCGTGTCTATACGAGTGTGCGAGTCGCACACTGGGCACAGTCACCTTTCAAAGAGCAAATTTACTGAGTCGTTTCCCAACGCTTAATGACCTCCGCCCCCGGGGCTGGTTCCCCGACGGACGCTGCCGGGATGACCACGGCACCAGCCACGCCAGCGGTCAGGAGCAGAAACCACTTTGCCGTCGTTTCCCCAGCTGATACAGCAACTTGAGAGAAGTGATGAAAGAAGAGTAAAAAAGAGCTGACAGGAAAAAGTACGGGAAAACCAGCTCCAGAGCACACCCCACTCAGAGTGCACGGGGCTGAGCAGCAACGGTCACCCGGGTGGGAGCGGACACGTGTGTAACTTGGCAGACCCTGCCCTGCTGCAGCCCCCACTGCTGGGGTCTCACCCGTGTTCCTGCCTGCACCTGCGGCTGCCCTTAACGGGTCATCTCGACGTGGGCAGGAGACATGTCTGGGGGTATCCTGGTTACCTTCTGGACTCCTTTTTCCCAAACCGCTAGAGAAATCCGTTAAATCAAAGACCTCGAGAGGTTGGAAATTGCTTTTTGCATCCCTAAAGAGCACAGGCTGGGGAAATTTGAAGAGACTTCATCCCGATGGGAATGACAGCATACCATCGAGGGGCGTTTAGAAAATTTAGAGGAGACAGTTAAATCAGTCAAACAAAGAGGGTTTGGTTTTGATTTGGGAATATTTTGTTTTCCAGAACATAATATCGATTCTGAGCAGTTTTGCAGAAGAGAGCTAGATCAGGCGGTAAATAAGCGCATCTCAGCCGCACGATCCCAGAAGCGTACCTGCGCCTTTTTTTCACTCGAATGACCCTATCAACAGTGTGGCAGGACAGAGCTCTGCTACCCGCCCGGCGTTGCCCCTTGGCGCTACGCTACACCCCCAACCCCCAGCGCTGCCCTCTGCGTCGGGAAGGTCCCCCCGCCTCTCTCGGCGCCAGCTCGTTCCCGGTTCTGTAGCCACTGTAGGGCGCTTGGAGATCCCCGAGGAGACGGGATGCTCAGAGCGCTACAGGCGTTAGCTTCACCCTCGGGGCTCCCTCGAGGAGCGTTCCTGGGGGGAACACCGCAGTTTGGGGTGGCAAAGGTGCAGGCTGACCCCGGGAGAAAGGCAGAGTGCTCCCGGTCGGGCTGGGCGTCCCCAACCTGCCCACCGGGCGGGCACTGCCGACAGTAAGTTCGTTGTGCCCCGACTCCTTCGGCGTCCGGGCACACCGAGATGGCTCTGACGCTGTCGGGGCACGGCGGGCCCGGGGACAGCCCAAGGTCACGTCCCGGGCTGCAACCTCCCCGCTCCCCTGGGCGAAATACCGTCGATAGTCACGTTCACTACTGTGCAAGCTGTTAGATGGGCCGGTGTGTCCTCCCAGCTCCAGGCTGCCCATGAAAGGATGGTGTGCATTCCCTCCCACCCCGCAATGCCACCCTTCCTCAGCCCCGAGGGAAAACGCGCTCTGGCTCTGAGCCCCCTTGCTCTGGACTTCACATCCTTTGAGGAAAGATTCCGGCGCTCCCATATTTAGCCCAAAGCTCCGCTGAGTTAAGAGGGGTGAGCGGGTTTGGCTCCTGGAGTGTATTAGCAAATCAGGACACAGCTAGGGAACGGAGACTTGAGGAGACCTTTCCCTCTGTCTGGCCAAAGTGCCCTCTGAGGACGGGCTTGGGACCTGGAGGCATCCTCGGAAGCCCTCGCAGTTCTCGGAAGGTTGTGCCTTGTTTCAATATTTACTCTCGGTACTGCAAATGTCACCAGAATGCAACTTTAGTGCTTTGCGGTTAATATTTTTTGCCCGAGGTCTATCACTAGCATTAATTGTCCCAATAAATTGAGATATAGTGTGCATAATGCAATGTAACAATATGGTTATATTCCACGTGTATGACTTAATTAAGCTATTTGCAGCCTGATGCTGCAAGTCAACAGGTGTGCAAGTGGATTAACAATGTACTGTTCTCGTATCCTCAGGATGGTGCATAATTACTTTACTGGCGGTACATATCAATTTTTGATGATTGCAGAACACATGCTCACTTTACCAACAAGCGCTTTAATAACTCTCCATTGTGTTTTAAAAAAGCGTTGTTTGGAAATATTTGGAAGCCTCTGCAAACAATGTTCGAGGTTCGTAGCGCGAGGTTTAGACCTGATCTATATTTGATGAAGTGCAAAGGCTCTGAGGCAGCGCCCGTCCCTGCCTGCCCTCTTCCCGCTCCCGGGGCCGGCTGAGGGGACCGGAGCCGGGCGGGCCGGGCGCGCCGGGCGTCGAGGCGCACCCGCGGGACTCCGGACGTTCCCCGGGGAGGGAACCGTACGGGGAGAGGGAGGCACCGTGTCCCAACACATGCTCCTGACATTTGCGAGCGGAGTAATGTAATTAGGAAACTCGATTACAGGGCGGCGGCGAGGCTGGGGGAGCCCCGGGTCTTTGTTCCCAGGAAGATGGCGCCAGGGTCTGGCCGGCGGGATTTAGCGTTCGCCTCTCCAGGCAAAGGTGGAGGGGAACGAGTGCCGACCTTTCTGGGGGCAACCTAATTTCTGCAGCCTAATCGTGTTGGGGAGGCAGGTACCATCCATCAGAGCGAGTTCTCCGCACGGCGCCGCGCGGGGACAGGCTGCCTGCTCGCCCGGGCATCCCCGCGCCCGGCCCAGCGCTCTGGAGCATCAAACACGCTCTGACAGAGGAAAAAATAAACCAAAACAAAACAAAAAAGAAGAAAGAAAGAAAAAACCCAAAGAAAAAACAATGTAATAAAAGCCGCCGCTTGTCCTTGGCACGCTCAAGCGTGGCTCAGGAGCCCGACCAGGAGAGTCCCGAAAGTCTGGGGCCGCCGGGGTGGGTGGGTGCGCCTGTCTGCCTGGGCTCGGGCTCCGGCGTAATCAAACGCACATGTCTTTCTTGGCTGGGGAGGGCATTTAATAACTCCCAACCGCGGGAGATGGCTGGGGAGAGGGGTTGCCAGGCCGGGCCAGGGCGGCGAGCAGCCTGCGGGCGCCGGGCGAGGCCAGCTCCGCGCGGCCCCCGGTACCCCCGGTGTCCCGCTCCGCGCCCAGGCGTGGTGGCGCTGCTGCTTCGGAGCCTTCCTGGAAGAAGTCGATTTGTTCTTGTACCTGAAGCAGGTGATGTTTATGCAGAGACATCTGAATGACAGCAGGAGTGAAGGACAAATCTAATAAAGCCTAATAAACCGTGAGAGTCTAAATGTCATTAAACTTACAAAGATGAGACTCCAAATCACCAAAAAGGTAAATGTCTTCATTAGTCTGATCTCTGAAGACTGTCGAACATTTCATTAATTTATAATTTATGATTGTTTGACAAATATTGAAAAGTATGTAAATATGAGGGGGATAATGTCTTTTCTGCGGGAGATAAGGAAATGACCCAAACTGTACGTGCCTGCTAGATTACACACGAGGTTCCATCTATCTGTTATCAAACTGTGCTTTCCCTTTATACAACATATTGTGCAACTGACAAGTGAAATAGTGCAGATAAACCAATGGTTTAAAACGTAATAAAGACAACAGCCATTTGCATTTTTTACATTTTATTACAAAGGTAATTTACTATGACACATTTCTGAATGTAATTTATGAAAACATTTTAAAGCAATTATATAATGTATACAGCACTCGAAGACACAGAAAGTCAGATAAATAACAATCTTATGGATCTTCAGAGACTTTCTATAACGCTGGAAATATAGACTTTTGCAGGAACAGCAGTAAAACATAAAATCATAGAAATAAAATGCAGAATGATGTAATAAAGAGGAAATGGGTATGCTTCGAACTGGAATTGCACCATTAGATATTCAAGGAAACAACATCATATATTCCGAAGAACTAGATCATCTCAGAATATTTTTTTCCTTCCTCTGCGTTGTGAAATAGGCTTCTTGAAGCAAAGACGATTTCTGAGGAAAACGTCTTGCTCCCCGCTCCTCTGTGGTGGACCAAGAAGTGGACCTTCCAGTGGGCAAAGCAGGGAGGCAAGGAGCAGCGACAGTCAGCCTTCCCTCTCCCGTGACAAAGGGGAATAACGAGTTTATTATCACTCTTCACCTGGCGGAGGGAGAGGGCGGAAGCCGCTGCTTTGCGCGTCCACGTACAGGACGCTGCGCGGGACCGGGGTGCGGGCAGGCGAAGGCGACTGTCCCCCTCCGCACCCCACCCGGCAGGACCCTGTGTAGGTTTCCACAGCCTCCCCGGTTCTCAGCACAGCGCAGCCGGCTCACGCCCCGGTGAGATCCACGGTGAGGTTGCCACTGTTGTGGTGGGCGAGGAGCACGGGGCGGCCCTCCGGCGTGGGGTCCGGCTCCCCCTCTGCTCCCCACTCCGCAGCTCTCCGCGGCTGGCGCAGGAGCTCTTCGCTGCTTACGGTGGAGAGCCCAGAAAGCGAGAGGGCGCAGCATCGCCTGATAAATGTCTCCAGGTGCCTCCAACAAGGTATTTGCACCCAGAGGGTCAGCAAACCCATCGCGTGCAACTGCCTAGCCTTTTCTTCTTTTTCTTTTTTTTCTTTTTTTTTTTTCTTTTTTCTTTTTTTCCCCCAAAGCCACACAGCAGACAATGAGCCACGGAGCAGAGTTTTGTAAATTCCCCAGAACGGGCTCCGTGTCTTTGTCTTTACATAAAACAGTGCCCTTTGGCCAAATGTGCCTGTAACGAGCTTGTAAAACAAACCAGAAATCTCAGCTCTTCCTCGAGTCTACAAGCAAGTCGCTTTATTCCCAAATCTTGCAAATATGTTAGGAGTGTTAGAAGTGGGACTAAAAAGCCCCCTAGTAGAGCTGGTTACCTGCTGTGAGCCTCACTGCCACAGGCCCTTTCACCAGACATATTAAATCTCTTACCCTAAGAAAACAGGCACTTGTCACAATTGAAACCCGACGTATCGGGGCAGCGGGATGTAACAGTTTAGGGAACTTTATATTTTCCCTGGAGGCCCGTCCTGGCCGAGGTCCCTTCCCCGAAAGGCCTGAAAGGTCTGTCCCGGCTTCGACGTTTCTGAGGGCCACGTCTAGAGAGGTTCTCCAGAGAGGTGTCCCTCACCGGCCTCCCCTGCCCACCGCCAGCACCTTCCCTCTGGCCTGGTGCTCAGTTATGTACGGGGCGAAAGAGGTGTTGACTAGATGGCAGGTGATTCTCCTCTACCCCGAACCCCGTGTTTTACGCCCGTCGGTTGTCCCGGCTGTCTCCCCCGACGGCAGGTCCAGGTGCCAGCCCTTAACCCAGGGCTGGAGCGGCGGCAGAGCTGCCCGGCGCTGGGAATTGCCACCCCGGCCCCCCAGCAGCCGGGGACGGATGCCGCCAGCTATCCCTATCCTTCCCCCTACCCTGCCCCCGCCCTTTGACAACACGCTGTCATTCTTTCCCAGCTCTGAAATATGTGTTTTATTATAGATTATTTAATTTGATGAGCAACGTTCCCACCGCCCTGAGCACAGTCTAAGTGGAAAAAGGTTTACTTGGCATTGCGAAGCAATTTCAATAATAATAATTAAAAAAAATATATAAAGAAGCCAACGATGCGCGCTCTGAGGCAAAGAAAAGGCTCTCCAAATATAGTCAGAGAGGCTGAGCCAGCTTCCACCGACCTGGGTTGCAAGGTTTTCCATCCAAATGAACCTTTCTCTCTTTTTTTTTTTCTGATGAAGACAGGGAACATGAGGTGTCCTGCCCCAGCATCCCACAGCTGCTGCCAGGGCAAGTCCTTCCCGCCCAGCCCTCGCACGGCTGTTCGTGAGCATCTTGGCTAAGAACTGGCAATTGTTGAAAAAAGGCAAAATCTCCTCTGTGATTTAAGTTCAATATATGTGAGGCGACGGAAAGACATTGGCAACTCATTTTTAGGGCGTAAATGATTTCTTACAACACTGGCGGGTTTGTAACTTGCAACGAAAGGAGGAAAAAAGGCAGAAGTGGCCGGAGGCTGGGCTGGGAGAAGCTCACCGATCCCTTAGTCATAAAAGTGTACAATGGAAGGCTTTTATTGTCTCTCGTTAAGTAGTTCATAAGTGACACCGTTTATTTCTGAATAGCCGTGTTTTGATGACTTATAGTATATGCAAAAACAAACTTTCCCGCGGTGTTTTTTTCTCCGTCATGCTTTTCTTTTCAAACAGCCAGATGATTTTAAAAAGAAAAACACCCAGAAATGATAAATCGCGTCGCATAGCTAATGGCTGGAGGGCGCGTTTACCAATTCATAATCATTTATTCTTGGTGATGTATGACCCTTACTCTTAAATCTCAAAAGCTTCTATTTGAAGGTGTAAATAGCTTTTTCCCCCCTTGCAGTAAACCTTACTGCATTAGCAGTGATTGATCTCCTGTACAATTCGTCCCAGAGTGCTATTTTAGAGGGGGAACACTGGCTTTTGGAGATTAACTGGGGAGTCTGTTACATATTAATGAACCTAGGAGATATACTAACGTTTTGGTAATTTAGTTATTTGTGTCTATAGCTTTCGCCGTTATTTTCTCTTAGACCCCCGCGGTTGTTATACATCGAATTAAAAAGTGGTCCTTCAGCATCATTTTTTCAGTGGCAACTAAACGCCATTTAATGTGAAAAACAAATGTTGACTTGTCTCTTGAAGGAAGTGTGTTTCTTGGCAAGACATCAAAGTGTTTTAAACTGTATTAGGAGGGTTTGTTAGTTTTCTTACCCGGAGCCTACGGTAATGTAAGAAAATAGCCTCTCGGTGGAGGCAGCCCGTCGGAGGGGGAGCGGGCGCTGCGCAGCGCTGCGCATAGGTGCACGTTCGAGAGGCGGTTTTAGCTGCAGCAGGAATGCACGGGCACCTCTTCGCTGGGATTACAGCCTTGATTAACGTGCTAATGAATAGGGATGTTAAAGAGTCGTCCGGAAACCCGTCTGTGAGAAGGAGGAGTGAGGAACTCCTAGGTTGGGCTTAGCCTGCAGAGAGACCAACTTAACTAAAATGCCATTAACCTACTGCTCCTGAGCAGACACTCGGACAAAACACCTCGGAAACGTCTGAGACGGGGCCGAGGCGGAGGCAGGAGGTGGAATCCCTGCTGGGCTCTAGCCTCAGCTCCTGCAGCTGATGCGGAGCTGCGGAGCGGGCAGGGCATCCCGGAGCAACCGGGCCGGGCACTGCGCAGCCAGTGTCCGGCTCCTGGGCGGAAAAACAGGGTCGGGGGCTGGGAGAGGGACACAAACACATACACGAAATGTGGGGGGTGGGGGAGAATGGATTGGGGAGCCCAGAGGATTTTTGCAGCGGTTCCGCTCCCTATTAACTTTGACATCTTGCACGGATTTATAAATTAGAGTTCATTATCCTCGAAGGTCGTTAAACTAGGCAGCTCAGCTGCCTGCAAACCCCCTCGATACAGCTGGCTTCGCCCTGAGCTGTCTCTGGGCTCAGAAAGCAAGAGAAGGCTACAGACACTCTAGTGGGTGAGGAGATATACTGGTCCCTTCCTGCCCTCCTCCACGCCATTTATCGCCGGTACCTAAAAGGTTGAAGCGCAGCTGGCCACCAGCCTGGAGAGAGCAGCCAGCGGATCCCAAATCGAATGGATCTGCCAGTATTTTTGAAGGGAACAAACATGCTTCTGCCCCCGTGTCCCGTCCCAAAGTTAAACGTTTGTTTAGGACAAACTCGAGAAGCAACATTCTTTCCGAGAACCTTGTTTTCCCCTTCTTCTCCTTCTGAATAACAAAGTGATCATAGGCTACTCGGCCAGTTGGCGAGGAGAGAACTTTTGTTTTCTGGGGCGATTTATGTTCTTTATAAATATGTGGTTTGGAAAATAAAAAGAGACTTGAAAACGTTGTTACAATGAAAAAGGACAAATTAGAAGACATTTTCTGTGATCAAAGGAGGAAGAGAAAGCGAGTAGGGGTATTCAAAAAGCTTGACTTATTCACACAACTCCTTTGGAGCCCAGGGGCAACAAGCGTGTCTTACATTGAAAAGGCGGCTCTATTCAGAGTGCAGGTGCGAAGTGGTGTGGCACATTCTGCCACATTATGTAAAGGTTGTTGGAGATTAGTGTTCAGACTTAATAACTAAAGCGCTTGATTTACATTGGAAAAAAGCCCCCTCATCCGTGAAAGCAAAATAATTTAACGCGTGATCATTTCGAGTGCTGCTGATATCCTAATACTTGCATTGTTCTCGGCCAAGTACTAGAGGAGCGCGGATTGATGCTTTTGGGAACCTATCATTTACAGCCACTGAACTCTGCTCGGAACTGGGGGTCTGGAGGGGAGATAAAAGAGGGGCACAAGAGAAAAGTTTCACATTAGGGAAAGGGGGGGGCGGAATAAAGGAGAGAAGGAGAAAAAACAATAAATGTGACAATTCCCCTCCTCCCCGCAGACGACTCCGACTCCGCGCCTCCTGCCCGGTGCCAGGACGAAGCAGCGCCCAGGTCTACGGAGCCGAAAATTGGGCTCAGGTCTCAGGCACTTCTCTTCTCCGCCTTCCCCGTCGGAGCAGAATTACTTACCTTACTAATTATTCATATTTATGTAAATGTCATTAGTTAATGTAACTTTCTATAAAAAGATAATCAGGCGAGAACGGAGCATAGGTATTACCTTAAGTGCATTGGCTCTGGTTGTTTCATTCATATGTTAATACACGTGATGCAGTAGTGCCAGGCGTGGGGAGGGGGAGAGGAGGGAAGAGGAGGGAGGCAAGGGAAAGAAATTAAATAATAATAACAAAGCCCCACAAAGGCTTTAAGTTTGCATCGCGGGATCAAGGAGCACGATGCCTTCTGATGCACGAAACAAAGGGGGACCCGGTGCAGTCCCAGCCGCGGCGTCTGCCTGGGCATTCCGGCAACTTTGGGTGGCTTTTTTGTTTGTTTGTGCCCCCTCCTCTCCTGGAGGAGAATTTTGTGCTTCAATCCGTTTCGATCTACCCAAATCCTCGTGCCGGGCTGAGACCCTCCGTTCCCGAACGACCCGAATGAAAGTATCTTTGTACGGGACACGCACCAATTAAAATTGCAATACCTTTTTGCGTCCCTCTTTAGTGTAAGCATTTTAGGGCCATTTCAATAAATTCTCCGCGAGAATAAAGGCTATAATGGGAACAAGGTGAGAAAGCTGTTAACCATTGTTTCAGCAAGAAAAGGTCGTAAGTCAGGCAATTGGTGTCTGACCTGTCAGGATAAGGTATAAAGGCTTTATTCATGCAGTCGCTCACGATTTTCTCAGCTCTCACAAAAGTGTTTTTATGATTCTGTTTTCTTACCTCGTTCCTTAATTAAAAAGCTGAATGATTAGAATAGCACCTGCATAATGTCTGGACGACGCCTGCATACTAATTCGCGAGTCTTTACATCTAGTAATTATAACATAAAATCAGAGATTGAATAAAACAGAAGGATTTTGCCCCTAAAGCCCTGCTAATCCCCCTTTAAAAGAGTCTGCTGAAATAATTCAGAACAGTTTCCGGAAGTTGGATTACCGACTCTTTTTTGACTATTTACAATGAAATGATATTTCACACTTAAAGGAGTCTCTGTATTTCTACAACAGGTTTTTAAAGGTGGCCTGTTTTCCAGACAATAACAATCCAGTGACTCCTTCTTTCTTTTCCTACCCATTTTTCCTCCCTTCCTCCCAGCAAGATCTTCCTCTTTATCAAGCGTATGCGAGGATTAATCTGTCCTCAGGTAGGGAGAACAAAACCTCCCCCTTGAAGCCTCCCTTTGACTCAAACTCCGGGACTCCCAGCCTGGCTACCCCCGGCCCCGGGGGCAGGAGGGGAGAGGGCTGCGTGGGGGCGGCCCAGTTTTGCCCAAGTTCAGATGTACCCTTGTTCCCAGCCGCTCGCAGGGGCAGGAGGGGGAGCTAGGAGCTCCCATTGCTTCACTGTTGCTCCCCCCACCCCACCCCCCGCCCCAGGGCAGAGGATAATTTAAGCCAGCAGTGACTAGTCAAAAGTTGGAGTATAAATTTTTTTGGTGTGTCTTCCTAAAACAGCTGGGGGGGATGGGTCGAGAGGGGGAAGGCGGGAGTGGGGGGGAGCCGCGCTTTTGTCTGGCTTTCAGGGCGGGCTGGAGCAGGTATCCTCAGGGCAGCAGCGAGGCAGGGCGAGGGCAGGAGGGAACGCGGTCCCGGGGGTCTTCCCGGGCCGGCCGGGAGGCTCAGCTCCACACGGTTCACCCCGGCTCCCGCTCCCTGGGTGCTCGAACCAGCACCCCGGGGTGGCTTCCCTAGTCCGCGCACACCATCGCAGTAACCCGGAGACAGGTTTGCAGCAGTAACGAGCCGATTCTCTGGGCAACATTGACTTGAGGAAAAAAAAAACCCATGACAAACCCAAACCAGTCGATTTGTTAAGTTGTCCTGTTTATTTTAGGAAAAATCTTTCCTCGTAGCCCGACGAGCTCCAGCCCGGCCATGGGGCTGACTGCTGCCGTTGAAGAAGAAGCAAATGAGCCTGATGCGCGGATTTCCAAGCGCGGGAGCACCAGCCCGAAGCCGCGGGTCTTGCCTCCTAATCCAGGCGAGCCAGCGCGATCCTCGCCTCGGAGATGGGTAGCTCGAGATGCTGAAGAAGTTGAGAACAATTTCAGCCACACGGAAAAGCTGCAGAGGTTTCTCTGAGCTGCTGCTGTCATTAGGAACACCTTAATCTGTTGTGCCCCTTTTTTTAATTATTATTTTTTTACCCTTAAAGAGTTGTCTTTGCGGTGACTTTTGTCGTCCCCCCTCCTCCTTCTTCCCTAGTGTAATCCTGCAAAAACTCTACATCATCTACAAGAAAATGGAGTCAATCTGTCATTCAGCATTAAAAATCTGGGGGTCTTAACTAAAAGCTTTAATTGCTATTCTGGCCCCATTATAACCATGGGAACGACGTGCTCTGTTGGGATCTCAGAAACATTACATATCCCTTAAGCAGGGGCTCCCCTTGTTTGTTTACTCTAGCTTACTTTCATTTATATCCCAGGAATATTCTTTCACCAGGCGACACACGAAAAGACAAAGGGTGTAAATAAACTAACATATGGCCCAGAGGTTTTAGAGAAGCTGGAGCCGCTTAGCAAGTCATGTGGGTGATACTAGGAATCCGGCTTCTCTCCTTCCCCCACTCCCGCGCAACCTTCGCTTCCCTGCCCTCTCCTTCTACCTTCTCACGATAAGTCACTCTCGTGTCGCGACCGGCTTTGAGGGACCAGCTGGTTTTTCCCTCCGATTGGAAAAATCTAGGCAGCGAAGTCATGGGGAGGGATGGGCGCACGTCTATGTGTCTCTGTCGCTACTTGCGGCTGCAAAAACGCCGTTGACATAACAAATGTGCGTGGGGATGTGTGTACACACGCACGCCAGCCCTGGACGAGGTCGCTCCCGGGTTGTGGAGGGACCAGCCCCGGGAAGCGGCGGCGGTGCGGAGCGGTGCGGGTCGGGCCAGGCCATTCCGGGCCGCGCCAGCCCCTCAGAGCGGGGGAGCGGGGAGAGGGGGAGGCTAAGCAATCCGAGGGACACAGAGATACTCAACAACCACCTTCTTTTTTTTTTTTTTTCCCCATCAATTGTAATCCGTTTCAGGGTTTCTGTCCCAATTAGCCTAAATGGTGTCTGAACCCCTGCTCAGGCGGGGAGGTGCGGTGTGTTTAACCGCACGCTGCACCTCCTTCCCCTCCGCTTCTCCCGATAAGGCGGCGGAAACGGGTCTCGGTAACTGATTCATATTTCTAATCTTCCTTTCCTGAACATACAATGTTCTTTTGTTAAATGAATGGTCTTTAATTAATGCACTTGCACAATGCAGGGGCTTGCATGGGGATCGATGATAGGAAGCAACAGGGGATGGTTCCCTCCAAAATGGTTTGTCAGCATTGAGAAAGAAAAGGCAATGTCTATAAAAGGACCACTAATAATGCCCACACGTCTCTCACCATGTTGTCTGAGGGGACATTCCTTCCCTTGTTGACAGTCAAGTGTAATAAGTACATGTCTTCGCTCAATCATTATAGACCATAGAATTGTATTCTTTAATTAGCATGTACTGTTAGCCCTCCTTTCCTTTATAGGCCTTTTTTTTCCCTTCTTTTTTTTTTTTTTTTTTTTTTTTTTGTCTTTTACAGCCCAGCAGAAATGTTTTCCTTCGGTTCTTTTCCTTGGATTCTTTTCTTTCTTTAATTATTTTCTTCCCTCCACTCTCTCTCTCTCTCTTTCTGTAGTCAGATGTACTCTTTATTGACAATATTCCTGCCAGCCAAAGCCAGCTTTTTGTCATCTCCCTGTGTTAGGCAACTTCTTTCAAGTTTCCCTTTTTTAAAAGGAGCCAAGCCGGCGCGCATGCGCAGGGAGCCCGCCGGGCCCGGGGCCGCTGCGTGCCCGCGGCCGCTGCGCCCCTACCGCCCAGCAAAGCCGAGCCTAGAAAGTCATGCCAAGGAAGCCCCGGGCATGTTAGGGAGCTGCGAGGCCCTGACATGTATTAAAAACCGGTAGGGGAATATGCGGGGCGAGGAAGGCTTACCTTCACGTTCCTTTGGCTGGGGAACGAATTTCCTCCCTTAAAAAGAAATAAAATGCTCTTAAATCCCCTGGGAACCTCACAGGAGTGTCCCTGTGGAAGGGACGCTTTTTTTTTTCTTTCTTTTTTCTTTTTTTTTTTTTACTGGGGAGAGAATTCTTCAGAGAAACAGTTTCATCCCTCACCCGCCCTGCCAAAACAAAAAGCCCTCGGGGGCGGAGGGGAGCAACAGCCTTTCGGGGGGCGGCTTCGGGTGGAAAAACCACCGATACCCAGAGTATTAGTGACCCCAGAACGACGACCTGCGTGTGCTGGAGTCGGGGTGCCACTGCAGAGCTGGGAGGGAGGTGGGGGTGGCGCGGGGGAGGGGAGGTGGAGGACAACAAAGGGACAGGGCTCCAGTTTTGGTGACACCGGGCTCGGTTTCCGCACTCCGCACCTCGGGCACTATGTCTCCGATCCGAAAAATGTTTATTTCAGAAATGAAGCCAAAGAACTGGTTTGGTTTGTTCTTTTAATGCAAATGCCAACCTAAAACGATTAACATTGAAAGAGGTTAAAGACCAACAAAACCCACGCATTAGTACTTGACTCTACACCACATTAAAAGTACACAGGCTCGACGATTTTTTTTTCCCAACTAATATAAAAACCAACAGAAAGACAAGGTTGACTACACAGTGTTTTAGGAATGGCTCGGTATCATCAGTACAAACACATATTTTAAAAGTGCACATTTGTAAAAATAACCGTAGAATCGAAACGTTTATAAATATTTATTGTAAAAAAATCCAAATATTAAAAATAAATAGTATGTTCAAACACACGACAGAACGTTCCTCCATAGCCAAACTTGTGCTGAAGGAAAATATGGAATATAAGAAGTCTGAAAAGAGATACAGCATATCAACATTGCGCTTTTTTTTTTTTTGAGGTTTTTTTTTTTTTGAGAGAGAGCGCGCTACATTTTTCAGAGACGTTTCTTCTCTGTACAGTTCACGAGGAATGTGGTAGTTTTTCCCATAAATAAGACAAGATCCAGGATTAATAATAACAATAATAATAATACCCACTCCACTGCAGTTTACTCGGTCTTTAATCAGGAAAAGTCCCATTAAATTAATGGGGTTGCTTAGAATGGCAGGATTGGGCTCAGATCATTCTGTAGCAACTAAAACAGAAGTACACTGATGAGTTACAACTTCAAGGAATTCGTGTTACGAACAGAACATTTAATGACCTCCAGTGAGAAACTACTAAATAAACCTTGATCAGAGAATCATTTCCGTATACATCGTGATGTTTATAAAATGGAGATACAAAAGGGGTGCAGTTTGACTATCTTTACACTTACGGACAATAAAACATGAGAGCATATGGAAGCCATCGCATTGAATGCGTTAACAACTTCGATACATTGCAGTATATACATGCTTAATCGGTATTCGGACTGTTAAAATGATCAAAGCCTTCACTCTTATGTCTACGCTCATGCTTTCACTCTACTGGAAAGAAAACGTTTTTTGGTCCCATACTGGTGTTAATGAAACCCAACGTTTCTGCCTTCTTCCAAGAATCTCATTCTGTGCAGCATATGTTTAGGAATAATTTATTAGACGGAAAAGTTCAGAGGATAAAATGAAAAAAAAAAAAAGACATAATTTCAACTTTCGAACAGTAAGGTCATACAGACACCTATGGAGATCTCTACACAGTTTCACACAGACACAGCCACATACATCCAGATGTATGTCTATACACAGGATTCGATAGTTTGGTATTTTCTACACCCTCTGGGCCCCTAAAGTTATCTTTAAAAGTTTGATTTTATCTCTTTAGAAACGGTTTAAAGCTAACGGGCAGGGT
Organism: Hypotaenidia okinawae; assembly: GCA_027925045.1. Classification (NCBI taxonomy): domain Eukaryota; kingdom Metazoa; phylum Chordata; class Aves; order Gruiformes; family Rallidae; genus Hypotaenidia; species Hypotaenidia okinawae. The sequence goes on from BSDF01000010.1 coordinate 13,537,042, forward strand.
GAGTTTGACAGAGAGGAGAACAAATCGCTGACAAAGAACCTTTTACGTTTCATCAGCGTTGTTAGGACGACGAGCAGGAATTTCTCAGATAATAACTCCCACTTCAAAGATTTCTCAGCTCAATAGAAATTGGACCATCCTTTTTATTCAACCACAAGGGCTGGCACTAAAGACGACTCAACTGTTTGAATTTTTTTTCATCGTGTTTATTTTTCCCCTATTCACTAGGGTACTTGGATAAAATAAACAACAAGACAATTACTGGAACATGGACTTCTAACTTTCCCGGGCCCATGGCCCAGCGCCCATGGCCCCGGCCGTGCGGGTGTCAAGTTCCCCCGCACCGCGGAGACTCCGCTCACCGCCGCGCAGCGCCTGGCGGACAGGGCGGGGTGGGAAGGGGGGCACGGGCAGCTTTCCCCCCCCCCGCCCCCTGGCCCTCGTCCCGCTTTGACGGCCCCTGGGGGACTTCCATGAGCACACCTACTCCCTGGAGCCGAGGCAGCCCAAGTGGGGGGGTATTTTGGTCCCCATCCTATCTTTCCCTGCGAAATGGGGAGTGGGGGGTTGGGAGGAGAGGGAAGCACTTCTCTGACTTTGTGGTCGGGTTTTGTTGCGAGAAGCTGGGCACAAATGCTGGGGAGAGGGGACGGGAACTCGCCCCGAGCCCGGCTGGGAGACCCTTCCTTTGGGGAGAAGGAGAGCCGGGCTATAACGCCGGAGCGGAGCCCGCCTCGGGGGAGGGCGAGGCCCAGCAAACCCCAACTCCGCGAAGTGCATTAGGTGGAGGAAGTATATCTATAGCGGGGAGCAGATTGAGTGTATTAAGCTAGCATGAAACCAAAGGTCAGTGCAAATGTATCTTAATAGACTGTCTCAAATGGAGTGTGCCTCCTTTGAAGGCCGCTTGCTATTGCTCTCCTCATTACCATAGCGATCTTAACGTGGCATGCTGATGCACCATAAAACTCACACTTTCAACCCCAAAATCAGGCCCTTTGAACAACCCGAGCTTGATTAGACCTTTCTCCTTTTCTTTTCCCCCTTAAAAACCATTTCCTTGCCTTTAGAAACTCGCCCTCAAATCCCAAACGCATTCTCTGATCCCGGCAGAAAGCAGAAACAAAAGTGAGCTGAGGCGACGGTTCAAGCGGGCCTTTTCTTCCTGACAGTCTTATCCATTTTTATTATGGTCTGGAACAAGTGCCCTGTTCGCGTGGGTTTTGTTTACCGGAAATTAAATGAAAATGATTTAGTTCGTGTCAAACAAAAATATATACTTGTATACACAAGAAAAAGGGCCTGTTAGACGTAAATATTATGTCCTTAATGAAAAGACTGGACGGGCTCCAGACTTCGCCTTTCACTATTTAAGTATGACTTGCCTATTGCCATAGAAATCCTAACTTACCATGAAGATTCACCGTTGTGAAGAAATACTTCTTTGTGAGAGCTTGCTTTGATGTCTAAGGCATAAGATTCAGGCTTTCAGCTGCGTCTGTCTAGATTACCTTGAGAGCAACGGGGTAGACATCTGTAACAAGCAAATGAAAAATTAAAGGTGATTAGCCTGCACATCCAAACACTTCTGTAAATAGAGAAATAAAGAAATAAACAGATCTCAGGACACGATGGAAGCATCTTCCCTGCCCGCAGCTGGCTTCTATACTTCTCGATTTTCACTACCCATGTCTCAGGGGCTGCAGAGGGGCTCAATTCTCCCTTGGTTTAGGCTCCTCTCTCGCCTATGTCTCTTGCCTAGGTAATTCCCTACACACATGTATCCCCCGGTGCCGACGCCCTATTCGAGGCATTTAAATACAAAAGTTGTCGAGCTTGGGAGAGTGAAGCAGGAAACCGTGGCTTGGTGCCTTGGGAGAAAAACTAAAGCAGCATCCCTAGGGGAGGCGCGGAGCGAAGGGGTGTTTTTAGCCACCGACCAGCTATTTCTTTTCCTGTAGCTTTATGTTTATACATATATACATGTACGTGTGTGTGCACGTGTGTACAGTTGTATACACACACACTAACTCCAGTCACCTGGGTGCAGAGGTGATGTATCAGACAGGAGAGGATGCGGTTACCTCAGCCTTCTGTCTGCACTCAGCAAGCCATGGAAACCTCTTCCAGCAGCCCATGCTATTTATTTGCCTATACTATCTGGTATTCTAAAACATCATTAAAGTAATTAAACCGGCACCGTTCGGCAGTTTCAAGATACCCCAGTGGAGGGGTTTGTTTATCTATTTTGGCCGTGGGTTTTTCCCCCCTCCTTTCTTTCTCTGAGTGAGCCCTGTGGGTTCGCGTAGGGTCTAGTTTGCAGCTCTGGGGCGGGATGAAGATGCTAAAGCCGCGTCGCCCGACCGGTACAAGAATTTATTCTCATCGGGACTATTCTCAGGGCAAACGCCGTGGAGCAGCGGCCCCGAGTCCCCGCGCTGCTGGGGGGCTGCCCGGCCCCGGCTCCTGCCCTTGCCGTGACGTCAGCGAGCGGGCCCTGCCCCCACCCTCCGCCCCCCCCCCCCGGGAGCGCCAGCGCCCACGGTCCAACAGGAGCCACACTCTGGGTGGGGACGGGCATGTTTGGGTATTAGAAGTCATTACCAGTGGGAGCTAAAACGGACAGTCAATCATCGCACCCCCGGGCCTTTCTTTATTAGCGACTACTGGGGGGAAATACAAGTATATGTACGTATGTATGTATTTAGATGCTGCAACGGGGAAAAGTAAGGAGATTCTTTACAGAAACGTTCATCGAACGGGTTAATTAATCAAAGAATTTAATGGATCCATTTTTGCACAGTAACAAATAATAGTTTATATGTTTATCTAAGAAAAAAACAAAACCAAAACCCAAACAACCAGAAACACAAAAACCCCACTCAGAGACAGCAGTGGGCGAACAGAACACTGCCGCGCACGGGACTGTTGACAAGAGAAAATCTGTACAGCCAAAATCTGTATGAAACCACTTTGGTCCTTTGGGAAAAGAAAGGAAAGGAAAGGAAAGGAAAGGAAAGGAAAGGAAAGGAAAGGAAAGGAAAGGAAAGGAAAGGAAAGGAAAGGAAAGGAAAGGAAAGGAAAGGAAAGGAAAGGAAAGGAAAGGAAAGGAAAGGAAAGGAAAGGAAAGGAAAGGAAAGGAAAGGAAAGGAAAGGAAAGGAAAGGAAAGGAAAGGAAAGGAAAGGAAAGGAAAGGAAAGGAAAGGAAAGGAAAGGAAAGGAAAGGAAAGGAAAGGAAAGGAAAGGAAAGGAAAATCAGTGGGCTTGTAAACAGACTGGAGCAAGACGGTCGGAGCGGGGGTGTGTGTGCCATAGAGGGAGGAGGTGGCACTGCCCGGCCGAGGCGGGAGCAGCCCTCCCGTGTGCGGGGTGCCGGGAGCTCAGGCTGAGGCCCGCGCCGGCCCACCCGCGTACTCCGCAGCGCGTCGCCTCTCGCTCGGCCTCTCCCGCTCGGCCTCCCCGTGCCCCGGAGCAGCGCGCCCCGTCCCCGCGCGGGCGAGGGCCGCCCGCCGCCGCTCCGCCGCCCGCGGCGCGCCCTAGCAGCGGGGCCGGGGCTCGCCGTGGGGGCGCGGCGGCGGGGGGCTGCGGGGGGCGCGGGGGGCCGCGGAGCCCCGCGCCCTGACACACGTACCATTCGCTCAGGTTGGCGGCGGGCTGCGCGGGCGCGGAGGGCTCGGCGTGGGAACAGGAGGCGGGGGGCTCCCGGCCGGAGTCCGAGGAGGGGGACACCAAGGAGGGCGTGGAGGACTCGTAGCCGGAGCTGGGAGGAGGGGATTTGCAGTGCACTTTCATGTGTTTTCTCAGGGAGCTGGGGTGGGTGTAGGACTTGTCGCAGCCTCTCACTTTGCAGTTGTAGGGCTTGTCGCTGGTGTGGACGTGCGAGTGCTTCTTCCTGTCGCTGCTGTTGGCGAAGCGTCTGTCACAGCCCTCGAATTCGCATTTGAAAGGCTTCTCTCCTGCAGGAGGCAATGGGCGAGCACAGCCATTAGCGACGGCGGCCGCGGGGCAGAGGGCACCCCCCCGAACTCCCGGGCCCCTCTCTCCGTCCCTGGCATGGTTCTCCCCGGGGCAGGTCCCCTCCGGCCTCCGCTTGGTCGGTCGCCACCGGCCCTGCCCTTCCCCGCCCGCCCCTCCGAGAACCCGCGGCGCCGCAGCCCCGTGCCCACCCGGCTCCGCCGCCGGCTCTGCACAGGGAGCGCCCGGTCCGGCCACCTCATCCTCCCCCTTCCCCTGCCCTGCGTGTCAGCGTGGGGTTTTGTGCAAAAGACAAAGCCCCGAGATAAGGAAAACTTAGAGGCCAAAGTGCTGGCTCCTGGCAAACAACGCGTGCTGTCCCCGCGGACTCCGATGTCCTGCAGAAAGAGCGGTCAGTGATTTATTCCTAGGAAAGCTTTTACGTTAAATACATTTCTCACACTCCCCCAGGTGCAAGAGGAAATATTATTCATAACCCGTCTAGATCACATCTCATCTACTCCATTCTTGTACTGATTACATTCCTGTGAAAGATCCGCATCCCCTCTCCTCTCCCCGCTGCCCGGCTTGCTGATACCGTGTGTTAAGGCACAAAATTTTTCAAAAAGACATTGACTGGGGCCGAGGTGAAGCAAAACGATAGAGATTGAGCAGGAGAATGACTAGGCCGGCGCACGGCACTGTCGTGAGGATAGGATTCCCTTTTCATTTGAACCTACTCAGTCATGGAAGCAAATGCAATCGGGATTAATTTCTCTGGTAATATGATAAGTGACGTTAAGCATAATAGAAATATAACAGTGTTGATGGAGTTGTGTGAAAGTTTAACCTCGGATCGTGTGGACCTGGTATGGTACACGATGTATAGGAGGTTTGCAAGGAAACACTCCACAGACAGCTTCGGGACGAAATGATGACTACATTATTGTCTCTGATAAGAGTGAACAGCAAACCCCTGCTCACCAAGGAGTGCCCGGGTCCTGCACCCACCGGGAAGGAAAACAACCTCCTCATCCGTCAAAAGACAAAAAAAGTGTAAGGGCGCAGAGGACACCATAAATATATACGGCCGAACCTTAAACGTGAAGTGCAAACAAAGCCACCGTGTTCAGCATCATGGCGCTTATGGTCGAAAGGATTTCCAATATTTGTAAAAGCATCCAGGGATTTTGGTTTTGGTTTTGGTTTTGGGGTTTGGGTTTGGTTTTTTTTTTTTTAGAGGTGGGTTTTGTTTTGGTGTGTGTCGTCGTGTGTCCCTCCCCCGATTTTTGGGGGGTTCACACACACACTAACACACACACAGTTCGTCACCATTACATTTCGAGGGGCGCAGCCCACCTCGTCCTCGGGTACGAACAGAAGCACATAAAGGAAGGCATTCCAAATATTTCACATGAATGCACTTTATGCAAGGTGGGTGGGAAAAAGCTCATGGCTCCGCGTTTAAAGTATGTCCTTTCCGCACTGTAATAATCAATGAGGAGCTCCCACATCCTGAACCACTAATATTTGCACAGAGGATGGATAAATACCTGGTGTTAGAGGGAAAGGGGGAAGAGGTTAAAAATAAGGTCTCTTAGAAAACGATGCGGGTCCTGTAACCAAATACCGTCGACATACAACCGTGCATATGCATTGACACACGCACGCCTATAATCAAATTACAGTTTCCACGTAAGGAAACAATTTGACCTTCAGCATCCAAGTTGAGACAACAAATCAAGGATATTAGTGTAGTACAAGCAAGCAGTAAGTTAGGAGACCCCAGGGAAAGCCATCCTCATAAGCTCTCTGCTTGTGCAAAGTGAGTTCCATTCAGGTAAAGGCGAGCTGCGCAGCCCGCTTTCCCCGAGAGTTGAAAAATGTTCAACTTCGCTTAACCCCCTGAAAGAGCCACTGAAAAGTCCCTCCGTACAGCCAGGTTCCAAGTGGGAAGAGGGCAGCATTTTCTCAGCTGCCCGGTTTGCATTCTCTGAACGCCTCGATAAAGAGGAGCCGTCCGAGGTGTTTGCAAGTATTCCTTTCGCGAGAACAGGTTTTCTTACGTGGAGATCCCTACCCGCCAGGGAGAGGACATTTTACAGGTCCTGGCTGCCGCAACCCGGGCACGGAGGTGCAGCCACGCAGAAAGTTCCCCGGGCGATGGAGCAGCGCAGGATCTGAACCGCCATTTTACCCCCACACTTGTAGCTGGGCAAAAGTGTTCAGTGAAAATTCAGCTTGGAAATTGTGGCATAATCCCCCGTCTCCGGGAGTGGATTAAGGTATTTACCAACTTCTCCGGGGGGGTCGGAGGTGGGGGCGTGGAGGGGGGGGAGGGAGTGGGGGGTGTGGGGGAAGCCGGAGGTGGCGGCCCCCGGGGCTGCGGGAGAGGCGCGGGGGCGGCGGGGGCCGCCCGGGAGGGAGAGAGGCTCCGTCCCACGCCTAGCACTATTGTTCCTGGCCCGCTGGGAAGGAAGGCGAAGCGATCCCTGCCCGTCCTGCTCGTCCCGCTGCCGCTGCCTTAACGGCCTTACCCTCCAACCTGGAAAATTCGCACATCGCCAGAAATCCCTCTGCCTGCTCCCCAGCCTCGGAGAAATCAGAAGTCATTAATATTTGAGGAGGCAATAATTTTCCTGTTGAATCTAGAACTGTCTTCATGAATAATTCGTAGCGAGTTCTATTAGGGTTTCAGAAACATTGCGTTTTTGACAACTTCTGGGTGTTTAATAGAAACGGTGGAACCATAAAGGCCCTGCAGGAGTTTTCACAATACAGCAATTAATCACCGGGAAAGTTAAAGCGAAAAGTACAGACCCGCGGAATGATGTTTAATAAACGCAAACCTCCGATCTCGGGTTCGCCCCGAGCCTGCCTCTCCGATGTAGGTCAGTTTTCCCAAGAATTTAACCATTTTCTGCTTCAGAGACTTCAAACAGTGAGGCCGTTAAAGAGCAGTAAAAGTTTGTTTACTTAAGAAAACCACTGTCATTAAGGGATGAGCTCTCCCGGTTAATGGCTGTACCTGTGCTGATCCGACAAGGAGCTGGCTCGGATACAAGTTATGTGACCGGGGACACTCCTTTCTCCACGAAAAAGGGGACCGAGGAGGCAGCGGAGAAACACAACTTTGGTATCGCCCCCCCACACCCACACCCACCCCACCACCACCTCCCCCTACCCCCACCCCCACCCCCCCCCGCACACAGACGAGCTATTCATAGAGGGATGGAAAAATAATTAGGTGACGAGTGATGGTCGCTGTAAAACCTCCGTGCTATGTTTAGACGATAGCGATACGAAATTAGTGTACGTTCTGCATATTATATCACGTCGAGTTGTATCATAAAAATGGAACTCCTGGAAGGTCGAGCCCTGCACCAAGCATGGGGGAAGGGGAGTTTTATGAACTGGAAGGCGAAAAAAAATCCTTTGGCTGTAAGTAGATCTTACAATAGGATTATGTAGTTTCCCTCGCAGTGCATAAGGCTATACAGGAGGGAGTGAGAGCTGGAAAACGCTCCACTGGAACAGATTGAATTTTCCAAAAAGGGCTTATTTCTTATCTTCTCCTTCAGAGATGAAAAAAAAAAGGGGAGGGGGAGGGGAGGGGGAAACCACCGCTACAGACTACAAACACCGGCTGCTAAACTAATTAATACAACTTCACAAGCTGCTCCTGGAAGTATTAAAACTTTCTACGTGCAATTTCAATAATAATAAAAGCTTTCCTGGCCGGCAGAGTTCAAACATACTTTTGCAAGACCGTCCATCGTGTTACTTTATTTTCTGTTAACTAGAACTAACAGATGTTTCTGACACATGTCCCAATTTCGCTTAACGGATCTGCAAATGACATTTCAAAATGTCCAGGCCAAAACAATACCGGGTTTTCTCTTCTTTTTTAAAAATACTTCTTTTTTTCTCTCCCTCCCGAGAAACAGAGCTTGCAGCCCCCCATACTCGTGAACGCAGAGGGTCGTTGGAAGGCAATGCTCATTAAAAATGTCAGTGTTATTCAGATCAAACATTTGAAACTCCTGCCCAAAACAAAACTGTTGAACGAAAAGGTCGCAGCTGTGTTATTCTCACAATGTTCGAGCAGCAGCATCTCAGCGACATCAGTCAAAACTGACTAGACAAGTTGTAACTTCTATTGTTCACTTTTAATTTGTGAGCTTGCACAATGATTTCATTTTTTCCTCCAACTACTTTAAACTGCCAAAAAAATTCCTCTCCTGAGTGAATAAGCAGAAATAGTAGCGATATCACTCGATATTCACACAGCTCCTAAGCACATAAACACGACAGCAGCCCCTCCGCACAATCACACAAAAAAATATGGACGAGAATTCTGAGATTTGTTCTCGCTCTTCTTTCGCTCCCTCCTTCCCCCTCCTCCCCCCAACGGTAAAGAAGCAAACAAATCCGAGAATTTATTTTCCAGAAGTACTTGGCGTGCATTCAATAACAACGCAAAGGATACATTAAAAATAAAATAAAGCAAAACGGTATGCTGAATAACACAGAGAGAGTAAAGAGAGCTTTACATACTGACCTGTATGAGTTCTTTTGTGTATTTTGAGATTCTCTGATCTGGCAAACACTTTGCCACAGCCTGGGAAAGGGCAGGGGAAAGGTTTTTCACCTGTGTGGACTCTGATGTGATTTACGAGTTTATATTTGGCCTTGAAAGGTTTCCCTTCTCTTGGACACTCTTCCCAGAAACATATGTGATTGGACTGCTCGGGTCCTCCAACGTGCTCCACCGTGACATGAGTCACCAGCTCGTGCATCGTGCTGAAAGTTTTCGAGCATAATTTTTTGGGAGTCTGGTCCAACTCAATCCACTTACAGATGAGTTCCTGTTTGATGGGCTGCCTCATGTAACGAAAGAAGGCACCCGGGCCGTGGTGTGGAGCCAGATTCACGTTCAGATTCATGCCACCGAAGCTATGAAGCGAAGAAGCAGCAAAAGGATCTGTCCTGGAGGCTGGTACTTGAGTGAAATGTTCAGACCTGGCGTACATTTCTCCAGGTAACCCCAGTCTTATCTGTCCGTTTAGATGGCCACCTGGAGCTGCATGGGGAGGCTGCTCATGGAGTCCAGTGAACAGAGAGGGATTCCCAGCTTCTGAGTGGTGGTGGTGACCATGGTGTCCGGGGTAGCTACCTGTTGTTGAGACAAACAGTCCGTGGTGAGAACTTGCAGCGGGGTGCTGCTCAGTCAGCCCTGGCATGAGTGGGGCCGGCAGGTCACTGCGTATGAAGAAGTCCCTACCTGCTGCCAGAGCCTGGGCCGGGTGAGAGACGGGGTAAGGGGCTGCTGGTGACTGCGCCGGGCCAAACGCTCCCGTTTGACTAGAGACCACCTCGGCTTGGCCTGCCATATGATGATGATGATGATGATGATGATGATGATGATGATGGCGGTGGTGGTGGAGCTGGTGGTGGGGATGAGGGGCAGGGCTGAGCTTAAGGGCCGCGGGGTGATGCTGAGAAGGATGGTGGCGGTGCCCCATGTGTTCTGGCCGGAGCGGGTGCGGCCCGAGGCGGGACTCGGCGGCGTGCTCCCCCGGCTGAGTGGGTGCCGTGGCGTGGGGCTGCCCGGCGAAGCCCGGGAAGGTTGTCATGCTCTGAGGGGGGTGGTGGTGGTAGTGGCGAGGAGCCCCCGCCAAATCTACTAGTCTCAGCGCCGTGTTCCGCCCGGAGAGAGCAGCAGGGTCCATCACTGGGATCCCCAGAGCACCCACGCTCATTAGCTTCTAAGGCTAAAAAGTCACCTGACAGCGGGAGGAGGGAGGGGGGGTCAAAAAACCCCAAACTTTTTTTTTGTTTTCCCCCAAAAAAAGTTTCCCGGTCCCGCTGCCCCAGCGGCGGGGCGCACGGGCGGCGCTGCCAGCGGGTGGGCTCGGCGAGGACGGCGGGGCTCGCTTTTGGCGGCGGCGGGCCGGGGAGGTCCCCCCGCGCGGCCCGTCCTCCCGCGAGGCCGGCGGGGAGCCCCACGCGGCGCGGCGCGACCGCGGGACGGGGCGCGGGCAGCCGCGCGCCTCCTCCGGGCCGCGGCGCCGGCCCCGCCGGTCAAACAATCGCCGCGCCTTCCAATTGGCTGCGGCCGTGGTGACGTCACCGATGACAGGTCCCGTTGGTGACTGAAAGGGTTATCGCTCGGTGCGACGGGAGGGGTTGATGTAAGGGGGGCGCGGCGCGGCGCGGCGCGGCGGGAGGGACTGCGCATGCGTCGCCGCCGGGTGTCCCACTTCCCCCGGTTTCCCCCGCTCCGGTCCGGGGGCGCGGCGGAGCCCGCGGCCGCAGCTCGGCCTGGCGTCGGGCCGCCCTGGTCCGTGGGACAGGGGGTCTTCCCCCGGGCCGCCCTGCGCCCCGCCGCCTGGCCACTGCCGAGCTTCCGCCGCTGGGCTGGGGCCGTGGGGAAACAAAGCTAAGGCTGGCGGGGGGAGCCCTGGGAGGGGGAGCCCCGTCCGTTGTCCGGTCCAGTCGCCTGTCCCCGGGGCGGGGGGCGGCTGCTCGAGGGGTTCCCCACCCCAGAAGAGCCCCGCCGGTCCTGGCTCTGAGCGGCGGGAGGCGAGGAGGCCCCGCGGCCCCGGCCCCGGGCCAGCCTGCGTGTCCCCGACACTTGTTGACAGCGCGGGGAGCGAGTCCTTCCTCCGCAAAACCAGCAGCTGGAGCCGCACCGCCAAGTCGCTTGCTGGGCGTACGCGTTTGGCCTGACGCTCGGGCTATTGTACCGCTGCCTCAGCCCTGACAAAGGATTCCTGGAAGGCTCCCCGTCCCCTTCCACTCCTTCGACAAGTTTTAGCAGTTATCTGGTTATTGGCTGCCGGAGAAATGCGGGAAATAGTGGTTTAGACTGAATCTCGGTGTTTAACCCAGAAGAGGGAGTCTCTCCCTTTCTCTCCCTCTCTCTCACACACACACTAACAGGGTAGTTCCACGTAAAATCCCCATCCTTGGCGTGAAGGAAAAGCATTGCCAGACATTCACAACCCACTCAGTTCTGGTGCTTCTCAGCTGAAGGAAGAAACATGGTCTGAGGGTTTTGCGTTGCTAGTGATGAATGCATAGGTTCGGTTTCCAGCTCTATACGCTGGGGTCTGACTGGTTTAGAAAAGCTTAGGGCTTCAGCACAGAAGGAAGCATCTACTTAAGTTTTTAAGAAGGGGATTGTGAACTTAAAACAAAAAGTAAATGAAACATGGGGAAAGAAAGGGAGAAAGAAAGAGAGAAAGAGAAAGAAAGAAAGAAAGAGAGAGAGAGAGAGAGAGAGAGAGAGAAAGAGAGAGAGAAAGAGAGAGAGAAAGAAAGAGAGAAAGAGAGAAAGAGAGAGAGAGAGAGAGAGAGAAAGAGAGAGAGAAAGAAAGAGAGAAAGAGAGAAAGAGAGAAAGAGAGAAAGAAAGAAAGAGAGAAAGAGAGAAAGAGAGAAAGAGAGAAAGAAAGAAAGAAAGAAAGAAAGAAAGAAAGAAAGAAAGAAAGAAAGAAAGAAAGAAAGAAAGAAAGAAAGAAAGAAAGAAAGAAAGAAAGAAAGAAAGAAGGAAGGAAAGAAAGAAAGAAAGAAAGAAAGAAAGAAAGAAAGAAAGAAAGAAAGAAAGAAAGAAAGAAAGAAAGAAAGAAAGAAAGAAAGAAAGGAAGGAAGGAAGGAGGCCTCCTGTTCTGAGAAAGGAAAACACGTCTGTAAATACCTGCTCACGGTATTACCACGGACTGCGCATCCTGACATAAAAATGCCTCCACCAATAAACGCGCAGCCTTACGAAATAAAGCAACAGTTAATTCTCTATCCGTCGTGTCAAACTCTCAGCGTTTTAATACATTGACTTGCTGTTAACTTGGCAGTGGATACTTTACCGCACGCACGCCAGGTGAAGCTCCCAGCGCGGGATTCTGCATCTCCGTACAAAATTAACAATATCGGCGATCAATAGGGTTTATGTTAAGCAGTAAAACAAGAAACTGGCAATGTCAACCCAGCTGCTCTCGTAACAGAAGCTACCAGCCAATGATCGGAAACTGTAAGATAAAAGTGTTGGACATACAGAACCACACAGGGGACATTTTTGTCACAGCTTCACATACTCTGGGCTGGCTGCAGTTACACATTTTGGCTCTCATTGGCTTTCACCGTATTTCCCCTGTAAGACAAGCTAGCTAGATATCTAGGTAGCTAGTCATAGATACATCCTTGTGTCCATCCTTCGGAGTGGAGATGATGAAAAGTGACAAATGATGCAATTAGCTCTCCATCCTTACATAACATGTTTACGCAGGCATTTTAAATCACACACCATCCTCACAATATCTCAACTTTCAACTCTACTTGGTCTACGAAATGGATTTGACAGTCCTATTCATGACTATCTCAATAGGAGTGCACAGAAGAGACAAACGTTAGGAAGTACGAATCTGTTACTTACAAATGTACTGAGAGTGTGAATTCCAAATAAAGCTGCTTTCCTCATACCTCCTTAAAACACTGCATCTCTACATACTTGTTATCCATCAAGTCTGACACTTCTCAGTCAAGGGAGAAAACATCTGGAACAGTTTGTCAATTAAAAAAAAATGTCATAACCGGTTTGCCCTAAGCTCATTTAAAATAATGTGATGGTTTCTCGTCAGACACTCATGGCTCTCAGCTCGCCCCTCATTCAGGGCTTTCTCTCAGTCCCTTTTCCAGGCTGTGCAGGAGAACCTGGCCCTCGGTGTCCCTCACTATTAGGTGAAGTTGGTGTGAGCCCCGGTTGCGTGCGTGGGGGGAGCGGCGCGGGGGGCGGGCGGGGGCCGCCACATGACTGCGGGGAGGCGGAGAAACGGGGAAGAGGAGGGGAGTGGGGCCAAACCCGGCCAAGCTCCGCGCATCTCCCAGAATGTTTTGAAAACTTGAGCGCCTGTTTGTGCAGCTCTTTGGCAGCTTGAGCTCGTACGGCTGCCACTCGAGGGGTGACCGAGGTCTCCTGCTTCTTGGCAGCGACCTGAACCGTGTTTGACCAGATAAGCCGAGCTCTCGGCAAAGTCTCAAATGTGTCAACATCAACTTATGCAGGGCCAATTAAAAAAAAAAAAAGAAGATATTATTTCCTTTCCAACCCACCCGGCTGCAGTAAGGGGCATCCCCTTCTAGACTACCCTCAGGACTCATGGACTGGATGAATCAGAGCCTTTCCAGGGAGAAACCAAGATTGCTCAAGCAGCAGAACAGAAATATCCCGAGCTGAACCTGAAAATCGGACGTCAGGGCAGGTCCTTAGGACAGTATTTTCATGAGGTCTATAGGATAAATCTTATCTTAAGGGAAATGAAGTTTAGAGGGACCACTATGCCAGATCAACACGAATACACGGGCAGCTTGATCTTGAGTAGAATTTTTCTAGTGGCTCCTGTGTTTCTGCGACCCCCTCTGTAGTCCCCGGCCCCCAAGCCCGCCAGGCTGCTCTACAGAGGTGATACGTTGAAAAGACTAGTCACAAGCACTTTTCTCCTCACCGCCCCATCCACCCCTGTCCCCGGCTCTCCCAGGGAAGAGACAAATCGGCCAGGGCAGTGTCGGGAGAATTAAGGAGACCCGCACGTCGGGGCTGTGTCCTGGGAGGGGGAGCAGAGCTGCCTCCCTGCTTCCCGCCGTGAGGGGGCATTCAGAGCTTCTCCTGCCCGCACCTCGGAGATGCGGGGCCGAGCCGTGCAGTCCCAACCCTCCGGCCCCTGCTCGCACCGGTCGGCTACCCGGGCCTAAGGGGTGGAAACTGCTCCGCACACCCTTTGCGGTGACTCTTGGGGATGGGGACAGCCCCAGCTGCTGCACGGCTTTACGGATCCGTCACCCTTTGCCTTGGTTTTGGTGGGAAACTACCCACAGAGCAAGGCGCTCATCCATACCTCTACCTTTGCCAGAGGAATGGCTAGCTGTGAAAATGAGGCGCAAAGCCCCAGAAAATCAGGGGATGCCCGTGTTGTGCTCTTTGACTTGAGGCCAAATCCTGCTCACTCTTAGAGTCGTGCTTAGGGCAAGGAACAATCCCGGCCCTGAGAAGCATCGCGGAAAGCAAAATCTGACTTCCACCCGTCCCCGTGCTCTCCCTCTCTTGCTGCTGCCGAAACTTCCCTTCTCGAGGACCCAGCTAGAAACTTTCCAGACGGTTCCCGAGGGCTGTGGGACGGGACGGGATGCCTGGAGCTCTCCATACATCAGGCTCCAGGGGTTCCCTTTAGGCTTCCACTCCCGAACTACAGGAGGGGAAGGGATTAATCTGAAGATCCTAACATTTACTCCGAGAAAGGGAGAAAAGGAACAGAGGTGGGGAGGTCCGAGAAGTCAGCCTGTGAGATTCCATATCCCCCAAACTAGTGTTGGGCAGGGAGGGATGAGGACACAGAGGCAAGCACAGGACCTGGTCCCGAGTCTCCCGTCTGTCCCGGCAGAAGGCACTGCTGTTTAGGAAGAGGTGGTTTAAGAAAGCCTTTCAGTAACCCCAGCATCTATTTCCTCGGAGAGGAGAGGGTACCACGGGACCGCATTCTGCCTTTGTTTCTTTTCCTCATCCAGTTCCCACTTAGGGGAACTTCTTTACATCGGGGTTCCCGGATAACAGGAACTCGACTACCACACGAGAAGAGGCTTGTGCCTAGGTTTGCCTCTCACTTTTTGTGACCTAGAGCTACCCTAGGACAAGCAAATCATATGCTTATTTTAAATAGAATATTTCATTCAGTACCTCAAGATTAAGGTATTCCTGTCAGATAAGCCGTCAGTCACTAACTACTTAGACACCACATTGTGGAAGCCTGGTATCCCTGGTAAAGATGATACATATCATGTAAACCCCATCAACAAGATCAAAGTCTTCTTCTTTAATAGGATCCAATACATGTCAAACCTCATTCCAATCAAATCGTCCGTAAATGAATTCAAGATGAATATGTCATAGAATAATGTGACAGTGCAATCACATGGGGTCAGGGGTTGTTGTTTCAATGAGAGAGTCGTCAAATATTAATTCTAGAACCTCCAAATGAATAGGCATTGAGCAGGATTAGTCAGCTGCTGGTGGGGAGTTGTGTCGCTGATTTGTGTTTATGCAAGTACGTTAAACACTAAGCTGAAAAAAATGGTCTCCTTTGAATTGAAAAAGAAGAAGAAGACATATTTTAACTTACTTGACTTTTCCAGGATGTTTCTGTAAAGTCGTTTTCTTTTCCTCATTACAAGGGGAGTCTTGTGCCTCATTTCCTGACTTTGTTCCTGTTTGGGAAGAGGGGCTGAAAGTTAATAGCAAAAACCATTTGCGTGTGATATGAAATGACGAAGGAACGGTATGATTCGGGCATCATGGATTCAAAAAGAAAAGAAAAAAACAAAATAAAACATGAGAGTTAAGCAGCAAGGGTGGGGGGAAGAGAAGCTTTCTCCGAGGGGAAACTGGAAGCTGTCTCCCCACCAAAGCAGCACATGTTTTATGGAGTCATGAAGTTTCCATGGCTGATTTAGACAAAAAAAAATTATGAAAAGACATCTTTTCAGTTCTCCTTTGATCTGACATTCACCTTCTGGCAGGCTATTGTAAAGCAGGTTTTTACTAACTCGACTATATTGTTTACAGACCCTTCCCTCCCGAAATTAAATTTCGGACTCTCTGCGAGCCTCCAACGCAAGTTGTTGTCTCAGCAAGGATTAGTATATCACCACCCTGGCACTTCTCCCTGCCTATAATTTTCAGCTTGCTCTTTGCACTCTGCAAGGCAGAGCACTGCCACTGCTGCAGGCAGAACTTTGCACAGCTTTCGCAGCAATAGCCCTGAGAGCAGATCTGGGATTTGGAGCAGTATTCGAGTCTGAATTTTTGCAGGTATTTTTGACATTCTCAGGGTTTGGTTTTGGTTTCTTTTGGTTTGTTGGTTTCTTTTTCTTTTTTCTTTAAATACAGAAAATTACACTAGAATCTGGAATCAGTTACTTCAAATGAGATTATTGTTGCTATTATTGCTGTTGCTACTAGTATTATAAAGGCTCCAAGGCTGGCAAACAAAACCCTATACTAACACAAATAATTGATGGTATTAATTATGAAACTTCATCAGCGTATCACCGTCATACTCTATCACAAATAATTTGATGTCCTCAATATTTTCACCGCTGTGATGAAAATTACTTCCGAAATAAAAAGAACTAGAGGAACCCCTTAGGATTTATATTTTCTAGTCGACTTCCATTCATCCTCACTTTTATCAAGTCAGAGTAGCAAACACTGCCTCGCTTAGAGAGAGGTTTGCAAGAGTTGTGCTTTATTGGTTAGGATGGGAGGCTGGAGGAGTGCTTTAGCTCCCAAGTGTTCGCCAAAACTTGTTGAAATTGGACAAATAATAAAAAAATGTCACTGCGTTTAGCATTTCAAATGGTTACCAGATGACAGCAAAAGAAGGCAAACCAGTTGTGGATTTCAGAGTAAATATTGGCTAAAACTCTGGCTCGACCTCGCACGCCTTTCTCATGTACCCAGTGCCACTGGCGGAGCAGGAGACTGAGGATGCCCCGTTGCCCGAGCTGGTCGTATCTTGGCCGAGTCGAGTCCCGGGACTCGGCTGCGGGGTACCAGTCCCCCGCGTCCCCGGTCCCACACTGGGGCTGGGGGTGCGAGGGGCTGCAGGCAGTGCAGGCAGGACCCGATTCCCACTCCCCAAGGGTTCAGTTCCACAGCCGGACGGAAGTGCGCCGGCGGAGTGGGACTCGGAACAGCCACCGCCTCCGCGGAGGCACGGCGGCCGCGGGAAGGTTTGGCGGCGTTGGCCCGGGACGTCTGAGCCGGCGTGAGAGTGCGGCAGCGGGGACGTCGTGTGCCCCGCCGCCATCAGCTTGTCACACAACCTGTGCTTTCCGCGGCCGCGCAGGGTGAAGGGAGCGCTAACGGAGAAGATCTCGGCTGCAGAAATAAAGTTCCCTGACTCCGGGTGGAGCGACCCCCGAGCCTAGCCCGGCAAACGAGCTACCCGCCCGGTCGGGCTTCCCGGTACTGGGGGACCGTGCGTGACAAAGGAGGAGGACGGCGGGGGGGGGGGTGGGGAGGAGGAAATCTCGGCGAGGAGCCCACGCCGGTCCCCGTCCGGTCCGGCGCTGTGCCGGTGCCCGGGACTGGCACATCGAGCTGGACTCGGGTCAGAGGTCACCCTCGGGGGCATCACCCTGCGCGGGGATGTGGGAGCATCTCCCCTTCCCCAGCCGTCGCCGGGCTTGGGGCTGCCCCTCGGGGCCGGTCCGGGTTCTCAGCCTCTCCGCGGGCTCTGCGCGAAGTTGACGGCGGCACCCAGCTCCTCTGGCAGCTCCCCCTGCCTTGCCCGCGGGTGGGTGTGGGGTGGTGGTGGAGGGGGCCGGCCGAGCTCCCGGGCTCCATCCCTCCTGCACCCGCCTATAAAGAAGGGCGTGCGGTGCCGGAGCGCCGGCTCCCCCGGCGCGCCCCCGTGGCATCGGGCGCGGTGGTGGGCGAGGCGCTGGGCGGGGATCCCATCCCCCGGGACGCCTCCCCACGGGGCTCGCTATTGTCAGTGCTCCTCGCCCTCTGCACGCCGCCCCGGGCCCCCGGCCCCGCCTGGCAGGCCGCAAGACCCAGCCGTACCCGCCGCCTGCCCGTCCCCACCGAGCGCATTGCGCTGTCGGGGCTGGAAGCGCCTCCACCCCGCTCCGCGGATCCCCGCCGCCCCGCGTTGAGCGGACAGCCGGGCCGCTCCCCTCCATCCCCCTCCCCGGGTTCAGGGGGCGGGGGCGGCGGCCGACGGAGGGTGCCGAAACCCCCCTCGACGGCTCCTGCGCGCTTCTCCCTCCGCCCGCCCCCGCACGCCGAGGTGCCGCCGGGGGCCGACCCCACGTGGGCTAGGAGCAGCCGAGGCACTGCCCCCCGCCCCGCGGGGCTCCGGCCCGTCTCCCCACGGGATGCCCAATTCTTCTCCCGCCGGGGCCCCCCGAGGGTAGGGAGATCTCGTCCAGTCCTTGGGGCAGGCGGTGAGGGCTAGCCAGCTGCCCGGGCTGCCCAGGCACCCCCTGCTCCCGGGCACTTACCCCTGCGACCTGTTGAAGGTTTCCCCTCATTTCTGAACTGGCAAAAATAAGGGGGTGGGGGTGGGGAAGGGGGTGGGGTGGTGGGAGAAAAAGAAAGAAAGAAAGAATGAAAGAACAAAACAATAGCCCCCCCAAGAACCCACCACCTCTTTGGCGCTTCCATCGAGGCGGTCATCCTTCATTTCTTCTTTTCTTGCTTTCTGGAAGCAGTTAGGGAATGTATGATGAAGCAGAAATGAGCCGTCAGGATGATATTTTAATGGCTTATATGTCACGTTGGTGCATGTGGCTTTGAACTGGAGCAGCTTTCGTTTCCTGCAGAGAGCGCGCCGCAAATCCCACTTGATAACTTCTACAACCCACAACATTTATTTATTTTTTTTTTTACATTCACTCTTACACTGTATATTTAGATACGCTTCCTAAAAATACCCTCTCGTCTGCCTGCTCGTATATTTTGTACCGACCTGGAGTGATCGCCGGGTTCCCCTACACTGGGAGGCAGGCTACCACTGGACTCCCTAACTTTCTGGATCTCCTAATGCCATCCCTCTGCAGACTTTACAGTAACTCTGACAAGTCTGTCCTTTCCTTAATTTTAGCACCAAACACAGAAAGTAACGTAACACCTGACCAAAGACCACGTCCACACACAGGCGCGCTCCTAGAGCGGGTATACCTGTTGCTATAAACTATTGCAGTTCCTTCGAAAGGATTTGGGAGAATAAACGCGAACGTGCAGATTCAGCCCAGCATTGTTCGGGGGGGTGGGGGAGGGAGGGAAAAAAAAAAAGAGAGAAAGAAAAAAGAAAAAAAGGAAAAAAAAAAGAAGCTCTAAAGCCTCCCAAGATCCAGGGGAAATTACATAATACATCTGCTTTGAAAGCGATCTCCATGCACCGGGAACAGGCAAACTGCATCTGCAGATAAAATGCAGCGAAACATCCCTTCGAGGCGTATCAAAGTTTATTTGTTGTTTGTTTGTTTGTTTGTTTGTTTGTTTGTTTTCTAGGCGCAATGGCCATTTTTACACCTCTCGAAATGAGGCAGTTCTTACCCGAGAAGGGC
This sequence comes from Hypotaenidia okinawae, assembly GCA_027925045.1. NCBI lineage: Eukaryota > Metazoa > Chordata > Aves > Gruiformes > Rallidae > Hypotaenidia > Hypotaenidia okinawae. The sequence goes on from BSDF01000010.1 coordinate 13,556,123, forward strand.
TGGCGCAGCAGCGCGGCTGCTCTGATTCCCCAGTACCTGAGCTGCGGATTGCTTACCAGCGCCTTTAATTAGAGGGGATGAGTTTAAAGTTTCTTTGTTTGGCACTAGGAATTGGAGGGGCTCGGATTGAGCTGCGAAGGAGGCAAGTGAAGGGCTGAACAAAGGCGAGATGGAAGGAGTCCGACTCTTAGCCAGCTTTTGGTGTTTTCGTTACTAGAAAATAATTAGAGCTAATGAATATGCAGGCGACTGAGTAAATAAATAATTTGGCGGTTTTATATATGTGCACACACACATGGGCACATACGTAAGTGTATATATGCGTACGCACACAAAGACGTCTATATTTTAAAGTTTCACGAGTTTTTTTTTTTTAGTGCCGAAGCATCGTTTAAAATACTGTAAAAATGTTGCTTAGCTTAATTGATTAAGCCACAAAGGTTTTCTGCTTTTAAATACCATACTTATACCTTTCAACAATCATTTTAATATATAGTCAATGGCTCTTTGTAGCGAGAACAAAAAAGAACTATCCGCAGTTTTTCAATAGACTTTGAGCTGGGGAAAGACAGGTTAATCGAGGGTTGCATCTAGAAAACAACCAAGTGTTGTATGTTTGCACTGAATCCAAATGTCTGCATTTTTCTAACTAAATCAAAGGGAGTGTTATTTCTTTTTCTGCTCACTCATCTGAAGGTAAGTAAATTTTCTCTGGCGATCAAAAGCCTGGTCAGCAACAAAGACACCGCCTGCTTTTTCCACCGTCCTGGTGTGGCAAGTTGAGGAATTTCAATAACTGTGACAAGGGTGACTGATTTGTGAACTAGAAAAGGTTTGAATGTCAGAAAATTTACATTGCTCCTATCGAGGATTTAAAATAAATTTTTACAAGGAAAAAAAGGGGGAGGAAAAAAGAGAGAGAGAGAAGAGAAGAAGTATCTGAGATTTTCATGCAGTAGTAGGAGAAACAATGTAGGTTTGGGAAATTTACAGTTTTACCTGAATGAAAGAGACTCCGTAAAAAGAGAACGAGAGAAAGGGAGAGCGACAGAGAAAGGAGAAAGAAAATAACAAAAAAAGAGGCGACACAACAACAACAAAAGTAGAAAGTTAAGAGTTCTCACCCACCTGCGTTTTGATGGGTGCAGAAAACAAGATTTATTTCAGAAACCTGATGGAGGGATATATTCAGCTACCCAGAGAAATCACGCCAGGCGTTTAAAAATAAAATCAAATGCACCCAGCACCTACTCTCGCGGAGATTCAGTTTTAAACAAGCGGAGAACAACTTCAAAAGAAGCGAGTCCCTACAGGGCTTCTCTTTCAAAGCCTAAAAAGTTGCTCAGTGATCTTAAAAATTCTGGATCACCAAGAAATCATCATTACCACCATTATCAGAGTGCGGGAGAGAGAGGAACAGAGGGAAGGAGAGCGGGGGAGAAAAGAACCCTAATAATAACCAAAGATTTTTTTTTTCCTTAGCACACATACACACAAAAAGATGCACTGGAATTATTTTCGTGGAGGGGGAAGAAGAAAAAAAAAAAAAAAAGGCTTTATATATTTAAAAAAAAAAAAAGTTGCTACTCCTGCAGCCCTGTTTGTCAGAAGGGATGTCAGGGCGCTCACAATACCTGCGATTGATGAGGCGGAGGGGCCAATCAGCGGCGGGAGGCGGCCGTGCGCGCCCCTCGTTGGCGGGGCCGGGGGGAGTTACGCGGGGAAGGGGGAGCCGCCGCCGACCAATGAGCGCCCACGTCCGCCCGCACGTCGCTCCGCCCCCGGCTCCCATTCATCAAGGGGGGGACGGTGTCGTCTTTTCAATTCATTTATCTGCAGGAATGATTGCCGCTATCAGTCTCGCGTTCACCGCCCGGCTGAGGAGGTGAAAGTTTCTCCCCAGGAAGATAAACCGCAAAAGACAATATTGTGCATGATTTGCGCCTTTTTTTGCAAAGCGAAAAAAAAAAAAAAGGCCCCCAGAAAAAAAAAATCGGGGAGAGTGTGGGGAAGCTCGAAGAGGAGAGAGAAACAAGCTCTCGGCCACTTTGCAACATTCCTATAGCCAAAAAAAATCACTGAAGGAAGTTTCTTTTTTGTTTTGTTTTTTTGCTGCCCGTGTTGATCTCTCTCCGTTATTGTTATTTGCAGCCAGGTTATTTTTGAGCCCACCCAACCCCCCCCCTTCCCCACTTAAACCTCCCTGAAAAGTCAAAGCAGAGAGACAGTGAATATTTTTGGGGGCACATTTTTATTATTATTATTTGCAACTGCGAAGATCTCTTTCCCCCTTCCGCACCAGCCTCTTTTTTTTCTTTTTTTTTTTTTTTCTTATTTTTTTTTTTAGGCCTTCCCCCTGCGCTGATGCCGAAGGGGGTGTTTTTGATGTGGTTGCTTTGGTGGTGATCGTCGCTGACTTTCCAAAGAGGGTGTTTTCGCCGCTGCTGCTGCTGCTGCTGCTGCTTCTCTCCGCGTTGTGTGTGTGCGCGCGTGCTTTTTTTTTGGTTGCTGCATCGACACTGGGAAGATGCTTCTGGATGCTGGACCGCAGTATCCCGCCATAGGAGTCACTACCTTCGGATCCTCTCGCCACCACTCCACGGCCGATGTCACGGACAGAGAAGTGGGGCTGGGGATCAACCCCTTCGCCGACGGCATGGGCGCTTTCAAAATCAACCCCAGCACTCACGAGCTGGCCTCTGCCGGCCAGACCGCCTTCACCTCGCAGGCGCCCGGCTACGCGGCGGCGGCCCTGGGGCACCACCACCACCCGACCCATGTCAGCTCTTACTCCAGCGCCGCCTTCAACTCCACCCGGGACTTTCTGTTCCGCAACCGCGGCTTCGGGGAGGCGGCGGCCGCCAGCGCCCAGCACAGCCTCTTCGCCTCCGCCGCCGGCAGCTTCGCCGGACCCCACGGACACACCGATGCCGCGGGACATATACTTTTTCCGGGGCTGCACGAACAAGCTACCAGCCACGCTTCGCCTAACGTGGTGAACGGGCAAATGCGCCTGGGCTTCTCCGGAGACATGTACGGCAGACCCGACCAGTACGGCCAGGTCACCAGCCCCCGCTCCGAGCACTACGCCTCTACCCAGCTCCACGGCTACGGCCACATGAACATGAACATGGCAGCCCACCACGGAGCAGGGGCCTTCTTTCGTTACATGAGACAGCCCATCAAACAGGAACTCATCTGTAAGTGGATTGAGCCCGAGCAATTGTCAAACCCCAAAAAGTCCTGCAACAAAACTTTCAGCACGATGCACGAGCTGGTGACTCATGTCACGGTGGAGCACGTTGGAGGACCCGAGCAGTCCAATCACATATGTTTCTGGGAAGAGTGTCCAAGAGAAGGGAAACCTTTCAAGGCCAAATATAAACTCGTAAATCACATCAGAGTCCACACAGGTGAAAAACCTTTCCCCTGCCCTTTCCCAGGCTGTGGCAAAGTGTTTGCCAGATCAGAGAATCTCAAAATACACAAAAGAACTCATACAGGTACGGTAACCTTCTCTGTAGCTTTTCTCTCTGCGAGTGGAAGCGCCGAGCGCCGGGGCCGGAGCGGGGCGCAGGAACGGGCTGGAGAGGCCGGAGGGGGGGGGGGGAGGGAAGGTGTGTGTGTGTGTGGGGGGCTGGGCGCTGCTCAGGTCTGGCTGAAGTCGGAAGGGGGCCGGTGTGATCCAGGGCCATCGATTTTGCCGGAGAGGCAGGTTCGGAGCTCCGCTGGAAAAGGAGCTCGGTCACAGCCACGCCAGCAGCACCAACAAAAAGAAAAATATCCCTGCCGAGGCTGAGGGGGAGAGAGGCAGGGTTTGCTGCTGGGACTGGTGGGGGTGGGGGGTGGGGGGGGGAGATAGAGAATGGCAGCAATCTGTCCTGTTTAAATTTATAGGTTTTAATTAATTGTTGTTCGGCAGTTTGGACTGTGGCAAGATGAGAAATTGTGCTAAATATTGCAGGCAGTTCATTCGTCTCCCGTCTGCAATTCAGGGCTTGGTAAATATTTAATTCCGAGGAACGATTTTAAATAAACCAAGCCCGGCGCGTTAGTGTGTTATTGTTGTGCGAGGGGCAGGCGCCGGGATCCCTGAGAACTTTTCCCCATCGAGGGAGGTGGAAATGCAGCAGCCCCTGGCTGGGAGAGCTCTCTCCCCCCGCTCCCACCCCGGAGCGCCGAAAGCCTGCGCCGCTTTCCCGAGCGCTTTCGCGGAGGGTCTGTGGGACTGCCCTCGCATTGTATTCCCCGACCGGATAATTTTCAATATTGCAAGAAAATACGGGGGAGGGTGCTGGGGTGGGTGAGAGCGTAAAATATCACGAGAACGAGCTATAAAATCAGAAACTAGATACCGAGGATCGTGTGTAAATACCACCACGCCTGCTCTCTCGCTTGAAGCGTTGCGAGGAGGAAGAAGTGCCCAGAGCTGGGGCTGCAAATGAAACTCGTCCCTCCAAAGGAAGGGGGGAAAAAAGTTATGTAGCTCCCCCTCCCCGAAATGGGCGCTGGGCAGGGGTCGGAGGTGCGGAAAGGACAGAAAAGAGAAGCGAGGTCTGGGGATTTGAGCTTCGCCGAAGTTAGAAAGTTGCGAGTGTTTGAAATGGAGCCTTGGGCTTCCGTCCGGCGGTGCGTTGGGGACAATGAGCAATCCAGCCGGCCCTGCTTAATCAGATCCGTTTCCCCCTCCTTCCCTCCGCAATAGGTGAAAAACCATTTAAGTGTGAATTCGAGGGCTGTGACAGGCGCTTTGCAAACAGCAGCGACCGCAAAAAGCACATGCATGTGCACACTTCCGACAAGCCCTATCTCTGCAAAATGTGTGACAAGTCCTACACGCACCCCAGCTCCCTCAGAAAGCACATGAAGGTAAATGGAGGGCGCCTGGTGTGCGGGGCTCGGACGCCGCCTTGGGCCTGGCCGGGGGAAAGGGATGCGGGGACGGCGGGCAGGAGCGCCGGGGCCGCGGGGCGGAGGCGCGTCGGTGCCTGCGAGGGAGCGTAGCCCGGGGCCAGCCGGCGGAGGGGCTCCGAGCTGCTGCGGCCCGGCCCCAGAGTCCGGCCCGGGCCCGCCGGGCCGCGCCGCCCCCCGCCCGGCCGCGCTCAGCCTCGGCCCCTCGGGCAGGGCCTTTTGTCGGCGCGTTTTATCCGGGGGGGTGTGCGTGGGGGAGGCGAGCAGTGCGAGAAGCCGGACGGTGCAGGCCGGGCAGGAGCCGAGGCCGGGGTCGGGCGAGGAGGGGGTGGGGGGGGGGGGGTAGGGGCGGCCCCGGGGCTAGGATCGGCGGGGCGCCCTGCGGGGATGCCCGAGCTCGGGGCGTTGGGTCCCGTTGTCTGGCGCATCCCCCGCCGAAGGCGACCGCCGCCAGGGCCTCCGGCCTCTGCCGCTCTCTATTTCTGCCCGGGTTTTCTCTTGCAGGTCCATGAATCATCCTCGCAGGGGTCCCAGCCTTCTCCCGCCGCCAGCTCAGGCTACGAGTCCTCCACCCCTCCAACCATCGTGTCTCCATCCACAGAAAACCAGACCGCCAGCTCCTTATCCCCTTCTTCCTCCGCAGTCCACCACACGTCCAGCCACAGCACGCTTACATCAAATTTTAACGAATGGTACGTCTAAAACGCTAAAACAAAACAACAACAAAACACAAACCGAAACAAAACAAAAAAGCCCCAAGCGAGCAAACAAATACCCTATTTAAAGACTCAAAAAATAATGAACACTTTGAAATCAGATTTTAAATGAGCAAACAAAAATAAAATGCTGCCAGTAGACCCAGGACTGAGCAAAATGAAGACTTCAATTTTTTTTTTTTCAATTTTCCCCCTTTTTCTTCCTTTATTTTTTCTCTTTTATTTTTCTGTTATTTATCTTTTCTTATTTTCTTGTCTTTATTTTTTTTCTTTATTTTTTTTTCTGTTCTCCTCTACTCTGTTCCAAGGCTTGGTAGGCGAAGGGGTGAGTAGAATGCATAAGAAGACAAGGTTACCAGGGCAAATGCCAACTGTGTAGGGCTTTACTGGAAACCACTGATTAGAGCTCTCCAACTGCATGTCTGCTCGGGCAGCGGCCTTCCTCTCCTCTCCCCACCCCCTCATCCCCTCTTGTAAATACAGAATTATTAGCTTCAAAAACAAAACAACAAAAAAAATTGTACTGTTTGATTTTGTAAATAGTTATATCGCAAGTTGAATAAGGGGATATGTGGATTTGTGGTCTTTGCATATATGTGGGGGGAGGGGCGGGCGGGCGGGAGCGGCGGCGGGGGGGTGGAGGTGGTGGGGGGGCAGAGGGAAGAGGTAGAAATTCAACTATTTGTACTGAATGGCAAGAATGTTCTAGTAAATGTGTACCAAAATGTGAATTACTTTGTATTATTACCGTCTAAACGTCGATCTAACAGAATATTATTGGTATTAATGTGCTTTTTTGTATAAAGTGCAACATTTCGTCCCAAAGTCCAGTCTAAGTAGTGCAGTAAAATGTTGTTACACGTCCTGTCAAGAAATTCGTATAGTGAAAGCCTGGATCTGCGTGTCAAACTGTTACATTTGTTTATGTAAAGTGATATTAAAAAAAAAAAAAGATATAAACTATATCTGTCCGTTGCTTTTGGCAAATACAAGAACATAATGTATATAAATCCTAATTTCCATATTTATCCGCATGTAAAGGTCCGGTTATACATGTTACAAGATATTCAATATTTATGGCTAGAAGAATTGGTATGTAAAATTTAGTTTACAGAACTGTTTGGTAACATTTCGTACCTTATTAAAGATTCTTAAATCCCATGAATTGTGGTAGGAATTCTTATTCGCTAAGTCAACCTGCTGCAACTCCAACTAGCTTTAGGATATTAGAATAAAACTGTCCCAGTTTTTCACTGCTTTCCATTATGTCATCACTAAAGCAGCGAAGGTGATATAAATGTGATAAATGAAAGGATCCCTGCTGGCATTACTATAGTGTGTAATTAGTATTTATATCAAAATTTATGAAACAAATTTTCGGCCGCAGTATAATTTAAATGACCTTTGCAGACATAGAATAACAACCATAAAAATAACAGAAATAGATTGCACATGCTACATAAATATTAATGTGGGGAATTGTTACACGAGAAGTGCTGCACTCCACTCCAACACTGCCCATGAATCTGCATAGACTGGGTCCCTAAATTAAATGAATTCGGATAACATATATTAGGAGATTTAAAACAGAGGAGATTTCGGTTGCTATTTTAATTTAAGGCATTTATGACCATAACTAATTCTCAGGCAGTGGATTCATGACTTTCCTTGGGCCTTTTACTCCAAGAAGTAGAGCACTGTTTCACGAAGGCCGTTGTTGTTGTTGTTGTTGTTTGATATATTTTTTGGTTTGGGATTTTTTTGTTTTGTTTTTCTTTTTTTTTCTTTTTTTTTCTTTTTTTTTCTTCCCCCCCGCCCCCCGATATTCCTTAAAACGTGATGTTAATTTAAATCAATTACTTCTTATGTTATGTTATTATTATTACTATAATTTTGCCAGTGTTAATAGCTTTCTAAAAAATAAATCTAGGGGATAAGAATTATTTTATGTAATTTGATTATCTTTCTATCTCTTTTATTTATTTCTCATTTACTTAAGAAATTCGTTCCATTGGCTGGCGTTGATACAGTAAATTTGTAAATGAGAAGACAATATAAAAAATCTAAATTACTTGTGCTTAATGACTGTAGCAGAACGCCTTTTCTCTAAATCAGATTGTCTTCCTTGCAGTTTAGTTTGATAGATTTGCAAGCTGTACTGCTTCCACTAACTTAGCTACGGTTGTTGGAACTGTTGGGCTTTGTTCCTGGTTGTAGCTTGCATGATCGCCCCATTAAGCAGACAACATATCAACAGACAACACAAATCATGAGGTTGGCTAAAGCTGCGAGGGCTTGTGATATGTCATAGAGTGAATTGCACAAACTGACCTTCCAGTAGACCAAGATGACACTTTAACAGCTTCTTTAAAGAAATATTATGTGTACAGCGAGTCAATAGCCATATTAACCGCTCGCGGGAGGGGGGGCGGAGGGTGTGCTGGGGGAAGCCGCTCTCTGCTCATATCCGTGCGGGCGCTCCGCAGCTCTGGCTATAACCCACCCAGAGCACAGCCCGCCTATATCTATCGTTGCAAGACCCCGCAAGTATTTTTCCTTGTCCATAACATTTGGGTATCTCCCTCGGAGATCTTTCACCGCCTCAAAGCACCACGCCCCCCCCCCCCCCCAAAAAAAAAAACAAAAAGGGGGGAGAAAGAAAACTAAAAAAATAAGTTTGCCTTGCTCAGATGAAGCCCCACCACTCCTGCCAGCTCGGCATCACCCGTGGGAAGGCTTAGCTTTAACTTTACTTTCTGTAAAATGTTATTATTGTGAGGCTAAGGGCAGTTCTCAATGAACAGAGCGCCACCTTGCAGGGCTTGAGAGATAGGGAAAGTTGGAGCCCGGTGGGACCAGGGCAGAAAGTGTCTGGACGTAAGGAAATGTAACCCACCAGGCAAAAGAGCCAGGGGAAAAGATGTTTCGTGCGCCGAAAACGTTACTTTCAGCCAGTATTTCAGATTAACTGACGCGTCGGCTTGATCAGGCAGAGGTGTAAGAAAAACCCAACCCAGCCCAAACCTTAGTGTCCCTTACTTTTTTTTTTTTTTTTTTTTAATAATAGAAATAGCCTGAGCCATTCCACTGTAAAATAAACCCAGAGAAACGTGGTGGGGATGATATATTTTAAAGATGCGTATTTCAAGTTTCTTTGAACTTGTGCAGAGTCCCTAGCGGTCGCTTAACACAGATCTGTTACTTGTGTGCATGGGAGCGCTTAGCTAATGAGCATTCTTTTAAACTTCTGGTCTGAGGTTTGTTTCAGCGTCCTACAGCAAAAAGAATGATTTTAGTGGTGGTATTGCTGTTGCTGCTGTTGTTGGGTTTTTAAAAAAAATTATTTGTAGTAGGTTTGGGGTTTTTTTAAATCTGGGGTGTGTGGGAACGGTGCAGTGCTGGTTGATCTCCATCCCGTGTATGTTCTGAATTAGCGAGGACCGCTGGGGCTGGAATTGCTAATACTGAATGCAAGTCCACGCCATGCTTGTGCTGTTCGCTTGGCTCTGGAGAGGGGAGCAGTGTTTTGAAATCCCCGGCAGAGAGAGGGGCATTTTTGAAGGCGAAGAGGTTGTGAGACGTCTCTCGGCTGTTTCTGCGTTGTTTTGGTCGCTAAAGACAACTTTTCCTCTAGCAAGGCGCCCTTTGCGGATTTACTCATGAAAGCTTGCGGGGACAAACACGAACCCCACCTCTCCGGCCTCGACGGGGACCATGATTTTCTTTCTCATGTCCGGCTCTCGAGAGGCTGTCGGGCTGCTTGTCCTGTAAGGGTTCTTAGGTTTAGGAGCAGGCAGGGGTTGTCTGCACGGGGTCGCGCCGAGCCCACGGCAGGCCGTGCCGGCAAGTCTCCGAGCCTCTCCGCACTGCTGTTTCGTGGGAGCCCAAGCGCTGGGGCCCGACGTCCACCGTCCGCAGGCTCCCGCGCCCGCAGAGGCTTCCTCCTCTGAGGGGAAACGTTTGAAAATGGCCGGAGCAGCACGGCCGTGATCACGGGAGGGTGCAGGAGACTGTTTGGGGGGTGTGCGGGAGGTCTGCGCTGTCCCCTCTCGGGCGATGTGCCCGAGGGGCGCACGCAGCAACCCCTGGCCGTGCCCGTGGTGTTTGCACGCAGAAAGTTAAATGTAAAACAATAATCGGGCGCTTCCCTTTCCCCCACGAAGGACTGGGCTTGCGAGTCGCTTTAATGGCTTGTGAATGATCGCTCCAATTTTTTAAAAGAGGATTCCGGCATTCACCAGGCAAAGTTAGCTTCTTTAAAGCAGACACTGTTTGAGTCGGGGACACTCCGCGCTGGCCTCGACTGCTTATCGCTCTTGTTCCTGCCGTCGGGAAGTAGCAGTCTCTAGACTGAGATGCATAACATCGGGACTTTTATTTACCGCTTTTCTGGCCACGCTGGTAAACGGCTCCGACTTTGTAAGTTTTCCCACGTCCAGAGCACTTGCTCCTTCCTGAACAACTTTTAAAGGGAGTAAGCGGCGAGCCCGGCGGCGGGCCGGTGCCGGCGAGCGCCTAGGGAGTCCCGCAGCGCGCCCGGGTCGGCAGGAGCCCCGGCACGGCTGGCACGGAACGGGAGCCCCGCTGCAAAGTCCACTTCCAGCAGGCAGGACGGGGAAGGAGATCCCCTCTGGAAAAGGCTGCTGACACAGGGCAGAGCATTTCAAGTGACCTGGTGCTGGAAGAGCCGGCGTGCGTTTTACCTCTGGAGATCAGAGAGAAAAGGGTTTGTGAGCGGTATCCCCACGACAGAGGCTGTGCCGGTTATTAGGCACGTTGTAAAATGTACACACGCATGAGACGCACATCAGAACCCTGTTCACCCTCGCACCACGTCTGTGTACCCGCACACGGGTATGCCTTCCCGTGTCCGCGAGTGGGAAGTGCCCGCCGTCCGCGCACACGTGCGCCCTGTGCACCTCGACAGAAGGGATCGAGCCCCGCGGCGCAGCGAGCGGCGCTTCCGCGGGAAATCAGCACGTTTTCCTCAAAATGTGGCCGTTCTCTTCTGAGCCGGGGCTTGCTGGCGGGGAGAGGCCAGGGAGAGCTGGGAGGCCCGGCCGGGGCCCGGCGCGGCTGCGCAACTCGGCCCGCGGAGCCCCACCGCTGCACCCGTCCTCCGCTCCTGGCCGCGGACCTCCACCGCGGGCGCGGGGGATCCCTTGGTGGGGGACGTGCGCTGCCTGTTTTGTGGGTGTAATGCCCGGGACGGGCGATCATTGCTGCAGATGCACACGCGCTCACCGGAATCACCGTTGGCTTTGCTGGTTTTATTGCAAACATATACGTATCTATAAATATACACACACCTCTCTCTCTGTTTGTATGCAAGGAGGGGTGTTTCTAGGAAGACACGTATTCTTGTGTTTACGTGGAGGCATATTTTTGCAGGCTCAAGTAACCTCTATTATTTAATGCAAACGCCTGAGTACAATGGACTGTGTTTGTAGGAAAATGGGTGTATTTTCCAAATTGACCCAGAGATATTAATAATTGAGATTTCTATTTTCAACTGGGCACGGGACATATTTCTTCAGCTTGCTGAACTTATCAAGGTGGGTTCGTTTTCACCGCAGCGAGGCTGCGTTTTAGGGTGCCTTGTGTATTAAAAATGGCCAAGGTTTTTATTTTGTATAATTTTTTTTTTCCGCTGCTAAACTCTATGGGTCAGATTTGGTTCATCTTCGATAACAAGAAACACGATCCTGTGAAGCGAAGGGGCTATTTTTATCATGCAGCTGGAAGCTGTCATCAATTCGTAACATTTATTTCGGCTTTAGAACGATAGTATAAAATAGCATGAAGTTTCCAGATGACGCCCGTACTGCAGACAGGATTTTTCAAGTACAATAAATCAAATTAATTACCTTTTAGATATATACGATCATACTACCTCTCTATGAAACTGCTATTAAAAAAGTGCTCAGTGCGCGCATCTGTGGTTGTGCATGTGTTTACATCTCGGGACCCGAGCAAGGAGTTGGCTGCCGGGGGTGGCTGGAGCGAAGCAGAGCACACCGCCAGCGATGCACACCCGAGCCCACGGCTGCACACGCCCGCTCGCGGGACGTGGACAAGGCTTTCCCCGGGAAAAACCTGGAAGTTGTGTATTGGCTCGGGTCAGGACTTCAAGATCCCTTTGGATCTTCCTCACTTCCAAAAATCCCACGAAGAACAGGGCCAAAAGCTGAAGAAAAAATAAAAGAAGGGAAAAAACCCACCCTACCCCATCGGCAAGCCCCCCCAGCTCTCCCTCTTCCAGCATCCCCCGCCGGGACATGTGTTTTGCGTTTGATATTGCCTCTTCAGGGGGAGGCGGGGGAGCGGGTAGGTGCGGGGCTGCCCGCCTGGGGACGGTTCCTAGAAATCACGGCCGTGCGCGGGGCCGGTGTGTGCGTGCGTGCGTATGTATGTATGTGTGTGTGTGTGTGTGTGTGTGTGTATATGTGTGTGTGTGCGCGCCAGCCGCGCGCCCCGGCGGCGCATGCGCGCCCGCCGCCCGGCTCCACGTGCTGTTGAATATTTATGACTCCCGCCGCCTCCCCGTCGCCCGCGGAAGGTAACCGCGCCCGCCTCCGCGCCCGCGCAGGGGAGCGCCGCCGCTGCACGTGCTGCCCGTCCGCTCCGCGCCCGCCGCACTTCAGCGTGGCCCGTCCCGGCTGGTCCGGGGCTGCTGCCACCGCGCCTTCCCCCTGCGCGCATCGGTGCGCCCGGGAAGGCACTTCCCCCTCCCACCCCCCGTGCCTTCCTCGGCATGTTGGGCAAACGCGACCTCCTTAATTTAACGGGCGCTTTAGCAAATCGCCGTGTCCCCCCGCACAGCAGTTCCCGGCTCTGGTGTCCGCCAGGCTTTTCGTGGGCTTGTGTGGCACAACGGAACGGGCGCAGTCGCCAGAAAAGTACGGTCTCGGGGGAAGGGAGAGAGGTCCCTGTAATGGATTCCTTTCAGCCTCGCTTCTCTTAGTAAAATCTCATTATGCTGTATGGCCCATCATATTTTATTGCTGATATATCGACATCGCACGACAGACCCGAGGAAGAAACACACTGTCTTGGCATTTATTCCGTTTGTAGGCTGCAGGGGTTTTTTTTTTTTTAACAAACAGTAATAATTCCCAGCACTCATTGTTCGGCGGCACAAAGTGATTTTTAAGCCTTTTGTACGGTGGCTAAATTACATCCCATGTTATCAGAAATGTGCTTCTCAATCTTGCTAATGAGGTGGGTTTTTCTTTGCCTCCAGAGCCCGGTAGAGAGTGGGCAGGACAGAGGCGGGAGCCCTTGGAGCCCGCGCGGGGCTCCCGGGCACACCTGCGTGTCTTGTCCCGGTGCGGCCACGGCCGCGGCCGCGCAGCCCGGCCCGGCCCCTGCGAAGTTCCAAGAACGGCCCTTCCGGGTGGAGCGAGGCTGTCTGGAAATATCCCAGCGAGAATTCCCCCTCGGCAGCCCCTCTTTCCTTCTTCCCCTCCGCGCAGCCCACCCCACTCCATCACCTCCTTGCCCGGCGCTCCAGAGAACCGCGCGCCCATCCGCGTGTGCGCAGGGGTCTGGGAGGTGAAAGCCTCTCCGACCGACACCTGGGGTGCCTGTGCCCCCCTCCTCGCCCTGCTGAGGCTTCCCGCGAGCCCCAGCCAACTACAAGAAGCGACAATAAAGCCGATGTCCATCATGTCGTCTGTCCGTTTCAGAAAGGGCAGATCCTGACCCTCGGTTCCCCAAGTGGAAGCTTGTTTCGGTCTCGCACTGCGGGCACCATTTACTCCAACCTTTACACTGATGTATATGAACTCATATTCCCCCCCCCCCCTCCCCTTCCCCAACAAGGCTTTTTTCCTCTCTTCCCCCCACCCCGCTTTGGCGGAAGAAGCAGCTCCCTGGCATTTGCAGGAGGCGCGGAGGGCGTTCAGGGGCACAGTGGCACCCGGGCACACACCTGAGCCACATGCCCCCGCTTTCGCCTGACAAACCGCTCACATCGTTTAACTCCCAAGAAAACTGTTGATCTCCTCTAAGTGTGAGGCTGAACCTTGGCATTTAGTGCTCATGGCTGCGTCGCTTCCTCCCTCCCCCCAACCTTTTTTTTTTCCTCTGGGTTCGTCCCTATTTTGTATTTCCAGAGATCCCCAGGCTCCCCCCGGCAGTGCTGGGGCAGACTCAGGGCGCGGGCTCCTGCGCCGGGACGGGACCGCGGAGCGTTTGCAGCGGGGGCAGGGGAGGGGGGCATGCCCTCGCTATTTTTGTCAACTGGATCAGGATGGGCAGCATTATTGTTATTGTTGTTATTAATTATTATTCCCATTATTGTTAATTTTTAAAATTATCCCTTTGTAACTTGCAAAGCGTTTGTAAATTTACCTTAAACCTGATTTCTTTCCTAGCCAATGGTGTCAGGGGCCGGCTAGCCTGTCCCTCCGGAGCATTAACCCTTGTCGCTAGGCTGGAGTGAATGAGAAGCTGAGGTTTGGCCCTGAGGAGCTCTGTGTGTAGATCTGGCACAGCTTTGCTCCCTTAACTCCTGGATCTTTGTTTTGGTGGCGACTAGGGAGAGCAGGGAGCGCTGTGCTCGCATTTCCCTCTGGCTTTTACACACGCACACACGCACACACACAAATCCCCCTTTCCAACTTTCTGCCTTTTGCGCTTCCCTTCTTTTTTTTTTTTTTTTTTTCCACTTCTCAGACCTACTGGCAGCATTTGCCGAGATCTAGATCCCCGCCGTGGTAAGTGATGCTTTTCTCCATTGCAAAACTCGCTCAGCTCTCGGCTCGCTGTCCCAGGGATGGGTGTAGAAGTTGTATTTGTTTGGAACAGAATTGCCCAACCCCAGTGGTTTCACGTCAAGCAGCACAGAGTAAAACTATTGTCGTGTATTAACTCTGAATGGGAGCAAACAGACCAAATAATCATTGCTGGCTCAGACAGTAGCATGGCACTAATGTAATTCTTTCTAAGTTTGCAAAGCAACTTTTTTTTTGTTGTTGTTGTTATGGGTAGAGAGAGCCTGTGTTTTGGGTCTGATCTTTATATTTACATTACACACCAGACCATAACAAACTATACAAAGAATGCAGCTGCCATATGTGCTTTGTGAACATACAATTATGATGGGGGGGTTCATGCATTCAACCTAAGTGTTGCAGACACACTGATACCACTCCGCAAGGTTCGTGCAATACCTGAAAACTCACACCATATTTGGGGGGAGGGGTTGGAGAGACGTTGCCTTTTAAAAACCTCTATATTAAAAAAAAAAAAAAATCAACTACAGTAAATGCCTCCTGGACATTTATTTTTAATGTACAGTCTGCAGCTCTGACTGGATCAAATTCACGATTATTCAGATGAGGTTGAATTTGAATAACTTGCTGGTTTCTCTCCCCCGCCCTCCTCCATCACCCTCCCCCTCCTTTTTTTTTTTTTTTTTTTCTGTTTTAAAAATTAAGAAAATGAAGGGAACCGCTGAGTCCAGCTGACCTTTGCCTGACATAATTTAGCAGGAGACCGTTCACAAATGAGGACCCGATAAATTAGACACTCTGGTTCGCCGGGTAGAGCGATACTCAGCGCCCGGCTCGCACCGAAAGGAGCCGGGGTACGGGTTACCCTGCGTCCCCGGAGCCCCCAGGGCGGCGGCGGGAGGACGGTCCCCGCCGAGGGGCGCGGAGAGCCGCCGGGCACCGCCAAGTTCAGGGCGAAAGCCGCCCCTGCGCGCCGCTGAGGAACGAGCCCGATAACCGCATGCTAATGAGTCCGTTTCCGCAGGTGCCCGCTCCGCCGTCACGCAGAGGCCGCGGGTGCGCACGAGCGGCGGGGCCCGGCCCGGCAGCCCCAGCTCCGCGCTACCGCCGCGCCTCTCCGCGCCCTCGGGTTCTGCCCGGCCGCAGGGGGACGGGGATGATCCGTGGGAGGCAGGAAGGGCGCGGAACCGCTCGCAGGGCTCCGGGGACGTGGTGCCAGGGTGCCGGCGAGCACAGCCCCCCGCCCTGCCTTATTAGCTTGTCAGAGTTTATCTCGTTAAGTTGTGCAGGACGTTACTCACATGACAAGGCACGGGCAAACTCTGGAGAGGGCTTAATCCCCAGAAGTCGCTGTCATAAAAAGAGGAAAAAACAAAAAAAGAGAGAGAGAAAAAAAATTAGAAGGAAACCGCGTTTCGGGTTTTAACCGATCATTTGTTGAGCATCTGCGGACACCGCTGCTCTGCTCACGCAGGCTTGCCAGGGGATTGCTGGTTTAGAGAGAACGGAGCGTTTCCCAGCGCAGGCTCATGTCCTTTTTCCCGCTGGAAGAGGTGAGAGCCATTCCCTCCCTGCAGCGGGCGGGAGGGGGCAGGGGCACGGCGGAGGGGCCGATCCTGAGCTCCTTAGGCAAAACTTCCAGCTCAAGCAGGAACCGAGTTCCCAGTCGAGAGCAATTTCCCCCTCTCTAATGAGTCGCCTCTGTTAATAAATGACGCCTCTGCTCAGGTTCCTCAGCGGTCTGCAGCTGGGTCCGGGAGAATTTGATCCTTTATTTGGAGATGTGTTTTAATAAAACTGCTGTAACATTGGCATTTTACTAGGAGGTTATTGTTGCCAAATTAATATTTAATCTATGAAAAATGTGTATCCTACCAAACTGGATTCACCTCCACGCACTCCCTTCTCCATTTACACGCATTTTACAACTAAGAACCTAGGTCTACATTTCCCTGAGTCATCAGACCATTAATTTGCTGAGAAGCTGGGTGTTTCACCCAGATGGATATAATTCTGAATAAACTCAGAAGAAATGCAAAACCAGATGATTTTCTGTCATTTTCTCCCCCCCCCCCTTTTTTTTTTTTCTTCTTTCCGCCTTAGTCGGTCTGTGTTGAGCAACGCCTGCAGAAACTTCATTATCTAAAAGGCAGAGCTAGAGGGCAGGGACTTTGGGAATAGTTCCCTATTATTCTGAAACTTTCTAAACTTAGAGCAGGGTTGAACATGTCCTCAAATCTGCACCTTCCAGGGAGAAATGAATGATGTGCCAGGCATTTCACTTCTACTCAAAAGAATCTAAACCAAATGCTGGTAGGTTCGGAATTCTCTCTCAGGCCCATTTTCTGTGCACATTTTACAGCCCAACTGTAAATCGGTGACCTCAGAAGTTGATAAAAACACTACGCAGATGTTACTGTATATCTCTTCCTCCATTTCATTCCAAGTAGGTTTTACTAACAAATCATAGGAAAAATACGGCCAGCCACCCCGACAGGGTACCTTTGCAGGTTACAGGCCAATCAGGCTCAAACAAGTCATATGTTAGAAATAAACTTGGATGAGGGGTAATATTTCTGAAAGATGAACATCCCCCTCTCTCTGTTCCCCCACAAATAGGTACTAATTTGCACTCAAAATTTCACCTTTCTTTGGATTTCTTGAATGGTGAAAATTTCCACGCAGGTCAGCATGAAGCATTGTAATGGAGGGTGGGTGTGGTGAAATCTTAGGTTTTAAAATATTGTATGTTAAAAAATAATAAACAAATCCTAACAGAGCAAGTGTAGTTTCCTCTTGATATCTGAAAGAACTGTCATATAGGAAAGACCTTGAGAATATTCATCTGCTAGCTAATGCGTGTGATGATTAGAAATGTGTTTCCACCAGCTCTGCAATACGAATCAAGAAACATTGTAAATATTGTATAATTGATAAATCAGGAATTTGTAAATGCAATGCAAGCATCAAGATTTTTTTTTCTCTTTATAGAAATACATGTTTAATTGTTCAAGTTTGGGTTTTCCTTGTCTCATCTTTACGCTTTATTGAAAGCTGTTGAATCCTGAGACTTTTGATCACTGGCATTTTTAGTTTAGGAAGTGAGATCATAATTCAGGCAGTTATATACCTAATCCAAGTGTCTGTGCCTGAATCAAAATAATTATCTTTCATGCAGGTGAGTGAAGCAGGTTATTTGCTGACTGCAATTTTAGCATCAGTCATATTTTTGATCCGTTTAAAATTAGTTATTTTTATTTGCCATTACAGTTTGCAGCAGGACTTTCACTGAGGATAATATCCCTAATGTGTGCATTTAGAATTGTCTGGCTAGTTTATTTAAAGTACTTGGGGTATTTTTTAAACTTTTTTTTTTTTTTAAATTTCTGGATTAGTTTTCTGCAGTGATATTTGCAGGAGTTGTTTAATCTGTATGGCTGATCGATTGACAACGTGGTTCACGCTTCGACAAACATTTTTAATCATATAGCAGATTGTTGAATATTCCTATAAGGAGCAATGGAAAAAGGCTGCTAGGAAGTGTAAAGACATTAAACTGGGGAAACACAGGAGGGCTGAAATAAGGAACTGAACCAAACCACATTGAAATCAATGGGAGACTCCTGTTGAGTTGGAACAGGCTTCGGGCACAGTATAAATGACTCTACAGGTACAGCACTTTTCATCTCTCTCCAGTCTTGCTTTGGTTTGCAGCAGAGTATTTACAGGTAACATTCTTGAGCTAGATTAAAGTTTATTGATTCATGCCTGGCATAAAAAGATCTGTGTTTGGATGTAGTGATGATAGGAAGGCTGGACTGGTGTTGCAGAGCTGATGGAACTGATATACAAGGTTCACCTTACCGGAGAAGTCTTTGCTTTTAGGGTAGTTCTTAAACTGTTATTCTTTTACATAAAGAATGTATGAGTGCAACAACTACCTAAAAGATTTGGTCAGGTCCTTTCCAGTAAACCATTTTTTTCAAGCCACATGACAAAAAGTTGAAAATTGAACAGATTATCAAATCTATATTCTCCTTTGCCAAGTAGTAACAAGAAGGGACCCCTCCCCCCTGCACCCAAGTTCCCCTCCCACCCCGTGCCTCCAACCTTAGCACCGTTCTGCAAATATAACTTAAAGATTAATTCCCTGCTAATATTGGAACTTGACTGTGAAAATGCTATTTTCTGCTAGGAGAATTCAAACGCAGTAAACTCTGCTACAGCAAATGGAGTGTTTCTGTTGGGATATGCTATAAATGAGTTTTAGCTTGTTCCCACTGGAGCCATAAGTTTAGGATCAGATCCCGCTTAATATCATATTTCTCCTTCTCATGATACTTAGTGACTGGAGCAAAAAGTGCAGCTATTTAAAAAAACCCTCACCCCTTAAAAATATATGTACTTGCTTATCTAGAACATCTTAGCATTACTGGAATTTTTAATTTTATCCCTTCACTTGCAAAAGGCTCACAAACTCCTCCATTGCAAACTTATTTCATACTTAGATACACTCTCCTTTTAAGTTCTATTGTGTACTGAAGTGTAGCACAATTAATTAAAAAATCCTAACAACACAGGATTGTGTGGTGTTGTCAGTATTTGCAGAGAAAGGGTCAAATTCTTCCTTCCTTAATCTGGCAAAATTCCCATTGACATCAGCGCAATGTTCTTTACAAAGCTCGGACATGTATTTTAAGACCCCACCAATTACAAGGAAATTGTTTTACTCTTGCTGCAGTGTTTGTCTGCTGGCTGGCAGGAGCGATCAGAAACCTGCACGCTCCTAGTTTTTCTGGTCATAAATTAGGAAATGCTAAGATGAAATCCTAAACGTTTCAAAAAACTGTAAACAGCTCACTTCTGATAGGAAAGCTATGCAAGAACGATCCGGCCATCCTCTCTTCCAAGCAGGACTTCAAGTTGAACTGTAGGAAAAGTTCTGAAGCCTTTTAACTTTTCCCCAGCCAAAGCTGTCATGAGTTAAAATATTATTTTTACCTGAAGAAGTACAATGAGGGGGCTTTACAATCCAGAAATGTTTATACTCCGTAGGTTTAGTAAATAAACAGAATTTCCCCTCTGACATGCCCAAATAAACAATGAGCCTATTTCAAGTTCCGCTCAATAAGTGTGTTAAATGCATAAAGTATTTTGAGTAAATGCCATGCAGCTGTTTGGTAGCTTGCAATTACTGCGGTATTGTGTCTGCCTGCGTTCTGTGCGCTGCTATAAATCCTGCGAGCGGACACTGCTATTTCTGACACATCGTGTTGGATTTTCTATAAGTCTATAGATTTTGTTCCAAGTAGATGAAAATAATGAAACATTATAAATATTAGATAGTCTCGCTCCAGTGTGTGGTGCTGTAAATCTCTGGAGATTTACAAAGAGACAGTGACAACATGAATGCAATTACACATGATACTATTTTATGAGCTAATTCTATAAAGCAGCATCTCAGCTCTGCGCTGACGACAATTTTTCACGGCAACTTTTGGAATGTCCCATGGAACCTTTTAATAGATTAATTATTTGCTCATCCCAAAATAAATTTGCACGTGGCTAGAATTAAACAAAAGGCCCACCACTGCTTCAGGAGGAGATTTGCCTGAGAAGGAACTCAGGATAGAACCAGTTACTTCAGGGCTCAGATTTAAACGCAGAAATACAGCGGTATCTGCCCAGAGGCTCTGCTCTGGCCGTGCACTGCAACTGTACGTGCCCTGTAAAGCCTCTGCAATGCCCTCTGGTCTGTAGAGGTTCTAGGCTGCTGAAGGAGAAATATTTCTTCTTTGAAACTTAGTTCAACAGGTGACTTTGAAATGACCTATGAATTCATCCACTTTTGTTGAGCTGAGATCAATAGCTAGCGTGGTTCTAGGAAAATACACGTATGTATTTTCTCAAGGCATGCTAATTTGAAAAATAAGACCTGGAAAAACACTTGTAGCGTTAGAGGATTCAAAGACGTCTAAGAAAAAAAACAACTTTGGAATTGTTAAGGCAGCTGCTATAATCTATTATGTAAATCATCTGGGAATTAAACCAAAATATTTTGTAAGATAGTTTTTGTCAAATAATAAATACGCTATCATTTAGACTTAATGTTTTTCCAGAGGTGTTATTGTTATCTGATGAAAGTGAAACCTAAGAGTACTCCTTGTTTTGACTGATGAGGATTTAATATTTATTTATAGCCGTGCCAATGATAACACCCATATATCTGTTCAGGAGAACATATGTTTCTCAAAATTGGGTGTTGGAACTTGTGCTGTTGATCCATGGTGAGTTGTATTTGTCTTTTAGGTGTCACCTGGATATTGTCACCAATCTTTAATCAGTGATAACAGAAGTTAAAATATGGGGAAACAACCCCAAAACAAGCCAAGAAAAGCAGTAAGTGTCTTTGCTCAGGTTATTATTTACTTTATTGTTAATTTATATCATCTAAATACTCTCTGCAAAAACTCAGTGGCTACACTTCATTCCCTGAGTTTTGTAAGCTGGCTTTTATTAAAACAAGAATCAGGCCTTTTAAATAATTTTTTCCCTTCTATACAGGGTATTGGTTGCTAGTGCAACATGTCAGTTCATCAGCCTGTTGACTGCAGTACAGTATGATTTCACTAATGACTGGGATGCATACTGCAGATTACCACATTTTGCAAATTAGTGAGTAATCAAACAAACACTAAAAATCAAGGATACTGCATAATGAAATATACTTTATTAATTTATTTTTACAACCATATATTAGTTTTAATTATTTGTGTTAATAATTCATTGGGTGCTAGCACATGGAGCTATGCAATGTGGTTTGTTTTTTTAAAAATATATTTTAGTAACCAAAGCTCCAGTGTAGCACTCTGATATTCAACCCTCTGTGAGAAGAAGGTGAGCACTTCTTTTTTAAGTGGGGGACCTCATTTCAAAGGTAATGCCTAAGAAAGTCCTAGAGTCCTCTGGGCAGCCTGATCCATCCTGATGGAGAGGAGGAGGAGTGGCTGTCACCTTGGGAAGGTCACCACAGCTGGGCTGACTACTCACCTGTGTTGGCTTCCAAAAACCAATAAAGAGAGACTTATCGCTGCAGGTTACTACAGAAACCTGACCTGGGTGCTCTTGGCCATGGACTGGAGTAAATCTCTCCATCAGTATCACTCTGTTCCTTCCTCCTCCTTTCCCAGTCCATAGGGCAAGCCCACAGCATGAATAACACCAAACTGTATCGTTCACCCACCTTGTTTCTGGTGTAATGTCTAGTAATGAATCAGGGAGTGAAAACTTCTTTACAATCATCTGCAAGGAGGGCAGCATTCTCTGCCTAATGAATTCCTGGTTTCCCCTCTGAGATGTCCACCTCCAGCGCTGGTTGCTTCCTGCTGCCCAGCTGGGCAGAAATAATTTGCTCCATGTCTATGGGGTGAATTTCTGTCTCTCCCAAGCTCAGGCTGGACCTCTGACATGGAGAACATCTCCTCAGAGTCTGCATTTCTTACCATCCTTTTAGGAAATGTACTGGGTTTCTTTAAGTGTGAAGGTAAGCATGGGGTATATGTGTAGAACCTATGTACAAGGCACATGTCCCTTTTTTTTCCCCCTCACTGTACATTTATTTTGCTTGTCATTTGGCAACAACTTTCAGTTGTTAAAACCATTTCTCTTTTTTCTTTATATTTTAAGTGAGATCCATGAATGGCCTGTCAAGAGTTTTATATTATTGCAAGCTAAAGTTTGGACAGTAGCAGCAACAGGCCACTAACCATAATTGTCTTGCTGTTACCACTGTAACCGATTTGTGTCATTTAGCTAGGGAAGTGCATAAAGGCAAATGCAGTACTGATGAATATTTATTTTACTGCTGTGGGATCTTAGGTTTAACCATGTTTGCATTGATTCTACAAAACTGTCCTTTAGTGTAGTGGATTATATCTGCAAATGACGGATGGCAGTGAAAAATCTTGCTGGAAAAAATATTTATGACTGCTTATTTATGTAATTTTATATGCTTATTTATATAATTTTAATAGTATCAGCATTAAAAAGAGTCCTCTTGCAAACACTGGTGCAGAAGACAGACGCTTGATCTAACCTTAAGCAGTGTGTCCGTGTTTGACAAGATGCTAAGCACCATGTGAGGTACACAGATTTTCCTCTTTTGGCAGGATTCAACCAATTGCAGGCTTATGCCCCAAATAACTGTGTATCTTGGTGACCTTAAGAGAGAAAGGAAAGTTTGAGCCCCCTCATAGTCTCAGCAGGAGCAAGCCTGTTCTTGTGTCACACAGTCAGGGCAAATGAAGGCTGTGTCCTTCACTGCTTATGAAGCTGGTAGAGTGTTATTAACCTACTTGAAACATGATTTCGATGTGTAGAAAGCATGCTAACAATTTCTATTTATTGGCAGGTCCTTGATATTTTTTCTTTTTCTTTTTTTCTTTCCCCCCAATAGAATTGAATATAGGAAATAGAAAATTTGGCACGTCTTAGAGGGTTTCCCTCCTTCACATCGTGATTGTCTTTTTGAAATAGTCATAATCTAGAAACTAGCTTTTCTTTTTGACTCATGTCATGATGACACAGTGTGCATTGAAATTTTGAGATAATTAATTTAGGATATTATTCTTACAGGCATAGCAGCCAGACTTTATCACACACGGAGGACCAGTGTTAGAATGGACCTTGATTTTTTTATTTTCAGATTAGTGAGAAATGCAGTTATCAAACAACCAGCAAGTAACTACTAATGGTTACCAATGAATTGTAAGGAACTGGTAAAGTGTTGCAATAAAAAGAGCTCTCTCTTAAGGTGCTGAGTCTGACTGTCCGTCAGTGCAGTTGGGAACAGTCAGGTCTGGTCAGACTTAACTTGTTGGCATCAATGAACTTATGTCAAGATTCGTGAAGGTTGAATATTTTTTGAGGTTTAAGGGGGATAAATAGAGCCCATAGCATGTCATGACTCCTGCAAACCAACAGCTGACTTTTACCCATCCAAACCTAGCTAATGGTTGTGCATTTTTTTTCCTTGGCCAGTGAGTGTGCAAAATATGACTATTTCTAAATAAGAAAAGCTCAGACATCTACATGACAACATCTCTCAAGGTCATAAAGTATGTGTGCTGAAGACAAAAGGGTATTAATTTGACCATAATTTGTGTGAGGGCTTTCAACAAGGCAGAGGAATGCATATTTTAAAGAATCTTTTTTTTACAAGTAATTTAATTTCTCAGGAAATGCTGCATTAATATTTTATTTTGAACACTGGGGTGCAAATGGTATTACCCATGTTTCTCTTTACTCCTGACAGTACACTCAACACCAAGCACTTGTCCCAATGGCATATTTGTCCACTGGTAAACCCAAAATACTTTTTTTTTCCCTTCTTTTTCTTTTCCTTTTTCTTTTTCTTTTCCTTTTCCTTTTTCTTTTCCTTTTTCTTTTTTCTTTTTTTTTTCTCCCCGTGTCCCTCACTTATAAAAAGCCCCAATGTTTAGAAAGGCTGGAAAAATAACGAGATGAGTGGGACATGAAAAAAGGTGATTTTTCCAAGTGAAATTAGAAACAAGGTCTCTTTAACATGGAAATTTGATTTCTCTACAATTTGAGGACTCATTTCTGCAACTGTCACATATGTAAAATTTCCAGTGCAGTCAAAGAGGCCTTTGAATACAAAGAAACAGCACAATCAAGCTCTGAATATATATATTCCATATGCTTTTTCTTTCTCTCCCAGTGATATACATGTTATAGTAATTTCATCCAGATAAAACTGTCATCATTTTAATTTTTACAGTCCTTAAACTGTTTTAAAAAAATAAAATTAATAAAAACAATTTCTGAGAAGAACAAGTCATCTTTGTGAGAGCATTTAATTAGCATCCCCATTTTTTATTTTAAACTGCAATGTGAAATATTGCATTGTCAGGACATCCTGGAATGATACGCTAGATGTATTGTTTGTTTGGAATGGCTTGAAATCACACAACTTTACTGAATTATAACCAGATAAATATATCTAAGCCTGAGGGCAGGAAGTTCTGGCAGCTGAGACGTGGGGAACATGCAGTTTGTCCATGCTAGATTCTTCTGTTCTCTTTTACTAATAAATCTATTAGAAAGCTTTGTTTTCACTCTCTGCATGATAAATAAAGTCTCTGTCTATAGTACCATATTAGCGCTGGGTACTGATGCTTCTAACTCCACCTATTCTCATGGAGAGAGGAGACCTCTGTGAACCAAATCTCATCAGGTCAGGTTTTGTTTGGGTTCGTGCCTATTCCAAAGCAGGGAAAATATCGTGTATCACAAGTATTATGGGATTGATGAATCACACCTCAGCTCCATAAGGTCATCCGCAACAGTTATATGAGCTGCCAGACCACCCACCTCAATTTTTTGATTTTCCAGAGCATCTAGGTTTATTTTCTATTTACCCATTTAAAAATATTTTTCTTTTTTTTTTCCCCCTGCCACATGCCCTTGTACATATCGGTTGAGAGGAGACTGTAAAAAGTCAGGGCAGCACCCTCTGTGTGTTCACACAACTCTGGTTGCTTGAACCATTTGGTAAACAATTTTTCTTGCATGACAGAGCATGTGCTGTGTGGCAGACATTTTTATGAGGTAGCCTAGGACAGGGCTAATCACATCACCGTGTCTCAGGTTTTGACCTTATCACTGTTGTGCACTGAGCCTAAAAATTGGACACTGGCAAACACATTGCGGGGAAATAAATGGGGAATGACATTTTAGTTAAAAAGGATAAGTGGATTTTATTTTATTGAAACATAAGGTCATATGACTTTTATTTATTGTTCTTGTATGAGTGTAATTAAATAGCTGCCATGTTGCCATGTCAAATGATAAAAAAAGTAGGAGTGATTTCACTCGCCAGGACCCAATTCATGGTTCTGCAGCTGTTTTACATTCAGGCCTTTTAGCAAAGCCAGTGGAAAATCTACCTGGAAAGCAACGAGACAATAATATTCTTATGCGAAACATCGTTTATAACATCTGTAATAAAGTAGGCTAAATCATACCTCTGCCATTTAAAATCATAACTAGCACGTTACCTCTTAAAAGCAGCATTTGTCCTTTTGAAATCCTTTGATGTCAGGCTGCTTTAAGCAAAGCCCAAGTAGACCTTCTCTGCACAGTGGTTTGATTAAGAAAAAATCATTATAAAGTCTTCAGTACATTCATAATGAAAAACAACATATAAATGTGACCCTGGTAGTTTATTATTAGTATCAGAAAAAGAAGAATTTGTTGTTACGACCATCACTGTTTCCAAAGGATTCAATAATATAAGCCATTCTTATTTGCTTACCTGCATATATATTTTGCCTATATATGTATGTGCACACATGTAGATTGGTGGCATAGTCTTTTATAACCTGTGTTTAAGAATATAATTTTTGACTGATGCACTGATCCTCTTACTTCATAGCCACATTGGCACCTTTTTGCAGTGACAGCCTGACTGTACAAACCAAGAGACAAACTCTGACGAAGCTTTCTTAACCAAAAGTAGAAATAGTTCCTGAAAATTCAGGAACAACATGTGTCACTGCAAACTGGAAAATAACAGTTACTTTCAAAATGCCAGGCTGCAGAGGGATGTGGTTTGGAGGGCAAATTGGCTGCAGCTTCCAGTGTAAAACCATTTGAACCCAACATAACACCAGGCAGCCAAATCTGATCCATATGTGTGTGACCTGCAGTGCTCTGGGAAACCCACAATCTGCAGCCGGTGCTCAGGCAGCTCTTCCTGGGGTGCTCACAGCAAGATGTTGAGGCGGGACCTGGAAAAGAAAGAAGCTCATGTTCAAGAGAAATGTTTGCACTGTGGTGTTTCCTGATTGAACCCCGACTCTGGTGGAAAAGTCATCCCCTTGTATTTTTTTCACATCTCTCACCTCTAGCACGGGGATACCCGCAGCCCAGGCAGCTGGCACCCACCATACCCTTCCACCGGGTCCCTGCTTCAGCCCAGGTGTCTTCTGCACATCCTTAGTTCAGCAGTTGCCTGGAGTCTCACTGCTGAGAGGGAGCTGGTGAGAGGATCTTCACCTAAGGACAGAGCTGTTTCTGGTTGGGAGAAATGAGCATACAAGGCTTCTCCCAGCACCTGCCAATCAATCAAATTGAACACAGATAGCAGTGGCCAGCCCTGGAAACCCTCAACCGTCATTTACACTAACACAGTTATCTTTCTCCAACATTGTTTGAGAGAAGCTGGTCCCAGATGTTACCTGCTTAATAATTATCCTGTTCCCCAAGGACAAAGCTCCCCGCAGCTCCTGCACTGAGGGCTGGGCGGACACCTATGGTGGCTCCTTGGAGCTGTGCTTTGCCACCAGCAGCTGACAGAGCACATTGAAATGGCTGTGCCTCGTGTCCCCACCTCCAAGAAGGACAATTGTATTAAGGGTTGATTTCCCCCTCCCCATTTTTTATTAGGTGAAACGGGAGAGCCACAGTGCTCTAAAACAAATATAAACATAATTTTGCTGTCCTCCCTTTTTTATTAAGTTGATGTCACCTGTCAGAAAGCAGAGATAAATGATTTGGTCTGTATTTGTATCCGATGATACCTGAAGATTTCAGATGTTTGGGACAGAGTCTGCTACAGCTGCTCATCAGGGGGATTAGTTGCAGTGGTACAAGGATGCAACATGGGGGCAATGCTAACGTTTCCTCTTAGCTTTCAGTTTATTGAGTCCAATGTAACAAAGGGATCGATGACCTCTAGAGCTTAATTCTCATCTCACACAGTTGGCACAGATATTAAACACACTGTAATTGACCTCTCCTGATTTATAACAGAGTAAGTAGACTCAGATTCATTCTGAACTGGACAAGCTTATCCACAACTTCCAGATGTTGACAATGCAATTGGTCTCCATGTGGAAAGAAAGAGAGGTGTTTCTTCAAGCCCATATTCAATTTCCACACTCCAGTCCTTTATTTTAACTTTGCCTGCATGCTGGTATGTCATTGTAACAATTGGACATTTTTTTTTTGAGTCATATTTAGAATCTCAACCCAACTCATTGACATATGGATGAATAAGATGCTGGAAAAAGAGGGTGAATACCTCCATTACAAGTGTTGTAAATAATTGGTCTTAAATAGAAATACATGGAGAAAACAGAAAAACTGCTATTAATTGCACCTTTGCTGTCTGCAGTAGAATACAAGACAGATTTACAACATTAATTATTTCCACCAGCTTTGAGCCTGAAATATGAATATGTCAGGTATTTAAATACTAATTTACTTTAAAAAATCTCTACTTTATTAAAATATCATTATGCATATTGGAAAGTTAAAAGTCAAAGCTATATAGCTGCTGAGGTAAAATTCACATTTATTGTCCACTGAATGTGATGGAAATTGAATTTGTCAGGAAGCTGATTGATATCTAGAAGTGTTTTGTTTTCAGTGACTGGCACTGCCGAGTTACAACCATCTATCATCTAACAGGTAATTAGTCAGATTTCTCATCATGAGCCTTCAATCCTGCTGTTTTATTATTGAAATACCACAAACCAGTAGGCATCTGAATGCAGATAAAGTTCTCTGTCATGGTCTTAAGGACAAAGACAACATTTTGCAACTCAGCTGTAGCAAGTTTGAATATAAGTCACTGAAATGTGAGGCATGATGTTAATATATATGGGGAAAAAAGAGACTCTGGAAAACATCACCATTGACCTTTTTCTGCAAAACAACATTTAATATTAAAATCTTTAGTCTTGCAGTCTACATGTAAACAAATACCTTCCTGTGCAGAAGAGAGGTTTGCTGAGGCAGAAGATGACTGTTTAGACCTTAGGAGGGTAGGTGGAAATCGGGGAGTACCTCAGAAGTGCTGTGCTGCTGTTCCTCCTTGTTGCTGGGTGGCAGATGCTGACTTTACTTCCCATGCAGGAGCCCCAGGTTCTTCTTGATGGTTCCCAGAGAAACCAGCTCTGCTCCTGCCTGCGTCCATGTGTGGCGTATGTGTGAATCCTTTGCTTTCATGGGAAGTAAGGCACAACTCACCATGCTTGGCCCCATTTGAAAGTGGGTGGAATTTGGGACTCAGGCCACAGCTGGCCCCACGAGTCTGTGTTTAAAGAAAGATAGCTTTGTTGGGAGGTTGTTGTAAACTCTTCAGATATAGTTCAGTGCAGGTTTGAACCACTACCCTGCTTTAATAAAAAAGATAATATATTTGATAATAGAGTTGCTACCTACACAACTGTGAAAAATCTGCATTTTTTTTTACACCGCTCTTCTCCCATTGTGTCTTTGAAGTGTTTGTTGTAGATGATACAGCAGCAGTTGAACAATCACTACTAAGCAAGGATATAAAGAAATAAACTTGCTAGAGCTTCAGGAAAACAAGCAGGATGAACTGATTGTGGTACTAAGCGTGTTAAACTCCAGATTCTGACTTTGTGCTCGATGTCTACAAGGAATGTGAAAATGTGTTGCTGTTCACCCTTAAAATATTGGTTTTGTAATAGAATGCAACTGCATGAATTGATATCAGTAAAAGCTTATTTAATGTTCAATTTTGGGACTAGCTGATGAAATTCAGCTGCACAACTCTCATAGCACTGGAATGCCAGCAGCCCTTGAGGCTTCAGGAAGTCAAATCTAATTTTTAAAAACTTTATTCTAATGTAAAAAAAACCCAAACAAGTGTTTTGGTGGAAGTTTGTGTTCATAATATCCCAGCCATAATGTCAAGACATGACAGTCTTTAGTTCTTAATGAGTCGTAAATGTTATTCTTTTCTAGAGAACTTCCACTGTTGAATATGTTGATTTTTACATTCTTCTGTAATCCTGAGTTAGAAATGATAATTCACCATAGCTGATAAAGCGTTCTTAGTTTATGCAGCACACCAGAAAACAATTGCTAAGAAAGTTAGCTAACCATGCTAAAAACTGTTTTGATCCAAAACGTCAAAACATTTCTAGAATGAATAAACTGTCCATTGGGTATCATGTGTTTAATGATTCAAAGAATTTGACAGTAGTAGGATTTAAATCACAGTGTACATTATCGGGTAACATATATGTGAATATTGTATTAAGGTATTTAATTTGCAGTTGTTCCTCAAGATTATCTTGTGCTGCAGAGCCAAGTAATTTTGAATTATGTGTTTGTCACATATGCTTGAGCTGACATTATCACAGGCGAGCAAGAGGCTGAGACATGATGAGCAGGGAAAGAGAGGAGTATACATTGAAGAGACAACTGAAATGTGACAGAAGGTAGCTCTTGTTCCATGGACTAAGTTTGGCATGAACTAGGATCAAAACTCGGGAATTCTGAATAACCTCAAACTTTTGGGGAGAGTAAAATGGAATTTACACTTTGTGGCTGAGACCCATCTTTCAAATGCTCCCTGCAGAGAGGATCAAATAACCCCTTGATGGAAAATGCAAATATAAACGCAACCATGAGCCACAGCTTTTCTTTACTCTCCTTCCGTGCAAGAGGTCTGTTTTATGTGAAATTTGGATAGCTTGTGTGCTTGGGCAAACATACCCTGTCAACCTGTTTGTAAACAAACCCTTTATTTCTTGTGTAGTTATTCTACAGTTGAGCCCTTAAAATCCATCAGGCAGAAAGGACAGACTTCTGTCTTGAGAGGACTCAGTGAAAAGAATGTGTAGATAAAGATCAAGATTCGTACATGAAATCAGTATAATTGACCAAAAAACCCTATGTGGCAGAGCATAAGGTGACTGTCAAAGCTGGGCATAATATGTTAGCAGTAATAAATAACCCAGAAATCTCACTTCATGGAAACAAACCAATGCAAACACCAAACACAATCAACATTAAACACTAATTAAATATAATTGCATTTCCAAAATGATTTAGTGGATTAGAGAACCATTCTCTGGTGCTGCCCTCCTGGACACCTGGGCAGAGGCAGCCAGCTCACCCTCACAGACCCTGACAGTCAGGAACCAGCAGCGAGGTCAGGGAAACAAGAATAAAGAAAACTTCTCATTAGGCAGGGCAGACCTTGGAGGCTTACATCTGGCTCCAAAGGTGGCTTTCCTGTAGCTTCACTCAGGGTCCCCTTTCTTACAGAGAGCCAACATACCTCATGATCCAGCCAAGTGCTGTATCTGGAGAGCTTGGCTGTCCCAGGAACATAGCTGGGGCACTGGCAGGGGAAGCTGGGCCATGAAGCAATAGCAAAAGTTGGGATTTTTCTAGGTTATTACAGATTAACAGCATGTTTACAGGGACATTTCTAAGCAATAGGATACAGGCTATGTTGGGGTTGCTGAACGTTTGTAAACTAATTCAGAGTCACTGTCACTGCAGTGACCTAGTTGAACGGGATGAAACACACTTCAACATTTACTTCTACTACTTTCAAACAACATGGAGGGGTTGTTGAGGTGATTTCTGACTCTGGCATGCATGTCATAATTTAAAGTAATTGATGGTGTTTCTGGCTGTGCCTGTTTCTTACATGAGTAGTTAGCAATTTAAAGTTTAAGAGAACCAACACATCAGCACTTTGATTCTTTACTTTTCTATCTCCCATCAAGCAGGCATCTAGCTGAGCACAGGAGACAAGGGCTGGCCCCTAGTGAAATGTCAAGATGCCTTATTCTCAGGCAATCACTTTTAGACAGTTGGTACATGAGCACGGGGCATGGTTCAATTAGAAAAGGGGGCTTATCCTGACGTTCTGCCCTCTTTTCATAGTCTGCTGCCAGGACTTGCCAGCTCAGTGGCTTCACCACAAACCCACAGATACCCATAATCTAACATAACAGGAATTTTACAGCCAATACACCCAAACACACTTAATTTGGGGCTTTTGTGGCTTGTCTCTCCCTGTATGGTTGAATAACATACTTACAGCCTTATTTAGACACAAGTAAGGAATAAATGGCAGTGCTCAAATGGGAGGTATGGGTCACAGAGGTCTGGTGGAACAGTAGTGACACCAGTGGATGGACACAGGACAGGATTCTGCTGGTCTCTGAGTTCTATGCTTATTTCAATAGAGGCAAGATCAATTTTGAAATGAAGTTTCAAAGCACCAAGTCTCTAGAATGAACGCTTGGAACAGATTATTTTTCTTTTGATGTTAGTAGATTAATTAAGCCCCTGAAATGTGAAGGCTAAAGTCAAGCCTACCATCAGTAGGGCACGTGAGCCAGCAAGTATCTAATGTATACTTTTCTCTCACCTTTCAATTACAATTCCAGCTTCCTGCTTAGAGTGACAATGCTCAGGTTGTTGTTTAGGAGATAGAGCAGACACCTGCTGGTGTCAGAGTGGGATATATCTCTGGGTGCTTCACTGGGTAAAAGTGCCATGAGTTCATCCTGAGCCCATCAGAGATGCGTTGGGGTGACCAGCGAGCCAGCTAACACAGCGTTTGCTCCCCTCACGTGGAGAAAAGAGTTTGCCCATTGTGAAGGGATGTCAGGGGACAGGAGGGGATGATTTTCCTTTCTGCTGGTGTGAGGAACTGAGGGGCCCCCACTCCCACCCATGGACATCCTCCCACCTCCAGGCACCTGAACCAAATCCTGTAAAAAGGGCAAGGCTGCAAGGTGCTAAATACCTGGGGCTTGACTAATGCCTTGGGGATAACGATAACTGATGCCTCTGCAGAAGGAAATTCTTTAAAGTTCAGTGGTTGTTAAATGGATAATATATTAATGTTTCAGTATGTTTATTAAGTACTTAACAATGTAATTTTTTAGAAGACTACCCTAGCATTGCTATCTTTTTGCATGTGCTTAGTTACCATTTTAAACAACTACAAAACAGTGACATGTGGTACTGAAGATTTTCTAAGCATCCCAAAGCAATATATGTGTGTGATATATGACATCCTTCCATAAATCCTAAATTTACACAGTATGCTAATGCTTGATTCCATAATTTCTTTTAAAAATGATTATACCCTGCTGCTAAGAGCAAAGGCATACTAAAATCAGTTTTCTATGCTTTTCCAACAATGAAATGCAAGCCAGCACACCACATAACCAATACTTACCATATGTTAGAAGATAATCCAGTAGGCTTCAGACACTGACATGATTTGCTTAAATAAAAATCCCCTTTTTTAAGGCAGTAACAACAGCCTACCATTTTTATTATTCCTTTAGTGACCTACTATAGAAACACTAATGTTAAATATAAATATTTTTATTGTAAATCAGTCCAGTCTATTTTCATTGCCTTTAATGTGGGATGGCTCTGGCTTAGTTGCTAGGCTAGAGGGAAAAGAGCTGCAATTAAATCATTGAGTTGTTTGACAAAATTCTCAAAACCAGAAAATATTCACCAGATCAAAAGCAGCCTAAAGAGCAGCTTCAAGATTTCTCTGCTATATTGGAGATGAGATGAAACGGTTCAATTTGGTATTAAAATAATTAAATGTAGTCTAGAAAAACAGCTATAAAATATTTTTGTAGAGTGCTGATGTCTCTTAAGTACAGTTCATTGCCTTCCCATTCTTTACCAAATGAGACTTAATATTAAGCACATGCTTAAGTGTTTGCAAATTTGGGGTCTAAGGAAGGAAAATGTGAAATGCAATTTTTATAGTGAAAGGAAAGAATGCATCTGACAGGATAAGATTAAGGCTCTATGCACTAATGTGGCATCTTTCATTGTTACAGAATGATAAGAAAATAGAAAAATTGCATGTAGAAAGTAGAAGGTAGCAAATATGTGAATTCCCTTCTTTTCAGATTCACCAGGGAAAACATTCTTGATCTCAAGTACAGCTTAAAGGAGGAAGATAAAAATTTTTAAAGCTGAGATACTTTCAATTTTTCCCAAATCATTAGGACATCAGGGTTGAACTCTTGGCCCCACTGAAGTCAGTGATAGATGAATGAGTGGAAAATACAGGTCTAAAAGAAATTTATAGCTATTATCACTAGACCGTTTCTCTCACATCATACTTTTAAATACTGTTATCATTTCAAGTCATGTCATTACATGATCCTTAGTAAAATATATTTGCACCTGTGAGGCAGTGCTTTATATTTGCTTCTAATGCAAAAATTATGTAATAAATCTCAGCACGCTGGATTTATTAACAGCCCAGTTTCTTCAGCTCGATGTGTCTGAATTTCTGGTGCCGTTTCTCTGACCAGACCGTTCCAGCTGGACTAGTGGCTAGTTTTATTGAGTAATGGACTGAGCAAAACCAGTAGTTATGGGGATACAGGGACTATGCCCGATGGGAGCATTTGGCAGTATGTAGAAATATTTGTAATAGGAGGATTTGGCATGTTTCCAGCATCTGCAAAAAATGTAGACTCCTCCTTTACTCCCAAAATATGCAAAGGGTTTATAGCCGAGAACAGAGAAATGTGGGAACTCCACAACTTGGTACACATTGATCCGCTCCCAAATTGCCCACAACTGCCTACGTGCTTTGGAACACCCTCTGCAAACCCCAACATTTGGATTAAGTGTTCGTTAGCTCTTTTCCTAATTAATAGCAGAGCGGATTATTTTGCTCATTATGTAGTTAGCTATTTATTGGGCCAGATCCTCAGCTGGTGTTAATCAGCATAACTATTGATCTCAATGAAACTACCTAAATTATATCAGTTGTAGTTTTGGATATTTGACTTTATGTTATTTTGTAATAATACACTGGAAATTAAAACTGGAAACCCATATTCAAATATTGAAAGCTCTATCTTTAAATCCCAAATTTTGATGAGTACAATAAATGGTGCAGAGAAATTAATTTTGGACTAGATTTTATAGGAACAAAATATGATTCATTCTTTCAGCTGCCGGGGTCATTTTGTGCAAACGTATTTAAAATTACCAAGAGGATTCTATTGTGGCCTAATCCCACTGAAAATAATAGCTGCCTTATACAACACTAACTAGCCAACCAATGTGGGGTTTTTTTTGACATCTGGAAAATATCACAGGTTATCTCAACCTCCTGTTCAGTCAAAGCTCACGTTTGTTTTGTTACAGCCTACTTTACTAAAGATACGGCAACTGTATCTTTTTCAGTAGTAGTGGAAATGAAATTGTATTAATTATTTATAACCTCGGGTTATAAGTGTTTATAACCTTGGGTTATAGATGTACATTCTTGGAAAAAGGGCCAACAGAGGACACAGAAAATGATATGAATGTCCAATGGTGGGATTATTACGCTTGAGAAAATATAACAGTGTAATGATCTCAGCAAAACTTATGACATGAAGACCTGGATGTCACTTTCCGAACATTCAGACACGTAATCCCTGTTGCAGTCAATCCCAAATCCTGCCCTGAAAATGTGCGCTGTGTGCATTTCAAAGACCAAATGACCCCCCACACAGTGGTATGCTAGAATTCAGGTGGATTTTAGCCGTATTCATAACTCCCTTACTAAATTGAAATGCCTAAACACCTTTAAAAACTGGCTATCTGTACTATTCACCAAAGGACTTGTGCAATTGCAGCGTAAACCTCCACTTAGTTACATGAAGGGGTATGTACTTGTCAAACTTTGAAAGTGCTAGGGAGTCCTGGCTTAAATATCAATGCCCAGTAACTGCTGTGCTGCTTTTTCCTGTTCATTCCCTGAGCATTGGAAGAGCCTTGGGATAGTTAAGGCCACCTATGAACCTGAGGAGATCGGAGTAACCTCTGTGTGTGATGTGCGGAACAGGGCTGCAGCGTGTGTCCTCGGGGGCATCTGAGGTAGCACTCTGATATGTCAATACAATAGTGTCACTTTCCAAAAACGTGATTGATTTACAGCTTAATGAACCGTAGTAAAATGAAAGCGTGTCCATCATAGTTACCTGTATCATGCTATCACAGATGAGACTGATTAGTCACATACTCTGAGAGGCATATTACTGGCAAATATGTATCCCTGCATTTTAGTCACACGAGGATTTAGTCTCCCAGCTGCTTTTAATGAGAGTTGCATGGCTAAAGCCTAGTCTGCTCTTGAAGATTCTTGTGTGGAACCAGGAATTATATCAGCAACCAGAGCATTGGCTCAGAAAGTCTGAGTTAGAGGTGAACAGATAAATGTTGTGTCTTTCCTAACATATAAACAAGATGTAGTCCTCTAATACGGAAGCCATAAAATGGTTTATAAATTAGGGTGTAAGCCAATGGTCAAGAATGTATAAATATACCAATGAAATAAACTCAAATTGTAGGAAGTTGGAATAATCTTTCAATATGCTATATATCAAATGTTTCTTATGCTCTTCCCCCTATTTTTCTATCCATACCATGAAATTTATGCCTGTTTTACAAACAGGTTATCACAGAATTACCTAGTAGCAGCTATAAAATGCATTGCATAAATTTAGATTTCTCCTAGTATTTGTGGGTTGTGATACTAGTCAACTGCTGGAGAAGTGGCTTCTGGAGAATTTCAGTGGGCCTCTCTCTGTACAAAACCAGCAGCTTCAGAGGCTTAGGATACATGTGGGAGTAGACTGTGGTTTGTGAAGGGGCAACACCCCACTCAGGTATATGGTTCTTTAGCATCAGTGGGGAAACATCTTGTACTCAACTGTCACATGAAGCTTTTTTTCTGACTACACTATAGAAAGTCCAAATACAGAGTGCAGTCACATTGATTTTAATCGTTGGGATGAAAGTTGTATCCACAGTGACTCCTGAAGAGCAACAAAAGTTTCTACTAGCAGAAGAAACTCATCTCTGCAGAAGGCAGAAATTTCTTGAGAGTCAGCTCAAGGGTTTCTCTACCTGTACAACATTTGTTGGAGTAGCTTTATCAGCAGACATTCCTCAGGTAAGCTCACTCTATACCATCAAACACATCCTTGTGTCAGCATAGTTTCTGCTACTTCTCCAAGTGGAAAGCTGTGCTGACAAAAGGATATTTTTTGACAGTAGGAATGTTTCCCCTTATAATATCACCAAAATTACAACTCCTATCTGCAGAGATAAAGCAACTAAAAAGTCAGCTTTCCTGCTAATTTCTACTGGAGGTAAGAAGCATCTCAAAATTTACCTCCCCTTCCAAGAAGAAAGTGCATCTCTTGCATAGCCTTTGTTGCCACAAACACTTAACACTGCATATTTGCCACTTTACAACCAGAGGAAAACAAACCCCCCCAACCCCAAGTCCTGCTCTTCAGACAGCTCTTTCCCTGTGGTGGAAGAGGAGGACATGGAGCACAGGAGACAGCAGCTGTGAATCATCCGCCAGCCTGCACCACTCAAAGAGCCTTGAATGTTGTAAGAAAGGTTGCAGCAAGATTTAAACAGACCTAAGATAATGCCACCGTCATCAAAAAAAGACCCTTTTCTTTTTGAGGTATCTGTAGTCAAATGGATACAGGTGTGTTTTTAAGCACACAGCCATTTAATGTCTTCAACTTATACTTTGTTAACTCAACAATTAAAAAGTATCTGACCCAGGCTAGGGCTGATATGCAACAGCCCTGAAACAGTCTAGTTTAATCAGTCCTTGTTCAATGACAAACTTTCTTCTTGAAGCAAACAGCTTGCCTTTTTTCCACCACAAAACCTTGTCCTCTCACATTTCTCAGTTACCTGTCATTATATTAAAAATCCATCCTCACTGTAAGTTCTGACACAGCTTTCTCATTAAGCACCCCAAGACTGTACAGACAGAGGAAGGTTCTTCGCCGTATTTCATAGCGCTGTCACATAAGAAACTGAACTGCTAAGTATGGTAGCCACACTTCAGTTGGCATGCTTTGAACATGTGATTGCCATCATTTCACATAAAGCCAGGCAATCAGCAGGAGTTCTAATCATTACTAGATAGTTTATTTTCACACTATTTTTCATACAGTACTTTATTTTGGAATTTGTATCACTGAACGGGTTAGTAAAGATTAAATTAGACAATGTAAT
This sequence comes from Hypotaenidia okinawae, assembly GCA_027925045.1. Taxonomy (NCBI): domain Eukaryota; kingdom Metazoa; phylum Chordata; class Aves; order Gruiformes; family Rallidae; genus Hypotaenidia; species Hypotaenidia okinawae. The sequence continues at coordinate 13,593,384 of BSDF01000010.1, forward strand.
GATAATCAAGACATTGTGCTGACTGTAGAAGAAGTAATTTGATTCTTTGAGAATTTGGCAAGGGGGAGGGAACAGAACTAAAAGTTTAAAGTAACTCTGAGGTTTGTGGAGGAGGAGGGGATGGAATTAAACAGGAGAAGACTGGAAAACGTATCACTGGCTGAAAAGGGATTAATTGAAAGAATGAAAGTATAGATTTGAAAATTAAAATTGAAAATAGCTAGATTTTTTTTAATTAAAAAAGCAGAGGTTATATCAGACAGTTTTTATTATATATGAAAACAGAAGCAGCCTAGGCTGGTTACAAGTATAGGTAAAAGGTAAAAATGGAAGTAATAAAAGTAACAAAACTCCAAATAGAATTAATAAAACAGAAGGAGAAAAAGCCTTAGAGGAGGAATTAATACACCCCTATTTCAGCATTAGCGCTTTCAAGGAAGTTCTAGCTGCCTGTCAGAGTCCCACTGGAATCAATGGGTTACTGTATGGGTGTGGATATCAACCAGTTCTGTGCAGTTTGCAGGCTCTTGGCTAAGATGTGAAGCTATCATCACCTTAACCACTGTGCTTGTATGTTATATCACATTTCCCCATCTGGATTCTGGTTTTTTGTCTCTCAAACTAGCAGCCTCCTTGGAGTAGGAACTGTCTCTTCTGAATGTTCAGCACTTAGCACAATGAAACCTTGGTCCTGGCTGCAGCTTAGAAGAGTAATAATTATTTCTAATGATATGAAGTGTAAAGGTTTTCAAAGGAAAGCCAAATTCAATTGCAAATAATATTGGACTGGCCAAATATAACTGGGGAGTTGCTTTAATTGTTCTGTTTCAATATTTACAGGTTCTGCAAAAGTCTGTGAAGTCTTATGGTAAATCAAAATGCTTAAAAAATGGTATTGGTCATGCCTGAAAATAAATATGATGGTTTTTTGTAATGTAATTACTCACCATGTATAGATCAACTGATCTCCACCTCTTCAAAAAGGTTTTAGTCAGCCAGTTATGGGGCAGAGATGGTGCTGTGTGAATTAGGTCTCTCCTCACAGAAAGCCAGCTGCAAATATGACCAGTGTAAACCCTCTGTGTGCAGTCCATATCTTACCTGCAAAACTGCTGCTTACAATGTTAAGAAGAGTGACCATGTTTCAAAAAGTCAGAACTAGCTTGCAGTTGTTTCACTTTTCCTAAGACTACAAAGAGGGATCCTGAAGTTTTTGGGTGAGCAAGCAAAGATCCATTTAAAGGTTTTGGGAATGGGCATTTTTTGGGCCCTCGGTACAAAACCACTCACAGGCACTAGTCACTTTTGAAAACAGTGGCCTGTTTACCATGAATGTTGACAGAATATGACCCACATCTGGATGAGTTTTTGACATTGAACATTACCTATCTATGTACATCACAGAACTATGGTCCTTTTGGCAACAACTGGAGAACCATAATGAGACAGCATCCTTGTGACTTTTAAATATAAAGCAGTATGCCTACATGAGTCCTGAAATGCATATTAATTTCACATTCGTGACTACATCTTTTTAATTTTGGAGTCAACAAGAAAAGGTCGCCAGAAATAACAGGAAGAGGTAAATATTATCTCAACAGTATCTGTCCTGCTTTTAGGATTTTACTGAGTCTATAAGTGCTGTTATAAGAACCAGCAGTTCCTAAGAAACAGGCCATGGAAAGTCCATTCAGAATGGTTGTGGCACTGATGTGGTTGGAGGCAAGCAGAGTAACCCAGCAGTGAGCTGTGTCTGAGAGGTACGATTGCGACTTTCTCTGCCCAGCAGCCTTGCTGGTTTGCCATACAGCTGTACTAATACTGCCATCTCCCTTCAGATCTCTACATCTGGAGACAGGCACAAGACAGATCTGCTTTGATTTAATACACAAATATCAGTTTTTAAGGTGCTTCACATGGGCACAATACATAGTGACTCAACAATGTATAAATTATGAGATCATGATATATCTGTCATTCAAGACGTGGTACACAGGTAATCCTAGAAAGCTGAAGATTGACAAAAAACATATGGGTAACACTTAAAACTGTTAGTTATTAACAAGAGAAACATGGTAAGCCACTGGGGAGACTCTGCGGAATTTACATTTTTGCAGAATTGTTGAAGACATGTATCTGGATGCACCAGAGCAAAAGCTTACATGCACAACTACAGAGCATAAGCTTACATGCACAGCTACAGAGCATAAGCTTACACACACAGCTAGTATATTCATGCGTGCTGACTAAAATTTTCAAATGTTTAGGATTAAAATTTCATCCTAAACTGACATTAGGTTTCCTAAGTTTGCACTGCTATGTACCAAATTCTTTACTGAAGTCAGTTTCCAGTTAGTAACTGCTTGTGAATAATCAAGCAATGTTATTTAGAAGCCTAAATTGGATAGAAGTCTTAATTCTTGATAGCATTTGTTTTACTTACATGTTTTTCTATTTGAAATGTTAAGTATTCCAATTTAAATTGTAATAAAATCTGCCTTTCACATTTTAAAACTCTTGTCTTATTTGGAGAAATCAATATAAGAAATGCCTAGAAAAGGTGACCTCAAAGCTCTGGCCAACCTGGGGTCTTCTCACTAGGAGTGGTACTTTTTTCCGGCTATAGTCATAAATGAAACAATACAAATGGCTGTCTATAGGACAGACTACCCTTCAATTAGCTTAAGACAGTGCCTGATTTGTCTAGTGGTAAAATAACAGGGGTAAAATCTTAACCTTTAAGATTTAAAGTAAAATCTTAATCTTTACCTACAGCTTTATACATTGACTTTTACAAGGGATTTTCATGATTAAGGCGTTGGAGCTGTGGGACACACTGGTCAAATCATATCCCGTCACATGTGGGAATCTAAAGTATCTCTCTTTATGTTTTGCTGGAGTTGGTTCAAATTCACTGTGGTCTGCATATGAAGAGCAGAACTTGATAATAGCTGAGCCGTGACAGGAAACACAACCAGCTCTGTGAGTGCTAATAGGCATGAAGCAATAGGGCAGGCCAATGCATCCGTGTCATCAGCTCTGTGTGAGCAGACTGGCCCCCGAGTGAAAGTCCCCAGTCACTCACTGCCTGCCCAGCCAGCCCGTTTCTGAGGGATCTTTGCATGTGGAGGATGCTGGTGAATGAAGCTTTTTGCTGTGTTGAAGTGTCATAAATTATTGAGACCAGGTTTGTAGAAAGAAGTGTTATCACTTTATTAGACTGAACAAGAGCATCGGGAAAAACATGGGGGTTTCAGTTCCTCTGTAGGAGCTGCGGAAGGCTCATGTGCCAGCTCTAGTCTGCCTTAATCAACTGCAGTGTTGGTAGACAAAAAGAAAATTTCTGTCTTTTATTCTTCCTTATGCTTATTCTTTAACTATCATGTGGACCCATAGTGCTGCTGCAGGTGGTGCAGAGCAGAAAGGGTGGGTTGCTGCCACATGGATGGTCAAGTGACACAAATGACTTCTGTGGACACTTGAGTTTCTGGAGTCTCTGCCCAGAAAAATCTGTTTTATTTAGGGGTTACATCAGTGCTCAGTGATTTGAAAGTGAGCAAGGCAGGCACGGCTGTGGCTCCAAGTGACACTGCTCAGTAGCAGACCTGACCTGTGTGCTGCAGACAGGAACATGACACACGGTTTCTCTGAATGGTGGAGAAGTCCTGCTCCCCTCAGCAGCCCATCACCCTCCCTTGTCTCAGGTGTTGTATCCAGGGTAAGTATCTCACTCATGTGAGTATTTTTCTTGGGTGAGAGGTGATGGGGCTGTCTTACTTCTGAAATATCAGAATTCATGATGAGAAACTAAAAGCCCCTTTTATTCCAAAGTCAAATCAAGCCCAAATACCATTTTACATTGGAGACTGATGAAATTTGCTAAAATGGATTTCTCCATTTAATTGTCTAACTCTCCCTACTAAGACACATCTTTTTTTTCCCTATTATGCAAACATTCAGGTAGATTTATATTAGGTGCATTATAAAAAGTGGGGATAGGTAGTAAAGATTATATTGATGTGCATAAGACAGAAGACAACAACACATGGAGAAAAAAGATATATGACTGGCTGGAAGCATTGCAAGCTAACACTTTGCTAACTTGCCACATGTGTACATCACATAGGCAGCTGAAAATATTTAATAGTGAAGATGAGCACATCTACAGTGCATTTGGTTTAGGGGAAAGTGTATGCAGCTGTTACAGATTTAAGTACTTTTTCCTGTTGGTGACACTTTAGCAAAAGAGTACCTATATCTGAAATGTTAGATATTAAAGACAGAATATAATGACCTACGATGTGGAAGTTAAAATAAGGGTGAGAAAAATCACTGCATTCTCTGAGAGTGCAGACATGGATTTTAAGTACAGATAAGTCTCTCTCTGGGACTTTCTTTAAGGGTTTGCTTTGAGTGATTTCCCAAAGTGTGCTACCTGGTACAAAATTGAATTCACACTATTATGAGGACACGCAAATTATATTTTGTATACCAAAATTTAAGTGTTTTATTTCTATGTTGTTGTTTGGGATTTTTGGTTTAGTTTTAGTGTTTTTTTTAAAAACAAGAATGACTAAAGAATAAATACTATTTCTTATAATGTTTTCAGTGTCCTTGAGCTTGATTACTGTAGTCTTTTCATTTTCCATACAATCAGAATCAGGTTTATTTATATAAAAGCATCCTCCATAAAAAGTAGCATGAAATGTTTTGCAGAGAGAGATAAAGAAAGGAAGGAAGGTCTTATACAGATGGTCACAGTGACTCTCAGGAAGACAAAAATGAAAACAATCTCTGAGGAAAGAGTGCCATGAACACAAGAAAACCAGAAATAGCAGCAGATTTTTTTTGAAACCTAGATTGAGTTTTGGGGAGAAGGTTGAGGATTGAGAAGAAGGGAAAAGGGGAAGAGGGGAGGAAGGGAGAGAAAGGGAAAAGAATGGAAAAGAAGTGAGTTGTGTAACAACAAAAATAGGGAAAGGGAATTGGAAAGTTTTCAGGTGAGATTTAGGAGAAAAAGTGTTTCCAGGAGAAAGAGATAAGGCAACAGTACAAAAAAGGGATAGAATATCCATGAAGTGTAGGAAATCACAAAAGAAAGAAGAGTGGCTTAGTTACTTGTCAATCAACCAGGGATTTGGAAAAGCTGGGTATGGCTGTCTGGGTGCTTTTTCTCTCTGGAGTTTCTTACCTGAAAAATGGAAACCAGAAGGTTCAGTGATGGGTCTGGATGCAAAAGATGTCTGGGAGAGAAGGCTTGAAGGGATTGTGGAGCAGTTGAATAGATGGCAAAAAAGTAGGATACTGCCACAGGCCTGTTGATCTTTCCTGTTGAGCTGCAAGTACTCAAGTGTTCTTTCAAGGTGACTGGTAAATTATTTTGTAGCAAAGCACAGGTAGTAGGATGTTGCTGTGACCAAACTAACAGAGGGCAGAGGGGAGGACAAGCAGAGCTAGGATATTTATAGTAGATATAGCCACAGCGAAGATAGAATTAACAATAAGAAACCCTGGAGGGAGAATAGGGAACAATGAATTTTAATGAAGATGAAAACTTCCTTCAAGACAGAAACAAGGGAGTTGGATAGATAACTTTTGTTGTAACTGAAAGAAAAACATACTAGAAACATGGAGACAAATGTAGCCTTGTGCTATGCTAGTTTTTACCATCTTTCTGCACAATGTGTGTTCCAAAGAAAAAGAAAATTATCCAATAGAGAATCTTTGCAAGGGAGATGCCCCACAGGTTGATTGGCATTTGCTAAACCCAGAAGGGTGAAGCTGTGGAGGGTTGTACGTGAGACAGCGAGAGGTTTTGTTCCTCCTGTCAGGAGGCAATTCTGGGCTCTCCTCTGAGGTTACTTCATGCCCACACAGGACCCTGCTAGCCAGCCACCTTGGGTATACTGGTGTGGAACATATCTTTGTGATGTACTAAATACTTATACAACCTGTGCCACATATTTAGCAAGTCAGATGGACCAAATGAAATGGCTTTCTGCTGCAAGATCTTACAATGTACTGTGGGTGATGCTGAGACTTTCAAGAAGAGCAGCTACAGCAGAAGAGCTAAAGCAGGATGAAGGCTGTATGACCAAAGAAGTAAACATCACCAAGCATGTAGGGAAGAGCAATCTCTCTTAAGGTCACACATTAAGCTGTACTTGTGCTGTGCCCATTCAGAATAGATTGTAGCCTGTCGTGCAAATGCTACCTAGGACCATAAAACCTGCTGTACTTGGGTAACATACATCATAGGCATATTGGATCTTTTCTGAGAACTTCCTGGTCTTGTTACTCCACACTTTGTGATGTTTTACACCCATCTTATCACTCTTAAAATTTTTCTTTCCTCTTCTCTTCTTACTTTACATTTTATTTTACCTAAAACCACAAGGTGGATCACATATAATGGGGTCCATTTAATGGGGTCCATTAAATGTGGGGATGAGAGAGAGAGAGAGAGAGAGAGAGAGAGAGAGATAGGTGCTGCTTGATCAATTCCTTGTCCTTCTCTTGTACTTGAGTTCCTCCTTTTTACTGAAAGAACATGCAACGCTGCAGTTCAGGGTTGTGTTATATTTCCTGACCTTTGCAACTTTTTGGGTTTTTTGCAGAGACTAAAAGGAGTTAATATGGGAAGCAGTTTTTGTCTCGCTTTGGCTTTTAAATAGCAAAGTCTATTTATTTCTCATGCAGTGATCCTCAATTATTTGTTTGTAAAAAATCATTTGGTAACAGAATTAATTCATCCTTCATGTAACTATACTGGAAGACAATAACGTTACACAAGAGATGAATTTGCCAAATATATAACTCTTGTAGGGACAAAAGGAATTATTTCTAGAGCTGTGTGAAAGGTTTATAACACATGCCTGATTTAGTATATCGCTACAGATTTGCATGTTAAGGCCCAGTTGCCTTTCTTCAGAAGTGATTAATGTGAAACCAGGCCCAGGTGTTGGACCATCAAGCCTAATTTTGAGAAAAAGTGATTTGATTATGCCTGTGCTGAGGGTGTATAAAGCTTTGCTTGCTTCTAGAAAGTGCTTCTTGATACTTGCAATGCAACACAAGGTTGGGTAAATCCACCAGCTACCTGCTGAGAGGTACTCAGTGGATGGCTGTGACATGAAGCTGCCTGACTTTATGGGTTCTCAAGCACTGAGCAAAGTGGTTGTACATAGGCTGTGAGCCCTCTGTCCCTGTTCCCATATCTCATATATCTTTACCCTAATGTCTGGCAAGAAAGTCCTTTAATATGTTAAACAATGTGAATCACATATGTAACATGCTGTTTATCCTCTCCTCTTCCCCAGGAGAGATGTGTGTGTAATAAAACATCTCATTTTTGCAAGATTTTGTTCTTTTTATCTCTATGCACCCATATATGCTTATGGCATTAGGTACAGCACAGTGGGTCCTGAAATACAAGCCCTGTCTGTAGCCAACATTGGCTGTGAATGTGGTATGCTTGGTTTGTGTGCTAAGGAAGTAATGCCGTGCACCGGAGAGAGCAATAACCTATGACTCAGGACCCAGGGTTCCTAATCCTGGCTATGCTCTCACCCTGCTGCACTGAATGAGGCAAATCACTTGACCCAGATTCACAAAGATAGATAAGCACCTCAGATCTTCTTTAAATACTGACGTCCAGGACAGATTTATCAGGAATGCTGGATGAAACTCATAAGCAACCTGGTGATGAGGCTGCAGCTAGCTGACTGGGTAACTTTCTCCCCTACTCTTAAAGCTGTACCTGTGCTTCATCTCATGTTGACCATTTCGGCTCCATCCAAATCCTCAGGTAACATATGCTGCAAAGGACACCAACATTTCTGCTGTTCATATGGAAAACATGGAAAAACTTGCTGATGGTTGAGGGCCTGGGAACTCTGACATGGGAGTTGTAAATTTGGTGCCCCAGTGCCATGATATTCTGGGTTGTATTCGGAGTATGTGCAAGGCAGAGATTAAAGAAACATGGAGGCAGAGAAGTGGGGGTTACCTGGGACATCTGATGGTTCGGAAATCAACTTGAGATAGTGAAAATGCAGGCTCAAGTCCCTAATCCATACCAGGTTTGCTAGAGTTGATTTGGCCACAAATCCCCAGTGAGTGTCCAAACCAGTAATCCACCATATACTCTGTGAAATACCTTTCTTTTTTTTTTTTGGGGGGGGGGGGGGTAGCGGTAGGCATGGGATTGCAGGGGAAAAGAAAATCAAGCATAGCAATCTGGCCACATAGAGCATTTATGGCCAAGAGTCCAAGCAGGCATTATGACAGTTAGTGAATATACCCAGACCCCATCCATTAGCCTCCGCACTCCAGACTGGATTCAACTCCCCACCCAGCTCCTTCCACACTCTCCCCTGCCCTGAGGGGCAAGTCTGAGTGCCTAATTTTCAGCAGGAGCAATAAAAAGTGTCAGCAAGGAGGAGAAAGGCAGTGGAGAGTTAAATGCTGTAATGTCTGTGTGTACATAAAGAACTATTTGTCTGTCCTAGCTCCCAGCTTTTTCTTTCTCATGAAGGAAGGCAGTGTTTGTGTGTGGTGTCCCCAGACATGCAGAGCATGACTTTGGACATTGCTGCTGCAACAGCAAGGGACAATTCTACACGAGCTGGACCATTTGAATGAGAAGGTCCATGAGAGCTGGGGGCACAAGGATGCTGGGCTTCTTGGAAAATCGCAGTAAGAATTTACAGGTGACACACAAAATAACTGCTCACATCATTCAGGTATGTCCATGTTCTTTGTAAGTGTGCCAGAATAGATATGAGCCTCAGTTTCTCATGATATTCAAAGTGGTGAAAGTATTCAGAACTTCTTGATGGGCTGGAGAAGCCTGGTACCTTGCAAGATGGAGTCCAGGTTAAAAAAATTAGGTATTTTATGAGTAAGCCTGGAAGTGAAACAGCTGACTGCCTCTTTCAGCAATGGCTTTTATACTTGGTCGTAGGGTATCTGGGAATCCATGAATCCACACTGACATCTGCACACTTAGAATCATGATGCTGCAGGCCCAAAGTATATATTTAGACTGCATCTACGAACCTCGCAGAAAAACATTAAAACAGCAAAATGAAAAAACCAAACAAAAATGAGACATAAAAATGAGCTGGCTACTCTAAAACACAGATACAGTAATTATTTCAGTCTTTTGCTTAGGGGTGTACCAACTGTTTACAATTTACTGTTTGGCAAGCTGGGTGTTCTCATTTCCCTCATGGTTCAGGAGTCAAAAACATATGCTACCTTTAGTAATGAACTCTTCTAAGATTTGAAACTATCCATATTCATGTCACAAGAAATGTTTACACAAGAGCAAAATGCTCCAACATCAAAATAAATCAGTAACATCTCAGAGTTTATATTTCCATATGCTTCTTTGGCATAATAAAGCAGGGGAAGGGCTGCTGCTGTAAAATGGAGTTTAATTAAAAACAAAAGAAAAAAAACTTTATCAGAAATCATGGCCATCCAAAAATCATACAAACTAATGTATGGTTTCAACATATTCTAAAGATTTATCATCTATCAATAGAAACAAGAAAATGCAATACAATCATATCCTCTACACACCTTGCATATTTTCCATCTTCTGTGCATAAATTATACATTCATTTTCATAATTATGGTAACATTCTAGTTTTCACATAAACTGCTATTACTCCTGGGTACCAGTAAGTTTACATCTACCAAGGCTACACGCTAATTACATTTTCTTTTTGTAATGTTATCTATTTATCAAATTTAGTTTCTTAATGGAAATTAATAGGCTAGGTCTCTGCAGTAAAAGAAATAATCAGACGTAACATAGTGGTTTGAATATTTTTTCAGCTTTTATTTTATTCAGGCTTTAAGGGTGCTGAGTGCTTGATTGGTAATTATGGTGTAAGCAATGGGTTATAAAACCAATGTCCAGGAGATGACTGGGAAGGAGTTAATCATCTCCCTTTTGCTAGAGAAAGGGCCACAGCTGTCTGAACTCAGTGAGGGGATTTTCAGGGTAACCAGCTGTGGGGATTTAATTGATTTGCCCGCCAGTCTGCAGGAGTACCACAGGGTGACTTTAAATCTTGTGGTGGTTCAGGGAGGAGGAAAAGGAGGTAGTTTGGGGTGGGTGTTGTAGTTATGAAAAGATCTAAGCAGGAATGACTAGTTGAGTAAATACTTAATGTTCTTGTTTTCTTCTGAGTGTCAAGTGAAGAGAGGAGGGTTTTGGTTGTGGGTTATTTTTTTCATTGGGTGTGTCTCCTTTTCTTTAAGGAAACAGGTTGCTCTTTCTATTTATTTTGTTCTTTATTTTTCTAACTTTTAATGGCACCTTGTTATACTCTTGCCTGGGTCCAAAGTCAGGGCAGCAAGAAAGCCTGTGTATCTTGACTGAAGGGAGGCCAGTGGATTGAAGATGTGCCTCTGCCAAGCACTACAAATGAAGATGAGTGGATGGGTGTGGGCAGGAGTGGGGAATAAGACTGTGTGGGATGCCAGAGTAAATCTCCTTGACAATATAAGGGTAAGCTTAGAATCTTAAAAACTCTTGGTTTTCAGATCTGTGATGTAAATTCTTTCAGCTTGCTTTTCCGTTCAATGCACTAAATTGTTTATTTTCCCTGGACACTTGGATGCTTTTGTCACCAGGGTTTATCAGTGCCTGGCTTATCTTCAGAGTGGGTTTTTCTTCTCTTTCTCTATTACTTAATTGGACTATTATCAGAAATCTATTACTTGTCCTGCAGGGACAGCAATGGTGTTGCAGTACCTTCACTAAGCTTTGACTGCACTGATCTCAAGTCTCAAGATGTTTCCTGCCTGCCTTTAGTGGATTGCTTCCATCTGCCTTAGGGTTTTCCAGGTATAAGCATGACAATTTACTTGAGGAAACAGGTTTGGTCAGGGTAAGGAGTTCTACATAAATATAAGACACTAACACCAAGCGGCACCTTGTTTTGACAATCACAGTGTATTTAGTTGTTACATCTTCTGTTTCTCCTGTGCTTTAGAAATGTTCTGCATATTTCAACCATTGTTTATGTTCACTTGTTCCTCTGACCGTAGACTTGGTATAGCTAAATGTGAATCAGCTCTTTATTGTGCTCCAGAGAGTATATTACCAGTTTTGTTCAGCAATGTCCACTTAAATAGCATGTTGTGTCTGAGGAAGGATTGCTCATAGCTTGAATAATGCCATTCTTGTCTAGCACCTCATTCTAGTAGTTATATACTCCTCGTACAAGTAATAGGGGTGTCGGGAATGCTTTGCACAAGCCTATAGAAGAGCCTCACCTGTGTGTTCTGCAAGACGTTCAGAGGTTGCTGCAATGTGTCATGTTTGAACAGGTTCCAGTTAACACCTCCTTTATTTAACATTACAGGTGTGCTCTCTGAACTTACTGGAAAGAAGCCCTGGGTATGTTTATCTTCCCACAGCAACATGCACATTCCCAGACTCTTCTAGGTATCGTCAGTTTGACCAGAAGGAATATAAAATTTGGCTATTGATCATATCTTCATAGAATGGTTTTTGTTGGGAGGGATCTTAGAGGTCACTTTTCCAACCTCACTGCTATGAACAACGATACCTCCTGAAGCCCCATCCAACCTGGCCTTGAACACTGCCAGGAAGGGGGCAGCCACAGCTGCTCTGGGCAGCCTGTGCCAGGGTCTCACCACCCTCACAGGGAAGAATTTCTTCCTTATATACTACCAGTCCAAATCTACCTTTTTTCAGTTTATAGCCATTACCCAAGTCCTGCTTTTGTGGAGACACACTGGGTGGACTGAGTATATTGTCATGGCTGGAAGCTTTTCAGTCTCCCTCCCACCCCCAAGATTTGAAAGCTCACTTATCTTTTGCCCTCATTAAGGTCAGCTATTGCCTATGAAATACCCTATGTATTCACTATGCTCAGCGAAGTGTTAATCATTGACACAGGAGATGTTCCAAGTGTTGTGAGTGCTGTATGCTAGCCAAAGTCCCATCATCCCATGAAATCTGTTCCAGATCCTCTGGCTATAGTTTATTGCTGGATTATTCTTTATTAATCCCTGACAGGGTGCCCTGCTGATGGATGCAATGAGAAGGGAGGTGGTACTTGTTCACTTAAGTGGTGAACAGAGTGTTGAGAAGTGAGATGGCTGTTGATGGCAACCTGTATTTGTTTATTGGCCAAGGCTTTCAAAGAGGTGACTGGCAGCACCTTGTTACACTGCAGTTTCCTGGGTATGTTTGAGGATACAGGGTAAGCAGAGACTCTGAGCCTCCCTCGCAGCCCTTCAGCTTCCCCTCAGAGCCAAGGGATGGTTCACCTAGATTCAGTGTGTTTCTGAATGAACCCTGGCATAATCCATTATAAAATTGAGAGAGCGCCAGTCAGCCTTAAACTGTGTAAAACCCAAATTGGATCTAACATACAGGAATGGTTTAGATAAGCAGTTTTGTACATGTGAGATTATCTCTAAACCGACTTATATTCTGAGTTTGTCTCCTGCTATTAAAATCTTAGTCGCCCTTGGATCATAGCGCAGCCCAGTGAAGCATCACCCTCTTTCCCTTTGTGATAATGCCTTTCTAAGATATGACACTGCTCAGAAACATGAAGTGTGTCCTGAGTACTTTTGTTATAGTGCTCAGAAATAATTTCATAAGAGGAACTGCAGCAGTTCAGACAGAGGTCTTGTCTAGCATTATTTTTTTTGCAACAGTGGCCAAAGTTGAATACAGTATGCATGAGACAAATGTATGAAACCTCCACTGAGTATTCTGGCTTCTAACTATCTTGGCTTAGGGACTTTAAGACCACTGTGGCTTGTCTATTTACTAACATCTCCAGATCTCTTTCCCAAGTACTTATTAAGCCTGGCCTTGAACCCAGTAAAGTTTTGCTTCTGCCACATCTTTTGGCAAGGTTTTACATAATTCTGCCACATATGAATGAAGAATTGCTTGTTTGTTTTGAACAGGGATCAACTAGCTTTCTTTGGTGGCTCTTATTTCCTGTATTGAAAGACTCAATGAGCAATCCATCTCTCTGCATCTCACTGTCGCTCATGGTTCTGTGGCCCTCCATTGTTTTTCTCCTAAACTGTCTCTCTTCCAGGATGAAGTCTTAGCTAGCTGAGTTATTCCCTCTATGGAAACCATTCTTCTTCACTGCCTTACTGCATGTTTCTAATTGTAATGCTTTTTATCAGGTGAAGGTCTTGTAAGTGTATTTTTGTTTTCTGTTCCATTCTTAATTACTTCTAAAACTTGAATTACCTTTCTAACTGTTAAGAAACCCATGCCTGATATTTTCATGGCAATACAATAGCCCCAAAACTTCATATTTGAGTGGTAGCGACTACTGCAAAGCCAATCATTTTACATGTGCATCAAGCACCATATTCACCAACATGCATTACTTTACCTTAATCTGTGTGCTAGTAACTTAGTACTCCCAATTATTGGTTACTTTTTCCTGATGCATAAGTTTTTGGCTTTTATTTTCTGTTTTACACTTCAGTAGTTGTATCATTATTTTAAACTGTATGTCAAGCCCAGTTTTTACAAAAAGATCCCCCCCCCCCCCAAAAAAAACCCAACCAACAACCCAACTAGCTTTCTGCAGTATACATTTAATCTTTTTTTTTTTTTTAGGATTTGAAGATAATTTTTTAATAGACATAATTCAGTGTAAAAGCATAGTTGATCATCAAGAGCTGAAACACATTTTCCACGTAAAAGTGGCAGCATTCAAGAAAAAATGTGAGAGAAGGTTATGGAGAGGCATTAGGAAGAGCAGTGTGAGAAGAGCACAGCCACCAGGAGGTTCACTATGAGGAAAGGAGGGCTGACACACAGGAAGGACGGGTAGAGTGCAATGCCTTGAAGCAAAGATGAAATACTAGAATATGATACAAAAGGTGAAGGGGAAGCCATTGAAGAAACTTGAAGGGGAATTTGTATGCTAAGAAGTGGAGAAAGATGATGTAATACCTCTTGGCTTGATCAGAAAGGGAGCAGCCTCAGGATAATTTTTCAGGCATTTATTAAGTCTTCCAAAGCATAGATGAGTATAAAAAAGCAGCGCTCTAAAATAGCACTGTGTTGTGTGAGGTCCTGTGATGGTATTATTGTTGAAAGGTATGATGCTTTGGTTCAGCTGTGGAAATCTTAAAATACCTGCAAAACATCACCTGCCAGAAAAGACAGAGAATTTAGAAAGTCCATACAATGATATGGACACTACTGGAGAGGGCAGAAAACTTCTGTTGTTGAGGGAGATGTAGCAAGCTATCATCTGTTTTCCTCACACTGAGGGTGGATCAGAACTGGTCCCCATCTTCATCACTCATTAAAAGAGCCTCATGGAAGATGCTCTCTCTTCCTATCTTTGCTTTACCCAAAAGAGGCTTCCCTTCTATCGTTTCCTTTGTGATACTTGGCTCAAATCCTGTATATGTGGAGCTTGTCTTAGCTTTCATTCTCATTTGACGAGTACCAGTTATGTTTTTTGTTAGAAAAAGTTAAAGGGTATCTGTGATTCTCAGCTAGTGTATGTTGATGTAGACTTTTAAGCATGTAATCTTTATCATAACTGCACTTTGGTTCCTCTATTAGAGGAAGTGGGAATAATGACACCACCTGTAAAATGCTTCGATGAAAAATGCATGCAAGAAGTTAGTATTTTATTATTATGACAAGTTTTTCCATCTGATTATGTCCATGAGCATTCCAGGATGTTCCAGTTTACCTATTGAACAGGGGCAGAGGTTGAGGGATAAGGAAGGAAGAAATAATTTATTTCTAAGTCTGGCCATTTCTCCTTAATAATAATATACAAAGAACCGGACCTTTTAACAAAGTATAACTGGAGGAAAACTGCCCATATTTTTGCCAGATGCATAGGACATAAGCCAAGGTATGTTGAGATATTAGTCAAAAGATAATTTGGGCTAGTAAATGTGTATTCAAGACTCTGCTATCTCTGGTTTTTCCTTCCTGAGATAGCAGTATCTGTAAGGCCAACCAAGTGTTTTAAAAATTACTTCAGACTACTAAAACTGTATCTCAATTATCAGGTTTATACTACTGGATGCCTTAATCATATGCCAGGTTGCTGGTAAGGTGCAAATATAGAGGAATATAATGTCCTCCATCCATATTTTGGTAAGACTTTGGAAGAAATAATGTTTGTTAGGGAAATGGTTTGTTTTTTCTTGAAAAAAAACAAAAGCTTTTTTCTCCAAACCCAATATTGCGTTAACACTCTCACTAAAAAGATTGATTTTTATTGGCTATACTGTACTCCGAAAATCAAAACACTTTATGCTGATCTCATAATGTTACTTCTAGAAATGGCACAGAAAAATTGCTAGAGCTTTACATTTAAAGTAAAACATCAACAGATAAAGTGCATGAATAATTGTGAATGTGGTAAAAAGGGAGTCAAGCTGAGGAAAGGGAATATTTTATAAAATATTGAAAGCCTGCAAATCATACATGCTGTATAAGAGCAGTGTACATCACTATGTTTCTGTACTGACTGGGCACCACAGCCCAAAGTGTTTACATCTTTGAATGCCTTTAGAAAGCATATGTGGCATTAGGTCTTAACCTTATCACTGTTATTTTAATGATGATGTTTTTTATGTTTAATTTAACTGTAAATCATGTTAGTAGAGTTTTGACTGCTATGTCAGGGAGCTTAAAAACTGAGCTGAAGTTATTTCAAAAGCTAAGAATTTGTCTAGCCTGTGATGTTCAGTCAATATGATCCACTCAAGTGTGGAGCTGTCAGAAAGGACGCCAGTGGATGGTGCTTAATCTGCTCAGTTCTGAAGGGAAGTTGGACTCTTAGTATGATGTTAAATTTTTGATCTATCTTGGTTACAGTTAAATAGCCAATTTATGGATTTGTTAAGGGCATTAAGGGAGTCACAATGGCCTACAAAACACTGTGTGCTGTGCCATGGTACATTGTCTAGTCAGATATCCCTGGAGTGTTTATTTTTGCTGCATGGGAAACTATTTTTTCAGTTTAGTTCATTCACTCTGGTGTCTCATACAGAGTTGAGTAAATACTTCAAAAACCACATTGGCAAATGTTGGTTCAGATGAATCCTGCACATTCATGTCAGCAATCGTTAGGCTGTCTGTTTGCTTTCTTTTTCACAGGCATTCCTGAATCCAGTTTCCGTGTAGTCCCATAGAGATAAATCCAGGATGACTCTGTAGCTTTTGCTTGGGCATTATTGTAGATACAGAGTCCCCCTTTATCTTTGAGTCTGTGCTGATGTGGTCCTGACCATGTGTAAAAGATCATCCCCCTTCCTGCCTCCCCAGACAACTGAAAAAAATATCTTCCTGGGGAAGCCTGAAGAAGTTTATGGTCAAGGTGATGACCAGATTTTGAGCTGAATCTCTGGTAACATTTTTTTCTCTGCACACTTTTGCCATGCATATCCACAGAGCTTCAATAGGAAGATATAAGGGTGGTTTTTTGCCTCGCAGGTGATGAATATCCAAGTCTGTGCATCAAGCTATGAACTAAGACCATGCACAGGGTTACTGGTGGCCTTGCTTTTGCAGGAGAAAAGCTGATTAGTTTATGGTTTGTGGATAAGTGTTTTATGTTGGAAAGGTTTGAATTTCAGCCTGTGTTTCCCTAATGTGCTATTTCAAACAATCCTCCAGGAGAAACTGAAGCACAACCATTATGGTATCTTAGGGGAAAACAAGAAAAATATATTCCCTGTCTTTTCGTAATAATTGTCTAAAAGGCCTTACATTGAAGAATAAATGAGTTGGGAAGTGTAACGAGCCCAGATTTTTTTTTTTAAATTGCTCTGAACCTTTTGAAAACAGCCAGCTTTGAACTCAAAGCTACGTGACAGCAGAGCTTCACATAGCAGATACAAATGATGTTTTGCATTGTGTCTTAATGTTCACTGAAAAATTTAGTCTGGAAACTGTTTTTGCTGCATTTGGGCAAACAGGATTTTCACTGGTGAAAGCCATCTATTTATGTAGCATACAAAGACCTCTACTTACAGAAAACGTGCTATCAAGGCTCATCATGTTGGTTAACCATTCAACCCACTATCACTTGTTAGAGATAAAATTATACATGGATGGATTAAATGGCAGCAGAGCATGCATAAACACACAGGACTCAAATTTGCAAACACAAAATTAACCCAAGCGCCCAAGTGTCTGAAAATTCTTGCTTTTACAACACTTTGGCGTAAAGGCTTTTGCATTAATGTTGGAAATTGGACTGAAAAATATTTGTTTTCATCTTGATTCACGAAGATATTTTTTTTTCCTGGCACTTCTGAGTTCCATTTTTAAAAATCCTACAATAATCTTTCCTGGCCCTGCAACTTTATTTTTCTTTCTTATCTTTTTACATTATAAGACATTGTAAAGGAAAAAAATTACTTGGGATCTTAATCTCCAGGTGTGCTTTTTCCAGAGAGAAACCAGTAGAACATTTACAGTAATTAGCATACTTTCTATATTCTCATTTTGTTAATGATATATTTTTGAAAGCTGTGCAGTAATTACTGCCCACAGAGGTACATACTCTGAAATAAATTAATGACCAATGACCAATAATGATTATAGATGTAATAATGCATTGTGAAATATAGGTTAAAATAGATATTAGGAAGAGTGGTGGAAGATAAAATAAGCTGCACTGAAATGGTACTGTTAATGTGAAAATTATTTTAGGAGCTGATCAGAAAAATGTAGAGTAAGTAAGTTTCTAATCATATGCTAATATTAGTAATATTTTTATTTCCAAAACATTTCTTCAACAGGCTGAAGCACTATTGAGTAGAACTAACCTGTACAAGCTATGCTTATTTTGGATGAAACCTTTAGAAATGATATGAAACTTTAGAAATAATGATGAAGCTTTAGAAAAAATAGTTTATTGTTTAATGTTCTTATCTTACAGATTAAGATTCATACCATGTAGGTATGACTTTTTGAGAGCCTCAAACCAAATTTCTTTTTGAGCAGCTTCACCTTTTACAACAAAATACTGAGGGTGGAAAAAGCTCCTGCTCATATCTGTACAATTTCTGTATTTGCATAAAGAACCAAAAGGTTTAATGGTGATGAGTGTCCAATAGACTGATATGCTCTTACCATTCAAACTAAGCATAAAGCACACATGGAAAGCTTTTTTTTTTAAGAAATCGTATTTAATGAAGCAAGCCCTTACCTTCTGTTTTGGAGAGAGATTTATTTTTAGAAATAAAGGATTAAAACCAAGTCCAATAGAAGTTTTTAAAAACCCCAGCCAATTTTCATGTGTGTAGTTTTTTTTTAAAAATAATGTAGGAAAAGTCTTACTGAAACCCACCAAGTTGGTTGTTCCATAATAGGAGATGGACATCTTAAGCATCTTAAACGTTTGACCCTTTGGTCTTACAAAGCACATTTTCACTTTAACAAACTTTAATATGTGCAGGGTAGTTTAGGTCAACATCTGTGCTGTCCTTGCCCATCTCAAAACATCTTGGTTTAAGGAAATACAGCTTTTGAAAATAAGCTCACCTGGAGGAGTTTTGTTCTTTAAACAGTGCGGCAATAGACAGCATAAAAGTAGCTCTTTCCTTAAATCTTCAATGTTCTCATCTTTGAAACCATGAATTTTGGAGGTATGTGCAAAAGATGAGATAACTACCAATTGAATTTTGACCCGGGACCTTCATGCTGCTTAAATTTGCCCAAAGTGATGGATTTAGCTCTACTTGGGCTCTTGTTAAGATACACTATCTCACAGTGGGTTATAGTCTGATTTTTCTTTCCAAGTTAATAGAGCGTAAATAGAAAACATGCCCTGCAAGTGGACAATACAGGGAGGAGAGGAAATCTATAAAATCCAAATGTGGGTATAAGCAGTTGCGAGGCCGTTATCTGAAGTGGTTATGTCATCTTACACCAGCAGAAAATTCAGCCCTCTATATTTGATTCCTAAATCTCACCTTACATCAGATGTTCAAAGGTTCAGATGAATAAGATATGTCTCCGTAAAGTGTGTTTTAAATTAAAAGCTAGTGAAAAACATGTCTCTCAATTTCTGGATGACAGTCTTGGAAAATGTGTTTCAACTGGCAGCTGCCCTCTTCCTATTTTACTCCGCCCTCACTAAGAAACCGGTGTCCAGTGACGTCGTAATATTCTTGACAAAAACAATAACCTCTCTTTGGTTCATCTTCCCCATTTTGTTCTGGGTGCTGAGAGGTGGCTTTGAAAGGGCAGAGTGTATAAGACAGAAATATTTCTTGAGGGTAGGGGGAGGATGTTCTCTCGTTTGAAAGAAACCAAGACTTCCAACTGATTTTAATTTTATTTTTAATGTTCATGGGAACCAGTCTTACATGCCTGGCTGAATTCAGAGTTTGGATTTTTGGCAGGTTTTTATTTGAGCCCAGCTTGGCTGTTTTTCAAAATGTCCAGATTGCTCACATTAAATCTGAATAAGCACTACCCACTAGTTTAATCAGAGTCATCTGGTACACCTCTAATTAGTGTTAGTTAAAGTTGAAATTCATAATACGAAATGCTGCATTTTTGGGATGTATTTAGTAAACTCCTGAATATAAAATTGTAGGAGGGAAAAGAGCTTTTGCAATATTATTTAGAATTTGGAGCGTGTAAGTTATGATGACAATAACACTATGGTAACAAAATAACACTGTTACTGAAAAATGCCCCAAAAACTAGTCTTTTGCCACTTAAGCATGTATGCACATATACAATGTGTGTAGATACAAATACATTTATGAACTTGAATTGTCCTGCTAATCTAATAATTGACTATAACTATACATTGCAAACAAATCAAGAAAGTGTGTACACATCTGGGAGTATTTCAGCAATTATCAAATAAGCATGTGACCCTTTTGGTTTAGATATAAATCATTTCCTAGTCTTTATGCATTCCAATAACTGATATGTAAACAAAGTGCTCTAAGAGTATCTCTTATTTTTTTAATGTAATTGACATGTTTGCCTGAGTCAGAACCAGACCATTAGTATGTTACTGCAGATTACAAAAAAAATGAAGCTGGAAAACTGCTTGTGCAATTATTGGCTCTAAAGAATTACATCATGTCACCCCAATCTAAATTTTTTGTAATCTATACTGATGCGGTGCTTGTTTATATTGAGTTCTTACCTGGCTCCTTGCCTTTGAAGATGTTTTAACTTTTATTGTGTCAAGAAACACCAATATAAACAGTGAGTACTGCATTTGATCTATTTATTGAACTGTTCCCCAAACTAAGAAAGCTACATTTATGATCTTGATTTTTTTCAGGTGTCATTTCTAAATACTAGAGAACTGGTGAACCGTACTCTTATATTTTGCAGATGAGCTATTGTTTTTACATGTATAATGTAACAATAGCCCAGAGAGATTTATGTCTTGCCTCAGATGTTCTTGTTTCTCAATCATGCTTCAATTGATACTCTGGACATAGAAATATAAATTATATATATATTTTTTCTTTTTCTGGACACATTTCAGCTTCACTATTCAAGGATTGAATGGATCGTGATTACAGAGTCGTGGTTTGTTTTTTTTTTTTTCAAGGGCATCTGTTCTTAGCCACAGCTGAGGATGGGGCCCACTGAGCCGACTGGAAGGATCCACCTAGAATTTGTTGAATTAAGTCCTTGCACCTGGATATAATTGTCATGCTGCTGTGCTGGGGTTTTCTTAAGCTACTGGTAAAACAAATTAGCTCAATTTAAACTGGCATCCAGTAGGGAAGCAACAACTCACCTCATATAATGTTTTTCAAATAATTATTTTTCTATTGCCAGTTTTGCTTCATGAATATTTTCCTAAAGGCAGGATGAGTTGTTGGAATTTTTTTAAGTTAAACACAAGAAGCAAGAAATAGCATTCTGCTTTGCATATCTGCTGAGTTACAACTAGTATTAGAGTAGTAAGTGATTACTGGTTTTATGTGACTATATCTTAGATTTATATATAAAATACATTGAAAAGAAGGTGATAGCAGATAATGCAGATGGAAGAATGCAATGTTACAGCAACATCCCTCACTCTCCCAAACTGGTCTCAATGTATTTTGTGTACCTTTTGCCAGAATTAGCACGGTGATGGTACAGCCACTTTTATATCTGGGAAAGATTCATGCGAGTTTGTGTTTGGTTTTTTTTCAGAACAGTAGACAAAGATAGTCATTTATGTCTGACATGGGAATTTGTATAAATACCCTGGGATCTAATTTCCTTATGTATTTGAGAGCTGTTTGAACTTGGCAACAAAATTCACAAGCTTCCTGGAAGGTCCACAAAGGTTCATTGCGCTGGTTGGACTTGCAGTAGCAGGACCTTGTGTGAATCCCTGCAACGTGTGCATCTGTGTTAGCTTCAGCTTTTCCCAACATTCTCCAAATATAGACTCTGGGGAGGAAACAAAGTAGTATCATCTTTTCAGCTGAATATTTCAGGCTGGCTTCTGAAATGGAAGAAATAGTACTTTCTACCAGTGCTCTGAACAGTATATATTGTATTAGCAGGTGACATGCTGATTTAGGGAGGACAGGGGTATGTTACTAAGCATGGATGGAAGTTTTTGATGTGTCTGGAATCACCCCAGTGCAGTTGCTTCAGCATCCGACCAAAGATGCTTGTCCTGTCACTTAAATTGCTTTCTGAGGCATTGCTCAGATGACTAAAAGATAACAATATGGACTTAAGCTGCTGCTTCTTTGTTACATTTTAAAGACAATTCAAGAATATGAATTATTTTTGTGAGACCAAGACTATATTTTACTTTAATAAATGGACTCCTGATCATCCTCTTAGAAACTGTGGCAGAAATATAGATGCATGCATTATCATAAACCGTCCTCTAAGCCACATTCTCTTTTAATATTGGGTAGCCTCAAATGCAACAGGAATGTGAATTAGGAAAGCAGTGCTTTTTTGAAGGATGGCAAAATATCCAGAGATCAGAAGTTAAATGCAGAAGCTACTGTCAGTACTTCACTTGTGCAGTGAATTTCAAATTTTGGAGAGCGTGTATGTGCAGCAGTAGGGGCAAGCACAGATGTTTCTGTAGCTCTCAGTAAGAGTTTACTTGTGCAAGCGTTAGCTCCGTGTGTCACAAATTCTGTTACCTGAAGAGCTGTGTGTGTGGCACTGACAGCTGTGGGGAAGTGTTAAAAACACGAAACGCAGAGAGACTTGGGTGAAGGCAGTTTTCAAGTGACAGCTGGTTCCTAACTGGAGACAGTTTCAAGGTGTGGGGCAGTTGGTTGTTTTTAAATTGCCTCTGTTATAAAGCAAATTTTGTTTTTCAACTGCTGGACCTGATTCTTGTTGACAGAGCAGCCCGTTTCCTCCACTCCAGTGGCGTAACAGGCCCTCCCCTGTCACGTGGATTTGCCACCACTGCTCCAGCTGGAGGCTGGGCACGGACCGGGGTGCAGAAAATTCACAGAGCAAAAGGGGCCAGAACATAAAATAGCATTGGCTGAATTATCATTATCTGTCTTCTGTGGAAGAGGAGGCCACGGGAGAGAGTTACTATACCCTAACTCATTGTACCGATGCACACCCAGAGTGAAGTTTTCCTTTCAACTGAGATAGCCCTGAATCAATGCATGCGAGAATGGGCAAGCAAGTTGCTCTCATACAATATTCCTTTTTATAAGCTCATTTTTCTTGAGCTTCAGGGGAGAGAAAAACCTTCAGTTTTCCCTCAAAGTCATGTAACAACTGTGGCTGGTGGAAAGGTTGCCTTGCCTTCTCTCTGTGCTCCCTCTCCTGTCCAGGCTTCCAGGGAGGAAGGAGAAAGTAGGAAAAGCCAGCAGCAAACTGAGTTTAAGATTTTCCTTCCCCCCCACCCCCTCCTTATGTGATGATAATCCTAGGCCTGCACTTAGAAGCTTCCAGTGGGAAATTAAGCTAAACTGAAAAGCATAACAAAACCCAAATCATCTCAACTGCAAGAATTCCTCCAGTGTTTCATTCTTTAATGCTTATTAATAGAGACAATACTAAACCCAAAAGGAAGCTAGCAATATCCTGTTCTTTTTCTTTTTAGTTATAGCGTGGATTTTTGTTTAGTAAACTCCATGTCAGATCTTCTAATTTAATTATTGAACTCACAATGTGAATAAACGTACAGACATGACTAATAGCATTCTCTTATAATTTCATTACAGGGTAATAGACATGTGGTTTTTAAAACTGATTTTTTTTCTTCTGTTACAGAGTGTTTATAATATAAATCAACTCTCACATCCTGCTTTCTTTTTCTCCTTACCCTCTTTTCATTTCTTTTTAGATTTGATTCATAGAAAAATGCGAGTGATGCGTGCCACTGATTTGGGTCATCTGCACGCAATTCAAAAGGAAAAGGTGATTTTTTTCATTGCCTGCCAAGTAAGAGGGAGAGGTGTAGGAAAAAGTGGATTTATGCATAAAACACAAAACTCCAGATGAAAGAATGGACCTCTTTTATCATCATAGAAAGAATCCATCTGCAATAATTACCAGTCAGGCTATCCGCACATTATGTTACTTCATGACATCTGAGAACTGCTGCACTTCTTGAACCAATAGCCACTATATAGCAACCAGCATCAGTCCTGAATGAAAAAATTGGCCCAACCGCTGGTGAATGGCACTCAGTAGGTTTCCCATTGAACTATGCTACGAAACAATGATGCACATTGGTAAATCACCGTGTGTGCCTTTCAGTTCTTATGCATATCCCATACTGGACAGCTTCCATTCACTCTGGCACCCACTGCAAACAAATGTAACTATGCATCAGAGATGAAAGTGAAAATGCATATGTTAAATCCCAAATGGAAGCAGAAGAGTGTAATATATACATAGTTGCTTAGCAACAAACATGTTTTGGCCACAGGAATGGTGACATCAGTCAGAGGAGCAAGAGGGAAGCTGCTCTGCCCTTCTTGTCTCTCTCTCTAGAAGCCTCATAAAGGTCTTTCCTTATTTCTTTCGAAGCAGAAGAGAGAGGGCTGTTGTAGACACTTGTTTATGTTATTAATGCAACAGACTGTAGGACAATTGGGCTTTTCTTTGAGCAGGGAAAACCATTTTAATTCTGTGTGTCTGTCGTAATGGTGCCCGTACAGCCAGGTGTTTGATCCTCGCTTTACGGCTCACTGCGGAGGCCCTCAGCTGAAGCGGTCAGACAGAAGTGCTAAGTCAAAAATACATGCTGCTGGAATTTAAAAAAAAAATAAAAAAATTGGTGCCTCTCATTCTGGTTTTGACCCTGTCAAGCTGTTCACTTCAGAACCTAGAAGCTGTTAATCTACTGGCAATGCACATTCATCCAGCTCTGTATTTTTTCAGGAAAGCAAGCAAGATTTATTTCAGTAAATCACAGAGTATCTATGACCAGTAGATAGGTATTTATCAATTCCTTCCATTTTAGATGGTCTGAATGGCTCTTCTCTCCTTTTCTCTTTCCCTCCTCTTCCCCACGTTCTGGCACACACACTGCTGTGCTGTCTGCAATGGGAGAGAGCTGGTAAGTCCTGGTTCAAGTTAAATGCACCCCTCCATGCAAGTAGCTTTTACTGATACAAACTTGAGCACCGGGTGTAGCTGGCACAGAATGTGCCTCATCCTTTCAGCAGTTTGCCTGCTGCACTGGACTGTAACATCTTTCAGGTACAGAAATATTGCACATTCAGGTTCGAATCGATCTGCCACCCTAGATTGCTGCAGGCACATCCCTGAATACATTATTTTTGAGTGTTTCCTTTTAATTTAGGGTAATGAATGTACTTTGGTGGATCCCCAGTGGGGGGAAAGAACGTTTCAGGCGTGCACTTCTCCTTGCAAAGAGGGCTTTCTTGACAGTGTGAGAGACATGTAAGAATGCAAGATATATTGAAGAACTCAAATGAAATTAAAATCGTGGATGAAAGCAGGGTTAAAGGACCATTATAGTAAAATAAGGCCTTTATTTCCATTCATGAAGCTATTATGTAGATAGTGTTTTACTTGCTCTCATTTTCTGTGAATTCAGAGAGACCCTTTTTCATGTACCAGCACATATCAAATTGACAAGGTATAACCAATAATATCTTGCACTTACCATGAGATTAATTTTGGGGAAAAAGTGTGCAATTCTGAAAATATGGAGGAACTTTAGACAAGGTGGGGTGGTGGTGCCTCGGAGTAGACAAGGCAAATGAGGTCATCATGGAAGGGTGGACCAAAACAGAAGGGAAGACAAAAAGGCTGAAAATAATTTATGATAAAAGGCTGGAAAACAGGAACAAATGTGATATTGACTCTTTCTGAAGAGAGAGATTATTTTCTTTCCTTGAAAAATAAAAAAAAATAATGATCAGGAACTTGAAGGATATAGTTGCTGTCCTGAAGAAAGTCACGGTGGATTCTTGTCTTCATATTCTCTCTCTGACTTAAAGCATTTCTCCTAGCATGGCTTTCAGCCTGAATGGGAGTACCATGTAGCCTGGTCCTGCAGAAATCAAACTAACATAAGGGTCTGGAGTTCATGGCTAGTTCCTCAAAAAGGCAACAGGTGGAACTGGTATCCCATATCTGAATTTGATGAAGTTGGCAGCTTGAGCAATGAGCTGAAATTTGTTAGGTGGGGATTAACCCAAAAAAATCCTCCTAATGTGTTACTGTGCTTTCCCCTTGTAACCTCTTCTAATTTTTGAAAAGGATGACTATATCAACTGAAAAGATAATTAAACTGGAAACAAAAATAGATGTTATAAAGGCCTGTTAGATTGCCATTATTTTAAATGTGAATTATCAAAAAATTTAACGGTAAATGCTCTCATTGGGTAGAACAAGATTTTACAATTCACATTACTTACCGAGCTCTAATTTATTTTCCAATGTATACACTTCAGTTTATATTTCTGTGCCTCTACTCTTTAAACACAGGCTCAATGGTTTGTCAAGTGTTGGCTTTCTGAGAAGTGTAATTTTTCTAAAGGAATTATTGTTGTCTTTTATAGTTTACCACATAGATGGACAAGTAGTTTCTTTTTAAAAAAGTTAAGCCTTAATGTTAAGCAAAGATTTTGAATCAATCCATGTTTTTAGTAGTTGTGTTGTGAAGCTCCAGTCAAATGCAAAGTCTCTGTAAAAACATCTTGAAGGTTATGAATAATTGTAGCTCATATTTTAGTCTGCCTTGGATTTTCCTGAAAGGTGGGATAGAAATAGGGGGAATGCAGTGTAGGAAACCACATGAAGATTCATGTCACAATATCCATGACAAGTTCACTAGGAGTAAGTTTTAAATTTGCAAGATTAATGATAAGAGCAAAGCTGGAATGGAACCATGCAAGTTCTGAGTGTCACTAAGTTCTGCTGAATGATCTCTAGTTTTCTGTCCCCTCACCTTTTAGACAGATGACATGTCTTCCCCCCATTGCATTTGTTGTCATGCCTGTAGTAGGCTCTGTACGATCTGTACGGACTGTTCTATCATGTCACTTGCAGTCACTTTGATACTCTTAGCAGCTACACTGGTCCAAGTAATTTGGCTTTAAGTAAGACTTGTGAAATCATGTCACTATTCATATGCAGCTCATCAGGACACATTATATGTCTTATAGGAAAAAATAGTAAATAAGAAATATCTCAGATCTTGTTTAATCTCTCCCTTTCTTGATAAGCTCATACGCAAGCTAAGGAAAGAGAGTTGAGAAAACCTGCAACAGGATGGGTGTTTTCCCAGTTGGAAAAACCATACTTGGAGATCAGTAATCAATGAGACACTGGTCAAATGGAAATCTGCACCAAGCAGGATCCTGTGTTGGGCTCTGGTCTCGTTGAGTAATGTCAGTAGCATCCTGGGTGTGAGAACAGACTGTGCTCATTACATCCACAAAGAACGTGAGTCTGGGAAAGCTGCAGTTGTGTGGGAGGGTGAAACTGGAAATCAGGTTGAAGAAATGATTGGGAAAATGTTCTTCACCGAGGACAGAAAATAAGTGGTACTTACTCTATAGACAAAAGGAAAAGTCAGCTGTAGAAATGCAGAATGGAGAGCAAAATATTTGATTCTAAAGAAGGGGAAGTTATGATGGGCTCAGCCTGTACTTAAGCCTTCAAAAAAGGATGTTGTGAAAAAGAAAAATGTATTACTGAGATTTTTATTTCAATGAGCATAACCTGGAAGTCAGGTGTGTGTGTTCTTCTTGCCTGCTCATCATGTCAACCTTTGGGCATTGCTTTCCACAAAGGACATGGAGCAAAGGAGAGAATCCTGAGGCAAATGGTCAGAACAGCTGGCAGGGAAATCTGATGGATGGGAGCTGTGTGCAGTGTACAAAAGGGAGCACAGCAGTCTTCAAGCATGTAAAAAGTTGCTGCAGAGAGGAAAGAAATGAATTGTTTAACACTTTTTCTCTGAATTGATATGATAATGTAGACTGCGAGCCCTCCAAGAAAAAAAAAAAGTTAGCAATTATAAAAGTCATAATTAAAGAACAGATCAAATTGCTTAGGGAAAATATGTGCATTTCCACCGGCGAAGGACTTAAAAAACCTAGTTTAAATAAATGTCTGTCAAAAATAGCAAAAACAGGTACAGTTGATTTTTGGCCTCTTAGAATCTCTTTCGTCTCTGCTTTCTATTATTTTCTCCAAGTGGATTCTGCTGCTGGAATGTTTGTTGGTAAAGCCAGCAGTCAAAATAATAATGTAGAAGCAGAGCCCTGTAAACACAGAGGATCTGGTATGGTTTCTAGTCATGTCATTCAGCCTCCAGTGGAAAGTGCCAAGATATGTGCTTTGGAAGACTCGTAGGGCACATAGCTGCATGTCAGCCTATTTCAATTAGTGTGTTGAAATGGCGGATTACACATCTCTATAAAAATTAAATTGGTCTCATCCCTGAAATTATAACAAGCCCGAGGATCCAGTGGAAAATCAAATCTTGAGCACCTCAATTTCAGGGGCCACTAAAATGCATTGTACCAATGTCTCTGTGGCACCCCATTGCCATTGCTTGTCCCCACTGAATGTCCCCTTTCACATGGTGTGGGGGGTCACAGAGACAGGGATCATTCATGGAGAGCAGTCCCTAATGGATGGCTTTCTGCTCAGACTGTGTTGGCTGCTGAGATGTCAGTGAGCCTAGGAGCCTTTGTTCTGTAGTTTCCTGACAACAGTCTTGCTCTCTTAAGTGCCCATATTAGACATGGAATTTAGATGGATTTTGAGTGTTTAATGACACATGTACCCCCACTGCAACGTGTAACTGTGGTACGCTCTAACACATCATGCATTTACACTCATCATGTGCCCCAGCCAGGAACTCAGGCGAGCTGATGGCTTGTAGTTTCCCTTGTGTGTTCACCCACTTCCTTCTTTCAAACCTTGTCCTCCTTCAAATCCATCTGTGGCTCATGCCACCAGCCAAAACATATGTGTCCCTCAAGCTCTGGGCAGATCTATCACATTAGACGCAGACTGGAAAACTTCTTAGATTTCCTTATTTTTGATTCATGCCAGTTAATGTGTGTGGACGTCCAGTTTCTGTGCAGCTGTTGGTCACAACTGTGGTTCCTTCTACCTGTTCTACCCCCATCCCACAGGCAGCCAAGCGGTGGTCTTTCCTGGTGGCTCCTCTGCACACTCTGTCCATGCAGCTCGTGGTCAGGCTCTGAAAGTCTCAGAACTATGTGTAGCTGACCAGCGGGAGGCTGATCCTGGCAGATCTTTCCATCCAATGTTGGGTGGTGAGTAATTCCAAGGGAAAAGTGAATGCAGAGCCAAGATGGAGCAAATTTCCTGGGGATGGAGGCTAGCTCTCCATGTGTGGATCCATACTCTGTACATGAATGCAGTGACATTTCTGTCTCTTCAACATGCCTTCCAAATCTGTGCTCAGGATGTCTCATTCATCAGATGTGGGTGGATTTGCCATTGCATTTCTTGTGGACCAAGGCACAGAGTTCTTGGGAAATGATCTCAAGAGATATTATTTCCATAACTCTCATCCTCAGGAACTGAGGGAAGGGGGTAGGGGAAGATTTGTAAGGCTAACTATTCTACAAAGAAAAAACCGCCACCCCAAACCCTGTATTTGTTGCCTCAGCTTTTAATTCAGTTCGTGTTGGGACAGACATTGGATGTCAGGACAACCCCAGTAACTTTTACTAGCAGTCCTTAATCTGTGGCTGTGCCCTGGCATGCCAGCTAGTCCTCTTCCTCTGCCTGATCCCCTCCCCATCCCTCATAGCCCCTGTGGACCACACCAGCCATCACAGAAAATGTGAACAAAATATTTTTGTGCAATGACAATGACTGCAGTACATCAGGAAGGGCAGCTGCCTCTTGCTGCCACAGCACAAAGCTCTTCAGATGAGGGTTTAGGTGACAAGTGGGAATCACAAAATTTGGGTGTGAAGGTTAGCTGCTCTCCACTTATGCTCATACCACATTTCCATTGACAGCCCAGAAATAAAAAGCAGATAGATATTTTAGGAGGTGCAAAGGCAGTATCGATAGCATGCCTGAGATTCTGGGGATTTCCTGGGCTGCACTGCTGCTGGAGTCCAGTTTTCAAGAGAGGTGAACTGGTGGGATAGCAACCGACTTAATTGCCCCCTGCCTGATATTTTTCTTTGCTTTTCTTTGCTTCTTTTTCAGCAGAGGGGAACATTTGGCATGGCTGCTTCTGAAAGGAAAGGCTTGGAGGCCCATCTTCCGGCCTGCTTCAAAATAATTTTTATTTTTTTCAATTTCCCAATAAATGAAACTCCTGCATTATTTAAGATGACATCAATGTGTATGAAACAAAATGAATTTTAAATGGAACTGTTTTGAAATGAAAGTGTTCTTTTCAGACAAGGCCAGAAAAAAATGCTTTGCAACTTTTCTGATCTGTTTGGTTTTAAAAGTGCAGAGCTGCTGAAATGGCCACGTTCCTTGAGGATTTTTTAATTTTGAAAAAGCAACCTTTTCTACCTGGAAAGCGCTGCCCAGCTCCAGCTAGAAGCCTAACAGCCCTGGGGTCTTGTGGTGGGAATTTCTGTGGTGCATAAATCACTTGTGTAGTTATGAAAACTTTACCAGGGATCAGATTTATCATATTTAATGTCTTAAATATTGGTCGAACAATGCATATTAAATCCTATGTACTATAATTATTTCCCGATCGATTCCATATTTATAGCATTAATCATTTCTCTGCAGTTAATTAAGAGAATTGATGGCTCTTTAGGCTTCCTTAAGCTGATCCTTTAAATCAGTCTATCGAACAAGATCTCCATTACCCAAATACGACACCATCACAATAGCCGTAGAGAGGCCAAAGAGACAGGAGTCCAGATCTGGAGGGTATCCACGGGGACTTGACAGACAAAAAAGTAATATTTCAAGCTTGTGTCTCAGAGGAATAGGGAAATAATAGCAATGTAATCGAGGGAGTGTTTGTGGAGCCCTTATAGTTTAAAAACCTTTTGCTTCAGCCGCACTAATACTCTGAAACAAGGACGCTGATTATATGACCAATTGTTTAGCATGTGTTCCTAAACTGGTTTATAATTACCAAATTAATCTCTCCGAGGTATTAAAAGCCTATTTGCACAATCTTTGTAAAACTAAAAGGGGAGCAATGCACTTTACCTGTGTTGATACAGAGCCCTGCAAATAGCAACTATTTGTTTTTGTAGCTGTTGTGGCTCTGGGAACAAGTAAATATAAACAGCAGGAAACACAAATACAGAGGCAGTGCAATTGGAGGCTGTCAGGAAGCAGTATGGTGGCTTCAGGAGCTGAATTCGGCTTGAAATAAGCTTTGTCTCAGTATGCGTAAGAGGCTTTGGCACTGTATCAGACCTCTGGGGAAGCCACTCAGCAGGGTGGGGATTACTATAGTTTGTGCTTCCCAATTCACAGCAAACTTGCTTCCCTGTCATACTCGTGCATTAACTCTCTCTGTCCCACCTCGGTGCTTTTTGTGGGGATTTGTTTGCTTTCTAGCAAACAGCCTGACATCTGCTAGTTGAGAGTGGAGGAGAAAAACCCCCAGCACACATGACTGAGCGACTGCAGAGCGCTTCCCCTCTATGGCAAGTGAGAGAGGCACAAAGATGGCTAATTTTGCCAGGCTGGGTAATTCTCCTCTGCAATGGATGTGCTGTAGTTGCTTTGACAATGCCATCTAAAATGCAAATGAATTATGCCTGCATATAATAGCTGGCAGTGTTGTGTAGACCTGCCGCTGGTATAAACTTCCTCCTAATGATTTTTTTCTCTCTCTCTGCGAACACATGGACTCCACTCTCCCTTCTGAGGTTCGCAAGGGTTAATATTCTCTTAGCTGTGGGAATATTTTGCGTTAGGAGAAACTCCATGGTTATTCCTAACACATGACTATCAAAGAGTCAGATTAGCCGAGGGGGAGGGGAAAGGCTCCTGAGTTTG
The DNA here is from genome assembly GCA_027925045.1 of Hypotaenidia okinawae. Taxonomy (NCBI): domain Eukaryota; kingdom Metazoa; phylum Chordata; class Aves; order Gruiformes; family Rallidae; genus Hypotaenidia; species Hypotaenidia okinawae. Next base: position 13,624,843 of record BSDF01000010.1, read on the forward strand.
CACTTCCTGTCTCTTAATAAAGCTGAGATTCCAGAAGTATTTAATATCATTGTGGTTTACATAGGAAATTGTCTGAACACTCTTAGTAAGTAACTGAATATATGGCTGTTATATTAAATACCATTTGTCCAAGATCGTTTTTCTTTCAGTTATGTTAGATATCTGGAAAATGTTGTAAAAGCAGGATCTTGTTACGGTGCACAGTTAAATGAGCAATTATAAAATGCAGTTTTAAGAATTTAAATATCTAAAATGTATTGAGAAATGTGAGGTGCACCAGTACTAAAGAAACAACAGCAATTGTTTTATATGCACTGCTAAGGCAATAAAATGTGGATTCCTTATGTAGGTCCAAATGTAGCAGCTGGATTTGACTTTATGAACCATGAAAAATAGTTCCCATCTGGAAGTTGATGTTGAATAAAGATGCAACAGTAAGGCTGCATCTTACATGTAACATTTATACATTTCCAACTCAATACAGCACTAGTATTGCAGAGGAAAGAGAGAGAGGGAGGGAGGGAGGGGGGAGATGGGAATATACAAATCAGAAGCCTCTGGCCAACATTTTAATGTGTGTTCTCTAATTTAGGAGCCTCAGGTTTTGGCTGCTTGGCTGTTTGGATGGACTTTTGTGTCCATCCAAACCCTACCAATAGTCAACTAATAGTCAACACTGTACAAGTAAGAGAAGGCGTCTGTCTTCCACCACGTTCACTGCTTCAAAGACCATAGTCTTCATCTCTGTCAGAGAAATAAGAAAGTCATTATTTTGTGATATTAACCCCCCAAGGCACCCCTTATGGCCCCCTACCCCCCCCCACCCCCCGCCATCAAATTGGCATTTAAAAGTGCATTCACAGAGCCTGCAAATCAGGAAGTCTGTTTCAAAGTGGCTGCAAGCTGAAGCTGGCCCTTCCCTCTGCACCTGCACCCTGTCATGAGCAACGTCTGCAACAAGCAGATCCCACAGCTTCATATCCAAATCCCCAAATCATAAGGTGCCCAGGATATCCTACTTCCTCTTGCACACAAATAAGAAAGTCCAGCTTAGAGAGCTTTTTTTTTTTTAAATCTGACCCCATAGAAAATGATTAATTTTGAAAGTTTTTTGTTAAATTCATGACATCCCAAGGATTTTAAAAATCCAAATTACATACAAGCATAGTCCATGCTAAATCCTTGCACTGTAAATAAGATTGTAAATTCTTATTAATAACATAAGGCAACAAAAAGCCAATAAAGGAATGAAGCTTGAACATTTTATTGGCTCTTTTTTCTTTCTTGAGCAAGAATTATTTCTAATGCTAGACGAAGTGTTAGAAGACGTGATGATCCCCTTTGGCTTTTGCCTAGAAGCTGTTGTGAGGTTTCTTTAACTGCGAGACTTTCATGGTGGCCCCAGTGCTGCAGTACATCTGGTTGAAAAGATTTCCTGTACTTTCCTAAGACGGTGCTGTTATTGTTCCTGTTGCCCTGGCCATTTCCATGAGATTTTAAAATGAACCAAGGTCCCACATCCATGTTTTGCAAGGCAAAAATTTTAAAGTGGGGGAAAACTAAAATCAAAGTTGGATGTTGTGGGTATTCACAGTGATGGGAAGCTTGACGTGCCCTCAATGTGTCTTTACCGTGCATTTGAAATAACAATGCACCCTGATGCTTGCAAACTGTATTTCTTGAACATAGGAAATAAGAACCACATATGTTTAATATACTAACATGCGCAACGCTCACTTGGTACATGTGGCCCACTGATGTGATCGTAGGCTTTCCTCCAGGTAGCTCTTCAAATCAGAGATCAGTATCACACTTTCACCTCTTGGTACCCTGAGATCCCACACCTACATGGCACTCTGCTGCTTGTTCGTGTATGTCCTCTGCTGCCTGTGGCTCTGGAGGTTTGTCCCAGGAAGGCATGTGGTTGTGTTTGTCTGCACGTGTGCATAAGGGAGGGCATAATCCCTTGAAAGAAATTGTGTCACAGACTAAAAAATCTGCCACGGCCCTTTTTGGAGAAGTTTCTGAAACTGGACCGAATGTCTGTGATTTTGGCAAGGTATTTTCAGTGGAAGGATCTTGCGGTTCTGGCAGATGCTCCTCAGGCCAGGCCCCAGGTGGCTGGTCTGAATTTGCAAGTGAGAGTGGGAGAAGCCTTCTCCCTTGCTCCTCAGCAAATGAGTCAAAGGCATGCTCCTTGGCTAAAAGCATTCTTAATGGTAGGGTCTGATAATAGCATCATGAGCATGTTTCAGAAGCGATTCACACATACAAGTTTAATGTCTCAACAGTGGCCAAGGCCCTGAAGGTGTGCAGGGGTGTAGGCTGTCTGTGCAAAAGTGAAGCTGGAGCACCCACAACCTCTGCCTGAGGGGGTGCATTTGGGGCCAGGCTGGCTGGCTGGCAGGCAGGAGAGGCCAGAGGCAGCTTTGCAGCAGATTGGGGCTGCAGATAGAACAGGAAGGTCAGGAGGAGCTGGTGAGGTTTGAGGAGGTAGTAATGGGGAGGGGAGAGGCTCTTCCCCCTTGAGTCTGAGTGATCGATCCTCAGTTCATCCCTTTCCTGGACGCACCAACATCCTTCTCATCTCATGGGGCTGTCCCTGCTCTACGCTGCAGCCTCTGCATGTACCCCTGTGCACTTGGGCTGTGGGAATGAGGGCAACCAGATGGGAGCAAGGAGCCATTTCTGCTCCTTCTGCCCTTCAAGCAGGGGGCTACAGGTCCTTGACTCCCCTTGTCCTGGTGGCAAGAGGAAGAGCAAAGGGTTGTATCCATAGCAGCATGCTGTTCAGTGTCCAGGAGCCAGTTCCTTTCTCCTCTCGCCTCAGCAGAGCAGATGATCAGACACTACCTACTTGGTCTGAGCCTTGAGCCTGCTCTGGACTCAGTACAATGACCATAAACATTTGTTAGCTCCCCTGTCCAGCCTCTGTGAAAAAACCCAAAAGGCTTGGTATAAGACTGTAATGCTGGCTACAGCATACAAAAAGGTGACTGTCTCTCTCCACCATATATTTACATTTATTGTTCAAGTTAGTTTTGTAATTAAAATGGCATTAAAAAAATAAATATCTAGGCTTCCAAGTCCCAGATATCTTTGCATCCTCAAACTTGTGAGGAAAAGAAAGATTTTTGCAGGGAGGATAATTCTATTCCCAGTTGCAGAATCTCCAGCCTTTTCATTGTTTAATTCACGTGCATGCAAATGCAGGGATTGTGCAAGCCTTGGCAGGCGATTGTCTGGAAGTTGTTCCCACTGCTGAACAATTGAAGCGGCTAGGTTTTGTGGAGGTTGGCAGTCCATTCCAAGACTGCTGAATCTAGGCCAGGACTTAAGGCAGACCTGCACGGTGCTATTAGGGAGTGTAGGTTGTGTGCAGTTAGCCTGGGAGCTGGAGAGCAGAGCTGCGTCCTGCCTCTGTCCAGTGGCTTTAATAAAGAATCCCATTTATATTCATTACTGCAACCAAGTCCTGTCTCTAATCTATCGCAAGGGACACTACAGATATATTATTTCTTTGTAGTCTCAAAATGCTCAGATGGTTTTTAACCTTATTAAATCTAAACCCCTTAAATGTGCTTCTGAAGCAAAACTTTTAGCAATAAGCTTCCCTGAAAGTGTGAGATTTACAAAGCAGATTTATGGCTATGTAGTGAGTTAAGTAACATTTCTCTCAGCATATCGTTGGCCAAAATTAGAGGAAATTCCCTACTTCAACCGAACAGAGAGCATTAGGAACATCTACTGTGCCGGGAGATCAGGTTGTTAGTGCAGAAGCAAGACAGAAAAGCGTTAATATACCTAGATGATTTCCTAATGGCTGTTGCATTTCAGGAAACAATGAGACTTTGTTTGAAATACAGAATGCATTAAAGTCCTCACTATTTCAAACCTATTCCACATAGTAACATGGGAATAAAACTGGTCATAACCTCCTAGCGATGGTATCTCCATTTTCTAATAGAACCAAAAAACCCAATTCTTTTAAAAGGTTAAGCCACAATCACAGGTACTATGGCCCTGTGCAACTATGTGATTATTTCTAAATGTGCAGGTCCCATCTTGGTATTTATGAGTAAAGTAACTGATGCCAGCAAGGATCAGCCTGGGTGTTTCAGAGGCACAGTGGTACGTTAAACGTGGCAGACTAGATCACAGGAAATAAAGCATGCAAGCACAGAAAGTATAGGTATTGATAAATCTAAACCTAAAAGAAGTCAGATCCTCCTACGCAGATTATAAAGTTGGTTTCTTTTAAAAATTTTTTTTTTGTTTTTTTTTTTTGGTCAGAAAATGATGTTAGGTGAATAAGAAACCTTGATGTCACTAAAATTATATTGTACCAAGATTTTTCTAATTGTGTAGGAACTAAGAATATGTTTTGGTTACAGAAAGAGGAAATACGGCATAGGCTGGACTGATTTCAGCATTTGGTAAACAGCATGATAATGCAGATGTTTATTCACATTTTGTCTACATTTTGTCGCCACATGTTTTCAGTCAAATTTTGGAGACTTATTTTTTTAAACTATTATTTTAGATAGGGCCAGCTGGAAACTAGGGAAGGGGGAACTGTTTCAAACCACCTCTACACTTTATTTTGCAGTATCAGTAAAATATAAAATAGCCTTATAAAATGCCAGGGTAACCATCTTAGAGGCAGTGATTCCTCTATTTGTGTTCTAGGCAAAAAGAGTTCTAGAGTAGAGACATCTCCCTGCACCTGGACCTGGGATAGGAGAAGCACATTCTGGCAGTTTGGCTGAATACACCAGCTGAAAAATGAGCAAATCTACACTATGAAATCCTGCAGCCAGACACAACAGGAAAGCAAAATTGTGTGTCTCTAGGCAGAATGGTACAAAAATATAGTTGAGGGATATGTTTTCCCTAGGCAGAGAAAGCAAAGTTGGATGAGTGTTTTCTCCATCTGCCTGTTTTTTGACAATAGTGTTCAGAGTGACCAGAAAACACTTCAAAATAATGTGCAAGTGTTCCTCTGCAGGCATTTCCACACAGTCTAAGTGCAGATTCCTAGATGGATGCATACTGCTTTTGTCTCGTGGAACATATCGCCTAACCATTCAACACTGTGGACAACAAAGTTTTTGGTCTCATCAGAGGTATCCTCCACATACCAGTGACTGGCAATTCCAGGAGAAAGGATTTCCATGAGTCACAGTGATTTACAATATGAGTCCATTTAAAGTGTATTGCATTTGTAAATTTTAAATGAAATGGATATTTATTATAGAAAGTATGAACCAACATTCAAATGAATTTAAAATATGCATTTACATAAATATGAAGTGATTACAAAGAAGCATTTACAGAAACTTTACTGTTAGGTCTGTATTTCTTTGAGGCCCTTTTATGTGTTTTTAAAGCATCAGGTGTTAAAGTATCCCCTCATAAAATTGTATTCTATCCTTTAAGCTGTTAACTTAGAAACAGATCCCTCTAAAATTTATTACTTGAGAGAGAATCTTGTTCTAAATATGTATTGCCTTCAAAGCAAGAGATACCATCCTTGAAGTCTGGGTTTGTTGATACCTTGTCAAGTACTTTGAAGACGGAAGTCTCAGGGTGCATTTGCAAACTTGGCACTTCACAGAAAAAGGATCACGAAGGCACAACACAGTGTACTATCAGGTAGTTGGTCCATTTTCAGGTGATATCCCAAATATCAGTTTGAGGGGTGAAACTGCTTTCTTAGACTTGCACAGTGATTAATCAGAGGAAAACTGAGGACACTGATTCCTGTGTGGCACACAAAATGCTTGGGCACAGCCAGCTGCCTTCAAGCAGAACTATGCTCCAGGGGGAAAGGCGGGCTGTATGTCTACACTGCTCATCCCCAAAGACAGCTTTTGGCTCATCCTGACTCCACGCTGTTGGGGTGCTCCCCAGGAGCGCCTGGTGGCACCTTGGGCCAGAAACCCCTGAATGTTCTGCTGCAGGGATTCCCTGCCACAGGAGCCCTGCAGACACCAATCCCCATCTTCTTTCCCATGTGGAAACTTAGGAAAGGGTTGAATTCTGCCAGATATTCATGTATCTACATTTTCTGCTCACTCAAGGGGAGCAGTGGTAACCAACGTACTAAAAGTCTTCAAATGCTGACAAATACAATTTAGCTTTGAAGGCTGCCAGCAATTCTGTGGTAGTAAATCCCATTTGCAATCAAAGGGTGAGTCATTAGCCTTGACATTTGAGAAATGGAGATTACTATGAATTTATGAAAAAGGTTCCCTAAAATGTTTCCTTAGCAACTGCTGCTGAGGAGCCTGGGGCATCTCACAGGTCCCTAGGCTCAGAAAAGCCGGCAGCAGTGGAGCAGACGGTTTCCTATCCTCTTGCGGTGTGTAGTACTGAGGGTTCCTATCCCTTTCCGCTCAGGTCTCATCTGAGTGAGGAAAAATGGTGTTTTCTTAATTCAGTCGTTGTTACTCAGCGGGCTTAATGCAGCTGGAGCTACTGCAATGGGCACAATCTGTGGAAGATAGGAGGTTAAACATTATGCTGGGGGCAGTTTGGTCAGTTCCAAACACGTACCAAACACAAGCCATATGACAGCTTCTTGTCACCATATCAAGCATAAAATTTTATTTGGAAAGGTGGAGGGGTTTTTTTGGTTTTTTTTGTTTTGTTTTGTTTTGTTTTGTTTTAAATAATTACAGATAACTCCTATTTTTCCACTTCTCTTTCAGAAATGCCCTGAAGTCCCTTACTCAGCCTCTTCCTCACAGGAAAAAGGGTTAAACATTTCCTTTTATGCTAAGAAGATGGAGTGATGAAGACCTTCCACCTACACAGAAACCACACAATATTTCTTGACCTGCAGTAAAATCACACCCCTTGGCAATATTGTATATATTATGGCTCAGCCTCTTAAATTAAGCTCAACCTGGTTAATTGATTAAGTTGGAGAAATACAGTTTTTGTTTAAGCAGGCATCTCGACTGACTGCCACATCAGCAAAAATGGTGAGAGATGTCTAAATGAGTGTATGGGAAATTGAAAAGGGGGAGAAGGATTGAGGGCATGTGGAGAGGCTTGAGTGCTCCCTGGGAAGGCAAAAGGGGTGTTGGTTGGAGTCAGCAGACAGACACTGGGGGTCACACAGCAGGAGGAATTGCTTGAGTATACTAGAACGACTTCTGTGTTTTGCCTCAGTCAAGCGGGCTATAAAACCAGGGATAAATCCCAGGAGAAGCTGGATGATCAACAAAACTATGGAGACATACCTTAATCTCATGATACTCGCGTAGCCCAGAGCAGAAGTTCTAAGTGAAGATACATGCAGGCACCTGCCCAGAGCATACTGTATGCTTTCATTTTGTTGTATTAAACTCATTCCTTTATTAAATGAGATTCTACTTTTCTGCTTCCAGCAGTTGATGCTCTATTTGCATGATTTCCTATGGTGGTAACATCTCATGATTTTTATGTATACATGATTTTTTTGTTCTTCTAGATTTTCAAAATCTAAGTGAGACCATTAAAGAATGTAATGGCTTCTAAGGGAAAGATATTACTTCTGGTATAACCCACAATACAAATATGGGCACAAATCATGTACACAGTTAGTAGCAATTCCACTGCAGCATATTTGCAGGGGAGTGGTTCCATTTCTTGACATTTTTACAAAAAATGGAGAATATTAATTTTTTTTTCAAATGAAAAGAAGCCCTTCTTTCTTTTCTGTTCTATGAAATGAGACACTCCCCATCTTTCTATTGCTCCTATGCTGTATATCCACTGAGAATGGCCTGTCATTCTGCAAACTCTCATGTATTTTACAGAGTCAACATTGCTATTCATCTCATGCAACTTGCAGCCAATCTTGGCTGCCAGGTGAAACATGATGTTGAAACAGGGAAGCAGTCTCAAAGAAATACAAGCTCTTAAACCACGAATGGCTTTGTGGATCAAAAATGCCATTTTGAATTACACCTGGAAATGAAGTGGAGAGTGGGTGAAGCCTCCAGAGCACAGGGGCAACCACGGGGAAGGAGGAGCGGTGCTGGGGCAGCCAGTCCCACCCTTGCCTGCTGAGTATTTTGTAGGTCTGCTCTGAGCACGTTGCTTATGACAGGGAGCAGCTGCAAGCTCAGCCCAGTGCAGCGCTCCCAATACGTTCCAGATGATGAATATGATGCAGACTTACTGGAAGAAAAATATATTTCTGGGGAGAAAAACAATTACTTCTCAAAGCAAGACAATGAAGCTGAACTGACGCTACAAGGGCATAAAATAGAACAGAACTTTTGGGCAACAGCTTTAACTTCTAATAAATTGCCCACCTGGAGATCCTTTTGCAGAGTGAGTTTGGATGTATCAGACCCAAAATATTTTCAGAGTTACATAAAGTTGGAAAAAAAAAAAAAGCATTTCACCCTTGATTTCTCCCCGAAGGGACAGAAACTTTGTTCTGTCATAGCCTCTGAATTTCACAATTAGCAGAAAGAAAGGTGCCTTTGCCACTCCAAACAACAGTGGGCTGTTTCACAGAAGTTATGCAAAAGGACTCAGAAACACCACTCGATCCAGTGGGTTTCATTGGCTGAATCTTCAGAAGGGACTCGAAGGAAATTTGCAAAAACATGTCAAAAGTTAAGTGGTGAAAATCAGCTTAAATGCCTAATTTTAATTTTGTTTGTGCTCTTTGTCGTGTCATTGTGGGGAGAGGGAAGAAGCTGTCTTTTTCTTCTTCCCTTTCATTTTGCTGGGGAGAAAATGGATGCTGGTGAAAAGAAGAGAGCTCTGGCAGGGACCGGGAAGAGGTTGTTTATTCTGTTTTGTTTTCTTTAGAAAGGGGCAACTCTTCTAAAACTGGTGATGATCCAGTTAAAGAGGGACTTGGGGGGGGGGGCGGGGGAAGAGAAAAGAAAACTAATAATCAGCCTCTAAATGACAAGTTTCCTCTTGAACAAAAGAGCAACAGGAGGCAGTGCAGGCAGGGGGTCAGTGCCCAGGGGTAACGTCCCCAAAACAATGCCTGGAGAATGTGTAGCTCTCGCCACTCCAGAAGCCACTGCCCCAGTGTGTCCACCGGTGGGTTGGAAGGATCAAATCTGACCCAGTGCTGGGTGGTGTAAGAAGCCACTTCTGGAGTCCTTGGAAGAGGAGGCGATGATTGAATGCTGGTAAGACAAGTAAAAAGAGTACCGCCGGGGAATCTGGCCCTGATTCTGAATGACAGGTATGAATGAATAGCCCCAGCAGATTTGGCAGGACCCCTGTAAGCAAAGGGACTAAAGGTGGGGTTTAAAGTGACTTTAAAGGTGGAGGCTGCTTGGTAATGCCTATGCTTCTCTTGCGTTTGCTTAACCATCTGTTGGGAAGTGCCACCCGTGCTGGATAAAATGAAGCTGAGATGATTTTAAACTATTATGAGTGTTCACACAGAAGTTCATTCCGGTTTAGACTAAATTGGTTTTAATTTAAATTCATGTAACTTCTGTGTAGACGAGGCCTATATCTTGCCATTTTGCAGCTATGGTGAATTTATAGCATATGTGCTCCAAATGGAATATCATGCAAATTCCCTTGGCAGTTACTTGAAGTCCAGTTCCAGCTGTCGGTAGAGATGGAGGAGCAGAATGGACTGCTCACATGGCCTCCCATGTAATGCAGATTGGATCTATTGTCAGTCAGATGGACTGGTGGTGTGGGAGCAGTGTGAAGCCAGTTCTTTCACTACATGGCGCATAAAGCAATGAGGCAGACAAAAGCTGGATTTAAATTAGGGAATATTTCTGCCAAATTTCATTCTCTGAAGCAGGGAAATAAAACATTTAATGCATCTGGCAATGTTTATTCTGTGCACAATGTTCTAGCTGATCATAAAAGAAAAGATACGTGTGAACAGTATCTAGAAACTTCATCATATTCTGAGGAGACGAGAGAGGATGTTTCTGCCATGGTCTGGAAAAGTATTTGACTGAGAAAGTGGATGCAGTTTGGCAGGAAAACAAGATAGTGAGAGAAAAAGGAAAAAAAAGCATTCTTTTCCATTAGGTGGGAATTACCAGTTATAATTATAGCAAATTCTTACCTGCTGCAAAGGCTCCATTTGGAAAATCCTCAGTGTTCTGCTTAATGGCCAGTGGCTTCCCATTTTGACTTTTTGCTGTGTATTCAAAAGAAAGCAAGATCTGAATGGCTGGAAAATGCACATGATGCTCATGCAGTAACTGCATCTGCACAAAAATAAAAGAATTTCTTGCTTGTGCACAGTGGGTGCCTGTGCCTGTAAGCGGGCAGTAGCTCTCATTGCACGCATATTGCTCCATTGAAGATTTGGCCCTGAATTCTACTGGTGAATTTTCCATTACCTTTCCACTGTATCTTCTCAGAGGTTTGTGCTTAAATCATCCATTGCCTTGATAGAAACAGAAGACAGAGTTAAAAATAATCCAAAGAAATAATACTAGACCATTTTTAATTGCAAATGACTGAAACAGTAAGTATCAACTAATGCAGATGAAAACATAGTTGTGCAATCCAAGTAAGAAGAATGGCAAGAATAACAAATCTGTAACTAGATTTGGAAAAATAAACAATGCTTTCCTTTTTACATAATAAATGTGGTGTGGGTAGTGTAAAATAACATTTAAAAAGTGCTGTAACATGTTTTTATTTCTACTGCTTCAAAACAGCATTTGCTTCTTGAAATTAAATGGAATCCAATTGAGGTTCTGTCCTTTCACAGACTAGTCTGGGACAAGGTAATGCATTAATGACTACCCTATTGATATTGTAATTTTTCTAGTATACATAGAAATTCTCATATTGCAAGTTGCTGGGGCCCTTGATATTTCACAAATTGGGGATCATTAAGAATGTTTTCCATGTCAGAGCTATACTAATTGTGACTGTGTTGATGACATCCACCATTCTACTTAAATTGAAAATCGCTGCTTACTAAAGAAGTTGGACTCTGAGCTTAAGTCCTTGGTGACTGATTTGATTAGTCCATTTGAGTGAGAATAGGGCAACACAGGGGCTATGTTAATGGAACTTAAACAATAGGCCATCACTAATCAGAGACCTCAAGGTTGAAGTGAGGTTAATTGTTATGCGGGTGGTATTTGAAAAGAAGTGTTGACTGGTGTAATGCACTATGGGACTGTAGTATTTGAACATGCAGCCCTAAGGCCAGAGGTTTTGTTTAGTTTCCCAATGAAATTTAAAGCTACATTATGTACATCTCTAAACAACAGCCTATATACTACTGCCTTTGATACATCACAAGAGCGATTACTAATTGATAACAGAAATGAACCCCCAGGCATGACATTCAGATCCAAATCTGGTACTGGATTTAAATCCTTTTCTAAAGTTGGTAAGGTGGGAATTGATTGAATTTTGATTAAGCCCTTCATGAAATGCACATACAAGATTCAAATGGCTGCTCCACCCCCAAAGTTTAGGAAATTCCAAATTCAGAGTTTCAGTTTAATCCCAGAGTGCACATTTGGTTGAAACGTATGAGCTGACAACTATGATGTCTTACTACAAAAATATTTTGGCATAATTATGAAGAACTGTTATTGATATAGCTGTGCAGACATGGATTTGTATCTCAAGGTGAGTGCTATGAGTTTTAGCTAGTTTTCTGAGGAAGCATGGCTTGTGTGAAACCACCCATCTTTCTGTCCATTCAGAAACAGTGAACCTGTAGAGACAGAAGTCTCAATCTTTCTTTATACTTCATGAAAGTAGCCTGATAGAGGACAGAGATTCCTAGTGATCCAGCTGAGAGGGAGGCTGCAGGCTTGGCAGACATGTGCTATGTACATTACATTAGCCTGCAATTCAGTGCGATAGAAACAGATCTTGTAAACCGGACCCATACGTGCTTAGTCTCCTCACAACTCCATTTCATGTGGTTCACAGGATTTATTTTTAACTAGAGTTTGGACCTCTGGGTTGAATGTCTCCACCGCACATGTGATGTAAAACTTTCTGAAGAGAATGTATTAGCTGTGCTTGGAAGACTCGCTGATGGTGCAGCCCTCCTGGTTTGTACTCAAGTACCATTTGGGTGCTGGAACATGTCTCTAGGCTTAGTTTCTTCCAAAGGAATCTGGTTTGCATTCATGGGCTGGTGGATGAAACTCCTCTGGTGTGAATGCTTTCAAGGAAATGAATAAGAAGAGGAAGAAAAAACAACCTAGCTGGGGGAGGTGAGAGAGGGGGAAGACCTGCAGTATCACCCAGCAATAAATATGGCTATTGTTTCTTCTAAAATGTGGAAGAGAATAAAAAAGACAGATGGACAAGAGGTGGTAGGGGTGGGAAAAAAGGATTTTGTGACTCCTTTTTTCTTTTCCTACCAGTCAGCCATTTTTTTCAGAATCTGTCTCCCAAATCCAGTTAGTAAACCAAATTTTCCATTTCTGTGCCCGTATAGCGATACAGGAGGAGGGCTGGGGAGAATGTGCTGGCACACATAGAAATCTAGTATAAGCATGGGAAACATAAGGACATTTTAACACAATCACATATGGAATTTACAAGGTCCTAAGTCATGAATAAGCGCCTTATTCACAGGAAGCCAATATTTTGATGTATTCCCATGGCAGAAACAAAACGATGGGCAAGTAATGGATAGACACATAATACACACTCCAGTTGTCCTTTGCAGTCAGTGCCTTTTCCTAAAAGGAATCCTTTCTCTATTTTCATTTCTTCTATCTAAATAATCAGTCCTCCCAAGCATACCCAATGTTAGCAAAGTCTTTCCAATGTGATCAGGAGTGTTACTGGGTGCTGTAGACAGAGCAGCTGGGGGCCGTACGGAAACCAGCAATTCAAAGTATTTTAGCATAGTATCCCACACACCAAATGACTACTTAAATGAAAGTTTAATTGCAGCCCCTCGGGAAGGATGGACAAAGGGTCAAACTGTTAGACACATGTGCTTTGTTCTTTGTAACAAAACCCTTCAAGTGTAAGTAAATGAACTCTGAAAAATAAAATGAAATTGCATTTTGATGTTTTGGATATCTGCTATATGGGAGTAGGGGCACACAACAGGAAGCAAAGAGCAAGTTAAAAAAAGCAGTTTGTTATCTATTGCACCATATTTATTTCCTCTGAAAATCCCAGCAGTGTGCAAACTACCTGCTTATATTATACTCTGGGCAAATTCAGGGCTCTGGGTTTACCTGCCGGGATTTGTTTGCTTGCCTGTTTATTACTGCAGCTATTGCAGTGTTTCAAAGAACACTTGTTTTGAGTAGTGTGTGTAAGCTCCACACCTCCACTATCACGGGATGTGCTCAGTAGTGTCAAAGTGTAGAAAAAGGGTCCTCGAAGAGCTGACTGGGTGGTTGCAAACAGTGTTTCTCACTGAGGATGCAGCCAGGTCAAGGGTGTCCTACTGAAGAATCATCCCACTGAAATCAAATGTATACATTCTAAAATTCAAATAAGCTTGAAAAATGCAAGGGAGAGCTCTCACTATGTGGAAGGACTTTCTTCCTGAAGAGAGAGAGGAGAACAGAATCTCCTACCTCCTGAAGATACAAAATCCTTTGCCCCTCCAGGATGCGGGTGGCAAGAGAAATGGGAAGGAAGTGCACATTTGGTCTCATTGGCATTAAATCTTTCAGGCTCACCTTTTGCTCTGAAAATAACCCTTCCTTTCCATTCCCACAATCTCAGGATGAGTCTATCTTCCTTCTCTCTTTTGTGTTAATTAGTAGAAGTGGATTATCATTCTAAATATTGCTAGTTAGCATTGAGTTTCTTCCACGCCTCACTTTGTCCACAGGGCACCAAGCTGTTTTGCAAGTCATGGCGGGATTTAGGGGGACTGAGATGAGCTTGGTCATTCAATCAAGTGCCACTAGTTGAACAACTATGGCGATGCCAGTTACATCTGTTTGGCAAGTATTCTGAATTGCAGTCCCACTACTATGCAGTTCCACTTCTTTGGCTCTGAAGACACTCTGTTATCCATGGCAGCTAACAGAATAAATGGACTTTCCTTGAAACTCAGAGCTTTTTCACTCTCTGACATAGAACAGCCCTGATGCCACAGTCTGAATCCAGAAACTCCCTGTAAATACGTTTCTATGGCTAACCTCCATTGGGATCCCTTATTTTAAGCACAAAATTTAGATTCTAAGTTTTGGTCTCAGTACTTTTACTGATGTCCCCTTGGCAATGAGTGAGGTACACTCCATCTGCCATTGCTATGTACCATGGCTGTTTCCACTGCAGCCCATGTCAATTCAGCCTTTAATCTCACTCAGCTTTTAGAGCTGTGGATATTCATCTCTTTGCCAGGAAAGGCTCTTGGAGCTATCAATTCACTGTCTAGATCCATCTCATTACATTGCGTACTCCAGCCCCAGCCAAAACTCTGCTGGGATTCAGTGGGAGATTTGATAGTGCTGAAAAACTACATGGCTTGGCCCATGTGCTTGTGCTGGGAAGGGTGACAAGAGAGACATTACATTTAATATCCTTACATGAAAGAGGAATGTTATACTGTATGTGAGCCATGCCAAAAATTGTAGCCCCTTTTCCACATTATTTTCTTCTGCAACACCTTCAGAGTAGAATAATTGAAATGTTACAGGCATCAGTTTATTTAAGGATTTACCTTAATTGAGGAATAATAAAAGCTTTCAATGGTGTTACATCTTGTAAAAATAACAATAACTTAAGGAAAATCCTAATTTGCACCCAAGCTCTCAGTTTCCTCAGCACACCATTCATCAGAGCTTTAATTCATCGTTCAATTCAAATAAAAGCTTTCAGGTGTTTTAACTAATTAAACATAGAAATTATTATGTCTGATCCAAATACGCTTTGCGAGGCCAGTTTCAGCTAAATCATCTTACTTTTTATTTGCTGTTACTTTCGTCTGTCTGGTCTGTCTGTGTTTCAGGTAGTACAAAAACCCTCATGCTATTTTAAGCAAGCCAAGTTTAAAAATCCCCCAAAGCTACAGCTTGCACTCTATATGATGCTTTAGGGTTTTTGAATCAGCCCTCAAAGATACCATTTATATCCCCAAATTGCAATCTGTAATTTAAACAAACCTTTCCCTGAAGTGAAGTAAACTCGCACCGGACAGCAGACATTGCTAAACATGCCAGCTTGCCTGCTATATGGCCAAAGTGTTTATTCAACAGAAGCTTGGACGACAGCCACCACATCAATGTCACAGCCTCTCAGCACATGCGAAGAAAATACATGTGATACATAGCAAATTAGGTGTCCTGCTCTAGAAGGAGTGGAATGGGATTGATTTGCCACTTTTAGCAATGCTCTTTTACTGTCAGCTTGGCTTTGAGAAAAGCATTAAAGATTCTTGTCACAGATGTTTCTTTCATAAACTGTTGTGGGAGAATGACATTCTGCAAAAATGGTTTACTACTCTGCTTTCTTCTCCTGGGAAAACAAAGTGCGCTAGTCAGCCTAGCCAAATGGGCTCAAGGAACGCTCTTCAGTTATACCACAATAGCATTAAGGATCATGACATTTACAGAGCTGATCTTAGAAGCTCTCTTGGCAAATGTACAGTGTAGAGGTATTTATCCAAAGTGTGTGCCATTGATTTTCCTTTTTTTTTTTTGTCTTGCATTAGTTCAGTGGGGTAAAACTGGCCGGTTGGGTGTTCAAAACAGAGAAGATAAAAAGGACTGAGCTTACACACCGTGTATTAAGTTAGCGGTTCACACTGCATTTGAGTAATTAATCACCTTTAAACAAAAACCCCCCAAAAAAAAAGAAAAGAAAAAAAGAGGGAAATCTACTACAGTAGTTAACATAGAAAACCTCATTTGATTTTACTCTAAATTACTGGATTGCATAAAATGTATCCGTGAGATGAAATCGCTTTTTAGATCACAGAATAAGTCTTTGATCAAGGAAGCATATTTTTAATTGCTTACGTCTAGCTGAGAGAGATGGGGGAAGGGAAAGACAATGAATCTATTATTTTTAGGATGTAAACTTTACTCAAAAACATTTTGAGAATGCAAATTTTCTTACTAGAAGTCAAAAGGTTTTGTATCAGTATTTGCTCTGCCATAAAAAAGAGTTACTATAGCAACAGCAGCATCATATAGAATCTATGACTTGTAAAGCACATTCTGGAGAGAACAAGTTATCCACATGTCACATTAATTTTCATACTTTATATAATTCTAAATAAGCAAAAAAATCCTATAATGTCCAGTTTTTTTCTCATTTTACAATGTTGATTTTAAAGCAATGTATTTTCCTTACATGGGCTTCTATAAGCACAATTGTTTGAAATTTGAATAAGATTTCAAACACACCTTGTTGCCTTCCATACAGCACTCTGAGTTACTAAACTAATTCCTGCTAGAGTAAGACACCACTATGGAAAACATGAAAGAAATTCCAAGTTTACTGTGATTATGAGCAGCTAAGTGTTTTGCAGAAGGAACCACCTCTTTGTGTTTGCACAGCTCCTAGCACAAACCTCAGCATGCAACAGAGGGTTCTGGGCTGCCCAGAAATGATGCTGCTGGGGGATCATCCCTTGCTGGAGTGAGTGTGCAAGGAGAGAATAGGCAACGATTTGCAGCTCTGCTGTGTCTCCTTTCCTTAAATAAGACCATCACTGTATGTGCTGAAATGTGTGAGGCTTGTTATGTAAAGAAATGTTTTCTAAAATAGGAGTGTTTGTGAGGCCAGATTTTGTTTTGGGCAGCAGTAAAGGAAATCTGTAGTAACTGTAGGCCTAGCAGCAAGTAGGCAGCTGAACCCTTAGAGGTGGGGTGTTAATTAGCACAGTGTTGTACAGGAGTTTGATGAGTTGATGAGACTTTGCCAGTAGGACAGTCTAGCATGCATCCATGAAAAATCCCCAACATGGTGAAGCAAAGGTGATTGAAAGTTTATGAAAGTGAAAAATTAATGGAGGTTACTCTTTCACTGGCCCACCAGGTGGGAAATCCCAAAGAGTCCTTACTGTACTCCAGCTTCCTGCACAGTACAGGTCTCCATCACCAGCTCTCTCAAAGGGTATCTTTCTTCCTACAAGCTGATGTGGTTTGTTTTGTTTTTAAAGGTACCTTTAAAAAGGTGTTCTAGAAATAAGACAGTATTCGAAAGATTTTATTTAATTTGAAGCTGGGACCATGTGGTCCTGTCATTATGAACACAGTTATACTGAAAAGATA
This sequence comes from Hypotaenidia okinawae, assembly GCA_027925045.1. Taxonomy (NCBI): domain Eukaryota; kingdom Metazoa; phylum Chordata; class Aves; order Gruiformes; family Rallidae; genus Hypotaenidia; species Hypotaenidia okinawae. The sequence continues at coordinate 13,642,026 of BSDF01000010.1, forward strand.
TGTTTTAGTTTCTAAGCTGGCTTGATTCCCAGATTGCAATGTGGTAAGACTTTTGATTTAAAATATTAATCAAATGACAAGAATTTCATGCAAGATTTGCTTCTATGGAGGGTCCATGTAATCTATATCTTTCTTTTCTACACCATGAATATATTCAGGGCTGTCTTCTTTGTTTCTCCATCTAAATGTCAACAAGTCTGATTAAGTGTAAGCAAGAAATTAGTGTTCCTTCTTCAGTAGTATCTCGGCACAGAGGGGACTTTCCAGAGAAGACAGTGTCATCACTTTTAGACAGACTTTTCCCCAAAACCAGCATTTCTGGAATTCTGTGGCAACTTAAGACCAACTTTCTGACTGGGGGAATGATCATTTCCTGGCCATAGGCCACAAAATACACCATTGGCCAAAGAATTCCCCAGTTCCACAGCCTGAAAATCACTCTATAACCACTCATGAAATAGTTTCAGTGCATGTTGACATAGCTCCTAGGGAGGGACAGCAAACAATAGCCTGCATCCTCCCTGCATCTGGGAGAAAAAGCAAAACGAGTGTGTTCATTACTCATGACACACACACACGAGATAGCAGCTGACAGTATCTGACAAGCTGCAATCACGAGCACCCCACAGCACACTGATTGGGTCCTGTGTGACTTTGGCCTGTGAGGACGGACACCACTGCCCACTGAGCTGGGTGCACCTGGCACAGCATGGGACAATGTGCTGCCTGAGCGCTGGGTACCTGAGCTTTACCCCATCGCCTTAGCGTCTGGGATGGGATGTTTAATAAAAAGCTTCCCAAGGAAGCGTTGAATAGTTAAAATAGGTTACATGTGTTTCATGTGCAAAAGAGAAGAAAAAAAAAAAAGTAAAGGATGGAGCTGAGGGCTCGGTCACTGATCAGACCTGTCTGGTGACATGGGAGCAGTTAAGATAGATTTCTCCTGAACTTCAGGAGTAACACCAGACTCTAAAAAAACAAGCAAACAAAATGCTAACATATTGCTGTTGGCAAACCTGAAAGGAACTGGGTCACTCTTCAGAAGTCTGTTTTCCTGATGCATGTTATGATTTTACATATAGTCTTCCCTTATCTATGCATCATCCTTTCCTCAAAAAATTTTTGAGTGGGGCTGTCTGTCTTAAAACGTGCTTGAAGTAATTTTGTTAAATTTGTGATACAGTACAGACACTGTTTGACTGAAATTCCTTTCCTGGTACTGTTACTTTGACAGGTAACAAAAAAGGGAGCAAAATAGCTATTTAAAGGCTTTTGAATTATGTCATTACTGAAAATAGTGTGAGAGCATCTAAAATATTCTATGTAATAATATTTTTGGATGTTTTTTTTTCTTTTATTAGTTTATTCCATATGACCATTTTGTCTTAAGATTTATACTTGGTTAGCACAGAACAGAACACACAATGCTGATAGAAAATGTTGATCCCCCATTTAGAAGAATGGGGACTAGTTTTAAATAAAGCAAAACGAATTCTGCAAAAAACACTGAGTAGATCCACAGATGGTGTAAATTGTCTTTAATGAAGTTCATAAACTTGAATTAAGGTCCCAAGTGACTGTGTAGCTTGACTGCATTCATTCCTCTTTTAATGCTTATTCAGGAGGGATTTTCCTGAAGGTAACATTCAGCAAGAAATATTTTTTAGCTGAAGGTCTGAAGGCTCACATATTTGCCTGAAGATCATGACTTGTAACCAGTTGCTTATTATTGGACTTTTGTTATTTCTTATTTTTTTAAATTTCCCTTTTTGCAATCTGTCTTCACAAACATCAGAATGTGAATTAAAAAAAATACACGATGAAAAAGACAAATACCTATGAACTTTGAAAGCGATGTAGTTGTTTGTAGATTTACTAGTGACTCGGTGAAGGGTAGACTGGCGGAAAAATTGCCTGGGCATTATTTTTTTCAAAACAGAAAGAAAGAGGGATAAGCATAGCCTATAAATTGTTCACCATGAATAATGTAAATATACATCTCCCTCAGCTGTACTATCTTCATTGTTAGTGAAACCAGATTTCAGATTTTTGTGTCAGTATGTGCACCTTTTGCTTTCCATAAAGAATTACACATCTGTAATGGTAGTTGGAGAACTAACATAAACCATAAATGATAGACATCTATATTGTAATGAAAAGGCCTGACCAATTGATGAGTGGGCATAGTGCCATTCAAACAGATGGGTCTTAGCATCCGCAGCCAAAACATCAAGTAAGTCCATCAAATGGAGATGTTGAGGCTGGGTAGATATCACAGTCAGGAACATCGAATGCTGACTGTGTAATTAGCAGAATATGACACTATTAAACTGGCTCTGGGCTGGATTAACTCTGAAAAATCTAATAAATACCTTCCACACTATGGAAGAGAGAGCCTGAAAAAAATGCCTGACTTTATCAGGATATGGCAGATGGAAGTCAGGATTTCCAAGTTGGGAGTTTGAAGTTTCACTTTCAAGCAGATTCATAGCACAATGCTGTATTTGGGTATTTCCAAAGCTATAGAAGGGTAAAGCCATGCTTGCCTAAAATGAAAGGCGTGCTACTGCTATGGAAGAGGCAGCTTTCCACAGGAAGGTCCCAGCTAATAAGAACAAAGCTTTTCCTCCTGGCTGGCACTTGCCAGGTGAGTAGCATAGTGTCTGAACACAGCTTTTAGTGATTAAAGATTAATTTATTATCCATCATAATTTAATCATCCCAAAGGAGTGTAAAAACAAGGAAATGTGACTTTAACTAAATAACTTGTGAAAATTATATCTGATAAACCATACAGGAATTCAAATTATATTTCAAGCCTGTAAACTTCCTGCCCCAGTGTCCTGGTTTTGGCTAGGAGAGAGTTAATTTCTTTTCCCAAGGAGCCGGCACAGGTGAGCTGAGCTGGCCAAGGGTGTTTCCCCACCATGTGATGTAATTTTCCCCATAAAAGGGGCTGGGCAGGGTAGGGTGACTCCTCCTGGCTCTAGAGTGGGCTGAGTGTGGGCTGTTTGGTTGGATATGAGGTTAGTAAAGTACTTTATGTTATTACCATGTGTGTATTCTGTCATGAGTCCTGTTGCTGTTTTCCCCTCCCTATGCTGTCCCAGCAGGCTGTCCTTACCCCCCTTGGGGTTTGCCTTTGCCCATTTTTTTTTTAATATTCTGTCAGGGGAGGTGTGAGTGAGGGGTGCCTGATGCTCAGCTGTGGTTGGGGCTGAACCATGATACCCAGAAACTATGAATTGCTCTGCTTTCCTAAAGCAAAACAGATTTTCTATGAGTTTAATGGGAAGTGTGCATTGTTTATAATAACTCAGATTTTTGTAAATTAGCTGTGATTGTATTCTGTTTTCCATTTGCATGCTTAGTAGGTATCCTTCCCAGAGACACAAACTACTGCTCTGGTACTAGCCAAGATGGCAAAGAGATGCATGGTGGTTTTGCAGGCACCACCCTGACAGTGTTCTTTCTTGGAAAAGGCACTTTTTAGCTTGCTTGTGGCATAAAAAGAGCTTTCCTGGAGAGGCACTAGGAAGAATAGTCAAATGATACCTCTTCTGCTGTACTGTCTATTGTCTGGCTATAATGAGTGACATAGTGAAGCCCAATGGAAGAGTCACATGAGTGATAAACTGAGTGCTTTGAAGCAGAGGTTTAGTGGCAGGAGAGTGTATTGCACTGTGTGTGCAGTCATGGAATTTGGATGTTGTTGGAATAGCTGGTGAATGGTGGGGGAGATGTATGGGTGGAGTGCTGTGATGTGTGGACACAAGCTCGTCAGGAGAGGCAGGCAGAGAAGCCCAGGCCAGGGATTTGTCTTCCTGTGAGGCAGTGTTGTTGTATGGATATCCTCTGTGCCATGGGCAACAGGCTGGCTGAGAGTCTGAGGGTTGGGATAAGAGAGGTCTATGAGGGTATGTCCTGTTTCTGGCCAGGCCAGAGTTAACCTTCCCAAGCAGCCAGCCCAGGTGAGCTGAGTCACCCTAGGCTGTTTCCACACCACCTGACATAACTTGCCCATAAAAGGGGCTGGTTGGGGAGGGGTGTTCCTGGGTGCCTTCAGGGCGGTCTGTGGATGGGGTCCTTGCATTGGTGTGGTACTCTGTGTTATGCTGGGTCTGTAAGGTACTCTATTATCACCAGGTGTGAGTGTAATTTGCTGTGGGCTGTTATTGTTCCCCTTTCACAGTGATTTTGTCAGTAAACTGACAAAAACCCATGGAGGCTTTGTCTGTTTCTCCTCTGGAGAAAGCAAGTGGTATGAGGTGCTCAGCCACTGGGGCTGAAACACTACAGGGTGTCATCATGGTGGTGGTCTATGGATGTTTCGAAGATGCGACTGACAAAAACCTCTGAGAAACCTGGTACCTGACCCTGCTTTGAGCTGGGGAGTGGGCTAGAGACCTCCTGATGTCCCTTCCAGTCTGAATTATTCTGTGTTTCTCACATTATTGTAGTAATGACTGCTGGCATTTTTTGTATAGTTAACTTGCGTCCCTAGCTGAGGAATGGGGGTCTCAACTCTGGTGGCAGCTAAGTTCTCTCAAGGCAGTTGTCACTGATGTGTTTATACATGCAGCATTAGGGGTGCTGGGCTTTGTCTGGCTGTGGTAGATTGTTTATTTCAGCCAGGCTGAGATGAGGTTATGGCAGACTGTGAGTGCTATTTCCCCACAGCCAGGAAGAAAAGTTTATGTCAAGCCTTGCTGCTGAGTTTGGAGGATGCATGATGATAATGGTAGCACATGAATGTGAGTGCATGGCATAAGGGTATGGAAGTACGGGTCAGAATCCAATACTTTCTAGATATCCAGGAGTTCTGTGTGGTACCAAAGGAGGAGGGCAGAAGTGTCAATCATGCTGACTTTTAGAGCAAAGACCTCCTCTTCCTCTGTCACTAGTTCCTTATAGAAAGTAGTTCTCTGGCTGGGAGGTGTAGCCAGGCTAAGAGCTGAGCCTTAAGAAGCTTGAAGGGTTCTATGCTGCAATGGATGCTTGCTCTGATTGCCCAGAGAAGTTGCTGAAGGATGAGGAGCTTAAGTCAGTGAGACTTAAAAAGGTACTGTCATTAGAAACAGCAGCAAAAAAATAAAAGTTGATTCCTCTTTGTTTTAATGCTCTTTTCCTCCACCCCCAGCGTTTATGTATATCCTTAATAGGCTTATAATGTCACCATGGGAAAGCAAGATGATATAGCCACAGTGCACATTAATAGACCACTAATCACAACGCAGCAAGAGTTTGGTTGACCTGGGGATATTCCAGCAACTGGTGAATGCTTAAATTTTTCATTATTTGTATGGCATTATGTTCACATATAATTTTCAGAGGCAAAAGCCAAATCCTGGTCTGGCCCTAGCTGACCTGTTGAAAACAAATTAACAAGGCTGCTCCTGAAGGTGGTTAACAATCTAAGGTGGGCTGTGACAAAAACAAACATAGCACAGCATGGTATGGTCTTTATGGATCATGGCATGTTAATATTAGTTTTTCTAGATACTAGAAGTTTGAGAAACCACAAAAAGTGTTTTATTTTCTTAATTTGCACTACATGGTTTATTTGAGGTAGGTGGAGCTGAGTGGGTGAAGGTTGACCACTCTTAATTTTTTCATCCAACAAACCACTGTAAAACATCCTGAGACAAGCATAATGTCCTTACTGTAACCATATTGAAAGGCACTCAACCTTTGTCTTTCTATTTCACAGCCTAGTTTGTGTAGTGAAATTTTCATAATATGTTACCAAAATGTATCATCTTAATAGCTGTAAAGCTTGATCCCACCTGTTGCAAGTTATGCTAATCATGAGGCTTCTTCAGGAAATGTCTCAGCTGAGCTGTGAAGTTGACAGAATAAGGCAGAAGGCTAATTTGTAGGAAACAGACTAGAATATGAAAAATATAAAATATATTCAGTGTTGCTTTAACAAGTGTAGCTGGAACAACTTTGTGTTTTTTTGGCAGGGTAACACGTGCTTTAAACTGAAATATTTGCAAAGCCAGGTTTTGTTTTGAGTAATCAAGATGCAACACTAAACACCACAATTTCTGTCTTTCAAGACCTGAAACACATGGTTTGCAAAATGTTCTGCCACAGTTCTGTGGAAATCAGCGGTGGAGCTTCTATGTAGCCTGTTTAGTATCTGGCTTGGGTTAAAAAAGTAGCACTGCCTTTAATTTTTTTTATTTAAAAAAATCCCTGGCTGCAGTATGAGAGGCATGTTGTTTGTTGGTCTTTGTGGGTTTGGGAGAATTACCTTACCAGCTATACTCCAGTGATGGTATCTGGCTGTATTCCCAGGGGCCGCCCCAGGGTTAAAAATCACTGCAGCGCTTTGGTTTGCTTGTCCCTGCCTTTGCCTTCCTAGCTCACCTGCCTTGCCAAAATGTACTCTTCAGGACATAGCTACTTGCAGTGACACAGTAACTTCTCTAACACAGACTGCCTTTTGTAAGTATTCAGCCACACACACACAAGCATAGCTGCTCTATCACTTCAATCTTAACAAAAAAAAAAAGTGCCTGGCTTGTATTAATGGATATAACAAGCATGAAGTATTGTACAAGCAGAGAAACTGTTTTCTGTGTCTTTCTTATTATTTCATTTGAGCTAAATAAGAATAGGGTTAGCAGATGAGTTATTCATATGAAGGTTGGAAGAAATATCACTTTTTGTTCCAGAACCCCTGCAGATATTCACGAATTTTACCAAAATATTTTTGTAGATTCCTATTGTTTTTTTACTTAAAAATATGGCAGAACTGAATGAAATGGATAGGTCTCTTTCAAGACTAAAAAAAAAATTCAATTTCATTGCCCAGCATGTAACATTTTTCTGTGTGTTTCAAATATGCTGTAAAACTAGATCTCCATGTCTTTTTAATAGAGAAACTTAGCACTTTGAAAAATCAGTCAAATATAAGACAACTGTTGATGATTCAGCTTTCTATAGTTACTGTTATGATATTTTTCTTTATTTGCATAGTTTCATTTTCAGAAAGTTTTGCTTTAACTGTGGAGAAAATACAAGCTTCCTAAAATTAACTCATGCTTTAAATCAAATAAAACCCCACATATACAAAGACATAGGTATATGTGGCCCTTAAATAGATAAATCCCTGCTGGCTTATGTAGTCCAGAGCTTTAGGCCAGGATGACTTTACATTTCCTGTAAAGGTTATTTAGGTTTACTAATGCTTTTATCTAAGATCTGATATATCTCCTAACAGGAAACAGCAACAAGCAGGGAGGAAAAACTGAAAGTATTTATTTCCGTTGTTGGATGTTCCCCTATAGAAACACCCTGATAACACCTCCTCTTTCAGGATCTGCTGAGTCCACCGGTGGTCCAATGTTGTGTCATATTTGAACTTTGTCAGCTTGTTACAGCTTTTCTGTCTAAACCAGACTTTGCATGGTAGCTTGAAGAATGGGGAAAATATTGTGTTCGTTTAGCAAAACAGAAACTGTTAAGTTTGAATGTACATGGAATTAGTCATATCTTCAGGTATGAGCTGATATAATCCAGAATCTAGGAAAAAACAAGAGTAATCACATTTCTTTTTAAAATTTAGGCATTTTAGAAAGTAAAACCAATTTCACTAAGACCTATATTTTTTACAACCATACTTAAAATTATTTTCCTGGGTCTGACCTGTTTTATGTAGCAGGGGGCACCTATTATCTGCTGTATTTTGATCTAAAATTTAGTAAGTGGCATTAAACAAACAGCATCTGCCTTCACACTTCATGTGAAGTTTCTTTGAATGTAAAATCTGTGCTTACAACCAGTAAAGATGGCAATCATTGCATTTTCTACGCAAGGCATAAACCTTCACTTCAAAACATATTTAGTCCTTTGTGTGGCCATGTCCTTTTTAAAAAATGTTTTGTTTTTGTCCTTTTGAGAGCAGTTGTCTGGATGCTGAACTCCTGCCTTAACTAGGGCAGAGTCGTAGTAAATACAAATCCCACCTCAATATTCCCCCAGTGTCCTCTGAGCTAACAAAATATTATCTGGGAAAATGTGGGCAACTTTCAGACCCATGCTGTACTTGGCTCAGCTGTGGCTGCCAAGAAGAAAGGCAGCTCCAGCCTGCAGTGGTATGAGAGGCCCTTTGGGAAACCATCTGAGACTGCTGAACTTGTTTACTTTTGGCTGTTCCACCCTATATGACCATCCCAAACCCAAGATTCTTAACTCATCTGGCCTCTGGGTCCAGGAGGGATTAAAAGACAAATAAGATGCTCTACTTGTTTCTTGAGGTGAATCTTGTGGTGGGTGCTCAGTTAAGAGTTTGTTTTACCTGAACAGCTGCTGAGACTTAGCTGGCTTACTGGTTATTTTTTTTTTAGCTGTCTGCCTGGGGGTTTACTGTAGGCTGTGTGGTTTTGATCTGTGGGTTCTGGGCTGCCTGCCCACCCTAGCATTGGATGGTGCTGGGCACTACAGCTCTGGATGTCTGAGTTGGCCCTCCTCTGTGTGCTGCCTGGTTGGCTTTGTGCTGTTTTGTGTAGGACTGCCTGGGCTTGAGACACTCAGACTGACCATCTGCTTCATTTCTCTCCATCGGCAGCTAATTTATTCAAATCTGAAGCAAGCCTTGTTCTGCTTATAGTTTCTCTTCCATTGTTTCTGTTTCTGCAGGGTATCTTCTCTCATCCCTCCACTAATTATTACTAAGCATTACTCTGACAACTGGGAAAATGGGAAGAAGCTGCTTTTTCAGTTCCCACTGAGAAATAGCAGTGAGGTCCCAATGCTTTAGAGCAGCATGCAGGACATATTCCAGATAACATCATACACCTTGTACTCCTACAGCATCTGTGCTCTGGGGGTGTACTAGCTTCAGAAGACTGAGCTTGGATTGGATCCTGATACCAGAACTCAATGCCAGTAGCAAAAGGTCAAAGGGATAAAAACAAGAAATGAGTCAAACTTCATGTTGTGTTTCTGTGGAGGTTAAAAGTCTGCTTATAACTTCTAAGGTATAATGAAGGATGTTGTATTTTACTTAGTACCCTGCTGATTATTAGAGAGGAATCCACAGCCCTGTGCAAGCAGTGAACCTGCTCTTGGTTCAAACTCCTCTTCTATGTGCAGAGAGGCAATGACTGAGTACATGTGTGCATCAGTCCATGACCTGCTCTGGGTCAAATGACAACACAACAGCATGAATTTTCAAGTGACTGAATTCCAGGTCTTGTATCTGGGCCCAAGGATTTCCAGGATGGCAAACTCTGCCTTGGAAGGCAAAGACAGTGAGAGACACAAGGCCCAGATAACCACCACCCCATGACATTCAATGCCATGAACACAGCCGTGGTCTGAGGTATATAGGTCAAAGAAAATGATTGCAGTTCTTCCTTTTGTCTTAGGGTCTGTTAACCTGCTACTTAGAACATGGATCTGTTATTGAAACCAGAGGATAATAAATGTTAGCAGCAAGGACTGTGAAGAGGGGCCAGAGCTGTGAAATTCATGTAGGAAAGAAAAAATAAATTCTCAAGAGTTTTATCTGGGAGGCTTCTATAATGAAGGACCACATATATTTCTTACTGTACAGATCATCTTCCTTTTCTTCCTGCAATAAATTTTCAACATCTTACAGATGCAGAAAACCCATGCTGTATATATGTAAGGATTTGCTTTCTGGATGCAATGCTTTATTTTATCTACCATTGATCAATCTGAGATGACGTAAAGCTCTACAAAGGTAGCACGGAAATATGAATGCCACATCCTGGACCTGAAATAGAGATCAGTCTCTCTTTCTTGGTCACTGTTTTCCTGTATTTTTATTCCTCACAGGAAGTGGGTTCACTTGAAGTAGGTATTTATTATACGGCCTGATTTGAAAATTTGACTACAGTGATAAATCAGGAGACGAAAGGAAGTCTTGAACAGAGGTGCTCAGCGTTTTTGTTCATAGTTTGAACTATGCATGACTGCACAGATCTTCCCTTCCCCTCATTTGCAATCAGATGATATTCCCCTAAAGTGTGTTGCAACCACTTCCATTGCACTGCAATACAACATAAGGAAAGCTCTGGATGTATATTTCCAGCTTCTAAATGCCATGCAACTTAAAGAAACAACCATGACAAGGAAGTCTTTTTGTGGACAGACAGTGGCCCCAAACTGCAAACAGAGGAATGCTTTTACAGTATACACTTAGTTTTGTATGTAAACTTTTCAAGACTATTTCAGACTAATAGTCTGAGCTACATTACCTCGGAGGGTATTGTCGTTAGACTTAACCCACTCTAATAAATTACAGTGATGTAGCAGCTTTTATGTCAAAGGATCCTGAAGTGCTTTACAAACTTTACAGTCCATACATGCATGAATCACTTCACCCACTATTGAAGTATGGTCAGCCCAGGGATGAATTGTGGCAGCTGTTTAACAGCACACAGCAGTACAACACAATGGGTTTAGGAGAGCAAAGGCAACATGCTCTCCCAGCGCCAGTCCAAGTAATTCAGAGGGGCACTGGAGAACACCTTGGAAGAGAAAAGGAGGGATTTCTTCCTCGTGGGCAAGTGATAGGTACTTGACTTTTGGGTCTGGGGTTGGCTCTGCCCCTCTGCACAGACTTGTCATGTACTGAGTCTTTTGCAAGAAAATCCTCCATTCTAAGTAGAGTCATGCTGTAAACATGCATGTAAGGTTTTGAAATCAAGGAAACTTGGGTAAGTAGAGTTTTTCTACCGAAACTGGAGTTTATAAGGGTTTAGTGTTGCCTCAGGATGGCAAATACTAAAAATACGCAGCCTGGGTTTAGACTGTTTTTGCAGTTGGAAAACTGAAGGAAAAACATCAGTTATGCTCACAGACCATATCTGTACATCTACTTGAACAGGACAGATATCTTTAAAGAGTTAGATAGGAAATTAATTTATTTTCCATTCCCTTTCTGGTTACCAGCTGTCCTCCAAATATAAAGTGATGGTCCCCATAAAGGCCTTCTGAAGAAACAAGCAATTTCCTGAATAAATCAAGTTATCCTTTCCTCCTTCCCTTTTTTCTCCCTTTCAGTGACTGGTATCTTTGGTGACAATCCTGTGCAGTCTTGTTACCAGCTGCTGCAATCTAGGGCTTTTGTCATTTCACCTTGATATTTCCTTCCTCATTGTTTCGCCTAAGTGCATAAAACAATGCCTGTGAGTGCTGTGTGCAGGACTCACAGCAGAAGGAGAATTGTTTACGGTGACATACATCAAACTAAGGTTGGCTTCTTGCATAGGAATAGATTTATTTGTTCCTTGGAAAAATATCTTTGAGTTATTAACTTCTGCAAAAGAGTGTGACTTGAAGAATTTATTGTTTCATTTTCTTTTGTCTATATAGATCCATGGAAACCAGTGAAAGTTGTTGTGAATGTGTGGGGTGAAAATAGTTGTGACTGCTGGCTTAGAGTTGTTTGCATTGGATATTTATGGAGTTGCTAGTTCTTCCCACTTAATAATGTAGTATTTGGATGATTGGAGATACTAAATGTACAGTGTTATGAATTTCTATCCAACGACTGACTGCAGAAATAGGCCTCTAACATCACTCTTAGTGTCTAATTGTTAACTCCCCCTTCCCCCATTAAGGTTTCTAATGGGATTGCTCATATGAGTATATGCTGCTCACAACCAGGGTAGGACCTGTATAGCCCTGAAACAGGCTATTATAAATAGGAAGAAAGTACTTGAGAAAGTTTACTGACTTCTTTAAGTTGTGAATCAAACCTGCTAAGAGTTAAAAATAAATATCATAGAGCACTCCTAGTTATTTTTTGAAGACTGCCAAAATTAATTCTAAAACAGAATTTCTAAACATAATTTTACATCTAAAATACTGTAGGTATTGAACCTAGTTTTTATGCATCAACTCTGTGCTGAACTGAATCTTTTGCTTGTAAATGCACTGAGCCTTAAAAGCAATTTCTGTCATGTCCTCCTTCATATTCCTATCTCTTTCATCACCATCCAAAAGGAAACACTTTAACTTCAGGCAATAAGAAGCTTTTAATTCGCATCTAAGTTTACATGAGCTATCTCTATTACAGGGTAAAATGTAAAAAAACCCACCAAAACTAAAGCATATTTAAAAAATTAATTAGCTCATTTCCACTGTTTTTTTCTGTTTTAAAATATATAATGAAACTTCAGTAAATTATATTCTGGGTCATATCAGCATCTTCTCAAGAAAATGAAGTTAAATCTTTGTAGTAACCAGCAGCTTAATTTTCATTAGGCTAGCTATTTGATAATTAGTCATGCACCATAAATCAAGTCCCCAAGTCTTCTCCAGGTTTCTTAATTGAAAATTATTGTTTCTTGGCTCTGTGGCTAAATGTGCAGCAAGTCTGAAGAGTGATAGATGCTGAATCTAGCACAAACAGTTTGAAACAGTCAGAACGTGATAGATCATTGCCCTGAAGGGGCTTGTAATAGTGGAGAGACTGTGAATTTCAAAATTAAAGGTTTGTTCTTAAAAATCACAAGTGTAAAAGCTAGCTGTAGCTTACCAAATGTGTCCTAACCTTCAGCCACTTTTCCTTTCACCGCTAGTTGGATTTCAGCTGTTTTTCTAGTGACAATTGTAATGACTTTGTGTGAATACACTTGAAAAGTTAAAATGTTGGCTTGGAAAGACCCAAATGGAGATTATTTTTGCTCTTATGTTGGTGGTGTCCTTTTCTGGTAAATCTCATTTAAAAATATGGAAGTTGTTTCACTTTTGGCATTTTGAAACACTGAATGAAATGGTGGTAGTCAGAGCCAATATGAGAGAACATATGGGCCTGCAACGTATGCCCCAGGTCATAAAATAATTTCAGCTATGATGCAATTGTGGCGAAGTAAAAGACTTTTGCAAAGTTAGAAATATATTACTTCACTGAAAGAAGGGAGCCCTTGGTAATTTTTCTTTTGAGAGCCTAGCAGACTTTATGCAGAGCTCAGCTTGTGCTTGCCATTCTGTAGATAAGGACAGCTAAAAGGTGTTCTGCCGTTCATTGCTTGCTTCCTCGTGATCCAGTGGCCAAGACCTGATGATGACCACAGCAGGAAACAGTGTGAAATGCTCCGTAAATTTAAATGTGGGAATCCATTGATGCTAAGAAACTGGATCCAAGATTTTTTGAGAATTTCCAAACCACACTGGTAAATTCATGCTGAAAACATCACACCTTTCTACAGTGAAGAACACGTGCACTCAGAGCTGATCAGTGCATTTATATGTAGTCAGATACACCAAGACTTGCCCTTATACTCAACATCACCCTCTGTAGCCCTTGACAAAACAAAGCAACACATTGGTGTCATGGGCAGAGACCACAGCTCAGACCTTGTGTGTGGTCCTGCTCAGGGCTCTTCCCAGGGACACACCAGGGTGAGTGGTGTGAGGTGCTGAGCTGATGCGTGCAGTGCCCGGCAGATGCTCCATGTGGATGTCCTGTATGGGTGTGCAGTCGTGCATTACAGATGCTTTTCCACTGGCAAGGTTCATCTGCTTCCAAGATCAGCTTTGTACTGCCAGTTCCAGGAATCCCGTGTGTGCGTAATAGCTGTATAAATGTGCTGCTTATATATGTCCTAGGAAAAATTCTGCAAAAAAGCCATGGGTGCATGATGAGTAATAAAACTCTGAGGAGGGAGTGATTTAAAAAGGCACATAGTCAACTGAGAGAGAGTTTATTAAAATATAATCAAATAATTATCTTATTTGTGGACAGTGTTATTTTCAGGGTCCTGAAATGACTGCACACAATCTTATTTTTGTAAAGATTTATTCTTGGAAGGGAAAGTCATCTGCCTAAGGGATATATTGATTTAATTCAGCTGTCACCATCCTTTTGTAAGATGCTACAGACAGAAAGCCAAATTCAGGCCTGGATTTATTCAACTTTATTTTATTTTTGCATTGAACCAGATCTAAATATGGTGCTGTGATTACAAATGAGAATTCTTTTCTGGGTGATTATTCTGGTTTCACTCCGGACTAGATCACAGCACTGGCTGAGTGAGGAGCAATAGAGAACTGGAGGTGACAGCAGAAGATGAGGGGGTGAACTGTGCTGGAGAGATCAAAGCCTCTCTCCTGGTGGGCAGTGCTGCTGGTGGGGTCTTTGCATGGGCCTTGTAGTGGGAAATGGAAGGGGAGCTAAAGGTGGCAGAGGCTCTCTGCTTTTCAAAAGCAGTCCCTTCACTTGCAGTGCAGAGTGCACGCTTTGTCGGGCTGCTTTCTGATACACACAGCTACAAACAGCAGCTCCCTCAGACACAGGTTTGTCGAGTCATAGATTAGAGCTGGAAGAGACCATTCAGTGCAACTCCTGTGTAAAATAGGCCATGGAAGTTGCCTGCGTTAATTAATGAGAGACAGTGTGTCAGCAATGATGCAAGAGCTCCATCTGAACACCCAGACACAAGCTTGTGCTGAAGGTATGTGTGCTTGCCTGGCTGCTGCTGCTCTTTAATAGGGACCATGCAGCTTGGTGGCTTCTTGCTTACCATCATCTAGGGCTGGGGGCACTTTGTGGCCTTCCAGCCTGGCAGGGGAAGCTAAATGCCTTTATCTGAAGGCAGGGCAGACCAGGGCTTACCATATGGATGGCTGAGCTGAAAGTGCAGAGATCAGGATCCTGATTCCAGTGAGGTCTGACACATCTGAGGATTTGTTTTTACACACAATTGTGGGCAGAGTTTGCGGCTGGATTCCTTGTCAAATAAAAACTTGCAAGCTACTTTTGTTAGACTTACACTCAAAGTTGTAGGAATATCACCTCATCAGTTGTTCTTAGCATGTTTCTCATTTGCATATATGAAAATAATTTTTCTGGCTGGTGTGATTTACACCTGAGTTAAAACATTAAAATACTAGTGTTTTCTGTATGGTCTGACTGCTAGAACTGGCACAAATAGATTCAAATTCAGACCTGAAGTGCCCCCTGCTTTCCTGTCTTTATCGAACACACACACACAAAAAAATGGAATGACTGGGGTTTAAGATTCTATTTTAGTTGATACTGAACTGCTACAAACTTCATCTCCATGGTAGTAAAACTTCAGGTGTACCAACCACACTTTCTGAAGGCACAAAGTAAGAGCACATGGTGTAATTTTTATTGTAGGGGTGTTTTAATTTTCAAGATGCAGAGTGTATATATTTGATTTCACTGATATTTTACACCACTATATGCAGATTAAAATGAGATCAAATCTTTTTACACCCTCAAACCCCATCCCACATTCAGAATTGGACGTTGTGTACAGTGAACAAAGATGTGTGACTGAAATGGTGGGCTTATGACATTAAAATGAAAGGTTGTAAAATACTGTTGCAGTTCTTCCTCACAAGGCATGAACTCCTCCTCACTCTCTATATCCAGGTAGAATTTCTTATTAGTGTAATATATATGATGTGAGCAGCAACTAGTGGATAGATGAATTTGAATGGGGTTGTGTGTTCCATGTAAGGAAGAGGCAGTGCTTACTCAAATGCTGTTAAAACTCCCTCATTTACAGCTCCTGGAGATGAAACATACAGCAGATTGCCTGTAACCATAGCAATTGGCTCCGACATGAAAGATCTCCAGCATAGAGGTAGTGGTAATGGCAGAAGCAGCATGGAAGATAAAGGTGTACAGATAGAGACAGTACCAGGTGGAAGTGAACTACTAAATAAGTGAAGACAGGGTGGATTTGGGCGAGTTTGGGAAGGTTTGGGCTGGTGAGGTGAATTGGGGGGAAGGCAGTGAGGGCTGAAGAGAAGGCAGAGATTTTTTTGGTGCTACTCTGGTGTAGAGGACAAAATCAGAGTAGTGCTGGTGTGGAGTATGGGGGAGACTTTGCTGCCTTGTGGGTTTTGTCTTCCAGCAAGGCTGAATTTCAGGGATCCTCATGAATCTAACTGTCCCTCTTAGCTATTGGAAGGAGCCCATGCAAGTTGTTATCTCTTGGTGATGGGTCATGGTGTGATTCCTGGCATTGAGATGCAGCAGTCAAAGATGTAGATATTCCACATTGCAGAGCAGTGCCAGTGGCGTGGGCCTGCAGTTTCAAGATGTGCTAGGAAGTTTCCCAGTAAAAACCACCATTGGTAAGAAATAGGGAGGAAACAGTTTCTAAATGTTCAGCTGCCTTGAGTTATGAACACTGGTATAAATAAAATGAGATGTTTATTTAATATTTTGCTTAGTATCCATTTTGAGAGCTACTTTTTCCAAATATATATATGCTGTGACCTTTTACTGTTTCTGATAAACTTAAAGGGACTAGTTCTAAGAACAAAGCCCCTTATATAATCACATCCATGATTCTATGGGTTACTGATTTTTATATATTAGTAAAAGTTATGATCAAATTTGCCTGAGTCCCAGAGAAAAACAGTCCGTTTACAAGAAGCAAACTGTAACAATAAACAAGGGACTGTAGATCAGAAGAAGTTCATTGCCTAGACTCTTTAGCTTCATATAAAAATTTTGCATCTTTCCAAAATGAATTTATGAATTCGTTAAAATTGAGAACAAACCTCTGAACACTTCTACCCTTTCTGGCCATTCCTGTCATTGTTTTTTCATCAAGTCCTGTTGAGTTTTAACTGGAAAAACTCTGTAAAAGGTCTTCAGTGTGATTATGGTCTAAATCTGTCTGCTTAGGGATAACTTCATTTGAGTAACTGGAATTACATGTGGGTAGGAGCACAGAGTGAAGAACCCAGCAGCAAGAGTCCCTGGGTGCATGACTGTACTCCAGGGCTGAGCTGGCTTCCTGAGGAAGAGACTCAGCTCCCACACCACAGCTTGTAAATTTACCATGCTGTGCAGAATACATAACCCCCTTGGTCTCCCTCATGCTGCCTTTCTACTACTTTTTCTTTGCTTATAGAAGTTATTTTTGGTCAGCCAGGCACTTCTTTACAGAAGGCATAGTAAACATAAGATTTATACAGCTATGTGTCATCTTTAAATCTACTCAACTCCCTGGGTAAAAAACGGGATCACAGCAGTGAACATTTTAATAAACAAGCAAAGACATTTTACAAAAAAGAGAGCAGATAGAAAAAGATGTTACAGTTCAACACCTCCTATCTTGGCTGTAGAAATGAGGCTGAGGCTTGTATACACAGTCCCATCTTGGAACGTTTTCTGCCAGTGTTTGGTCCTGAATTAGAGCTGTAGATGATCAGCCCTAATTCATTGTTTCACTCTTCTGATTTTGAAGCAATCAGAAACTTGTGAAGCCAGCTGACTTTGCAAGATTTGGGGGCTAAAATCTGATTAAACGAGGTTGTTGGATATTACCCACCATCAAATCACCAGTTCATCTTTCCAGTGTATCTTTAGGAGCATATGATTGCCCTGAGAAATCTGCTGAGATGGTTTTTTATATGTAAGGATTAGCTGGTACTATTATTGCTAGTATGTGGCAAAGTTTCACTTTGTGCTATGATTTGTGTTTTTAAATTAAACTTGTGGTGCTAGCAGCTTGGGATAAGCACCAATTATAAGTTCTGATAAAAAAATAAACTGCAAATCTAAACTACAGTCTGGACTACAAGTTCAAGATGATTTACTACAGTCTGGACTACCAGTTAAAGATTTATTCAAAGGTTCACCTACACCTACATTTACCTCAGCCCTAAGCTAGGCAAGAAGTTTTTATATCATTGCTTTGCAAATCTAGATGGTCCTTAGAAACTTTTATTTTAACATCTGCTAAATATGGTTAGCATCACTGTCAAATTGGAATGAGTCTTCAGTGATTGTGTTCAAGTCTGCAATCATCAACTGTCTAATTTGGTAATAGTAACTTCAGCAGAAGCAGAATCAAGACTGGTAATTTCTCTCATATCAAATTTATGTATATTGTAATTTAATGAAAATATTCTCCAAGGAGATTTCCTTTGTGTATAGCACGCAATACCTGTTGAACACATTTCTTACACCTTTTTCTGTTTTATCCACTGACATTATAGTGTCATTGGGAAATTCCCTGCTTTATACAGGTGCGAGTTTCCTTGGATGTTTTTTCAGTCTTGTAAAATCGAAATACAAATTTAATGACAATTATGGCAAATAAAGTACCAATCCCCCCCCCCAATGCTTTATTATGAAAATGCATTGTGTGAAACATAAACAAAACTAAGTTTTCATTTGAATATGTGAATCCAGACAGATCAGGAAGATGTTCACCTGCCTTTAAGGTGTTTAGGATGCCTGTATTTAGAGACTAAGCATGTGCTGGAAACCAGTCCTTTGATAGAAGAGGTAACTTCCAATAGGGAAAAAGGCCGAAGCTTCTCTGTAAGATACAAGTTCCTTTTAAAATCTGTGGGGGCATTAATTTTCCACTCTCAGGTCAAACTGTAGTCAACACTGATGTCAGCCTATGCAAGCACATATCAATAATGACAGTACGCCTCAGCCGGCAGTGCTCTTACCTCTTGGCTAGAAGGTCATAAGTTTAAGTCTCCCACCAGGACTTGGGCTGATTCTTAATGCTGACATGGCAGCACAATGCCAGGGAGGTGTTGAACTGTTTGAGGTGCTGTCCTTCATGAGATGTTAATCCAAAATCCCTGTTGCCTGTCCCTGCTGCCTGTCTAGGCAATATTGCCATGGCACGTTTGTGAAAAGAAGCTGGCTAAGCCTCCTTCCCAGCCAAAACTCCCCATCGCACAATGACAGGCAGAGCACAAGCCATTGTGTTTCTCCACCACCATTACTGTATTTAGTTAAGTACAATGGAAACATTGTCGAGTAGCTTAGGATACACAGGGTATGAAGGACCTAATGAAAAAGCCAAAATCTAATGCAGTCTTCTAAACTCTATTGTTTATCGTGTGTCTCTGTGCAGGCACACAAACACATTATATGTATATTTAGAAAGTGGGGCTCTGTTAAAAATTACATTCAGCTTGCACCCATTCCATTTATATTAGGTTGAGCAATTATATTCTTTCCCTCAGACTGATTTTTTTGCCATTTTGAAATAAGAACTCTGTGTTTAATATCATGCACTCTTTATTAAAGAACCATATTGTTTAGCTTGTCATGATATAGAGTTGCTTTTCCATAAGTACATTAAGCATGGGTACTCAGGGGATATTTTCTTCAAAGCAAGTGGAAATTCTGGGAAGAAATGTGTTATAACAACTATGTCTATGGTTAAAAATGAGAAATAATAGAAAGCTTGGATGCTCTCTGAGGAATAGGGTGCTATATGTAGCATTGTGGAAATGCCATCTAAGGCTGGTTATGGACTAAGACGACTGCATGCTCCATGTTATTTGATTTCATTTTATCTTATTTTACTTTTCCTGGCACATTCGCTAGAACTAGTGAGTTAAATGTTCATTTTATTTACAGCACACTATTGAAAAATGCATATGTATGTGACTTAAACCTGAGGAACTCCGTATATAGAGTTAATATGGAGAAGGTTATTAGGAAACTGAGTTTGGGTGCAAATCAGACTAACATAAGAATTTTCTTCCCCTTCAAATTAGAAGCTCCATGATCTTCTGAAATCAAAGTGTCTATGTAAAAAAAAAAAAAAAAAAAATTAACTTCAAAATAATGCAATCCCCCTTTTTTAAGCACTTTGCATAATATAAAGTGCTTAAACTCTTTTTGCAGCAGTCCTGCTGGCTTTCTGTTGCTTGATATTCTGACCATTTTTGAACCCTTGAACTCTGACAGAGAGGAGGGACTTGGAGGGGTTGTCATCTGATCTATGTAAGAAGGCAAAAGGAATAGCTTTCTCTTTAATAGCACTCTTTTCTGCCTAACAGTTGGTGGGAGATTAAAATGATCTAGGTGGATAAGGCAGGTTAAAGGTCAAGGGACACCACAACTCCCCCTCTTCCCCCACATGTCAAAATATAGACAGGTCATTAGAAGTTAAAATTTTATGCTCCTTTCCCAAATATTTCAGTTCTATTTATGCACTAATTTTTATTGTAAATTCCAGTTTGTGAGGGGGACTGGACCCCTACTAGGCTACTGTCCAGCATGTATAGTCGTCAGGTGCTGACATTCTGAGTTTCAGCCATATTAATTGCTGGATAAAGGCTATAATCCCCTCTCTTTGAAGCCCAAGACTGATTTTTAGGCAGTACTTCAAAAGCAGCACACAACTGAAGAGGCATATTTCCTACTAGCACTGAATCAACATGATTTACTCTTTTTGCATTTGTCTACATACGCCTTGCATATTTGGCTGCACAACAAAAAGGTGTGAGTTGGCTGTAATACAGTCTAAGGAGAGGTTTTTACTATCCTGAAGTTGATATATGACCGCATCTGAGACATACTGTTCCAGATCTTTGCTTTAAGCATCATTAGGAAAGTATAAACTCCTATATCATGCTTTTCTTACCAATGAAAAATCTTGCCTTACGTTGCTAGAATTTTTTCCCCCTGCAACATCATATTAAAACTATAATTTAGAGCAAGGCTGATTCTTAAGCCGTGAATAAATAAGGCCTGTGTTTTGAGAAGGCAAACCTTTTCAAAACACAGATTTTAATATCTTAAATACTGCAGCTTCTTAATTAAATGAAGCTGTGATCCAGCAGCAAATATCCATTATTAAGAATAAATAAACATACTGTTTAGCTTGTTTTCTGGAAAAGGAAGCGGCGAAGAGGTCTTTTAATCGTAAATAAATTTCTAGCAACTGCAGAACTCGTGGTTCAGTGTCGGTGTGTACTTTGCTTCTGGCTGTGCGTCTTTTTCTGGCTGGGTGTACTTGGCTTCTGGCTGGCTGTCCGCAGAGCCGCACTATAGGGACTTTCTCATCCAGGATTTGCCAAGTATACTTAGTGTTATGTTTGAGAAAGATTAAAAATATTTCAGATCAAAGGAGAATCCTGCTGCACGGTCTTACAAGATTGTCATTCACTCCCATTATGGCTCATTTGCACAAGATTTTCATGTAATATGAGCCATTGTTTTGATGGCAGTGATTTGACATAAAGACAGGGCCAAAATGCATCTCGGAGCCCCTCTCCGCCAGGCTGGGGGGTAGCTGAGGCGTAAAGGACTTGCCAATCATAAATTGCAACTTTGTCTCATTTATATTAAAGCCTTTATCAGGTGGAAAACTTTTGAATGAGCATTGGTTGGAGAGAAAAAGTAACAATGGACATTTTATTAGAGCATAGGTGCTGTTTTAACTGGGTAAAGTTTTGGTTAATATGAAACACGAACATCATTTTCTGAGTAGTTTTGGTCAGACACGTATTCTGATGGCTTGTTTGTTACTCTGAAATATGGAGTTTGTGTTAAGGTGTTTCACAAAAGTTGGAGAGCCCCACACCAGGAATGACACATGAGAAATGTATTTATTCCAATATTCATAGCTTAACCCACCAACTTAATTTTAAGGATCAAATTTGCAGACACTTTAAAGTGCAGATGCATTTGACTACTGCAAAACAGGAATTGATAAAATTTATTAGAGAAGAAAAGCAATGTATATAAAATAACTTTCTTCAGGTCCTGTCTTTCAAGTAATAGTTTTGTGGGTAAATTTAGATTTTATGGTAAATGAGTGTTAACCTTTACAAAGTAATTGGAGCAGTCTTTTCAAAGTCTGGTTTGAAGCCACAGGTTGGACCCAGACAAAGCCTGTTGCTTTGGCTTTAATACACTGTATTGGGCTTAGGTAGGTCAGAAAATTCAGTGCAGGAGTTGATCCCAGATGTCTCACACCCAATCCTGTAATTCTGGCTCAGGCTGAGCTTCCATTGACTTCAGACAAGGACTGGAGGATGCTCATTCCTTCCCACCCAGATAACATCCTTAGGTACCATTATGCAAGTTAAAACAAAAAGTAATTTGTAACTGTAAGTTTCCTGGGTTTCTTGGGCTCTAAATTGTCATTAAGATTTTTTTTAACCTATGGTGTTTTTCTCTCTATTTTGAGGCATGATAGTTTTTTCCAGCAGTGGAGGAAAAAAAATTAAAACCATGAATGTATGAGAAGATGTAGCACATTATATAGGGATTTAGAAAACAATTTACTTCAAAGAACTAACGGTGTCTTTAAAGCTGTTACTTATGCGTATGGAGTTATAATGCTAATACATGCATGCATAAAGCCCTAAAGAAAAGTTATTCTGCAGATTATTTTCAGATGTAAATGGTATGTTCCTCTCCTTTCTGGTCTTGTGGGTATAATGAGTTAACACTTTTTTTATGGACAAAACACCTGTAATAATTACAAACTGGAAAGAATATTTTAGAAAGAAATGTTGAAGGATACTACTGCAGTGATGTGTCTCCAATTGTTTTCACACTTTGTATTGCAAGTTACACTTAAATGCATCTGGTGTCCTTTAAAAATAAAAATAACTAAAATATCTTTATATGAAAATGTGTGATGGAAAGAACCTTGTGGCTGAGTTATAAAGTCTTGGTAAATGGACTGTAAAGTGGAAAGAGTGAAAAACATTTCACTTGGGTGACGATAGCTGGCATCTCCCTTCTAGTCTGTCCTGAAAAGGATTTATTTCAGGAAACTCATCGAATACTGTGGAAGGTAGCATCTATATGTCAGCAATTCCACTAGTGTTTCATGGAAAGCTTAAAAATATAAACATTAAACTATTAGATCAATGTTTTTATCCCTCATCAGGAAATGCTTGCAATAATACATGAGCAACAGCGCCCTCTGCATCTGAAAACCCTCCGATTATTAAATCCAGACTTTACCACTTGCAAAAGGGAGCCTTTTAATTTCAATTACTGTTGTTTTCAGCCGCTGGTAGGTAAAACTGGGGGAGCGGGGGAGGAGTGAAAATATTTGGATATATTTTTAAGTGATATTTAACTTCACAATATTTCCTGATATCTTCAGCACCCTTAGGTACAAAAAGGTACAGTAATACACATTTTAAACTTATCTAGAACAGATGAGCACAAAATAGCAGTAAAGATGTTGCACTTCTGAATCCCTCCAGCATAAATTAACTCCATGGTTTGTCATTAACAGTGAAGTGTGTTACAGTCTGGAGTTTTGTTTTAATACAGGTTTGTATGATTCTAAAAAATTTTCACTCTTCAAATCTTTGATACAGAATCGGAATGATCTGTTTCTTTTAGTGTTTAAAGACATTTTCTGGGGAGTTTCCAGATACCAGTAGTAAAGCCACGGACTGATGCATGACAGTATTTCAGGATTTGCTAGACATAATGATGCATTTTAAATTGGGGAGCTAACCATTTTTGCAAGGCTCCAAATAGAGTTCTGCAAGCAAGTAATTATTGTAAAAATGGACTAATATGAAATAAGTGTTTTATGTTGCTACAATAATAGATGGAAGAAAATGGTCCTCTGTGAAAACTTCTTGCATAATATTTCTTGATGATCAAAAAAAATAAAAATCAATCCATATATGCTATTTATATAAGCAATTAGTACAGCTGAGATGCTAATTAAGCTCATCATATTCTTCATTTATTACTATAAAAGGCATAAGATGAGCTGTCCAAAAAAACCCCAACATAAGCATATTTATCTGAAATTAAAAGCAGTGATTTTAGATATTTTCCACTGACAATTTATTTCCTCAGGCTAGAAGCAGTGAAATATTAAAGCTATATATATGTAACATATCCATGAAGTACATAAAAGTATCAGGATATTTTTAATTTTTTTAAAAAGATTGACTTTTTCCCAGTTCTTCAGTAGGGATAATTTAATTCTCTGCTTCCTTAGTCAATAATTCTTTATCGTTAATACAGAAGTAGCTCCTAATAAAAAGTTTTGTCTGAAATACGACTTTTAGAAATGTTCAGGGTTATTACTATGTGGAATCGGGTTTATGGATTGAAAGAAAAGAGTGAATTGTATGAAAACTGCTATAAAGGACTTGTTTTATAAAAATAAAATAATAAAATTAACATCAGAGGGGTATTCTCTTGCTTTTCTAGAATGGAAATAGATCTACATTTACAGCATGATATTAATGTGACAAAATATACTTTTAAATTTTACTCATTTAAGAAAGGCAAACTGTCTTTGTCACAGGAAATAAGTAGAAAATCTAAAATCATTTGGCTTCTGCGTATCAACCAAATATTTTTGAAGGAAATTCAAAGACATATCTGAACATTAATGTAAGCTTAGATTATTGATGTGAAAAGGGTTTAACAACTGGAAAACAATAGTTCTTTGTTATATTTCTACTTTCAAGCAATTTAAGATGCTGTTTGGAAAGATAGGAAGTCTCACAAAATTTTCAAAGACAAAGCACTAATGTCTCTTAGTATCACTGTGTTCATTTTAAGAGCAAATTAAAAGAGTGAAAGAACGGTGCAAATAATTGTTTCATATGTTCTTTGCTTGTGACTGCTGTAATCATCCAAGCTGATTTACAAATGTAGACTTGAAGGTTTCTCAGCTTCCTGCAGTGTAGAAGACTGTTACTTTGGCACTCACACTCATGCCCTTGTAATCACCACTCAAAACTGTGCCCTGGTACTTCCAATTCCCAGTCTCTTGATTGAACACCTCATTCTGTGCTAACAAGGTGTCCAAGGTATTTGAACAGGGGCTGCAGTCAGAAAATTGTTAATGGTTTCACTCATTAAGAGTTGCTGCACTAGTTTTGGTAATTTGGTAACTGTCTAAATTGCAAGTTGATTTTTTCCTTCATTTTAAAGAATGATGCTAAAATTTGAGGCCAGGAACACTAACAGCTACAAAACCCCAGAAGGGTGCTTAAATCACTCTATTTGTATTAAAGCAGACGGTTTTCATAGCAGAAAGGGTATTATTTTATTTTTGAGGTTATGTTTTAAAATTATTTAGAAATGCAAACCTAAGTATTACATGGAAACTTCAAGACAGAAAAAGTATAAAAAAAGAATAATAAACCATAAACCAGCCTGAAGATCTAAAAGAAACTATTTAGGAAGCAAAGCTAATAAAATTACCGAGACAAAAAACTGAAAAAGAAATTGCCTTGGGCCTGGATGTGATTTTACATAATTGGGATTAACTTCTTTAAAATAAAAGGATATATAGCTGTAGCAAGCTGTGGTATATGTACCTGAAAACAGGTCCTAGGAGCCCTAAATAATTTTTTGCTATAGTGCAAGCTAAACAGTAAGATCAATGGGCCTGATCCTGCAAACTATAATCAAATAAGGATCTTTTCCTTTTTCTCTTGTTTATCTTGCACAAGTGCAGCATTTAAGAAGGAATTTATTCCCTGTAAAAAAACAATAAAGAAGGATTAAAGTCCTTTTAAAAAAAGGCATGTAACAGGTTTTTGTAGTTGTATCCTGCCTGTTATCTGGGATCACTGAGTTTACTTTCTGGAGCTATGGAATATTTAAAACAGGGAGTTGGTTGTGTTTTCAGACAATTTACACCTGAAGCAGTTTCTCTGAGTTTTCAGTGAAGCATTTTCTCCATAGAAATCTCATTTTTTGTGTGGAAAGAATGAACTTTTCTAAAAAGAATGTGGAAAATAATAGTTTGCAGGTTTTTCTTTAATCCACTAAAGTTTTAAGCTATCCCAAAAACTTGCAACCTGCTCATTTAAACGGGGGACTAAAATTCAGCAAGTCACCCCACACAGCATATTTTGGCCAGGTTTTGTGGTTTTTTGACTATCTATCTGTCTATCTTTAAAAATGCTCTTCTCTGTGGCTGTGATAGTTGCATGCACAAATGAAGGGAAACTGAAGGAAACGCTGACTCTGGCCACACAAAGTCCTGTCCAAAGCGCACTCTAAACAAATCAGGAAATTATTTTTTTCCCCTGTTGCTTTTCTTCCATTAATTTTAAATATTCTCTATAACTATAGGAAGCAAACTTCTGTCTGGCAAAAGAGTGGAGAGGGTCCTTGTGGTAGGTGCTTTGAGATTATTCCTTACTGAACAAGTATATAGTTTAATAAAAATCATGTAGGAAAATGTAAAAATAATATTGCAGATATTCTGCCAGATTTGAAATACGATATAATTTGGCTTTCACAGAAATATTCTAACCAGCAGGCAATACTCATCTGATTTTTAGAGCAGAAACTCTCTCGTACAGCTCCTATAACCAATGCTCTTTCATAAAGTTATGCTAGCCACGTAATTTGTCTCTCAGCTGGCTGGAACATCTCTCCAAGGTACACAGATCTTTTTCATGATGGGGAAAAAAAGTGCAAGCAAATGAGCAATATGAAAGGGTTATTTGCAATGCTCGTATAGTTTGCTTAGAAATATGCCTTGAGTAAGCATGTAAATGTGAGCTGTTGCACAGAATATGCTTTCGGAACATTACAGAAGCACAGCACATACCTGTGTTTTACAGGTATTTATATTCATCAGCAACTTTTAGATTCATGTTTTTAAACAGTTTTTGGCATTTGTATTTAATAGAGAGTGGAAGTTATGTTGATGCCTAAAAAGCAAAGGTCCAGTGATCCATTTGTAAGTTTTCTTTCGTATGTCCATTTTACTCTCTGACCGTAGCTGCAGAGGGGGTGGATAAATAAATTCTGGAAGGGAAATCTGTTTGAATTTTGATGTGTGATCGGTGTGTTTCTGAATGAGACAGTGGAGGTTTTTTCCTTTTAGCAGTTAAGTCATTCCTCTGGAACTGATTGCAAAGATAATACCCCATCTGTATAAATTGAAAACTTTTTTTGAACTGGAAGTTGAATGCAGACCATGACTTTTCCTTAGAAAAATTACAGAAATAATGGCCCCTGGCTGAGGAGGCATTTTTTTGTTTTTCATGAATCAGGCACAAAGTTATTTAAATTAATTCTGGTCTCATCACCCTAATAGAATATCATTACTGATCTTTATAAAAAAATATTAGAAATCATCAGTGTGTGGATGTAATAGCAATAGCTGTTTGACCAACTTCCCTGAACAATTTTTTCTTTATTGAAAAGCAAGACTACTGATGACAATGCTCACTCATTATGCACATGCTTTGTGCATTTCACACATTATCTTATGTTAACCGCATGTATCAAAAGCACTAACTACTCTGTTGCTTCATGATCAATAAAGGGTATTCATTTGCTGTCTTCTCGAAACAATCATTAAAGAAAAACTCAGAAGAAGAAACTTTCTTCATGAAAAAGAAACTAAATATTTCACTGGAATTAAAAAAATGTGATGAAGTACTAGTTTTACCTCCCAAACTCAGCCTATAGCTGTGCGCCACCTAAAGGGTTCTGTACTTATGATAGGGTCCCCCTACATAATTTCTGCTCACATTTTCCTTGTAGTTGTGCAAACATCAGGCTTAGTTTCTCCATGACTGTGCTGCCTAACAGAGTGCAGGATCTCATGTACCACAGCTACAGCACGTTAAGTGCTAATATTTGTATTAACACAGATAGATTCCCCCCAGCCTTGTTGCTGACCCCTCATCGTCCTCCTGTTCTGAATGAGTGTCCCTGAAGTGAGGACCCTTCTTGCTCTGTTTGCTGGATTGGTCCCTTTGCCAGGGGAGGAGAAAGCTTGGGGTTGTGTGATCTATCCCAGATTTGGCATACTTTCCAGTGGCCCTTTTCTGCCTACTAGTTAGTGTGCATGGGCTACCTATAAAGCTCATCTTTGCCTTGATTAGGTGAGAGGCAGACTCTGGTGTCCCAGGTGTATCTTGCATGGTGAAATGACATTGATCCAAGATAAGGGCAGGATCTGCAGTTTAAGAAACTCCAGAATGGAAAAGGCTGGTGCCTTACCTTAACGATGAATACAGCAGCTGAAAGATAGCCAGTGTGCCATCCTAGCGCTGCCAAAAGAGGTCATTCTTTCTGACAGCCATCAATTCTACATAAATTTGTCACTGACCTGAGCAGAAAAAGAACTGAGGTTGTCTTCAGAGGCTCTGTTCATCTGCTCATCCCACAGCTCAGCAGCATGCCCCTCCCAGCCAGCTCCGTCAGTGATGAGTGTGCTGAGAAGGGTATGAATTTCCCAGGCGTCAATGCAGAGGAGGAGTAGGGACCACAGGGCTGGAACGAAGGTGAGGATGAGAGTGTTCCTTGTCACTAGAAGAAAGCACTTTTCAAAATTCCTCCATGCTTCTTCTGCAGCACAAGATAAAAAGGGTTGAGGAGAATTTCTGTGGGGAGTAGTTGGTCCTAATGTGTCTAAGTCCAATCCTTAATTAGGAAGTATACTAAGCATTTTGTTTCAGCATTATCCTTGCTCTTGCTGCACAGGGAGAGTAAATTGATAGCTCAAATCCTCCCTTTATTCCAATATCAGGTTTCTCTGCACTTCCTGTCTTACTCATCACTTTGTATCTGATGGTTCATACACAAGGCTCAGCATGTACTCTAAAAACAGATTGCACATGATGGCATGGATTTAAATAGGTGCAGTGACATTTTCAACCTCTGGGTTGTTCTTGGGTGTGTTAAAACATCTATTTTCCAGCTGAAGTTAATGGTAGTAATGGAATTAGCTACTGAGAAAAAAATTCTTACATGAGTCAGAATGCTATTCAAAGCTATCTGTGTTTTTCCATGTTGGTTGCTTATTTTTAATAGTGTTTGTTGTTTTGTTTTTTTTCTTGTAACATTGAAGGTGTGGGCATGATTTCAGCACAGGAGCACATAGTCCATCAACAGTGTCCATAAAAACCTTTACAGCATCTTGTTGTGCCATGGCAATTTCTTTGATCCACACCACAGTGACTTAGAAGTTCAACATATGTGAACAATGAGTTATCCATATAGAACTGGAAAACCACCAGGTGGATAGATAGAAAATAGCCCAGTGCTGTCAGAGTCCATTATTTTTGCTCTGTGTAGTTCTTAAATTATAAACACTTTACACCACCAAGATATTTCTCAATCTCTGATGAACCCATCTTTAAACTTAGGAGAAGAGTGTTGGGTCTTTTAGAAGCTTTTTGAGAGTCAGGACAACTTTGACTTCATTGTCAGGTTTAATTCATTGTCAGAGTGATGAATGTCAGTATAAAGACTTGCTGTAGTTGGGGGGGAAATGAAGTTGAGTGGTGTGGACAGTGGTATCATCCAAGAGGACTCAAGTGGCTCAGTGATCCACACTCCTGTCCACATATCCCTACTAAGATCAGAGGTGCACTGTGAGACCTCAGTGCAAACAGTTCTGGAGAGAGTAGGGGCATCAAGGATGTCTTTGTTACTGATGTATGTCCTGTCTGAAAATATAAGAAATTTTTACTGATTTTTCCCCTGATGTTTCTTAAGGTACTTTTATGGGTCTTCAATTTTGTGTGTCTACATTCTTAATATAGCTCTGTTCTAGTTTTTATCAATATCTGCTTTTGGTTAAGAATGTGCCTTAGTTTCCTTGATGTAGTAAACCAAAGCTTGAGTGTTTAGAGCTTTCTGACTCTCTTGATTTTCCAAAACGTACTCAAACAAGCACAGAATCAGCATCTGTATCTTGGTGCTGCTGAGTGCATGCTTTGAATCTGGACTTCCACAATGAAAGATGAGCTTGGGACTGTTCCTGGGAATAGGCAAAGGAGCAGTTTTGTTGGGCATTGCTGTGGAGAGCAAAGGATGGTGCTGGGGCATGCAGTGCCAATGAAGTGGAGAGTGGGCTCTGAGGAAGGGAAAGGGTAGTAGCTTCTTCTGTAGTCTTAGCTCATTGCTCTCTTCCTCTGCTTTTGAACCATTCCCTTTTCTTGGAGTCTCCCCTGTTTATATTGCTAAACTGCCTTGAACTAAATCTGCCTGTGCTCCTTATTGACTGTGACCTGAAAATCTTCAATAAGTATGAGATCTTATATCTAAGATGCTGTATAATTGGCTTTGAATACAGGTCTGGTTTGCTACTCCACAGGTAGGCAATGGGGTCAAAGATGAGCACAGCACTGGCCACCTTTTTGCTTGCGTGCAGCTCAGTGTGGGGAGGAGTGCTGTCATGTGTCCAACGATGGCTGTGTCTTCAAGGTCTAGATGAGCCTTAAGTGCTTGGAGTTCATTCCTGATGCACGACAGGAAAGCTGCAGGGTTGGAGGTCATTAACCAAACATCAGTTGCTTCTAACGTTGCATTACAGTGCTCCATGTGTATAGCAGAGAGGACAGAATCACCACTATTTTTACTTTCACAGTTTAAGAGGTCTCAGTGTTACAATTTTTCCTCTTGGTACTCTGTCTATATTTTTGTTTACTAAGTTTTATACCATTATTCCTAATTATACCCTGCTTCTCACCATGCCCTTATGCTCTACCTCTCCTTAATGTATACACCCTTCAGATTCCACTACTTGCTAGTCTGTTGGTGGCAAACACATACCTAAGATTTTTAAAAAATGTTTTCTCACTATTGTGAAATAGAATAACAGAATACTTCTAAGAAATAATTTGTCTTTGTCTGAAATCAGTGACACAGATCCTGACTGGAGTTAGCTCAGATCTTTTGTTGATTTCCTCTTCTGGTAATATAAATGATAAAATTTTTTCATCAGCAGATTCTTTTTTTTTTTTGGTGAGGATGGTTTTATATGTTATAGCTGAGAGGAATAATAAAAAAAGGAGACTGTATCACTTAGGAGAAGTGTGACTATGTGGGTACAGAAATTGTTTGAATTTTTGCAATCTAGAGAAGAAATAAACCTGGAATATATTTATTGGTGCATCCTAGATAAGCAATTTCTATTGTGATGTGTTCTCTCAGAGAGTGTACTATGGAAAATTGAGAATAATGGGCCGTGTCATGCCTTCAGTCCATGTGCAGAACTCACACTGATGTCAATAGGAGCTCCCTTCACAAACTGAGGCCTATATATGACCCATAGAGTCACTACTAGATCTTTCCCATACATAACTACAAAATTAATGGAGCATTGTAATCCATTTTGAGATCTAATGAAATACATCATGATTTAAATTGCAATTAAACACAGAGATGTCAATAGGCATTGATGAGTTTCCACATGAAGACTGCAACATTCCTGCTACAGACTTACAGCTTTTGAGGGGTAATGGCTCATAGACTCTAAAAACACATTTACTCAGAGCGTTATTGATTAAACATCTCAGGAGCCTTTAATATGTGAATTATATCTTCAGTTGTAAGACATAATTTGTACATCTGAGACTACACCCATTCTGGAAAGATCATGGAGTCCCATGTGATAAAATTCAGCATATCTTGACTGTCTACATTTAAATATAGAAAATAATAATGTTGTTAATTTATGTTTTTATAGTGGGGGGAGGCTGGAAGGTTGGAGAGTTTAGGTGATGCACAAAGATATCTTTTTAAATCTCATGTACTTGATGATGGTTCTTTGTGTCCATGGATTCTTAAATTATTTAACGTGATAAACTATTCTGGGGTTGTGTTTGTGTGAGAAATGTCAGGAAATAATTAGGGCCTGCGTATTTCACAGTGTAGAGAGACCAAATTTCATTACAACAGTATTTAAACTCTACAACAGAACTTTTGAATCCCACAGTAATATTAATCTTCTAGTGCTCTGAAATATTTCATTCCCTGCTTCCTATCCTCATAAAAATACACACAGAGCTGTGGCTTATCTTTGAAATTACCCATTGACATAAAATATGAGGACTATTATTTTCAACTGTGTTTCAAGGAAGTGTTTTCCAGTGTGCTTACTAGGCAGAACAGTTCTGGTCTTTAGGCAGGAGCTCCTATTACCTCATCCAGAAGTCGACCTCCCTGCTTGCCCTCACCCCCTGACCCATGCTCGCCAGGGGTTCGTGCATCAGCCTGTCCCTTCTGCCAGCACCTGGCTGCTGTGAACAGGCTTTCTTATTTCTCCCAACCTGTATTCTGCTGCAAAATAATTAAGAGGTTATTGTACATGGTAATATAATTATCTCCTCCCTGGATGAGTGCTGGCCACTATGTTGGAGACTTAAGGCTTCAGGAAATCCACTGTGTCCTTGAGATATGTAATTTCCCAGCAAAAGCAGAGTTTCCTGGTATTCCAGATGAATTAAATGAGGAAGCTATTCCCCCAGATTCTCTGGAAACTGTGGCAGAACCCAAAATTTCACTTGCCTTGGAGATTCTTTTGGGTGTAATTGTTTAAAACACAAAGTATGAATTAAATTTCTCATTTTAGGATCAGAGTAATTATAGAAAAACCCACATAGAAAAGCCCAAGAGAGTGTAATATTAATAATGCTACCACTGATTTTTTTGGGAAGTTTGGAGATTGAACAAATAATTTTGTGTTTTTTTTCCTTTTATAATGCCTGCTAGTTTTCATTTTAAGACACTGTGCCTCATTTAGTAGTTACCTTGCCAGGAGGCTTATCTGTCAGGCTTGGCAGCTATTTTGTGAGGTTCCCACAAAGCAGTGAGGCAGCGGTACTGAGTAAAAATTACACAGATCCTATTTACTTGACTGCAACACCTCCACTTAATATCCTACCTTAGCAGGGAGACGGATACTTTCCGTCTGCATCAGTCCTCTGTGCTGAAGTTTATCGCTAGGCAACGTATAAACACACTCTCTGGAAACTATTTAAACCAGGAGTACATCTAAAAGCTGTTTTTTCTTATTGTTTCCTGACTTTCTGGACACTAACCAAGACCAGCAAATTCTTAAATCCTACAAATTATTTCAGCCATTTGTAAGCTATAAAAGAACTTTGTTCAACCTCCAATACCCGAGCTGATTTCTGTTCCTATCACGGGTTGCTGCGCTGTTGAGCCCTCTTTGGTCTGAAATAGGCTTTGTTTTGGGTTTTTTCTTCCTTTGTCTACTTTTTCAGCATACACCTTCTCTGAGAGAGGTTTCAGATGATAAGAAAGCGTCTCTGACCTCACCATCCCCTACTATCCATGCACCGCATTTGGAGGCGCAGCATATAAAACTTTGTTGGTGTAGTCTGGACACCACTGTCCCAGTAAGGACTACAGGGAAAAAGAGCCAGGAGCTGAGGTTTTTGCTTGCATTTTCTTTCTTGACCCTGTCCCCCTGCCCCCCAAACAGACAGGTGATCTTTCATCTTACCTTTCTCCTTTGGTCAAGGTGTAGTCGTCTGCATAATAGAACAAACTATGGTTTAGTAAACTGTGAAGGTCAGCTTTGGAAGATCTACTGATTTCTACTAGACGAAGCAACACTTCTTCCTTGACACAATCAGAATCTTTTTCCACAGTGAAGCTTGCTATGAATGGTTTAAACTACATTTTTCTGGACTGAAACTCTCAGTTCCCAGACTCTTCTTTGTTTTACTCCTGTGAACATAGTGCTATACTGTATGTCAATTTGGTCTTGTTTGTGGGTTCATTTTCTCCTCCATTAGAACAGCTTTTCTCTCTCTTTTTTTTTTCCCCTTCTTGTGATATGGTTCAAAGGCTTCTTGTGATGCCTTGAAAAAAGTTATTGATTGTTAGATCATTTCTCTCATTCATTCAGATGTTTTCTGGTCCCCAGATGGAAACATCACAGCTGCTGCTCTGGAATTCACTATCGACTTTTGTCTCTGGATTATCAGAGCCCCAAGCAAAAAAGGCCCAAATCCAGGCACCCCTTTCCCCTCTGTTGATGCTTAAAGCTGTTATCCTTACAGCTCAAAGGAAGTCCCAGTGCCTGTATATGACCAGAGTCTGGAGCAGTAAGGTCCTATGATTGCTTTCTTTGAGCTAATTTTCTAGGGCTCCTTTTATATAGTTTCTGTGTAATTTTTCATCTCTTCAGTAGGAGCACCAGATCTCAGAGACTGGTCTGCTTTCCTGACTCCCTCTGCTGCTGCTATTTCTGCTCTGGTCATTTGTTTTAGGTTTGAGGGCCAGAATCAGCCCGACAAATTCGTATTTTTCAAATTCAGCCTTTGCTGACCAGCAGCCATCTGCTCAGACAAAGAAGAAAGTGGGAAGGATTGCTGTGTTTTAAATGTTTTTCACCTAATCCCTTAAGGAAAGCCTCTTTTTTTTTTTAAATTCAAAGGGTTGTTATGATTCAAAGAAAATGCTTTTTCTACAGACTGTTTCCTTTCCATTAAAGTTTATTTATACCCCTGTCCTTGTCTGAGGGTATAATTATGAATGATCTAAGCTTGTACTGAAAATCCTAAATTAAAAAATACATCTGTTGCAAGGATTCTCTCACCAGAAACCTTGAAAATGTTATCCTGTCTGTGTTATCCATATATCTGTCTGTCTCTCTCTAGGTTTATGGCTATCCTTTATATGTTCCAGAAGCAAATGGGATTAGATCGCTTGCTGTATATTTTAACTGCTGTATACCTTCATGAAAGGAATAAAACTATGTGGAAATCTGAATACATTTTATATTTATTTATATTCACCTTTCAATCACATTTTCAATTGTTAAAAACCAAAGAGATTAGATTGTATTGTTCTTCCCCTTCTTGATTTAAGAATAACTGCTAAGTGTAAGAAAACATTATTTAAATGGCAAAAGTTATGTTTAGAAAGAAAAGTGCATTTCTTTCAGTGTGCATTCAAAAGCTAGGTGTTTTCCTGACAACAAAGTGCAATTACTTTAGCCCAACTTTTCAGCATACCTCAGGAAGCATCAGTGAAACACATTTATTTTTAATTAAGACCAACTCTGTCCCAACATTTGCTTTAAATATGAGGACCAAAGAGCATTAGAAAAGGACATCAATGGTTTCTCCAGTCCTTTGAAGATGCTGCCTCCCGATATGTAGCTCAAGGGAGGGCAGCACCACACGGACAGTGGATTCATGGCAAAATCTCCGCTTGGCAGAAGATATCCAGATAGCACTTTTCTCAGTTGGATTTCACCTGATTAATAATCTTATTTTTCGTTTTTAAAACATTACAGTGAAATGAGTCCATTAAGATGCTCTAATGTTAATTAACATTGTCATAAGCTCTTCTTTAATTTCACTTGCATGCATTTTTGAAAGGTACATTGTGGAAATGATTCTTTTACGCTGCCACTTGCCTATATATCATTTCATGCTAGTACTGAAAGGTTAAATGTTATAATTTATGCTAATTTTAATTTTCCCTAGTGCCACAGGCAGTACAAATCAAGCAGCAGCAATTGATTATACATCACTGACAGTATGAAACAGAACAAACATGCAGTTCTGTCAATGAAAGGCCTGTGCCAGGTTAGTCATAGTTAGGTTGTTATGGCCTCCTGAGAACAGCAGTCAAAACCAAGCAATAATGATGATATGAATATTTATTTTGTGCATAGTTCTGGATCCAAGCCATTTTCATAAATAATTTTCCATGGTACTTTTGTGCCTCAAGAAGTGTAATGGAAAGGCTGTTTGACTCTTGGAGAATTTTGTGCAACAAATATCAGATCTAAATTTTGGCTTTGGCTTCTCAGAGGAGGGACTGGAGTTGAGGTGGTCAAGCAGAATTTCTGCAAAGTA
Organism: Hypotaenidia okinawae; assembly: GCA_027925045.1. NCBI lineage: Eukaryota > Metazoa > Chordata > Aves > Gruiformes > Rallidae > Hypotaenidia > Hypotaenidia okinawae. The sequence goes on from BSDF01000010.1 coordinate 13,677,369, forward strand.
TGTACTTGTACAAGAATACGTAGGCGTCAGTTTCAGAGGGAAGAACTCAAGGTATGGCTTAGGCCATCAAAAGGATTACTCATGAACTTGGTATCATCTGGCAGATAATGAGATAGCCTGTTGTTATCACAAAGAACATCTTTGGAGCCAAGGAATGACAGGTGGGTTCTCCGAGCTTTACAAATAGCTAGGTTAAACATCCATGTTGTTCATTTACACTGGTCTTAAACCCTTCCCTACTCTTAGCACAAAGAAGGCAACACATAATCCTTGCTTAGACCTCTTCACCATGTATCTTTGCTGTTACTCTGCTCCTCTAAAACTAGAATTTTCTCCACAAATGCAGCATAATTTGGAGTAGATAGGCACTTATTTTCATGGTTGAATAGCCTATTCCCTGCTCTGCAACCTACCTTGTAAGAGAATGAAACAGAAGAGAAATAAGCTCACAAAAGTAAGAGGTATTGGGTAGCAACTGATATTTTAATGGCATCATGGGACAGATGCTTAATTCACATAAAAAGCAGGTTGAGATGACTTAAAGCTCTTTGAGAAAGAAGAAAGTGCCATTTGGAGGCAGACAGAAGTGATCTCTGTGGCTGTTGGCAGTACAAGGAGACTCAGTTTGGGCCTAGAAACGTGGTTAAGTGTCCCAAGAGCTTTTTTGCTCCTACAAGCCATTGTGGACACCTTATTAGGAGGATACTGTTAGAAGAGATGAGCTGTGGAGAGGGTTGCAGTTTTGCCAGTACATCTAAGAGGACAGTCAATACCATGTTGCTTATGGGAGAAGGAAATGGAGCATTGACAATGGGATTAGGGAATTACTGCCTGAGTGTAGGGCAAGTGGGTAACCCAGTGAGACAGAGACAATTACACACTTCTACAAATCGCAGAAGATGGGAAGAAGATTCTTGCAGCAAGGCAATGAGAACTGAAAGGCAAATGCTCCAATAAAACTCTTTCAAAAATCTGTAATAAATGCCAGTGTACAAAGCCTATTGACTTTTAGTTAGAGGTCAGATTGGGTGGTTTCAGCACTCTAACTGCAATAGCCACTCTTGCTGATTTTTGTGTTTAAAACTTATTCAATATTTCTACAAAAAGCTTAAAATAGAAATAGCAATTTAACTTGTCCACACACCAGCTTTGTATTATGATTTTTGGTAGAGATTTATTTGTGAATAAAGCCGATGTAGCACTAAATGATTCAAATACTAATTTTCAAATGCAGTGCTTTGATTTAAAGAACTCACCATTATTATTTTCATGTAGCTATTGCTCTTTGACTTAGAATTAGTGAAACACGGACTGGTTACTTTAAGCCAGATGGTTTCTTCCCCACCCATAAACAATGGTTACTTTAGCACAGATGTCTCTTTTTCTTCCATAAGGCATATTAGAAAGAAAACAAAGATACACATTTAGGCAATAAATAATAACTACCACCCCTATTGGCTTAGATATGTCCAAATCCAAAACCACAGCTAAAAGTTACTTTAAAGTGTAGTGGACCACAACTTATAGTTCTTTCATTTTGCTTTCTTTTTAAAAGATTTGACTTTGCTGACATTTTTTACACTTTTTCAATTGATCTTTATTGAAAAAGAATAAGGTTGGAACAGACTGACAATTTTATTTGACAGATGATTAATATCTTTGCTTAGATCTGGCCTGAAAAGTAACCACAAAGTGTTTGATAAGGAAGGAATAAAATATGGTTTGCAGGCAGTTGAGAGTTTAAGGGACATAAAATGGCTGGATGGCAAACTTAGACACAAAAGGTACAAACCATGGGGCTGTGTTAGCACTCTACCAGTGCCCTTTCATCCTAGGGTTATTCTGACTTCTGATTGATTGTGGCTCAGAGTGCACAAGTCTCCCTTGGTACATGTGCAGAAAGATCTCTTTACGAACAGGTATCCTGTTTTGAGCATAGGATAGCAGCTCAGCCTTGTTCCCCCAAGTCTCTAGCCTAGTCTTGGAGCATCAAGCCTGAGTCTCAGATCAGCACAGGGGTTTTCTGACTTAGAGTCCTTCAGGCTAGTCTGTTTCCCCTTGCCATAAGGAAGCTGTTCTTCCATTTCCTGTCTAGCATGATGCTGTAATGGATTCCTCACAACAGAAACTGCCCAATGGTTCCAGGTCTTTGCTTTTTCCAAAAGGAGGGTGATCTGGCCCGAGCTAAGCTTGGGTGCAATTGGAAATAAAATTATTTTATGATAACAATTTTTCTCAGGCTTTTTAGCCCAGTCCACACTTTGCTACTGCAGGAAAAAGTTTGTCATAAGGATTTATGTTTATTTAATTACTAATTTCTGTTAAAGAAAAATTAATTCTGTTACTTGTGGTGACACATGATGCCAGGAATAACATTTAGCATGTATGGCTTAACACAATAGGCCATTTTTAGAGAACCTTTTCCTAAAATTTAATTTTAGATTTGGGACTATGGAGCATTTAACTTACCTTCAGGAGGATATTTTGAATAAAAATAACAACAGACTGCCTTACTAGAATATCAACCATGCTTGACTGATACTAACCATATGAAAAAATGTCTGAGACACATAAACTTCACATAAGAACTACAGTTAAGCCCACTCATATTTATCTTTTAAAATAGATGTCCAAACTTTAAAAGTTCTTATGTTGTTATTCTTAAGATCCAAATATATTTTTGGAGACTGAGTTCCTACTGTTTGCAATAATGAACACCTCATGGATGGCAAGGAAAAAGTCAGCTTTCTTTAATGCTACTGTTGGCCAAAGCAAAAGTGAAAAATAATTTCATAACAAGATATCCTCTGTACTAGGGTTGTGCTTTTTTATTCCAACCCTGGATGCAGAAAGAAGTGTTTCAAGGAAGCCTCCTCACCTTTACCTCCTGCTTTTTTTCCCCTAAAACCCTGGTTTGCCCAGAGCAAACCCCGTACAACCGAGTACAGCGTAGGTCTGTGGATGCTGCTACACGTGGCTGCTTTCTCCCAGAGCATCAGGGACGGGCTAAAGTCAATGACAAGTTTCCTCTCAACTCCACTGGGTGTTGGATAATGCCCAAGCAGTCAGCCCAGGACATGCTGCCTGATAGAGACCATTGAAATCAGCCGACACACATAACTGGTCTGACAATCCCTCACAGCATAGTGTACTGGCACCCCAGGATATACTTACTCTGCCTCGTTAGCTGTCCTGTATTGTCTTCTGTAAATATAGTGAGTAATACAAAAAGCATTTACTAATGAGGCTTAAAATTTTCCTTCAAATGATTGTCTTGCATATTTACATTCTTGCGGTTTGCTGCCATTATATGCACCATTTTTTGGCCTATCTCCTTCATTCATGCTCTCTGGGAAACACGCTCCTTTGAGAGCACTGCAGATAATTTTGTTCCCTCCATTTTTTGCAGGATGCTTCTCTAGTTGTATGCCAGTTGTCTTAGAAATGCTAGTTTAATTAGCTGAGTAGGCAGAGTGATTTTTAGATCTGAGTGGTCCAAAACTGGCATGTGCATTTTGTGTGCACCCGAGGGTGAACATGATGTCCAAAGACAGACTGTTTTATATCTTGGTGATCGACGTGATACTCCCCCAAAAGTCAGAGGTTACATTTCAAGGACCGGCTCTGCTCCTTGGGTTGCCGACCCCTAGTGTTAGGAAGTCTGCTTGGAGCAAGGTCACAGCAGCACAAACCACCTGCCCATTTCCCGGTGCCAGGGGCCCAGAGCCAGGCGAGACTGTGCCAAAAGTGTGGGAGGCAGGAGGGGAGAGGCCTGGGCAGAGGCTGTTGCAGTCCAGCCCCTGGACAGCCTCTACTGGCAGTGATCCTCTCAAGACAGGATGAGCTTTGCAGGACCCGCCTTTTGCCTTTGATGGACGCCCCACAAGAGTCTGAGGGCACAATGTTGGCAGCTTCCTGTGTGGGTGAACTTGCTCTCTCCAAGGGTTTGGCTGCAGCGAGGTATCTGATGTATCATAAGCACAGACTTAAGTTCTTAAGGGCTAAAGCAAAAGTTAGAGAAGATTCTCCAAATAGCAATGGAGAACAGAGTTAACCATCTGAACGTGCTGTGGCATGGCCCAACTGGCTGGAAGGTGATGGAGAAGAAGCTTCAGGAGGTGACTTCCATCCTATCTGGAGGTGATCATCAGCTGACCCAAGGGGGCCACATCCTCCTGCTCAGTATTTTGGGGACAACGCTGTGAGCAGACACAGGAGCTGCCTCTGCAGACCTCCCAACTGCTGCTTCTGCCTGTTTTCCAAGGAGGGAGGAGGACTTTCATACTCTGCCAAATATAATGCAACCAGAGGACAAATATCGGAAGATATTTATTTGTAACAAATGCAGATTAGCTTAGAAATAGCTACAGGTCAAACATTCTTCACTATACCTCATTTTTTGGATATATAGTTGCTAAATCTTAATTATTTAATCTGGAATGGTAATGGACACTCAGAATGACATAAGATAAATAGGCAAATTACAGAAAAACCTTGCCAGAAGATTTCTTCTTCAGAAATCCTAGCTGTAAAATACTGCCTTCCAGCTCATGAGACAACCACAAGAAGCATGCATGACTTATTATTAAATAAGTTTCCTCAAGGAACTTTAACTTTCATTTAAGATCTGGAAATCTGTATATCTGTAAGAAGCTATATGTAAAATGCATTTTACTCTTTGAAGCAGAAGGCTTTTAAGAGACTTAATTAATTCTGCTTTTAACATGGGTGATGATATCCATACATTAGTTTCATGTTCTCCAGGTGACGTACTGACTTTAGGAGCCTCTCAGCTTATCTGAGATAATTCTATAGATGTGCTGATATAACTCTGCTGAGATACCACACACAGATTGTACTTTTTATGACTTTGAATATTCATTTGAAGTTTTCATTTCAAGAGATTTCGATGTTGTCATCCTGCCTGATGAATACAGTTTTCTTTTTTTTTTTTTTCCCTGATGTAAAAGGGTTTGCTTCCCCCATCTGGCCATGTATCCATTGTGTCAATTTCTGCAACTTCATTGCTCCAAAAGAAGTACATAGAACTCATGTGGTTGAAGCAGTCTGCCTCCCAGGCAGCTATTGAAATTCTAGTCACCCAAACACAAACTCTGCCCCATACTCTTTAATGTTCCATCCCCAAACCAGATTTTGCTCTCTGCCCTTTCTTAAAGCCATTCCCAGTTTAGACTTGTAATTATCTTCCTTGCATTTTTCCCTCTAGCTCCTCTCCTCTCATGGTCTTTTCCAAAGCCTGTGGATCTCATGCATTCACCAGCCTGAAGCATTTCCCACAGCTCTTCCTGAGCAGCCAGGGAAAGTCATGAGGCACATCTGAGCACCAGCCCTGCCCTCAACACTCTCTTACATTTGTAGCCACAGAATCCAAACTACCTTGAAACAAAGACTTTCAGAAGAACTATAAAAGAGCTTGAGAGGAAAGCAACAAAATGAATGCATTTAGAGTTAGTATCTCCAAGACAAACATCTGCTTGTTCTTTTGAGTGACCAAAGGCAAATTCTTACAGATGTTTAGAACATGCTACAGACTAAAGCCCAAAGATGTCAAAATGAACTTTCAGTTCAGTGTCCTGAATAACCGATCCCAAAACATTTACTGGTGGTGTTAGTATAGCACCTTTGATTATATTAGAGAGGTAGCAGCAGGGGTTTGGTCTGGGGTTTCTTTTTTCTGTTTGGTTGGGTTTTTTCCCTTCAGGTGTGTATATATATGTGGCATTGCACTTTACTCTGTCATATCTTCAAATTTTAGAAGCTGCAGTAGACAGCTATTATCTTGAGTAAATTTTTCATATGGGCAGTTCACTTGTGGGACCTCACTTACTTGGAACAGAATTCTAATTAGTAAAAAAATAAGAAAGTTCAAAAAAGGATTGGAAAAATAGACATACCAGGATGTGCAAGTGCATTAAATACAAGCAGTAGGAGACAGCAGTTGTCAGAATGATGCTGTAGTGCGGTAATAGGCATCTTTGGTTACATCTGTTCCAGTGAGCTTGAGGACATGGCTAGGCTATATCCTGTCTCCTGTGGAGGAGAGAAAGAGCTACTCACTACCATCTCCTTGGGAGAAAAGATGAGGAAAGGCTAGTAGGGAGCATCTGACTCTCCAGCTAGGTCCTTGATTTGGGTTTCCAGATTGGCCATGGATGAAATCTGTAGTCCCCAAGTCCTAGGGCAGGGCCTTAGGCTGCACATGAGAGCACAATTTCTTCTCACCTTGCTGCATACATGTGGGAAATGTGTCCCCAGGGCTTGAGCTAAATCAATGGGGGTTGGGAGACTGGGAGAGCCTTTAGAATATTTAAAAGAATGATTCAGTTACTGCAGTTTGGCTTTTGCTTCTTGGTGCTACGCAAGTATCTCCCTTAGAAGAGGTGTGTTTGTGTATTTTCTGAATGTAAATGTCATTGCACAGCAAAACAGTTGTGCTCCTTATATACTGCCCTTCTGTGTGCTTCAGTGATTTTTCACTCATCTAGACAACAATGCAATTTTGAACTTTCCCAGGGTAACAGTGATGTCCACGCTTCGCATTCTGTAATATGTTCAAAGCTTTCTTGATGAGCACACATGATGCATCACAGAGTATGTATCACTATTCAGTATCCATCCCCTTCCCTGTGGTACCTCTCCTTGGAGAGGGGAGATGAACTCAGTACACTAACCACACAGGGAATGCAAACACCTGTTTAATGGATGTCACACAAAAACTGCATAGGTAAAAACACTTCCTGTGAGCAAAGCAAACATGAATGGGAAAGAAACTTCCTTGACAGGGTGAGTTTTCTGAAGCATGAGTACAAGTTCTAAACAACATCTTCCACGTCCACAGGCAATGATCCAGCATGCAGATGAAGTGAGATCTGACATTCCTAATGCAGCAGCTAATGATTTGTTGATTAAATACCACATTAAAATTTATTTATAAAAGAGAAAGCATATTTTGTAATATTTTTTCTCAGATTTAAATTTCTAACCTCTCCTTCTGGCAACAAATCTAGCTTATATCTGTTGAAGTTATCTTTCTGTTGATGATACAAACAGAGGCAAGGAATATTGATTTTGGTGGGGTGTTGAGATATAACCATCTGTTTGCCAAGCATGAATACTTTAAATTCCTTTCCAATAGAGCCTAGAAAAGCCATCAAAAATAGTAACTTCTAGCTATTACAGGCAGCTTAGGCTGGAGATATTTAAAAAGAACAGAGCTTCAAGGTGTTCTACACCTGCTTTCCAAACAGTTGGCCCTGTGACATTTGACCATCCGAAAAATAAGCATACTTTTGAATGGCCTCCTTGCTCCATCCACAGGGTTTGGTAGGACACTTTGGAGGTCATGATTTTAGGAACAGAATAAAGTTCTTATCTCAGAAGCAGTGCCAACATCGGCAGCAAGCAGAGAAGAAAGGTCCCTGTCCTAGTTGGGAAGTTAGGTGCAACAAAAAGGAAATTTGTGTTTATGAAACAGTAACAAGTCACAAGTACCCATCTCCTCTGGATGTGCCAGAAGGATGTGCCTGAAATTGGGGAGCTACCTAGGGAAAGATAGCAAAGACAGCAGAAACTATTCCTGCCTACCTTAGAAAATGAACTGCACTGCTGCCAGGCACCTTCTGTATTTCAAATCACTGTGGGTACTTTGGCACTGTGATTTGAAAATCATCATCACAGAGACACTTAGAAAAATTCCATTACATTTTACAAATCTTCCATATTGCTTTCCTATTAAAAAAAAAAATTAAATATTTATTTTTTTCCCCAACAAGTGCTGTCATCTTGTATTTTATATCATTCTCCTACAGTGAGGGAAGTGCATCTTTTCAGTATATGGCAGAGCAAAACAGCCTATGAAGATGTAGGGTAATATAAAACTGTACAGCATACGCTGCTTTTCCAGGGAAAGGAAGCTTGTCACTTTACTCAATAAAAGACATAGAAATACCATGGGATTGTTTTTCCCCTCCAATTGGGCCCCAAATGTTCTCATGCTATACTTGTAATGTGCATTACTAGCTGATTAGAAATGACATCAATTAGTCACATGTCTGTGTTTCTGGTGAAAATAAAAATGAGCTTCTGTACACAAAAATCTCAAATTCATCTCTACATTGCCTAGGGATTTTTTCTCCTGCAATATCAGTTATCGGTTTAATATAATATTGTTGACTTAACAATGATATATTTCAGGCTGAAGGGAGAAATGCATTTTGCATTAATAAATTGTTTTGAGATGGGCTTAAAGAATATTTCATTATATAAGAGAGGCAGCTATAAAACCTATTTGATGGTCTTTCAATCACTGTTACCTGTGGCCTATTTATGTGGATGGCATTCATCAGTGTGGCAGGAAATATTAAACAAGTGCTAGACAGTTATTAGTTCTCCTCAAGCAGAAGTCCTCATGCCTTCTATTCCTATGCCATGGGAAAAATTCACTTGGTATTTTCTTTCTTGCAACTGTTCTGCTGTTCATAATTTGATGGAAAATTGATTAATCACACATTTAACTCAATGCAAGATCTTCTGCACTGTAATAAATTATGGCCATTAATCAATAAGTACAAAGTAATTCCAGGAGTCTGGAGACATGCTGCTTTCTAATAGAAAAACTTGTGCTTAGGCCTTCTTGCCAGTGACCACTTCATCTGAGGTATTTTGCACCTGCCTCAATCCAATTAGATGACATAATTAATGAATCTCAATGCAGTTGATAATTTGTTATACAAAGGAAAGAATGTTTTGGCACATCTATTAAGTTCTGATGTACAAATCTTTGCAAAGGGGGAAATATGAGGAACCCAAGAGAGGGACCTACAACCTCTGCTACAGCAGAGGAAATGTCTGTTTATTCCAGGGCACTGAGTATGCAAATTCCACTGAACTTTAAAATTTGCACATTTTCTTCTCCCCTCTATAAAGGGAAGCTGGCTGTGTGCAGAAGTCTTCCACGCCATCTTGTTTCTTTTATGACAAATTAAATGGTATGATTAGAGCAAGCATTCAGGAAGTGCTGTTTCCCAGGCAGTCTAATCAATGTTTCCTTGGTCGAGTATCAGTTACAGTTTTACATATCGCAATCCATTTGCACCTGTTATACACAGCTAACATATAGGCACTCGATAGATTTTAGCGAGAGAAAGAGTGTGAAGATAAAAAGAGCCAGTCCGCTGCTAATTCTGTCACTAGGAGACGCCATGAGCAGATTTTATTTAGAGACTTTGAAAAACAATTAGCTGAGGATTATAGGACTAAAAGGCCTTTACTAGCTGTACCTGGAAAATACTTTGCCCATTTAATGCCTTCTAAGCTGTCATTGTGCTTGAACTTCAGTCCCGGTGATTAATGAAAAGCTGCAGGGCACAGCTAGAAGCTAAAGTCTCAATTATGAAAAAGCAGTAACTAGTTTAATGTGCTGATGCTTTTATACTTAAACTGACAGCTGTGAAAAATGGCAATATTTCCAATCATGCTTTAATAATTTATCATTAATTTATTGGCATGTCCAACACACTTTACTCCTACTGTTCTTTTTCTCCTTTTAAGCTCATGGCATTTCAACACTGAAGAGCAAAATCTGTTTCAAATCTCTACGGATGAACCTGCTTGTGGTGTCTGAGTGATTACTGTTTGCAGGCAGTAAGTATTATCAACTGTGGATAAACTGTCCACAGTTTATCGATGTAGGTACAGTGTGAACATATTTGTGGGCTATGATATGTGAACACAGATCATTAGCTGCTGCTAAATCACTCTAACTCCATCACCTTCAGTGGAATCAGACCAGTTGGGAACATAGATGGCTTTTTGGGACTGGGGACAGGCAACCTTATGGAGGCAGTTTGGGCTCATCAGCCCAGCAAGCTCCCTGGCTGGAGAGCAGGAGCTAAGTGCTCTAAATAATAAAATAAATAAATTTGGAAAGTGTAACTTCTGAAGAATTCAGGCAAAGTCTCACCTGCTACAAAGTCTGTTGAAATATTATGATGTTTAATATCAAATAATTGAATCAGTGCAGCTAAGTCAATTTGAAACAGCTGATCTACAATCCGGTTATTTTTTGAATATTTTGATTTTTTTCTTTCCTGTTTTGATGTTCCCTGCTTAGTTTCTCTTAATTTGGTGTATGAACAAAGGGAGACAAGCAAAGTCAAATAATAAAGCCTTTTTTCAGTATAATTGCCTAGCTGGATTTAGTTTGTCATGTTTGTGCCTGTTTCCAGGACTGCTATGGGCTGGACAAATATTCACAAAGTTGAACAATTATCAATTTCAGAGGTCATCACTGCTTTTTTTGGTAGCAGAAGTTAACCCTGTTTTATTCTCTGTCTGACACTCCTGTCATTTACAAAAGCATAATCATCCAAGGAGGAGTGACTCTAAGAAGACTCTGAGCATTTTTTTTTTCTTTTGATACAAAACCTCCCTCTCTGTGGCTATCTGTATGTTTCTCTTAGTGTGATGACAGACACTGCTGAGGTCTTGGTAACACTCAGTTGCTGTTATTCTTCATCAGACCTGATGACTCCTGAGCCTTTTTGCAAAGCTCGTGTTAGCCCTAAATGGTAGCTGAGATCTTCTTGAGAGGCTGGCTCTGCTGATGGTTGCCAGTTCCTGAACTGAAAAGCAGCCTGACTGAACAGCGGGGGAAGTTATTCTGAACTGTTCCACAGAAACTATTGCAAAACTGCTATCTGGCTGTCATTCACGAGCTGGCTGAATAGGAGAAACATGGCCATGAGAGAATATTAATACCAATTGATGTGACATCTGTAATGGTCTAACAAGTATAACATATTATGTTGCCGGACTGTTGGCAAAAACTGCAGTGTGTTCAGCTTGAATTGATGTGATGGAAAGGACCTGTGAAGTGGTTTGTTCCATAGGTGGAGAATCTGTTGTTTTCTATAAAAATACAGTATTTTTGCCTTTCATTGTATTTGCATTTTAAAGTTTTTCTTTGAAGTTTTGAACATTTTGATCATGCTGATAATTCTTTTCAATGCAGACAGTGTTTATACTGATTAGTTAACAGTTCAATTATTATCAAAGGGAGTTTTGAATGAAAAGAAACCAAATTTCCAGCCCTGCCCAAACTACGCGTCTGAGCACTGAGTGTGGCACTTCATTAGGAATGCTGGAAATTAGTAATACTTATGTCTGCTACTGTTCCTTAAAGGAATTGAATATCTCTTTTGGGAATTGCTACCTGGAAAAGAAGGCTTACTCTAATCCATATTATCTGTCATGCTGTAGACTTAATAATGTCTTTTAACAACATGTGAGAGAGTGGAGAAATACAACCCAACGTAGACAAGTGACTGGGATGCAAAAAGTATTTACAGATTTGTGAGGTTCATGTCAGGTTACTGACGAATGTACAACCAGCCACCAGGAATCTCAATATTATCACTCTGCTACCCTCTACTTTTCAGATGTCTAGTTTGAGGCTTGATTACAGCAATTTGAAGGATGTATGCAGACCAATTCCAGCTACTAATTGAAGGAACTCTGCTAATTAGAAAAGGCTATGGAACAAATAACAACTGGCAACAAGCATGGGGCCATTTTCTGTATTGAACACTCTTTGTAGAGTGACTTCTAACTTGAACAAATTTAACATTAGATTTTTCTGGATTGGCTTCAGACTTTGAAAAACATTATTCATGTTGACTTTACTGCTCATCTAAGAATATTTTGTATTTCCCTTAAAAACACAACTCCTGGAGCTATGTGATCATTTAAGAGTCTTAGTTTCCATTAAGAAAATTACAAATTAGATTTCACTGCTTCTTGATTGAGGAGAAAGGCTTGGAAGTATGTGTCCCAAAGGCCTCACTTGAGAATTCAAATAAAAAAGATCCAAATTTCATTTTTTATTTGAAAATCACCGTTGTCAAAATTTTTGGCATCTATTGTGACTGATGGTGATTTTTGAATATTGAAAGTGAGCAATACTTTGGCATATATACAGGGATATAATTGCTCACATAGATTAAGTTATTCTTATTAGTGCAACTAAAGGCAAAGATTACAAGATCCTGCTCTTAGATCTAGTCCCTCGAAAGCACTTCGTGATTGTCATGTTCTCCCTATAGATTGATTATGTCTTTTCTGACATAGCCAGCTGAATCAGAGAGAAATCAGTTTTGCAAGACTTTTCTTTAAAGTACCTTATCAGAGACAGTCTCAGTGCCTTATCAAATTAATTTTTAAATAGAGATCTGTGTAATTGGGTAGACTTTGATTATCTAGTCATCATCTGGGCATTCCAGACCTTCTCTGACAAACCTCTGTGAGAGCAAGGCTGGTGGCTGGCTGCTGGAGGACCATTCTTGGGATCCTGTCTGTGGGATAGATGATGGCATGGAACTTTATCCCATGATACTTCCAGGTAAGGTCCATATGAAACTGTACCATTTCTGTTAGAGTAACATTCTGTGTGTGCTAGCGTGTGTGCTTATTTACAGGAATGCACATGTGCAATTTTTACAGGAACACGTCTAACATAGATGATATTCTGTGTATTTGCATTAGTCCTCAAGTAGTAAAATACAAAAAGCATTAATTTTGTGTTTGTAATCTTAAATACTCTTTCTTAATAAGCTTAAACCTCTTACGTTTATTCCTGTGCTTTATCTCTTCCCAAGCGGCCCCATGCTTCCTAAAAATAGTTCCTATCCAGTGTAAGAGAGCACCTCCTCCTCTGCTGCTGAATTGGATAAGAATATTGTCCATTCTGCAATAGAGGGATTTATCTCATTTTCCCACTGCCTTAGTGAGGTATTTTTAGCAGCTATTAATGTTAGCTTAATCCAAATATTATTTACAGTAGCAGCACCAGATATATTAGTAATGTCATTTAATACATTTAAGTCTAGAAAATGCTGAAAATCCAGTCCTGTTGCCACTTTGATAAGGTCAAGTATTTTCTATCAAAATTCTGTGGCTCTGGAATTCAATACCGTATGAGGAACATCTCAGGTGCAGTGAAGGTACAGAAGGAAATGTATTTAAATGGTATGATCCTTCACAAAGGAAATGTGGCAAAAATAGGAAAAAAAAACCCCACAAAGTCAAGGCTTCTCAGCACCCTCACTAGTAGAGACTACTTTAGGACCTAGTTTAACCATGATCATTGTCTACTAGAGCCAGCACAGAGTGATTCTGTAGGCACTGCTGCCTGACTGTACTATTCCCATGAAAAAGCATTCATGCTGCTGAAAGTGTTGTCTTGATGGACTTTTTAGATTAGCCTAAGCTGTATTATAATATCATGACAAAGTACCAGTTTGTCTGTCACTTGTGAAGGTGTCTAAGTACCTTACAACACAGACAGTATACTCTGCAGCTTGTGCCAAATACTGCCAGATTTCCTAGTGACCTACTTTCACTGAAAGTCAAAACCACTTAGACATTTCCTCAGACTTACTGCCGCAATGGGGTTAGAGGTACACCTGCAGTTCTACTAGGGAAGCATGCTTTGGACTAAAATCTCAGAGCTAACATAATAGAGCAGGGGTATTCCAATTAATTTCAATAGATCAGGCTCAACCGCACTACATGAGATGGGAGAAATTCAGAGCCAATAAGGAATAAAAAGCAAAGACCTGTATGTCACCTTGGCAGTGAGTAATGGGAGATGCAAGTGAGACTCATGCACCATGTTGAAAAGCTCCAGCCCACTAAAGCACACTAGAGTTTGGCCTTATGTGACATGCAGGTCTGTTTCGAACACCTCTTACAAATCGGCGAGCCAAAATACCACTTACAAGGAAAAAAACCCAGTTTATCATGTTTCTCCAGCTGTGTAGTTCTTCATTCACTATACTATTTGCCCAAACTCTGTCTCTAGAGCTCAAGCAGAAGTTGAGCTTTCCTGCTGTCCTGGTTTCAGTCAGTTAACACCTGCCCAACTGGAAAGCAGCTTCTAACCTTTCCTAAGTCAGAGGGACATTGCTTGGTTTGGGTTGTGTTGGTAAGAATAACTGGGCAAGCTTCTCCTTCCAACTCCAAGTGCTTCTTTCTCTTTGTAGCACAACATTTTGTCCCTTCTGTACTGATTGCACTACGTGTATATGGCCTTGGTGTAACCATACTGGAACCTTATTCCCTAACCCCCAGATTCCCAGTAGGGGGACTGTGAAGACTGCTTTCTCCCAAGCCCTGGCCCAAGTACCTCACACAGACATTATTTCATGGTAGGAGGTGAAGGGAGCAAGCCACGTACTTACTCTTCACCTTTTCTTTCGCCCTTGCCCTTTTCTCAAAAGTGAATCCACACTGGACTAGTTTACTTAAAACAACATTTCATATAATAATTGTTCAGAATCTTTTACTTTCCTTTTGTTCAAGCTGAAATCCTGTTAGGTCACAGTGTAACCTTGAAGCCCATTCTGGATAAACAGAAGTGATTGTGCCCAGGCCTAACTTGGAGTGTTACATGCTGGGTCTACAAGGAAAGGTCTTGCGTGGCTCATATTCCCAAGGAACATTAGAAATATGGATTCTTTTTAAAAAGGTATTTATTTAAATAAAAAGACAGCAGCAAATCTCCATAATACATCAGGTGACTCACTGGTAGACCCTGCAATGTGGGGGGATTCACTCTTAATTGAAACAGCCGTGGTGGAAAGTGAGAAATTGTCTTCAATGCAGACTACCTAAACACTCAGAAGTCTGGGGATAATACATACGCTGATTGATGTATTGAAGGCACACTCCCAGTACCAGGGTAGTGAGGTGGGAAAGATCAATTTAAAATGTCTAGGGCAGGAGTAGATCATTTGATAACCCACTTTAGTTGTATAACAACTTGGAAAGTTATCTCTAAGTTTTGATAATCACTTTGCCTTCTGAGACTGACAATCTGTTTCTTAACTGTTCTTTTTACTGTGAAAAAGTCTCCCATTTCTATTCTCTGCCCTACATACTTGGGTCAGGAAGCGAACATCCTATTTTTACAGCTTTGAAGCCAAATGGTGATATAAGCAGCTGATTTCTTCACAGAATCTTTCTCAGTCATTCTTTTATTATTTTTTTTTACAAGAGGAGCCCTCACTATTTCCCCAGTCTCTACCTTTAAAGAAATAGGGCAACACAACTAAGATTCACAGTTTTACCTGCTGAAGGGCACAGTAGTCAATGGTATTCAGCCCTGCCAGGAGCTCCTAACATTGCTTAAACTGTGGCCCAATTAGAAAAAATGATCTTTTAAAAATATTTTTTTGAATAGCAGATAACAGAATCAAAAATATATTGAAAAAACCTTCTGAATTTTTCACTAGCTGTGAATGCAGAATTTTTTGTTTGAGACTTAACATTTTTATTTGACAGTTGAATAAGGTTTTGTTTGTTTTGAACAGTTTTGCTTCAAGAACTCATGGAAAGCACATTTGAATCTGTCTTATTACAACCTCAGGCTCAATTTTGATTTAGGAATAGTACTGGAGAAACAAGATTACAGGGACTAACTCCTGTCTGGGACAAAGGCAGCCAACTCTGGATGCACATTTTGTTCTTACAGGACCTTATTATCACAGATTCTGTTTCTTGGGTAAAATGAATTACTTACTCAGCTTCAAAGTACATTTTTGTAAACATCAAAACAGATGATTTCTTCCCAGCAACTATTTTGGGGAAAGAATTGCGAGGAGTCATTTTGGGAAGCAAATTGGGGAGGCGGTTTTTAATACAACTTAATGTATGCAAACACAATGTATGACAGTAACATTGTATTGCTGTGTAAAACAAGTCATCCAGATTTATATATTGAAGTCTCTGTTAGTAGTTAATCTCCTCCTGGCCACCTGCAGAGGAGGAATGGAAAAGCTTCCTTTTGATCTCTTTTGTGAATTGACCTTTAAGGGTAAAAAAAAAAAATAAAAGAAAATAAATGTGAATGAACCTTAAAAGGTTTGGTACAAATATTCTGTTGGGAACTGTTTGGTCCTTTAAAAAGATGTCCATATAAGACATTAAATGTATGAAAGAGAGTAACATCTGTGCTTTAGGTCAAGAAGGCTCATCACCCATTAATGTAACTCAGCTAACTTCTTACAGGTCACTGAGAGAAGGTGTTAGTCTGGTAGATTACTTTGTGAGTACTCTGTGTCTGTGCTGGGAAGGGCAGCTTTGCATGTGGGAATGATGGGTTAGTGGGAAGGACAGCAATTCAAGCACTGATATGCAATACCTTTCTTCTTGACAAGGGTTATCATTCAGTTGCAGTATTTCTCTGCCACCCTCCCCTCCACACGCCCCCATGTGATATATGAAACCCTGTCTCGAACTTTTGGTCTTTGTCTTGTACCTTACTGTTGATCAGGGTCCAGACACCGGTAGGAATACAGCCCTCACCATGATTTATACCTGTTTCAGTGCAAGGGGCCAAAGCAAAGCTCCCTCAATCTCGCCCAAATCGGTAACATTAAAGATTCTCCCATGCATGGAAAGAAAACTGAGCATTTGCATGTCATATTATCTTTGTATGTGAATGAGGCTAAATGTCTGAAAATCATGCTCATGACCTCTGAGTGGGCAGAGATAATTCTGCCTATTATGCCTCTCCATTTTCCTATGATGCTGAATTTCTCAAGCTGTCTGTAAAAGCCCAGGTTCTCCTCTTACCCTTGCACATACCCAGACACCAGGAAGACATATGTCTTAATGGATAATGGCTCCATTGTGTGAATACTGTCAGTATCATACCAACGTGACATAAATATAGCAAATTAGCCGTATGTTACTTACATCAGAACTGCTTCAGCTCTTTGTGTGGAATGCGAAAGGTGCAAGTGAAAGCTCTCTGAAGCAGCATGAGTTTTTCCTTTTTTAAACAGTGCTCCTGTGAGAAATTGTACCAAGTTTTAGATTTGGTGCTGATTCAATGCTATTTTTCCCCCCAAAGTAGAAAAGAACTAAGGTTCATAATTCACCTAAGCACTTGGAAATTGGTACTTTGGCAAAATTTTCCTTAAGGAATGCTATTACCAGTCTTGACCAAGCATGTGTGAAAATGAGGCATTTCTTGTGCATAGCTTCTGTCTCTGCCACTATTACCTGCCCTCCAGAATTATAAGAAAGCATCTTTGACTAAATGTACAGATTAGTTAAGAGAATTCTTTGTAAATATGTTTGGGTTTGGAGATTTAAATTCATTGAGTTCACTCTTACTATGGCTTCACAGATGAAAAGAAAAAAGAAAAGATGTATTTAGTCTCCTGAATCAGAAAATTTTAATTGTGACTGGTTTGGTCTTACAGACATCTGTGAGATCGTACAGCCATTGCTAAAAGATAATGCTGCTTTTGTCACTGAAAGTATTGCAAATTGCTATTCTGAGAAGTGTTGGAAAAAAGAACAAATCAAACACTTTTTTTTTAACTGGATGCATTTCCCAGTTCTAGATAATTTGTTCTTATTAATATTGGAACATGTGAACAATTAGAAGATATCCAATAAAAACTAAAGGTGCTTTGGAATTTTTGCTTTTTGAGTTGGGTAATAAGTGTTACCAAAAAAGTTTGTAAGCTTTTTGGAACTCACATCATCCCCATAAAGAGCAATTCCTGGGAAAAAGGAATGTGCCAATAATTAAAAAAAATACACTATACTGGAAACTAAATGTAGGCAATACTTTTCCAGAAAATATCAGAAAATTAATACATGTGCTGTGTTTTTTTCCAAACACTTGGATGTTCACTTCAAGAGTGTGTCTGGGTTCTCTCCCTGCCCCCTTTCCTGGGAACATCTTTAAACAATGGTTTTCAACAAGTAACTTTTTTTTCAATTTTTCAGCTGTAAGGTATCAAATTGCATCAGTCTGATTCTGTGAGTTTTTTCTATAACAAGTCAACACTGAATGCATGAACAAATTACTTGGGTACATATTTAAAATCTAAGGGATGGAAATAAAACATTGCAATAAAATTTTCTCCGGTACTGATCAGTAGACTTATAATAATGCCGATATAATAGTAAATGCACTTCTGTTTTTAAGGCAGCTCTGTTGTGATGATGTCATTTGTGTGAATTTTGCCAGAGAAGAACTTTGAACAAATATGTTGTAGATTAGTCCAGTGACTTTTTCAATATGTAAGATTACCCATGGAAGTGTTTTTTGGGAAAGGGCAGAACTTCCCAGGGCCGTTCTTCCCTTCCAAAATACTAGAGGTTACACAAACATTACACTAACATGAAGCTGTACTCTTGTCTTATTACACCTTAACTCTTCACTCATCTCTGACTCATAGAAGTGGTTACACTGACTTCAGTGGTGCCGATTTAAATTAATTGAAAGCATATATTTCTTCTTTCTAGTAACGGGTGCACAGAACTGCCCGATACCCCTGGCTTTCCGTCAGCTACTACACAGAACTCAGCAAGAGCCTTAGTACTCACCTGTAAATATATTCTACGCTGACAGTACCAACCTGCAGAGTGAAAAAGAGGGCTACAGGTTTCCCTCCCATTTTGTCGCCACTTGTACTGATTCATGGGATAACGGATAAGTTGCACAACTCACGGGCGGGCTCCTGCCTGCAGTAGCACACAACTGTGACTGAAACAGGCACTGGGCTGTTGAGTTCCCTGGCCTCAAGGAGCACTGAGAGTGATGCAGCCTAAATGAAAGGAAGGTGTTTCTTAGCCTTGACAGCTTAGTCACATCTTTGGCTAAGTACAATTGCATATGGTTTAATTGTTAGGTGTCTTTTAGTGACTAGAATTATGCCTATGTGAGAAATGTGTTTGCAGGTTATTCTTATGGTGTGAGGGGTGCAGCTTATCCCATATTCTACATAACCCTCTGTCTTATCTAGAAATGATATTGACAGCTCAGTAGTGTCTTGTTAGAAAACCAAAGTAAGTTGGGTGACATTAAAAAGAAGAAAAAGAAGCGTTGGATAAACTGGATGTGGCACTTTGCAAAATACAGCTATTGAATTTAAATATGATTCTTAAGTACTGTAGGGCAAGGACTGACTAGCTATTCAAAGAGTACACAGCTTCTAACCCCAAGACTTCCTGAGCCATGACAATGGATGGCCACACTTCAAATGATAATAAAAGTGATAATAATAATCAGGACAATAATAAATTACCAGTACTCTGTGCAGAGATTATTTATTGGAATTTTGAGACTTATTTTATAGCTGAAATGAAGCAAAGGCTAATTCATAGCTCACTTGTATTTTCCCAGCTCGAGCCCATGCTCAGCCAATTGTACTGTTTCACTGTGGCTCAAGGGAAATTTTGCCACTGCTTTAACAGAATTGGTGACCTAGAACCTGTTCCTCTCTGGCATTACTTTGACTGTATTAATTTGCAATCAGTGGCATGGATACTGGTGTAAAACTGCAGAAACACCCTGGTGAAACAGGTCCTTAATCCCCTGCATCTGTGCAAATCGTGTAGACTTCAGTGAACTGAATATTCAAACTTTGTATTTATGCTCAGAAAGGGGAAAACACGCCCATAGTTCATTCGCATAATAAATGTGATGGGAAAATAATTCTATGGGGAGAAACATTGTTTGGTTTTTCATGAGACATACTTGACAATTACGGCTTTGTCCCTTTTGTGCTATTGCAATGCAGTTATAAGATTGTGCCATAAATCTGAGAGACTGTTTTGCAAAGTTCGTATCTGCGTTTGCTACCTTTAATATTAATAGGAGAATATCTTTAAAGTGAGTAAATTGAGAAAGTGGCTGAAACTATAGTTTATAAAAGAAGATTAGTGGGTTTAATATGCACTGGAGAGTAAAAGAAAAATCTTATTACTGTATGGAGAAATTACCTCATAAAGAAGCTAATACAGCAGGCTAGGGAGTAATTTTTAACAAGGTTTTTATGATGCACAAGTGTAGGCAAGTTAATGAACTTATCTTTCTAGTTATTTTCAGATTGTAACAATGCATTTCTTTTCAGTTCCTGTGCTTTAAAAAGTAAAACACATTTAATCACTTACAATAAAACTAACTCATTAGTTTGATAAATCAAGTAAAATCCTATACTGCTCCTGTTGTGGCAGTGCTGCTTAGAAACTTAGATCAGGTGAAAACAGCGCAAACTACCAGGTTTATTCATTATTGGAATTAAAAGGTGTCATATTGACAGGGAATGTTCATTTTTGGAAAGACCTGCTCTGGTCTCTGTAACAGAACTTAGGAAATAAAAACTAAAATAGGAACTCAGGCCAAGATTTTTTTTAACAATTCTACTCTTTGCAAAATAGCCATGTGGTCTTTGACATTCATAAAACAGACATCTGAAGAATGTCACATCCAACAGCAAAGAAACCACAGGGGGAGTTGGTAAATACAGAATGTCCATCTGTCAGCACCCCAGCATGGCATGCGTAGGTATTGTTTAGGAGGAGCATGTCCACATTTTTCTGCCCAAATGCAAAAGACAGACTGCTGAGTAAAACAGTTCAATCTTTATATTGATTAAAGAGATGTGCTTTCCTACCACACAACAATGACTGTACTTGAAATTAATTCAGCAGCACTCTAAAGGAAAGACTGAAGGTTGTCAGGCACTCACGGCAGGTTTTAATACAGACGTCCCAGAACAGAAATGATGTGGACATACCACAACAATTTGACACTACAATAGAGCATTTCATCGAGCGTTTATCAGAACCTTATCTAGACCACAATCATGTAAGCCACAGTCATGTTGAACGTTAGCATTATTCACAGCTTCCATAGTGTCAGGGCGTGGGACGACCTTCTCAGAAGCATACAGAAGGGAAGAGAGGAGTGTGCTGAGAAAACAAGTTATTACTGATCAATTAATTAACATAAACAGATGGGATGTCTGGATTCCTCTTTTGCTGATGAGAACATTCTCCTACATAGATTTGGAAGAACTGTCTGCAAAGAGTGGCAGCAGGAAGCTTTCTGCTATCACGATACTCTGAGTGATGAGCAAGTTGCATACTGCTCAAGGCATTTGAGTGTTTCCACACCCTTGTTAAAGGTCACAGCCAGAGATCTTTACTGCACTGAACCAATTAATCTAAGAAAGCTTATGGTGGGTGGCAAACTGGAGCTGTAATTACCACAGTGTGTTACCTTGGGGTGAAGAAACACCGGGTTTCCCTAGTCATGTTTTATGGTTTGCACACTACTGATGAACCATTGAATACATCTAAAAGGACCAATTTGCTATCTAGGTTCTCTGGTGTCTTTTTGTTTGAAGTAAATAACCTCCAATAGTTCTTCTGAGTTCAGGTATCTCTACATGCTGTAACAAGCATAGATATGACTCTGGCTAGAGTTACATACAGAGCTTCATCTATCCACCTGTCCATAAAATCTTTGAAGGGGCTTTTGAAAGAATGTCTGACAGTGATTTTCCTACTTCCACCTTTTAAGGTAGAATGTGCTTCTCTCCTTTCTGGGGCCCAGGATAGCACAGTCTTTACTGAGTCCTCCTTTGAATCTTATCGCTCTACAGGTAATTTTGGCTTTGAGAGGAAAAAAGTCCCCCCTTTACTTTTTTTCCTCAAGATAATATTCTAGCTTTGAGAAAACTGTGGACTGTTAGAATGTGATATCTAAAAATATTTGCAGGGTGAGGAATAATATTTTCATTTTTCTGGTTCTAAGATTCACTTTTCTCTGTCCCTATCCAGCCTTAACCTAAATGTTTGAATACTACATGTTTGAGCTTCATAACTGGTGATGGCTGTGTAGTATAGATGACCCTGAATTCAAATTGCTCTTGAGCTCCACCAAATTCAAGCCACCTTAGTCATTAAGGTTGGTGTGACCTTGACTCTGGTGTTTGGAGCTGACCTCTTCAGGTGGCTGACACTGCAACTGCTGGATGCCCCTGAACTGCAAACTTATACCAAAACAATGTGGTTCAGTCTAACCACTTACTTCTTGAGAAAAAACTTCATAAATCAGAATTGACTGGAACCAGAGATAAGGAACTGAAGGAGGAGAATGGAAGAGCTTTTCTGTTCACTGGGATTTTGGCTGTCTCACCTGATCATAACATCCCAGGTTTATCTCCCTCTCAGTGACTTTGAACTGGTCTTTCAGTGAATATTTTGTATAAGGATGAGATCCCATGACCAGCTTTTTCTCTCTGTGGTGCATCTGTGCCCTTTGTTTCAGCTGGACAAATACTGGCCTTCAAACCATTTTCTCCTGAGTTTAAAAAGGAAATAAATTGTCAGTGATTGTTCCTCAAATTAAAAAACGCCCCACAACACAACAAAATCAGACACTGGATGCTGCAGAGTCAGAGGCTGCTGATTAGCTAAAATGGTCTTACAAATATACAGCCTTGATCTCAACCAACTCCTACATGGGGTTGTTCAGGTTTGATTGCAAAAAATGCTTTGGCATTTTGCAGTAAGTATGTGGCTAAATACATTTTCTTAGTTTTCAAGAGCAAATTACCTGTGTAGATGCATTATTTAGGGTATTTATTGTTCTGTGTATTTACTCTAATCTCTATAAAATAACATTATTTTTAACTGTAAAATATAAGTATCTGCAGGAGTGAGCAGGTAGCCAATAGGGATCCTCTGTGATTACAGACACCTCATCTGTTCCATGATGAGTGGGACGGGATACTTGTTTGTAATGTTGAAACTTTACTGAAAGATTTCAGCTGTTTTTCTATATTGGAAATGAATAAAGAGGCAACAGTGGTCTGACCAGAAAGAAAAAGTACATGAAACAAATGGGTCAACTTCTGCTCTCAGCAACCTCATGTAAATGTAAAGTAATTACAGTGCAGACTAGCAAGTTCCTCTAGATTTATGTCACACCTTCCTCTTTAAATCAGAAAATCAGAACAGCATTTAAGGAAGATGCAATAATTTTAGCACAGCTTTTGCCCAGGAACAAATATTTTGATAGACAAAAAAACTCACTGTGCCATTATTTTTTTCCACACTAGCTATTAAAGCAATAGTTCCTTCTTTAGTCTGTATAAATTAGTCAAGACACAGCTTTGAGAGAAACATTAACAGCCCAGTTCCAGGAGCAGCCATCCCTTCCAACAAAGAAAATCTAAGTAATAAGATCACGTAGAAATTATTTAAAGTATCAGAAGAAAATGCTTTTTCTTTCAAGTTTAATGGGTTGAACTAGAACAGAAAGTTTGAAAACCAGCTTTTTTTTTTCCAGTTTATCTCAGTATTTCTGCTCCAGAAGACAGGTGTGTGCAAAAAACTTCCCAATAAAATGAACACATCCAAAGAAACAAGTAAAACAAAATCTTTGCCTTGCTTTTTTGAACGAAGAATAACAACCTCAATCGGAGAAGTGGGTAGAGCCTCTTCCCAACATTATTTTGACCTGAACATTTGTCTGTCCGTGTTCAGAAGCAGATACTGGTTTCCTGGGCATAAATTTTCAAGCATCATGGGAAAAATGGCAAACATTTTTCCACTGAAGTTTGCTCATGTTCTGAGAAGTGATTACATCTGCTGGGCTTACCTCATTTTTGCATATGTTTTGCATGAATAACCCGGCTTCACTGGCTGAATCCTTCTCAGGAAATGAAATTCAAAGAGCTGTGTTAAAAGCTGTCATCAAAAATGTCAGGGCTCAATTTGCAACTGGGGTGTGTTGAATTGCCTGTGTTCCCAATGCACATTGCTGGAGGGGTTTGGGGGGTGGTGGTGCAGAGGAAGTTGTTTGCCGCATAGGTGGATGGTATGTGGGCTCACTCTGTGCAAGGAGGGAGGTGACACCAGTCAGCTTCATTGACCGCCCATCTCTAAAAGGCATTGCTTAGCTTGAAATATTAAGCCACAGCAAGGGAAAACATGAAAAGCCGTGGTTTAATTTATTGTGTGCCCCATCTAAACTTGCAGTCACTCCCACCTTGGTGATCCAAGCTTTCTGGTGTTGGAGGGGGTTACTAACAAGACTCTTCCAGGGAACAGTTGGAGGCACCACTTGTATTTGCCAATTAGCCATCTGTCACTCTGACTGATCATTTTGCAATAAAGATACAGTAGTGATCAATTTTGTGATATTTCTGGTAGAGGAACCTGCTTGGGCCTTACCTTATAAGCCAAAGAGAGAACCAGCAGCACATCTTAGGAGAACACCATGGAAATTGTGTTTTGCATTACACAATGTCCTGCTGTGCCACAAGAAGACCTGAGCTCGCAGAGTCAGATGGCAGGCTCTAGATCTAATGTCATCAGAAGAATGACTGCCAGTGGAAGGAATTTTTTGTGTCAACACAGTGCCCAGGATAAGGCTGTCAGAAAGCAAACGTGGGGCAAGGATAAGAAAATTTTTAACACTGAGTGCTATATAAAGGATGGACACAAAGCAGGGAAAAAAAGTATGTACTCAGAAGAGGAGCACAGATCTAACTTGAACTCAACTATTGTTAAAATGTAAGAGAAACCTCAGTATAGAATAAATCTAACACGAGAGTAGGAGAAAGTAAGTTGTGAATTGCAGAAAGTCAGAAGTGAAATGATAGCAGACATTCACAGCTCTGAAATCTCACCTCATGGACAGCAAAGCGAGACCTGCAAGGGACAGGTGGCCATGAAAAAAAATAAAACCTTTTCATGGAAACTGTGCATCCACAGTAATGCAACATAAGGCAAAAACCATATTGTTCAGAGTGGGAGTAAGCATTGCACGGCCCAGCACACCCTCTCCCTGGGTATCTGGAGCCCTCCTAAGGTGGTGGTGCTTCAGCCAGCAGGCCCTGACAGATGCTGCGGGGGGATGGGAGAGCAGCTTTAGTGAAATCTGATTCTTTATCTTGTTCTCCAGCTTTTCCTGATAAAACCAGTTCGGATGCAAGGGACAGCTGAGTGCTCTTGCCCCTGCCAGTAGGACCATGGCCAGGGCTCATCTCACTGCGGGGCGACCATCTGCTGCCACTTAACAGCACAGGAAACCACCACTGAACAAAAGCATCCACTCCTACAGCATCCCACCTCCTGCAACAAAATGGATGGGTAAAGGAAATGCTTCTATATCGGATATGATTTACAACAAAGAGAGGGCAGAAACACTGCAGGTAACATTATCAGGCAGTTTTCCCCCTGGACACCACCAACAGGTACAAGGGCATTATTAAGAGGCTTGATACAGGCCAGGCAAACGAAGGGGAGTAACAGCAACTGGGGTGGGTGGTGGAAGGCTGGAGGAAGGGAGTGTGGCCTCCCCCTGTGCGGAGAAACCCCTCTACTCTTATTAGATTTGATGTTGAGGAAGGCTAAACCTGGTGTAGGAGCACACAGTGCAATGCCTTTCAACAGCACCAGTCCTCAACAGAGCATGCTCCTCCACACACCATGCCCTGTATTTTGGTGTTTCTGTCAAGCCACATACACATTCACAGGTCATATTGTATTGCAGCCTGAATAAGGGACAGCAAATACATACTGTGAACTTCACTCATCCAGAGATTTGCATGAGTATATATCTACCCTGCATGCATTTTCTTTCTGCAAGCTTTTCTTGCCTTTTTTTTTTTCCCATGAGGACCATTGAAATCTTCATTTTGATCAAAACCATAAGAAAACGATGGGGTTTTTTTGTACAAGAGTTGAAGTGAATAAAAAAAGGGTGTTAAAAAACCCAACTCTACTTAAACATAATTTTCTTTTTTAAAGAAATGCTAAAAATTTTGAACTGATCAAACCTCATACAGGACATATGGCAGCAAAGAAATACATGGATATGATACAACCATGCCCATTTATTACATTTTGATTTGAAAAAATCAGAGAAAAATGAAGTCTTTATTGTGCAAACATGTTAAAGCATATAGAACTTCCAAAGAAGGGTGTGAAAGGATGCAGATACACACCCTGAGTGCAAGGAACACTCAGTCACTCTTCCTACCTATAGTGCTTGCTAGCATCATGTTTGCCCAGAAAAACGAATCCTTCTTGAGGAAGGCCAGATAACTTGGAGCTTCTGGGAAGCAGACTGGTCTGTTAGGGGTGCATGAGGTGTTCCCACAGAGATCTACCTAGAAATGAGTTCTTCTCAGTGGCGGCGCTTAACCAGGTGATCTGGGGGATTAGAGGCTTTTCAGAAGCATCTTTCAGGTCTTCTGGAGTGCCATTTAACTTAGGTTTGGATTTATGACTTTCTTCTGATGTAACTTCGTCTCTCCTTTGACAGTAACACTGAGACAATCTCAAGGCATGATGTACCCTCAAATGCCATATAGGTGTTGCATTGGATATACAGAGCAGGTCTGTGGGACAGGGACCTGAGAGTATTGTACAGAAAAGAGAGCACCTGAAGTGGCTGGCTTAGTTTAGGGTTTCTTGCTGAGAGGGCATAATTGGAAGTCAAGGTCTTTGGTTATCAGGTGCTTATTACCTGTGAAGCCATTGAGTCAGTTTTTAATTGCAACTTTGTAATTGTAAGGCAGAAGCATCCTAATCAACAGCAGAAAAATTGATCTAGGATAGAAATGCGGACCACAAAACTCTGAGAACAGTAAAGATCTAAAGATTTCTTGACCTGGAGTTTACATTTTGCTGTTACGTTTTTGACTTGCTGAAGACTATCCACCCACCCCCTTTGCCCATCCAGAAAAGGATATGAGTTTGAGTGCAAACCGGCTGTGCATTTGCCATTCAGACCAGGGTGGGAACTCCACCTGCTCACAGCCTTGGTCTGTTAAAAGCTACTAATCCTCATAAACCTGACCTTTCTGGGTTTTTTTTCTATCTCTAATTTCCTGCATTCCTCACACTCTATTCTCTCTTTGTCTAGAAACTCATCTTGTTCTCTTTTGAACATACTGATTCACAAACATATGTTCTAAGTTACCTCTCTTGTCTTTGGTAACGTGTTCCACATGCTTACATGCCATTTTATGAAATAGTTTTCTTTAACCTTTTTATTTGCCTTGATTTCTGAATGTTCAAAATATATTCTTTTCTTTCATGTTTTTTTCTTCATAAATATACTGTACAGCTAAACAATGATGATTTTAATCAAAACCAAAACCATGGAAGGCCTAATCCTTCTTGGACCAAGGCTAAATTCTGTCCTTGGTTACATTTGTGTAACACCAAAATAGTAGAAAACCAGTTCTTGATTTTCATAGGCTTTTAATTTTGGCAAATTGTTTTATGGCTAAATCTTTACTTACAAAGTATCTAGGGAAAGCTGAGGTTCTGAAGTAATTTAGAAATTTATTTCTAAAATAATAAATTAAAAAATTATATTCTGAAATAGTCTAATGGATATTGTGCCTTTATCTGTGCAGGCAAGCATGCACGTGTATGTGAATACACACTATATCTAAGGATAGTCAGGCAAGTGGAATATCCCAAACACAGAGTACCCTGCAGCTGAATTCTTGTCTTTTTTCATTAGGAAGTTATTCAACTTTAATAATAAATGCACTTGGAATTGCAACAGGCAGAAAAATGTACGGTATAGTATTTCATAAATGCTTCATTAAAAAATAAATAAAGAGCAGCAGCAAATAACCCAAACAAAATCAATTCCATTTTAAAAATCCCTGCACAGATATGCTGCAGAGGGAGGGACGTGCAAAGGGAGAACAGGCGAAGGCCACTCCACATCCTAAGTATTAACAGAAGACGGTACAGTTGTAGGAGTGTCACTCAAGATGGAATCTGGCGTATTTTTTACCCTGGTAAAACAGGACTTAGAGGATGCAATTGACACCACAAAGAGAGACGGTCTATAGCTCCAAAGGCTAAGCACCTTTCACTTAGAAGACTCAAGGACCAACAGATGATTAAGATTATTAAGATTCAGTTAGCCTGTTTCGCTTAACTTTGCTAGGTAGGTAGTGCAGCACCTTTATAGCCTACTGACTGTAGACTCAGTAACAGGGACACTAATACCCTAAACTTGTCCTGTTGTCAAAAGCAACACTCAAGCAGATAAACTGCACAGCTGTAATTGCTTATAAAATGGCATTTGAAGTAACTTACATGAATTTCTGCTAAGAAACACATAGGTTGCAACCTATGCTTCCATTTATCCAAATCCTATGTGAAACAAGTCTGAAATCCAATTAAATAAGTATCTGATAAGAGAATGAAGCTATTAAATGCATAAAAATCTGCCACAATGCTGTGATTGCCTTACCAGTGAAATAAAATGGATAAACTTGTGGCAAACCAATTCATGGCATGTACTGAGTATGTTGTGGAACCCTCTCAAATGAATATGTGACAAAGGAATAAACATGAAAGAAATACACTGATTGTACACTAAGGCTGTGCATTTCAGAGAGATTCACCGTATTATCTTCCTTATTCATGTGGATAACAGGCTTACTTATGTCTTCAAAAATAATTCTTTCTATCACACTGCAACAATTCTAAGCACAGTGATAAATAGAAAGTATGAAAATGCTAATGTATAAGAGCTGGTGGAATTTTAAAGGATCAGAACTGAGCCAAATTTTTAGATGAGATTTCTTGACATGGAAAAAGCCTCACTGAAGAAAAAAATGAACACAATAATCTGTGTATTGCATATTTATAGTCTAATAATTTGACTCAGATTTACAAAAATCCGTATCAGAGGTCTTCTCTCTTGTTGTATGGCTTACATGGTTTTGGCTTACAGTTCATGAACAATATCCAACAGATTTACAGGGTTGGGTTTTGGGTTTTTTTACCCTTTAATGTAACTTACATTTAAAAGGGAAAGACAGCTGGCAAAATTCACTTTCTTAGTCAAGTATGGTATATGAAGAAAATAGTATTGTAATTTTTTTTTAAACGGGAAAAGATCCTTAACATTAAAATAAAAGGATTAGTCATTTAATATTCTCAGCTTCTAGGTGGTACAAAAAGAGATTATGTAAGAGTTCTCAGCAGTTGTACCTTTCCCTTTATATAAAGAATTAACATCAAAACATGAAAATCAGGGACAATTTGTTTACCATGCCAACTTTCATAGAGCAGAGAGCTTTTTTCCTTTAAATAAGCAATCTTCTTAAGGTGAATTACTACTGTGCAATATCACATAACTGGCTATATGGTGGTGTGGCTTAGCACTTTTTTCCAGATGACTGAAAGTAGGATAATATATCTGAAATGTCCTTGCCCATTTTTTTCCTATAAGTTTGTAATTTTCAAGAGTAACAGATAAATTTCCCAGAAGTGTTTGGAGCTGGCAGCAAAGCTTATATCTGACTATTTAGGGGAAGTATTGTAATTGGCTGGTAAGTAGAGCAGACTTCTTCTGGGTTGGATGCTGTAACTCAAAGTGTGGTTTCAGTGAATGTCTTTGGAATATAGCAGCAGCTTTCTCAGAAAGGCTGGATTACCCAGACATCTTCTGTGTCACTCCTATATATTTCCAGATTTCAAATTAAGTATTTGTATCCATTCAGGAATGAGACAGACTAAATCAAGGGCATTTGAATAGCAGAGGTAAACTGGTGTGCAGAGGAACTGTATTTTAAGTCCATAGATAAATTTTCTAGCTAGACAAAGAAAATAGCAGTTTCTTACTGCTTGCTAAGCACATGTTTCCCCCTCTCCCTGCCCCGGCCTCATGTGTTGACTCACCATTCTCACAGATTTCAGCAGCTCTCAAAGCTTTCTTTTATTCCAGAGAATACCCAGTCCCCCAACCCCCGATCATACTTCTAACGCATCACTGTTTCATGATGAACATGAAATCCCTGGGACTCCATAAGGCTTAAGGGCTGGATCTGCCAGTCGTGATTGTGTGGAGCTGGACTCCAGCAGGCTACTGATGAGTGAAAGCCTCATTAACACATCTCTTGGGCTCCAAGCTTCAGGCTTTGATGTCACCAAATACATGAAACAGTAACACACATGGTCAGGTATTTTGAATTTAGATTGCAGAAAAACATTGTTCAAGATATGTAGGCTTCAAGCCCTCTCCAAAAGATCCATTCATTGTCTGCACCATATGCTGGATTTCATGGTATATTTCTACCCACCCCTGCCCCCAATACCTTACTTCATACCAGCTGAAGCTCTGACAGAAGCCCTACATCAACAAACCATGTGTGAAGAACTGCACTGCAGAAATAGGTAACACAACATCAGATGGAGTTTCATGAATTTCTGCTACAGTTTGGAAACATTGGAGTAGGCAGAATTTCCTGGAAGCCTGAGTAGATCGCAGGATGAGTATGAGCCACAAATAGGATACAGACAAATGCATCGTTGTGCGTCAGGCAAGATATTTCCACAGGAAAGGCAAGCATTGTGCAAAGCCCTGGTGAGAACCCACCTGTATCACTATGGACTTTGCTCATTCCTCAAGTTCAAGAAAGATAAATTCCATCTGGGATGAAGGCAAACAAGGACTAAACAGTTGACTAGGGGCACGGAAGGCCCCTAGATGATGACTAAAAGGAGCAAAACAAAGGCTGAGAGGGCTAGCATCACATTCAGAAAAGGCATTGAAGATGAAGGCCAAAGGAGGAAAAGAGCTATTAAGTGCAAGGAAAGAGATGGTTGGGAACACAAAGCAATTTAGTACTTCTTTCCAAGTGAACACCTCACCATCAACACTACAGTAGCAAATGTCCCCAGGGACGTTAGTAAGGAAAGATAAGGAAATCCTCCTTGCATAGGGAAGCAATCCTTTTCCTTCACCTTTGGCATCTACACAAACAAAAGAATATCTATGATATTTTTGTAGTTCAGCCCCAGATGCAGCTGAACACCACGGACCCAGCAGAAACGGGCAGACAAAGGCAAACCCCAGGGTGGGTTAAGGATAGCTTGCTGTGACAGCACAGGGAGAGGGAAACAGGACAGAATATGCACATGGTGATAGCACAAAGTACTTTACTGACCTGATGTCCAGCCAGACACTCAGGCCACACTCATCCTGGCCCAGAGCCAGGAGAAGCTGGAGACCTCAAGAGATCGAGTCCAAGCCCCAAATCTGAATATACAGATGAGTTACAGAGCATAGCACATGCTCATCGCAGGCAGGACAGGTCCCAAAGGCCTGTCTCTGAAAGAGGAGGGGTAGCACATGGAGCTGCAGAGGGCTCTGTCACCCTCATGTCATGCTGCCATTATCCAGCAATGTTGCAGTCACAATGCCCAGGATACAATAAAGGGGTAATCTTTTCATGTCCCACATCTGCTGGGATAGAGCTGGCTTGGGGGCAGCCCACAGACATCCAAGAGAAAGTCCTTGAGGAGCCAGTGGACTGCTTTGGAGGCTGCTGGAGATGAGAACCACCAACACCTGAGGTGCCCAAGGCTATCAGGACTTTTCAGCTGGACCAAGGGACTGCATTCTTTAGGAGGACTGTAGAGCTTGCTGTCATCATTCCTTGTGGAGTCAGTGGTGTTCCATAAGAAACGGAACACACAGGTGTTGCCTTGGGTCCCAGTGCTTTGGAGCACCTTCTGATGTCCTGCTAAGCACAGGAAGGATTCTTGTCCCCAAGGCAGATCAGGACAGAGGCATTTGGCCACTGTCAGTAGGTTCTGAGATAGTTTCAGGTTGATGGAAGAAAGAGGTTTGACTAGATTACTGCCTGCTGCTCATGTAGCAGAGAGGCCATCTTGGAGCCTACCTTGCAGCCTACTCTGCACCTTTCCTCTCATGCCTTGTAGCTGACATGGAGGAAGGCTTTTTCCTTGTGGAACAGGCTAGCAGCAGTCCCTGGTTTTTTTTTTTTTTCCCTTCCTCTGCATCACTGAGCATGGCCACTTACAAGGACTTCTTTGGGACATCCTGGCTAGGTGCCTGCTGCTCATGTTCATCTCCATGAGGCTGGGCCTCATGCCTTGCATCTGAGGGAGTGGAAGCTGTCTTTGCCCCCAGGGTGGTCCCTGGGAATTCCTTCTTCTCCTCCATAGCATTGAGCACACGCCATTGTCAGCGCTCCTCTGGTCTGTTTTGGCTAGGTTCTTGCCTGCTGCTCACACACAGTGAGGGCACCACTCCTGTCCTGCATCTGGGGAGAAGATGACTTCCCCGCCTCCCAGGGCAGACTGTCACTGGTCCCCCCTTTTTTTTTTTCCTTCCTCTGCAGTGTTGACCATGGCTGCTTGTCAGGGCTCCTCTGGGCCAATTTTAGGATGCCTGTTTGAGGGTTTGACCACCCTCTTGGTAAAGAAATGCTTCCTAATGTCCAGTCTAAACCTCCCCTCCACTGCAGCTTTGAAACATTCACACACATCCTGTCACTGCACCCCAGGAAGAAGAGCTCATCACCTCCCAGTCTGCTCCACCTCCTCAGGAAGCTGTCAGGAGCCATGAGGTTGCCCCTCAGCCTCCTTCTCTCCAAACTAGACAAATCCAGTGTCCTCACCTGCCTATCAAAGGACATCCCTTCCAGTCCCTTCACCAGGTTTTGTGCCCTCCTCTGGACACATTCAAGAACCTTAACATCCTTTTGAAATTATGGGGCCAAACTTATGTACTTCCCCCACTGTACAGGAATGCAATTAGTACAGCTATAGAGGATTATTTTCGGATGTGCTACTTCAGCATGCATTTGCCTTTTGGGGCCCTTTGCAAAAAGGAAAACATGGTCCTAAAATGCCCTGGCTACCAGTTGTGATTTTTTCCTAAGTCTAAGTCACAGCATAGGTTTTGGCTTAAAAACCCCATGTAGGTCAAAATCATTGATCCTTAAAGACTGTCCCATTTTAGGGCTGACAGAATTCTGAAATTCTGAAAAATCATTGAAACCTGAAATTATCCTTCCTTCATCTTCTCACTGTGTGCATTTTCTAGCCAAGTCACACAGGCATAATAAATTTTATTCTTGTGTTACTGAAGAAAATGTACCCAATAATCATCTTCTTACTATTTCTGATTATTACTTTAAATCACAAAGCCATCATTCAATTTGTTCTGACTAGCTGTGGCTGATGAAAAGGGTCACAAAAACTGAGAACTGTGGTAACCCAGAGCTGCTCTGTGAAGGATTGGCAAGGCTGTATGGAAAGGCTTGGAAAGCATCTGCTCTCACACTATGCTTGGCTTCAGTTAATATTCTCACTATTAGTCCTTCAGCTTCATGAGAATTAAAAATAAATAACACTAAACCAAAACCAAACAAACACACAAGCTGAGGTTCCTGGGTTTCTTCCTCCTGTCTGATCAGATCAGAAAATGTGGCTTGATTTTTTATTCTAACAGCCTACTCTGCACCTTTCCAGATCTAGCAAATCTGTCATCAGTAGGCTTAAGAAAGGACCAGCTCTATCTAGTCTTTGACTGAGGTGAGAAGATTTTGATGTAAAAGCTGTAGGACCTGCTGCTGAAGAGTAGTAGTAGTAGTTCGGCATGCTGCTGGCTAGGGAAAAAGCCAATGATTCAGGCTGGAAGGGAGAAAAATGGTGAATTTTTGGAAGTGACATTGCTTTTAGTTCTGATTGAAATAATTACAGACAGGCAAATCCTGGATAATGTACAGTGTGGTATTACTGGGGTAGCTCTCTTACTCAAGCTCATCACCATATGATTTTGCTATTGCTGGATGAAAGCTGGCCAGTTTTGGGCTAATGGCCTGTTAAATCCACTATTCCAGTGGTGAGGCAGAGCTGGCTACCCTACAGCAGTGCTAGACAGAGCTTGCTCAGGAGAGCAAGGGCTTTGAGGGGCCCAAGGGAATCCAGGAGTCATTCCCTAGGCAAAATAATTCAAAGGAAATGGCATACCAGGAGGATTGGTATTTGTGCAGAAGTTACCTTGCTCTGCATCAAGTGAAGCTTCCTGAGCAACAGAATAAGTTAGAAGGGAGAATATTTGATATCTGTGATACTTTAGGGTTTGCATTGACTAAAGTGGTTTCAGCTGTTACTCATCCCACAGATTGACATGCTGTGTCCTCAGACTGATGTTCACTGTGATCTGAGTAAAACATTATATAAAAGAAATCAGCCTCATACAGATGCAGAAATGCTGGGTATCTTTTGAAAACAAGCATAGCCCATGAGTGACTTGAGGGATTCTCCCCTTTTTCTTATCCTTCCCCATCTTGTGGCTCTGCTCTCAAGCACCGACCTTCCTTTAAGAGCTGAAACCTAAGGAACATGAGCTCTGCTAGGCCCTTCTGACTTGTCTGTCAGGTAATGTGAGGGGGAAACTGCTTCCATAGCAGATTGTCACAGATGTATTTGTGCTCGCGAATATCACTGCCTGCTCTACACTCAGGTGCAGCACAAAACCCCAATGGCTATTCAAAAGCCATGGCTTTTCCTGCAGGGATGGACACAAGGGTGGGCTCCTCCACATGGCACCTGCTTAAATTACAACTGTGGACTATCACACAGCTTGTGGATATTATCATCAGCGCTGCTAAATCCACTAAATGGGAGACATTCCTACAAACCTTGCCTGCTATCTCTCTCAGATTTGGCTGACAGCATGCAATGTGCAGACAATGGAATCCAGTAGAGCACCAAGGCAGGGTCATCTGGACAGGAACTGTACAGATAGCACAAATTAATGGTGATATTTGTTCTCTCACCGCTGACCCTGACACATACAAATATTTGGCGACAGCTATGGATTACTTCTCAAAATGGACTAAAGATAAACCCCTACAGGATAAACTACCCAAAAGTGTTGAAGGTCTTTGACTGAATTCATCAGACATTCATATGTATCTGCACAAATCAATAATCAAGGCAGGGAATTTGTCAATCAGATAAGTGAGGAAATACATTAACAGGTGACAACAATTTGCCAGGGCACATAACCCCAGAGCCAGCAAGCTTGTGAAACGGCAGAATTGAACTGTGAAAGACAAATCACTGAAGGTGGGGAGAGTGTCTTCATTATGTCTTTCTCTTGCATCCATCTGTAGAGCAAAGTCCAGCAAGTTTTTTACTCTTATCCTCTGCGACATAAAAAATGTGAGCGACCTGTTAATATACATTACAAATTCTGTTACTGCTTCAGTTGAATAGCGAGATAACAATCGGGTGCCATTTACATATTTTGCATTTTATTGCTCTTGCATAATTCATCATAAGTAACATAACGTGCTTGTCAGGAGAAGTTCTGCAAAATATAAGAAAATGAAGGTGAGCAGTAATACAACCAGGAATAGCAAATAATGTTGAGGCAGTTAGGTAAAGGGAAGGGAAATGAGGTAGGAAGTAAGAAGTATGAATGGGAGGGGGAAAAAATGAACTGATTACAGTGAGGCATAAAATGAAAGTGTGGAGTAGAAAGTGACATCCTGTAAAAATGGGAATGCTTGGATCACACATCATAGGCAAGATGGGTTTAATGATGACTAAACTGAATATATTGCAAAAGAATAATTGTTATGGAAGAACACATGTTTCAGGGAACAACTGCAGTGCTGACTCAGTTAGCAAAGCTTGTAGGAAAAAATGGAGCCATGACTGAGCAGACTGTAAGTTTCTGAAAGAACTGTTATCTTTGAGAGCTCTTAAAATTGTTCCACTTCACATTAATATAGCTGCAACAATAGTCTGCAGTAGGGTAAAA
This sequence comes from Hypotaenidia okinawae, assembly GCA_027925045.1. Lineage (NCBI taxonomy): Eukaryota > Metazoa > Chordata > Aves > Gruiformes > Rallidae > Hypotaenidia > Hypotaenidia okinawae. The sequence continues at coordinate 13,712,839 of BSDF01000010.1, forward strand.
TAGTAGGATTTTATAAACTTTTCTACATTAATCACCTTCATTTGTCTTGTTAATTTTGGCATAAAAACATGCAGTGACATTCCAAAGTTCTTGTTGGGCAAAATATTTGATCTCATTTTGCATCTGGGCACACATACGTGTAATTTTTTCATTTTTATAGGAAGTAGAACTGTCAGACTGGAAACAGAATGTAGGTTACTGGTTTCAGATTCCTTTCAATTCTTGAACATGTGCCAGGTTTAAGGAGACTGTGGTCTTGTTAAGGGAATTCTGAATGCCCCATAAACAAAAGCCAAGTTTAGATTGGATGTGATCTGCCTCTGAAGAGTCCAAAGGCTTTTATGGTGGTAGCTAAAACAAGATAAATCTCACCATTTTTGGCTTCGGAAAGGGCACTGATAGGTTTTTCAGTTTCTTTGATTTCAGTTCCCATCCAACTCTAAGCATCATGCCAAACCATGGGAGGGACCTGGGCATGGGCAAGTCACCAGCAAAATGTCTAGATGTTCCTTGGCTCAGGGTTAGCACAAAATCAAGCACAACATGTTTCATCACTGGATAAACTCTCCTCTCTGGGGATCTGTGACTTGTGGGCTACTTCCCTTTGCGTTTGTGGTCACATATGTCCCCCTGGCAACTGAGCAAATGACTCCCTATGTGTTAGGGGAAGGTTGGCTATAGTTTTCTTCTAATGTCATTTAGTGGTTTAAAATGAAGAACTGCACATTGACGTGACTGCATGAATCAGTCTGGGAAACTCTATTTTGATTGGTAGGGGAAAATACAGAGATGTTGGATACCACTGAATGATGGTAACTGATGGCAAATCTGACATCTAAGTGCCATTCACAATACATTGATACATAACCCCATGTTTAGAGACACCCTTCCTCCCTCCCCCACCCCCCAAAACAATCTGAATAATGAATCAAATGGTCTCAGGAGTAATTGGATCTTTTTCTGTGTAATTAGCAATTTTTCCCCTTGCATTATAATTTAAAGTACTGTGGTTGAATTGAGCAACTCATGTAATGAGTCATTAGACTGAGGCTTTTAAAGGAAGTTATTTCTGAAGGTCTGTGGAGGCTAAAATATGTTTAAATTAAAAGAATGACAGGCTGCAATCACGGCTGTAAAATAAAGGTGCTCAGTAAGCAGTCCTATTACAATCAGAAAGAAAAAGAAGCAGATCTCTGTCTTGTGCATGGAAGCAGAGGAAATGATGAATACCTTAGGTAACTCATTCTGTGCAAAATCAATCTTTCACTGTCAATTTTAAATGAACTAATTTGTTCACAAATCTGCTCAGTCAGTTTGGAAGCATACTCAGTTCATCCATATTAGCAAATCCTTTAATCTTGACTAGTCCACTGAGTAAGAAATCTAGAAATGTGTTAATATGACTGGACATATGTAGTAGGATAAGAATTGATTCTTTTAATTAGTGTCTATTCAAGTTATAGTTCCTTCTTTTACTGAACTATTGACCCACTGATATATAAAGAGATTACTGTTACAACTAGAATACCTTCCAAAGTTATATTTAACTCTTTCTTTATTGGTCAATGTCTGATGGAAAAATATATTTTGACTTATCCAAAAATAAATAATGTAATCTAATTTAAGGTTCCTTTCAGACATCTTCCCCTTAATTCTGGAGATTCAAGCTGATATTTTAAATTTAAAAAACATAAGCCCCAAGTTATTGCTAGAGGAATGATATAATCCTGTGTTCCAATTTAGATAAAAAATATGAAATGCTATTTAAATTCCTAGTTTGACATCAAGACAAAGAGAATTTCACCCAGCACAATCATACAAAACTACTGAACTTGGTGGCAAATCAGGATTTTTTCCCCCAATGAAATTCATTAATAATAAATGTATATTCTTCTAAAAATATGTTTTTAAAAAAAAGCAGAGATAGAAGATTTCCATTCCTCCTGTTCCTTCTCTGTTCACACAGACTGAGGCCCGAGTAAGTTGAACTCTGGAAAACATCTGTGCATAAAATAAGAATAAATTCACTGTAATTTGCAAACAAACAAGATTATGTTAGCTCTTGCTCACCCACAGAGAAACAATCCCAAATAACTGTGTGCTTACAATGGGAAGCAGTGTTAGAATGATCCCAGCATGGTCTTTGGTACAAAAAATGAAATGGGTCTCTGGTCTGGTCAGCCAGTCGCATTAACTTGTTGCTCCTCACCTTACACTGTGTAAGAGTCTCTGCAGCAGGGTGGTCATAAACAGATAGATTGTCCCACACTGAACATTTACACCCTGTCTGGGAAGAAAATGTGTTATTAGTATTACCAATATGACTGTGAACAATGTGTTTAAAATATCTTTATTAACTTCAGGAATACTTGGAACTACAGCAGTAGGAAACTGCTTTAATACGCTGACCAGGAGACAACCACTTTTACTAATTTTGAGGTCAAAGGCATAGGACTGGACTTGTAAGACTCGCAGTGGGATATTTAAGTGAAGCAAAAGTCCTGGTTAAAATGTGGGAAAATATCATGTACCTGAAGCCTTCCTACTCTAAACCGGCAAGCCAGGACCTTCTGCTTTTTCTGAGCCTGTTTGGCTGAACTATCAGCCCACTAAAGTATGATCTTTACCCGGGGATTTGCACTTACCTGTGCTTTATAACAGCACTTTTCTGCTAGCTGTAGTCTATAATTAAGTAAATATAGGCAAGAAACAGGAGGGGAAATTTGCGTTTTACCCTTCTGCTGTTTCTCTTTTAATCTTTCCCTAAATGTTCACTTGAAGGGCATTCTTGAACAATGCATAATGTAGCTGTTGTATTTTGCGTCCTGTATTTGTTGAGCTTTCTGAGCATTCAGCTGCTTCATTTCAGATCATGTCTCTCCTAAGCTTTCAATGTGATGGCTGTTTTGCTCACCTAGTTTTTCAGTAGCTGCTCGGGCCTGACTGGTGGGAACCAGCAGATTCCTGTTGCTGAAGGCAGTAAATTAATAGCAGCTTTCCCCAATCTGCTTTCTTAGTGCATTAAGACTGGCCTTTGCCATTTGAGCTGTTGATATGTATGAGCTCAGAGAGTTTTTAACTCAGTATATAACCAGTATGAGAGGGATTAGGACAACACAACACCATAACCAGCCATCTCACATGCCCTTGCTCTCTCATGTCAGCATAATGGTAGTCAATATGGTCTCCTCAGTTACTGTTTAATGCTTTGGCCAAAAGTGTCTCTAAGCATTCTCTTTCCATCTGGGGTTTGACTTTTTTCTCTTAATTTGCCTCAGCAGCAGCCATTTTCTGGACTTTGGCTTGCTAATTTGTGTCTAACTCTATCAGCTGCCCTTGCAGTGCTCCCCAGTGTCCACCCATGCCTACTCTGAAAGCCCATGTCTTTGAAAAACAGGACTATAAAATGTACACATCAATAAAAGAACCTTGATTTAGCAGATTACCACAAATACTTGTATTAATGTTAAAAATGTTTCCTCTGCCTGGTGCTCCTTACACAACATTCCAGGTTCAGTATGTTGGTAGTGGGGGATCTGTTTTATGTCCAAAGAGCATCAAGAACCAGGCAGAGTATGCACAACGCCCCACTGCTGGTGTGTAGTTACTCATGAGAGTCTCACTGGTTTAAATGGGAGATCTGTATTGAGTAGCACTTTCATTTTCTGATGAAAGCACTGTAGAAAAATCTCCATTTCCTTTAATGGTCACCAAGACTTCACAGGGAATTACCTGATTCTGCAAATAGTTCTATGAAATGACTAGCCTTTGCAAATGCCAGGTACTACAGATAACTGTGTTGGTGTCAGATATAGATACCCTATCTCCCTAGCTGTAATTCTCTGTATGTATTTATGTGTGAACTAATTTTGCACGATTTTGGTGGAGCACAGGACAGTGGCTTGGTTTGGCTCATTTAAAATACTAATGATGATGGCCTTAGAAGTGACTATAATAATAATCGTGGCATTTTTAATGTCTAAATTATTGCAGAACCTGAAAACACTCCTCTTGCTTCCAAGGCAGATGTAGGATTGAACAGAAGATGAATGGCACATCTCTATCAGCCAGTGCATTTTGATAATTGATCAAATTTCCATTTTAATTAGAAAACATGCACCCAAAGTGGGTGGGATCACAAGATTCTATCAGCTCAGTTTTTCTTAATCCTCTGGGGTGAATGAAAAAAATGAAGTGGCTGGCCTTTCACTAGCTCTGAATTCAAGAGATTGCCTTGACCACTGCTTGTTCAATTTAACTAGGAATGTCTTTTGTGCTGTATGCTCTCTGATTGTCTGAAAATACCTTTTAATTTCCTGAATACATATATGTATACAATGAATATTAATCAAGAGCTGATTAGTATCTCTTCTGCCAGCACACAATAATATTTTATCAGAGACAGATTGTATCTGCAATTGCATATTTAAAGTCTATGCTGGAATTGCATACGAGTTTGACTGAAGTCCTTCACTACAATTTTAGATTTTCTTGTCTATGAGTAAATTTTGCTAACTGGGAAAAAGGAACTTAAAAAATACTGGAACACTTGTTTATGTTTTTTCTCCAATAAAAAAATCATTTCCTTACTTTCAGATACCCTACCCAGCAGAGCCATCAGTATTGCCGCTGCTTTATTTGGCTAAAATCTTACCACTGATCTCAGTGGTAAGCTGAGGCAGAGGGGGAGGCAGACCTCCTTCCTCCAAGGGACATAGAAGTGTGACAAGAGCTACAGACCTGAAGGTTAGACTCAGACATTGCAACCTTTGCATGAGGTGAAGAAAACAGGAAGTCAATAGACTGCCCACCTGCTAAAATTGATGCTGCTGACTGCCCATGAGACAGCTGGCAAGGAATCCAGCTCCATATCGCCTGGGAATGGAAGACCATGGCTCTTCAAACTCTGTTCCCAGGGAAATGCCACTTGCTGTATATAGCCAAAAAATACAGCAACTTTGGAGAAATGGAGAGTAAGGTTTGCCTTTTAGTTTCTTCATAATGAACTCAAACTTTTTAGTCTGCTTCCCTCAAAACTACTTTCTGTTTTGTATCCTCCAGTGACTGAGGCTCTGCCTTGCATGCAGGATGACAGATTGAGTGCTAATTCTACCACCTGTAGACCTTGTTTATTTCAAAATGTCACTTGTTTTTTATATCTTAAGTGCCAAGAGAGATGTTCTCCCAGGATACCGAAAATCAGTCATTATTATAACATAGATATTAAGCCACCCATGTTTCAAATACATCAGTCAAAGACATCTGTCCTGCAACTGTACAGCAGAAAGGGCAGCTTGTTATTAGAGAGAAAGAGAGAGAGATACCAGGGGAGCCAAAATCATTATCTGAATATATCACTGAGGCTGGCTGAGTGCTGTAGAACCCATGGCAGAGACTACGTATTGTAATGGAAATTTCAGTCCTCTGTGATCATGTAATTGCCTCACAGTAATTCCTTCTAGCAGCTTCATCATGGAATAACCTGTGCTCTGAAATCTCCCACCTTTGGGTTTGAGTCATTGCAAAAATTCTGTTTTTTCCAGAAGATTGAGGAGCTATAAGCATGTCCAGAGGCCTAAATCCTTACCTCCAGGCTTTATGCAAGTGCTCAAAAAATGCCCATTAGACTTAGCATAACACTTGCTCTGGAGTCCAGTGACAAACTGCATAGGAGCAAGAGAGGCAAGAGGAAACTTTCTGAGGGCATCTGCTAGGCCCATGTTGGCTGTCTTGATGAGGGATGTCAGGATGCATTGGTAGTGCGCAGTGAGGCTGAAGATTCCCTACTGGCTGGAACCGAGTCATTTGCCAGGCTTTCCTTGTCATGGAGAGTTAAACCAGTCACTGATCCTAATTCTAACACTGTTGTTGCAGCATTCCAATTTTTAATCGCTACATGACTTGTCAGGTTGAATATGAGCCACATGAATAAAATTTAAAAACCTCCAATAATGAGAGTGTCAAAGATTGCTAGCAGTGGTGTTTCTACACTTACCTTTCCATTTCCTAAAAGTGGAGCAAAGGTGTAGCTACCCTCATTTCTAGTTGCCCTTTATTTTTCCATCTCCCTCCACAACAGCTGTTTTTCTGAAACACGTAAAAGTAGTTGTCGATAAGTAGGACATCCCTGCGCCTCCTGTACAATGCTGAGGTCCCAGAGCTTCCTTCAGGCTTAAGAGCATAATTTGAAAAGGGGATCCCCCTTCTCCCACAATTAGAGGGAAATACGGTTGATGATTAGGTAAAAAGATAGACCTGCCATATGCCTTCATCCTTGAGTGGCAGTCACTTTTTCTGGTTGCTTTTCTCCCCAAGTTTTGAAGCATATGAGAATCGGGTCTCTTGCTGTCAGCAGGCATTGTCTTTGGAATGTCACAGCTTTGCATATCACTAATTTGTCTCTAAACGTTTGAAATTTGAAGTAATTGTAGAAGATTGAGGCGAGCAAAGTGGGAGCCACTCAGAAGGAAAGGGCATCTTTCAGGCTAGCGAATTGGCACATACACATCCCGGTGTTCCTTTCCCCGTGACAGAGGATGGCCAGGACAGATGTGCCTCATGCTGTAAGTTCCTGGATGCTGACAAACAAATCAACTTCCAGTAGGCTCTGAGTTCCCATCTGCAATTGAACTAATTTACCATCTTCATCTGCTGTGTGAATGAAATAAAATAATTGATTTCAAAAGACACCAGCACACTAACAAAGATGGGCTGCCGAATGCCAGGCTTTTTCAATGAAAAATTATCTTACCCTTCTTAGTGTTTCAGTTCACTGATTTCTTTTTGTCTGTTTGTTTCTGTTATAGAATGCTTAAATTCACAATAGAAAATCTGCCCTGTAATCTCTAATCACTGCAGAAAAAGCAAGGTCGTTTGACTTCATCTTGGCTCGATGTTAGAAGTAGTCTTATAGCACAAACTATAGCTAAAGCTACATGCAGGAAGAGTTAAATGCAATGTGCTGGTTAGGGCTTTAACACTGATATCAGCACACAACTGGAGTGATTCAATATTTTAAAAGTTTTGTAATAGGTGGAAAGTAAATGCAGCATCAGAGCTGAGCCAAGAAAAATGGGATAATTGAATGGAAATTGAAAGATGTAGTGAATATGCCAGTGTTTGAGATGCTGTAGTTTATTTAAAAGGCTGTTGTACACTGAGTATTTTACCTTGAGCTCAATAGTTATTGAAAAATGTTTTATTTTCACACAAAAAGTGTTTAGCTGGAAATACAAAGGCAAGATGTAGAAGGAGGAACTGTGGACCCGGGGTGGTGTGTACATTACCTCCAGATGAGGTAACTGCTGTGGCAGGGCTACCTATCTATCAGTGCGACTTCTGCAGCTGACACAGCTTCTGAAATCCATCCCCACCTTCAGGAGGAAATTCTTTACCACAGTGAGAGAGAATCAAGGGCTCTAGCTCCTAGGTGTATTCTGTTTGGGGGAAATCTCCTTTGAGCCTCTCCAGCCCTATCTGTGTTTTTCCTGGAAGCCCATTGCAACCCCAAGGAACCCTTAAAAGCTTCAAGAAAGCAGAAACTGCGCTTTTATTAGTAGGAGAGAAAAATTGTCACTAAATAACATTCCTGGGTGCTGCTTTGGTTCCTCCAATTTACTCAGTTGTTATTAAAAAACCTTATTCACCTCAGAAGTTAATCAGTGCCACAAAGCCTACCCTAACCCCGACTTTTGGAAGCTGGAAAGTACATACTTAGAATGATAATAAAATTAAGGTATGGCTTTACACAAGAGCAAAATTCATAAGCACTTGTACGTATTGTTACTTACCCGATGATTTATCTAGTTCAATGGTTGCTCTGCTCTGGACCATCCTTGTAGCTGTCTGTCCTTCCTGTAAATATGAACTGATCTGGCAGAAGTCATAAGGCTTTTCAAGTGTAAATAAAATCTTTCATTAAGGAGTATTCTTGATTCTCTGCCCCATTTTCAGAAATACACACAACTAGGGTTCAATAAAACTTTCCTAACCACAAAAAGTACCAGAAGAGGGGCAGAAAAGCCACATTATCTTTTTTAAAACCCAGACTATGGGTAGTTTGAGTCTTTGTTCCCTTTTATTCTGATCATCAGAGCATGAGGAAAATCACACTTTTTCCTGAGTTCAGTAAAAGGTTTTATTTTTGTCATTTCTATTATGGGCAAACTGGGATGAATGAGATTTTTAGTTGAGCTTGGAAATAGCTCATAAGCTAACTTTTGGTTTTCGGATCAAAATCTGAGCTTGTGTTGAATAAAACATGCTCCTTATTATCAAAATCATGAACTTGTATAGACATGTATAAAAATAAGATTTAGCATTTTTAATTTTTCGTGACGTCCCAGGGTACCTGAACTTTTTGCCTTTTCTCTGAACCACAACTTGGTCAACATTTCCAAAAGAGGAAAACAGGATTATATTTGATTAAGGATTACAGTCGTTCAATGTAAATTATTTTTATCCACCCTGATTTGCTCTTGTATTGAGAAGCTAAGCCATTTTGTACTTTAGCTGCCCATGTTTTACAACAATGAATTTCTCTATACAAAATTTATACAGATGACATGCAACAATTCCTTATCAACTATCCAGCAAATTATTATAAAACCTTGAAACATCTTTGACCTCAATTCCTGTTGAATACACTGGAGTAAAATGTAAACCAATATTAACACTTTTATGTCATTATATAGCCAAAACTTGCCCAAAAACCCCTCTGTGCATCTCTTAGTTGCCTTCAATTTAGATTGATTATGTCTTTATACTGGGGAGAGGGCCTGCCTGATAAAAGAATGGCTTAATCTTTATTTGCCTAGAGCAGTTAGAAAAATAAGTGAAGCAAGCAGCCTCCTGTGACTGATTTCTGCTCACTTAAGGCAATTCACCCTCGAAACAGAGAATAATTGTTCTCTGTCCTTTTTCAGATATTGTCTTCCCTTTCATGTATTATATCCAAATAATCTTTAAGATTTTGAACATTAAAGAAATACAGGGTGAATCAAAACCATACACCAGGCTAAATTCTGCCTTGAGAGTCATACATTGAGAACAGTTTTCTTAAAGTCAGTAGAAGCCATACACATCTAGAAGCAAAATTTGGTCTCTTTAAATTCTGAATGAAAAAAGGAAAAACTTACAAAACTTCTATTTCAAGAGACAGGATATGAATGTGTACTCTTTGAACAAACTACTGGGTGTCAACAATATGATTTAGAATTGCATGTTATAAAAGAATTTAATTCCTAGATGGTACCCATCTGGACAAGAACCATGGATCTGCCTGTGGATATTCCCTGCTTGAGTTACCTTTTGCTTCTATACATCAGTTTTGTGTGGAAAAGGTAACAAATGTTTCCCTTCAGCACCCACAGAGAAGGTATACTGCACACCTTCCTTTTCATTTAGCTCTATTTTTAATAAGAACATTGATTTCTTTCCTGAAGCTGCTCAAGCAGTTGACAATAACCAAGAAGTTATCTGACTTCTCTTATTCAGAAGGTTCCTGGAAATCCTTTTTGTCTAGTTTAGGTCTAGCCATAATGTCTGTGTCATGCTGGGCTGGTCTTGAAACTGACCCAACTCCTAAAAATCCCAGCTTTAGGAATACTTATAAATATTTCTAATTGTAGGTACATTTAATTTTTTACACTCCAGTAAAAAAACCAAACATACCAGAGGTAGCTCACAATTCACTCAAGTTTTCTTTTTTAATGACTTCTTCCTTATACCTGTCTTTCATAGAATCAATTTGGGTTGGAAAAGACCTTGAAGATCATCTAGTCCAACCCCCTGCCAAAGCAGGTTGTGCAAAGCCCCATCCAACCTGTCCTTGAACACTTCCAGGGATGGGGCATCCACAACCTCTCTGGGCAATCTGTTCCAGTGCCTCACCTCCCTCATAGTAAAGAATTTCTTCTTAATATCTAAATCTACCCTCTTTCAGTTTAAAGCCATCACCCCTTACCCTATCCCTCCATGCCCTTGTAAACAGTCCCTCTTCAGCTTTCCTGTAGCATCTTTAAATACTGTAAGACTGGAGTAAGGTCTCCCAGGAGCCTTCCCTTCTCCAGGCTGAACAGCCCCAAGTCCCTCAACCTGTCTTCATAGGACAGGTGCACTGGCCCTCTGATCACCTTTGTGGGCCTCTTCTGGACTTGCTCTAATAGGTCCATGTCCTTCTTATGAAGGTGGCCCCTGAATGGAATACAGTTCTCCTAGTGGGGTTTGATGAGAGCAGAGTAGAGAGGGAAAAAATCATCTACTTCTTGGTCACACTTCTTTTGATGCAGCCCAGGGCATAGTTGACTTTCTGTTCTGTAAGTACACATTGCCAGGTCACGTTGACCTTCTTGTCTGCCAACACACCCAAGTCCTTCTCCTCAGAGCTGCTTTCAATCCATTCTTTGATCAGCCTGCATTTGTGCTTGGGATTGCTCCAACCCATGTGCAGGACCTTGCACTTGGTCTTGTTGAACTTCATGCGGCTTGCACAGGCCCACCTCTCCAGCATGTCAAAGTCCTTCTGGATGGCATCCCTTCCCTCCAGTGTTCTGACTGCACCACGCTGCTTGATGTCATTGGCAAACTTGCTGAGGCTGCTTTCAACAGCATCAGTCCCAGTAGCAACCCCTGAGGTATGCCATTCGTAACTGGTCTCTATTTGGACATCAAGCAATTGGCAACTCTTCGCATGTGACCATTCAGTCAATTTCTTATCTACCAGGCCATTGGTCAAGTCCATGTGCAGGACTGTGTTAGATGCTTTGCACAAGTCCAGGCAGGTTATATTAGTTGCTCTTCCCTTATTCCCGTAACCCCATTGTAGAAGGCCACCAAATTTACCAGGCACAAGTTGCCCTTAGCGAAACCACATTGGCTTTCACTGTTCATCTCAGTATTTTCCATGTGCTTCAGCATAGTCTCCAGGAGGATCTGGTCCATGATCTTGCCAGTTACAGAAGTAAGACCGAATGGCTTGTAGTTCCCTGGGTCTTCTTTTTTTCCCTTTTAAAAGTGGAGGTTATGTTTCTCCTTTTCCAACCAGTGGGAACTTCACTGGACTGCCATAACTTCTCAGATAGGATGGATAGTGGCTTAGAACTTCATCTGTCTGCTCCCTCAGAACCCATGGGTGCATCTAATCAAGTCTCATGGACATATGCACCATAAGGTTCCTTAGATGGTCTTAAACATGACTCTCCTACAGTGTGTGGTTCTTCATTCTCATGGTCCCTGCCTTTGACTTCTGTGACTTGAGCAGTGTGGCTAAAGCTTCACTTGCTGGTGAAGCAAAAAATAGTTATTCAGTACCTCAGTTTTCTCCGTATCCCAGGTAACCTGGTCTCCCATCTCCTTCCAGAGAGGACCCACATTTTCCCTAGTCTTTCTTTTATCACTGACATACTTTTAGGATCTGTTATTGTTGCCATTGATGACCCTTGCCAGATTTAATTCTATCAGGACTTTAGCTTTCCTAATCTGATTCCTGTCTGCTCGGACAGTTTATCTGTATTCCTCTCAGGCTACCTGCTCTTGCTTCCACCCTCTGTAAGCTTCCTTTTTGTGTCTGAATTTGTCCAGGACCTACTCATTCATCCATTCAGGCCTCCTGGAATTCTTGCCTGACTTCCTCTGGATTGTGATACATTGCCCCTGAGCTTGGAGGACATGATCGTTAAATACTCATCAGCTTTCTCGGACTCTTCTTCCTTCCAGGGCTTTGTGCCATGGTACTCTACCAAGCAGATCCCTGAAGTCTGGGGAAGTGAGCTTGCTGTGCTCCCTCCTCGCTGCCCTAAGGATTTTTAACTCCACCATTTCATTGCCATGGCAGCCAAGGCTGCCCTTGAGCTTCACATTTCCTACCAGCCCCTCCCTGTGAGTGAGAACAAGGCCCAGAATGGCACCTTTTCATGTCAGCTCCTCTATGACGTTCTGTGAGTGGAACGGAGGACACACTGTGATATTGTAAACTAAATGTTAAGAACTAGTTTTGAACTGCAAAAGTTCATCACACACTATTAGAATTCTTAATTTTAGGGTTAAAGGATAATGCAAGACACAAGTAAACTTTCCTGAAAGCATACAATTAAGGGAAAACAACCCAGGAAGAACCAGTTATCTAAAATTTGGAGAGGAATCTTTTTACATAGCTATCCTCAGCAAGTGAAGGCTGAGTACCTGGCAAATATATTTGTTGGAAATGTATAATTTAAAAATTGAAATAGCAAAGTGTTCAGAATTATTCAGTTATTATCCTTCAAAAACTGTGATTATACATTCTGCATCTGACTCTTCTCTACTGCTTGGTATTTCAGTTGTTTGTGCTGTATCCAAAAATGGGACATTTAAGCTTTTCACAGGAAGAGTCTTTCAGTGTCTCCTCTGTCAGGGAGTCGTGTGTTTAGGAAGAAATCTACTTACATGCAGGTCATATACCTGGGGACTGACCCAAAGTTGTAAATTGTAAACACTGAAATGCCATAAAGATCAAATGCTGACCATATAAAAATCATGGATGTTTCAATAGGATAAGGGTTTGAATTGTGTCTCTGTTTATTCAGTCATACCCCCATGGCAGTCAAATTTGTGCTGGACGAATTTGTTTCAGCTAATACAGTTCTTTGCAGATGATTCACAATGTGAGTTTTTACCTTAAATTTTACACTGGAAACTACTGACAGCTGAAATGTGTTACATCATGCAAGGTTCTTTCAAGTGCAGAGACTCACAGACAGCTACCAGGGTTCAATTCTTTACCAGCTGATGATGAGGAGATGTTTGTAACAGAAATCAGTTTCACGTACCTAGAAGACACTGAGCTGTATAATGATGTTAAAAGGTTGGAGTTTTACAAAACTTTTTATTAGAGAAAATACAAAGTTAAATGTTACTCTCTGTACGAGCACAGATCTGCAGAATGAGTGTATGTGTGCATCAAACTCTCTCAGCAGATCAGAAATTGTTGCCATTAATCTTAATTTATAATCTAAATTCAGTTTCTAATTTTTAGGAGTCCTGAATCAAGCAGTTTTGACTTTTCAGATAATCAAACCTTCCCCTACAATAAAACACACAACACTTGTGTAAGGGAGGCAAGGGCATCATCTGCTAAGCTCCGAAGTTGCACCAGTGCTTGCAACTGTGCTATTTGTTGTTCTTGCTTTTGCCAGTATTACCTTGACATAGAATTTCTAAAATATTATGTCCGGTTTTAAAAGTAATGGTTTAATAAACAGACACGAGTGACTATGTAGCTTTTGAAAAAAATCCAGCTTTCTAGCTGCCAGTCCATCTTTTCCTGCCTTTATGGTTAGAAATGAGATGTAGTTTTACTGTGACACACTGTGAGAATCTGTATCTTATTGTTGCTTAGATCATGGATGGGCAACAATAGCTTTTTTCAAAGTTTCACAGACTAGCAAACTTAAAGTAGCTCCTTTTAATTGAAACCCAGACATACTTTTAGGTAAAAACAAAACTGAGCTGGCTTGAGTTTTTCCCAAGCCAAACAAAAGAGATTGGAACTTTCCATTGTTTTTGTCTGCCAACCATGCATTGTTAAAGGAATCGAAATAAAGAGGGAACGAGGTCAAGGGTTATAGAGCTCATATTTCCACTCTACATGACCCCATCTCAGCAATAGTGGGACCCTCGTGATCAGTTCCTGTTGGTCTAACGGAACAGCCATTTCTTAAGAAAAGGAATTACTGCGTACAGTACCTTTGTGACTAACAGAAGAATACACTAGCTCTTCAAAGGTCCTTTCATTACAGCCCCTGAAGAGGACTCTGACATTACTTTCTTGAGATTATAATGAAAACAGCTGTACTTGTACCAATTCCCCTTGTTATTATTTTTTGTAACAAAACAAGATTGATGTTATGCCACTTTCTGTTCTGTCATGAGAATAAGATATCACAAATGCTAATAACTACCACAGTAGCAATATGCACTACTTTGATCTTTTCACTATTCTTTAATCTGGGCAGCTGGCCACTGAATTCCTTCCTAAAAATCTGGGCTGCCTATAAACAAAGGGGAAAATGGCCAACAAAATCAAATGTGCACATTTGAAATTGTCCATCTGACTAGTCCAATTCAAAGCATACATGAGTAATGCAAATACGATACTTGGATTTTGTGATTCTGGGCACAGAAATCTTAATACACATTCTTCTGACGATGGATTGTGGCAGAATAAGAAATACCACAAACAACCAATTCTCATTAAAATCTAAAGCTTGTAATCCCTTCATTTTTATCGGTTGCTTTGCCAAAGACTTCTTAAGAGATTATTAAGCTTATTAATGAAAATCCAGAAGTAATTTAAAATTATTTCCCCCTTATGTTTATAAGACAGTAAAATTAAACATGCTGTGGTTATTTTTTCCAGTGTCAAAGGCAGTGCAAGAAGGCAGGATTTGGCAAAAACAGCTGTCAAGATTCCAAACCTAAGAAATGCAAACACCTACTGTCCAAATTATCACTGTACTGGTAGAAACAGAATAGTAGTCCTTAGTGTTTGTGCTAATAAGCCAGAACAGAACTGGCATTGCCAGTTAAATTTCTTTTTCATTGAGTCAACTTTTCACAGTGAATCAGATGCACAACTTTTCTGTTCTCTGTATTTTTGTTCAATGCCCCCTGTATCTTCAAAATAGCACCACTGGCCTCTTGTTGACATGAATACCACATCGAAAATTATAAGGAGCTTGATGGTGACCAGAACTTGTGAGTAAAGCTCTCTAACTGAGGATTTTCGATCCTCAGTTCCAGCCATCAGCAAGGATTTAGATACTTAAGAACTGTACTGGAATCCAAAAGACAAGGTGTCCAAGAGACAACATAAGTCACTCTTGGAAAATTCAGAATCAGCAAAACACATAACTTAATTGATAAATGCTTTTGAAAATATGGCTATTCTGTTCATTAGTAAATGAAACATAATCATTTCAGAAAAAAAATAAAATTTCCCATATGAAATGCTGTAAGACAAAAGAAAGTTCGACAAAGTCAGTCTCCAAAGCAAAAACATCATGAAAGAATGTCTGCATGTCAAGGTCAATTTGCTGTTTGGGGAGTTTTCATTCTTGGTTTCATTTCAAACAGAAACATTAAAGTGATATGTAAGGAAGTAATGGAGAAATCTGAATTGCTGTGCTTATGAGTAATTGAGAGACCAGACACTGCTAAAGAAAAAAATAAAAAAAAAAGAAAAAAAAAGAAAAAAGAAAAAGAAGAAGAGCCTCTTGAATTGTTCAAGAGGACAAGAATGTTCTATAAGAGTGTTCTATATGCTGAAAGAAAAGATGACAAAGGGGAAAAAATTAGTTTAAAATGCTTAATATGGGAGGCATGAAACAGAAAAGGTCCACAAACCTCTCTCTTTATGGCAATACAAACCACCAGAGGTTACTAGACAGGACAGGAGACACAGCTTCGCGATATTGCAGCCAAGTTGGTTGCATATATGCTTGTGCATATTAACGTTTACACATAACCAAGTGTGTCTTGTACATTTGTGGACATATATTAGCCAAACCCCACTGCAGGCTGGGTCTGTTTTGTTTACACCAGTATACCAGCAACTGCAGTGGTTCTGCAGCCGTGCGCTTTGAACGCAGCTACCCCTAGGAAGGGGAAGGAGAGACTGCAGCGGGGTGAGTGGTGCCTTGTAACCATTCCTGCCTATTGCAGGAATCGATCTGCGCTGCATTACAGGAGTATTCATCATTCCTCTCCAATTTCTGTGCAGATGATGTAGGGGTTTGCCTACTAGTACAGCTTTGAGTGTACATATTTCTTACTGTTGCCCAGGCACTATTTTGTGCTGTAGGCCTGGGTTGGCTGCATAAACTATTGCTTTCTGCTGGTGGTTCGGTCGTGCAGCAGAGTGGCTGCTTGGCTAGGTATGTTTGACATTCAGCGCAGGTGGCTGTGACTGTGAAAGCCTTCCAGAGGCCACACACCACTGGGCATCTATACTGAATGGTGCAGCTGTTTTCCAGAGCTTGTAGGGCAAGAAAAACAGCAAAATGAAATGGCTTGAAATGGCCACAATTGTTCTACAAATTCAACCTAATCAATTAGATGTGGAGGTCCTTGCAGTTCCCAGCACCATCAAATTCAGTCATGGAGCTCACTAACAATTCTTTTTTTTTTTTTTTTTTAAATTGGCATCTGAAGACTTCCTACTGCAGTTCTTGCATCAGTGTTTTAAGCTCAGAAACTTGCCTATGAAATTCAGAGATCAATATGTCTGTACAGATTTAGTACTACTTACTCTTTGGAACCAAGACCTCCTTTGAAATAGCAGCGGATACAAATGTGTGATGTATATCCCAACATACTCTCTGTTAAATCTGCAACAGCTTATTCATTGTACTCTATAGATACATCTGTGTCAATACAGGTGCTGGAGCAATGGCATCTAGCAGAAACTAGGTCTAAGAACAGATGAAGCAGAGGTTACAATAGAAACAAATCGCATGACTAAAGATGATTGCAGAGACTGGGATAGGTATGGAGCAACAACTCAAAAGGTAAGGATGGTAACAGGGAACTTGTACAGAGTGTCATATTTGCACGGTGTGCCCAGGAGTGGAAGAAAGGCAGCTGGTCAAGAGAAGTTCAAATCTAAACTCGGAGGATGTTACAGGATAGCAGCTGGTAGCAAAAAGGATGTAACATAGAAAAAGAGCCTTAGTGGGACTATTATCAAAGCCAATGATTGACTGAAAGGGAAGGATATAATGAGAGGAGAGCATTAAAGACAAGAATGGTAGAGTATCAGAAAACTCTTAGTTACCTTAGCCTGTAAAGAAAAAGAGAATGCAGGACCTGCCTGATTGCTCCAGCATTTGAGAACAGATTTAATACCAATCCTTTTTTTCCTCTCCCCTGCCCCGATTTTTCTTACAACTATCTGTTTACTTCTACTGAGATGTATACACATGGTCCCACCCTCCTCTACAACTAAGCATGACCCAGAAGTACAATATCATCTTCTGCATTTGTTCGGATTCATGGAAAATTGTTCAAGAGAGGCAATGTAGATCTGATATATGGATGCCAATTTGTCCCTCTGTCTTAACAATGCAGCCAAGGTCTGACCTTCCCCAGCTTCCAGGGGTTTCTGAATACAGGAAGGGGAAAAAAAAATCACCAGACTATTAGAGATGAAAAGAGATCTTAAAATGGAAAAATGTTAATTAATATGTCATATATCTGTAGCACATTTGGATTTTTAGTTATATTTGTCAGTTTAAGATACTTGGATGATGCACTGGGATTACACATTTGTAAAGAAAGGTGTATACATACCTGCAAAGAAAGGTGCAGTGTATTTTTTTTCCTAATCTGAAGAGATTTAAATGATTTTTTTAATGTCTTTTGTGAATCACTACTAAAGAAAGTGGCAACTTCTCAAGCTTTAGGAAAAAAAGGAAACAAAAGGAAAGCCTTTAGATGCCCACAGTAGGTGGCATCAGCTACTGACCTACCTACTAATAAGGCAAATGAAAGGAAAACAGCCTGAGAGGAACTAAATAGCAGAGAGAGGAAGACTTGAGGGGAGAACAGGCAGAGGAGGCATACAGTGCTTAATTCACCCTGACTAAAAAGCTCTGTCAAACCACAAGCTGAAGATGCTACCATAGGTAACAGCATTACAACAGAAAAAAATATTTAATTGTATTATAATCCTTCAACTGGAATACTACTGACACTGAATTATCAAACAATTTCTGAAAACAGAAAGTCTAATTAGAATCTTTAAGAAAATAACATATAGCCTAGGTGCAAACACTAGGGCTAGTCAGGCTTTAGCTTGCTGTTATAGGACCTCAGTCCTAGTGCATGATCTAGGGAAATAGCTCTGATATCAAATTAGGCTTGCTGGTCTGTCCTCAAAATCAGCACCTTATGCAGTAAATAGAAACATGGGACTGAATAAATTAAACACAAAACTCAGAATTGTAATTATAAATGCCTTCCCTCAGCTGCTTTGGAAACGTGCAATGCTTATTAGAGTTTCTAAACCTGTTTCTGTCCTTTAAAGCCTCCCTAAAATATTTAGAAAACAGATATCCCTGTGGAAAATTGTGGTGTATTTATGTTGGAATGTGGATTTTAATGATAATTCTTACTGAACATGAATACTTCTCCTGCACTCACTTCTAACCAGACAGGTACTCTTAATTTGCTTTAAAAAATAATAAACTTTGCTCTTAAGAAGTTATTTGTTCCTTTTGTACATTTACCATATGATCAGCATTACGGGTTTGAGCAATCAATTTATTTATATATTTAATACCTGGGTTGATATATTCTGGATTATTTTATGATATGAAATTTCTACACATACATGTAGTATAGAGATAATGTCTCACTGAAACAGCGTTCTGATAAGCCTTTTTATGAGCTTTCACAGCCATGGGACAGTTCTGCCACTACTGGTACAATCTCATGTCATTTCTGGTTATTTTTTGCTGTAATGCTGCATTGCAAAAAATTAACCCTGGTTACTTTGGCATTTGAGTAATTTTAGGCTTATAGCAAGCATAATTCAGTTTGGTTTTAACTCTGAAATAGTATAGGAAACGCAGTGAAATTTGTTTTAAAAGATGCTTTTTAAAAAAAAATTGCTTTAGGGGACAAGAGGATCGAAGCATCAATGTCTTCTTGCAAATTCCCCTGTAAAAAAATGAAGAGCAAAGAAACATCTGTATAGAATTCTTGCCTTTTTGTTTGGACAGATTCCTGCAATTTCTTCCCATGCCTTTAGTGGCTCCTGGAAATTTCTCATATAGTCCATACCATCAGCAGGATTCTTTCCCAGATTTCTCGCCCTTTTTAATTTGTAACCCCTAGTTACCTGCTCCAGCCTTTCCTTCCCCCTCCCTTCTACTTGAACACTAATAGGCCTGCTGGAATCCACCTTCTAAATGAAATCAGTCAAGTCACCTCAGCTTTGATTGCTTTATTCCCATGCTGTAGAACGAAAGCACTCTGTTGAATCAAAAATGTTCTACATTCAATTGTCATAAATAACAATGGACAGCAAAGAACTTAAGCTATCAACATAAACAACACAATATGAAAGTGTGCTTCAAACCAGATGCTGCTTTATTTCTGCCCAAACAGTTTGAAGAGCCTGTTAAAATGCTTCAAGTTGCTGTTTACAGAGGGTCAAATGAACATTTTTCAATGAAATGTGTCCCTTCTGGTTCCTTAATGATTAAACACAGTGGAACAATAGCCATTTAAAATAGCAAAAGAATATCCGATGATTTTTTATGGTTAGGATTGTTAAAATAGGAGGAGTTGAAAACCTTTGTGTGAGGTGAAAGAAAAATGCTCTGACAGCATCAGAGCCACCTGAAAGATTTTTGATAATTTGTCAAAAATCATTGCATTTTCCAAGTAGCCTTTTGCAGGACTCCTGGGAAAATAAACAGCATCTTTCCTTCACTTAGACAAGCAAACAGTTTTTCCCACAATCCCCCCCAAATGTTGTGTTGTTCCCCCCCACACACACAAACAGACATTTCCAAACACAGATATTCCCTCCTGTAGGAAACAGCCTATCCAATTAAATTCTGTGTACATGTGCTTCTGGAAAAGGGTTCTTTCTAAAGCCAAATACTCCAGATTTGCTTCCTGGATCTTGTTCCTGCTCACCTAAGATAGGTACCCCATTTGGCTGCATGTCATTAGAGTTGCAGTTTGAGTTTTGTCACTAGAACATCAACCTTTATTATCCACTTTCATCTGCAAAACGGAGATCAATTTCATTGAAAAATAGTCTGCCTTTGCACACAGACACTCATGCATTCCAAATGTCAAACATTGACCTAAGATTGAAGCTGATCCTGTTTGATAAGAAACCCACCATTCTTTAAAAAAAAAAAAAAAAGAGGGGGGGGAGAGTAAACAATGCTTTTGTTCTAAATAGTCTGGAACATTGATCTTTGATCAAACACTTAGTAACTTCTTGAGGTTTTGAAAACCAGAGCTATCAAGCTACTGAATCTCTGTTGCAACTCTACCCCTTGGTATTTGTGACTTTTACACTGTCCAGCTATCCACACTTCAATCTTGCAGAGCAGTAGTTTGCTGTACAATGAAAATGAAGTCAGCAATGTTTCTGTTAAATTCCCGTTATTGTGCTGGAGAGTCTGACTTTCTGTGTAAATATACTCAGCATGTGACCATCAAAACAGTCAAGGAACAGCAATAACCAGTTAATAAGTTTTTGCTCTGAAAACTTCTCTGCTTAGTTACTCATAACTTTATTGAGTGCTGGAGCTTTATAAGGCTTATAATTAAAGAATGACATTCTTATTAAACTGGATCCATTTAGGTCAAGTGTAGAATTGGTTTCCTTAAGAAATCGCAAGTTTATAATCAATTATTGTAGGTTTCACAGTGCTCCTTTCTAAGGAGAATGCTTATAACAAGTGAGAAGTTCTTAAAACTCTTCTTGCCTGCACAGAGATAAGTTTATACTCTATTTGGCCTTTATATGCACGTGCAGTGGGGCAAGAAAGCATAGGGAGTCTTCTTCCCCACATTTAAGCCTTCTCAGTCTTCACTTCTGGTGAGAACAAGGTGTGTTTTACTATGTTTGATGTTCCTAAAGGTCCATGAATCTCCTGGGAGATATTTACTATAAATCAATTATCTCAAGAGCTAAAGTGGATACTGGTATACTGGTGGGGTTATTCTCATCTGGATTTGACTGCAGGGGTGTTTCAGTGGGTGTGGTACTGTCGTGGGACAGGTAGAGCCAAGCAGCACAGTGGGAGAGGGGTTTCATTCTGCGTAGCATAAGGCAGCATGTGAAGGTCTCTGCTAGCCTGGTGGCAGATTTACAGCAGTGTCTGGTTATTTGGGAGAGAAATAAGAAAAGCGTAGGAAGTGCTGTATGTATATATACATACATGCATGCATAAAAGCATATTAAAAAAATCCATATAAAATTGTGGGTGCCACTCAGGCGCGTAGCAGCTGCCCTTGCTCCCCAGCCATGGATTGGTGTTTGCAGACTGCCCCTCCTCTCCCTCCTGCTTCTCACCAACACCCTCTCTGAAGGGGTTAGACTGCACAATATGGGGCTGGGTGGATTGCTCAGATGATGGCTTTTATTGGATGAAAATTCAGCAAAATGAGTAAGTAAAGGTCACTAGTGTGTCAAAAATCCCACTAGCCATCACAGATGGGTATGGTAGCCAGACTGCCTCTAACGTGCTCCATTTCCACTGATAACAACTGATGCCCATTAGGCCCAGCTCAGCGGCACTCATTAAGCTCTTTGCACTGCATGAACTCCCATGCTAAGTGAAGTGCATCACTGTAGCTGATTTTCTACACCTCTACCTTAGCTTCCCTCAAGAACTATGGCAAAAACTAGTGGTATTTGCTCATTATTGTCCCTGCTTTAGTTCTCTTTAATTACAGATTTTATCCATCCCTGCCTTTCTGCCTTTGAGACCAAATTTTAAAAGTACATAGGTGACAAAATCCTGATGGCTTTATATCAGAGCAAAGGAGTTTCCTGTTCTTGGCTACTGTATTCCAGCTTCAGTGGAAATGTGGAGTAAAATCTTTTCCTTCCAAGGAGTTATGCCAAGTGTGCACTATGAAAGGGAACAGAAATTTTTGCCCAGATCTTTTGATATATAGGGTACAAGTAATTTAATTTTAGTTAGACTTCTTTCCAAACTCCAGGAAGGATCCAGTGAAAGAAGGAAGTGTATTAAGGTTGTGATGGACCTCCAGGATTTGGCTCATATTAGTTCTAGCCCAACGATCTCATTCCAGGGTGCAGAAATAGTAGCTAAGCACTGGAATAGATTGCTTAAAGGATAGTATCAGGTGCTACTAATATTAAAAAGAACTTAAAAAATAAAGTCATGAAGGATATCAGAATTCGCTTAGCTGAAGTAATTCCTGCCTTCAGGAAAAAACAAAGGGCCAGATAATACCCTTTTCTGACCATTCTATTATGACTCATTCTAAGATTTTCTCAATTTCTTTTGAGAATTCATCACGTCCTCATCTAAGGATATGTACAGGGCACTAAAGAAATTTCCTTACAACTTTCTGAACCACCCCAGAAGAGGACAGAAGTGCTGGACCATCTCTTTTTCCCTTGCACAGAAGGATGTACAGTGAGAGAACAGACAAAGTGCAGTGTTAGCATCTTTCTTCAATTCTTCTTTTGACCCTTTGCCCACCCTATGCAGACCTGCTAGCCAACACTAGCTCAAAGGAAAGACTGGGTGAAAGAGACAGGGATGGTACATTTTGCTTCCCTTTAGAAAGGTTACAGCTCATTCCTTGCATGCACACTCGCTTTTCTCACTTAAAATTTAAGTCATTCCTTTATGAATTCACATCGAGGATATTTTACCTATCCATAAAATTATCTTCTTGGTTCTGGACTCACACACTTTTTAAAAAAAAAAAAAGATATCCTTAGCACAGGACTGGGCTCCCTACTAAATTTATCTGAGAACTACACTAGTCCTTTCTGTAGCTGCCCAGAGGACTTGTACTTTTCCACACTGTGTATCTCTCTGTCAATTATTTTTCCCTGTTTTTCATAGAACTTTTTGTAAGATCATAAGCAGTGGCTTGTCGCCTCAGAGGTTTGAAAACACTGTTATCAGTTGAGTTTTGGACTGCATTAGCTTAGTTTGAGAGGCATGAGTTTCTACTGCCAGCAGTCAATTACTGACTTGGGGATGTTCATTTAAAAGCATCCTGAAGAAATCTGTGTCAAAACCAAATCCCCCAAATTGCCAATATTAAGCAATAATTTCATAGCTGACTTTTTGAAATATTTGTGTAACTTGGCCCACCCACACACTGTACAGAAAAAACAGTACATAAATCAATCACTTTGCCTGAACTGGCTGGGGTTTTGAACGAGTTCCATGTACATGCACCTGGAAGATCTATACTCACAAGTTCAATTGGTGTCTTTGGCAGCTCCAGCGAAGGGTGGAGCGTGAGCCTGAACTGAGAAACTTGCACATACAAAGGGGAAATCCAGTTCTCCTTTTGCTAACACAGATGTAAATCAGGAATATGCCTTTGACAGCCAGTGGTGCTACACTGCACAGACTGTTACTGAACAGGGAATCGGGGCCAGGACGGAGATCTGGAATATCGCCAAGTTGAAGAAATATTAGGTTGATACCTGTTCTGCAATCCTAAAGAAACCCTCATCTCCAAGTTTATCAGCCCACAACTACAGATGCTTAAATAAAAAAGAAAAAGCCCCTGTGTGTTTGTGAAATCTGGCCTTTATTTTATATCACACTCATGACAAAAAGTGTTAGAAAAACGTCTTAAACCACTACTTGGGGATTTCCTCCAAGCACTATGCCAGCTGCTCTCAGACTCCATTGTGAAATGATGGGCCGCTGGCATAGCCAAAGTACTTTACACTCCAGCAACCACTGGATGCATAGCAGCCCTTTGGGAGTCATTACCAACTGGTGTAATTTAGGGCAGCCCTGAGGCAGCTCTAAGTCACAGTCTCCAGGAACTGGAGGCTATAAAGGTGGCATAACACCTCTCCTCTAGGTCTATAATGTGCAATAACATTTACAATACAGGCTGCATCATATTATTTCCATGTTTAATTAGAGTAAAGAATATCAAACATTTTACTTTAACGCTACCCCGTGTGCTGTTACCAGCTCTGTATGTGATTTAATGGGTGATCAATCATTCACATATCAGTGGTGATGTAAACCTGATGTTCATTTGCTCTTTTTCACTTCATGCATGGGTCTCATGTAACAAGAAAAGAAATATCTACTAGGAATGTGGTATTTCTGCATTGCTGTTAAATCTCAGCAAGCCCTCCTAGAATCCAAGAAATAAGGTAGCATCAGTTTACAGACCAACTTTACAATGGCATCATTCCAAGTCTGTACTATTGGTCAGCATGGCTTACACTTTGCTTTCATGGCCAAATATGTGATGCTTGACATGTCAAGTCAGCTGCTATATTTTTTTAAAAAGAGTAGATATTGTTGATACAGCTGTGATAGGATCCTTTCTCCTTTCCAAAGAATTATTGCTAAATTGCATTAACCAGAGAGTCGCTCTTCATTGCTTAACAGACAGTCTGAAATGAAAAGGTTGAAGATGTTGGGGTATTTTTGCCCCATCATCATTTTCCTTTCAGTCCCTTCTGGCTGTCCATCTGATCTGATGCTGCTGTCAAATGGCTACCCTACCATTCATCTTCAGATACAACTTCTGTTGAAATCAACAGGAAAATTGCTGTAATGAAATCTGAAGGACTTGACCTCTTAAGGGCAAAAAAGCAAGGTTTATTCCATTGGTTTAGTCCAATAAACAGAGCCCAGCTGAGCTCGGGAAGAGATGGGTCAGTAGTGTCCCATGCCAGGGGAAGGAGGAGCCACAGTATATGTGGGGAGATGGGTGCCTTGCAGGACTGTCCCAGGGAGTCTAGGACTGGCACACAGTGCGTGAGTGCATGTGTGTCCAGAAGATGAGGAAGGGGCTAGGATGTCCCAGACACACCAGGCATGGAGGTCAGACAGGTACTGTTCCTACATCTGTGCTGCTCTACAAACGCTCCTATGTAACTCTGCAGGACAGCTTCCAATTGCTCCTCTCCAGGAGCAAGAGCAGGAAAGCAGCCTGAAACCTGCCAGGGAAAAGGGAGTAATTATTTTGCTGGTGATAACAGCAGAACTTTGTTGTAATCATAGTAATAAAACAAAGGCTGACAAGTGATGTCTTCTCTAAGGTGCTTTTAACCTTAATAAGAGCTCCATTAATTTTTCATATTATTGATAAAGCAAATTAATACGTATCTCAAAACAAGCAAAACATAAAAAGGCATCAAAACCAAACTGAAATCATTGAATCTTATTTGTAGAGAATGCCATTAAAATAATGTAAATCTCCTTCTGTAAATTAACTTCATGCATAACTAGAAATGATTAGCATGCATATATACCAACCTCTGTGTTTGTAATTTCGACACACATCCTAATAAACTCTGGGTTTTTTATTCACTTACACTCTGAAATTACTGCTCTGTATGAATGCACAGTAACTCTGAGAAAGTTTGCTAGCGGGAAGTAGTGAATCTGGTGGAAGAAGACCTGTCACTGAGCCTCCCAGACCATAAGGAAGGATATCCCTCCCGTGGCAGGGTGTAAGGGATTGGAAATAGGCCTTAATAATTGCCAACAGAACTGTCATCCCCTCTCCCCCTTTTTCCCTCTCACCTAACCAAACCTCATTACATCACCACCACTAGCTACGACTTCCAAAGACATAATGACTATTCAACTAGCCACCCAAAAGATAGACATCAGAACCCATTCACACACCAGGAGACCACTATCAGGAGAGACATCAGGAGCCACTCACACATCGGATATTCCCTCATCATTCCCACAAGCCAGGTGTAACCTTGTGGCCATACAAAGGATGACTACAAAAAGAGAGCATTGGGACATGGAGAGAAGAAAGCAACAGAAGGAAGCAAGCAACATGCATCGAGGGGCATGGAGACAACAAGGGAACGTTCCATCGGACCCGGAGACACTGAAGAAGACTCTGCTATTGGACAGAATGCTGTACCCTCGTGGTGGTAGGTATAGCCCCCTCATCTTACCCCGTCTCTCTCTCTCTCTCTCTTCCTCTTTCCCACTCTCTCTCTCTCTCTTTTCCACCCTTTTCTCCTTTTTCCCCCCTTTTTCCCCCGCACGTTTGTTCCAAATAAAGCAACCTTAACCTTGACTCTGTTTCGAGTCTTAATTCTGTTCTCCGAGAATTTATCACGATAAAACACCTGACAATTGGACGTCACTCAGGGGTTAAGCCCAGCTGCCCCCAGCCACCCAGAGCGATCTGAGGTTCGGTTGGAACGCAAGGGGGTTTAATCCCTGCCAAATTAAGTCTTGTCCAGGTTGTCTATTATGACAAAGGGACAAATGGGGAGAAATCAGCCACACAACAACCATTCCACATACCTGGGAGCACCTGGGGACACCTGAAATCATGGGCATTGAATATTCTAGTGCAACGCACAAATAATGTTTTTAGACATCTACACCAGTGAAGCTCATACCCTAGTCCCACGGCAGCAGGGAATTTTCCTAAATCCAGATAGGGAATAGGGACCCTTTTTTAGCTAGTATAATTGCAGGTGGAGCAGGGGACAATCTCCATAACAAAAGCCATGGTCTTCTTTAGTTTTATTTTGTGAAGGGCAGTGTTGGAGCAATCACTGCAAATAAATATCAGTTAATAAAGATGTATATTTTCGTGAGCCAATTTTTGAGACTATCCAAGTAAGAATATAAAATCTGTGTTTGGATGATTGGTGGAAGGATGCTAAGAAAGTGGCAATAATTAAGCTGCATTTTTCAGATTTTTACAGTAGATTCTCAAGGAAATGAAATAAAAAAATCCACAATTTATGTAACAGCTCTTACCTGAATCTACAAATATGTTTTCTACTCCCTGGAACAAAGACACACAGAAATCTAAGATTCTGTTCCTAACATATCAGTCCCAACAGGAACACATCCCGAGAAAATAATTAAACTTTAACAAAACATTTAATATTATTTAGTTATTTAACATAACTTACTTGGTGTTTAATATTTAGAGCCTTAGAAGTTCATAAATGGGTATCTGAATGCCATGCTAAATTGCTGGAGAGAAAGACTCTCATCTTCGAAGACCTGAAAAAGTGAGAGGAGAAACCTAGAACAAGATCCCATGCACCAACATCCTTTACCTGCTTTGCTGACTTCAGTTAGTCAGGGCAGATGTGAACCCAGCATAAGTGCTGGCCTGCCACACGCTGGGGAAGTTACCAAGCTCTCTGTAGATATTTCTTTCAAAATTGGGAGTAAAAAGGCATTGCTAAAATCCTCTGCCAAGCTCTTGGGATCTTAAGAGCCTGCAAGAATTAAATCCTTCTTCAAATGTGTTTGTGACAGACTCGGTTTTAGGTCTTGTTTTTGTACCCTCTGAAAACAAAGTTTATGAGCTAGGAACAGGCATTTGGGAATAAAAGGAAGGATAAACAAACAGGACTATTCAATACATTAAAAAATATTTCTCAGATACAGAGATAAAGACTTATTTTAATTAAGCATTTTCTACTGTTGCCTGCATCAGTATTAAAGTTGCAAATTTATACAAGGCAATTCAACGTTTGAGCATAGAGATAATTCACATTTTCTGAAACTAGCCCACAGGGTAGGTTCCTGCCTAGAATTATTTACATTCTTTGACCCTTTAGGCTCAACTCTTTATCCAACCAAATTTATCTAGCAGAATTTGTAGCCTAACTTGTTTGTATTTTACACGTGGCACTAAGACAGCAGCAGAGTTTTACAAGTATCTGGCATATTCTTGATAGCACATCTGGTGAGTATGGACACTGTTCATTAGAATAGCTTAGCAAACTGATAACATGCCAAAGCTTTGACAAAAGTACTTATGGTAGATGTCAATCATTTTTCTTTGCCAGTTTAAAACATGTACCATTCCGGGAATAATTTTTATCTATTCTGGCACATGCAACATAATGAACAATATCTGCAGGCTCTGCAAATGAACGCAAGTCCCCATGTCATGTTATGTATACTACATGTGGATCACTAAACAAATATAACAGGAGGAAGGATGATATTTATATATAGTATCAGCAAAAATCTGTGAGAAGCAGCAGGCAAAGTAAGGGCAATAAGGACTGTGTGAAAGACAGGGAGGACAGTGGCCGTACAGTCACTACTAGCATCATCCACATGTGGTGGTGACACTGGGCAGGTTTCTTCTCCCCCTGCCTAATGAACATTCCTTCTCCTATAAAAGGATGACAAGTATCATAGATAAAGAAAGACTGTAAGAAACAGGTTACCAGAAGTTAGAGAGACTGAATTTGTGCAGCAAAGGGATACAGCAATAAAATAATAATTAATTTCTGACACTCACAGAGTCTTGCATTATTCCTCAATTTGGTTTTGACTTCTCCAAAGAGAATGGACTCCTACTGTGAATGACAGAGCAAGAAGTGGGCCCTCCAAGAAGAATGAGGCATCTTCTGATCTGAATTTGTGTCCATCTGGGGAATCACACCTGTGATAGACTTCACATGGATTCTCTTCATTTCATTCTTGTTATTTGCTTGTAGATTTTCACTTGTGAGCTTCCTAAACTATATTTCAATAAAGATTACATGTTAATAACAAAGTTGGAATAAACAAAAATTCAAAAAGAGCTATAAATCTTAGTTTTGTTCAATAAGTTGCATAAACAAAGTACAAACCATTTTGGTCTTTCACATGAAAATGTTGAGTATCTTTTAAATACGTACTGGTAGAACATTTCAGATGTGCTGAATACAGTAGGTATTTATGCTTTTATTTTAAATGGAGATTAGAAATTATTCGCTTTTTGTCATGCACAATCTGCATATTATGGTGTGGATATTGTGTTACCAATTCACTGTAACTAAGTATTTCGGCACTTTTTTTAAGTGCCATTTTTGACCCAAAAGACCATAATAGAGCCTTTCAAGCTTGGTTGAGGCAGCTGCCATGAACAGAAAAAGTCATACAAGACATGCTGCATATAGAGCAATTTAATATGTAGAAACGTGCATTTTCAGTAAGATATAATGGCTGGTACGGAATATTAAATAAATGAAAGTACTGGTCTTCGTTAGCTTACGATGGTAAGGAAGGCTTCAGATTAGTCCTGTCAATAGCAGGTGAAGTTATCAACCCATCTCCCCTCTCTACTGGTGAAGGTCCTACCATGCATGCCCAATATGAGCTTTTATGGGTACACAAAAGCAACACTACAGCACTGAGAAACTCTGAGAGAACCAGACAATTCAGCAAAAAATGTATTTAAAAAGTATTTTTAGTGGTTTAAATGAAAACACATTCTTTTTAAATGTGGTTTTCAGTATGTTCCATCTTTTTAAATTTAGCCTATTGCGTCAATATTTTATATGCCATCATGAATGCTGTCCTCTTGTTAATGAAATAGTGATTCAAGCCACAAAATTAAAACCAGTTGGCTCGTCGAATTCTGAGCTAAAAAACAAATCTGTAAGATGACTACAGAGAAAATATACAGAACCTTGACAACCAAGTAATTAATTACTGAGGCTAAGGGTTCCCTTCAGTTGCCTCAAACCAGGACCCTGATGCTATCTGGCAAGGCCTGTGGATGCCACTGGCCTCCTCCTGCCAATTCAGAAGAAAAGCCTTTCACAGGCCTTCTGCCATGTTTGCCAGCCCCACGCAGGAGTTACAGATACCAGCTCAGATGCCACTAGGCACACCTGTTTCAGCCAATGTATCAAACCCTAGAGATTTATATCCTGAATTCTTAATAAGTATGAGCATGGAGGGGATGTCAGAGAGTGTCTGTTTGTTTGTACGTATTGTGCAACCATGTATGATTCCCTACAAATGCTCATCAATCTTTGCGTGTTGATGTACTTACGTATTAAATTGCCGAGCAACAAACTTTCTATACAAGTGATACTTTGCTGTCGCCTAAAAAATTCTTTCCTTATATATTTAATTTTATTTTTAGCAAGAGGACTGCAGCACCCAAAGCTCACGGTATTTGCCTCTTCCACTGAATAACCATTACAAGTTCTAAATAAAGAATCAAGTGCCGGAGCCAAAGCACACTGAAGTCAATAGGAGTCTTTTCACTGACTTCAATGGGCTTTGAATCGGAGTCCAAATTCTAACTGTTGCTGAACATATTTACAACCACAACATTTTGTGTGGTACTTGCTGTGGGCACAATAGCGGAATTTACTTGGGAAAACAAAGGGGAACATATTCTTAGATGATGTGACCACTATTACACACTCAAAAACTAGGTCTTGTGAATCTCAGTTATGGCACTTAAAAAGAATCAATCGATTCAGCTTCGCATGCAAGGATGTATGGCTAGATAATGTCTGTTCAGGCCAGAAAACAACTCATGCTGATGCTTCTGAAAATACTGCCAAAGAGGAGGAGATGCTGTTAGTGTCATTGCATTCACATATCAAAATCAGAAGCAGTATTATTTTAAACATGTTCTTATAAAGTATAGCTGCTGCAAAATTTCTAAACAGAGTGAATTGGTGTTTTTTGTTTCTAATGCTAATTGATCAGCGGTAGTCACACTGGACTTACACAGAGCACGTTGGTATCTGATTTCAGCCTTAGAAACTACTGTGAGTTTATTAAATAATTTTCTGTTTTGTAACATTGTGTGTCTAAGAATTATACAAAGTGTTTCCAGCTAAAAGCTACCTGATGCCTGTGTTTTGTAGGTAAGCCAGGGAGGTCTTTCCTCATTGCCTGCCTCAGATATGTAACACAATAACAGACATTACACATTACAGCGACATTCCATTATGCTGCACAGCATCATGTATTCTTAGCTCCTGAGGGAAAAAATGACCAGTGGAAATTGAAGCTAGCCTGTGGAGTTAGCCAATGATTCACTGGATCTTAGCCAGGTTTCGCAGCCAGATACATACATACACCTACAAAACTGAGAGCATAAGTGATTTTTATTAGATTAATGTCCAATTAAAATTACATTTTTATCCTGGTGCAATAGTGTAACAAAAAATTAGTTACATAGTGCCCATTAAAAAAGAGACTAATTTCAATGAGTCCCCTTTGAAACCGTTGAAGACATTACCAGCTCTCTGAGCATGTTGACTATCTGAGGAATGAATTATTATATCCTTGTCAAATTTTAAATATCATGCTGTTAAAAATATTAGTCACAGGAGCTGTTTGACAGCAGCGTCGTGGCAAAGTTCTCTTGCCTATATGAACATGGATTACCCGATACATAAAACCACATCTCAGTTGGTGTATGGCATCCAGCAGTAAAGGCTGAACACTGAAAGCTTCCTCAGACCATTGGCAATACCCTGCCAATAGATATACTGTACATGCCATTTAAGCCAGCTGAGTACTGCTTTTCCTCTCCCTCCCTCCAGTTTTTCCATTCCCCAAGGGGTAATCCTTTGGCGCACAACCCATTTAAGTCAAACAGCTATCATGTAAAAGTGAAGATGAGCAACAAAGCACATCCAAAGGAAGCAAGTTAAGATCTAGGCCCTGAGTTTCGGGGGGATGGGGGATGGGGGGGCAAAGAAACCGAGCCAAAGAAATTCTAAAAAGGCACTTTTTTAGCTTAAAAAAATAAGATTAGAAACTGGCTTGTATGAGCCCAACTGTGATTAAAAAAATAAACCTTTTATAGTTAAGACAGGATTTTTTTTCTTTTTGTTCTTTGACTTTTCCTTGCAGAGAAAGAGGCTATCTTCACTTAATCAGAGCAAAGAAAGAGTGGCTGAGGCAGAAGCAGCATCATGTGGGTGAAGGTCAGGCCAATTTTCACCCATGTGATGCTGCTTTATCACTCATGGAACAAAGATTAAGGCCTTTCTTTTCTTTATCCTTTTGTGCTTTCCCCCATTACTTTAACAGATCTGAACAAATCCCAGGCAGTTCATCCAAAAGTTCCTTTTAGCTACATTTAGTTCAGATCCTCTAAATTCCACATAAGACTTCATGCTATACCAACATGAAGAGGATATAAAACCCACATGTGTAGGGAGAAAAATGTTATAGAAAAACACAAAAATCATTGCAGAACATGATGACGGCAAAGGCCATTTCGGCTGCAAGAAAATAGGCACATCCAGGAATCAGAATTATCAGTGTCACTATTCCCTTGTCTTTAGAGGAATGAATATGCTTTCCTGCTACACCAAAATGATGCGTTGATATTGATATTTAGGGAAGATGACGTTAATGTGACAAACCTCTAGTTGAGCTCCGAGGTTCTAGGAAGAAAAGCAAAACAAAACCCACTAGAAATGCCAGTTTGTTGCTGCCCATGAGTAACTGTAAGAATATTTTATAACAACAACAGCAGTTACATTGCATATGTTTACACATCTTGTTGCTAGCCAGCTTAATCAAATGTATCATTCTACAATTGCATCAACTTCAAAAATAGGACAGGATGTAATTTTTACACAAAGTGCCCAGAGGACTGATTGAAAGGGCAGTTGTCAGATTTGACTGTGCTTTTCAGTCCTTTGGTTTTATCTAGGTAGGGGCAAGCAGCCCTTCAGAGCTCATTGTTTACCTTTGTTTCAAACAGGCTTAACAAATGACTGTTGATTAGAATATTTCATGTATTGTCTGTTGATATTTTAAAACAATTAGTATAATATGAGGAAATCAAATAATAACGATCAGTTACATAACTGTAAACATGAAGGTACATTAGTGTGATGAGTCCCAGTTATCCATAACGTTTGCATCTTTACATACGACTCCATAATCTAACATATTAAAACATATGGAAAACAAAGCTATTAAACATTTAATATGTAAAATAGGTATCTTAATATGGTTCCTAGCATTGCGCCACTGGTGGTAGTGCTACTTTCAGTGTCTTTCCAGAGGTCAGACTCCCTGTTTCACTGTCACCAGTGTAAATGCTGTGGTTTCAGAGATGGGGGGACCCCTGCAATAAAGCATCACTTGAAGTATGGAACCACTGCAGCTTTTCATACAAGGTACCAAAACGTCGTCTAATCCTCCTGTACCATATAATACCATCTTATCGGTGTGGTATAGTTTTGTGTTATTCACGTCTACTAGAGTAAAATTTTGTCCTTGTTGAAGTCAACAGAAAAGGGAACTTTGACTCCAGTGAAGCCTGGTTCCAAGAAGTGAGTCCAAGGGAAATGTTTCAGCCATGAATCCTTTTTACTGTGGGTAATGTGGAGATGTGCAAACCACAAATGCAGGTGTGAGATATTATCCCATTCAAGCTTTTACATACTGATCTATGAAAGCACGCAGGGCAATAGAACCTTAGTAAGTGTTGTAATCCATACATTTTTAAGAGCATTGTATTCATATTCCACATAACTGAAAACATCTTCCTATGCATATTCAAGATCTGATGCAGCCGAAAGCATTCTCATCACCTTATAAAAACAGAAAATATCAACTATTTCAAGTTTAGACAGAAAATTTCAACAACTCCAGAAAGTCTGTTTCATGCACTGCTAAACAGAGTAGCAAAAGCTGCAAGAACTGAAATCCCACCTCCTTTCCTCATGAAAGAGCTTTGAAATATATTTTCTCTGGCTGCTTTGGTAAGCTACCATTATCTTTTTATTTTTTATTTTATCATCAGATGAGAATTTATCACTCTCACTGAGATTAATTGCTTAGATATGCATAACAAAGATTAAGTATCTTACAAAGTAGGCAAATCCAGATGGAAAATTCTAGATATTTCTTAGTTTCTAAAAGCTCTGGTTTTCAAGCAACATATTTTGTCTCAGCACAAGTGAAGGGCTGAGAGCAGTGGCTACACCCAATAAGACATGACAAACTCTGGGAGTGAGGCTTAGCTGCTCTAAAGATGTTTCTGCCCTCAATCCACCCATTCACTGTGTGCTTTTCATTCTCGATTGGAAGAATATGAATTTGACTAAATGCCATGTGACAGTGTGGCTGCTGTGGAATTTATTCATTTTTCTTGAGTAGGAGATCAATTAGTAATTACTTAAGGGCAGTCCTTATAGGCCATGTAGGTTGGCCTTTAATTAAGCAACAAGACATGACAGGCAATGTATTTCTGGGCAATTTAGCACATCTCTTAGGGAGTTTTTAAGGCATGAGGCCGAAGGTCAAGTGACTTTAACCACCTGAGAAGTGCAAAAATCCCTTAGAAATGCACTGTCTAGAGTGACTTATTGCTGTTATTAAATGGAATTTGTGAATAAATATAAGAAAGACTGTCAGCCTCAGGCATGAATAGGGCATTATTAACATGGATATGACATTGTTGACAGCTAATCTAAAGCTCCGTTTGTGTCCTGAGCTCTAGAGCTATTTCTTAATACTGTATATTAATATACGGAATATGCTCTTCATATGCTCTTTTACCAGAGCAGTCCAATGAGAATGAGTGGCACAGTTTTTTGAAATTTGCATTGCACGCTGCTTTTTGAGGGCTGAAATACAGCAATTAAACCTTGTATGCCTAACATCCAAGTTTCGGGCTGTAATATAGAAGTGCCCTGAAATAACAAAATAGCCTTCCTAGGACATAAAATTCCTTATTCCTGACACATTCTTTCCATGCCACCCTGAGATCTGCTCTGAATTTGTCCCCTCCCTGGCTCAGCTGCTTCCCCTGTTCCCCGCTGTCGGGGTTAATGTGCCTGATTGTCTCTACATGTCAGTGTGTCTAGGTTGAAGAAGTGCAGAAGAAACATTCACATGTAGAGATGAATAACGAGAGCTAATTCTAGCACTCTCATCTTACCTATTATTTTTGCTCGATTTTTTTTTTTATCCATCCCCCCCACCCCAGCACAAATGATGGCTTTTAACAGTATTTTTGAAATTCCTTGCTTTAAATCTGTATACTAACACTGCCAAAGCAGTGTTTGTTTCCTGAAATTTAGGATTGCAGAAAATGGACAAGCAGCTGAACATCTGTTGAATAGATGTAGATAATTTTACTTTGCTTTTTTCTATTGACTTGATTTGCTCTTGGGTTTCTTAATGTACTTTTTATTATCCTGATGCTAATGCATGTTCTTCAGTGGTTCTGTTTGCTGATCTACAGCAACACCCAATTCCAAAGACTAAAGTCTTCTCTTGAGAGGAAAGGAGACTGGATCGGATCCTAAACCTTACTCTGACCAGCTTAGCTCCACCATTTCTATGGGAATTTCCAGAGTGTTGTATGCATGCAATCTTGCATTGCCAGGGGTTTTCCAGCTGCCCAGGGGTTTTCTGTTGCTATTCTACAGTCCAGAACTGCAGTTCATGGTGGTGATGAGAAGACAAGCTATTTCCTAGATGTATGGCAGCCTACGTAGGTGTGTTCTATGTGAGCAAGTGTGCTGGGAAGAACAGGTTTGCTGTCCTGAGGTATGATGGTACAGCCTCAACTCTGGTGACTCCAGAAAACACTGGATTGTACTGCCAAGCAGTTCCGACACTTACAGTGTCTCTGTATTTTCCAGGAGGCATAACAGCTACTTAGCATGTGGTGTCCAGTTCTGCACATTCACAAGTATGTCTGACATGTTATGAAAGTAATGGATTTAGTGTGCATACCTCAAATATTTTAAGGATATGTGAGCACGTATTTGTGTCTGGGAAATCCTGGGCAGAAATATGGAAGTACTGATGTGGATTCTTTGTTTAGGCTCACAGGAACTAAAGTAGGTAAATCTAGAGCTCTCCATGCATGCAGATAATTTGGGGGAATTGTTGTAAGTGTACAATGCAGATATACTGTGTATATTCCCTGAACCTATCCTAACTACAAGGGAGCATCTCAGTTTTTCATTGTATTCTTGGAGCAAGGAAAGGCAAAAGATTCATAAGAAATAACAGAGACTTTTAAAAGGCATCTTTTAACAGCAGTGACTCATAAAGCTGTAGTAAATCAGCTTTTTTTGCGGGCTGAAGCCACTACAGTTTGTGAAAAGTTCCACGTACTGCAGTTTGAACCAAGTAACCTGAAATCCAAGAGTAGTCTGCACTACTCTAGTATCACTGTACTAAGAGAAAATTTCTTAAAATTGCTAATAGCAAAAAATGCTGATATCATCTAGGCACAAGACTATCCTATTAAGCCTGAGCTGAGGGATCCTTTTTCAGTGCAACTTTGAAAGCAAGTTTTTCTGACATTCTGACTGTCCTGAAACTGGTGATTTACTGTAAACCATCAAGAGACATTATAGCATCACAGAGCAGAAAACTCTGGTACAGAAAAATTGAAATAGCCACAAAAAACCAGCATGCTCAGGTATCAGTGAAGAATAAGTTTTGCTTTTTGCACACATGATAAAACAAGTAATAAAAAATTTACTATAATAAAGCCCATAAAAATGTTTGATGCTAACAAAATAAAAGAAAGATAATTAGTGACTCACATTTGTGGTTTAGATCAGGCTGAAGGTGATGTAGAGGCACGAAGAATGACTAACAAGTTATGGTCCACAATCCAAGATTTCCTGGAAAATAAAAGTAAAACATTAGCCCTTATAGCAGCAACACCTGCCTGCCTGCTCCCCCAAGTCTGTACCTCGAGCAACCCTTATCACCCCAGATATTCTAAAAGATGTAGGAGCTGCTGCCATTTATCTGTATTCAGCATTAACCAGCAGTTCTCATTCTCAACTATTTTAGAAATGATCAAAAGCATGCAAAAAAAAATAAAAATTGAAGAACATACACTTCAGAGCTCCTCACATTTTACTGTGCATTGCCTCCCTGCTGTGTGATTTCTGTGTTTTAGCTTCAGTACTGCTGCAGCTGCTACCTATCTTGATATAAAGGTTTATAGGTTTGACTAATCCAGTATCCAAACCTGCTTCTGCCCATATTTGATCAACCACACCTGACACTGAATGTGTAAGAGCCCTCAGCAGGCATAATGACTGCTTAATCAAGCAGAAATATAAAAAACTAAAACCTTTTTCATCCAAACGCTTTCCTCAATATCTAAATATTTTATTTAGTGGGGCTCATAGCTATTGCTGAGCACTTGCCCTGCAATCTCAGCTATCAACTCCTTGTCTCTTTTGCCAGTGGGTGCATGAAGCACCTAGCTCAGGTCTGGCAGCTGGGGGCTGCCAATGCGGGCAAGGCCAGATTGCTGCCTCCTGTTTTTCACAGCAGAAAGGAGTGTTAATGTAACACAGCCTTTCTCTTTAAAGGGCATTACTCATAGGTCTTTATGTAAAAGAAAAGGTCTTAATGAGTAGCTGAAGGAGTTTAGACCATGGTGTTTACAGTTAAGCACAGCTGTTGTTTTTAACATGGACTCTAATGTAAATTCTTCCTCTGCACTTCTACAATCCCCCATTCTTTTAAAAAATAAAATACAGAATTATGGCGGATAGAACAGATGAAAAAGAAAAGGAAAAAAAGTAAGTAGAAAAATTAATTACAATGAGGAAAGATATAGTCATGGATTGAAAGAGAAATAAATTAAGAAATGCTATGGAAAACAAAATCAAGAAAAATGTAACAGCAAAACAGTGAGAGGAAGGGAATTGGAGACCTATGAAGTGCAAGTTAAAAACTCTTTGCAATTCTGACAATGCTGGGAAAATGAAAATGTAATTATTGTCTTTGTTACATGATAAAATGAAGCCTTCTTTCAACTATTTGGTCTTGCAAAATTAGAGTTTATGCTATTGATGAAGATACTAAGCATGAATATCTGCTATATGTTTCAGAATTGACACATCTCCTACACCTAGAAACTTTCAGTTATAATGCATCCGGACTAAAAATTAAAATAATAGTAAAAATCACCTAGCATGCTTCATCAGTCCTGGTTTATGTTCATTTCCTTAGGAAAGGTCTATTCTTGTTCATTTCTTAGAGGAAAAACAGAACTCCTTGCAACCTCAGAGGGAGGACTAGGTGAAATAGGAGCTAAACATCAATAGCCTATGGAGTAAAAGGCATAAAACCTTGTTTGTTGTCAGCTTAATACAAAGGCTTTGTAAAGCATACACACACATTTCTATATGTTTGATACGTATTAACCAAGGAATCATATCATATCGGCATATCTACCATAGGATAGCAACTCTTCTGTGCAAGTCTTTCCATTAAAGCAACATTGAGTGTGCCAGTCCCTATAGAAGGTATTTCAATATTTTCATACACCTGCCATAGCCAGGTCACCAGATACTGGATATACTTGCAAGAAGGCAAGTATGTGTGACAGGAACGTGCTTGTGAGTACTGGCATGAAGGTTAGGGAGAATGTAAAATCAAAACCAAAGACCACTCTTTATGCCTATTCCCTTAAACATTGCATATTTGAATTAATTTTATGGCCATGTTGCTAGGTCTGTTTCCTTGCACTGGATTAAGGTGTTAGAGAATGATCCGTTCACTACTGTGTGAAGAAAGAAAGAAAACTCCAACAATCCAAGACATAAGCGATGTGAAAGACATAACTCTTTGAACTTGTATTTAGCTACAGAGAGTTTACACAGCTTTTAAAGATTTCTTTCTTTTTAATAAAACAACTCATGCTCCTCTGACTTCAACGTGCACCAATTATTTGTACTAACTCTATTTCTCCTTTGGAAAATGAGCATGTACAGAAAAGATTTCCTCTCTAAAGGCAGCTTGTAAAAAACAATAGAAACACACTGAAATTAATTATTTGACACTTATTTTCCTGATACCTTGCAAAGATTGGTGTCATCCATATGTACTCTAACACTTCTAAAACAGTTTTTCCACTGAGAGATGTAATTTTGCATACTGCCAACTATGTATGTTAAAGAAGCAATCATTATCAATAAAGAAATGGTCTACATTTATTGAGGAGTGTTTGGGCATCTTGGCCTTTATTTCATTTAGAATTTCTGAAGCCTTTCCTTTGAGGCAACATGTACTTTTGAAGTGTGTAATTGGGACTCAGCATCCTCTGTGCTGTACTCTCTGATATTTGCCAGTGCTGTTTAAGAAATAAGTTAGAACTGGGAATTTGGTATCTGCTAGGGAAATTCTTAAACCCACAGGATGACTGCCTATTTGTTCTTTCTCTTTTTGTGTGTATTTATAGCCCTATTCTTCAGGATTCCTCAACTGATATAAGCAGGGTCCCAATTAGCTGAATAAGCAAGTCAGGTTTGGTTTTTTTCCGTAGGATTAAAAAACACATAATAAAGCCAGGCAACCAGTTGGTTAAATTCATACTCAGAACAACTCTGGTGTTGTTGGTTTGAGGCTTTTGTGGTTGTTTTTTGTCACCTCCCCCTCCCTTTTTTTTTTTCTTAACTCAAAAAAAAAGTGTCTGATGAGATATTGATACCTCAGGGAATAATACCACATTATTTTTTCTGCCTCTGGTGTAATCATTTGTCTCTTTAAATTGACATCAACTGAAACCACTAAGACCCTCACACCAAAAAACCTTGTGACCCCCCTGAACTGCCTTCCAGGCTTATGTTATACTTCCTGGTCTGCTTGTTTTTCATATGTACTGCGCCTCACATTTTGGGGGCAGTTTCACATATTACAGAAACTGAGTAATCTCTGCCCCTTCTACTGGGCCCCTTCAAAGTCCTAGAACAAGCCCTTTTTGGACAATAAATTTTCCTCTGGTTAAGTCTTTTGTTACCACAGAAGAAGAAAGCGATGTAGTCCAAAAGCAGTAGTTGACAATGTTTTTCAGTCAGGCTTCTTAGTTGCTGTTTTCATTCTAGGAGAGGTTTCTTGGGTTGTGTTTCTGTACTCAGTTCTTCTGCTTTATCTCATCCCAGGATTGTCTACTGTAGATCTTGGACTACTCCTTTAATAGCAGGCTCCAGGGAATCATCTTCTGGCTTTATCTCACTTACTTAGCTTCTACTCAAGACTACTGTGCATCGTAAGTTATCCCACAAGATCTACATTCTTCCTCTGCAAAACATGTGCTTTTGCTCCTGCATCAAAATCAATCACAGATCTGGGGCCCCTGAGAGTTATGTCTTTTCAGAAACTCAGAAAATGATGGGGGGAGACTGCAGATGAAGATCACCTTAACCATCTGTTTTACACAGATGTTCTCAAAAGGGATGGATGCCCAATACAACAAAAACACATCAGTGAACTTGGGAAGAAATGTCCCTAGGGGATTCTTCAGGAGGCAATGTTCAGAAAGTGTTGTTTCTGAGTAAAGTTGCAACTATGCATTAAACAGGAGATGGCCATCACTGAAGTGGGGTTGTCATGATGTGCTTGAGCAGAAAAGCACAGCTCATCTAAATTGATCTTCTTTTTTCCTGTGGAAACTCAGCTAGCCTAATTGAGAGAGTCTTTCCATCAACATGAAGACTTTTTTCAGGTCAAGAAGTAAAGAGACCTTATACCCTTATCCCTTGAAAGGGCGATATACCTAAACAGTGGCACATGCTAGTTTTAACAGTGAAATCTGGCAGAGTTACTGTGTTGATGAAATAGTCTAGAAATGGTGAAGGAAGTATTTATATGGAAGGGAAAAAATGGTACACAAAATATGTGGATCCAAATTCAATCTCAGACTCTGTTCCAGGAGACTATGGTGTGTGGCATCCCATACTATCCCTGCAGGAGGGGATTCGGCAGCAAGATTGACATTTGCAGCTGGAGAAACAGTTACTTCAGTAGCACTCAGCAAGGGGCAAAATATCTCTCAGGTAATTTCCACAGCCCACTGATGTGTCTGTGAAAAACTTTATGAGAGACCAACTTACACAGAGGAAGTGATTCGAAACAACGTACTCAGCTTGGCCTCTTCTGCATACCACCGCGGGATCTCTGAACATGTCTTTTTACCCTTGTTCTTCCCAGGCAGTGTACACACATTCACCACTCTCACAGTTTTCAATAGAGGGGGAACAATTCACTCTCCTCTTTGTCATCACAAGGCTTACTTTCCATGGACAAATGATGCAAGAGTCTCCCCATCACTTCCACAAAGATGTTATACAGAAATGGTGCCAGGCAGGTGGATCTGCTCTCTCCAGATCTATGCCTTCCATTTATTTTGCATTTTGGAAGCATTTGTAAATCAATTTATATAATATTTAACGTGGTGTTCTGCATAAGAATTAATGTTATGTTAGTTCTGTTATACAAGGTATAACATTTGTTATAATGTCAGACATTTTATAAGACCTTTATAAGATCTACGGATTGTAACTTTCTAAAATGTTACCCGTTTCCGGTTGTAGATGTGGCCTGTCCAGACAGGGATATTTTTGAAAGGTTGAATAAAAACAGTTTAGCTGCTAATATATATAAGATAAGTAAAAACATGCTTCCTGCTTCTTTAAAAAATGCGGCTTTTGGTAAAAATAAAACTTCAGCTGACGTGACTCTGGTATGACATCTGTGTTTGGAAAGGAAATAGTGTTCACCAAAGGGTGTGAACAGTCCCATTCCAAAGGAAATGGTTTTGATTTGTCTGAGGTTTTGAAAAAAAATTGTTCAGGACCTGATTTGAAGCCCATTGACGTCAAAGGAAGGCTTCACAGTGACTTCAATGGGCTTGGGATCAAGTTTGAGCTGAGCATGGGCAGCTGTTTGAGGCTTTACATCACCACCATCCATTTAGCATCTGATTCTTGACTTGGCCTCTGGCTTTGGGATAGTGGATATAATTGCATCTCCAAAAGTAAGTGCAGGTGTAAATCAGTAATTAATTATTTTTTGTCCCTAGATCAAAAGTTCCATCTCAAAATGAGGCCTTGGTGCCAAATTCTGTTACGTAGACAGCAGAGAATGGGACTTAGGGGTTGTTTCAAACTTTTATTGGTGCCCTGGGTAATTCCCGATTATTCATTTTCATTTGGGCAAAAGCTTTAATGAAACAAGGATGATATTGAACTGGTCTTTAAGTTGCTGTATTATGTAGGTGTAGAGTTTGTTTAGATGAACTCAGAAGAGGACATTCCCAGAGGGGTAATGAAGGGTATTTCAGTTTACATGACTATTTATGAATGTGTGAGATGGTAGATGGGATAAATAGAGATGCTTTCTACTAAGAAAAAATAAAGACAGATAGACAGACATAAACATCTACTTTCACAGCCTATTAATGAGTACAACTGATGTTTTCCTGTGAACACTTAATCCCCAGTCTAGAGTTGTGTCAATGTAAATTAATAAAATTACTGATATGCTTTGCTGGCCAAATATGAATATAAAGGGCTGCAGAAATATCTGTTCAGATATACATTTTAGTATCTAAATGTTTTTCAGGTGGAGAGTGTAAAAGCACTGGAATGTCCACCTGGAATAAAGCTGTGTTTTCAAGTGCAGGAATTTCCAAATAAAAGAGACCATGTTAGCTGGATGGGAGTGGACAGACAGGCAGAGAAGAGACTGTTGATTTAGGGTCCAGCATGAATTCTTCCATGCTATAACATGGTCTTGGGGGGATAGCTGTGTGTCTTAAGTTTGATCAACCAGTTAGCTGCTCTAGTTGGCTTTTGAGGCTGGGTGCTGGAGGGAGAGTAAGCAGGAACCTATGATTTTCTCCAGGATGGAAAAATGTTTCTTGTACTGATTATATCTTGTCAGTAAAAGACATAAGAAGGACAGAAAAATCCCTCACCACACCCCATTGTGATTACTACATTTTTCCAATTAACTGTCTAAACTGCTTACCTTCCTTTAAAATCTGTATAGTGCATTGGCACCAGCAACCACCACACTTAACCAGCTGCTGAAAGAATGTGTTAAATTTCTCTTAAATAAAATAAACATTACCCAACTGACCAGAAACACAAATAGAACATTTTCAATTATTTCCAATCAATCACTGTTAAAATTCTGAATTAACTACTGGTGATGTTGAAGCATAAAATTTATAAAATTAAATATTACAGGACACTTGCTCATTCTGAGACTAACAATGATTTGCCATTTGGATTTCTAGTACTGGAATATGGGATTCTACTACTGGAATATCTGCCGAGCACTACAGATTTAAGATATGAAAAGCTGCTGAGTGTATACTTCTTATATTATTAGACTTGCCAATCTCATTGTTCAAATAAACACTTCTTGCAAAGATTACTTTTATAACGTTTTCTTAATTCTCCCTGCTTATTTTATTTTACTTGATACAAATGTAAGCTCTCTACAAAGGACCTTGGTTCTGTACTTTTTCCAGATCAAATATACATAATTAAATGTTGTTTTTTGAATAGTAGTTGTTGTTCGCTGTTATAACAGTGAGCAGCTTCTTAGGAACCAAACACCTGCTGGTAAGGAAAGAACCATCAGCAGCTGAATTTAATTTTTTTTTGGTATTCTATTCTTCTATTGTCTTTATTTTCATCAACAGTTCACAACTGACCTGCTTCCTCTTGGGACAAATAATAACAGCTACTTACCAAAAATGAGTGGCAAGATTTAAAAATTTTTCTTTTAGACATTCCTTCTAACAGTTTTCTCTAAGTGGATGCAATCTATGGATCTGTGTTGGATTATGGACTGAGTGTGGTACTGTTTTTATGCTGCATATGCACTATGTGTAGTCACATTTTGCTTTACAGATATGCAAATTTCAGTCACAAGTTTTACTTGAACTAAATCATGTAATGTACAGTTGCTCTAGATCTAGTAGCCAATTTAAAATTGAAAGTTAATACATTACATTAGTAATATAATACTGCCTATGGGATCATTTGTCAATGTTACCATAAAAGACTGATGATATGATAACTGAAAAGTATTTATTATAGTGGCAATTTGTACTTTTATACTATAAATAAGCGTGTCTTGGCATTTCTATAATAAATCCTATTTTCAGTGGTCTATTACTTGGTCATAAAAAAATCACCCTGGGCTGAATTAGATCTATTGGATGTACAATAACAATAATATCAAAATGTACATTTAATCCAGTGAGTAATATGCCCCTGAAAAACCCTTAAATGTGCATTAAATTAATCACAGGCATTATTTACATAGAGATTGGAATATGCCCTTTGGATACTGTCAATATTTTAAACCAAAGGTCTGTGGGTTTGATGCTGAACTTATTTGCACAAGCATAAATCATATCTAAAACTTCATTGG
Organism: Hypotaenidia okinawae; assembly: GCA_027925045.1. NCBI lineage: Eukaryota > Metazoa > Chordata > Aves > Gruiformes > Rallidae > Hypotaenidia > Hypotaenidia okinawae. Next base: position 13,756,536 of record BSDF01000010.1, read on the forward strand.
TGTCAAGGGAGATATCCCAGGGGAAAAATGATCCCTGATGAAAAATATCAAGGAGAACAAAATCAGATGCTGGATATAGAATTATTCAAAATCAGCTATATAGGATGGGCTCAGGTAAGATGTAAGAAGCTGTCAAGCACTGTGCTCACTGTCAGACTTTAAAAGACCTGTCATTGAGTAAAAAGAGAAACTATATCTGGGGAATGACAATTTCTGTTTATCCTTGGCCAGGTTGTATCCAGCCTCTAGAACAGTTATCAGGAACAATAAGTATATCAGCAGCACCTCTCCCTTGGCATGCAGGAGGCCAGGAGTGCCAGGACTGCTCCTCTCAGTGTCCCCAGGTGTGAACCATTGCACAGTAGATGAGGAGGTGTGGGAATGAGATGGGCCCACAGAGATGCTGAGCAACATCAGTGCGGGTGGTGCACAGCATGTGCATTTTACTTACATGCTGTGGTGCACTGGAGGCATTGTGCCTCTCTAAGGTATAATCCCTTCCAGAGTTCCTCTCAGAGTGGTACGAATCCACATCACCCTTTAATTAACACTGTGCCTAGGAGGCACAACTGAGCCTTTAGTATAGCCATAGGCTTTACATACACCTTAACTTGCAAATTGCAGATAAAAGTAGTTAATTTAAGTAGAAACTGCATTTTTTTTTTTTTTAAGAAAGACCTTGATTTACACATGGAAGAGAAAGTAATTACATTTAACAGATGTCACGGTTCTTAAAGAATATTTGATAATAATTAATCACTAAGAAAAAAATAAGAGGGAAATTCAAGTCAGTTCAGAGCTGTAGTCAAAACTCCAACTTCTGAAAGGAAATTTCATTCTGTTCTACTCTATTCTACACTATTCTGTTTGTTCCCAGCTTTTGCACTGCACATATCATTGTAACATTGGAGCATCTTTCAAGCATACTACATTAAACAATGTGATTACATTCCATCAACTATTCTGTTGACTATCTATGAAGTCAGAGCTGTGACTGCTCAGCATCTTGCAGGAATGGCAAGCACCTTCCACAACTCCTTAGCCACTGGATTTATTTTTAATGTAGACTTCATCGAAGTGTTGAGGGAGGGAATCCTAAGTGAACCTAATCCTGACATGGCTCTACCTCACCCTCCACCATCATCTTGCCAGAGCACTGGGCTTCTGTATTTTTAAGTGGCATTTACCCTCCTATCTTTTTTTTTTTTTTTAAACTACTTTTTCAGCAGAGTTCAGAGAAGCACAAGCTGGATGCTCACGGTAAGACCTCTGCTTGAATATCCTGTTCATAATTGTAGATGGACACAAGGGTGTGACACATTTATGCTATGTCGGTGCATATCATGTGTGCCTACAAACAGTATGGTATTTCCATGAGTTTGAAGAGCATCTGTTTAGTTGTTATTCATTTTTGTTTATTTCTTTTGCCTGACAATTTTATCCTTCTACATTTTCTTCTCTTTCATCTAATAGTTATTAGCAAGTTTTGGTTTAAATGAGATTGTGGCCTGAAACATAAAATGTTCTTATTCTGCTATTCAATGTTTTTCATCTTTTAAAACATATATCCAAAGATGAAAATGTCTTTTTTGGAGTCCACATCAAAAGAATGTTAGAAGTCATCAAAGAAAGTGGAGAGCAGAGCATATGCTGTTCTAAGGATGGCTTCAATCCTCTAAAAATTAGGGGCCAGATTCTTCTGTCACTCATATCAGTGGGAAAATTTCCATTGACTCTAGAAAGTGAATCATCAGACCCTGTAATATTAAAGCGCTAACGGATATTGCTAACAGAAACACAGAACCCATTTTCAATAGACATTAAGATATAAATGCACACAACATAAGCCTAAGGGATGGATGATTATGTTTCCTTAATTTTCTGAAAGAATAATGAATGAATCTGACTTTGCAAAGATCATGCCATTAGTACTTGAACCTTTCTGTGCATCAAGATGCATTTTGCTTCTTTGCTTTTATCACAGGAAGGTTCCAGTTGTAATGTTATGTTACAGATGCTCAGGTTACCTAACATTTCTTAACTCCATTCACTTATGGACTTTTACTAAATGATAGCTGGGTTTGCTCTTGTTTATAGCTTGTTTGTTGTAAACTACAGGACAGTAGAAGAGGTACTTTGCTCAAAAAAGAGTGAAGAGATCCAGGCTTGCTAACTCAGACATCTTTCAAATCACAATGTTGGGGAAGCAAGCAAGCAGCCCAGTTTCTCTCCCTCAGCAGGGCCAGGCAACGAGTCTTGTCTCCCTCCCTAAAGTTAACACAACTTAACTGTCATTTGCTTTTCTAATGCCAAAAAAAGTAATTTTACCTTAAAAACAAGACAAGGTAATGTTAGGCATTGGATGGTGAAGTCAAGTTTTCCTTCCTATGACAGCCCACCCAGCCGCCAGTCATGGTACCCATCTGAACACTCAGCAGAGTACAGGAATAACTCCCTCTCTGCCTCTCAGGAGGAATCCTCTCACAAGGATGTGTCAAAATCAGCAATCACAGTCTTCCTGCAAATACACATGATGAACTATGAGCACAGGTTGTCCCACCTTAACTGACTAGAAGCTTAAGGTGAACTTGTATTTAATGGGGTTGCAATTAATGCATAGCTGCCTTGGGGCAGCCCATCAGCTGGAGTTGAATCAGTCATTAATAGCTTAGAAACCACAACCAAACAAAGACTAAATGAGCATAAGAACAAAGAACAGAAAAATGGGCTTTTGAAAGCAAGACTCTGAAGTTCACTGGCCACTGATTTGACACATTTTCCATCTTTGGGCCCCAAAAGATTGGGTAAGATTGTGTATGTTTAACACCATGAGGGTCACACGATCATTTGATACCTTAGAAAAAACTAAATCAGATTATGTCACTGATGCCTCTGACTAGGAAGACTCCACATATTTGAGAGGGAAATATTTTACTCTTCCACCCATAAAAGAAATGATCTCTCATGGCAAGCCTGATAATTTAGAGTCTTCTCAGGTTTTTGAATTATGCTACTGTATGTAGCTGAAAATTGTTTGATAAGCATCACTAAGTGGTCTGGCTTTAAACCAAGCCTGTCATCTAGTGGAGTGCAATGCTATTCCAACTTTAATCTAGATAACTGGCACACATAAAATAAGGAAACACAAATGTGACACAGCTGCAGCTAGTCTGGCAGAGCTAAAATGCTTAACAGTGTTTTATGCCTGTAATATAAGACTGCTTACTAATGGGAGAATCCTATGTGCAAAAGAGTGACAATCAGATTGCCTTTGATATAACTGGTTATAAAAATGTTGGAGATTTAGTATTTATGGTGCCTGCAGGTTACAATAAAATGCTTCTTGTGTTATGACTTCAGCAGACATTAAAAATGCTGCATAACTAAGGCCAAACTTCACAAGTTACTGCCCAGCACATGCTGCAAGCTAGGTTTGCAGCAGAGAATAGGTTAATAATCAACAGTTTACAGAAAGACTTGTGACATAACTTAGACATTACAGTGGTTTGTTGTGCAACCCATGTGCCCTTTCTGAATAATGCATCTGAATGTGCCAGGAAAACACAGTTGTATGTATTAAGTTCGCTAAATGAGAGTCAGTGTAGTAAATTAAATAAATAGTGTGTGATCCAAGTGCTTTTGTCAATAATGCATTGATTATAATGCCACATACTGTACTAAAAATCTAATAAATACAGAATGTCAGCTGGATAACTAGGGCATAAGTATGTTAAGTTCTGGCACTTGAGGCAAATGTGAAAAACCTTATTTGTGTTCTAGGAGTAAAGGATTTTCCCCTCAGGAAAAGTATGTAGACTATCACTTACCCTACATTTCAAAACAGGAAACAGGTGCTCAGAAAAGAAACATAGAGATCTGGGCCTTCAATGACGGACCAAGAGACAAATATGGGGAAAAAAAAATCAATTCTGGTAGTAGTAGAGACAGATGAACAAAAACTTGAACCAGAAATTATTTCTTCAGCCAAGACATATTATACACCTGAACCTGTTACTTACTAGGACATATTATATACTTGGTGTCTCAAGAAGTATCTCTGCAAATATATAATGGGCAGTTGTGAGTGCTGAAGTAGCTGCCTGATTTAATGTGACATGTCACAGGTATGTTAACAGATTGCGGCTTTGGCTCCTTACTTTGCACTAAACTTAAGAATATTGTACAAAGTTGAGCAAATAAATATGCACAGGCTTGCTGCCCTGGAACAGCAGCACCCTGTTGTCCATTAATGCTTGGTAGAGGCTTTCTGACACTTAATCGTCCAACCTGGAGGCTGATGCAACCTCTACATCTCTCACCAGACTCCATGAACAAAGTCTGGATAGACCTAGTGCCACCAGCCGATGAGAAGGATTTTTCCCTGCTAATCAAAACCACATAATTTACTCAAAATACTAACAGCTGGCACAGAACTGTGAGCTAGCAAAGACAAAACAAGGCAAAAATATTGAGGGTGGCTGCTGGCAATTTCAGCAGATTCCAGTGCTTCAGGTCAGCTAGCCAACTTGTTCTTGAAACGATTGTAACACCAAAATCCTCCCTGATGTTTTCTCTTAGCTGTTAGGCAGTGTCACCAGATATATTAAAAACTGGCATGTTTGGGGTTTTATTTTCTATTGGGCCTCCAAAATAACCTTCATAAAAACTTGTATATTTTCAAAACACATCAGGATTTTAAGGCTCAATTGATAATCATTTGTGACTAATTTGATTTAGGAAAGGATGACATGCAATTAGGCTGATGATCAGCTTGCAATTTGTGATTGCTAAGCATGCACAAAGATGGTATTCTCATTTTTATGACCAGGTCACCCAAAGAAAAGTCCAAGAAGCTGCGGGCCTGATTATTCACAAGAACCCAATCCAGAAAAGTAAGTATTTGAGAAAGTGTGAAATTGCAAACATTCTACCAACTTCAACCTACTCGTATGTTATGCTGAATCAGTCTCAGGCTAAGGCAAGATATCTGTGAGAATGCAACTGCCAAGTACTCTTCATACATCCCTCCAGCTGAGCTGTGCAATGGTTTCCTTTGCACCTGAGTGTAACGAGTTGAGCATCTGTTTGGAAACTTGAGTGTTAATGTGGGAGTGGTATTTTCTCTTAATTGGATATATATAGAAAATGTGTGTTGGGTGTTTCTAAAGATTAATCATTCTTCCTCTACAGTATGCTTACCCAGATATAGTGCATTCCCTACATCTAGAATGAGAATTAGGGCAGAGTTTGATGAATGCATCTCTTTGCACATACAGACACGAATGTATTTTGTTTGAACTAAGTACATGTTGTAAAACACAGACCAAAACCTGATTATTTGCAAGGATGGGTAACAGTATGTGGCTAAAGTTTAGACAAGCATGTAATTGTGTAATGAAATCACTTAAATGCATTGGGAAATTAATTTTCCTTTCACCCTTGGAAAAACTGATCCACATAGGAAGAACTGGAATTTTATACTGAGGTTTTAACTCGTGTTCCCCCAGCCTTCTTCCATACCCTCCCGCCCTTTCTGCTGGGTCTACAGCTTTTACATGTCTCTCCATGACTCTCTTCCTTTTGTCTGCCTCCTCAATGGCTCCAGAGTCCTAAAGAAATGTTCAGCTTTGAAGATTGGCCTAAAAAAATGGTAATTTTCCAGACAAAGGCCAGGTGTTACTTCCGATTCATTCAGTATGCATCCCTATTATCCTGCGGGTCAGCTCCCGCCGTGCGCACTCCATGGGTGTTCTGACTGCGTAAGGCCTGTGAGATTTGCCCCGTGTGACTGAACTGCAGACAGCACTTTCATATCTCTTATTTTAGCTGCAGTCAATTTGCTAAACTTTCTTAATGGCAAGCTACAAGGTGATTTCTGTGTCAGAGCCTCATAGCTTTCTCACACCAACCAGGGGAGGAAATGTAGCATCCTGTCATGAGTAAACGGGATTGGAGATGAAAGCTCCAGCCCCATGGACAGGGTGACCATCGGCAGAGCTCCTGCTTGCCTGGGCCCTGTGCTGAGGCAAACTCCTAAGAGTAATGCAACTCCCGAGGCAGTAGGCTGTGCCACTACAGGGGGCTTGGATTTTGTCTCACTGTGCCTTTCCTTTCTCCCTTTGGAGAGACTGAATATTGGTTCCCCTCAGAAACTTCAATAGGAGGAAACGTGGGCTAGGCTTTGCAGAGTAGACTTCCCCAGGTAGCTGCTCACCTACCAGGGCTGCACGGCTTCTGGATCAGAGCACGAACTAAGAGCCTTGCAACTGCTCACACAGCCGTTTTCCAGGATTTGCTAACTACTTCTGGAGGCATGATCATCTGTGTGGATACCAAGGTCAGCCATTTCAAGCAAACAATGAGTTTGGATCATTGTTTGCTCTCAGGACAGATTATTTTTTCTCTATCTCCACAACCAGGCTTAGATAAAAAGGAAAAAGAACCCACCCTTTGTCAATACGCTGTATCCAAACCAAACTAACACATTTGGTTTCAGCAAGAAAACAAAGTCAAGTTTCAGTTTCTAAATAAACAACTTTTGGAGTCATCATTCTGGAATCTTGCCTTCCTTTCCTTTCCTGTGTCATTAATGGTTCCCTCAGATGGAGAGAGGAATCATCTTAGACAAGTAATACTAACTGCAGCTGCTTGTCTCCAGTTAAATCCCAATTTCTTTTAAAGAAATGCTGAATGCTGGTGAAAAACATAAGTTAGAAGCTGATATCATTCAAAGCCCTCCTTTTGAATTCTGGTTGCTTCAGATTCAGCCATTCATTATTATGTGTATGGTGATAATTAGGAATTTATTCCTGTAAACTGTACTGTTAGAAAACCTCCTGTCAGCTTCAGTGATGGCTAGATCAGGCCCAGGATACTCTGCAGCAATTTCTTAGTCAAATCAAACATCTTATTACACAGTGGATGAACTTAAACCACTATATGATTATGTGACCAGGTGAATAATTGAATTTACTAGTTTCGTTACCTGAAATGTCTAGAGTAGGGTTAATATTGTGTATTAGTAATTTCTTAATTTTTAATATGTTGATTTATTAACTCCTTTATATATTTTTATTACATGCCTTTACCACATATACATGTATCACACTATTAAAAGATGGAGTAAGAAAAGATCTTAAACCATGATTGGATCACCAGAAGTAAATAACTCATTGCATTAGAAAGCAAGGACACAAATTTCTCTGCAAGGCACTTTAAACCAGCCATTAATGGGGAGGATCAATGCAAGACGACAAGGGTGAGGAAGTAAAATGAGTTGTAATGAAGAATCAGTGGTTTCATAGACTCAGCAGAGTGACAGTAACATTTGTACTAGCAACAGTGACTGTTTCAGAGATTATATGGAAGTGAACAGTTAGGATTAAACATAAACCCCAACAAACCCATGCTTCAGATGCAGAACAGACGATTGCTATACACTGCTTTGAATGCAGCTACTCACATTTTTTGCTGAGGAGGGTGAGGAGACATGAGCAGCTGAGTCTAGGATTGCAAACCACAAGTTCATCTCAGTTTGATGCAACACTTGGAATGCGGGATCTTTAAGTCTGTGTTCAGCTTTCATTACAGTCAAGGAAGCTAGCATGTGCCTTCTCATGGAGGTGCTGAGCAGAACAGAGATGGACTTCATTGTGGGCTTGGATGCTCTTCTGTATTTCAAGTTGATAGTGCTGAAAAGGAAGGTGACACAAGACCTGTAGCTACAAGGTTTTCAACTTCTAATCACTGTCTCACAAGTTCCACACACAGCTCCCCCTCCCCTGTCCAGAGTTAGTTTTTGTAGTTTAGCCATTAAGCTCACAAAGCAGGAATTTAACATGTCAGTGTTGACAGACTGTTAACTATAGCAGCAATGATGAAGCTTCTATAATATCAACCTTTCAAAAAAGAAAACTGCAATAACGATGTTGTTTCCATTAGACCTTTCAGATCACTTACAAATTATCTGGAACTCCTACTGTTTATTTGTTTTTATTTTAGATTGTTGCCCCAAGCACCTAAATAATTGTAATAAAATAATAATAGAATTAAGATTAGATAAATTAAGTGGAAATGAAACTGAATACATTTTCCATGACAGCTGGCAAGTCCCATTCTGTGACTGCTCAGAAACAAAACTGGAATTTTTATGACAGTAGACAATAAGGCGATCGTGTACAGGATGTAACCCAATGCTCAAGAGGAGCAGTGTGCAAGTGACACATCAACAAAAACAAACTTGTTTCATTTATGTACTGTTAATTACCATAACTTACATAATTATGGACATCTGTTCTCCCTTTATCATACATGTACCTATACACAGATAATTACCACTACCTATTGGTCAGAAGGCCAAACAGTGTGGCATAGAGACAGATAGGTTTATGTATGTGCATTTCTAAATATATCTTTATCTACATATATATACATGCACGTTTCTGTCTCATTTATCCCTGCATCACTCTGCATGTAATTTTTTTTATTTTCTAAACTTCACCTCCAAACAATAAGTAGGAGTCCTTGCCTGGGTGGAGGGCCATTATACCAAAGAAAGAGCAAACCATTGTTAAGTAATCAAAAATTAAGTCTGACAATATCAGTGTAGTATCTTTTGTCATGATGGTTCTGAATCGCTGTTTAAAAGGATTTTTTTCCCAACCACATTGAAAAGGATTATCAGCTTTAAAACAGTTGCATTGTTCCAAGAGAAATAATCATTGTTTTATTGCATTATTCAGTTAAAAGAGAAAAGCAAGTGATACACAAATTAGGATCCTTAGCAAATAGATTTCTTTTCTGTTGTCTTGAGTACTTAAGGGGGACCTTTGCTCCCCGGAATGTCTTCTCAATTACTATATTGTTGGAACTTTATAAAAGAAGCCAAGATAGTTAACTGATTTGCTTGAATTTCATGTAATTTCAGTCTTTAGTTTTGTGCCTAAAGTCTCACAGTCACGTATTTTGAATATACAAATTAAGGCTTATTTAAGAGCAAAGCTCTACATAACATATTTTATCATTAAAAAAGAGGAAATACCCACATAAGTAAGGTTAATAAAAATCCTTTATATTGACAAATATGTATTACTGTGAGATTGGTAAAAAACAAAAATTGTCTTTAAAATCAATTTTTAAATCTTTGAGATCTGTAAAGTCTACAATATTTTTTACTAAAACCATATGATGACACTAAATTAAAATTTCATTTTACCTAATCAACAGCTCTAACTTTGTTTGAATTTTGATTAATTGCTGTTCTTTTTTTTTTTTTTCTTCTTCTGCATATGTCATAGATAACACTTCCTGGGTTAAATAACTCTGAACTACAGGTACTGAATTGCTACTCCCTCTATTGAGAGGATAATTCATTAAATCAATCAGCACATGTCTTTAGCTAGAGGAATTTCTTCAAGTGATGGGGATTTGTTACGCCACATTCAGTCATTTCTAAAAAGACCATTAATTGTACATTATTGAGATTTGGATGTTTATATTATACATTTATATTTATATTCTCTCTATATACTCTCTCTATAGTCTATTTTCCTACCTTTCACCATTTTGATCAGTGCACTGGAATTGTCCCACCAACTGGGAAGAGTTGGGGACACCAAGTTGGTAAGGAAAGCTTGCCTTACTAAAAGTAGAAAGAACTGTTAACGTGTTGCCAAATACTTATTGGGAAAAATGAGTATTATTTCTCATTCTGTCATTCGTCAGCATTAGTATCAGTCTGATTTTGTGTTTGCATTTGCCTTTCAAATGCAAATCTATACTGTAATAGTTCAGTAGTGTATTCATTTGAATCTGGTGAAACTATTTACATACTGTACTTCTGTTGTATTTCTTTGGAGAGAAGAAAACCCAAAAGGAAAATCAGAAAGCCAAGCCATCAGTCCAACGTTTGCGACCATGGAATTAAGGGACAAAATCTCTGTGGTTATACGTTTGTCTGTGGAGATTGGTGACAAAAAGGAAGGAGGGAATGATTGGGAAATAATTACATACTATACTAGTTTATATCTCCCAAGGAACTGGTCCCAACTTCCAACAGGAAGTTGTTGCTCTGCCTTTACACCTTCGCATCAAGACTCTGATATACACAGATAGAAGACAATATTTGAGGTGCTCCTGTGGCCTAAGTCAGAGGCGTCAGACAGACACAGATATACAGTTACAGCTATAGATGAAATAAATGTATATATACATGCACATATAAATTTTTAATTGCTTTTTCTGCTGAGTAAAGCAAAGGAGACTGAACTTGATTCAGAATAATCCACATCCCAAAACTTTGGGGGGTATCAGAGGGCTTTGATTTTATTTCTGTGTTGTCTTGCCCAGTACTGAAAAATAAAAAAACAAAAACCAAAAGCTAATTTAAGAAGCCATGAAGTCTCTCTCCTTCCTCCTCTCCCTAACTGAAACTGTGCTAAAGTAAGGGATGATAGGACAAGACAAAAAGAGACCAGACATACCCAGTCACATCTGACCTGGTTAAATCTAATGCCCTGATATATCCCATATGCCACACACTTTGCATCCATTAAAATCCAGATTAACTTCAGGGTAATCAATATCCCCTTAGGGTCACTGAAAGAGAATTAGTTTTTTTCCTAATAAAACTTGTGTCAAGTAATATCGGTAGTAAATATGGTGTAAGCTCATTCTTTTTAAAACATAGTGCCTCCTATGAACATTTTTCTGAATAAAAATGTCTTATCTTTTCCTTAAAATTTGCTGTATTTGAAAGAATTATTTTTTTCCTAGCACCTGCTTAATCTTTTGTTCCATAGATAATTTCTCATTACCCAGGTGTCCTCTTATGGACCGACAGAAAGATTGGGCCTAGTTTAAGTGTGAAATAATCCTGTTGCTTCTATCTGAGAATGAATGAGCCCAGGATTAGATCAGATAAAACACACTTGAGATAAAGTGCACAAGGTGGATTATATGGGAAAAGAGGATTTAGTGAAGAACATATCCACAACTTTTTGTTAACATAGAGAATGGTAGCTTTTGTAAGCAACATTTATGGAAACTCAACTGGAGGTTTAAAAGCTATGTCTTTTGTTGTACATTTCTCTGCATACATTTGCTTTGTAGTTGGTAGCTTTAACTTTGGAAGCCATGCTGGGCCTTCACTCATGCTCATTTTGTTTAATGAAAAGCTAAGGATGTACTTTTACTCATAGATTCTTGTTTTGTTTTCTTTGAAGTTTATTAAGTATCCAGTAAGATGGGAGGTTCATTAGGTTGTTATTATCACAGCCACAAATTAAGCATCTGTTCCCTGGGGAGTTATAAGATTCAAGTGGATGTCAGAGCCATACTTATTACAATATTTACTTAATTACTAAATTACTGCTTCTTGTCATATAAAATACAAACATGACATGGACTCTGCTGTCCATAGGAGACACATACTTTCCACCTGCTGAACATTCAAGATCCACTTGTTCCATTTAAGCAATGTTTTAAAATACACAACCATTTTTTTGTTAATCATTTAAAGGTAAACCAAGAACAATTACGCTCAATAATGAATTTAAGATATCATCAGGAATACGCAAACATCATATGCTACCTGACATTATTGTTGACTTTGTTTTCCCAGCTTGGGACATTGGCAGTTTAGGGTACCAAAATCGCATTAAAAGAAATAGCAAATCGTGATTTGCAAATCACCTCCAAAGTGAGCACGTAAGGCTGTTTTAGCAAGTAGCTGGTTGGAGATCACTGGAGTCGAGAGAGGTCTCCTCTCTAATAAAACCAGGCTTTTCAAGGCTGCAGCACACATCTTTTAGGAAAACTCAAAGAATTTCATGTAAGAGGCAAATATGACATCACATATGTCTCAAGGTCACTCTTCATCATCATATTGCTGGGTTTTTTCCTCCTCTTTAGTGCTTTAATTATCTAATGTTGCAAACGATGGAATTACCAGTCTAGTCTTCTGAATATGTCAAGCCATATAAAACTGAAAATGTTATTTCTTCTTCTCAGACGTGATTTCTGCAAACAGACATGACTGTTCAGAAGATATCAACAGCAGAGAACAGAGAAATTCATGTCCATTTTTACTTCAGAAGTTGTATTTGGACTTAATAGGTTATCGTTTGTCAAACTCATCATTAGCATGCTACCTAACATGTACCTTATCACAAAACCATCTTTTTCATATCTTATAGATACAACTCTCACTGTACTAGTAATGCACTACTTGGCATGGTCCATTCTGGCAGCCCTTTTCCCTGTAAAGAAATCCTGTAACTATTGAACTTTGATGAATCCTTCCCTGGAGATGCCTACGTCTTCCCCAGCTATAGAAGAAGCACAGGCTTTTAAATCCAGGTCACTCAAACCACAGCATGAGAATAGCTTTCATCATTTCAGCAAATTCCAGTTAAGATAATCACACTATTTAAAAATCTAGGCTTAGACATCCCTAAGTTTAAAGAAACAAGGGTTATTCACGAGACTGTAGCCTTTTTGGGATTTCCCATCAGAATGAACTCGTCACCTACCTGTGAATATTAGCAATTTGTTTTGAAGTTGTCAACATGAAGCATTTTAGCTTTATAAAAAAGCCATTTTCTAGCATATTCTTCAAGAAACCTCTTTTTTTTTTTTTTTAGGCTCATATAAACCATTTTGGCCATCAGGGACTTCATTATAATTTTGCATTGGGCCAGATATCAGTGAAGTTATTTACAGTTATATAAATAGGATCAGAATATGACTTACTCCAAAGTATCCAGGGTTTCTGAAATGTACTCAAATACTAGGAAATAAAAAAAATATTATGTAATCTAGTAATAATTATAGTAAAAAAATAATGAAAATATTCTCTGGTGAATTTTATTCTTCATTTTCTTAAAAATAGGTTTGTGATTAAAAATAATCCTCTGTAATTATATCCGCAGAGCTGTTTAAGATTTTTTTATCACTGCTAATGAAAATATGGTCATGCCTTCTCTGAAAAGTATATTTCTCAATATGATGTGCTGTAAACAACATGTCTTTAGGCTATTTTTGACCTTTAACCAACAGGAAAGGTCTGTCTAGTTGATCTCATCTAACTACACAGCAGGTACAGGGAATTAAACCAATTTAGGTTGAGCCCTGGTACAATATCAAGTATCAGACAATGTTTTCCAAAAGGAAATACTTAACAAGTTCGTAATCCACTATTATATTTATCTAATGAAAGAGGAAAAAGACAAAAAAAAAAAAGGAGCTGTGTTCATCAGAGTGGAATCCCAAGTAAAAATGTATGATATCACATTATTTGTAAAAGTTGGCAAGGAAGGCTGTTATGAGTAAATTAAAAGTAAACAATCTGCTCTGGACCTACACTGTGTCAGACTGCTGATAAGGTCACACAAGAAAAGTAAAACATTAAATTGATAGTTTCAGCAGCCTTAAGATATTTGCCTGACTTTCAAACTGAACTATGTCTTTCACTGGGAGACCATAACAAGAGCTTAATGACAAACATTTATTTATTTATTTATTTATTTTTAACACTATTTAGGTTCTTGACAACACAAATGCAATGTAATAGGACAATTTTGGTTTTGGGAACAACATAGGCCCTGAATCCACAGTTCTGGCTCTACCTCCTTGTGAGATGGAGCCTGATGCCTCTCCAGGGCCATTGCATAAGGAGCTGAGCTGCTTCATTGACTGGGGACAGGAGACACACACCACTTCCTTATCAAGCTGGAAACTCAACAAAATGATTCAGGAGGATATGGTGTCATCACATGAAGAATGGGTGTTCTAGAGTTCCATGAGAATAAATTGGTTACTTGTCCATAAATCCTGCGAAGCCAGTTATAGAAATTGTCAGACACAAGGGGACAGTTAAGAGAGGGTTTGATCCAGAGGGACCACTTACTTCCACTGATAAAATCTAATCTACATACATATGCAACTTCTATTTATCAAAAAGGTACAAGGCCAAATTCTCTAAAATGTGCAACTCAGGATGCAGTTTTAGCCTCCAGGATGAAGGTTTGCAGACACCTGAGACCGTCTGCCTGGTGCAATGTGAGATAGCAACTGACCCTCATACATACCCAGGCTCCACCAAGCAGAGGCAAGAGAATGCTGGTATTGCATCTTCAGCGGTTACCTTTGAATGTACATCTGGAATGAGATGCCAACTGCAGTCTTACTGCTTCTGTCATGGTGATGTTCAAAAGACCAAACATTAAGTAGTGCCTAAATTTTGCATAGTTTTGGACGTTTTTCCCACCAGAAACAGCTGAAAATTTTCCCTGCTGTCTCTGACCATCCTAAACATCTGTTTGAAACTTTTTTTTGGTAAGGATGTACCTAATAGTGTCATTATTTATTGGTCTGTAGCTTTAGAGAATATTCAAGTGTTTAAAACTGGAAATGGAGCATAATGCAAGCCAATATAGAGCAGATGCCAAGCTTGGAGTGCTCTTAGGAATACATACACCACATTTTAATTTCAACTCCTATTATTATACTAACTAGTCACAAAATGGCTTCCTATTTATGCAATATGTTATCTGTAATGTCACTTAAATTGAATAGACGAGTGCCTTCTAATAATGTATGTTTACTTCATGAACTTGTGGGCAATTACATTGTAATTATGTCTTTTGTAGGTCCTTTTTTGCTGACACATAGTGCACCAGTGCATTTTAAGTGTAATTGCAGTTCTCCCTACCATTTAGGAAAGCTGAACATTGTTAAAGGTTTGTAAATTACCTACACTTAGACCATAGGCAACTAGGAAAATTAAATGGCAGTGTCAGTAATATTACAATGTAAATTGGTTCCAAGCATAATCCAAGGTAGAAGCATTTTTACAGAAGAATAATGTTTATGTAGGACCTCAAAAAATGCAACAGAAAACACAGATACTCATAAAACTTGCAAAACTGTGTATTTTTGATACCTGAAAAAATACATACAGCATGCAGTATCTAAAGAATCAAATATATATATTGTGCAACTGGGCCACACAAACATATTCTAGAAGAGAAAGGTATGCCCAAATGCCAGGATATCAGAATGCCATCCTTCCCATTCCTCAGGAACAGCGTTTTGCCAGACAATCAAGCAAATATGTTCCCCACACCCTGTAATGCCTTGGAGGGAGGGAAAAACTGGGTCTTGCCTACACCCTTCTCACGAGACCTTGTACTCACCAGCATAATGGAAGGAAGCAACCAACCCCATTGACCATGCTGTTCCTCCCTCATTCCTTATGGTAAAGGTATAAGACTGGAGTTGTGGGAGCATGAGGCAGCAGGATAAATGTATGTTCACCATCATAACTTCAGTTTCTCAACAAATCCATGTAGCAGATCCCCAGGTAAACTCAAGTTTGGGGTCCCAGTGGTATTTGACCATCATCCTTGCAGCAGAAGGAACCTTTTAAGCCTAATGAAGAGAAAGGAATCCTTTATCCCTGGTCCTTATTCCTGTTGAGCAGTGAGCTGAATTCCCCAGGGGACCTGAAGAGCACAGGTAGAATAAAACCATCTCTTGTCATCGGCATAGGGCCTTATCTTCTACAGGGAGGATCCTGGAATTGATGGGGGCATGGAATTCTAAAATTAGGTGAATAAATTTCCAGCCTGATGCTTTAAACCTATTCTCTGTGTCCTGTATTATTATTCACTTCAAGATTCAGATCACAAGATTGCATTTCACCTTTGTTTTTTATCCATTTTGAGTGTAAACCAGAAATCTCAGCACAGAGAATATTTTTATTTGGTCAACTTTGGCAATGACTAAAGAAGCCTACTTAAAAAAATACAGCTTTTTAACTATAGACTCAAGATATCGGTGCTGTTTTCAAGAACAGAAACTTGGAGAGTTGATGGTGTTTTTGCTATAGGAACTTGAACTATCACATGCATGGACATGTTACTAAAGGATTTTTTAAAGTAGATTTATGTCGCCCTATGGGGCTTAAGGGGATAGTGATTATTATACACTGAGAAATGTGCATTTAGCTTACAAAACCAATGTCCCACAGAGGTGACCACTCTAGAAAGACCAGCAACATCACTTAAGTAAATTAATTTTGAAGTACTGTCCTGTCACTTCATGCCTCTAGGCCAATCACTCACTGGTGGAGACATCCTAGTTTTGGATTAAACCAGCTCAACCATGCAAAAACTGTAGCCACTGCATGGGAATGAGCATCTGGAATTGACAGCTCACAGATCTTGGCAATAGAGGCCACAAGTCCAATGACATAATTTTTATTTAGAGCAAAATCCTAGTGGCATTTTTGTAGAATTCAATCTTCAGTAAATATTTATCAAAATAAACCCAGGAGGACAGATGCTGCAACTTGGAAGTAGCAACAAAAGTGCAATGGTGCAAATCAGAATCATATCCTATAGCTGACTGCAAAAATCAGTATAATAAAATGGAAAGCATCCCATTGCCAGGCCCAGCAAGCACATGCATTGTAAGCTGTCTCTTGTTTTCTCCATTTAGAGTCACCAAGGACTTTTCATTCCTCTTTCTATTGGTGTTTCTAACTAAAAATGAGAAGTGCAAAACACACAGTCTGAAACAAACCCACTTAGTGGCTAGTGGCCATCTGCCCATGATTAGCTTAGTCAGAAAGAAAGAGGCTTGCAGAGCAATGGCCCAACATGGTCACAAAGATTTTAGCTGTGCCTGGCTTTACAAGGGGCAGCATGGAGAAGGCACAATACTCAGTCACCATTAGTTAGTGTCTATCTCTTCTTTTGGTTTTCTAAATGCATGATCAGCAGCAGCAGGACATACTGCTTAGATTAAAGGCTCCTTACTCGGCCTCGCTAGGAGATTCCTGTGCGACAATCTGAGATGGCTCAAAGAGTCCCAGCACCATCTCTAGTAACTTCTATTTGGCTGGAATATACCTACGCATGCTATAAAGTCAATCATAGGCTGAAGTATGAGGGTTTGCTCATTGGCCTCCTGTACCTCTTCCACAGGACTTTTGATTTCACCTTTTTACACTAAACAAAAAAAGGTTTTCAGTAAGCATCCATGCTAAGTGCTATTCCTTTTAAATGGACATAAATTATTCAACTACTGCAATTATTGCAAAAAAAAGTAACTTTTCATTTGGGGAGAAAAAAACCCACCTTAATTACTACACTCTGTAACTATTCCATACTCACAATGGACTTAGAAGAGAACAGCAAAGAAGTGAGGAATCCTGTTGCCAAACACAGCCCCTAAATTACCAGCTTGTCTATGGAGCTTTCTACTTTAATGCACTTAGGGGGAATAGCTCATCACTAATGATTTGGAAATACAGATTGCATAGATCCTCAGCTCAAAGTTGAGCAGTAACCAGAATTTTAAAAAACATGTTATGCCTCCTTCCTCCCATAAATATACAGATTTAAAAAAAAAATTAATAACACCAAAATACCATGCCAAGCGCAGTGGTTTCCCCACAAACTCTATCACCTGTTTATCTCTCATCCTCAGTGCTAACACTAAATTGGGGCTAATGAATTATTCATGAGGGGTCCTTTAATGGGATCATTTTTCCTGGCTAGCACTGACACTAATGCTAAGAAAAATCTCTTGACATTAATCTTGGGTTGAAGAAAGCCCCAAATACCTAGTTTTCTTCTGAACATTCGCTTTCCTCCTATTTAACACAGTGCAGAAACAGGTCATTCTGCATCTCTGTTATGCATGAGTGTGGGCATGGGAGGGTAGAAGGGAAGATACAAGGTTGGAGAGGGAATCTGTAGCATTAGGATTTTCACGTTGGGAACTCTGGGGTCTGGTCCAGCTCACATTAAATTTAAAAGAAAGTCTCCCATTGCCAGTTGCCAGTCCCAAATAGCTGAATCGAGTCTCAAGTCCTGCTTTTTTGTTTGTTTGTTTGTTTTTACTTTTGCATATATGAAGGAAATCAGAATATCTGCTAGAAAAACACAAGTAGGCTACAAATATGTAACTGTGTTATTTTAGTTAAACTGCCTAGAGTTGATTAAAGTCCTTTCTTCCCCCCATTAGTTTATAGCTTGTCTAATGATGAAGTGATTCAGGGTTTCCAGGGCTTGAAATCGCAAATATGACCATTGATAGAGGCATAAAGAGCCAAAAGTAGCTTTTGGCATGTCCTAAAGACAGAGGTTGTTTTCATTTATGCACAAAGAAGACTTCTGCAAAATATTATCCAAATTCCAATCCCTCCCTTAAAGAAAAATCTATTTAAGATGTCTCGATATAAAAATAAAACTATTTTAGAGAATAGTGAATTACAGTCCAAAATGTAGCTTGTTTGTTAGTGCTGTATGACCGGGATCCTGTGTAATCCCCCTGCTCCCCTCAAATACACACTCTTTTGGTCATACTGATGAAACTACTGACTTTACTAATTTTTCTAAAATAAAATACCTAAAAAGCAATACCTTCATTTTTTCAGTTGTAGCTTTTTGACATCTATAATAGTTTTGTGTCTAAATCTGACAACATTTGTAACAAGCTGAAGTGACTGTTACTGCTGGAATGTGTCCTGGAGGCTTTTTCTGTCGGAGGAGATGACAGTAACTTTTCCCATGCAGATTAAGCTGGTGTTTACAGATTTGCCCTGGGTGTGCATTTTTATCCAGCTGTGATCAAGTAACACTGCCTGATGAGTGCCAGACAGATCTCCTGATACGAAAGGCTTACATGCCCATCACTTCTGCACCGAACGTGGTTCTAATCTGGACACCACGGCAAACATCAGTTATTACTTGCTTTTTATTTTCCCTTCATTTGTATACCAAGGTGGAGTACCCATATGAGAATGCACAAAGCTTAATCATTAAAAAATCTCCTCACTATTTTACAGAAAATGACACTATAGGGATTTAAAAACATTTTTGTTCAGCCTGTCAGCTCCCTATGCTGAGCCCTAATTGAGGATTTTAAAACAATAAGTACTGGGGTGGACTGTTTCACAATTTAGAATTTAGGATATTTTTTTTTCCCCACTGAATATCTTTCCTTTGTGGCAAAACAGCCTCAGTAACATAGAACCTTCTTCCCATAAATGAAGGTGTGAGGTCAAGAGATTGTTTGCCTTTGTGGGACCTGAAGCTATACACATTATAGAGGTGCTTTGAAAGTACCAGTGGTTGCATATTGCTTTCTCAGAACTCCTGGCTGTTCAAGCTGGGAGTGAAGAAGTTTTGTTTCCCAATATCTGATTTCCTGTTTGAAACCTGTGATTCATGAAAGGATAAGAGAAAAATTCTTGACCCCCTTTGAACGTGAACACCTTTCTAAACATTAGTAATATTTGCATTGCATTAAGTATTAGTGACTTGTTTCACATCCTCTATGTCATTTGAAGCTGTTACTTAAAACACATGGATATCCCAAAGTAACACCTGTAAAAGGAGTGCTTAAACTAGTGGGTCAGATTCTGCTGTTTTATCAGTGTTTCCACTGTTTTCAAAGACCAATTGATCCTTGTTTGTACTGGTGTATGTGACACAACACTCGCCATTCAGTATTCTGTTTGCTTCAGAATCTCACACAATTGACAGACCTTTCCTGGTCTAGTTCTAATTCCAACATGGGCAGCTACTAAGAGACAGATCCTCCACCCTATGTAACGCCCAGCTCTGTGTCACTTACGTATCCTTACAAATAGCAATGCAGCTTTTTTTCAGAAGCCAGCAGTGAGGAGGTACACACTAAAAATAAATAAGTAAATAAACACCAATGGTTTCTACCAAGACCTGCTGCAGATCATTTTTATATTGACTATGCAACTTATATTTGTGCTGAGGGCATCGGAGCTGAAGAAACCACAGCGGAAAAACAGATTCCAGAATCCAGTACATAAAATCAGTGTTGTCTGCAGAGGGTTTTTATTCTTTTCCAACTGTATTCATCAAAGTATGAACTGGTGAAGTACTTCTGAGCTCAAGGAACATTGAGTTATAAAAAACCTTCCACCTCTGGGTCAGAGGTTCAAATCTGGACAGGCCTTTTGGAGACTGAAAGTCATGACCATGTAAGAGTTGTCTGCTACTTACATGGAACACGTTGGTGGGCTTATCCAGATTCAATGGGCAGATGTCCACATCACAAAAGACACCACCACAACTTGTTGTCTTCTTGGCAGCGGTCTCAGAGAAACCAAGGAATACATGGGCATAGCTCCCTTCCCAAACCATTTCTTTCATTCACCTTGCAGGTTATTACAGAAGAACTTGCACCTGGGAACTATAAGAATAAAGAATACACAACAATTTTACTCACACCATATTCCATAAATAACAATATAAGCAATGGACCATGCCAGTTGCAAGTTGTTCTTTGGATATCACAGTTTGAAGCCAAACCATCACGTAGGGTAAGAAGTGGCTTGCAGCCTCCCAAATAACATCCATGTACAGAAGAAAAGTGCTACCAGTACTTCTGTAATGGCAGACAGTCAGCTCTGAATGCCACTGGCTAAGGACGAAGTCCATGGCTCTTCTTCCATTGCTAACCCACCCCGGGGTCCCTCTTCTTCTCTGCAGGGCACAGAACAAGCAGAGCACAGGAAAGGAAGAGGTTCTCTGAAGTGCATCTGAACCCATGCCGTGGGATGAGGCAACACATAGAAACCTAAGAAACCTGCTGGAGAGTTTTTCTATCAGCAGCTAAAGCTGAGCCTACGTAATAAATGTTACCTGTATAGTGGGAATGCCTTCTATTTGTTCATATACATGTTTATATGTATAGGTGTGGAATCTCACGGGCTGACAGTAACTTTAAAAGGAGCTTGTTAACTGTAATATATCATCCAACAATTAGTTCATTGAAAGTCTGTCAATTTTTGATAGCTTTAACTTGCCAAGTTCATAATCATTACACCTATAAAGAGGAAAAAGATTTCTAACCAGATTTTGAGAAACATTATGTTGCTCTTTGACTACAGTTAAAAAGTACAGAAAGTTGGAAGACTTTTTTGTGGGAAATATTTTTATGGTTGCATTGAAAATTCAGTATCATTTGCTCATATGACTGAAAATAATTCTTTAAATAGAAATAAAAGTTACAGACCAGATTTCCAATGAACTGTGGCTAGTTACCTAAATGCATTAAAAGCTGGCTTTAAATTACATCAGTATCAAATTCTATTCTATGAAGTCTAGAAAGCTGCTCAAGCAGCCTTACATTCATTAGAGAACTTTTTTTTTTCTGTTACAACTCTACCTATTTGGACCCCAATTTATGTTAAAATTTAAGTGAATATTTTTGAGCCATTTTCTCAGCTGATGTAATACATGAAACTCAATTAATGACAGATTTCACTCTGACAAATAGTTACATATTATGATCTGATTTATCACAAAATCCACCTATTGGAGCTAATCAGATGTGTCATTCAGCTAAGGATCTGGTCCAGAATCATTATTTTCTGAAAAGTGGCAGAAGCCTCACAGAAGGACATATATTTAATTTGTTCATTTCTTCATCCATCTCAATGAACATTGGATTTTATCCTTTTGTGCACAAAAATAAATCTCCACAGAGATTTTTATAGCACTTATTGATTTAGAAGGATTTGCTGTACTATTTAATTTTGATTTGCCAGGGAAGATGTGTTTTTTAGCAGTCACCTGTCTATTATTCATTTAGCTAGGTGCTTGTATGAGCTTTGCACTTTTTAAAATCCCTTTCAGGAGACTTAATTTTCACCTGCATATACACCGGTTGACAGCTCCCCGTTCTTCGCTGTACTGACAAGTAAACCAAGAATCCCTGCACTCATTTCATTATAAACATTTTATGAGCATCCCATAAAGATTACTTCTGAACACAATGGTCAAGGCTAGATGTGAGCTGCTTTTCCCTGTGATGAAAGGCCAGTGTCCGATCAAATGAGCCATCCAAGCCCTAAAATGGCTTTAAAAAAATAGTTTTAATCTCTTCATTGTCTGACTTCACGGCATGGTAGTGCTGCCCTTAAATAAAGCTTACATAAAAATGGTTAGTACAGCTGGTCAGAAAATGTGCTTGAAGTTTAGAATCACATATCATTGTTTATACAGATGACTATTTGGGATAGACTTCAATAGAATCTGACTTTACTAGCAAAGGAGAAGGCTTTGGCAATAGCATAGGGTGATCAGCAACAGCAACTCATATTTTCCAACTGAGATCAATGTGGACTTTAATCCATTAATGCAGACCTAAATATCACCAGACAGATATGAATAGATGACAGTGAAAATGTGCGGAAGAAAAAATCTGGAGTAGTCAGATTTAAGAGACTTGTTTCATATTCCAATTCATTTTAGTACTCTACAGGAAAGCAGCCTGTTTCTAGATTTTTAATTAGCATACCCCAGATATGAACCGAAAACACTTCTTTTCTGCTAGCACAGATGCTTTTTTGTTCGCCCATTTTGAGTCTGTGTTCACAGAAATGGATTTTTACAAAATCCTTGGAAGCATGTTAGCAATGCATCTTTTTGAAATGTCAAGGAAGGGTTTGTTTGGAATGGAAACTTGCAGACAATCACGCCGAGTCATTCAGATGCCAATTTAGATATTTAAATACTAATGCCGGGCTGGGGGAAGGGGAGAGGAAAACCCCAAAACAACAAAAACACTACCCAAACTGAAAAAGCTCCCAGCTCTGCGCCTATTAAATTAAGCTAAAAATAAAGATGATGGCAGTATCTGCAAGCAATTTGGGTGGTCAAAAAACAATGGTGCCCTCTGGTTTGAAAACACTGTTTAGTGTTTGCACTGTTTTTACTTGTCACTATAAATTTGGACAGGGTTCCTATTTCCTGAATTGACTGAAGCTTTTCATTCTTTAAATTTCTAATGTGTTATGTCACATCTTATTGTATTTCATGGTGTCACATTGCATTATTTTGCATCACTGTCTCTGAAGTTGATGAAACACAACACAACAGCACATGACAAAAAGGAATAAGCTGTTGGCTACACAGACTGAGTGTTGTAATTCAATATTTCTCAGATGCAGTAGTCAGTGCAAATAATCTTGAACTTTTAATAGTTGTAACTCCTTGATCAGGGAGAGAGAACCCTGTTCAATTTACCAGTTTATCATAAAGGAAGGACCCTCTCCAGGGAAAGTGGGGGTTGTCATTATTTACTCCATATCAGAGCATGCTGCTGATGATTTTCAACCTCTGCACTGCTAATTTATAATGACTAGAATGAGGTTTAAGGTAGGGAATTTCTCAGAATGCAATAATGAGAGCATCCATTTGAGACAGCACTAAAAGCACAATATGACTGTTTTGATTTTACACCACAAATACAGAACATTTCCTTGGGACTATTTCCATTCGTTATGATTAAGCCATGTCACTCAGAGAGAGAACTGAGGGCTTTCCCCCACCCCACCCCCCTCAATTATTCTTGTTGACAGCAATACTGAGGAATTATAACCTAACAATTGTAGTCCAGTTAAGAAAATAGAATATTTGTATTCTGAGAAACAAACCAACATTTTTCCTCACGGGAAAAATTTCCTATCAATATTGCAAGCATATGTGAGAAGGAACGTAAGAACTTACTAACAGCAGTAGTGGGTCATCCTGAAAATTGTTTGGTC
This sequence comes from Hypotaenidia okinawae, assembly GCA_027925045.1. Taxonomy (NCBI): domain Eukaryota; kingdom Metazoa; phylum Chordata; class Aves; order Gruiformes; family Rallidae; genus Hypotaenidia; species Hypotaenidia okinawae. The sequence goes on from BSDF01000010.1 coordinate 13,780,138, forward strand.
TACGAATTGAGAAAACTTTAACTTTGGAAAGTACTTGAGGAACTTCCAAAAATGTGTACAAGTATAGAGAATGGAAACAAAAAGACAAAAATCAGAGTCTGCCTTTCAATGAAGTGCTTCTTACTTCTGAATGTCTTTTTTGAGTGGATGTGACTCAAAATGTTTATTTTCTAAACTAGTTTATTCTTATTTTAGATTTTCTTTCTGCAATGCCATAAATTCATTGTAAAGGAACAGCATTTTTATTTCCATTTCATTCCATTGTTCTAGTCATTACAAAACATTGGCTGTTGCTCTTTGCCTCTTAGGAAAAAGACACTAGATACACCAAAGATATAATATTTGTGTTATATCAAGTAGATTATATTATGAAATATACCCACAAATACAATCAAGAATGTGCCAGAATATATAATAAACCAAGCAAAGCACTGTGAAGCAAGGCTGCCTGAAAAATAGGGCATTGGGCTGACCAGGAGTCACCAAGTTCAAGCACATGCCAGCACATGAATCATATCACGTAAACCCAGTTAATAAATCTGTCTAGCTCTGTATTTACTCCCACACTGCTGGACTTATGGCTCTGGTCTCTAGAAAGCTTTTCTCCATTTCTTGTCCAAATGTATTCATAACCAATTTATGTCCATTTTTTTCTCATGTCAAGATTATCATGTGAATTCAAGAGCTTTTGTTTCTCCCTGGTGTTTACCTCATCATATATTTATAGAGAGCAATTGCTTCCCCTCTCAACCTCTGTTTAACTGGGCACAGCTTCTTTTCAGACAGGCCATCCTTTCCTCTGATCACCATACTAGTCACTCTTTGCACCTGTTAAAAACAAAACAAAACAGCAAAAAAACCCCAAAACCCCAAACAAAGAAATCCAGACAAAAGCCACATTTGCACCCCAACCATAGGGATTCAGAATTTCAGGTGGTGCCTAGCAAGCACCTTAGTCAGTGGCATGAATACCCACCTTGCTTCATTAAAAATATTTTCCTCAATATATCTCTAAATTGCATTTTCCTTTTCCGTGGTCTAAGTGCACTGGTAGTTCATAGTAATTCTGTGATTGACTGTTAGAACTAGGTGTTTTTTCTCTCTGTCATTTCCCACTGATGAGCCTACAGTTCATGGCAGATACTTTTCATTAGTCCCTTAGTGCATGACCTTGCAGTGCATGACCTTAAATTCCATCCATTTCTATTACTCCAGTCTTCAAGGTCATTTAATTCTTCTTGTATAATATTCCAATCCTCCTCTGTATTCATGACATCTCCCAGTTTTGTACCATCAGCAAATTAATTAGTACACTCCTACTTTTTCTGCCTAGGTCATTAAGGAAAATATTAAATAAAATTAATCCCCAGACCAATCCTAAAGGAACTCCACTAGTAACTTTCCTCCAGGGAGAGAGAGAAATCCTTTCAACATAACTCTTGTCACTTCTTTACTTATCTTACAGTCCTGATACTTGTCCTTATCTTTTCCAATTTAACTAATAATTCCCCATGTAGTAATGTATCAAACACTTTGCTGAGGAGCAGAAAGGTTAAAAATCTACTGCATTTGCTTTATCTTAACAATCGAGTTGTGCTTAAAATAAAAGTGGTGAAATAACAAGTTTATCTGCATGATTTTTTACAAAAATAAACTCATGTTTCATTAAATACTGTTTTTCCCATTTTGATCTTTTTTTTATTCTCAAAGCCTTAATTCAGTTTTTGGGTCACACCTAGATTATCTTTAATTTCTATTCTTTCCTCAGTGCACAGGGATTCTCTTGGTTATTTTCCTCTCATATGACTGAGAAAGCTGCCAACTGTTAATTTGGTTTGCAAGGTCTGACTTTTGTCAATTCTGTGTATCGCTATCTTCATGAAGTACCAATGCTAAACTGTTCTTCCCCCACCTCCATTCCTTTGTCAGGCTTTTATTATTCCTTCTATACTGTTTGAGGTTGTAATTTATCTGCTGAGGCATACAGTCCCAGATGCTAATCCTCCTGGTTTGAGGCACATCACCTTGTTGGTCTAGTAATTGCCTAATAAAGGGAGAACCTGAGTGAGAAATAACTGGACCTTCTCATTAGTGGCACTCATTTTCTTGTCTAAGAGGAGCAAAAAGGTCTTCTACAAAAATAAAATAAAGGATGGACTTTATAATATATTTCAGCAACTGCCCTGCCTGTTTCAGTGCATCCCTGGTGCTCCTTGGCACTTGTTGCAGTACAGTCTCTTCTGCTCTCATTGTGATACCAAACCATTCAGCTTTACCTGCTATAACTAACTTGTAGTTCATCACAACCTTGCTGTGTGCTGCTACCGTATAGTGTCTGTCTTTGCTCCTTTCTTTTCACTGAAAACCAGCAACCCAGCAAAGCCAGAGTGCCAAAAACAGCAAAGGGCTTTCTAGCAGGAAATGCCGCGGCAGCACTAGCAACAGTTTGGGTGGCAGCTCTCCCAGTGCACACCCAAAGCTCTCTAGTGAGGGAGAAGCAGCATAGTTGCTGTGGGAATCCAAGCATAATCACAAGACCACCAGTTTTGCCTTTGACTAATCTTTGTCTTGTTCATACAATTTATCTCATATCCCCATCAATCTATATTAAAAAGTATACATATATATGTGTGTATATATACATGTATGGATATACACACATGCACAACTGCCTGCAAATTTAAAACACATTTACTGAGATTTATTAGTAAAGAGATCAGCAATTAAGACAGTGGAAATTAATCATTATTGCCCTAGGAAATATATCAAATATTAGCACCATACTTCATTACTTGTTTGCTTATGGTTCATGTTAGGATTTGGGCTGTAACCATTGCATTACCTTGATTTGTGACCGTTTCCAGGTTGAATACTGTGGCTAAAACAGAGCTGCATTTCTAAAGATTTTCAGTTGATGTCACTTGCCCTTGCAAAGCGCAACAAGTTTACCTGGATGGGCAAAAGCTCAGAACAATCCCAGATGGGAGGAAACATCTAGCAGGTGTGTCAGAGAAAGATGACTTCTCATAAAGCCTTCTTAGTGGCATTTGATTTGACATAAACCCTGTAGAGCTCATTCAGTGAGCCAGATTGCAGAGATGTTTCCTCCAGTGCAGCCTGGAATATACCAAAATTAGGTGCAACAGCTCTTTGGGAGCATGAACGAGCTTTAGGTGCCCTTGCTTGAATGGAAAAGCCTGTGGAGAAGGGTAAAGTATGTTTTTCCATAGGCGTTTCAGGTGCCAGCCAGAAACAGGAGTTACAGAATCAACTATTAGTAGACCTGGTCATTAAAAATCAATTAAGACCTTTGGAATTGTTTTCCCTGTGTTTCTGTTTCTCCCCATAGTAGGTGCACATGCACCTGCCATTCTCCAGAATTTCCCTTACACAGATGCTGTCCTGAATAGTTGACCAAAGTTTCTGTAACTGCTCAAAAGCTGTTCTCTTCCAGCATCATCTCTAACTCAGTGATGATTTCAGGCTGTTTCTGCAGTCAGAACTGTCAGGATAAGGAGCATTAGTATATTCTATAATTCAAAGACAGAACAGCCAATGAGACAATTTTTTTTTTGGGGGGTGGTGGTGTGTGTCCTAAAAAGTTCTTTTATTTCTTTTAGCATATTCTGATTTTAAAGAATTTGTTCTTGGCTTTCAGTGGTATATATGTAGAAGGTGACACCCTGCATATTTATTCTGTGTTCTTAAGCTCTAGGGAAAGCAGTGTACTACAGGTCATGGGAAGGAATCTCCTAATAAAAGTGAAGGATTGATCATGCTGGCTACAACAAATTTTTGATAACGGCTTCTTGGCTCCAGTATTGGTGACTGATGAGGGAAAAGCAGAGACAACAGCATGCATTAAGTGATTTTTTTTTTTCTTCAGCTTCTCCTGCATTTTGAATATTATCAGCTTAAAAACTTACTGGGCTCAGTGTTGCCGCCAGGTCATTCTTCCCATCTCCCCTGCAGTTTTTTCCCAGTCCTCCTATATCTTTTTGGAGATGGGAAGATCAATATTGAACACAATATTTATGACATTGTGTTTTACAGAGCGTTTATGCAGGAGTAGACTTATTTTCAACTATTTTTTCCTTTTTTTTTTTTTTTTGCTAATAATTCTTGACAGTCAACATGAAATTTTGGCCATTACTAATGTTTTCAGAGAATCGTGCACATTGACCCCAAGACCTCTTACCCGAACATTTTTGCACAGGCCCAAGGCTGTTTTTCTCCATAAGCATTATAATATTCTATCAAGCAATAACAATGGGATTCAGTTTCCCAAACACAGGCATCTAACATCACAGCTGAGGGCAGGCTGTGTGCCTGTCTTCTGCCACCACCACAGATATGTCAAGTTCCCTCTCTGTACCTATTTTCGAGCAAACAGAACACACCCCAAATGTCCTTGTGGTGGTTCAGCTCCGAGCAGTGGCTAAGCACCACGCAATGTCACTCCTGGTGGAGAAAGAGACAGGGCCTCCTTGGGTTGGGATAAGGACAGTTTACTGACAAAATCACTGTGAAAAGGGAACAATAATGGCCATTTATACTCACACCCAGCCATAATGCAGAGTACCATACTGACCTGATGATTACAGAGTGCTGTCCAACACAAGGAGTGATCAACCAACCAGACACCCTGACCATACTCAGACTGTCCTAGAGGCACCAAGCCCATACCCTTCCTCAGCCAGCCCCTTTTATGGGGAAGTGATGTCAGGTGGTGTGAAAAACAGCCCAGGCTAACTCAGCTCATCTGTGCTGGCTGCTTGGGAAGGTTGACTCTGGCCTGGCCAGAACCAGGACAGTCCTATACCATTTTGTCGCTCACTTGGCTGGGAAATCCCATTCCAAACCTTCACAGGCAGATGTAGGTCCATCAACCTTAAATAATTTGGTATCATCTGCAAACAGTGGCACCTTCTGAATCATTTATCTTCCTTTATAAAAGTCATTTATGAATATGCAGACTGCACAAATCCTCTGTACTGTCTTCAGCAACCTCTCTGTATTGTGAAAATATTTTATTCTGCCCGTTGCCTGTTTTTAATTCAGTTATTAATCCAAGCTGTTTTCTCTTATTTCTTAAGAACTTAGTTTCTTAAAGATCTTTTGGGTTAGGGGTCCTTCATAAAGTTTTCTGAAAACCCAGATATAGCATTTTGATTCCACAACATTATCTCACTTTGCTCATTGAGGTGCTACAAAATTGTATTTGTTCTCATAGAAATTGTATTCATACATAACTAACTTACCTGATATCAAAGTTAAGCTTAGCATTTTCCCTGTTGAATTCTATCTGAAGAAATACTGACTGATCCTTATAATTAGATCATGTTGATTTTATCCTATTTGTTCCCAAATCTGTTCCATTGAGTCTTCAAAATAGCATCTTAGGTTCACATCCTGTAACAGTGAACCTGGAAGTGAAGTCTCCTGATAGCCTTAGTGCTAAATGCTGATTCCAAAGTTTAATTTATCTTTCCTGCTGTGAGCTGACGTTACTTAAATGCTCCCTTTATACTCTCAGCATTGAGCTCCAGGAACTCCTTTCAGGACTTTCAGCAGACTCTGCTGCACCCCTTGTATTGATTCTGAAGATTAACAGATAATAAACCAGGTTTAATGCGCCAACCCAATACCACACTCAGGTCACAACCCTTCAGACAGATCTTTCTTCTTCACCAACCATTCCCAGCATACACCTATTATTGGTACTAAATTTGATTCAAGAAAAATTAAATCAAAACAGAGCAGTGGATAACAAGGGACCATTTTTTTTATTGATGGAGAAGCCTACTCAGTCTTAATAGAAGGCAGAAGTAGATACTGATTTTCAGTATGTCACTAACCTTCTTGCCTTTGATCTAACCATCTGTAAAAGATCTTTTTTTTTTTACTCATGTAGCACTATCATTTTTATATACACTCAGTGCAAGTCAGCTGCTGCCTGTATCGCAAATTAAAAAACAACCTCCCAACTGTACACATTTCTGCTCTTCGGAAGGATGCAAAATGCCTAGTAATTATATATCAACCATGCACAGGCAACTGCAGACATAGAGTTAAAAAGGAGTTTCATGATAGACACACCATTTACTGAACTGAATGGATATTTAAATCCCAGTTGTCTGAAGGAGGGGGAATTGAGTGTCTAGTGTCTGTCTGTAATATCTCATTGAAATGAACAATACCGTGCACTTACAGAAGGAGAAAGAAAATTGCTTGGACAGGTAATATGAATTCCAGACATGTTAGTGATTGCTTTGCCATTTCTGAGGTGTCAAGTTTTCGAATCAGCATTGTTCACCTCTAATTAATATCAATATGCTGAACCCAAATTTTTCTGAAATTGCTTTTTCACGTCTTTTCCATATGTTCTCATCCTCAGACAGTGCGTAGGCTTGAGAGGCCTAAACCAGTTACAGTTCAGCAAAGACCTTACACTGTGCTTTTCAAGTTTTATTAACAACAAATTCCAGTTCCATACTGATTTTCCTGCTGTGCATACAAAAATGCCACAAGCATTTTTGGTGCATATTAACAAATTTCAACAGTACAAAACCAATCCTACATTTTGCAGATAATTAGACCATCTGAAATAATTCTGAAAAGGTGGTTTCTTTTGTGATCTGTGAGTAATTCACTTTCATGGACACATATCCCTTCTTAGAACTGGCTAGGGTAATTTACACATTACAAGGCTTCTAGACATAGTTGGCCACTTATCCTGTGCTAATAAATTGAAAATGTGTGTGCATGATTTAACAGAAAAAGGAAGATGTGAATGTAATGCAGGTAATTGCTGAACTACAGTTTTGCTTCTGACAGCTGAAGAATACATGAATAGAACTATGTGGAGAACACAAGTTACTTTGCATCAACTTTCAAAATGTTGATTTTTCTTCTAACTATTTGAAAACAACCATATGACTATTTCTGAGAAAATGCTTTGTATCAAAATGTCTGATTCCAGGCAAAAGGATTCTAGATATTCAGTGTGAGTCTGTATGTAGAGAGGGGACCACATTACTCTTCCTTCAGCATCCATAATGGACTTTAGAGAAAAAGCAAGCTTTTCTGTAAAAAATAGAAAGATTTTGTTGCAAAATGTTTCACTTTCAACAAAAGACTGTTTTCTTTTAAAAATCACCACTATACCTCATTTCTGCCAGGCTTTTCATGTCACCAGCCACTGGCTAAATTGGTATATAATTCCCAGTGCTTAGCTTTACAAAATGGATTTTCTAGATTTGATTCCTGATTACTGAGAAGGAACTTCTGGGGGCTCACAAAGAGGTTCAGTTTTGGAGAGCTTTTGAAGGATAAACTTTCCTTTTCTTTATCAAGGTCCCATTCCTGCCTCTGTCAGTGCCAGGTATTTTGCAAATTTTGTTACAAAGACTGTGGGGAAATGAAGAAGCCTGAGAGCTCTTAGTGGAGGTGGAATTTTTGGAGAAAAAAAGGAAACATGGTTGAAGAGTATAGGAGTGCTGTATCCTGGCACACAGGTGATGCAGCAGTTTCCTCTTTTTTTAAGTGGATTTTTTCTTGTCTCTTGCAACCCCTTTATTTGTTTGTGGTTTGTTGTTGTGGTTTTTGGAGGGTTTTTTGTTTTGTTTTCTTGTACTGTTTGATGTATTTCTCCCATCCAAATAATTTTTTAAACAGACATGCAAGAAAAAAAACCCCAAACCTAGAATAAAAACTCTCAATCAGGAAAAGAAAACCAGAAATTGACCTGTGAGGCACAAACATCACAAAGTAGTAAAATCTTGTAAATTCTGTAACACTGAAATCAGCTTGAAATTGTGTCACAGCTACCAGCATGGAAACGGAGTAACTGTGTTGTAATTATTGAAAGACTCAGCAAATCCAAGCATTGTGGTACTTATTAAAATAAGCAACGTAAGCCACGGTAAAGAGAAATAGGAAAAAAGCCCAAAAGGCATAGATATTCTTATCTCTAGGTAGTTTTGTTGTTTGTTTGTTTGATTGTTTAATTAGAAATTTCTTTATAGGTGTGCCCAGGAATCAGTCACTGCTCAATTTACAGAAATTGAGAGAAATGTGCACAAGATTGGGTCATGTCACAAAGGCATGAAACAGTTGTAAAGAGTCAGAGACTTAGCTCAGCAGTTTATATATTCCTGTTTAAAGGAAAACACTTGTGAGAAGAAACAGTTTTTTGTTTGTTTGCTGTCTAAACCCACTTGTGTTAACATTTGTAAAACTAAAATTTGCAGTTGTTAATTTTAATTTTTGAGGCACTAGTAGCTGAAACGGTGTACAATTACTCAATACTGAGCTGACAAAGTATTTCAAAGACAGCTCAGCCTCTCCTGCCTTCCTTCTTAATTCAGATATTTTGGAAATGGTGTCATTCTTACCGCTCCTCCTATTATTTCTGCTCTACATCTCTGGTGGCTTCAGATCTTCCTGCCGCCCATCCAGCATGGTCTTTGAATATCCCTCAACAACTCACACCAGCCACTGGCATCAGAATCAGCCCTCAGCAGCCCACCACTACCTTGCAAAGAAGATGTCATTATTACTATTGATCACCAATGGAGCAGGGGATCTGTGTCACCTGAAAAGACGCTTAACTCTTCACTATTGCCTCAGTTCACGGTGGTTCCTTTTCTGTCTCCTGATATTTTATTACAGCAGAATCATTTTAATTGGCACATGCTGGCAGAAACAAAACTGCATCTGTTGAGGGCCAGATTCTAGCACTCCTGCTCAGGTGGTATGAGTCCCTTGTTCTGGAGTGTGTCCATTGAAATCAAGGGGTCTGCCCAATTGTTGAAGGTTCATAGGAACACATTGTTCTGATAGATATTCACTTTTATTTCATAATATGCTTTAAAAATACACACTGTACAAACCATTAAAAAAACTCCTATTAAAGTAAGTTTTGCCATAATAGAGCAGGGAAGCAGCAGGAAGGGAACAAAGGGCTACCCAGCAAGACACTTATGCTAGCAAACACCAATTCACACCTGTTAACTACTGTGAATAAAATCTTTGGAATCAGTTCCTCAAAAAAGTCAAAGAAAGAAAGAAAAACTGTTCACCATGAAAGAAAATGGGAACCTCAGGTGTGCTGCTGAAAGCTGACAGAGTCAGATCAGCATTTATAATCAGTGACTTCTGAGACTACCTGAAGGAATGGAAGGAGAGGACTTGGCAGGTATACAAAGTATACACAAGCACAGAAGAATTGGTCTTCGTAATTTTGAAGTGAAACGGAGGATAACCCCTCCAGGTCCCAGCAAAGATGCAATGTTCTGAACTAAAAGTTCAGCCAGAGCTTTGGTCCTGGGAGATGATTATAAGGCTGACTGACCTAACTGACCCAACTTAATGAAACGAGCATGGCTGAACTGAGGAGAAAAAAAAATATATACAGTGAGCAGTTCCTGATCTTTCACTGCTATTCAGATTCTTGTGAAAAGAGACATGTCATTGTCAAAGGATTTTCCATTAATAGACGTCAGCCTTCTTGGCTATAGGCAACCAAGCAAAGTATAGAAATGTAAGTGGACAAATTCTCGTCTCTTTTATATGTCCACAAACCTGGTGACAGTTGCCTGAAAACTGTCACTAAAGACTGAAGCGTTTGTATTCAGGGCATCTGCTCAAGATGAGCACTTAATCAATTAGTGTTACTTAAAAATCTGAAGTACAATTACACACCTTTGTGAGGATTGTGCACGTGGGCAGTATTTCATCAACAGAAATAAGCAGTACCGATTCACCCCCTCATTATTGATAATAATGCTTCATTATTCGGAACAGAATGCTCTTGTAGAGAGACCTAAGATTATTGAACAACGTAGAGGTTTATATCTTACATATGTTAAATCTGCTTTACATCTTTGTCATGGTTTCACCCCGGCTGTGGGCCGAGATCCACGCAGCTGCCTGCTTCTTAAAGTAAAAGAGCAGGGGAAGAGGGAAAAAGGGGCGGGGGGGGGGAAACAAGGGAAGGGAAAAGGAAGGGGCAGATAACTCCAAAACCAAGAAACTAAGAGGCCCGTGGGTTGGGATAAGGATAGGTTACTAAGATAACAGAAAGATAAAATATAACAATGCTAACAGGACTTTAGAGCAAAAGAATATGAAACTATTGATGCCCAATGCAGTTTCTCCCCGACCCACACAACTCAGACCGTACCACCCAGAGCTGTCCCGGAACCCGACCGTCCCCCCAAGAAGCACGCGTCCCCCAACCGCCCCTCTTCTTCCTCCCCTCAGCCCCCCCGTTATCCTGGGCAGGACGTAATTGGCATGGAATACTCTCTTTGGCCCATCTGGGTCACCTGTCCTGGCTTCGCCCCTCCTTTCTCCTGAATAGAGAAATACGAAGAAGCTGAGGAAGTCCTTGACTGTCTGACTGCAACTAAGAACATCAGGGTGTTATCAGCACTGCTTTCATTGTAACTCCCAAACACAGCATTCCATCAGCTACAAATGAAGTTAACTCTATCCTGACTGAAACCAGGACAATCTTACATATGTTAAATCTGTTAAATCTGCCCTGGTCCCAAAGTGAGCTTAAACTTGAAAAATCCAGCTGTGGGAAGTTTGGCTTTGTGAATTTTCTAGTGGTATGGGACTGCCTTACCAATCAGCGTTGCAGAAGCATACCACTGAGAAAGGACAATGTGACTTGCATATCCACAATCCAGCAATTTCTGGCTCCCCACACAGCCCAAAGGGCCTGTTCACAGATTACACAGCGTAAATCCTGAGGCTATATCCCATTTTATGTTATTTACACATACGTGTAGTCTTAAACAAGGGACGCTTTAGCAGGCAAGAGCAAGGTACAGTACTCAATGTGCAAATTCAGTTCAGCAGAACTCCAACTAAAGCATGTCAGCCTCAAGGGCTTTTCTCTCAAACACTGCTCCTAAGTTCTCCACAGAAGGAAACTTACTGAACTACAGCTTTCTGAACTTTAAAGAAAAAAGTCCTGATTCTAAGCTGAATGAAGGGGTAAATGAATGAGTAACTTCACTGAAGGCAAGGAGTGGTCTGGTCTATTGCTAGGAGAGCTACTACAGAGAGTCCAGACAACACAGTCATGACAAGAAAATGTTCCTGTATTAGAAAGAAATCTCTTTTGTTCTAAGAACATAATCCATCTCAGCAGCTTTATACTCAGCAGCAAACCTTAGACTGATCTTCAAGGACTCTCTTAAAATAACTTCTAGAATGGATGTATAAAGGACTAACCAGAACAATACAACCTAAGGTTTACTATTTAATATTTTTCTGAGCTATCTTTTCATTATCAGACCCCCACCTTCTCCCTTTTTCCAAGTCAGTTTCATTCCCATCTTTTTCTCCCTGGATGATTCCCTCACAGTGGGCAGAGGGGTACCACTTCCAGGCAACCCATGCTGTGCATCAGTTGTTTCCCTGTAGTCTTTTTCTTCAGGCACCTTTGCATGGCTCAGTCTCCTCAGACCTAAAAGAACATTTACTCCTGCCAGAGCTACTTGGGTCTTAATTTCCATGCTTATGTGTGATTTAGTGGTTGGCCACAGTGAAAGCTCATTTGGTTGGAAGCTGACCTGCTGCCTCTTCTGAATAATTTTAAATTCAGTCCTGGGATCTGACAGATCTTATGTTTGAAGATTCCTTCTTTTCTTTCCCTAGGGATTAATGAACCTTTTCAAATTGCTTCATGTGGTATAACTTCATAAAGTGTTTTGCGGGGAAAAAAATCCAAAAGAATTAGTGTTTAGCTGTTAAATATCTCCTGTTTTCCTTATTACTATTTTGAAACCATGAGCATTTGGGAAATTATGCTGTTCCCATTCTGGTGTAGCTGACCCTTGATGGACTGATTCATAATCTCACAAAGTTGGATTCAGACTTAGTTGAAATTGGAAACTCATGAGAGCTCTTGGCTCCAGTAAATAAACAAACAAAAAAAACCCCATGGACAGCTCCTGGTGTTTTTAGAACTTCAGTTGTCACTACACAATTCTGCTTGGGGGACTTCAGGTGAGGAAAGGAAGGAAGGAATAGAGCAGATGTTTATCAGGTATGAGACTGTTGTGTACTGGATACTCTAGACTAGTAGACTAGACATGACATGGACTAGTTACAAGTGAATTCCTTTAAGAAAACATATTTTTATATTTTTGCCTCATTCAGGTTCTTGTCCTTCCTGACTACACCCCTGTGCTTTGATCCTGTGCAAACTTTTCGTGAGGAAGAAATAAGTTTCTTTCTGAAGGAGTCTTGGAAGAAAATCTAGGACAGTGCTGAGATAGGAGAGGAGTAGGAGTCCCACTCTGAATGGGGACAAAAGGGATATTAGTCACACATTTGTGACTCAATCATGCAGCAGAGGAGTGTATGTCAGTATTGGTGGTAGAAATTGGATGGATTTTTCTCAGACTCTACTTAGAGGTATTGCCTAGACTGTTTTTTTTAAGATGCAGATCCATCACCAGTGCAATGCACCCTTGGTACATCTGCAAGACAGAGCTGCAGCATTGTTTTTGACCTTGATGTAATCAGGATTTTGTCATTGAGGTGAGAATTATCAGCATTGCCTAGCTTCTTTCATTTGTCAGGCCAAAATGCCTCCTAACATCCATGGAAATATTTCCTCCCTTCCCCCCTCCTTTACATGACTGCTTAATTATATCCTTAGTTAATATTTTTTTTGACTATCTGTAAGTGCCATAAGCTGTTTCTAGGTAGACTGCTTGCTCTTTCGTCTTCACAACACTTTCACAGGCATTAACATTTTCTCTCAGGAAACATTAAAAAAAAAAGGTGCCCAAATTGTATAAAATAAATTAATCAGGACAACTAAGCTAAAGAAATTTAAGAAAGAATTAAAAAAAATTACCTTCAAGAACACTTTCCAAAAATTCCTTTCTTGACTGAGGAAATCATTGATGTTTCCTTTCTGTACTGGAAGATTTAAAAGGCAAATACAACCACAGTAAACTTTAATAGTATAGACTGTAAAGCTGAATATACTGCACAGCCATCACTATGTTAATGGTATCTTGAGATTTTAGTTTAAATAGTCTAAGAAAATTGACATTGCATACTTATTAGCAGATTGCTCAAATGATTTATAACTTCAGACATCCCTGCAGTACTGCTGAAAATATTTCCGGGCGTTTCACTGGGCAGAACAGCATAAAATGACACAAAGTGCTCCTCTTGTTTACTTACACTTCTTGCAGTGTTGAGTAATCTTTTCATTCTGACACCAGATCTCCCTTTTTGCCCCTAAGACTCTTCTACAAAATTTTTTGAATATGCTTATCTGAGGGAGAAAAAGGGAGAAAAGGCATCAATATAATCAGTTCAGATTTTGAAAATACGCTTGCTAGTCTTCCTTTTCACATTAAAAAACCCCGTTGTTTTAGGCACAGTATTTTTGTAAGGTCTCAAAAACTAAGACCTACCAGGCTCAAGACCTACTGACAAGACACTCTCACAGTGCAAAAATAATGCTGAAAATTTTTATCAGGACTGAAGTGGAGTTGGAATATTGATTTAAATTAGTCAGGCCTGGCTACGTATTGGGGAATCTATGCTTGCATAAACTTTTTTTTTTTATGCCAGTGCTTTTGGATTCTTAGATAAAAGAGTATAAAGTGGGAATTCTCCACTTGATGCAATTTCACTATACAGTGATTCCCATCAATGTATAATTAAAAGTGGATTTCCTTTTCCCTGTTTGGCTGAGATGGGGGAGGGCCTGCATAAACCTGGTTGATGTGAAGTGAACAAAGAGAACTTTCATGAGTTCTCCTGCAAACAGTCTATCAGTTACAATTCCTAGTGTTCACACTGCTGCACTGTTCAAAAGGAGCTCTAAAAAAAAGTCAAGCAGGGGGTCCAAGAAAAATTCAACCCGCATGCCAACTAAGGGAAAGAAAGAGAAGGCAGGAAAAAAAACCTAGCTTTTGTTGTAAAAAGAACTAATGAAGCTGCTCTTAGAACTGTCCATGGTGACACAACAAGCCTGTGCACCCACACACATTGTGAGAATGCCAGTCACCCACGGTAATGAGAAAAGGAAACACTGTGGGCAAAGGAAATATATGAATACATTGCTTTTATGGTTTAACTGTAGGGAATCGCAACGCTGGCCCACAATATCTTGTGCCAACTGCCAAAAGTGGTAAAGTAATACATAAGGTTGTCTACTTATATTTTTCTTACAGACAAGATGGACTGGTGGGGGGTAAAATCCCATTATCATTATAAATTGCTAATTAAATAATTATCAATTAGATGGGCAGACAGAACTCATTCCAATGAATTCCTTAGAGGGCTTTCAGTAAAGAAAAACAGTAATTCTGATTATTTTTTTATCCATACTTCCTGCCTAGGGGCTCTAAATAGAGATGATATATGGCGTATCCCATGTTAGACTTTCACACAGTATATCCCATATTAGAGCTCAGGGACAAACACTGAACTTTGGAGCATATATAGATCTTTTTTCAGTTTTTCAGATAAATGGCCTTAATTTCGTGATATTAATTAGAAACCCAGGGTTATTTCCTAAGGAATAAAAAGAACACTTTCCAGACTTTTACATGGCTTTGAAAAACCCCTTTTTTCCAAGTAACTGACAATTTTTCTAATATCTCACTGCATTTTCTCTTCCCTTCTTTGCATAATCCAGAATTTTCTTTGAAATAAAAGATTACAATATGTAATACAGATAAACATCCAGATGTTAGGCATGACTGAACACAGAGCATGGAGTTTTTTAATGAACTTTTCTCTATTCATTAACACCAAAACCAATGCAAAATTAAACCCTATGCCTGGTAGGTTTTAGCTGTCAAGTTTTCAGATCAGACCCTTGGGCAAAACTATTCTTGTCACAGTACTGAGCCACAGAAACAATCCTGTCCCACCCTGTACCCCCTGACATCTTTCCTGAGGGGAGGGGTTGCATTTGCTTTAATAAAACTTACTCAGCTATAACCCATCATTACTTGCATATGTGTGCAGAGCAGTTGTACCCACACTCTTTTTGTCCTATGCAAGTTTTCCAAGGCAATTTAGAAACTATAACAATGTGCAACTGCTGTCTAAGAAAACCTCAGTTGTCTTTGGAAGGAATATTTTCTAGGAACAGGAGTTCTGCAGACTGAAGAGTCACACTAATGTTTGGGACAGAGTTTTCATTGCCGGCAAACACCAACAAAAAAAGTAAGCAACGGAAATGGTAACATGAAAGATGGACTTTTAATTCCAAAGCCAGGAACATTTAAATATGAATGGGGCTTGGTGCAGTCCTCTATCTTTTGTCAGGAAATATGAAGCTCTGGAACTCCTTTTGTTGCCTTCTTTGTTAACTGTATGAGGCTGAAAGGAGTTAGATGGCTTGTTTCATTTTCAAGTCCCATCACAATAAGGCTCTCAAAAAAAAAAAAAAAAAAAAGCCCAGTGATAAATACATGGAACTGCTGAAGGGTTCATAAAGGAGAGAAAACTTTCTTTGCAGAGTTGCCTGTCACTGGATGAGTTACCAGGGACAATAATCATTAAAAACAAACAGCAAGTTACATTTTTAAGGTTTAGAAAGGGGAACAGAGTTAATGTATAAAATGAAAATATTATTATAGGGAAATGTTTGAGAACAAAACCAAGTGATATAAATCACCTTTAGAGATAACATCTTTCCCTTCCTATTTTGCTATTTTTTTGGCATTAGTTTCTGGGAGATCACAGAATCCCAAGGGAAGTTCCTCATGGTAATGTTCTCTAATGTGATTTACTTTGAGGAATACTTAATGGAGAAAGGTGCCTACTACATTTTGTTATTGAGTTTTTGTTCATGGTTCAGGATTGATCCACTTGAGTCTTTCAGCAGGGAGTAGTTTTCCAGCGTGGCACAGCAGGACTCCAAATCAATAAGGTTAATAGATGTGGTGGCCACACAGTCAGAGGTGATGTGCCTGGCATTTTCCGTGCCAATGAAGAAAATTTCTGATGACGAGATGTCATTTTTGTGCCGGCAGTAATGTCACCCTGATTACCTAGAGCACATAGCCAGTTAGTAAGTTAGCAAGACTGTAAATGGCCCATTAATCTGAATTATCTTTACAAGAACTGTTTCAAAAATTTTTTGCTTGTGCCCAAATTACTGGCATCTCTATAATTCTTGAAATGCCAACAGCGGATTTGCTGTACAAAAATAAAATTGTTGTGCAAAAATGACTAAATGACAATGATGAGCCTGGAACTTCACTGTATATTTTTAAACTCTGAACACCACAATATAAAACCTACAAATTGCCAGTTTAAAAAGAAAAAAAGTTGCAAATTATTTTAAAATCAAAGTATATGAGCGGAGGAGAGAAATGCAATGCAAAAATGCAAAATACCACTGGAAAAAAAAGAAATAATGTTGATGTCAAATCTGCTGATGTAATGAGAGTGCCATGTGTTGGTCTTCCTGCAATTCTAATTTTCTCTGACTTTTTAAAATATGCAAACTCTTAACAGTGCCTCCCAGAGCATTAATGGGTACACATTCCCGGATGGCTTGCATTGTGAACAAAGTCTTGGACTGAAATGGAAAGAGAAATCTGTTTAATATTCCAATATCTGTATGTCAGGGAGGTGTAATTCAGAGGGCCACTGAAAGATTAGCTGAACAGAGTACAATTTGTGGTGACCTTAGTTAACAAATGGCATTAAGGGAAGGATTTCCATAATTAAATCATTAACTAATATGAAATATTGGTTTACCACTTACCAAACCTGCAGATACCCAAAGAGCAGTCCCCACCAGCAACATTAATTTGCATTATGATAACATCATCAAGCCCTATCAGTCATAGAAAACTGAACAAAGTACTGTGTGTATCAAACCACCCCTGCCTCAAGAGTTCACAGATAAAATTTTGAAGAAAAATAGTGGCACAGGTGCAGAGGAAGTTTGTGCAAACAGACTGGATAAAGTGGTGGTTTGTGCTGAGGCTCCTTCCACACTGGGTTCCTTCCACTCTCTCTACTGCTTGGTAACTTGTTTGGAACAAATCAACTCTACTTCAGCTTTTCCTAGCTATCCTTACAGTGCTTCTAGATAGCTGCTTACTTGAAGAGCTAAATTCTATTGCAATTTACATCAACAACTCTCCTTTGCTAACAGCAAGAGTTTGGATTTTTTCTTGGTTTTTTTTTGGCTGGTCTTTATCAGTGTTGCCCAAGGGAAAGTTAAGTATGCACCACAGAAGCAATACAACACATTAAACGATGATTTTACTTATATTGCAATATGCTCATTAAACATGCTAAATAGTGGAGTGTATTAACTTGCCTTGAAAATGTGGAAGGACTGGAAAAGGCAAGATTAAAAAAAATTTACACTGAAATGATCCTCCTAATTGAGTTGTAATCAGCTAGTATTGATCATTAGTCCTTTCTTTTATCAGCATGATGAAGATAATGATGATAATGGTGACGATGATGCAATGTGCAGCATTCAGATCAGAAGGAAAGGATAAAAATTGTTTAAACATTTGCCAATAATTCTTTCTTGAAGGTGCTGTAGGCTGCACAACATCTTATATTACTTTCCAATTAATGACAGAGCTAGAAAAAAGTTGAATAAGAAAAAATTCCTTTTTTGGGGGGGGGAGGGGTGAGGGGTGTAGTTTTCCACATCTACTTTTAAAGAATTGGTCCACTTGGTGCTAAAATGGAAAGGAGCGGTATTTTGGAGAAATGCTTTAAATATATGTTCTTTTCTACCTTAGTCTTTCAGCAGGAAGGCAGTTCTTTTGCCAGTTAAACATTCAAAAATCATGTCTCATTTGAATAAATTAACATATTTTGTGGCAAAAATTAATTCCAAGGAAGGAACAATAAATAGGAAAGCAATTTAAATTGTGTATTTTACAGGGGAGGGAGGAAAAAAAGAAAACCCAACATTGTCATGCGTATGACAGCTCAGCTAATTTGATGGGCTTTGATGTTAATTTAGGGTTTACTTTAATTTCAAAACATATTTTTTCACTTAATAAGGGAAACAAAAGAAACTTTCAACCAGTTTGTTATCTGGGAATGTTTTGGCTTCTCAAATGTGAGAACATGATTGTTTTTATTTCCAGGAGGAGATAATAACACTGAAGCAATAAAAAAGAGTCAAGGCAGCTTGCACAGCACAGGAAGTTCACAGCCAGAGACTTAATTTCCCACACAATGTACTGTGCAATGGGCCCATTAACATAGATGAATAGGCTCTTTAAAGGGTTTTTTTCCAGATATGCAGCTGCCGCTGAATGGTGCTATGTTAATAAGGTACTCACATGCCTATTCTTCAGGTACTCTGGCATTCTCTACCTAGGTAATCTCCATATAGGAAAAGCTATTAGGGGTTGTATCTCCTACCACACCTTCAATTATTTTAACACCTGCACTGATAATCCAGGAAAGGTAAACTGGTAGGGGGCCGAGGGTCTAAGTCCATCCTCTTCCCCCCACCAGCCCCCCCCCAAGTCACATCTCGGGGGGAGGGGCTGAGAGAGAGGGGGGAAGAAAAAAAGTAAAGTCACTTTTATTACACATCAGTGGGAACATTCTGAAAAAGCTTTCATGCCTAGGAAATTGTTATTTCTTCAAACAACTGACAGCCTGCAGAGGAAACTCTAATGGAAATCCAGCTCATGCATTGTTATGCATGGCCCTCATGTAGATACATGGGGGTGGATTAAGTTAGCTTCCAAAGGGTCTATTGTGTGCAGCATTAATTTGCAGTGCTCTTGATATTTGAGTTTGAAGGTTTTACAACCTTTGTGTTTACTTAGATGCACTATATCCTAGGTTTGTTTATTTCCTTCCACAATCTCTTATTACCCAGTAAATGTTACATTTATCTTTATTAACTTTCAATATGTTGCTGTAAGTCACAGAGAAGGAAATAATTACAGCTTCCTTGAGATGTATTAGTTTTAGAGGAGGTTTTTTGTTTGGTTACTTTTTTCTTTTTTTTATTCTTCTTGGTCAGTTCTGACTTACTCATCTGTTAAACACTGGCCTTCTTTATAAAGCCAGTGGAGTAAAAGCATAAGAACTGCCATGCCATTTATTATATAACTATTAAATTATAAACAAATTTTCCCTTTGTCATATATGTACCAATAAACCAATCAATACTCTTCAAAAATAATCTGACACTGGTGTAATTGCCATAAGAAGAAAAAACACACACACACCACTCTTCTGGATAAGCACAAGCTTTCCACCGTTTCCTCAGAATCCATTACAAATTTGTTTGGTATAATTTACAGTTCTTCTTCTCCAAATATTAAGATGCAAAATACAAATAAGACTTTTCCCATGCTGCCTTAACACGTCGTCTTGTTTTCCTGTAAAGATTCTTATACAGTGTAGACAGACATTTTTGTAAATTCAACTTTCCAGTGAGATTTAAATTCAGAAGATCCTAATGGATTTTTATTTGAACTTGTCAGGGATGTCTAGAAGTGTTAGTTTTTCAACACTGAACTAAGAACTCAAAGTAACTTGTACATTCAAAGGAAGCTATGATCCTAATCTGAACTAAAGGGCTCAATTGAATAAAAATACCTTATGCTCGAGTAACTCAAGTTATGTGTGGCTCCTTCCCATCCCCCTTTATATGGAAGTCAGTCAGTTAGACATTTTGCATTTTAGTAACACAAAAGAGTTTCTTATAGAAAGAAATAAGAGCCTGACTTACAGTAATAAGGGTATGAGTAGTATCAGATGCATAGTTTACTCAAAACCCCAGCACTAAGATAAGACCTCGTACAAGTGCAGAAAGTTTTGAAATTGGGTTTTGATGCTATGTAAAGGATACGAGAAAAGGAGTTACCTTCTTTAGGGCTCACTCATTAGGGGCCCAACAGCAGCAACAGCTGTCTCTAAGACATGCTTGCTTGTTAGGTTGGGTGAATCTATTAATAACCTGTCCCAGACTGAGTAAGAAGTAGTGCAAACCAAATTACAGGAGCCACTGCTCAGCTGCTGAAGTAGAGAAGATCTTAATCCAACCTTTTGGACTCAGGATCTTTTCTAATGTCGTAGGAAACGATAACAGAGGGAATAGAAGGAACTGCATTTCACAGAACTGTTTGAAGTACTGTGGTACTACTGGCATTGTATAAAACAATAGCACAGCTTCCTCTGGAACATGATAAAAGTATGTGAAACCGTGACTGGTTTAGAGAATATAGATCTAGTGCTTCTGTTCTCCTTGTTTTGTAACACAAGGACAAGGAGTGATAAGAGAGATTCAAATTCAAAAGCAGTAAAAGAAAACCCTTTTTTCCCTTGCTTTGGATGTTTAGGCTGTTGATATGCAATACCATGATATTTCAGCAGTCAGTTTAAATCCAACGGATTAAACAGTGGAGTCAGATGTTTGTGAAATACCAAGATCTCCAGCATTACAACAGTTAACTTAAATTACTGGCAAACAAGAAGAAACCTGGAGCTGGAATAGTGTCCTCATTTGCTATCACAAAATTCAGCTGAAGACTCAGACCCTGGCTGCTGCCAGAGATGTGGTGCTGCAATATATAGACCACTTCCCTGGTAAAATTTAGCAATTCTCACCTTGCAGCATTCCTAATAATATCCCTCACACCTTTAATCATCATTGGGTTTGATTCACAGATTTTTAATTTTTTTTTAAAACCAAAACTACAAGAACTAGAGAACAGGAGGGGATTTTGTTTTGTTTGGTTGGTTTTAAGTGGTAGATAATTCCCAAGTTTTTCCAAAAAAAGAGCAAGGAACAGAGTAAACATCACAATGCTCATTTTGCTTTCTTTAAAAACTGGTAAAGCTCTTATGGTCATAGCATCCATGGAAGATTCCCACTGAATACCTCCCACAAGTTATCAAAGACACTATTATTAAAACAAATTATATCCCTATAAACCAGCAACACCCATCTCGCCACTAAAAGGCAGAGTGGAGACCAAGAGTTACTGCTACAATCAGGCAGATATTGCTGACTTTCATTCATTACTTTTGCAACTGTGAAAATATTTTCGATCCCTGATCTCGTTTCTAAAATTACAGATGTTATTTGGTGGGTCTATTGACAATGAAGTCTTTACAGGCACACGAAACTGCTGCCTATCTGTATATTTTTTTGAACATTAACATACATTCTATGTGTATGTATTTCTGTAGCAACACAGCTATGTATTTAATATATGAGGTATGAACTTGACCTACTGCATGTTAATTCGGTGCGGTTTTTTACAACCTCCCCATACTCCACAAGAGGCATTGTACACAAAGAGTATGTTATACACCTGAACTGGACTCCTCTATTTTTTATCTATGCTTTCCTTAAGCAATCATTCCAAGAAACACACCATCTGAAATGTGGCATTGAAAGCTCAGAGTATTAAAGAAGAGAGGTATGTCTTTGCTTCAAAGTCTGCATGGTGCTTCTATTGACTAGGTCTTCACCAAGCTCTTCCCAAGCCAGGGAAGGGTAATTTGCACCAGGGCCTGCAGTCAGTCAGGCCTACCTGTTCTTAAATGATGTATCTGTTCACTGCACTTATAGCATCATGAGGAGCTACAGGCCGGACCAGCCCAGCCCTCTCATCACTGAAATTGTCTGAGAACTTACAGAAATGTCAGTGCCTCCACTTTCTCACCTCTCTGGAGCCAATCAGGAATAGACAAAATGAAAAACATTTACCACTTTGCACACTCTTTAAAGACAAGAAATAGTCTACCCTGGAATCTGCTTCTGACTCATAAAATATTGAACAGATACCTGGAGTTAACTGTGCTAGGCAGGAGATGAAACTTGGCAGTTCCCTGTTCAGGAAATGAGCAGGTAGCACAAGCCTTCAGAACAGGTTACCCTTCCAGGGTCTCTAAGTGTGACCAGCTGACCTGTGGAAAACAGAAAGAGCAGTTAGAGGAACTGTATGTCAGAAGATGATGAAGATAAGTTAAGGTACACAATCTGTACAGATGAGATGCTAAAAGACACTCTTCAGGCTGAGGAGTGGTCAATCAGAGGTTTGTTACTAGACCAGGAAAATCACAGGCACTCTCCAGAGAGTAAAAAAATATGATTGGAGAAGATAGAGTCAAGTGGAAGAACAAGTTTAATAAGGGAAGTGTTGTAAGGAATAAGTAATCTTAGAGAGAGAAGCAGAGAAAATAAGGTCTCAAACTAGAGGAAACAAGTAGAGAGTAGTATCTGCACAAAGTAGAGCACAATTTGTGGGAACGGGGTGCATGGATGACAGTGAAGAAAAAATGGGATGCAGTAAAAGGATGCCTACCTCATTTGTAGAATGGTACTACTCTGCCAAGAGAAAGGAAAACTTATTTTCTTCAGTCTGCTGTGAAATATAAAAAAAAGCAAGTTATCCTCTGTCTCTGATTCTTCTGTGTTCATACGCTCATTTCTCAGGGTCATGAGCACCTTGTTAACAAGGATACATCATCTTGGAAGCCTCTCAGGCACTGACCTGTTGAGCACAAGCCTCTTCTGGGTGCATCATGTTGGAATCACTCATCCTGAAAGCCGGGACTATTTGTGATTTCACCAAACTGAAAAGTGGGAGGTTAACATTGTTGAGAACAGCCAAGCAAGGGGACCCCTAGGAGGACCTGCTGCTCACCATTGATGTCAAGGTTGTCACGCACTCTGCTTTATTTGGAGTCTGGATACTACAACTCACAAAAAAAAAGACCTGACTCTTTTTCCCTGGGTGCTAGTGATCACTGCTCTGAAGGCCTGAGAATTGCTGGCAGGTATGACTACGGGTTTAACTACAGTCCTCCAATTTTCGTAATGGTGCACCCCAAATCACTATTTAGTCAGATGGGAAGGAGATGGGACCGTGAATCCCTAGTTATTTCTAGTGGCTAAAGAATGAATAGCACATCTGCTGCCTTTCCTGGTACAGTGCAGAGTCCTCCTCCCTTCCATAAAGGCTGGGCTGATGTGAAGCTCTGCTTGTATAGCATGGGACTGACAAATCACCCCAATTATAGATTATTGGTTGTTTAATGGAAAGTTGCCTTTACCGGGCAATACTGAAGTTAATTACTATCAAAAGCTTGTTTGCTGCTCATTTTTGCACCCTGAAAATTGGGACCGTGCCTGTTTCCTAAGTCAGGACTGCTTACGCACACAGGCCAGGACCACTTGTCTTAAAATGAAAGCTCATTTCCCTATCACTGTACTACTTATAATGGAATATTGACTCCAATTAACCTTGTTTTCTAATTGTACCTGACACAGCAAAGGCCCCTGGTGAGAGACAGTCCCAGCTCCATGCGCATTAAAATACATGGGCAAAATTCATACAAAATCCTTGCATAAGAAGAGGAAGCCCCATTCTCTTCCCTACTGAAGAATACTTGAATAACTTGATTTCCTTGGGACTAATGAAAATTACAGGATCATAGGTGGTTTTTTACTTTATTCCTCTGTAAATACAGACTGATTCATTAACAGGAGAAGCAACAGAGTGATCCCAGCAGCCTGCATCTTTAACACCAGAGTCTGCATCTCTATCACTCTGCTGCTCCTGGAGGCAGCTCTTAACTTCGAGCTCCAGCCTCAAAGACAACCAGCCTCGCTGCTGCTGAGCACTGTGATTTTTTTGCAGCAACAAGGCAGCTTGTTCATAATACCACAGAGCAGGGGCAGAGCCTGCAAGAAGCTGAGGTAATAATTTTTACATTAAATATCTGGCAAAGGTGTGGGCTATGGATGGAGAGAAGAGACACGGAGGGAGGAGCTGTGGAAAACGACAGCGGAAAACGAAGAAACAGTCTTTTAAAATAAATCCACCAGAAGGTGCGATATTGCAGCAAGACTGGAGACAGAGCAGGGAAGGCAGGAAGGCTGCACATCTGCATTCTGCACATTTCATTCTAATGTAGTTCTTTGCCTTTATTTTTTTGTTGTTGTCTTTCAGGCTGGCTGCAAAATTTTGCAAGGCTCCCACTGCCAAAGCCAACCAAAAAGACAGGGTACTGCGATGGTGCTTCTCATCTCAATGGATTATTTCTTTCTCTGTTTTGCTTTTCTGAGATGGGCTGCTAAGGAAAGAAAGCCCCATGTATTTTCCAGCGATGACAAGTGAATTAGTTCTTTTGCTTTAAAAAAAACAAACCACAAACCCTCATTTTCATATTTCCATATTTAATTTTTGCACTTGCATGTACGTTTCTGTTATCTTCCAGCCACATGTTGCTATTTGTCTCTGTAGTGGAGGATTTTTTTTTCCTCTTTTTTATTTTTTTTGACTGTGGGCTATGTGAAGCCTGACTTGCATGTAAAAGATCCACAGGGGAAAAAACCCCCTCTGGTCCTCACTAAACTAAAGAGAGCTGGCATGCCACGTGCTTTGTAAGAACACTCCACACTCACCACCATCTCAGGCTACAGACCAGCATCGTGGAGCCAGGGTAAAGTCTCAGAGAAGATCAACAAGCATGGGTGAGGGGGAATGATGGGAGGCTGAAAAAAATTAGCCACCACCAGCCTTTCCAAAAGTTGGCCAGATTTGGCCAACTAAACACTGTTTAATGCTCAGCCAGCCACTATGCAACTTCCACAGATTACAACTGCCAAAATTTGGGTAGAAGGAGAGCTCTGAGATTTATGAGACCATTCCAGGCAATCTCACTGCATTTAGACTGTTACATTAGTCACCCTTCTATCTGACTTTCAATGAGATTCAGGCTCTTAAGATATTTGGGTGCTTTTGAAAAGGTTACATGCAATCACAAGCAGGCAGCCAAGACTCCTGTGAGACAATTTGTTACGATGCATCTTAACTCTGCGGCAGCAGCACTTGGACAGACATAACTTCTGTTATGCTTGCTGGCAGACAAGATTTCAGACAGACTCTGGTTATGATTTAGTTTTGGTCTACATGTTTAGGCCTCAGTCAAATTCTTTCTGCAGCCAACATAGGAACTGCCTTCAACCAGAGAGAGTAAATGCAGTATTTCAGTCATTTCATCAGTGGACCACAGCTACTCATGGTCTGCTCTGATCTGCTCCCAGACTGCAGACAGCTCTGGTTTGTCCACATAACCTCTATGCAATGAATTTGTTCTGCAAGTTTCTCCTACGCAGAGGGGACATACCTTCCACTCTGGTGTCTCACTGGTGCTTCTGTTGCCATCATGGGGCTGCCAAACCCCCCAGCATTCCTGCTCTCCAACAGACACACTCTGCCGCTGCAGCAAGAAAGAATGATTATTACAAGGCTTTTTCTTCCCTGATGACAGAGTTGGAAAGTGATACTCAAGAAATACGACAGTGTGTGGTATCTAATCTCCCTGTATTGATATCTCTGCCATCTTACTCAGTTTTCTGTATTTCTATATTTACAAGCCTTCCTCTATGGCACCAAGATGCCAGACAGCTATGGTTCCCAATGCTTGTGAAATGATTGTTGATAATTTATGAAGAAGATGTTATGTTGTATGGGAATGGCCAGGTTTTGCTTAAAACAGTTACAAGTAAAACAACCGTGAAAGATGCTGGGAAAGTAGTTAGGGAAAAATTAATGCGATCCCATGCAGTTTCTTTGACTTGTAAATGTGAATCTACTTGCAATTAATATTGAATTTCCACTATAAATATGATAAAGTCACTAGATGACTATTTCTATTGAGTACCATTAGTAATGGGAAGGAAAAAAAGAGGCTTGTTTTTTTCTTTTTTTTTTTCTTTGGTGTGCATGCAATTTGTTAGTTTAAAGGTTTAACTAACGAAATTCCTATAAAAATTCTGAAATTCAGCCAAAGACATCATGGTATTAGACACTTTTCTCCTGCATCTTTATTCATGTCTTATGGCAAAAGTAGCATTTTTCTTCTGGAGCAGTTAACATAAAAGGTCTTGGTTAAGAGAAGCTTTTCTCTTGGAAAAGATAATCTGCCTTCAAAGTTATAAGTTAAACAATTGAGTGGTCTAATTGATTGAACATGTACAAATACTTCATAATTAAATTTGTGCCAAACTATGTGAAAAAGATTTATGTTCCGCTTCCCCAAACTGTTTCTCCCTCTTTTTTTTGTGCGTGCATGTGGGAACTGAATCTTTGGGAACTCCTTCCAGTCGATGCATCATTGAGGTGGTTAAACACGTTGCATTATGGCAGTCTGTCACATCGGTGTTTCACACTGAAATACTGGACATGACACATCACTGGAAAAGGAAGTCAGACTATCCAAAATCCAGAGTTATGTTTCTTTTGAAACTTCAGATTCTCAAGACAGAATTTTCACCTACTTAAACTTTTTTGCTGCCATTTGCATTAAGAAACTATAATACAGCTTTTTTAATATTACCAATAAATTCTGTGAAAATAATAGCATCTTTAATGGTCCTGCCTGTGAGAGGAAGCAGCCAATGCTCTGTAAATACCCATATTTATTCTGGTGAACTTCTCTAAAGTAGAAGGACAACACAGGACAAAATCCAACTTGCCAGCAAACAAAATGCAATGCATGCCCATATGTTTATGCAACAACGTCTCGAATACAAGAAGTCCTAAAGCCTTCAAGCTTTCACTAGCGTAAGAAATCTCTCCTGATGCCTTGATGTTGATGGAAATTTAGCCTATGAACAAGCTTCTTGAGACAACGTTTCTTTCAACAGGCACATGATCTAATAATCAGGTGAAGACTTACAGAAGTTTCAGGGCTGTATCGTGTATTTCCAAAGAGTAGCAAGTCCATTGAAATACAAAGCTTAACTTCTAGGGTTGTACAGAATATACTGCATTCTGATGGCATCACCAGCAAGGGAGGCAAAAAGAAATTTTGGATTTTGTAAAATAACAGTTTTTCTCTGCCTACCAAAACTTCTACCATTTTTTGCAACTTTACCTATTTTCATAAGCTAACCAGCCACACTGGTCAAACAAGAGTCCACTGACCATATACAAGATTGAACATAATCATCTTCAACTTTGACGAGAGACTATCAGAATATGTTCACGGTGATTTCATCACAAAAATAAACGCCAAGATTATGAACAATTGCTTTGATATTGTAGTGCAAAAGGATTAGAAATAGGACCTGGAAATTCTAGGGTTCTAGCTTTAATCAGCGTACAATAACGTGCATGAGTAATTAATATGGAAACAAGGGTGAAGATGGGTTGCCACAGTTTGGAGGAAAAAGTCTGCCATCTGGACAATATTGCCTGTTTAAGATTATATGCAAGTCTCAGTTATTTAGTGTTTGTAACAATGGAGGATATGCAGTATATTAAGTCTAACAATAAAAAGACAATGTTTGTAACCCCTGATAATATCAGACAATGCTTGAAAAAAGTGATGTTAGCTTTTATTATATGTATAGCATGTATTTTTTCTATTATTTTTATCTGAAGCTTTTTCAGAGCTGAATTAATGATTTTTAAGAACTTTGGGGTTAACAACAGCATGCTTTACAGAGCTCTTGTGCAAAGAATGAGAAGTATTAAAATAATCTTCAGTGGGTTCTAAAGAATATATGCTGCTGGAATACCCCATGGCATCCTAGATCTGAATCTCATGACAGTTCACCCTATCCTTCCTTCTATCTCAGAATCATCTGCAAACGACTCTCCGTCACCATCAACAGTTTTCTTGTGATAAAGTCCTGCCTCTTACAATGTCCACCTCAGATCTCCTGAGTTTATACTGTGCATTCAAGGACTCATGCAGTCCTTTAAAATTTACACAGCTGTGGCAAACAAATTCAAAATTAACCACCTGACCTTCCTCAAAATGCTCAAAGAGCTCAAATTCCTTATTGCAGACAAAAGAGTCAAACACATTTGAAGGCTCTAGGGCCACGATATATTTTTTAGCTATAAGGCATAAAGATCCCCTCCCTCTACTTTTTCAGAGGACTCCATTTCACTAGTGCCTTTTTATTTGCTTTCGACATCCTACCCCATCTTCCATCTCCATGAAGAAGCCAACGAGCAAAGGGTGGTCACATTTATCCAGAAGGGAAAGAGATGATAAATTAATACCACATTCACAGCTGAGAGCAAGTCTCAGACTTTGATCTGGGCAGAATACTGACCGCAATCTTTTGTGAGCTCCCATGAAATCACATATACCTCTTGTATCCTTCTAACTCAACTCTAATTGCCAATCCAATATAGGATAAGGCATAAACCTTTATAATATTAGGCTTTCTATTCTGATTTACAATTCATTATTGCAATATATACCTTCATTACCTTCTCCCTATCTCAGGATTCATGTAGCACAAATGAAACATCTGGGGAAAACTTCCTTTGTTTACAAAAAATTATGTTCAAGATGGATGATAAAGTGGAGAGCAGAAAGACAAACACCCTTGGAGTGCACCAGGGAGCAGCTCTAGGGCTGCTCTGGGCATGTACCTCTCCACAGAAGATGAGGAGAGGCTGGAAGGTGCTCACTATAGATCCTTGTCAGCTTAGACATGTTCCATGTAAGCTGAAATACAGCAAATTCATACAATGGGGCTTCATCCTTCAGCAGGGACACAGTCCTTGTCCAACTCTCATCAGGTCAGTAAAATAGCACTGGTTTCTTTGCCAAGTTGCCCTATAAGGCCACAGCAGAGTCTGGATTTACCCATTACCACAGGGCTTAATGATCTTAAGCACACTGACTTACACCTACAATTGCAATTTCCATCTGATTAAGCACTGAAAAATGCAGAAGGCTATGTACATGTATACAACACTGGTGAAAGGATCAACTCTGAGCCATGGCATGCAGTATATAATGCTTGTTCAATACTTAACTCATGATTATTTACTGAGGTATTCAGAAAGGGGCATATTACTAGAAACCTACAGAACAAAAAAACCCTGTTCTGTTAAAAAAAAAGTAATTGAAATAATAAACTCTTAGGAAATCAATCATTGAAGTGATCTCAAGAAGCCACTTTGGCTACCCATACCAAAGGCTCACCAAAGTCACGATTGTGCAAATAAGTACTCAGTAATGGGAGAAATGGGTTCAAAGCTTTGCTTTTGACCTTAACCTAAAGCAAAATAAATGCAAAGTTCACAGACATGAATTCACAAATTATTTTTACCATTGTGGCATAGCTGGCCATGGTATATCCAAATGATCATCCCCTAGTCTAGAAGTTTATCGAAACTGGGCATCACAGTCATTAAGATATTCAGTAAAAGTGAAAGGTAGGGTATGGATGTAGAACAATACTACCATTTTTAAATTACTAAAATAGAGCTTTGAGTTATAATAAGAACCAGAGCTAAAAGTTGAATGCCAGCTTTTTTTTGTTTTGTTTTAAGCTTTCATGTTGACCTCTGCTCTATACAAACTTAAATCTGTTTCACATCAGAAGCTGCAGGGACAGGAGAGTACATGGGAAAAGAACATGCCTGTGAGTTTAGAGAGGACTGGCTAAATTTTTTGAGCTCCAGTGGGACTGGTGACATAACTAAAAAGCAACAAACAGCAGGTGAGAGGAAGGATTTAAATATAAATAAGGACACTTTGAAGCCATAGGTTTTTATTGATCACATTCACATTTACAAATCAAAGTCTCTGTTTTTTAGAAAAATATGTAACTAAGAAAGAAACCAAAAGCCATAAAATACCAAGTGGGGTAATAAAAGACATAAGAGAAGAGTAAAGGCATGGAATCATGTTGATAAATATTCCCTAGCCTTAAAAAAAAAAAAAATCAACTAAATACTCTGTTTTCTTTAATTAAAAATCACTGAATTATTTAAAGATATCTGACTAAATTAAATATTGAAGACACATCAAGATCTGCCTAGTGGTGTGAATTAGTGGTTTATATACTTATTAAGATCTACCTATTTGGACCTGAATTCAACCTTCAGTTAAAAAAAAGTTATTAGAAATTCGGTCCCACAAACAACTCAGCACATACACAGTCCATGCTTTAAAATGGTCAAATATTCTAATTGACACAGTCCATCCATTAGTAAAAGACCAGAACTTATTTTCTTTTTTCAGTAGTCCATGTATACAAAGAAACTCTGGCCATTTAAGCGGCCGTGGTTTAACAGATAGCATTTGCCATCCTACTAAAGGTGCTGTTCACGCTCTTACCATGGGATCAGAGTTCAAATAGCAGCACATTCAATCTGGAAAAAAGTGGTGGTTGCAGATAACAATCTGAAAAGCTGAAACCACTGAAACATGATGGTTTGCAGTTAGAAAATATTTGTGTGTTTTACCAGAATGTAACCCATTACACTGCCGACTGGGAGAAATAAAAATCCAGTGGGAAGACACAAAATTAGATCAGAGCTCTCTCAAATGAAAAGAAATCCAGTCTTGCTGAACTGAAATGCGATCATTCAGATGGCATTCCTATCAGCTCATTCGTTTAAAACTCAATTTAATGCTATGTTAGAAACTTTACCTTAACAAATGCTAATGCATATGTGCAGGAACAGGCCCATTAGCAGGTCTGAACAAACCGTCCTCCACGGGAAACCCACAACCACACATTGCGAACGGAGGCACAGATTCACTCCACCAGCTTTAGGCAGATAGCTGAGGTACTGAAAACTATAAAAGGTATCTTACCAGTTTGTGCAAGTCATGCATTCAGCCTGGTTGTCCTTGACAGTGACCAGAAGTGGATGCCTGGGAATTAACACAAAGAATGAGCAAACATTTAGTGATACTTACCCAGGAAACCCTGCCAACCTCCAAAATTTTCCATCTTAGACATTTCAGTCATTGCTGGATTTCTCTTCTGTGACCTTCTTCAGTTGCCCATTGAACACCCAGAAAAGATCAATACCTGCAGCACGCAGGCTCATGGCAGGCAATGCTCAGCTACACTTTGCATTCTCACCTTTTGGATGTCTTCGCATTACCTTTTAGGGAGGCTGAAGAATATGGCCTGTGTAGCTGTTCCTCCTGTAAAGGATGCCAAGTCAGGACTCCAGGTGTCCAAGGCTGCTTCCCTGCTCCATGGAGGGTGTTCACACACCTTCACCTTGTATTTCAGCGTTCCCCTTGTACAGGCTGAATCATTCTCCAAATATTTCTGTTTTTTTCCTAGAGGAAAGAGGGAGTCTTGATGACTGACTAATTTACATACCAGGTTGGTATTTTAAAGGAGACAGTTAAATAAAATTTTACTAAATGTATCCGGTGGAGATCTGAGTGTTTCTGTTTAGTGGGACTGAGAAATTCCTGATATTAATGGCTGCTATTTGACAAGAGTTCCTTTTCATTACATGAAATGAGAAAACAAAGACAGTTCATAATGAAGATAGTGAAAGTTATAACAAGGCCAATACAGGCTGAATCCTACAGGTGCACATGGGGAAAGTAATGTATGAAAACATAACATCAAAGAAAGATAAGCAGGGAATGGAGAGCAAGGAAATGTAATGAGCCGAGTCAGACTGGACCCTAAGATAATTGGTTAAGGATTACAGTGCCTGGGAAATGCTATCCTATAGCAGAAGTAGAAAATGGATCGAAAGGAATGGGACCCAGACAATCTGTAAACATGTTATAAGGACCAGAATAATTTCCCACATCTTTCGGGTGAAGAGGCTGAGGCTCCAAACAGTGCTAGCAGTGACTGTCTCACCTGGAACAGCTCAACATGATCTGGGACCAGACTCAGCCCATTATTTGCCCAGAAACTTATTCTAAATGTTTTTCATATTAACTCTGGGGCTAGAGAGAATTTAATAACCTGTCAGTGTGAAATTATTAACTTTCTTAATGGCAAAGGCATGGAGTGGGGTTTGTGGCCCAGGATAAGTTCTTGCTGTTTGTGTAGTGTTAAATAAGTCAGTTGATCAATGGTGCTCTGATGATTTATTAACGTCATGCTGCCAATGGGAACTTATGCTGAAGCTTAAGATGGATCAAACTTAATTTTAAAATACTGAAGTGAATATTGTATCTTTCAAGGACTTACAGAACTGATTGTATATTTATCATACATTAACACAGAAAGCAAAATGTGTCTGAATAATAAGGAATGTATCTCTTTCATGAGTTCAAAGCACTGCCAACAGCACTAATAGTAAATTGTTTTTATCATGTTTTCTTGCAAATTCCACAAAAATGGAATAATAATAATATCCCAGTGTCATAGGCAATTCCTATGTTGTGTAATAAGCACCTTTGTTTTCAAACAGAGAAAAAACCCAACCCTAAATGTAATTTCACTTGGATATGGGTATATTGCTTTCACATTTCAATGAAACAATCCAAATGGCCTGAAGTCCTCAGTGAAAAAAATTTAGGTATTTTTAAAATAGCTGGAACAAAATACTGCAAAAATCTATTTTTTTTCTCATGAAAGATTCACAATGTCCCACTGCCTTAGTTACTGTCATTATTTCTAAAATTTGATTCATGATCTGTGCCTCATTTAGGGTGACACCATACCTGCCTGGTACAGATTTATTTAGCAAGTGCCTACTAAACCAAGAGATGATGTTGTTTTCTTTCCCTTTATATATACATAAACAAGGTGCATGGCAGGGGGAACAGGTTCATAAACAATTACCAGGCACTGAAAACCATACGGGAGACTAAGCAGAGCTTATATTAAGAGGATTTGGTTATTTGCACTGCCATCAACTTTGGTGTATTTTTACAGTTCAGATCTGCATCTTGAAGATACATGTGTATATATAAAAGCATCCTAGAGCCATAGTAAAATATTTATTGCTATACTTTGGACTTATTCAGGCTCTCATCTGAGCTGTGAACTGTTTAATAAAGACAGCAAACTTACCTTGCCCAGTTCACTTTTTAAGAACCTGTACTACAGACAGATTGAGCATCTTCTGAAGCTACCAGAAAGATCTTCTTACACTGAAGGGAGAAAAAATAAATAAATAAATGCACAGTTGAATCTTAAGCTTACATTCACAGTGGCAATATACTGCAGACCAGCAGAAGTAGATCTGCAGAGAAAAACAGTTGAGA
Organism: Hypotaenidia okinawae; assembly: GCA_027925045.1. Lineage (NCBI taxonomy): Eukaryota > Metazoa > Chordata > Aves > Gruiformes > Rallidae > Hypotaenidia > Hypotaenidia okinawae. Next base: position 13,813,129 of record BSDF01000010.1, read on the forward strand.
GTGAGGACCACAAATCTGCATTATAAGCATTTCTTATTTATTCATATATATTTTTACTTCAGACTATCTCTTGTTTAACACCACAGACTGAGTACCTATTTCTAGCTGGGGTGCTAGATGTAGGCCTAGAGCACATCTTCTGATTTACTTCAATCCAAATGTAATCCCAATTCACATACTCAAGACAGTTCCTCAATGTGAACAGAAGTGTAAATGATGGAGATGGTTTAGCTAAATACAAAGCCAGACTCAGCCCTTGCAACATCAGCTGAACAGAGCATGATTTGAAGACTGGTGGAATCAGCACTGGCATGAGAAGATAGGGCATTCCAGAAGCTCCAGTAAAACCAGATTTTGGGCCACCAGGAGCCATTGTTTGGTTGTCAGGTCCCCTTAGCTACCCTTCTGCACAGACATGCACTGCAGCTCTTGCATCTGTGTTCTGTCTGAACACATGCAAAAGTTGTTTCATACCGCACATCATATTGTATGTTAAAGCTATTCACGTGACAGGCAGTCTTCCAGAGATAACAAGAATCTTCAACTGATGCCAACAACTTGTACTTACTGGACGTGGACTGTGCTCTACTGAGCCCAGCCACTCATCTTAGGCTGCTGAGCAGCAGGAAAGAGAGACTCTGGCTCTGCTATGCTCTGTCAGCTTTCCTAACTGCCTCAAGAATTTAGTTCTGAGGACTTTGCTAATACATTTACATGAAAAGACAATGTACTCTCCAGCTCCCTGCTACATGTATTAGACTATATTAATAGATCATATTCTGTGAGACTGCATGCAGGTCTAGGCATTAAGGAGTCTTCTGTGATTCTGGGATACAGAAGTCTATGAAGGCAGCAAAATTTAGACTTCCTAAATTGGCTTCAGTGGATTTTCATGCCTGTGTAATGAAAGAGAACACCGAGTTATTGTTTGTCATCCGAGACCTGCTCTATCTGTGAGGCAAATGGAGTAACTTTTCCACTGTTAGTTTTGCTTTGTTAGTTTTACCAAGAGAAGATAAATTTAAACATAGAGAAATCAAAACTTAACAGAAAAGCTCTAGAAAAATTCTGGAAGAACCTGGGTTTATATAAAATTTTGAGCCAGTGGATTGGCTTGTTTACAGTGTTTTGGCATGAGGGATTGTCTATCATGTGAACGCAGCATGCACCCACTGAGGATTTTGGCTCCCAGATAATTTTTACATCTAATGTAGACCACAAGAACTCTGGTCCTCAGCACCCTCCCAATACCCCAGAATTGCTGGGAAACTTTTTTGAGTGATTTACAGAAGTTTGCATGTGGATTCAAGGCTTTTCACAGGGAGGTAAGTTCCAAAACAGATTAAGGTATCCACTTACTATGTAGACATAGCTGTTAAGGCTTTAAATAAAAAATCAAAGAATACAGAAGTATAATTTAAAAGTTGAAGAGGTTTTAGTACCAAAGTTCTAGCTATTTATGCAACCAATTGCTACCTTGTACCTCATAAAATATAGTAGAACAGTTCAAGTTGATCTGCAGGCACTGTAACTCGTACTTCAATTCTACCTAAATACAAAAAGTAATAAATAACAATGAGTGATCTTTGCTTTTTAACCGGCATTCCAAGTCCATTTGCCTTCCTAATGCATTTTGAAGAAGATAAATGCTCAACACTTAAGCTGCACATAAGCTTTGTGCTCCTTTATATTATTTCCTATAAATAAAAATATAAATGTTCCTGGTCATGCAATTTGACCTTTGAGTACATATAAATCCAGTCATGACCCATTTCCCTTGAAAATAAATATGACCTTTACTTTTAAGATATGGGACAAAAAGGTTTGTACTTAAGGACATTAACACCTAATAATCCTAATGGCCACTTAGCCTGAAAAGTAACGACATTGTTCCTGGGCACAGGTACTTACTGGGTACATACTCTCCATGCCAAGCAGAAAGCAAGCTCTTAGACAGGAAATGCTGTCGCACAGAACTCTGGTTTCATCAACCCAGAGCATCATGGCAGTACCAACTGGTGCCTTTTACTTATTTCAAGAAAATTTCACCTCTGTGCATATTTCCTTGTATTTTCTTGCCATTCCTATTCTTCCCATCACTTTCCTTGTCTTCTGCATTTACCTTTTCTATCCCACTAACATCAAACCACCATCTCTTATCTGTCAATGTCTCTGCTAACTTGCAAATCACTGCCCCTTTAAGGTCACTCTCTTGTTCTCTTCATGGTGGCAGTCTTGTCACTCAGGATGCCCCTTTATCTCAAAGCCTGTTATCTTCTGTAGTAAACCCCAAGCAAAACCACGAGATTCCAAGACACACCACAGGAAAGGAATCTGGTCCCTTTGCCTTTTTTTGTATTTACCATAACATATGACTGCAACATTGGGACTTATACTACACAGTCACCACTTCACAGGAAATTGCTTAAGGTGTAAACACCACCTACCTATTTTTTTCCTCCATAACATTAAAGTGACACAAGCTCTTTGAGCTTAAACAGTGCCACTTGTCTGCCACTGTAGACATGATGTTCTGAGTGTTTAATGTTAAATGTATATTAACACAGTTGCTGTCTAAATGCTTAGACAGAGATGTTTTCCATGCACAGAAGTGTCTAAGACAAAAGTAAAAGTCAATAATTAAAAAGATTTTTTAATGAACAGGATCAAATAGATATTATATAAAGGAATGTGTGTGTTCCATGTCAATTGCTCTATTTTGCTCTTATGTCCTCTGCTTCACAATTGAAACTACTCTTTCCCTTTAACTGAAGTTGCCAAAATATAGTCTTCATCAACATTGATTCAACACATCATCATCTAAAACAAGGTGATAAAACTGGTATTTATATCTATCAGGGGACTGATTACAGATGATGGCAACGACCATCTCAAAAGGTATAATTCTCTGCCACAGTGTATATCAGTATTTTTCTTAATTATTTCTGACATTTTACCTATTACTCCAAGGACTTTCTCAGAGGGCGGAAATAAAGGCGAAAAATGGTTCTTGTGGCACAGATGAAGAAATAGATCTTCTGTAAGTAATTCCCAGAAGAAATCTTGGGAATCTTATGGGGTCAGGAAAGAGACAAGAAAGTAGCATTTGTCACCCTTGCTGAATTGGTCATCTAAACTCACAGTAGCACTAAAGCCGAGTGACTTATCTGCCACCTCTTAGGCAGGAAAAATGTAAGGATAAAGAAGTATGGAGTGGGGGTGGGGGAAAAGCATTGTGAAAGTAAGTGTCATCTAGAAAGCTGCCTAAAGATTTTCATCTTCCAGCTACTTATCTCCCATTTTCCCATAGCTGATGTCCATTCACTTCTGTTATCAGAAATAACGCAGCAAAAATGAAGAACCATACGGCTGAGGTTATGGCAAGGATAAAATTTCACCAAGTTTAGGACCAGCAAATAATGTCTGAGAGTGGCTGGGAGAAAAAATTTCCAGCTGAAGAGCTGTATAGATGCAATAAGAGTGGCCAATGTTCATCATCTACACAGAATATACTACAGTAGGATGAGTGACAGGCAGCCCTCAAACCCAAAAGATGCCTTGAAAAAAGCTTGTTAAAAGTCACTGCTTTTGACATGAGTTTAATGCAGAATGGACAACTGGGTTATGAAGAGCAACTCGTCATACAGCCCTAGAGAAATTTCAAGCACAGTTGGCTGCTCAGCTTAATGACACCATTAAGTAAAGATACCGTCAAGATAAGTAAAACAGGCTACAGCAGACATGAGCTTCCTGTTCTTATCTTTAAAACCTGCAAACACTGCAACTGAAGCAATACGCAAAGAATGCATCATCTGGTTTCCAGCCTTCGAGTTAGTTTCTGTACAAATTGTCTTCTCTCACCCTCGGAATCCGCCAGCATCCTATGTTGATGATCCACCAGCATGAGCATGGTGACCAAAACATGAGTTTCACATAGAGATTGGACCTATTTTATCTTGCATTACACAGATACAAATCAAGCTAACAGCACTTCATGGAAGCTCATCTGCATAGAAATACATACCTAGATATAACAGCATTTCTAACATGGGTTACCTAGGACATACCAGGAACATGTGAATTATTCTACATTTAAGAGAATGAAACTACTACCTTTCAGATAGTCATTAGTCAGGTGGTTTGTCCTTAATCTACACTTGATCAGATATGAAAATGCCTTTTTTTCTTCTACTTGTAGTGTTGGCTACATGGTGGCCTGCCTTTAAGAAGCCATTTACTGCCTACCTCTGAGAGATAGAAGAGGAAGGGTGAGTGATTTTCATGCTCTGGCACTCATTGTAGGCTGTTTAATTTGTCAGGACTACTAGGCCATGGTTTTGTGCTTTGACAGGTTTTTGTTATTCCTGCTAATCCCATTTCTGTTGTGTAATGTGCGTGGCAGCATCTGGTGACAACAGAATAGAACACCTAATTGTGAATGAATACAGAGCGCCCTGTTCTGCCACATTGCCTGTTGCACTATTTTTGCATTTTTATGGCTGAGGGTGGGCTTCTAGGAGCTGCAAAGCAGACAGCCCATCGTTGTAATCAAATTTGCCATTTGCATGTGTGTGTTCTCAGCAGCATTTGTATTTCCACAGCCCCAGGATTCCCTGAGTTTGGCTTTCTGGCTCCCTCTTCTGAGTGGAGAGGATGGTCGTATGTATTTATTAAACAACCTCTCTTTAAGTCACAGTGTGAAACTGATGGTTTTAAGTGCACTTGGGTGTCATTAAAAGAAGCAGAATATGAGGTGGGCCAATGCAGCACCTGCACAACTGTTGGTGCCATTGCCCATGGCATGGCTTCATCCACTTACTGGACACAAGGGCCAGCAGCTGCCTGCAGATCTCCTTTCTATCTGAGCATGTTTTTCCTGCTCCACTCCATAATGATTTATCAGTGCCTCACTAACTCCAGATCCTATTCTACTTTGTCACTTGATGGTAGATACTTGGCACAATGAGCATGCCTGGAAGCTACAGGCTATGCTCAGCATTGCTCATATAGACAAGCTTAGCACCCTGTACAAAAAGGGCAGAGTGTCCATAAATGTTCCCAACATGAATACAAGGATATCTATTTTTAAATAGCGGTCTTGTGGATTTTAGGGAAAGGAGTTAGATCAATATCTTTAAAAGTTCCTGGGGGTAGATTACTTGTTTAATCAAAAGTGTATACAAATACTGTCCTGGTAAGGTACTGATCAGATGACTAGTGTGTAACTGAAACCGGTTCCAGCTATTGTCAATATTGCAACTTAATTCCCTCACAGTAAGAAGTGTTAAAAAAATGCCCTTTTGCAAGAAGCCTGTTTCCTTGTTGACAACTGGTATAACATAGCTACCCAAAGTACCAATAGATTGGAGCAATATTGAATTTGACAAAATGGACCAAGGCTATTATTTTATAGAACAGGGTCTGTTATGAATAGCCTGATAAGTCTTTCTGACAAGTAGACTTCACATATTTTCACCTTAGATTCTTGTCAGTCACAAACACTAGTACTGCAAAACAAGACTGACAAAATTCATTGCCCACATCAATCTCACAGAAACTTTCAAAAGATTAATTAAAACAAAGCTTTAAAAACCCAGAGATCTGAAGTATCCGAATGACAACATCAAAAAGGAAAACTTTAAGGAGGGAGTCCAGAATTTTCAATTAAAATGCAAGCTTCAATTTTCTCATGGTAACACTCGGTACAATTTTCCTCCCAGTAAACAACACAGCCCTCCTGTATTTACCACAATAATACAGAATCAAAACACAAAACCTGTTGGATGTGGCAACTAAAAAAAGATCTAAAGCTAGTATAAAATTCAGCTGATTACTCAGACATTTTTCTAACTCCTCTGTATTACAGGGTGTTGAATTTATGAAGCTTAAAAAAGGTGGTCAAATAATACACTGAATATGAAAACAGTTTCAGGACTGAAGCATGAGGCAGCATACAATCCACATATGAAACTAAGATCTTGTCTTATGCTTTCTCTTATCTGCTACAGTTCAATTCTAAACTGAGTTCTAAGGAAAAATAAGATAGTGCGAAAGCAAAAATATTTATGTACGCTATGCATACAAAATAGACAACCAAGGGAGAAATGTTCCTTCTTATCAAAGACTTGTATTAGATGTATCCTTCTTCTAAGCATCTGTGGACAAGTTCCCCAGAAAAGATGCCTTTCATTAACTATGGGAGCTGTTATTCGTTATCATCATCTGTTTATAATCAATGAGAACAGTTGGATGCTCAGCACTCTTGAAAATTGAACCAATTATTTAGGTCAGTAGTTTTTAACCTTTTTCTATTTGTGGACTCTTAAGCATTTTCCAGTGGATGTGAGGCACTGTTAGAAATTTTGCTCATGTAGATAGCTGTCACTTTCTTTGGCACTTACAACAAACTGTCTAGAATTTATCCCTTCCCTTTCATCCCCTTATGAAAGACTCCAAGCTGAAAAAAACCCAAACCACATTAGTCAAATACATACATTTTTGGCTAAATTATAAAAAGAATACTACCTGAAACTAAGTGTTTTTAAGTATCCTGATAAACTGTGCAAGTAAAAATTCTCAGTGTGAGTCTAAACGTCTATGTTATTTAGGTAACAACCCAAGAAAGGTGCAACTCTGCAGACTTTCCTCTCTGCTAGCACAAGTAGTTGCTGCTCTGCCTTGGCCCTACAGATTCCTCTCTGTCCCAGGCTGCCATGCACTGGCCTCCCTTATCTGTCAGCCCAAGTTTCTTTTCTGATCAATGACCTGTGCTGTGGGACTGAGAGTGGTCAGGTAGGGATGAGCATATCTTTAACTCAAAATTGCTAGTAAAAAATACTCAAGTGTCATTTTTTGCACTACAATCCTCAAGAAATAATTTGAACACAGTTTTGAGCAGAGGGGGAAGGAGAAGAGCAAAGACAAGCAAGGGATGACATAAACACCCTAATTTGTAACAGCATGAATTAACATGTCCCAGTTTCATCCAGTATTTGATTTTACATTCCCTAGCGTGCATTAGAACCAATGCAAGATGGACAGGGGCTATCTTGGGAAGTAACTCTGGCTGAGTTCTGACCAAAGCTAGCTTCTGGAGTGCCTCCTGAAGGCAACTTCCACCATCACTGATGACCAGTAGCAGCAGAAACTGCTCCTGGTGTATGCACTACATGTGAGGGTTATTCTGCAAGGAGCAACAAACATGTCAAAGGAGAGTCACTACACTACTTGCTACTACAACCACTTATGATCACATACTGAGCAGAGATTTGTAAGACCTTAAAATATTTCTAATGTTATTTCACTGCTTTATTATTATAGTTACTGGGATATACAGCGATTACGTGTGTTTGTATCTCCATTAGACTACTCTTCAGTGTATACATTTGTGCATCACTGTGCCGAACATAGGAGTCATTGCATTTAACAAAGCAGGCTCTTAAGTTTTCAAAGCAGCTCAACCTCTGGCCTCAGCTTTGGTAACCATGCAGCGTACCTAGGTCAGCCCTGTGGAGGCTTTGGTAATCCCTAACTCAAACCCTCTGGGAAGTGCTCTGAACCAACCAACTCATTTCACATGTTGGAAGCCACCAAATAACTGACAAAATACTTTAACAAAGTAATTGATGAAAAGTTGCTTTAAATAAAGGGAGGGTAAGGGAGATGGGAAGACCCTTCCTGTTTTTAATGAATAAAACCTTTAGGCCTGAATACTGTATTTAAATTAAATCTATTTGCTTTTTACACAGTTCAAATAGATGCTTTTTAATTATTGCTAATTGTTTAAGATATTGTTGTATGCCCCTGAAGATTTAAACTGAATAAATTTAATTCTTTTAAAATCTCCTTCAGCTACAGGCAGTACAGTAAGAAGCCCCATAGGTATGGCAGTAAAAATAACCATAAAGGCATAAGCATTTAAATGAAGAGAGCATGGAATACTTCCCACTAGACAAGGGGGAGGTGGGGGGAGAGGGGGAAGAAAGAATAGAAAAGAAAAGAGAAGAAAAGAAAAGAAAAGAAAGAAAGAAAAAAGAAAGAAAGAAAGAAAGAAAGAAAAAAGCTATGTGTTTTGGAGACACAAGAACCAAACCATGAAACACACAGTTGAAACATTTAGGATGACTATGAAAAAGGTCTATGTTCACTTGTTAAGGAATGCGCTAAGGCAGACTAAAGCATATGAATGGCCCTTTCACAGGTCACAGATTCTATTCAGTTCTTGGACATTGTTATTATCCGACAGAAATAGATGGGCCTAATTAATATTCTGAACATACCTGAGGGAACATTCTTAAGGAAATCATCCTCTGGTGGTTTAAGTTTGTTGTGTTTTGGGGGGTTTTGTTTTTTGCTGGAGTTTCTTGGGTGCTGTGTGCTTTTGGGTTTTGTTTTTTAACAAACAGCAGATGTTACAAATAGCGTCTGGTTAATAAACTATAAACATAATTTTGGTGTTAAAAGTTTAATAAAGAGTCTACTTCTGAATATATTTGTTTATGTGAACACTTGGATTTTTTTTTTTAATTTTAGTAAACAATTTTGCCATGTAGATTAAAGCTGAACTGCACAGTCATTTTGCAAGCAATTATATTCTTGGCACTTTTCTGAACATAATATAACAATTACCACAGCAACTGCATTTTTATCAGAGCACTCCAAGCATGCAGCAGGTTAATATCAGTGTTCAGCAACTTCTGATAATATTTCTAAGATTCTAATACTTAGCCAATTTCAAATAAGCTAACAGCTTCTGATACGAACCAAGTTCTGCTCTTTTAAGATAATGTGGTTATATGGGCCCCGATCTTATATGTAGTGGGACTACTGTCCCCCTTACAAAATCCTGTTAAACTTGATGGGAGCCTGTGCAAGCAAATCCAAATGCAGCATCATGGCAAGAAAGATGAACTCTGATTACAAAGTTAACTTTCCAAGGAGCGTAACACTCTGCTCAGCCAGGTTAGGAATATCTCGGCTCTGACGCTGCCTGAAACAGGGTGAGCCTTCCCCATATACAACTTGTCCATTTGCTTTGAAACCTTTGAAAAACCTGAGCTATTTGCTGAGCATCTGCCTGATACTAACCACCGCCCTGAAACAGCAGTGGCATTAATCTAATCTGCACTGGATCTTTAAGATACGCAGTTTGGTTTCAGTTATTTGACTCCTGCTGAGAAATCTCAAAAAGAATAACCTCATTTTTTTGTGGCTTGGTTCCCCTCACTGCTGACCCTTGCAGGAGTTTTGCTCTTGACTTCAGAGTCGGGCCCAGAAAATGGGTAATTGCCCAAAGTCATCCGAGCTGTATCACTGCATTTTGAATTCAGGATGCCGCTCCAATACAGCAACTTGTTGTTCTCATCTTAAATGTCTGGATGGCATACAAATATAGATAAAAGTAGATGACTAATTATCACATCTATTCTCAAGGCATGCATGCAGGGAGGCAGTAAAGAGGAGGGTAAGTTTGTGGGTTACTCCCACACATAAATCCTCTATGTGCCAATGGGTGAAAAGACACTAATCTATTGTGCAAAGCTGTGTTATAACAATAATAAGCTGAAACCCAGAAGAAACTATATTAGAAAGGCAAATATCAAAATACACCACCACTAAAATGCCTGCAGGTAATCAAGTAATTCACACCTGTAGTACACCCAGAAACAAGAGTCAAGTGTTTTGTACTCAAACCTTAATATGGCATATGTGAGGAAAAAAAAAATCCCACTGAAATAAATAGACCTTTTCATTTCAGAGACAGTGAAAAAGAGAGGAACTTTCTTTGTCTTGCCACTTTAGAGCCCCTTGATAGCATTTTCCTTTTTTATTGTCTTTTAGATATAGATGCCCCTCTGCTTAAGTATCACCAAAGCTACCAGTAACAAATACCTAAATATATAACAGATGCATAAGTGCATCTTGGGATAAATACATTATGGACAATTAACTGTCATCATACCCCTCAATTACTTTTTCACCCGCTCCTGTAGTGTACACCTGTGGCTTGTTAGTAATGCAATAAGTGTTGTAAAGCAACTCTAAGGTTCAAAGGTAGCTCTGCAAAAATCTGTTTTTCTCTTTTCTTAAATGTGCATTACAGAAATGTGAAACCAGAGAAACAAACACAAGGAAAAAAAAATAAAAAAGAAGACTACCTTTTCTTTTACTGTCTGACACTGTTGATCACGGGAAATTTTTTCCATTTTCCTAGTACATCACATAGGACACACTATTTGTATTCACCTGATTCTGAATTCACTAATGTAGAAATTAACCCAGAGAAGCAGCAGCCAAAACGCACTTTATCACATTTTGTAACATGTGTATTAAATACCACATTTCTCATCTGCATGGGGATAATATAATAAGCACAAACACCATTTGAGAAAATTTTGTAATACACATAATTTTTTTAGCCAAAAGAAAAAGAACTTGTTAGAAGAACAACTAAAACTGATACATATCTAGGCTATGGTATAATTAAGTCCATGGCTTTGCAAAATGGATATTTGTGTAAGTTAAAGTAGCTATTGGATATCCTTACTATAATCACACTTAAATCCATAATAGTTCCTGGAAGGATTATTTGTTATTAAATATGTGAGTGGCATAATTCAGTAAGCTCTGTATATGACATTGATGGAGTGCCTGCAAAGAAAAATATTAAACAAAAATATACTGTACAAATGGTCTTATAATTGTAGCTAGAGGCAAATCCAGCACAGAAATACCCCTCTTGGTTAATATCCCAATGGCATTAACCCATTTGTCTTACTGCTATGTTTGTTTATGTATTAGTCTTATCTTTTCAATATTAAGATTTTTTTATTCCTATCCTGCTTTTTTCCAACTGTAGTTACTACCTCCTTCTGTTAATACCTTGGACTGCCGCACTGTTCAGGGACGTGAACAGGCAAATCACAGGCTTTCCTGAGCTTCAGGATGAACAGTGAGGAGTGATCTTTGCAGAGGTGATACTGACTTCTCCACCAACTTCCACGCACCGCTTTGCCAACGTACGAGGAATCCCCCCAACATCTCACATGCTGGAGAGCCCAGGTGACCCACTGTGCTGTGAGGCTGGCTGCAGCACATGGGCTGTGCCTGGCTGGAGTAACTATCTCCTCCTGCTTCCCACAATACTGACTCCACACCTGCGTCACCACCATCCCTTCTGGGTGGTGCATCCAGCAAGTCCTCTGTTCAGCCTAGTCCTGGGCCACTGCGCAAAGCTACTCTCACGGAATTACCTTATCAACCAGGAGAAAGAAATACCATAACTTTTTCTGGTTCAAGATTTTCCTGTAGACAGGACATCACTGGTCATACCTCTGGTACTGATCCAAGACAAGCCAGGCTACTAGGGCTTGCCAGCTACATTGAAACTGCTTTTCATCAGACCTTGGTTCTGATGGGTTGAATCAGCTGGGTTAAAGCTCCTCGGGTGGGATTTTATGTTGGCTCAGGGACAGTGACATATTTACATATTCACCAATAGATTTCAGCAGAGGTTCTTAATGCCTTTTTCCCCTTTTTCCTTTTTTCCTTTTGCCAAAAGAAAGCCTTCTTTTAAAGTCTTTACATAGCTTTTCTCAGATCACGTATGTATGTAAAGGTCAACTATAGTGAGCACCACTGCTCACTATACAGATGAAGTGTATAGTGATGTAGTGCAGTGGCTACTTCCACTTTTGGCAGCTTCTTTTTGTGTTCTTTGTTCATCTTTTTAATTGTTTGTGAAGCAAAAGTTGAAGGACAGGAACATTCTAGAGCTGCATTTTGCTCTATGTCCCGAATGACTTACCTGTGAGACCCTGCGAGGCTGGAAGTTGGCCTGCACAATTAATGAAAAATATTATAGGCATTTATTTATAGGTGAGAATCAAATCTCTGTAGCTTGATCAACAGTGACTCAGGGATTGTCAAATGGCAACATTTCATTGTGCTCAAGCAGTTCTGTGAAGAACTGGGTTAGATGACTGGCCAGTCAGCAGAAGCTGTGATGAGTTATATCATCGTACACAGTCTGTGAAGAGTTTAATCACAGTTGGATGACACAAAGCCAGATACTAATTGCCTTGCTCAGTAACGACTCTCAGCTAACTTGCCTTTTGGAAATGGCATATGAACAAAATATCATAGAGCAGACATGAAGTGTGTAAAAGGCAGAGCAAGAGAACAGACCTAAATACAAATATTTGAAAACTGCTAGCAGCAGCTATGGGGAAAATACTTCACAGAAACAGGAAAGGAAATAATTGGTAAATTCGGGAAAACACTTCTGATATATGTGTGTACAAACCACCTGATGTTTGGACACAATACTGCATATGTAAAAATACTAGAGAGGACCAAAGACCAGAAAAAATGTGTGACAAGGAATAGCTCCACATGATCCAGGAACTGGATTGGACAATCTAGTAGGACCCTCTCATTCCCGGGAATTTTTATCTCGCAAGTGTTTTACTACTTTTGCTAAAAAGCAGGCCTCATTAAAAAAAAAAAAAAAAAAATTGCTGGAAAACTTATTAAAAAATAATCTAATAAGAAAAGCTTTGCCTTCAGACACTGAACTGCAGTATTTGAATTGTTGTGCTGTGGGTTTCTAACTTCTTTAATGATGACAGGAAACACCCTAACGTTTATTGTCTGAGCACTTCTTTTAACTAGCCAGGGCAAAATTAGTATCAGTAGCATTTACATTGTTCTATAAATGGCCAGAGCAAAATCTCTTAACAAATCCACGGTGTAGTCGGAACTCATCTGTTGTTTGCACTTCCTACTTTGCAGATGAGACAGTCTCAAAAGACGGGTAAGGCTGAAGACTGGTTGGACAACTCTATAAGTGAAGTCTCAAGACTCTTGTCATTCTAGCTGTCTAAATTACTTAAACAGGACTCAGAGGGATTTAAAGGGGAGAAACGACATGACAAACAATTATATTCTAACACACTATTTATAACAATGCCCTTTCAGATTATTGTTCCACTCAGACTGACACATTACTGTAATCCCAGGGATGAATCAAGGGACTTAGAGTTAGATTGGGCACAGCTTGTAGGCATAAAAAAAATACGAATAAAGAACTGACATTCAGGAAATATAGAGCGACTCAAGGATAAATTCTGCTGGGATGAGCTTAATTTATCAATGTCAATAACAACGGTGAACACATCGCAAGAATACATGCATATTAATTGAAAATAACTCAGATTAAATCACTGCAGTTTGACATTTTGAGATAGGCACTTTATCTTTTCAAGAAAGAGAGCACTATAAAATCTTTAATCTGAAAACACATCTTAATTGCATGTTATCACCTCCTAATTGCTTCTATATTATATTAAACATTTTGCTAATTACTAGCCTGATCATGGTGTAAATAGCTTGAGGCTAGAGCTCATAACCAGCTGAAGACAACTGGGCACAATGAGGGCCACAAAGAAGTTTATCACTTCGGTGTATTATCGCGGACTTCCATCATTATCAGTGTCTATCACTCTTTATCTCTGCTTCCCTTGTGAGATAAAGAAGAGAGGCAATAATGTAGATCAGAGGTTGGGTTGCATTTCAGTTAATCCATCTATTTCTAGCTCTAGATTTCAAATATTCCCTGGGGACAAAAGTTGTCTGCCTACTGCTGTCACTAATCTACTGCTTGAAGACGGAGGCCAGAATGCTATTTGGTCTACCACAAGGCTGGGTAATGGAGGTGCTCCTGGACAGCTGGAGGTGCATGCTGCATCTGAAACCAAAGGACGTGGATGAAATGCATTGCTGTGAGCAACCTACCCACTTAGCTTCAGACACTGAGTAGTACACAGACGATGCACAGGGAGTGTCTGAGACAGCAGCTTGTGAATTCATTGGGAAAAGAAAATTATTTATGTACAGGCAATAAAAATGCTCATAACACAACTGCCAGGTGACCCAGTAATGCTCACAGTCATTTGGGCAGCAACTAATAATTTAGGTACAGTAATCATTTAGACAATTGCTGTTACCTTAAATGAGCCAACCAAAACAGAATTTTTCAGTATTTAAAAAAAGGGAAAGATTTTACCCAACATCACATTCAGAAATCAAGTGACCTTGTGGGTTTCTAATTGCATGGTCAAATACAACTTTATGAAACATGACTTGCATTTCCCTTAAGTGGGAACAGATCAGGCCACAGGTAAAACTGCTTTTCTCACTGCCCCCTCAGCAGAATATAAGTTTAGCCAGTGCAAGCAGGAGGTGGTGATATGTGCCCTATGAATTTCACTCTCTGTATTTTAAATTAGACTTTGACCACAGTCATTTTGTCAGGGCTTGCTGTAAGATGCCAGAGGCTCAAGTTTGTCTCTGTTAAAAAAAGCTTACTTTTTTCATCTGTCTGCACTGTGGCGCAGCAGCAAAGTATCTATGCCTGGATCTTCATTTACTACATGGAAAAAACTCACAACGTTTTACTAAGTAGAAAGCTTACAAGTATGGCAGAAAGAAAAGAGACTGCAAGTGAGGGAACATGACATGTGGGTGAACATCAGCCTGAGTCATGAGATGCAAAACCAACACATTCTCAGCTCCAAACTGCTTTTCTATCAGAAGACCATGTTTCATGAAATTGGACAGAATTAAGTAATCAAAGAGTAATGCTTAAAGCAGAAGCCTACTACCCTCTCCACAGAGACAGAGTCCCCAGTGACAGGATAAGGGACCCTTTCTCAAGCAAGACAAGGGGTATTGTCCCTTTGCCCTTCCCCTTCCTGATTCCTACTCTCACACCTCCAGGACTCAGCTATGGGTCATTTTTTTCCACTGTAAGGGCTATATCACCCTTTACCTAAAAGTCTCTTAATTCAGGAGCATCTAGTTAGAGAAGAGCAGTTAAAGAAGTAGTGCTAATGCCAGCCCTTTGCACTGCCTGTGCCACACGTGCTGCTGACCTCATGGGATCTCTCTTTCCTCCCCTGGGGCTGCCGTGACTCTTGGCTGTCCCATCTCCGTACCCCTCTCCCGAAGCAGTGGGATCCCTTCAGTGACATGAGTTTCAGCATGACAGTTATACGAATCTGTGGCTGTGAAAGACTTTGCATCAAAGCTTCAGAGACTGGGCTCCTTGTCAAAATTTCTCTGCTGTGAGCATGCAGAGGAATGAAATACAGCGCAGCTAACCTGAAGGAAGCAATGATGCACAGCTGGTTTATTGCCTGGCACAGGTAAGACGTTTTTAGGGAATATATTCTGTCTTTTAATGAGCCCATAGCAGAAGGCCCTGGATTTATCTCAGCTGCCAGAATCCTCTCACTCTTTCAGGTTATTATCTTTATTTTCTTCTCTCTTTGTTTCTAGGCTGTGTCTGTTTAAAGCGTCTCAGACCCTTTATTCAGTTCCTAAGCAATCTTTATAGGTGCCTGTGTTCTCCCCAAGAATTCCTTAATTTGCTGTCTCCACTTCCCCCTACAGCTATGGGAAAGCCGTGCTGTATTCTCGCCTGCCTTTGTATCCACAGCGAGGAGAGGGAGACATTTCCCAGTGGAATAAATATTCTGCCATGACGGGTTGGTGCAAGGATGGGCCCCCTACGAGGTGGTAAGTGATTTCAAGAGTACCTTGTATTTAAACACAGGGGTGCACACAGTTTAACGGAAAGCCTGTACCACACAACACAGAACCCCTCCACTGGCTCATTTCTGTGGTTGTATTTTAAGCCCATGCTACCGATGAGTTTTATGATATTTGCTTGTTTGTGTTTTCTCCTCTGCATTCACATATATTATCTCCACAGCCACTAATTCTTGATATAAATGATGCTAAGCAGTAAAGTATGGTCCATTAACTTGATTTTTAAAAGTATCTAAAATTTACGCAGTGATTTAAATAATAATATAAATTATATTAAGTATGTGCAGCAGCAGAGGGTATGGCCTCCTAAACAGAATGAATTTCTCCTTGGAGAGCACTGATTAGTTCATTTTTCCTAATGAATCTTTCGTTATAGTCAGAAGTTCCTTTTTTTCCCCCTCACTGTCTCACTTATGAAGCATGCATATGTATATATGTATGTTCCATTTATATATTTGATAGCTAGATTAAGTAATATCCTGCTTCACCTCCAGAAAGGGCACAGCACTTCTCAAGGAGGCAGCTGCATTTCTTAGGTGGGGGAAACTGAGGCCAAAGTAGCCATCCATGGGTCCTCGACCTGCTCAATCTATAGGACAGCCACCTCCAAGGACGTGATTCCTTGCTAAACCACAGTCTGCAGAAAATGGGAAGAATAGCGCTGCTTCTCTCAGCGAAATTTAATGTTGAGGCCAATTAGAAGGTGTTACCCACAAAGACTGATGTAGCTGTTATCGCTCCCGCTCTGTCAAAAAGCACAGCAGATGGCTTTGCACTGCCTTCTCCAGCGCCTAGCAATGCCCCTCTGCTTCAGCTCTCCCCTCACTCTGTGCATTCACACCGTCCTTCCCCAGGGCAGGGTGAAGGAGAGAGAAGTCCCCCCATTCCCTCACACGTGCTTTACGTGCTCCTAGAAGACAGGCTGCCATCTGGCCTAATGAGCTTTGAAACAAACTGCCTTTAAGATAACTTTCCTTTACCTGCAGTGACGCTCCTTTGGTGGTTGTTTACTAGCACCCTGGTCATTTAGGCTGTGGTTTAAGATGCATCACGGTTGTTGGTATTTTCCCCTAGAAATATCAATGTAGGTAGTGCTTTCCAATAAGTGGACATTAATTCATGCTAAATTACAGTGGGATTCCCAAGAAATTACATATTACATCCACATGAATACTGAAAGAAATCATTATGATTAATGGTATAATTTATATGTGCATGTTGATGAAAGAATCATAATCTAGAGTAAATTAGTAGAGATTTATGTACTAATAATTTTGTTGTGCTCTAAGGTCCAGACGAAAACCAACTAAGTGATGTTGTATTGACAGCCAGTTCATATTAGCATATCTTAAAGGGATAGCGTAACAGTATCAAATAAACAAGTTCTAATGCATATTAACTAGATTTCATCTTTTTTTTTTCCTCCAGAATCTTATTTATGGCATTTCTAGGAATACGGTTTCATCCCTTTCATCTTCACATATGTACCAAAGTCTCACTGCGTATGAGATGAATGAAAATATGTAAATATAAAATTCCTGACTTTTACGAGAGGAAAGTAAAGGAACTGACCTGCTCCATCCATGCACTTCTGAGTGGGTGAGGGCCATGAGGCCGCATGCAGGGAAGAGGAATTTCATGCCTTTCACGACAGCTGGTGCAGCTCTCCCCAAAACCCAGAGTGTATGCAGGTCACTGCCTGGGACAGCCGTGACACACCCTGGCCACCTGCAACACGGCAGACTGCCACCCCACACCCAAGTCCTTCACTGGCCATCAGAAACCCACAGCACAGTCTTTATCACCTTAAACGCAGCTCCTATTGCTTGTGGCAGATGATTCAGCTGAGGCAGTTTGGGGAACACGGAGGTCATGAGCTGAATTAATGTTTGTTTTTCCATATTGGAGGACACCAGCAGAAGCACCTTTCTCACTAGCAATGGTTTCTGAAGTGGTTATTGCTTTAGCTGAAACACAACTGAAGCTATTGAGGGTAGCACGGGCCTTTCTAAGATTCAGTCTGTGTTGCAGAGACTATGTACTGGTGTCACACGGTCACCTTGTGGGGTTTGAAATGCCAGCTGATGGTAAACATGTAAAGTAAAGTGCATTACTTAATATTCTAAAGAGATGGTTGTGAATCATTTTACATTAATCACTAAAGCAAATGTTTATAAAATGCAACTCTGTATAATCACTAACTGATCTTACCTCTGAAATTCTGATAGGAAATAGGAAGTGGAAGTATGTTAAATTGTCTATTCCAATTTGTTTTTAAAAACAGGAAAAAAATCACTGACCTAGCACAATTTGCAGTAATTTTTTCCAAAGGTGCCCTTAATAACCCATCCTTTCCAAATATTTTAAAAAGAAATTCAATAATCTAGTCAAAAGGGGCTTATGTTTTTGTAATAAGCTACTTTGTCAATCTATAGCAACTCAGACAGGACTCCTCCCCAAGGAGTTTAGAGCCTAAAGTGTTTGCAGTTTCCATGAAGAAAACATCCCCTGAGATATGTGTCCGAGACTGTAGTGATGTGAGCCAACAGCAGCACTACTACTGTACATTAGTAAACTAAACAAGATCCAGAATGTTTTCCCCTGCACCTTCCCTTTTAAGTTAGATATTTGAACTTTTTTGCTGCTGGGGGCATACTTTTTGTAGCACAAACGAATATTAGAGGTGACATTTTAAATTTTATACAAGCTTGGAACAAAGCCTGTTGGAGGATTAACTCTCTTCTACAGGGAACCCAATGTCAATTTGTGAAGGAGAAATTACTAATAACAACATTTCTAATGACAACCAGCCTGTGCATTTTACCTAGTTACTACTTATGGAACCTGTAGCTACCACTATACATTTTGCAGAATACCTAACTAATTTTCAAAATCCTTGCTTAAACCTTAATTCAAGGGAAAGACCTCTTGATCTTACAAAAGGCATTACTGCCGGAGATTAAACTGCTTGATGCTATGTATTGTTCTAGTTGTAGTCAAGAGGGAATATTAATTGAGATGTTCCATGGATTACAGTGTGTATTCCACAGTGGTTCACATGTTTCCTGGTGGTCTTTCCAACAGGAATAGCACAAATGAGGGGAATAAGACGGATCATTTTGAACCTTAGTTGTTAAGCCATTGTTCTGTTGTGCACAAAAGGTAATGCTTGGTTGATTTGCTTTATTTCTGAGCTGTTCTGATTTTTTCCCTGTGCACCTAATCTCTGCCACTTCCTCTGTGAGTCATCAGCAGCTGGACCCAGTGAAACCACAGGAACTAGCTCCTGGTAAAGAGCTCTAATGGTGCTATTACTCAAGTTCAATTCTCTTTAAGCCTAGTAAAGAAGCATCATGAGTCATGTGGTACAGACAAGAGTTCTTTTGCATTTGCTTCTTTAGGAAAATCAAAGCCCATGGGCTTTGCTTTTCCTAGAGTGATTACAATGGGTGTCTCCCCACCCCTACCTATCTCACTGACTGTCCTTTGCAGCACAGATGAAATGTTATTTTCCTTTCAAGTCCTCATTACTTTTCTTGCATTTACCTCTTGCACTGCCTATAATTTAAAGCAAGTTCTTAAAAATAATAATAAAACCAAAAATTCATAACCATTTAGCTCTCTCCTTTCTGCTCATTTTCATTGCACAGAAGTGCAATGAGATTCACACCTCTGATTCAGCTGATTTGATTAGTTGTTGCTGCCATACACCTGCTGCTGTCACGGCAGTAGTCTGTATTTGTGGCATACATTCCTGCTGTCTGACAGAACAGGTGGATATTGTATAGTAGATTGAAAAGAATGGTTTGAATGGTAATTGTTCTGCATCCCTGCTTACACAAACCCAGCAAAACTTGGGTCTATAAAATGAGTCTCATGATTTGCCTTCAGTAACTTGGATGGTAAGATGTCTTATTTTAAGCTGAAGCCAAATTTTTAACTGTAGAAGGAATAAGCCTATCAGATGAACTTTACAGTAAGGTGGTTGGAAATTTTTCATAAGCTCTGTTAATTTCTGATTCTCAGGCATTTCTATACAAGACGATTTGAAGACTTTGGAGAGCTCTGGGGGATCTCTTTGACTCTTGGTAGGAGTTCCTTTCCTCTCCTTCAATTAAAACAAGTCATTCTTAACATTTAAAAATGGTCCTTATTAAAAGAATATCTCATAGTTATTATCCTCTTAGACTAGCATTTTGTCTTCTGATGAACTCTTGCATGCTGGTTGTAGGAGCTTTGCTGAATTGTAATGCAGTGCTACTCAGGGACTGATAGTCTGTGACAGTCTGCAACGCTGGGCAGCAGAAAAAGAAATGGAGTTTATTGTTCAGCATATTGAACAGAGAGAACTATATTGTCGCTGACACTGATCCTCTTGCAAACTGGAGAAGTACCACTGACCACAGAGGTCTTTGAATTTACTTTAAAAATACAAAACAGGGACACCCTGAAATCCCACATGCTTCCCAAGTCAGAAATATTTCTGTGAAAACTGAGGGACAGCATGAGTACCATTTAACTGGTAGAAAGAACTGAAGAAACTAAATACAGAAAACACGAAACCTCCTAAAGAGAGGCAATATAAAAACATGTCTCTCTGTCAGATCCTTTATTTATTAGAGTAGTTGTGTTTAAATGGATTAAGGGCCCCAGTACATGCATTCCCAAGTTGCAATCCACATACCACAAGTGGTATGAAAGTGTTTGCATTGTGACATGTGAGCCAGTGCAGTGCTGCAGGCTGAGGCTGCTGTCACCACGGCAGCTGATGGAAGCCCTTGGCAAGAAAAAGTTTGGAAATAATAGTCCTAAGAGATGAACAGTTTTCCCTTTCATACAAGATAGTAATTTTTAGGCAAGTAGCCTAAAAATTAGTAGTAGTGTCTCAGACAAAGTACACACATTATTCCTCCAGTTTGAACAAAACTAAATGTTTTGATGTTTCCATATGATAAATGCTATCTAAATACCAACCTCCCAGCAGTGCCAAGATTTAGAACTGATTACTTCTGCCTAAACAAAGATAGTGCCATTTCTCTTGATGTATTCCTCCAGCCAGCTATTAAATTAGTGGCAGATTGTAAATCACGGTTCTATAAAAGAAAAAGTCCAACAAATACATGAAGCCAATATTGTGCACATTTTTAGTGTGTGCTTTTCCAAATATGCACACCTGAGTTGCTGCATTATGGAAGAATTTGTTTTTCTAAAAGCAAGGAAAAAGCATAAGCAGGTAAAATTTTAGGCAGACTGAGATTCACCCTTTTGGAAGTATCCACAAAGTTTTATAGCATGTATTTCAAACATTTCATTAAAGTACTTTAACGTGCAATCTTTAGAATTATTAATTTGGTACTTTTGTTCAGGCTTTACCTTTTATCTATACAGCCCACATTAGTGCTTTAAAATTGTGATACTGATGATTTTCCAACTTTTGGATGCATAAGAACCAAACAGGCTTCAATTTTCACCCAGTACTAACAGATGCATTTCTTTTATAGTAGAAGCCGGTTTCATATTCTTAAAAATGCTGTAAACAATTTGCAGCTGCTTGATTTTTTGATGCCATCATAAATATTCATGATAATTTTCCAAGATCTACAAATATAAGGTGACCTTAGATTAAAAAAATCAGTCTGGGTGGTATAGAGTGTTAAGTCATTGCTTTTTCACCTTTCTAAGAATTACGGAGACAGCTGCAAAGTCTGTGCTCAACATCACACGCAGGGCTTCTGGCAAATGTTTTTCCATGTATTTTAAACAGAATGAATGAAAAGCTGTTGCACTAAAGCTGTGCTAGTGGAGCATCTGATAACACAGTTTGGCACACACATAGTGGCCCTGCAAGAAGTCACTGGGTGTACAATCAATCGCTCTGAACACAACTTTTAATCACCTTAGTATACACATTTGTCAGCATGCATCAGCACAGTTTCCTGGCCATAAGAATGGAAAGGAAGGGGAATGACAGCTGGGAAATGGAAGAATAAAATAAAAAATAAAGAAAAATAATTCTGGCATACCTGACTATCCTCTTTGCACACCTGTTAATTGTTCAGGAAATAAAGCTGACAGTGAAGCATACAAAAGACATTCTGTGTAATATTTTGTTACGTGGTAGGATACTGTTACTTTACACAACGAACGGGTATATTTTGCTCACCCTTCAGCAAAGTTCTGTCTCTTTCCCCCTGAGATTTTCTCCTTCGATATTTCCGCACACTATCTATAACAGGTATGTTTGTGTTTCGGGTCAATTTTATATGTTTTTAAGACTAATAATAGAGTGTTTATAGAGCCAGTAATTGCACCAGTACCACAAGCCAGTCAGATAAGCTGGAGATGGGAAGGTAGGGGGTCCTGACTAATATGAGAAGATGTAAGAAAAACTTGAGAAGGTGAAGTAATTCCACTCAGGAAGATGCAGGACTTTGA
The DNA here is from genome assembly GCA_027925045.1 of Hypotaenidia okinawae. Lineage (NCBI taxonomy): Eukaryota > Metazoa > Chordata > Aves > Gruiformes > Rallidae > Hypotaenidia > Hypotaenidia okinawae. The sequence continues at coordinate 13,835,176 of BSDF01000010.1, forward strand.
GGGGGTTGATCTTTGGTGGCATAAATTGCTTAAAGTGATGCTGAATTACAGCAGCTTGCCTTAAACATTTGGGTCATCTGATATGTAATTTAAGTATGGCCTGTGTGACCCAGATTTCTAATGATACAGCTCAGCAAATAATGACTGAAATGACACATTAGTGACAAAACCCAGGATTTGTCCCAAAATTCATAGAACACATTTTCTACTAAAGTACTATATCAACAACACACCTTTTTCCTGGGGTATTCACAAGGTTTAAATAAATTACAGGTAATATTTTCATAAGTACACATATAATTTAGAAATTCATGCCCCATTTTTTAAATTGAAGGAAAATGTTTAAATTGATTTCAAAGGAATTGAGGTGATGAAACACTATATTAAAAAAAAAAATAATCCTACCGGGCTCCTCTTATATTCAGTATCTGACCATGAATGCTTAGATGTCCCTTTGAAGGTCAGTCAGATCTAATATACTAAGCATCCAAGCTGCTTTCAGAACTGTGAATTAGACCCCCAAATAACATAAGTGCTTTTGAAAATGAGATCTAGCAAAATCCTGTAGACATGTTGGTTTTAACAAGGATATCTGAAAGACTTACCTGTAACTTTTAACAGCTTTAGGACCCTTTGACAAAACCCCATTTTCTTCATGTATGAACATCCAAACATAAACTGAGTACAGTCCTATAAACAGAAAGAGCAATATAAGTTGATCTGGTTTTTAATGTATATTTCCAAATTACCATGCAGCCTGGAATAAAAGGTATGGGAAATCTAAACAATTTAAAAATTAAACCCGTGTACCCGTGCAACACCCGTGTCATCTGACTGTCTTCAAACTAAATGGCACAGTGAAAATTGCGCTACCAACCAACACCACAGATCTCATCGCTACTTCCTCTGCTTTCAGGTTTTGGAAAACGTTGTATTGAGATTAATGCCAAGTACTTCCAAAACCTTCCCTCCAAATAAACAGATGAAGAATAATCTACTAAAGAGAACTGAAACAAGGTTATATTTTGACGCATTTCTGTATTTTTTCTGATGTGGAATCTTTTACAAGAGGACAGTGACATATGCATTATACATCCAACTCATTACTCACCACAGAATCACAGAACGGTTTGGATTGGAATGGACCTTAAAGCTCGTCTAGTCCCAACCCCCTGCCACAGCCAGGGACACCTTCCACTAGCCCAGGTTGCCCCAAACCCCATCCAGCCTGGCCTTGAACACTGCCAGGGAGGGGTCAGCCACAGCTTCTCTGGGCAACCTGTGCCAGAGCCTCACCACTCTCAGAGTGAAGAATTTTTTTCCTTATATCTAAACTAAATCTCCCCTCCTTCATCTTAAGGCCATTACCCCTCGTCCTATTGCTATTTATAGGCTACAATACTCCAAGAAAAAATTCTAAATTTCCTTTTTCTTTTCCTACTTTTAATACTATTTTCCTTATGCTTATAAAGCCTGGAGAACTACTTCAGTAAATTAAGAAAACAAATCTGACAAGTAGGTACGCATTTTGCAAGTCAACTCTGTAACTGTGAATATGGGAATTCTTCGTAACAGTGAACCCCATCTAGACAACAGAACAATCTAAAGAAAATAAATATTCATTATTGGTATGAAAGTAAGAATACCTCTGCCTGATTTTCCATGAAAATATTAGTCAGGTCAGCCTTCTGTAGTGCTGAGGATGCTCTAGATGGATGGATATATTATTTATTACTGCTTTCTTTACCAATACATAGGCAACATGAAATGCTCGGGTAGATATGCAGTTAATATGCATCCATGCTTGGGTACCTTTATGATTTTTTCCCTTAAAGTACCTAAACCTTACTTTTATGAAAGGTGCTTTTGGAATTGGGCAAGCTGCACACAGAGCAATTTTATTTTAAAATTTAAAACCCCAACATTTTCAAGCCTGATTCTCAGCAAGTAACATCCTTTTTACATTTCACAGACATGACATGTTATTAGGAAACGGTGCTACTCTGGTTACATTGGCATGTCATGTTACAGTACATTAGAAAACATGATGTGCTGACATAGCCATGCATGACCATTATCCAAATGACACGTTAAATCCTGGCAGTTCAGAAAGAAGCACATTTGGTTCTCACTACACATATTCTGCATATATTGTAATCTACACATGCAAAGTGTAAAATACTGGAAAAAACACAAAGGAAATAGTGCAATCATGAAGTCAGATTGTACTTTATTCAGCATTCATCCAAATTCATATCTCAGCCTCCCCTTTTATTGCACATGCAGAGTATTTAGCACAGTCTCTGATTGATCATTTATGCAAAACAAACCTCAAACAAATACAAATAATTATCCTTGAACACTAGAAGAAAACAGAATCACTTTTTATTACCTCCATAGCTGTTGCATAGCTGTATTTTATTCTTTCTCAACTTTTTGGTGTGTGTTAACATCTGGGACTCATCATGCTGTCCGGCATTTCAACAAAGATGATGTCATTGGTGCCAAATACTTTGACAAACATGGCTACTGCATAAATCTAAAGAACTGAAAAATCAGATGAATTATGCTTATGATTAGAGACAAAATTAATTGTTTGTACTGTGAGTTTAAGCACGTTAAACACAGGCTTTCCTTCCAAAGGGAAGACATTGACTGAAAACTGTAAAAGCAAGCAATTCCTTTTTCTTTTTCCCTCTGAGAGTGAAGGAGCTTTTGATCTTCCAGTGTCCGTTACAACCTTGGGGAAGGTTAAGTTAACCCTTTGAATAAACATTCCTACCAGCATACAATTCACTCGAACAAAGTAACTTAATCACCAGCTAAATTGAATTCAAACTGCTCTAGAGAACATGAACTGACATAACTTAGCTCTGATGACAAGGAAATGAAAAAGAGTGAATTTGCTGCTGATGTGCACTGAGGGGCCCGAACTCTTGATTCTAATTTTGGAGGCACCAGGCAGCAGGATTTAATTGCACAGAAGAAGCGTGGATGCACAGTTGGTCAAGGCGCAAGTTGCATCCCAGCCGTGCCGAAATCCACGACCCTGACCTCCTCTTGCAGCACTGCTTGGTGGGCAGTGTGGGTCAGGACAGTGACAGAGGACATGTCTGTGTAAGGCTGTCCTTTCCCACCCTGCTGAGGGAGCAGAGGCGGTGACCACAGAGAGCACTTCAAGTACCGTCTCTGCTCCAGCCACGCATTGGAAGAGGAATTTCTTTCTCACCCTTTTCTTCCTGTGCACCCATCCGAAACCTAGCAGGCCTTTTCAAGGATTGTTTTGTTAAAGATATAATTCAAAAGGGAATTATTCAATTCAGTATTGACCACTCCCACCAAGAATTCATAAAAGCAGCATGACCTTACCAGTCTGACAGGGAAGGGATACAGGAGACTTCAAGGACACAGGTTTATCAAGCAGAATCACATTACAGGCTCTGCATTTCTCTGTTGCCAGCGCGTACCTACTGCTACAGGAATTGTGATCAGTGATTTCTCCAATAAGAACATAAACAAAAAGGATGATTAAGGGAGGCACAGAGGCACTGGTTCTTGCTATCAGGCCTAAACCTGGCACCACAGCAATTCCAAGGGGTGATAATTGCACAGGGAATTTCTGCAACATAGACCCTAATTCATGTTACAGCCAGCTTAATCATGTAACCACCAAACAGTTGTAAGAAATATGGGACATACTTAACAAAGATATGCCTACTACCTAAAAAGACAGATAATGGTCTTAACTGAGACTCTTCAATCTCTGTTTAGATGGTAAAATTTTTAAACAGAAAGATCTATTTCAGCTAACGTATGAAATGAAAAGTGACATTCTAGATTACAAATAAAATGGCAAATAAATCACAACTCAGCAAAGGTGGGGGATAAGGATTTGAGTCCTTTAATCACACAGCTAATAAAGTTTGAATAAAATTAAGTCACCCATCATTTATTATACCAGACAGAGTACAAGTTCAAGTATTAAGCTAAAATATGATTAGCTCAGTTTTCAGCTGGCTCCAAAGGCATTCATCTGCACTTGATATTGGTGAATACTTTCACACCAGCAACTATTACTTTCAGCCCCCGGGTATAACATCTTGCACCCAGAAGTAGCAGGCACACATTGGTATTTTTTCCCACACACAGGAATATTAGCCTGGATGCAAACACAATATCTCTTTATGCTTAGCCATGCCAATATTCCCCTTTTGCTTTGTACCACATGCCTCAGTGTAAAATCTCTTTGATAAAACTAAAAGGACAGGGAGTTTTATAAAATGGAATAATCCTACCGAACAACGCAATCATTTCACTGAAACACAGAGATTGGTATTTTTTGAAATCTCCTTACAGGCTCTAGACAAACACAGTGAGATAACAATGGCAAATTGTTTGGCTTACTAATTGTAACCAAATGTATGCCATTCTATCAAAACATTCTCAGGAAGATGTCAAAGACTTTTTTTTTTAAGTAAACATCTTGTGTCATCCTTTTACTGAAGTGGAACGAGGGTCTCCAATAAAAATAGTACATATCAAGGACCCTCAAAGAGGCTCATATATGTATTACTGATCTTTGAAAATACAGCTTGAGAGGTACACTAATAATTTCACCCAGCTGGGCAATAAACATTCCTGCCAAAAGAATTATGTAAAATTACATAAACCATTTTTAAAGAGTATACATTTCAAGGAGACAAAGTATAGACTGACTTCACTTTTTTTTTTCTTTTTTTTTTTACAGCTGTGTTCTACGGAAAGCATTTTAGTGTGTAAAATCTCTCTCCTTGTAAAACACTCCAAAGAGAAGCCAAAATTCAAACCTGACTGTAACATACCATACCAAAGTGGCATATGGTACAGACAACAGAAAAGTTTAGCAGTGAGAAATAAACAAACCTCAACCTAATAAAAGGGCTTTTCTCTTCTGAATCAATTGATAAAATAGCAACAAAGAACTAAAGGCAAACAATTTTTCATCAAGGCATACTTTAACCTTTAAATACAATACACATCCACAGGGAACTAATTCAAGAGGAGCTACCAGTTAAAGCATTCGATCATTCTTAAAATGTGGATTGCAGTGCTGGACTTTCCTTTTTCATCAGAGAAAACAGTTAAAAACTATTTTTTTAAAAAGACCCATACATTCTAGTAAGTGATCCAATCTTGGAACTTAGATTAACAAAACATTCAAGCATGTCCCTATACAAAGTTGACAGGAGAACACTGTGCTTAAACAAGTAAGCTAAAATTTAGAAAACTGATGAGAAACATGATTTTGCCAGAATTTTCCTCAATAATAAATAAATTGGTTCTTCAAGTTTGCCCAAGATTTACAAAGATAAGTTAATTTCATTCAAATAAATAGTAAATTTGCAGTCATTTCCATTGCACAGTGTAAATATGTCAACAGCAAAACATATGCTGCCACAGGGCCTTAGGAAGTACCAAGTTTACTGCTGCAGGGACTTTCAGCCTTGTGCAGTGCTGCAGTAATTCTCGGTCGGGATTTCTGAGAATTCCCAGTATGAACGCCACTTAAGAAAAGACTTCTCCACTACACCTTCATTTTCAGAATCAGAAAGGAGCTCCCTCAAACAGATTTTTAACAAAGATTCTTCTAATGAATGTGCAAAATGTTTTCCTTCTAACTTGCTCTAAAGAAACTCTTTTATGGGAAACATGGAAAATTTTCAAGGTCCTGGGAAAGATTATAAGAGATTAATATTTATCAACTCATTTCCCATGGTTCTCTACAAGCGCTGACACATGAGAGCCAAGGATGCACTACATGCTCAAAAAAAGCCCCAAACAAAGCCAAAAAGCAAAACTGATATTTGGCTGAGACTAGGAATGGCTGGATTACCAGCCTCAGGGAGGCAGAGATGCCATAATGTTTGTTCTTAATTTTCTTTCCTCCTTCTAAGAAGCAAACAGACTGTAAACAAACTACAGAAGCACAAAAAGAGATAGGGAACTGTCTTCTAGTCCTTTTATGCTTTAGAAATCTACCTCTCTGCAGAAAATAGAAGAAAAATCAAAGCACAAAATAAAATTTTTAGCATAAGAACAACCAGGCTGGATGATACCAAATGTCTCTTGAGCAGACTCCTGCCTCAAGCAGTGGCCAGTGGCAGAAGCGTGGGGAAGAGCAGAGGAACCAGCCTTATACTCAGAGATCCCTCTGCTTGGTTGCAACCCCTCCAACTATAGGCTAGCAGCATGCTTGGGACTTACTTCAGCAGAGATGGCTGTAAGCCAGGATGCTCGGTAGCTCTCTCATGGTCCTCTCTTTATGCTCACTAGACTATCACTATTTCCAAAGGACAGTATGGAACAGACATGATTAGTGATGAGAATAAAAAGTCGGAGGAAATTCTCTGGAAAGCTAACAAGTTGTTGCTTTTGCAGAAGCATAGGCAGATGCAATTTCTATAGAAAACTGAGTGGTAGCTACAATGGGCAGTTCACAACATGGCAATAAAACATAATAACTAGTTGAGGGCATGACATTCCTAAATGAAATACATCAAACAGGATGTTTTAAATAATTAAAAAAAAAAATCAACTAGTGCAAGTCAGTCCTAGAGCTGCTTTAGATTCGTTGGAGCTGTGGTATTAGTGACATAGCCAAAAGAATAGAATAATATGAAACAGTTAGCTGAAATATCAGAGGGAACAGAAGTATTTTTCCAAAAATTTCTGCTAGCAGTATCCAGCAATAAATTTCATAATGTACCACCTAAAACAGTCTTCTGGTTCCTCACTGATATGTTTTCAAGATCTGCTGTTTACTATTACTTCTTACAGCTGTGGTTTTTCCTTTCAGACTTTCCATCTAGATCAGAGCTGTACAAGACTCATAGGACCGGCTGGACAATACAAACACTCATCTGAGTTCCAGCCTAAGTGATTTTACAACCTGAGATTTCACTAAGCATTTCACGTTTGTAACCAAGAGCAAAACTCTAAGCCAAACTTCATCAGAACACATGAAATTATTGAAGTTTCTGAAAGAAAACAAAAATCCCCTCTCACCCCTTCTGAAACAACAGGCTACTTCTGCTGTATTTACAGAGTGAATTGGGAGCAATGCATTTTTCCACTATTTTTAGTGGATTTTTATTGTTGACATGGTAAACCAGTTTATAATCATAACATCCATGTACAGTTTTGCAGTAAATCAAAGCCCTTTAGTATAATGCACTGAACTAGATAGATTTACTAGAATTGCCTACAGAATGCAAGCATTCGTGGGGACACAGATGCACGCACGGATATGCATTCACAGCTTCCTACTGGTTCCAAATTTTATTATGTTGCAGTGGAATTACTACAACAATTCTGCTATCAGACAGGACTTGATTACCAAGGAAGGGTAAAATTTTACAGCCTCCTGATTTTGTATTCCTACAATTCCTACATACATCTACTTTAGCTTACAAAACTACTGGTTCCCATCATATTGTACTTTTCAGCTAAGCTTAGCAGGACACAAGGGAGAAGGTATATTAGAAAGATATAAATATTTTTCAGCTAGAAAATGTCATAAAAATATGTAGGTTTGTATAGAAGTATATCTATAAATTTAAAAGGAATCCAGAACTTGCGAACCCACGCAAACACCTTTGTATATACCCACATATCAGTGAGATACAACCATGCTACAATTAGGACTTGCAGCTACTGAAAACCAATACCAAAATTTATAAACTTTTAAGAAACAGTTAAGATCAGTTTCTCCAAAGGGAGAAAGCCTGCCCTGTGGGAGACACACTGACCTTCCAGCATTTCACAAGCTCTCACCAAGGCTTTGTGTTTCCAAACTTTCCATAGCTGTAGTAAGGCATGATACAGTGCAACAGCCAAAACGTTAGTAGAAGGAGATAGTAAAATTATCTGACCTGATATGTGAAGGTGTTTCAGTATGATCTTTTACTATAACTTTTATATAAAGCCATTCAAGTCTCTGTTCAGAAATTCAAGGTTTTGGTACTAGATTCAAGCTGTTCTTTCAAAGAGCAAAAACCATGTGAACTTTTCACTGTGAGAAAATGAAAAGTTTTAGCAAAGGTAACTCATTAGTAAAGAAGAAACCTTATTTTCCTCACATACTAATAGAAATCCAAAAGACAATAAGAAAATAGGTGGCATTCTTCTGAGACTCCACATCACCATAATAACCGTGTTAGAATTACTCAGGTAGATAGCAAGTAATCGGAAGTTATTCATTAAGACAAATGACTACAACCTTCTGCCTAAATTCATTCCAATTTAGCTCCTTGCTACATAAATTATTCCACTGTCTTCATTGCAATTAATCAGTCAGTTATCGGCCACTGTGGGTGAACACGGCTGAAGCCGGCCTAGTTCAGCCTATAGGAGATATATTTAGAGCAACTGTTAAAACTCTACATCCCTCTTCCTTGCCAAAGTTTGGCAGCAATCTTCCAACATATTTTATATGACGATATTGAGATATTTTATATGAATGAGATACAGAATTTTCTTGCTCACAGTCTGGAATCTCCTCCGCTAGATCTTGGAAGGAATTAACACTGTGATCAATGAAGGTTTTCCAGTTTGAGTTTATGCCATTAAAACAGCCTGCTATAAGGAACAACTGTGGGTGTTCAGTTTTAGTTTTATCTGAATGACAAACTACAATCTATCTACAGCATTTCAGACTATAATTGCAAAATACAAAGCTAAAGACCCAGATATAATTTTCTACCTTCCTCTCCTGTCTTCCCTTCCTCCGTTTCCTCTGCTGTATTTTGTTGTCTTTCTCAAAAGACATTTTTCCCCCTTCATTTGTTATTTTCCCGTTAAGTGCAGCCCTTCATTGAGACAGAAGTTCAGAACGCAGCCCTCTCTTCACATTGAAATTAAAAAGAATTGAATAAATAAAGCAAGAATGAAAATGCCTTAACAATTTCTTCTGATATTTCCTTCCTTATCAAGGAGAAAAATACATTAATCAGAATCCTAGCCAGAAACAGCACTCTGCTGCCATTGTGAACAACTCCACCCTCTCTGATTTGCTACACTGTGCATCTGAGTGACTGCTGTAGCAGCCTTTTGCTTCCTGTTGTATTTTGGAAGAGGTAAAATATTTCAGTTACGCTGTATGGCTGGATTGGAGTCACCTGCCAAGACATGAAGGAGTGGCGTATCTTGGGGCAGGTTTCCCTAGGAATGTAATGGGGTACCCGGTGCAGTTCTAAGTGGCCACTCTCTCTTAATAAACCAGTCGCATGTTACATAGGGGATTCTGGATCTATTTTGCAGAGTCTTCAGAAATAGCAAAGAGAAATGGTTTCAGCAGGAGATAATGGGCTTTATGACTTTTCCCAAATTATTCCCCTTTTTAGTAGCCATCATCTTGTCGGGTGACATCTGGAATGATTAGAGGATGATATTTTAGACTGACAACTGGGCTGTCATTCACACTGTCAGTCAGCAAACATCCAGGTTGCCCAGGGTTACAAAGCTAGTTTATGGCTTTGTCCTGTAGTATTTAGTGCTGCTGATTCTTTACCTTGATTTCAGATGAAGCAGTTCTGACAGCTTGTGCCAGAGGCAGGCAGAGAGCTCATGGTGATGGTGGGAGTCCCGTGGTGCCTTTGTGTGCGACAGTTCTAGCACTTCCGTGGCAGCCCATCAGGCAGGACACAACCCTGGAGTATTAGGGTGGGTCTAGTAAGTTCATCTGCTTTCAACAAATAGAAGGACAATGTTTATCTATGCCCTAGGAATGCATCTAATTATTTGAGGCTGATGTACCTGAATGTGAGCTTTCTTACACAACCCAGCTGTCTGCAGTATTATTATCCTAAAGCAGACCAAAAAGCAAACCAGCCCCAAGCAGCCTTGGGCTCCAAGGATGAGCAGTCCTTGGGCTTTCCTCAGCTTGCAAGAGCACCTTCACCCAGTTCTCAGCAAGAATAAACATGCTCCATGGCAACAACTTCACATCACTCAACCGTCCCTTGATACGCGATCTAAATTCTTTCCCACTCATTCGTTGTCTTTGTGTGCATACCTCATTAAAAAAAAGGACTCTGCTTTTAAAAGTTACGGTTTGGGAACCCAGCTTTGAGCACCAAAAACCTGAGTTTCAAAGCGAGAAAGAATCTACAGTTTTCAGAAAACTCAAAGTAGCATCGTGAGCGTATACCAGCTTGGATGCTCAAGACCTAGAACACAATAAATCAGGAAGCCAAGAACAGAAGCACCAAAGAGGGCTTGCCTGCAACTTTCCTTCATTTATCTGCCTCAACATATTCTTCTTTTAACATAAAAATAGTATTTCTTACAGGCAGCAGACATACTGAGTGAATGAGATACTCACAAAACCTAACAGTTTGTAAATAATAAACTATCTGATACGTTAAGGAATGACCAACATTCAGTTGGTCATTAACAAGTAGGAAAGTAACTTGCTATCATTTTGGTCGCAGACAGGTAACAGTTCAAACCATCCTAGCACACTCTCTCCCAGACCAGTCAAAATCTCTCAACATGTGTCGGTGACATCTGTCTTCTGCAAACAGGCCTTGTCTTCAGAAACCATGAAATGAAAGAGTGTGCTCAAAGCAAACTGTCTTCAAAATTCAATAAAAATGCCTTAAAACACTGGCAGAAGTTGCATAGCCTGAAGGCAAGGAACTCCTTCAATAATGTTTCCAGCTAATGTTTCTGAAGCATGCAAAAAAGTAATAAAATTTCATAAACAAGTTGGATTAAAAAGGATGATGATTTTTGCCTGTTGCACGCATCTGAGACAGTAACACCTCTACACAGGGCTGCATTCTGCCTCCTGCCTACCTTGCTCCTGGTGCTCTACCAGACAACACTCACCGATTACAGCAGCAGAGAAGCCAAAACTGGAACAAAAGAGGCTTGTAGATATGAGTGGACACGGTGATAAAACAAAAGGGCAAAAACCCCTGATCGAAGCATACTTTGGTAGCTTTGTTCTGGAGCTCAAACCAAAACCCTTCTAAAGAGCAACAGGAAAGCAAATAAATCACTATAATTTATTTATACTAACTTTTTTAATAGTTCACTCTGATTCTTTTCCAGTAGCATCCCACAAACCTGGTTGTTAAGTATAAATTAAAACTATTCAAGAGGTAATATTTGTAAAGCACTTTTGCATCTGCAGATGAATGCTGCTGTATAATATGAACATTGACATATTTGACAAGGCAACAGAGTTAAGTGTGATACAGAGTCAGACTAAAGATTTTTTTCTTGTCTGAAAAGCCCTTGTTTTGTTACTAATATTAGAGCTACAGAGGCCTATTTGACAAAAAGCACCTCCTAATTTGAGAGCTGTAGCTCTTAAGCTCCATAGTAGCAGCTATTTACCTGGTTGGCTCACTCTTCACAAAATGTGCCCATTAAGCTCAAGGTATAAAGCCAAAAAAAAATAACAGCCACTCTACTGAGCATGACTGAACAAGCGACTGTGCTGGTATGTGTTTGATAAGAGACAGCAGAGGAAAAGGAGATAAACCTCGGGTGTATGATAGGAGTTTATATATTCTACCTAGAACAATAGGGAAAGCTGTTATTGACTTCATTGGGAAGAACTCATAGTAGCACAAATTCCCTCTGGAAGCAGGTGTTTGGAGAATTTTCCCCAAGGGAAGATTTATGAGATATATATATACACGCACACACATACATATACACCACCAGTTTATGTCAAGGGAATTTGTGCACACGTTCTCAACCAAGAGTAAATTTTAGCCCTTTTCTTGTTCACTGATGTTATACAAGCATTTTCCCAGCTTGGCAGGGCTAAATTAAATTGGGCAACGTTCTGTGTGTGTTTGATGTCTGCTAAATGAAGTGAGCTTCCAATTCGTCATATTTACTCAAGCTCACTCAACTCTAGTAAAAATTAAAATGTTCCAGTTAATTTAACGAGATAATTTAGCGCTCTCAAATCTTTCTTGCTCAACATTTGTTGCTGTTTAGAAGTCAGGGGTATGTGCTGCCAATGTAATTCTTTGGACAGCTATGAGGACTTAACAGTAGACATTTTAGGCACTGGACTGATGTGTTTAATCTCCAGTAAGACCCTGAGCTTCCACTTGAGAGGGGCAGTCTAGGATGTGCCCTTTGGATTCATTATTTAAAGAAAAGGGATCACACAAAAAAGCAAAAGAATATATAGGCAAGATTCAAGGTGGCTAAGGTAGCAGTTGGAAAGTGAGAAGTAAAAAATTGTTGTGTGGAGTAGCCTCCATACAAACAGAAAGTAGAGAAGGGCTCAGAATAATCAAGTATCTACACAAGAAGCTCTTCATGCTTGATACTTGGGAATAACAGCTCTGCCTTGAGACAAATGTCTGCTTTGATCTATTTTATATCAAGACAGACAAGGGCGCAAAAAAACCCATGTGAAATTAGTGATACTTATATCACTATGTGATACATGTCCAAAGAAATTAATACTTCGTGAAATTAACCAAGACCGAGAATTTAAGTATTACACAACCTTGTAATACTGTCTCTCTCTCCTAACCAACATCATTCAACTTTATCTGTGGGCTTGAGCACTAACAGGACAAAAAGGCATAGTAACTAAAGTTCATAAATCCCCTCATTAGCAAAGGGCAGGTCAGTCATCAGACTGAGTGATGGATGGCATCACTGAATCATCTGCAAAAAGGTCCTCAAAGATCCAGTGTATAAGACTACAGACAATAAAAAATATAAAATCTCTTCTTCCATTCATCTGGAGCTACTCTAAGAATCAGGAGTAGAACAAGAGTTACTTTTACTGGCTGGTTGTATGGAACCAAGGTCACATACTGGTGATCATGCTCTATAAACCACAAGGAACACAACAAAGGCCTTTGCAAGGGACTGAAGTGACACAGCAGTTGATTGTGCACAGACTTTCTTCTCCCTGGAGTAGATGGGATGTTTGTAACCTGAATCACATCTCCTTCTGCAGAAGCTGGAAGATCAGGGATGACACAGACATAAGAGGGTGGTGCATTTGATACTGCTTCAGGGCACTTAAAATACTAGTTGTCCTCTCCACGGAGGTCATAGGAAACCAGGAGATCAGCCTCCTAACAGAATTGGGTGTCTAAAGCTAAGCAAAACCATTCCAAGTCTCATATACAGGTGCCTTCACACACTCTGCTTTTAGTCTTTCTGCAATTGCCTGTGAGACTGTGGAAGACAGAGCCACATTTTGGTAAGAATTCATTAGGCATCTTAGCAGCCTGGCAATACTCAGTATACCCCGAGGAACATGCAGACAGGTGAACTGCAAAGAGCTAGTACATAAAATGGAGATTAATTTAAGCAAAATGGTGCTGGGGACTTGAGTAAAATTATAGGTATGTGCCACTCTTTTGCTGTGGAGTCAAAAACAATGCAGAGTGCACCTGGTTTTGCTACACAAACCTTAGCATAGGTTTGTCAAAAGGTTTGCAGACCTGTCAAAAAAAACCTGGGAAGAGTTTAGGATTTTTAAAACAAAATCAGGAGCTGCTAAATACCTTGAACAGCCAAGAATGGCTATGGTTCATCCTTGGAGAGATGTAAGCTGGATAGCTGAAAAGGTACATGATAATTTATTTTAATGTGCAAGTATATCTGTTGTTTTCTAGTGCTTTAATTTTTTTCTTCTTCTAATGAATCTTAAAATATTTTCACTTAACATCTGTTCAGGAAAACAGATGAGACAAACATCACTCACGATAGCACTGAACTGCAGTGAAAAAACAGCAAACATGATACAAGATCATGATGCCAAAATTTAAAATATCATCAAATGATAAAGCTATTTCAAATATGCAGCATAATTTCTGATCACTTTCTATCAAATGGGACAATGCAGACATAAATGCAGAACTGATAAAAGAGATAATTAGGAATAACCAAGAACCTAAAAAAGACCAAACCAAAGCTCTCACCTGAAGAGAAATTGAAAGCACGGGATTATTTACATTAGAAAGGAGACACAAAAGATGGGCACAGTCCAAATATGAAAACTGAATAGCTGGGAAAGTTTGGGAGCTTCATCTAAGAACAAGGGATCTACTGAAAAGATGGCAAATGCAACCATGATAAAAATAAACTGATTTTTGTTTTATGATAGAGGTCCAACTTTTCTGTTTTGTGCAGTGCAGTGTTGTAAAAACAAAAGCATTTAAAATAAAGTATCCATAACGATATCTAGAAGTGTTTTAAGTCTAACATTTTTTAGTGCAAGTATTTCTTGATTCAAATTTTCATTGTATCATATATTAGATAAAAGTTTAATAAAAATCAGATGTTATACAAGCAAAGTGTTTCAGTGATCATGAATTAATGTTTTCCGGAAAAAAAAGAAAAGGAACTGGGAACTCTTGAAAAAGTTTTTATTTTCATTTTTTAAAATTTAATTTCTTGCAGAATGAAAATTGTCATTTCCAGCTACTTTGGAGCTCACCAAAACTGGATTTCTTTGAGAGCAAGAATTTACCCCAAGCTTTCTACAAAGGAAAGAATATCCACTGAAAATAGACAGAATGAGAATTAATATTTTGTAAAGAACATGAACTTTTCATGACTTTCTCTGATTTAAGACACTGTCTCAGTTCCTGGTGCAGTGCACTGTATTTGCTACTAAATGGCTTTCATACCTTCCTCCATAGCACCTGGTACAGGACCCTGAGGAGGAAGCATGCAGGGCTGAAAGGAGCTCCAGATGGTGGGATTTCTTCAGTAAGAATGCAAAGGGCTCAAGGCCCAGCTAGACCAGCTTCCCACCCACACACTGCTGATGGGAATTCACGAGATCAGGATTTCAATGTGTTTTTTCTATCAATGACAGGGAAATGACTTCCTGGAATACTGCTGAAGACTTGCAGCTCTCTTGTGAATGGAGGAGAGAACTGATATCAAAGGAATTTGGCAAAATGCTATTCTTTTGCACCCTAGAACTCAAATCTGGTAACAAAAAAAAAGAGAGAATGAAACCAGAGCCAGAAGTGGAGATAGCAGAATAAAATACATTTTCAGTTCCTTTCAGGCTGAAAAAACCCTATTGTTCAGCCCCTACACTGAAGATGGAAAAAGCACACATATGCACCGAATTCATAGACTGAGCATTACTTCCAGCTCTTTCAGATGATGAAAAATGCAGATGAGGTTGATAAGACGACTCAGGGGTTTCTGCTGGGTGCTGCAGCATGAAGAGGTTGCCTTTCATACAGGACAGAAAGTCAAATTAGGTCCATGTAACTGTTCAAAATTCATTAGAATGACCTTAGTTAAGCTTTGCTTCCATGCACACTATGGTATATGATAATATAGCCTGGAGCAACAGCAGTAGTGGTGGTGGCACTTTCTGAAATATTTCCACTACTTGAAAGCCCTTGGATTTGTTAAAATTTCTAAAAGGATTATAACAGGATGAACTGGGTTTTTTCCTTTTACTTTTCCCATGCCAGTATAATAATATTACACAGAGCTTTTCATCTTCAAAGATCTTTACAAATCTTAGCAATTCACAGTAACTCAACAGTTATAAAAATATAATAAAACTCATTTTTTGCTGTCTTGCTAATTTTTTCTTGTTATTTGTAAGAATTAACTTTAAATAGCAGTAACTCCTTTAACTGGACAGTTCTGTAAATGTAACATTAAGCTCATTACAAAGGGAGTTTGAACAATCACATCTCCCACACAATCATTAGTCATAACGTTAATAAAAATAAAATATTTTCTGACTCCCTGCTATTCCAATAGAAGATGGCAGCACTTTCCTTCTTCCATTGTAAACAGTTAATTCGTTGCTCTTTTATTATTTAAACCACAAGCAGGAAAAAACATTGAAACTAGTATTACCAAAGAAATCATCTTACCAAGTATAACCATACCTAATATCTGTAGCAGATAAGAATATGAAGAAGTAGTTTTATTACTCCTCTTTTCCTTTCTGAGCAGTTGTTCTAATAAGATCTAAAACATTCCCACAACTTTCAAATCCCTGGGGTGCACAACCAGGTAATTTCTCTACCTAACACTAAAGGTCCCATGCCTGCCAACCTGGGGCAAATGCCCTCTGCTCTTGCTCACTTCAATGGAAGCTGAGGGCACCCACTGACTGACAGGGCTGACTCTTCTGGGCTTTACTTCACATCAAAATGTACATTACTAGGAGTTTCTCAGTGCAAGGAAGGGTATGTGTGTCTGGGCCTCAATGAAGCCGTTTCGTGCACCCGAAGACTCACAGACACCTTTGCCCACTTATTCCCAACAGCACGTGGGAAGCTCAAAGGCTGCCAGCTTGCTCCTGGAGACCTTACCGATGCAAAATGCCTATTGAAGCTGGAGCACTTTCTGCTCCTGGCACTATTACGAGTGTCCCAGTTTGAACAGTCTAATAATACTTAGCAATAAGTTCTTTGAAGCCAGAGAAAGGGTCAGGCTTTTGATGGCCCTAAAACATTTCTAACTGAGGCCTAATTCTGCAGCCCTTTCTCACAGTGAGTAGCACTTAGCTGTCCCAGTGACGCCAAGGTGACAGCTTGCACAGATTTGTCACTGCAGAGGCAGAGAAAGAAAATGCAAAGACTAAATTTACACATAAAAATAACTGGGTAGGGACCAAATACCTGAGTCTTAAACACCACTTGTTAATTCTTCTGTCTTAGTCAAACTGTCCTTTGCACAAGGGTCCAACATGGTCCCATGAACATTTCATAAACACTAGAATTCCTGCTCTAGAGAGAAGGAAACAGGCAATGCTTTCTCCAAAGCAAGTGGAGTTAAAACAAGTAGGAGAGAGGCAGGATCTCCTCACTTCTGGACCAACACTGGTCTTGTGCAGACTCTGGAGCGTAGCTGAATGAATACCAGACTACATACCTAAAATAATAGAAAACAGGAGAGTGGCAGGTCATAAACAAAGAAGCCTGCAAAGAAAAAATCACTTTTTTTTCTTACAACATCTTTACAGTATGCAGTTTTTCCTGCCAACTGATGCCAATATTGAACACTGAAACCTGGATTCTAGTCTCCTGGTAATAAGTAATTTGCAAGAGCCTGGTCACAGAGAGGTCAGAAAACCATGTAAATTGCTTGGATGGGAAAGCATCTTTCACAGGAGGAAGCTGTAGGTGGTAGAGAGGCTCCCTGCCACAATTTTGCATTCCCTGGACATAGTGATATAGAAAGAGACAAGAGACCAGTGCTGATCTTCTCCCATCAGACACACTTCAGCAGCCCTCTGTGGCAGGAATGGATGCCAGGCTTCTGGTAAACAGTGAACATGGTTTCTATCCTTTACAGCTACAACTTGTTAGCTATTAGGGGAGCAATTTTTTGAAACTGGGTCCTAAGCCTGAAAATGTTATAGTGAGCTTTACTATTCACCCCATTTCTACTGTCACACACCCAGAGAAGGGATGAGATGATACACCTTGCAATACTTGACAAGGTTTTCTTCTCAGGGATTTACTGTGCTCTTTGCATTCAGTTGCACTATGAATGCAGCCTTGTGATTTGGGGAAAAAGGAAGTCAACAGAAGATGCTCTGGGAGCTCTCAGTTATTTGTCCAGCTACTCTCATCCACATGCAGAACCGAGCTGATGGGTTGATCTGGGATAGCTTGTTAGAGAGAAAGGTCTGGTTCACTGGAAAGTGGCATTTTCTCATGCTTTCCACTTTTGGTCTACACAAGAGGATGAGGACTGCCTTCCCATGGGTCATTTTCCTCTCCTGTTCCATACTGTATACCTCCACCATTCACTTTGCAGACTCCTGAGGAAAATGTCTGGATCAACATAATGATAAATACTTCACTAAGGAGCTGATACTGCTGCAATGCATACAACCCACCACCAAGTACTTCATGCAGGCTCCTTCCACATGCCAAACAAACGTTTCACATTGAGCATATTGCAAAATGAATGCTCAAGCTTTGCCAAATCCATTGTTCAGCTGCATCTCAAACCATGCGTGTTTGGTATCAGAACTACAGCAACCTTATCAAATGAGATTAAAATGTTTTTACTTGTCAAGATATATATCCTAAATATTCTATTATAGTTCTCACTAAATACACAACAAACTACAAAACATGTCAGTCAGCATTATACTACATGTTACTATCCAAACACAAATGTTAGCATTAAATGTAGTTGTAATGCATTAAACACCACCACAACTCCCTTCCAGGGACATTTTTCAACCAACCTTTGTGCTAAAATCAACATGGCTGGTCTGTGTTGTTTAATTAATATCTAGGCTCAAAGATCACCCTTTGCTTTTCTTTAATTTGAAAAAAGAAAAGCCTTTTTTCTGGATTAACACAAATATAAAACGGAATGACTGTGGAACATAAAGGCCATGGGTTGCATTTTGCACAGGATAGGTTCTGGTTGAATGAGATCTGGGACGTGTGCCAAATTAATAGAAAAAATCCTGTTCTTCCTCTCCAATAGCCACAATGTTCATTATTAAGAAAAGCATATGAACCACAGGATTTGATTTTAATAACACCAATGTCTTCATTAATCTGTACTTTCCATTTAGCCTCATTATTGAGTAAATGCTGAGTTAATGCAGCACCTATTATTGTTGGATTTTCCATGAAAAACCTCCTTTCCCTCTTCTTTTTTTATTCGTTCAAGGACTATCAGGTGTGTGTGTCATGTTTTTAAACAGGCCATCCCCTGTCAATGGCTGTTTTCTTACCTCAGGTCTATGCAGCTACTCCAGTAGCACACGGTCTACAATGCAGACAGTAACAAAAAAAACCAAACCCCAAGAGAACAAAACCCTGATAAAACTACTCCTAACTCAAAACCATATTTGTTTTGGTGTTGTTTCAAATGCTGTCATGTCAAGGAGCCTCTTACTATCACCTGCAACTGAGCTGATCTTTCCTGGATGCTCCATGCGCCCTCCTTCTAAATCAAGATTGCTGATGGCCAACACCGCTTTGTATCTGCTGAACAAATAGTGGCCTTTTGTCCAGCACAAGTTCCTAAACAAACTTAATCTCTCTAACACTGTGACAGATGACATTTAGATGTCCTTGTTACCCTTAAAATGAGTTTTATTGACAATCAGAGAACAAAAAGAAGGCCCAGATAAAGCCCAATGTTTTATAGGCCTGCTAACAACATCTTAGTTCTTAGTGCAGAGGGTGTAGAGAAAGCCCGGAGTTGCCCCCATTTTCCCCTGCTTTGCTATATCACCATGACAACAGATATAGAAATCACTTAGTGACTCCTAGAAAGAAAACACAGTGACACAGTACCCCTTGTATGGCGAATCAAACTAAAGCCTTCATTCAAATGGCTATTCAGCTTGGGCATTCATGTAGAGGATGGGGTGGATTTTACACAGGTAACAACAACAGAAAGGCCAGCAAGCACTCCAGCCACAGCATATGGCAAAGTCTCTGTTTAATTAATGCATCCTCAATAGAATTTATCCATTTTAAATTTGTTTTCTTTTACTTGAAACATCATTAATGTAAAGGGCAACATTAATCAACATCTTGCAACTTAAAAGGGCATTAAAAAGTGATCTTTTCCCCCTCCAACAGAATCTTTTCAAGTACTTTTGCTCCCTGCGACTGATTTCAGGCAGTCAGAGCCCTTAATCATAAGGCAAATCTAGAGAGGCCTCTACTGGCCAGCCTCGCCATCTACAATTTTTCCATTTCGAGTGACTTAGAAAAGCAAGCAGTGGAGTAACTACACGCTTTTATCTTAAAGTTGCATGCAGAACGGATTACTGATAAATATGTGGCCCAAAACATAGGATAATTGTGCTTTTTTGAAGCTATCATGTACGGTATAACTTTGCTTTTTTTCCCACCCCCCTCCCGAAAGTAAGAAGACTAGAAAGATTTATCCTGGCTGTGATGTATTTGCCTCTATGACATTTTGAGACATTTTAAGATTATGGGTCTAAAAATTAACGGGTAATCACTTTTCTTTGTGCACAGGGCTCCCCTTAAAGCTGGGGCTTAAATCCATTTAAATTTTAAATTCTCATATGCATGTGGCATTTTATATGTGCATTTCTCACAACTAGGGTAAAACTCAGAGAAATTAAATTAAGAGCACAAAAAAGAAAGTTATTGAATGATAGAGGAGTCCTGCTTCTCTGGGCTTTCCACAGTGACAACACAAAGACAAAGAACTTAAAAATCTCCCATTTAGCTAACACTTTACATTGCGGTCAACGGTCAGTGTGCTCTGTGCTGGTATCAGCAGTCCTGGGTGGAAAAAAACTTTCTGCTGTAGGAATGCATATGCCCTGCTATCAGCCACAAGCCATGGGAATAAGAAGCATCTACTAAGAACAAGATGCAATTCACTAGATCTTAACTTATTGCTGCGTTGATACGAAACTTCTTCACACCAGAACTCATGGTAAATGGGCAAACTGACAGGTCTGGTGAAACAAATCCCAGTGGTGAAGACTGAAGGAAGACACTGATACTAGAAATACAGTGCAAAATACTGGTGGTGTATATAACTAACCAGGGAAGCAACTTAACTTGGGCTGCTTAAAAAATGAAGCCTAACTTACTAAGAATGTTTTGCTGTGTAGAATAGACATCACAGTAACTTCTAATCTTAAAATTAATACTTTTTTTTTAAAGTCTGCATCCTCTAATAAATCCACAGGAAGTCAGACAGATTATTTGAATTATACTTATGGTTAGAAAACTTTCAATCCTTGGATGATCTATAAATACTTTCTTTTTTAATAGAAAAGGATTTAGTAAATATTAAGTATCTCAAGAGAGTATTATTTAGCAAAAACTTAACATTTACACAATAAATCTCACATCATATACATTCATCTGTCCTTCACCTTGAAGAGTATTAACATGAAAAAAAGGCTACATCATGAGAATTTCTCCCTGACTCAGTATTATTTACAAGCAGTACAAGAATAGGAAAAAACCTATTTAACAAGCCTGGATTAGCTGGTGTTTCTTAAAATACCCAGCATTCGATGTCTTTTTTTTTTAAATTTTATTTGCCCATACCTCCAGACAAGCCTTTAGCTAATTTTACCTGTGATTACCTTTCCCCAGAAGGGCCAGGGGGCAGGTAAGGAGACGTAATACAGATCAATTCCTACCTCATGGTCAATGCAACCTTTAAAAAATAAACAGCAGATCTGGCGCTCACCCTGCTAGTCCCAACAGTGACACCTCCTGGGGCAAGCAGGCTCCAGACAGCTGCAAGATTCTCTCTGCTTTGAAGTACAGTGAGAGCTCCGCTCTGCAAAGCTGCACCAGTTCCAGTCCGAGAGTTTCTTTGAAGAAACTTTCCAGGACTGAAGCACTGCAGGGAGGAAAATGAACAATCCCGTTTAATTACATCAGTTTAGTGAGGAAAGCGCAGGAGCCAGTGGCCGTGTGGACAGACAATATGACACACTAATATTAACCTTCAGGTATTTCATTAGAAGAGTGGATTCAGTCTTGGAAGTGGTGTTCCAGGAATAGTTTAGGGGTATGTCCAACAGCCGTGTCCACGGACCATGGCTAACATCAGGCGCTGAGGTTTTCTTGCCTTTAGTGGTTCTTTTTTCCCTTTGTTTTGGTGGGATTTTTTTTTGCCTGTAGTACAAGCTGACCTGTGCAGACAACCTGGAAACATTTAAAATGACAATTTCCACCAGACTCATGCCATTTCATACCAGATTTTTAAATACCGCAGGCCAAATAGTTCATAATCTACAAGTCCAGTCCTGCAACCCCTAGGTAACAGGCACAAATCTCCGAACAGCAGGAACCCAGTAAGGACTGGTCATCAGAATTAGGTTTTGTAAAAAGCCACAGTGTCTCGAAATTGTCAAAAATGGGTTTTGGGGAAAAACATACTCTAACTATGCCAAGATTTCGAGTAGCCTTTACTGGTCATTCATCGCATGTTGGACTTAGAAAAAAACCCAGTGCAGATTATAAAGGAGTTCTTACAGAACTAATGGTGAACAAAAATAATACCAGTCAGTTCACAATAGCCAAGAAATCCACAGTGGTCTTTGATGTCATCCTAATAAAAATAAATTTTAAGAATCACACATTTTTAAGAATATGAACTGTCAGCATTTCATAGAGGAATGTGTGGCATGCGGTAATTTCCTGACAGAGATAGAATTACACAGATTTTGTGACATCAAAGTGTAAAAGAGCTCACACAAATTGGTTGAGAGGGCTTTTGTTTTCTTATTTCTATTGAGTTCATTATTTCTATTTAAAAATCCAAACAAATGTCATATGAACAACCAATTAATAAACATTTTTACTGTATGAATTCCCAAGAAATTATTCCATGTACAGAAGTAATCTCAAAATGATACACAGTTCCAGCCGAATCTAACAAGTGATCTCACAGCTTTCTGGTAACTAGCACACCAGAAAACACACAGAGCACTCTGGGGGAAAAAACCCTCAAAACCTTCAGATATCTTTTTTGGAGGTGAAGCTAGAATGGCATTTTCTGCTTTGTATTGGAATAATTTGAAAAATAGCCAATTTACTGATTAAAATTAAAAATCCAGAGTAAATTGGAAGTTAGAAGCACATGAGGAAGAGTTATATCACTGCTCAAGAAATGTATTTATTTCATGTAAAATAGAACATACCAGGCAAAAAAGGGAAACAGTGCAAAAACATATATAATGTTATTCCCTGTTTTATTTAAAAGCCCAAGAGTCTTACTTATGAATCTCTTTTATAAATAGAATTCTTCTACTGTTTTTTCAATAAAATAAGAAATACGTAAAAGAAACATTGTATATTGGCTGCATAGCAACATACATCTAAAAAAATATTTTTAAACATTATTCTGAAGTAGTTGTATCCAGAATATTCAGAATGACTTACAAATAGCTTACTTTATAGATATATACATATACATCGTTATTATTATTATTTTAAAGCATGGTTAAGTTACAGGTAAGCTATATTAAAAAATCTAACTGTACAATTTCTGCCTGAAGTAGAGAGCTTTTTTAATTCTTGTATTTGAGATACCGTATTTACTTGCTGTTGGTGAGGTGCTGTTAATATATCATAAATAAGGTACAATTAAAATGAGAGTTTGCAAAAGACTACAGAACACAGTAGCAGCGATAAAAGACACAGAAAAAATAAAAAGAGGGGGAACAAGCTAGGACTAACACCTGGGCTTGCACCTAGAGCTGTGCATTTGTGACCAATATTACAGCCCAGGGAAAGCAAAAACTGCAAAATGGATGAAGTTTCCCGGAGTACCTGAAGCAGTAATTCCCCTAATGTCTACAGCAGCCAGGAAACAGCCTCCCTTTCTGCCTTAGAAGAGCCCATTTATCCATTTCACAGGGGATTTGTGCAGTGCACAGCTCCAGAAAGCCCATGGGCTGACAGAGGGAAATGGCATCCAGCAGCACAGGGCAGCCCAGGCAGCCCATCAGGAGCAGAGCCACAGAACAGAGCCAGAGGCAGCTCCAAGGCTGCCAACACAACTGCCTACAAAAGCTGCCAATGAGCCAGAAACTGCTTGTGGGAAAATATCACTTACCCTTAGCATCTGGGTCCCGTGATTACTGTCCAAAGGAACACAGACTGGTAAGATAATGGCAGGATAAATAGCACTTCATTTTGCCTATTTCTCCCCCTTTACTCAAGCAGATTTTTGATACATTTCCCCCCCCCCATACACACTTGACTACAAATTTTTAAAAATTTGTGTTCTTTTTAATCTTTGTGTTACAAAGTACAGTGAGTCTTCCCTCTTCATCTCTAAAAATAGCTTTCCACACTTCCCCTGGCTCTCGGTGTACGAGACATAGCGGGGCTATTTGTTACCATTATTGACATGTTTGTGGTGAACCGCAAGCATGTTTACAGTAGAAATGAAGCCCCTGCTCTCTTGGAGGTAATCCTGGGGTGCCTAAAAGACTTGCGGGAGTCCTTGACATGGATTCTCTAAAACAAATCCCCGTTCCCATATAAATAAATTATCTTGGGGCCAAATATTTATATTTTCCTTCTATTTCAGGAAGGGAGCACATGCAGAAGTTCTTGATGGTTCTAGCAATAATGCCCTGTTATTGGGGATAAGGAAGAACAGGAGGAGAAAAGGGAAGGGCTTTGTGCTTACCACTTGCAATGTAACAGAATGAAAGATGGGGTTTTGCTACCAGTAAATGGGGCTAAGTGAGAATTGGCTCCCTGAGGTGATGGGTGTCAAAAATGCTAGGGAACCTACAGGCCAGGGATACCTCATGGCTAGTGAATTGGCCCTCACTTCCCCAAACTATGCTGAAGGTTGCCCAGAAAATTTTACGGTCATTACCTTTTGGTTGGAATTGATCGATTTCCATTTTCATGCAGTATCTATTCACTGAGGGGGGAAACTGGTTTGTATTAAAATTATACAGCATTATCATTTTACCAGCATAGGTTTGTTTTTACCTCCAGAAATTCTCTTAACTGAAGTAAACTTTAAGCAGTACTACAGTTAGTGAATCTGCACCATACTGAAACAGACACGGACACTTGCTCGTTAAAACCGTCCATTTACGTGTAACATATATGGGATTTTGCAACATGCCAGGTGTTAAACAAAACACAAGGTGACATCATTCTGTGGGCTGTGCTATAGAAAACACAATCTCATGGTGATTTACAGGAAAAAACCCACTCTGCTTTTGGTGAACTGGATACAAAATGACGAAAGGGCACAAGTTGTTTTTCTCTTTGTATTTTGAAATTGGGCAAACCTCTATCCCAGTGTGCTCAAATTCATGTTTATAAGCAGAGAGCCTACACTAAATCTTTCATTAAAAATACTCTTTCTAGTAAGGAATAAGTAGCTTAGAGTAAAATAAACAAAATTTATAGGAATATCTGTAGAAATAGGCTGGTAGTATATTTAAGTGTATAACCAGCAAGAAAATATCCAAGGGAGACTACCCAACAACATAGGAGGAAACTGTAAACTGGAGTTCCTGTATAATAAACAGAGCAATATGGATTCAGTGCCATGATTTGGTTTTTGTTTTTTAAATTCTCCCAGACAGAAAGGTGTTTGATGGCAGCAATGGAAGCTTTTGATTGATGGATTATTCACTCGAATGTTGCTGAAAGATTATTATTTCTATTCCTGCATAAACTAATGAATTCCAAACCCCATTCAAATTTGTTGCTTTATTTATATCTTCATTAAACAAATGGCAAACATTATTGCTGAACAGTTTTGGCTTCTCATTATCCACTGGACTAGGTCTATATTCAAAACTAAATGTATCACCAGTGTGAGGCCAAGCTCTTAAAGGAAGGTACTGTGCATATAATTACTTTTAGCCAGCCTTATACCTTGATGCAAAAGTATATGTTAAAATTACATTACTTTCAGGACAGAAAAGTACAGACAGCTACCAGAGGTGCCTGTGATGAGCAACGTGATCTTCAATTTCAATACTGTGGTAAGATGAGTACAGAAAGCCAGGTTTGATAGCTCTGAGTATGGTTAAAAGGTAACATACCTTGGACAGCATCACATGTGTGCCAACAAATGCTGGGATGACTGTTTTACATCCAGCAGAAAAGTTTATTGTTGTATAAAGAGATATTAAAAGGTTATAAAGTGAGACTTTCAATGAAGGCTTTCTATGTATTGTCTTAGAATATCATAGTACTGCTTTTAAAAGAAAAAAAGCAAAGAAGGTCATGCGTTCCTTTTAATAGGAAGTTGGTAGCTGGACATTTGCTTGCCTTTTCTGTTCATATTCAGTTTGTTTATTGCTTTTTTCAGTTATCTTAGTGTCTTCAGTATTTAGTAGCATAAAGATCTTGCTTCCATTCCATGTTTTCATATTTCATTGTATTTTAATTACTACAAAACCTTATGCACAAGATGCTTCATTATATTATTTGCTTTCATTCCACTGAAAATCATGTACCTTTTCTTGAACATGGGAATATTTTTAATTTTTAATATGTAATTGTTTGAGAAGGCACACAGTTTGAGCAGTTAGGCCCAATGTTCCAAATAAAACATTTCACTTACATTTCAGGACAAAAAGACACATTGGAGCTTCCTTATTTTAAAAGAATGCCAATGCCACTTCATCCTTTATGATCTCATAGTTCCTTCCTGACCAAAAGAAAAATGT
Source organism: Hypotaenidia okinawae (assembly GCA_027925045.1). Classification (NCBI taxonomy): domain Eukaryota; kingdom Metazoa; phylum Chordata; class Aves; order Gruiformes; family Rallidae; genus Hypotaenidia; species Hypotaenidia okinawae. The sequence continues at coordinate 13,861,346 of BSDF01000010.1, forward strand.
TGAAATTGTAGCTTGTAAAGGCATTGTCACTATTGATCTGTTCTAGAAAAAATGAAAATATTATTTTTTCCCTAAAACATGTATGGGGTTGAAAGACATTTATGCATTTATACAGGCAGGCGTTTCTTTTTTCTTAAGGCATCAGCTGAAACTAGAGAGAACTAGTTAGCTGCACACACACACTCCATGTTCATCATGTATTCTTTGGAATAACTGTCCAAATTTTATTAGGATTTTCTTATAATGATGTTATATGATGTCCTTGTTGTGATACCTGCATATGTAGAGATCTTAATATTGATTTACTATGTCTTTTGCTCATCCTTGAGCGGTGTAGATAGCAATTACAGCTGTTGGTGGTATCTATTTTGTCTTTTCATAATTGTCATTTCTGGTTCTACTTAAGATTAAAATATGAAAATTGCATCACGTGTACATGAGCAGGGCATAAGCTAAGTTATCAGCAATATCATGGCAGCGTCATCATTTTAACCACCATCTTCTCCACCTTGTTTATGAAAACAGCATACTGTTAATATAAACTTTCAGAAGGAATGTATCATCACATGAGAAGCAGCCCTCAGTCAGGTCATTCATATCTTCCATCAAAAAATTATTAGGGACAGAGGAACACCTGTACAGCTGCACCAGAAGTTTCTGAATAGTTTTGCCTGTGTTGCTTTCCAAGATTCATCAGTTTAACACTGATTCCTTTGCTAGAACTAAAATCACTTACAAGCTCCTTATTGTCAAGGGTTTGCACAGCTGAAGTTGCAATCTTAATTGCACAATGGATATTTGAAAAGCAGCAATGGTAAAAGCTATGGTGAAAAGGAAATGACTGTTCATGCTTCCTAGTAATCAAAACATATTACAAACGAATACCTGGAAGAGAGGTAAGCAATTTATGCAAAGAAACAGCAGAAAACATTTTCAGACAGCCCAGGTTCCAAGTTTTAGAACAGTGATTTTCTTCAGCACTAGAAACAAGAACCCCTCGTGCAGGGTTGGTTTGGTGTTGGTTTCTTTATAATCTGTTCATGTATAGCACACAGTTGAGAGAGCGGGGAGCAAACATAACACGCAACATCCTCACAAGCATCAACGTTATCTACCAGTCCTCCCAAGCAGGGTATTCTACCAATTGTCAAGGAACTGAATCATCTATTAAAACTGATGTTGAACAAAGAAAAACAGTATGAGAAGGTGTTTTGGTTCTGTGCCTTTTTTTTTTTTAAGCACACTCTGGCTGGTATTTTAAAAGATCTTTTGCACTCATTTGGATACAGATGAGAACAATAAAAACCCCTCTAATAATTAATGTATATGCAATCTATAGCATGCATTCTCCTCTTATTAGAGGCTGTGGGGTTTTTGTTGCAATCTAGCTAATAAAGGCTTTCTTTTCCACAAGAGAATTTTGACAGGGTTGACTCCAGACGGCTTTCCAGCTGAGGTCTGGGGCCTTGCTGAACCTTCAAAATTTTCCCATTTGAGCTGCATCAAAGTGAAGGAAATTCAAGGATCACTAACGTCTCAGATGGTAGCACTTGCCCTAACAACCAAGGTTCAGGAATTCTTTGGAGCAGGCTGAGGTCATTTTTCTCCCCTTTTCTCCTAATGCTTTTCTCTATTAATCAGAGCTCACAGCTCAGATTGGTCTTCAACTTCCTCCCAATCCTTGCTAAGCCTGTCATTTCTAGCTATTATTTACTTTAATGGACTTTGGCTGATCCCTTATGAAGCTTTGGATCTGAGAATAATAAGGCTGGAGAGTAACGGGCACAGACATGGGTGTGGGTTTGCCTGCAGATTAACCGTGGCAGATGGGCTTTATTGCGGTTTCCTGTGTGCCGAGTGTTGATTGAGAGGGTATAATGAGAGAGGTGGTGTCTGCACAATGGCTGCAGCCACTTCATTGCACCTCGCGTCTAAACAACCCCATTTTTCTAAATCTTTGGGTTGTGAAATTTTAGGAAGTCAGAGCACAAGAACAAGTACAAAAACAACTGTAAATAACCATGAATGTTAATCCAACCCTAATTGGTCCCTTCTTTCATTATGGGTACATTTTGCTGAGCTCCCCCCACCTCGCTCTCTCCCCACCCCCTATTTCTTTTAGCAAATGAATGATATGGACAGCTATGCATACATTTGACTTTTATAGCAGTTTAACACAAATATTACTTCATATCAACTTATATGATTATTAATATTAATGTCCCATTAGTTTTTGCATTATTAACATCAGCCGCGAAAGCTTACCTTGCGATCATCTTGTTATGCTTTAGGTTTTTGTCATCTCGGGGAAATTTGTTTGAATTAAATTATCTATTGTCTAGAGAATATAAAAAATAACAGAAGGAAAATTGCTTAGTATCTGGAAAATGTGTCAAAAATACGCTTTTCTAAGTCCAAATGCCATTAACTTTCAACAGCGATCAGATGATAAATTATTTTCAGCGATAGGTACTATCAAAAGATCTTTTACAAATTCCCCATTTTAAAGATTTTACTTAATTCCTCCTTTTCACTGATGGATTAAATCACAACTATTGATTCTTTTCTTCCTTTGGGGCTTTACCCATCTGTCCTAACACTTTCATCCCAGCACCCCTTGAGCTGAGAGAAGTGTTCTACAAATGAATCAGTGAAAACCTGGAGAAGATTCCAGGTCAAGTTTGTGCACAAGAGTTTAAATTTTTAGTGACAGTCTTCCCTTACTGCAGACGAAAGTTTCCACACAGAGCTGCACAAGCTAGCCCCACCAATTATCCTCCTCCTTTGAAAACCATTATCAAGTTTTTCAAAACTTCTTTCATTTCACTGTTGTCACTCCATGAAAAGGAAACTAACCACCATGTCAAGACAACTCGGCTGCCTGGCAACCAAGGGCCACATTTTAATTCTGACTTGCTTCTGGTCTTGACTAATGGAAAGTGACTATGTTAAGCCAGTCAGAAGAGTTGTTTGTCACTTCTGAAATGCAAACAAAACTATATTGTTTCGAAAGTCCTGGGCATGATTGATGTAAAGATTTACAGTAACATCATTCATTTGCCCTTGTGTTTTAGTGGGATTGATGTCATATCTTTTCATGCTTTATTAGATGCTTTCGGGGAACTCAAATACATGATGCTTTTTGTCCTAGAGAATCTAAAGAGATTTTTCTTATGCAAGGAAAACCAGATTCCAACTTGTGAGATTTAATGATTCAACTCAACATGTGTCTGTAATTTAGTAAGAAACATCAGCCAAGAAACATGAATATATATCAAACTGACAAAGGAAAAAAAAAAAAAGAAAGAAAAAGAAAAAAAAAAAGAAAAAAATAAATCTACAGTTTGGGGGTGGGGGGTGGGGGGAGGAAGGATACACCACTAACTTGCTGCCAATAAAGCTTTTTGGAAAAACTTGCTCACAGCTGAATTAATTTTTATCACTTCTAATACTAAAAAAGAGTTCAAATTCTGCTCCCCACCTCTTTAAATATATGCAGTCACAAATATAAAAGATGTGCCTGTTTCTCTAAATTGTAACTGAAAACATTATAAGTATTATCAACATCCATTATGCTGACTATGACAGATTCAAATAGGTTTAAACAGTATATTTCTAAAATTATCTAAAATTCCCTCCTAAAAACAATTATATTGCAAACTATTTTTGTAAAGACCAGATCAAATTTTATAGTAAATTAATGATCAGGAGAGTTTTCTCCTCTAGAACAGTGAGACAGATTCATACACTCTCCATGTTCAGAATTTTTTTGTCATTACAGAGGCAAAATATGTCTCTGTGTGTGCACGTGTATATAAACAAAAAGGAAAACTTAGCTGTTGTAGTTCCTGTTCTATTTCATTAATATAAATCACTCTTCAAATGTCTGTTATTCATTGAGAAAATAATTTAATAATATGCCAGGTAGTGGGTTCAGGCTTTTGCAAGTACACTGGTATCAGCATGAATGGGATGCTGGAGCTGTTTTCCAAAATCAATACCTGTTTGCTGTTCTAGCAATACCTGTTAATAAGCAGACCCTTGACATTCATTTTTTAAAAACAGATATTAAAATTTAAGCACAGTAAGAACATGTGCTGTAATTACAATTGCCATCAGGGATTCCTAGGAATGGTCCATGAGGCATCCACTACATAAGTTCTCTGGGCAGAAATGTAGGAGTTTTGAAGGATGGAAAATAGATATAGAGAAAAGAGAAGTAATTCAGCCTCCTGAATTCAACTCCTGAAAGACCCCTGGTCCTTTTTGGTCCGTGGTGGATGGTGACTGCATTCCAAGCCTTCCTACAAATGAAGCTGTCCTATAATCAGCTCATGCATTACATCCTGCCTACCGTCCTGAGCTAACAGGATGTGGGACGTTATCTGTCATGTTATCTAACCGGACTAACCAAATGGTCCAAAACCGGAGCAGTCAGCTCAGCACCAGCACTGTGCCCTACAAGGTAAGAGGATAATGGATATTGATTGCAGGTGGTTGCAAGGAGCTATCATGTGGATCCAGTCCCCAGCGTAGGACAGAGTTGCTCTCAGCAGTGTAAGCAGCTGCCAGACACATGTAAGCAGGGTTTCAGAGGAGGGCCATGCTGCAAGAGGTCAGAGCACCCAGCAGAGGACAAGCAGAGATAGCATAGCACAGATAATGCTGCAGCAGGGGAGAGTGCAGGACCTGCTTTACTTGCACTGAATCTGTTGGTTTGTCAATGCAAGGTTGCACCTTGACCCTCCCTGCCACAGTCAGAAATCACCAGGCTTCCAGATCCTCCGGGAAAGGGTAAATCCCATCTTGGAGGCCATGAAGCCACATCATTTCCTTGTTTGAGTCCTGGCCTCAGCAGGGATCAGCACAGAATGTTGAAGGAATCCTGAATAATTGCAGTAGATCAAAGCAGCGAGGCCTTGGTGCTTTGCTAACTATGTGAATTCCACTTTGTGATGATAGTATTGAAAAAGGGTAAATTAGATGTATAGATTTGTTACCTAAGAGAGCTCTGACAGACAGATGAAGGAAAGGAGTAAGGATGTATGCCTGTCCACCTTCCAGAAAATAATTAAGATCTCTGCCAAGGCATGCTACTTCAGAATCTCTCAAGGCACGATTAAATTGAAGCATTAGGGACCTCAAGGAAGGAGGAGGAGGAGGAAAGGAAGCAGTTGTCCAATATTTCCACTTAGTGAAAGTCAGGTCTGGTTTAGACACAGTAACTCCATTGACTGAGGGAAATAAATATGCATTCATTCAGAAGATTATCTAATCAGTCTAGGTCTAGGTATTAGGTCAGTGGTGTTACCTCAGCCTACTACCAGAGTCAGTCAGCAAATCCTGCATCTCCAAGAAACAAATTAAGAACATGCACATTCCAGGATCACAGCATTTTCACAGTCCTCTTCATAGCCAAAAAAGCAAAAGCAGGGTGTAAAACTGTCTCTCTATAGCCAAATTACACACAAAGCATGTTGTAAATCAGCTTCACCCCAGGGAAGGCAAGCTGTAAACTACCTATCATTTTACACAGCTACGTATAACCATCATGGTGGAGGAAGCCTGAAAAGGTCAAGAGATTTTTCTAAACTACCTACATCTCCGGAGTAGCTCAAGAAGCCACGTAATCTCAAGTCCTCAGATAGTACCTCTGTCTGCTGCTTTTTTCCTTGTGGAAACAAACATGTAGCTTTCTATCTGCCTTCAGCTTCTGCTGAATTAAACACATTCCAGCATCTCTAGAGCAGCACTTAGGCAGTTGCACTCTCCCGGGTAATCCTTCTGGGGAAAAAAATACATAACGAAGCCCTCAGCTGACAATTTGGGAGGCCTGCCATGGGTTATTGCCATCCGTTATTTTTCAACTGATTCAAAGATAACACAGGGGCTGAAAGCTTGCAGCTACTTTTTTTGAGAAAATGGAGCCCAAACAGTTCCTCTTAATCCCGAGCATTACCCAAGAGTTTCCAGCAATCTACGTTAGACTAACTCAAAACTAAAAAAGAAAGAAAAAAAATAAAATCTTTTTTCCAGTATTTGAAGGCCCATGTTCCTTCCCAAAAATAAATATGCAAATGAAATTGCAGTGCAACTGACTGAAACTTTATACAATTGTTCCAGGTTCATAAACATTTCATGAACTCAGATTAAATTTCAATTACAATACAAGTACTTCCATGAGCAGCAGAATGAAAGATGCCTCTTCTTCTCTGGCTTTGTGCTCCTAGATAGATTCCCTGGGACCTCAGGAGGTACAAGGATCCAACGGAAAGTGCTGCCCCAGGTGGGACATTATCCTGCAAGGGCTCCTGATATCTAAGAAGCTTTTCCTGCAGTGGGCACAATAGCACATCTTTCCTTGCTACCCATTTCCACAAAGCTTGTAGGAACTGGTCAGTAGATTCACTACCCTCAGGGCACAGCCTGACAGAGACAGAAAATACAGAGAAGTGTGTGATCCTACAAAATGTATTTACAACCAGGATAAAAAGTAGATTTTCTTGGGTCTAGATAGAACCAATGACAGGGAAAGGCCAAGGCTACGTAAGCAAGGATTAATAGAAGACTCACTGGTTAATCATTAGTGTCCCTGTCCCTTTGTCACAGAAAAGACTTTTTCCTCCAATTCTGGGCTAAACTGTCTCAACAGTGTTTTCCAGCCAATTTGGGCTAAACTCTTTCATCTCTCACTGTGTATACCGCTGCTTTCTCTCTTTCAGTCCTGCCCTTCAGCGGCTGCTGAGCTCACCTTCTCCCCGCACTGGAGGCACAACGCCTGTTCGGATCCCCTCACTAATTCTCATCAGCGATAGCATTCACAGCACATTCCCGTGCTCCCAGGCAGACCCTCTCCAGCCTCTGATTTCAATTCCACAGGCTCTTCCCAAGCCTGTCACCTTGCTTCTGGCAGATGAGGGCTCCTCAGCTGTGCTCACACTGCCCCCTGCCCTACAAGCCCTCTGGACAGGTCTCCTGCCCTACAAGCCCTCTGAAATCCGTTCTATCTCAGGGAAGTGCATCACGACTTGGCGTTACACCAGATGATACACCAATGCCTGGCATTGTGCTTGTTTGTCATCTTTTCATCATACGTTCCTTTCAGCAGTGAGTACAGCTTATTTGTGTTGCGCACAGTGCCATGCAAATTTAGGGCACTATTTTAATGCATGATAAATAATTACTATAATTAACAGAAAAACAAAATGCCTCCTGGCAATTTGTCAGGACTAGACACTTCTTTCCCTGCCAGATATTTTCATATGTATGACATGTACATATAAGATCCCTCTTGCCTCTGTGTAGGGACATGCATCTCCCATTAGCAGTAATGGGAATTATGTGTGTTCACTGATGGGAGACTGTAGCTTACCCTGACTGGTGTGCTATGTTAGTTGTGCTTTATTGGATCATACGGAGCATGCCAAATAAGAAAAAAAAACCCACCACCTTTCCATCTTCATTGTTCAGAGAGAAATATGTAGGAAGCCCCTATATACAATCATGCTTTTAATTAAGTGCTATTTGCAGGTGCTATTTCTCTGCAATTTCCTACAGCCATCTCTAAAAGAGCAATAACAAAAATAATCTGCAAAATAAAGTGATTAGGGATAAAAATTAGCTAGAGTTACTAGACTGATGAGAAATTTTTAAAAATGAGCAATTTTAATAAACCACATTTTGAAACTATAAACATCCTTGTATGGGTAGATGCTGCACTGCAAAATACTAAACTTCATTTCACTATCAATTTTCTGATTCATCTGAAGAAGTTCATTATCTGTTAAATTGAAGGCAAGCCTCCCACAGAGGAATGCTATCTAAAGATGGATGTGTTTGTGTGTGAAAGGATAGCCTTTCCTAGCTGTTTATCAAAAAAAGACATTCATGGACTAGTTACTATACTTCACTACTTCGTAAATATAAAGTACAATACACACATACAATCATACAACAGTGGTTCATTTTTGTCATCTGTTTGTGACACATTAATACAAATTTAGTCCAAACATCCAAAGTTATGCTGCTAGGAATGTTGCCATCTGGTTTTAATGAATATCTGGGGTCCATTTTTCAGTTAAGCTTTTCTTATTGTGTTTGTGTGTTGCTTTTTGCAAGCTATCTGCATAATTGCTTAAAGATTTTACTGCAAAATTAATATCCTCACTGTGAATGAGGGAGAAGGGCAAAAACCAGGATGACAAAGGCTGAAATGAGGTGAAAGGCAAATTCAATTTTTCCTTGCACCATAGAAACCTCGTCAGGACTAGCTTTATCTGGTAATCCACATTTAAACTTTAACCTGTAGGGGGGCTCTTTGTGTTAGTTAATGTAAGCATAAAAAGAGTCTGAACCACTAATCAGATTAATCATATTTTGTGAGACTCAAAAGCTTCATTAAAAGGACCTCGTTTCCAAGCTACACATTTCAGAAAGGAAAAAAAAGTTGGCTATGAAAAGGAAAGAGTAACACTGAAATTCAAAAAGACACAGACACTGTGTCTCCTGGAATTAAACCAGAGTTAAGAACTGCAACAACACCCACCTTCATAAAATACACCTTGATGATGCCAAAATAATTAGGACATTTTACTTTTGAAATTACACATTTACACAGCTTTATATTACATGAGAAAGAACTATTTCTTAGATAAATACAATAAATGTCTTCCCTTTCCCCATATTTATGGAAGTCTCCCTCTCCGCTGAAGCAGTTGTGTTTCCTAAGTACTTCAGGTGACCCCCTCAGAGACAAGAAAACGTGAAACCAGAAGAACAGGAACTGGAATCTGTCATCCATAGTCAGGTTATTTACCCAAGAAATACCTCAAGAAACTTATCATACAAGAAATACCCCAGTTCCTTAAAAAGCATGAAAGAGCATGCTACTCTCCCAAGTTGCTGCAGAATTGTGCTCACTTTCAAAAACAGGATAACTCTGTTTTCTATAAACAAATGGCCTGCCACAAATGGCACTTGGCTGAGCTTTTGTTCATGCCTATGGAACAAAAAAGGTTTAAGATCAGAATCCCAACCTCAAGGTTTTTGACATTACATTCATCAGGAACCATTTACACTTAGGACAGTATGAAACCCTTTCAGATCTCAGCTTACCCTGTAGTGGGGTCTGGAGTTAGTGGGCTTCTGAAATCAGGAGATGCTTTGAGGAAACAATGATGCGAATGATAACAAAGCTGAAAGTCTTCAGAAGATTATTAAATAATGCTAAAACAAAACACTTTAAAGCAGTTACATTCTCCCTAAAATGTCTTGTATTTAAGCGGTGGGCAGAGAAATCAAGGTATGATATCACTGGGATGATCTATGGAAATACACTCACCCATTTTCCAGCCATGGAGCTGGAGAATTGGAGTTAGCCTCACCTTTGTTTTCCAAGTGAGAAGGAGCACCCTTATGCTGCATCACAGACAAACCATTTGCTCATATTTCACACTTCCATTTTTCTTTCCCTGTACTGTGACCGTGTCCCCTGGCATAGTCAGTTATACCTAAAGGCACTGCTCATACCCTGGCTGACAGCAGGTGACAGATCTTCTGCAGTAAATGACCAGTCACCAAGGAATTGCAGTCACACTGCAAAGCTCAGAAGAGAAGGACAGAGCTTGGGTGGGCTAATTTCCTGTCCCACCTTCACTCTTTCATAGAGCTGATGTTGCCCAGTTATGGCATGTGCTACAGAGGCTCTAAAGAAAACAATGTCCAAGCTTTTTACACATCGTAGAACATCAAAGTCTTACCCCAAGCTTTCATTTTATGGCTGCATTTCCGAGCATGTGCCATTGTGTGCCATCCTGTGCCCTGAGGTCTTCACTGTTTCTTCATCAAACCAAGCAGCTGTCAAAATATGCCTCAGCTCCATCCAGCACACATTCCCCAGCTTTTCCTTCCAAGGAAAAGGAGGGCCGAAAGGACAGTGAATGCCAAGGTCTTGCTCCAGTGAGGACCTGGGACATGGCCAAGGACAGGCTCCCAGGTTCCTAGTGTGGATGTAGACTATGACACTATTGAATTCCTCACAAAATGTCACACAAATCTAAGTTATTTATGAGCTGACTGAAGCATTTGTTTGGACCAGTGTAAATCTGGAGCAACTGCACTGGCTTCAGCAGAACCCTTCTAAATCTAAGCCAATGCAATTTAAGGCAGAATCTGGCCCTTTAGTTTGGATAAGCAAGAAATTCTGCCCTAAAAATACAGATACAAAGAATTTTACCTGAAAACAAACAGAACCGTCCATAGGTCTGACCTAAACCTATGAGTTTAAATTATGTAAATTATTTTTTAAAATTATTTAAATGATGTAAATTATTTAAAAAAGAAACCTTTGAATTAGGAAAATTAAGTGGATAGGATGTATTAGTACTACTTAATACCATTTTTCTATTAGGTCAGGTTTTCTCAGCCTTCCCGATACTGTGTCACCTTATTTTATGACAAGCTCCAGTGGCATCCATGCAAACATACCCAGAGTACACACTTCCATGCAACACAAACAGCTATAGTAAAATATATCCCCTATCAGCTTGACACCTGAGCAGTGGGGTACTTCCCAGTCCATAGCAGGGCAGAGTCAAAGGGATTCTTTTTCAGCACTGTTGTCAGTCTCCTAAAACCCTTGAGATGGTTTAAGCTGGCCTGCCTGCCTTTGCCCTGAGTGGCAATGGGGCTGTTCCCAGGCCAGATACACATTTTCAGTGAGGTTAATGGACATCTCAGAGGAAGCAAACCACTGCAGCTGTTCTGAACACGCTCCCGGCATGTTTCGTATTTTATACATTGGGAAACTGAGTCTCAGGAACACACACCTGAACCCACACAGAAGTTTGTGATGGTGAACCTCACAGAACCAGAGGCTCTGACCTCCATGGCTGGAGTCCTTCCTCTTGCCTATATGTTGTTTGCCCTTCCGCTGTGGTGGCAGAGCAGGGAGCACAGGTTGTCCCTGCAAGGAGTGCTTCTGGGGTGGCAGCACGCTGCTTTGCTGCTGTTTGCCCAGCATGTGGGCAACTCAAGGGACACATTTGTCTCCCCAGAGATGGAACCACAGTGGCAGAGCAGCAAACGTGTTCAGCAGTGGAGCTCAAATAGTGGGAGGACTAAAGTTATACTCACCAGCTAACACAAAATACATTTGATCAATTTGTTTCTCCCCATCATTTTAATTCTAGGCTCAGGTAATATGTTGTCTATTGAAACCATGCAAAAACCCAGCCAACTGTAACAAGCTAAAACATCAGCATTTGTTCAGTGAGAATGATGATAAGTGCCTGGTAGATGCAATTTCATAAGTTTTTCACAAAGATCTTGAGAATCTATGTGAAAATATGATGAAGATAATTTATGAATGTCTGACCCTACCTTGCTTTCAATTTGTGGATCTGTCAAAACACAAACAACTGGTTGCTTAAGTCAGATGACATCCACATTCCCTGATCTGCATAACGTCACTTGTCTCTGCTTATTCCATAATAGACTTTTCCTTATCCTTTTTGTTTTAAAAAAACCTAAACAGAAATGCCAAAAAAAAACCCCCAAATAAATACTGCCCTACATGTTTTATTTCCATAATTGCTGGAGAAATTGTTTTTCAAAGTACTGCAAACCTTATAAATTCCAAAGAAAGGCACCACTGGAATGCCCACCAGTGATGCCCACAGGAATGTGGGAGATCCAATGCTTTTATCACTTCAAATAAAAATTTCTGTTCTGCAAAGAGAAAATTCCCTCTCTTCTGTAGTTCCAGACTCCACAGATCATTAGGTAGGAAAAGCAAACTTCTGATCTTTTGATCATTCACAACTCTTTGGAAGGAAGTTTCCCACAAGGCTCATGATGCTCTAAGTCACTTTTGTTTCTGTTCTGCATTCTCCTTCTCTCCAAGTTAAAACTCACGCAGAACAAAACAGCACTGCTGAGCTCAGCAGCGTCATAGAGGAGGAATCGGTGGCACCCTAAGGCCTGATTGTATAAAAATGTGTAATGTTAGCAAGAAAGTAGAGTGGGAAAAAATTCCCATGATTACTTGGTAGGGCTTCATGCCTATGAGGCATGTGTGAAGATAGCATCACACCTATGAATGTCGCACAGAGAAAGAACTTGATCTCTTCTCCGAGATCTTAAATAAAGTTCCAGCCAGGAACCCAACAATAAACATTTTTGCACTTAGCAATAAAAAGAGAACACAGGGGATAGGAAACACAAAGTTAAATTTGCAGCTTTTCTCTATGTTATAAATAATGAGGATGCATTTTTCCCTTCCTCCTCCTGTCAACCACCTTTTGTTCTCTTGTCCCTGCTGCCCTACCATCTAAACACTCCTATCTCCAATCTTTTAAGTATCTGGATCAAGTTGTGACATCTAATGTACTTTGGGACATAAAATGTCACATGGCAAACTCCTTCAGGAGAAGAGTAAAAATCAGCTCCCTCTTCTGTGTGGGGTGCCCCCAGCATAGCAAGGATCTCATGATATAAAATTCCTGATCCATGTGACTACACAGGAAACTGCAAAATTCTTCCATACCACTTGGTGAGGTTCTTCAGAGAAAGTCTAAGAATACATGCTTACCAAGATTGGGTTTGAGTACATGTAATGGACAATAATATAGAAATGTATCAGTCCTTGAGCGTCATAAAAAAAGTTGGTGGGGAGAGAGAGAGAGAAAACACAAAAGATCAGAACAGGACTCTGAATCCTGTGGTTGCAATACGAGCCAACCTCCAGTTGTTTGAGTTTCTGTTTACTCTTGCAGAAGAGGCAGTTCACAAGAAAATCTGTTGGTTTGCTATATTTCAGGATGTTATTTCAGCTGGACAAACTATGCACAGTTCTGCAGCTGCAAACATGTATAATGTCTCAAGTTCTAGTGAAAAAGTGGCAGTGTATACTTGACAGTACATTGCTATGGGACGGTGTTTTACTCAGATGATCAGAGTTATGAAAGAATAGTTTTCTACTGCCTAAATTGCTGTTGAACCAAAAAAAGTTAATTACCTCTAAATGAAGAGAGATAAGGTATTTTTCCAGTGCTTGGCACTAATATTGTATTTTCAGAGACCCATCTGCATCCTCTTCCACTGTTACCACACAAAGGAAAGAGAAGCAGAACTGCACACCAGCAGAGGAGGGACAAAGAAATTATTCCCAGCATTTCCCACTCTCTTACAGATTTCTAAATATTATCACATATCCTCTCATTTGAGAGGCTGCCCTCCACCAGTGACAGGAGAATTTGGTCTATTGAAACCCTAGTACTGGCACACTGCTAACCCGTGTTTGTGAGCTAGTATCACCTAAATTACAGTTTTATGACACAGTATCAGAAAGAAGGTTATGCAGGGTGAAGCCTGATTTTAACTGGGAACATAGTAGTAAATTTAGTAGGGAAATTTAGTCACTGAGGGAAACATTGTTTTGAAAGTACTTCTAAACATAACAGGGCCCACACAGTGTAAGCCAAAGACACTAGTATCGATACTGATAGTTATGTGACCTGGGTGAAAACATGTGCAGTTTACAACTAAAGGAAGAGAGTGCCCCTTAAATTTTGAAGTTTAATTTAATATAAGGGAGTCTGGGATCTGGTGGACCTTTCCCTTGCCCTTCCCACCAGTACCTCAGCTCTCTACACAGATGGATCTTATGTCTTCTTGAAATAATAATCATGTGAGTGAATTTCCCAGTAGCTTTTCAAATGATTGCAGAACTATTTTGCAAAGTGATCCCAGGGAAAATATAGAAATAGTTTTCAGTGCAGCACAACCTTAAAATAAACACGTTCCAGTGAAAAACAACAGTTTCACTTAAACAGTCAGATATGAGCATTGATTTTCTCAGCTGGCTGGTGGTGGGACCTGCAAAAGAGTTTGGAGGGTCTCCGTGTAAGAGCTGAGAAGTTAGGATTAGAAATGTGTCTGAGTTAAGAGGGAGTTTTAAGCAATTAACTCTGCAAGCGCACAAAAGTGAAGCACAAAGAAGCACTAATGGGAAGAGATCATTAATGCAATACATCCGCATTCTCCATCTATACGCTCATTACCTGCTGACAACACCAGTAGGATTTGCCTATATGAGGAAAAGGACCAAAATAGCTATTGCAGAATAAGCCATTCTTCAATAGCTTTCTGTTTGTCCCTGTGTGGACACTGTAGGAATAATTAGCGCACTTATTCTGTTCTAGAATAATCAGTGCACTAATTATTCCCGACTAAAGCATCTTTTATTACAAAGCACTTTGTCCACAAGGGGAGCTGTGAAATTGCTTGTGCTCTTCTCTCAATTTCCATGTGTAAAAGGGACATAATCCTTGCTCTTGGAAAAGCCGTACCCCCGGACTCCAGGAACAAATCAAATTATAGATAAGTTCCGATTCCCCCATCAATCAGGGCAGTTTGTTAAAGTGAGTGAAAACACAGAGGAGTTGTGAAAACAGGATTCAGCTGCATGGCAATGAATAAGCTCTTTAAGAGCTTTTTCTTTATAAAATTTTTTTAGTCACATTTGCATCCAAGCTTATTAGTGGATTTAATGATTGTAGTATATAGAGGCTGACATGGTAGGGGAGACTTTGCCCACTCTTTTGCAAAGTGTGAAATGCTGAAATTGGATGAGCATATAGCATAATTAGTTAATTTGATGGAGTTGCTTCATCCAGACTGTGTGTTTAGAAACACCACTGATCTAGTAGATTTTTGTGATGCAATGCAGTTAAATGGAAGACCAATATGCCTATCTAGTGACCCCACAACTCTGTTAGAATCTTCTCAAGATGAAGAATGGAAATGGTAGTGTCAGCTCTTACTAAACTGGGAGGAGAATCACAATACACCGGTCTACTTACCGCTCTCCTTTCAGCAGCCCAGCATATCACCCATCAGAGGCAGACTCCAACCCCTGTTCCTGTATGCATTTAAAAAAATATTTCCATAAAGGAGGTATAACCATCCCTAAGAAACAGACTCCTTTCTAGAGAGGATGACTCACTGAAACAAGGGGATAAACTCCTTTTCATCATATGGCACATGATTTGGCCCAGTATTTGCTAAATATAATGCTCAGATAGCAAGGCTCCTACTCTGAGAAACTGAATACAACATATTTACATGCAATTAAAAAAGAAGCTCTTTTCCACTTTCGTGTTTCATACCGATTGCACTCCTTCAGCATCCATCCTCTGCCTCACTTGAGTGGAATCAAATGCAATTTGGAATATGTTTCAAAGTAAGTGCCATCATTGCTTAGCATGTATTTTCAGTAAAATTTGCAATGTTCACAGGATGTGATTTTCTAAGGTTTTACCAATCTTTCCTCTGCCTGGCTAGGATCTAGGTAGTCATCTGATATTTCTCAAAAGACATTCAGCATCTTGAAGAATTCAACCCCTTCTCACAGTATTATTTTTCTATCAATTTCTCAGGCTTTGGTCTTGAAAATTATGTAACCCAAGGTGCACTTGGGTTAAACTTGTTATTTACACAAATAACAGCTCCAAATTTATTACCAATAATATTTTCTGTAATATGGTGAAAATGGACTATATTACATTGATTTTTATTATATCATAAACCCAGAATTCTACACAGAAAAATTGTTATTAAACAGCTCCCTACCAGAAGAAAATACTGACATATACCACACATCTGTAGCTCAAAAAAACTCTGATGATTGATTTATTTTCATTTTACCAAACTAGTAGAACAAATTTGATTTGTGACAAATAACATTTGTCTATTTAAGGCTCATAAGACATCTTTTTTTTTTTTTTGCTAGTGATTCCCATAATAAGTTTTTCCTCAATTAAAGTTTCTGTTCATTTACAAGATGGATGCAATTATAAATACAAGATGTTCAGTATTCTCAGCTCAGACTGTTATTATCTTGTGTTTCTCTTCTGCTACTGTAGCTGTTCTACCCTGAATTGAACTAGATTATGATTACTAGTTAAGAACTGAAAACACTACCACTTTTACTTCCTTCTGCCAGTTACTTTATAAATAAATACTTTCAATTACAAAATTGTTCCCAAAGAAATGGGAATTATGTTGAAAGTACCCCACTGCTGCTGTAACAGTTTCAGATTTATTGAATCCTCCTCACTGTATTACAATAGCTCCTGCTGTTTTACCTGGACTGCAGCAATGCCAGACTCCAGCCTTGTATTTTTTAATGTTTCAAACCATCTGGGACCAAAAAACCCTCAACATTCTTCTGTGTTCAAGGTTTTGATTAGAATCAGGACAAAAATACTAAGAAGAAATGTTAAAAATGGCCGTTTCTCATTTCAAACAGGTTAGTAAGAGCCACGCAGCTACATTTCAGTTTTACAGTTATCTCAGATTTTACAGGCAAGGGTCTAATTTTATTTTATTTGTAGTTATTAAGGCCGACTCTAGTGTAGTGGCACAGACGATACAGCTGAGTGAGGCAGACAAGAGAAGAAACATGTTTAGCATTAAAACAATGCTGAACTTGGAGAGACTTACTTTCCCATCTGCAGCTATCCTACAGCTAGTGCTGTGCTCTTAAAGTCACGCTTACGAGGGAGTTTCATATCAGATTTCTTGATCTGATTGTCATAATTATTAAAGTGAGAATACAAGTTCCGGATATGGACTTTGCCACTGTATCAAGGCATGCTGAAAATTCAAATGCTTGGATAATTTCACCATCCTGTTGCTTTAGTACTGAATCATTCTCATTTCTTTTTGAGCACAACAATTTCAAAATGAAAGTGATAACACCCTTCCTTCCTTATATGTATCCTTTATATTCAAACCTTGCCTCAGTGTTTTAAATTGCTTCTTCTTTCCTTTCTGTACACATTAATGTACATTTTAAGCATACATCAGAACATTTAGATCTCAGAAATTACAAGTTATCACTGGTTTACAGACCATTGCATCACAAACTGCAAAGAAAAAATACAAAGTACTGAAGGTTCCAGAGTGAAGAAAAGCACTGACTTTGCTTTTATACTATAAATAACTTCCAGTGCACCAAAAATAAGCCATGGCACTTTTTATTTTTACTAATTGATGTTTCTTTGGGGATTTATTTGTTGTTGTTGTTTTTGTTAGGCATTCCATGTATGTATGCACAGAAGAGAAGGAAAACCTGCTGCCACTCAGCTCTTACCCATTCCAACACCCAGTAATCTAAAGCCAAATACTACCCACTCATTTTAATTGTCTTGCTGAGGTCAAAAAGATTATTTACTTGTTTAAACTGGTCCTAAATAATAAGTAAGGGAACTGAATGATACTTAGAGATTGTTCCAAAACAATATAAACAAAACCAGATCAGCTGTCTCGCCAGTTGCTCACATGGAGATTCCAGAAAAGCCATCCATAACACATCAAATTCTTTCTTTTTATTTTCATTCTTGACAAACTGTTCTTTCATGAACACAAGGGCAGGAAAAATCTACTGCCAGATGGTGAGCTAGGGTATCAGCTATTGGATCCAACGGTACACTGAAAGCAGCCAACATTCTCAAGGAAAGACATTTAATGGTATCTGAAAGAAAAAGCCCCCAATTTCAGGAAAAAGTAAAACAAAATCAACGAGGAGGACAACTGTAAAGTGTATATGGAAAGAGGATCACTGTGTAAGCTGGCATCAGAAGAAAGTGAAATAGATCCAGGACAGCCATTCAGTCAGTGACCTTTGTTATAAGTTACATATCCAGAGCAAGACCAGCAAACAACCAGCTTTTCATGTCAGGGGAACAGAGAGTAATATGAATAAATTTATGCTGAATTTGTGAACTTTGGTAAATCTTTGGCTTTGCTTGACATTCTTGTCCCAGTTCTTCACTGGTACTCCCTTCCCAAAGTATTACAGAGTGCTTTCTGTGTTCTGTCCCTTGCCACCATTGCAGATGCATTCTGAGTGTTACGCATTACTGAAATTAGCCCGCTATGAGATCCTGGCAGTTTGGAACAGCCTCAAGCAGAGAAAGAGATAAACACATATTTGTATAACTATGAAATGCCTCAGTTGAAGGTAAGCAAGGAAATTAGACTTGCAGAGTTCATAAGGGGAATGCAGATCATAAAATCAACAGACTCCCTGAGATAAAAATAATGACCAAGCACTTTAAGCCTGTAACACACTGAAGATCACACAAAATGAGCTTGGCAAAGCACGATACACAGAACAGTCATTTGGAAACACCATACCATGCTCAGATCAGAGAACCATTCCATATAACCTCACTGATTTCAGGATTTGTTTTATGATAGGCTACATAGTGAATTTCCAAATGTACTTTCAAATCAGACCCTAATGTAATCTCCATTTACAAGCTGGACTCCTTTCCTTTTTGAGTTTCTTACTAAAACCCAGCTCTGTGCCTAAGATTTAGAGGGGCTTTGGGTTTCCCCATTGCCATGAGAGGCTTTTATTTTTTTTTTCTGTCACTCAAGAGTAAGCTGTGTCTTTGGGCACCAGATTTCCTCCACACCATCACTGTCAAACAAAACTAACTCATGTGACTGCAACAGTGTGAGTCCAGACATTCTCTAGTTTGACTGAGATAAAACTTTGGCCTTTAGAAAATTGGATGGTTCAAGTCACTCTCTCACAATCTGTTCTAAAATGTTTGTTGAACAGAAGAGGTACAACATGAAGATATCCTTAGACTGTGACAGTAAGAAGTCTGAGAAAGACAAATGTCATACAGAAATCCCAGTTCTGTCCCTGGAACATTTGAGAAAAAATACTCTCCAAGGACAGATTATGCTACAGCTGATGGTAGTTATTTTACTTTCCTCGGAAGCAGACACTTGTTCCTCCCAGTCATTGGACTAAATGGACCACTCAGGAAATAAAAATGAAATAAAATAGATATTTCTATGCACCATCATTTTCATTTCCAGACCTAAAAAGAAAATTACTTTGCAAATTAACGTTCTTCCAATCAAATTATAGTACTTTTCACTATTCTTTGCCTAGTCCAAATTGAAGACTGGCTGATGTCCATGTATCCCATAGATTTATTACCATCAGAGAATAGGAAAGGTTCAAGCTCCATTGTTACTCCTTTCTACTACTGCACACAAATATAGAAGGAGAGAAGAGGCAAGGAAAAACCAGGACCACAGCTGAAATTCATCCTGTGTTTTGGCTATCAGAATTGGCTGACTATAGTAACAGAAAGATTTTTCATCCCCTGAAGTAGAGCAGCGAAGGGACAACTTCTTTGTGCTGCCAGGACACCTAGAGTAGGGCTTCTGCATTTTGAGACATGATTCCTTGAGGCAATATGACTGAAGGGATGCAGCTCCCTCCAGCGCAGGGTTCTGCTTAAATGCAACACTGAGCCCTGGAAAAAGATATTAACTCATTCCTCATTTGAGCTGCCAAATGTACCAGGAATACCTGGCAGCAGCTCCCTGCCACGCTGCCAACCATTCTAGGTACACAGCCGGCTATTTCAGTGATTTCAGAAGAACTCAAAGGATTTGCAGCACAGCAGCAACAGCAGCAGAGGAACAAAAACAACATTTGATTTCTTTGCACACACGTCTATCCCAGACTGGAGTTAAACTCATTCAGGCACAAAGCTCCAGAAATAACTAATGTCCTTTGTGGCCCAAACCCAGGATCAGCTCCCTCTCTATAAATCAGACAATTAAACGGTCAATACCAAGCAATTGCCTCTCCTCAGAATGTTTTATGTTCACATCACAAGCAATCCTGCAAGGCCTTGATAGGTATATCCATTATTTATGGTCTGCCATAATTATATTAGGTACTTATAGCTTAGCCAGTAGGAGGCAGTGTCACGTGTGGAATGCAGAAGTTAGCAATGCTAATGAACTTTTGCAGGGCATTTTGAAAAACTATAATTTCTTTTAAAAACAAGAAATGTAAAATGGCAAAGAGTTTAGAAGTAACATCTGGTCTAGCACAAAACTGGGGAAGGTCGCCATCGGTTTTGAATAGCCCAAAAATTTCAAGATCTTTAGTCAATAATGCAATGCATTCAACAGGGAAATTTGGTAACTAGTGTTTTTACAGTAGAGTACCAAACTACCTCATCTAAAATCCTGGCTTCCCTTAAGTTTCCTTAAAAACTATCATCTGTTCCAAAGGGACAAGGCTTCCACCCAAAATGTTTTTGGGTTTGACTTCTAATGCCCAAAAATAAGCATTGTGTGAGCAGAAAGGAACACGCAGGTCTTCAAACTAATTTGTAATCTATGAGCTAAGGACATGGTTTTGCCTCAGCCTTTTCGCATAGTTTTGGGCAAGTTATTTAATTCCACTGCAACTCCTTGCAAAAAGTTGATCCCCACCGCATGACTAGGATTAATCTCTTGTGCAAGATACCACAAGATGGTCAAGACTGTGATAATAAAAAGACATCTGAATGATCTTGCTAGGGGAAAACTAGTATTACAGCACCTAGTTTGACTGACTAGAAGAGTTTGGACAAAGTTTAGGACACCCTCTGTTGTTTGTGAAAAGGGGGAAGTCTCACAGTTCTTAAAGAAGCTAAAATTCAAACTTTTGCAGCTGTGAGGACCAAACATGTAAGTTTCAACTTGGGCTTGCAGAAGTCCATTGGATGACCCACATCTTCAGGCAGCACAGCTAAATTCTAATCTAGTAATCACTCGGTAAATTACAGGGCTGTACTTGTATTCCAGATGCAAGTGCCCACCTTCAGACTGGAGCTAGCCACCACCCACTGGTGGCTTTTTGATGGTTTGGAAAAAAAAAAGGGGGGGGGATAAATCTGGATGCAGATATCTCTTGGCATTTTTACTAATGCTATTTCAGTGAGAAAAATCAGGAAAGCAGTTGATATTCATACAAACAGCACCATTCCTGTTGATGTATATAGGTATAGTGATATGGTACCCCATGGCTATGGAAGAAATAGTCCACGTCAAGAAACTGGCAATATCAGTAAGGTTTCAAACATAAACACTCAGCTTTGAACTGAAGTAGTCAAGAGAGAAAGAGATGATAAAACAGACACTCAGCAAAGGCTCTGCACTGATTGCCAGACAAAGTTTCAGGGTTTTTTTTTTAAAACAACAAAAAAAAAAGCCTGCTAATTTGTGTTTATCAGCACAATGAAAGGTTGGGCATGGAAGATGCTCTGAACTTAAAAGCTAAAACTGGACTGTCTACATTTCATTCTTTTTATTTGCCATCAGCGAGTATTCTGCACAGACATAGCCCATGAAAGTAATAATAGAGACAAATTAATTAGATGACTGTATTTCAATCATGGGGTTTTCTTGACATTTTATACCAAAGGAATGCAGCTCAAGCAGTTTGTAACTGACAGCAATGCCATGAAATTGCACTATAGCCTTGATAATTATCCTCTTCATTATTTTTATAATATATAAAGAGATAAAGTACAACATTCCGCTTTCATTTTATAATAGTATGCAGTAAAATGGAAGCAGCTGAAGGAGGATGTTTGTCTTACAATGCTACAGTTTAAACCTAGTGACAAGGAAAGAAGTATCATTAATGATGCACAGAGAAGAGCACTACAAGCAGTCATCCTTTAGATAATTATTTTATGCAAACTGTAAACATAGGAGATAAATAACATATCTCAAACTTTTTTCCTTTCCTCTCTTTCCTTAATATTCAAGAAATGTTGATGACAACTCACTAGAAGGAAAAAATACATTAATCTCATTTACATAAATTTCTTTCTTTGTTAAAAGCTGGTCTTGCCAAAGCTTATAAAAAGATTGATAGCACAGAAAGGGCTGGTCATTTCTTTTATATAGCACACTTCTGTACCACACAAGCTCTGAAAATTATTAGAAGTGAGAAGAGTCCTTTTGGCTTTACAAAAGGAGTAAAGGTATTATCAAGTATTACGGATAATTTTCATTAGGAAGTGTAGCAGTAAAACGTTGAAAATTCCATAGTTTAGC
The DNA here is from genome assembly GCA_027925045.1 of Hypotaenidia okinawae. Classification (NCBI taxonomy): domain Eukaryota; kingdom Metazoa; phylum Chordata; class Aves; order Gruiformes; family Rallidae; genus Hypotaenidia; species Hypotaenidia okinawae. The sequence continues at coordinate 13,883,282 of BSDF01000010.1, forward strand.
AAACCATTTTAAGATATTTCAGAAAATGCAGGTAGGGAAGTCTCAGCTGGAACACGACAAACATGTACAAGGAGATGAGAAGTTACCATTTCCCTGTCTACCCGTGTCAACTCAACTCAGTATATGAACAACAGAAGTCAGCTCCAGATGGCTACAAAAGAAATCAGTCTGTTACCTTAGTAAAGAAATCAGGATAACTTCAGGAACAGGAACTTTACAGTAGTTTCAGCAGAAGCTGCTAAATTAAGCCTGTGGAGATATGAAGCACTTAAAGCAGCTGTGGAGATCTATAACATCCTGTCTCTGAGCACGAAGTCAAGATGTTCCATTGGTGCAACCCCTATGAAAGATAAAATGTATTTAGTCTAGGCAGAATCAGCTTCTTAGTCAGAATTAACTTTTTCCTAATAACTTGACAATATATGCTTCCTTCTGTAGATTGCCTGGCTCCAGGAGAAGAGCTGGATTTTTAATTCACTAACATACCTTTAGAATTTATTACTCCAGTCATTGTAAGGAACACTTAGAAAGGAAGATGGCTTCTGCATAAAATGAAAATCCATCAGTAAGTTTATATTTTTTTTGTATCACAAGAGGAACGTGAGACTCTGATATCATGGATCTCAATAGGAGTGTTGCAGGAATGCAGACTTGGATCATATTTGCCGCAGTATAGGACATTAACTTCAAGGTGTCTGATTGAGGCTTATATTTTTATTATGTATGTGGGTACTCCATGCCACATATCAGTCGGTTTTGTAGAGGTTTTGACATACTTAAGCTTTAAACAGGTCTGTTAAAAGTTTGTGTGGAAAGAAAAAATAAAAGCCAGAAATATTTGGCTGTTTCCCCAGGTATCGTATGCATGACAAAACATAGCTGTTTGCATTGTCAAAGCCATGTATTCCTTTAAATATATCTGAAAGGTCTAAGCATTTTAGCAACACATACTTTTGTAGTGAGTTTTGGGTAAATCTACAACTTCAGCGATTCACCCACCAGTTCCTGTATCACGCAGCCCAGCTGACCCTGTAGTTTCCTGGAAACATAGATTTTTTGGGCAATGCTCACTCTGCCTTGCTTGACTATACCACGGGAATACACAACATGGGGTAGAGGCAGGGTGTCCCTGCAAAACACACACCATACATCCCACCTGTGCATCCACAGCACTGCCAGTGAATTCCCTGCATATACCCCACGTGCACAATAGATCTGATGTGTCCTCATTACAAAAGATTGCCCGTGCATGTTGTGTAGGGCCAGTCCACAAATGTGCTGCACATACAGAACTGCCATATCTCTTGCGCACACAAGAGACCAGCTCTGTGTTAACAGCCTGTCGAACCATTGTGGTCTTTCCCAGTGACACCATGGAAGATGGCCTTTAAACACATCTAAAGTCAACCTTATCACTGGGGGGAAAATACTTTTCTCTTCTAAACCACACTACAGCTATGCAAGAATGTTCTTTCTATTCCATCACATATTTACCCCAGGCAGTTATTTTCATTGTTTTTCAGTGGATCAGAACAGACTATGATATTTTTGTGCATACGAAGAATAAGGCAATACTAGATTTTGATCCTGAAGAACAAAAAGCCAGCATTAACCTATGTGCAAAGACAGGAGAGCTGACAAAATGGGGGGGAGGGAAGGGGGGAGGAGAGGAAAAGAATCTGTCAGATCTTTGAAGTCATCCAAGGTCAAAAGTTTCCTCTTAAGAATATATGAGCAATGTGAACTTACCCTACCCAGGAAGCCACCTCACAAGGTAAACATTTTCAGAAGACAAGTCCTTGAAACTCTTCGGAGTGTCAAAGGTTGCAATGAGCAGAGAGGCGGAGGTTTAAGGCATATCTCTTTTGAAATGTACCAAACTTCCCTAATTTTCAGAGATATTTTGCAGATAACTCAAACAAAAACCCCCTTAGTACATACAAAAAGAGCCTGCACCACTAGAAAAAAATAAAGGGATTCAAGTCAAGCCTCAAGAAACATAAAAACCAACACAAACCACCAACCATCCCACTCTTCTCACCAAAAAAAACCCAAACCACAAACCCAAAACAAATTTCTAAAAATTAATGTGTCTTGAGTATCCAAAAACATGAGCTATCAGAATTGCCTATTCAAACAGAATCAGTGCTTTGGAAACAGCCAAAACACTGAAGACCTTTCCACTCATCAGGTGTTCAGTATTTACCTCAGCTGAATCACCAGAACAGCTTCCATGAGCTTGCCAGCGATAAATCTGCTCACATCAATCTCCAAGCAGGTTATGCTGAGAGACTGAGTTTGCACCAAAGCTGACAGTGGGTGCTCATACAAATCCTTTCAGCAATTTAACAAAGAGCTCACAATGGTTACCTGAAAATATCTGAGACATCCTCATGATTAAAATTGTAGAATGTTGTTGATTTTATGTATAAACTTTAAAAAAATTTCAGACTTATGGGAACAGCGGAAAAAAACCCATTTCCAACAGTAATTTTCAGCTCAAACTTAAGTTGTTATTTTTACTATTTCATTGTTAATTTGATGGGATATTAAGCACACAAAAAGTCTTAAATGCATAGATAAGACCCCTAAATTAGGCCCATTCACATAGGTAATATAGATAATACAGATACCTGAAATAGTACCTACAAGTCGAAAAGAAACAAAGGGTGGAAGTTTCTAAAAATGAGAGCTTGAAGGGACATAAAGCATACAGCAGATACACTGTCAGATTTCTTCATACGGAGGCACTGCTGCCACAGCGTTGTTTCTTCAAAGAGGTAGCCCCTCAACAACATAAAAATACACAGATTTTCAAACACAGTGAAATATTTTCTAATATGAACATCCTAAAAAGGGGAAATCAATAAATGGCATGAAAAACTTCAAAGACGGACCTCCTGTCAATGACAGAGGTTCTTCAGCAATGTAAAGTCTTTGAAGAAGGACTCCCAGCGCTGGGAAACCTTTGAAGTGACAGAAAGCAGACATTTATAATTACAGAAAGGTGCGGTGTCCAGCAGAGATAGTAAAAAGATATAACTGGGGTATGTGTGGGGGAGGTTGAGCGGTGGCTTGGGCCCTGAGTGACCCTGCTCACTTGAAGCCTAAAAGCCTGCAAGGTCAACTCTATATCCATATGAAAGAGACAATTTGTGCAATGGAGATGTGGGTAGGGCTTAGAAACCAAATTACTGCAGCTTTCACACTTCTAGCATATGTTTATTAAACAAGGCACCTCTCTCTTCTCACTATCCCTGCACACACATAACCACACAGCCCGCTTCCACTTTGCAGGCTATAGCTCCCCTGAGAGGGTGGCTGGGCTTGTTATGTTCATTGGCTCAAAAGCTGGCTGGCGCTAAGAAGTGGGGTAAGTCCAGCTTTACAGATATTTATCTATATGTTTTTCATGAGTATATCACTCCTTCCTGAAATTCTTACTCCCCTCTTCTTCCCTGCTCCCTGGCTATTTTTTGATAAAGCAATGTAGAAATCCAGAGAAGTGAAAAATTGTATTCTGGAAGAAAACTCTGAACTGTCTGGATTCTGAAATTCCTTGAATTCTTGGCTACTTAAAAGGAAAAATGTGAAAGTTTAATTTACAGGAATAGATTTTTTGTTTCCCCTCAGACTACAAGGAAAGTCTCTGCTATGTTTTTGGAGCAAAGCAGTGTATGCCCACATTCTGAACAGTCTCAAAGCAGAAGTCACTTTAGCATGTTATTGAGCTCACACTGGTGTACCCAGTTGAGACAGAGTTAACAGCTCACACTTGTCCCTACCTTTCATACCTCCACCATTCAATTTGTCCTAAAGCATAGGCCAGGGTCTCCTGCTTCTACCCCATAAATCATATAGCTCCATCCAAAATATGCATTTTCAGCTTCTTCCATGCCTGTGGCATACTAGAAATATAGCATTTTCAGAAAAACACCACTGTGTGATGTCAGCCAAGGTTTTCTGTGAAGCTGAAATGAAAGACAAATGCAGTAGGTGCTGCCATCTCATTTGATTTCAACTTGATCTTTCTTGTATAGCTAGACCAGGATCTGGAAGCAGGACTTCTCACAGTGGACTGAAATGAGTCCTCCAGTCAAGGTGTCTGTATTCTTCTGCCATGGTGTGAGGAGGACACTAAAGCATCCTGTTCCCCAGTGGCCTATAGTTCCACCTGTGAGCCTCAAATCCATACAGTCCCTAGGTAGGAAGGAAAAAAAAAACCCTACCAGAAAGCAAACACCAGCTCCTTTTGCCTTGTGCTTCCCTGCAGGCTTGTATTGCTAAGTGCTTCCATGCATTGGTAGAAGACAGTATCCTTTTCAACAATGAAATAAACACATGGACAATGATGCTTCATAGTTTTTCCATGGCGCACAGCATCCACAGATTTTAAATCCAGTGACTAACCCAGTTTATGAATGGGAAAATGGAAGTCCTGGACAGAAATTCAGGCTGGCTTTGCATTAAACCTTAAAGTCACACAAACAGATGGATGTTTATTATCGCAGGAAATTCAGAGTAGACAGCACTGAGTCTATTTTTGTCTTTAGATAACCTTCAGTCCCAGGTTAAGGTCAGAACTAGAGAAAATAACACCAAAGTCCAATGCAGTCTTTAGAGAATTGCTGAAGCTTATTTTGTTGAACTCTTCTTTTGCTGGCCAGACAGCAACCATGTAATTAGGATAACTATGCAATAGTGTTTTTAAGGGAGTGCTATAGAGAAAAACTCAAACTACAGTACATATAAAAGCACTGTATTTGTTTTCTCATGCATCAACAATTTAGTGTTTCTTCTGTTCAGGAGGTTGGCCTGAAGGGAATAAGGGAAAGGAAATCACAAAGATTATTACCTTTTTATAACTATCTTTCTAAAAGCTATGGCACTGGCTACATGAGGTGTGTAGTAAAAAGGGAAAAAAAAATCCTCAATACCAATGGCAACACCGTATGGAAACTCAGAAGCAATTAACAAGCAGACAAAATTTTTAAGAGTAGTGATGAAATTAAGTATTGTTGCCAGAAGATGTTTACTACTTAAAATATCTTTCAGGTCTTTCAAAATATTGCTTGGAGGATTTGGCATGACAAAGAAAGCAGATGTCAGATAACACATAACACATCAAGAAAACAATAATATATTCTGAGCTTAAGAGTCCTGCTGGTGATATGGGACAAAAAATATGCCTGGGCAATCTGAAATAGCTTTTAAATAAAACAAAACCAAAACAAATTTAGATGTTATTTTTCAAGTGCCTACACATCATGTAAATTTTGTGCTACAAAAAGTTAGGCAGCAGACAGGATGAACTCAGCAAAAACTGAGATTACCCCAAATGTAACAGATCAGTGGAGATTGTTTTCCGATGCGCAGTGTTTGCTGGCTGTTTAATATGCACTGATAAGATTCAGAACATCTGATGTATGATATGTGGTGCTGCCTGCTTCTACCACAGTTGTTTAATGACAACACTTTCATAAAATAAGCACCCTAAATCCACAGCTGGACACCCTTATATAAAAGAAGGTGCAGATGTAAAGACCTTTCCAAACTGAGAAGCAAGGATACCTTCCTCTTGGAGACTGCTGAGTATCCCTGTGTTGAGCACTATCACGTTCAGTGTGTTCTGAGTTGTGCTATGGCATGTAAAGATCTGTACCCACTAAGATACCTGTCTTCTCTTCATCCCTGTTACTGGAATTTCTTAGGAGCTGCGTACCACTTGCTCCTCACTCTCACCTCCAGGATTCTGGATTATTTCTGTGGTCAGTTCAGTTCAGCAGAGCACAGGCTGCTAAGAGTTTTTCCCCACATAGAATGAGGACATGCTCTCTGTTGATGAGTTGAATTGCAGCAGTAGTAAACCTTAGGCAACACCACAAGATGAGAGGTCGTTGTACCATCACAGACAATTAGGTAACACTTTACTTACAAAAGAGATCAGAGAAAAATGAAAATATGCTTAGTGAGCTAATTACACCACAGGGACATTCTCATGACGTTGTAAGAAAGGGATTTACGTGACCACGCACAGGGGAACCAGTGGTGAAGCCTTAAAATAAGGACCAAATAACCCTGAATTTAATAGCATAAAATAAGCCTTGAGCAGACAGCCCTATGAATCCGAACATCAGTATTTCTGGTAACTGGAAAGACTTCAGGACTCATTTCAGGGGCAGACAACTACTAACACTTGTCTTACAGGTATACAGGAACTTAAACAGGCTCAGTTGCCAGATACAATGAGTTACTATATTAGTACATTTAAAAGAGGAAAAAAAAAAGGTCACAATTGTCCATAGCCTAAGGATCAAGAGAAAGTAGTACAGAATGACCCAAGTTATATGCCTGGTTTATATCCCAGTTTTTTTCTGCAGATGGTAATAAGTTCAGTGAGTTTGCCAAGATGTCATCTTTGTCATATTCCTTTTTGCTGTTCTTTCCTTATATTTTGCCTGAGAACACAAGAATCAGATTTATGAAAAATGTATGCTGTTGTCAAGTACATACAAGTAATTTCTGTGAAGTGTTAACTAAGAAGGACTTATCTGCCAAAATTTAAGTATATGTTTGTTTTTAAGCACTTTTTATTTTCATTGTTCTGTGGGAATCATCAAAATATGATAATGTATTGTTTAAATTCTAAACTTCAAATATAATAAACTAACCTAAGACAGGACTAATGCTGAGAACTTAGTAATTCTCCTTATATCCATTGGATTTCAGGCACCTCTCAAGCTCCCAAATGCCTTTCAGATTCTAGAGATGTCTCACAAAAAAACTACCCAACAACCAAAACCAAAGAACAGACTTTCAATTTTTTTCAAATATCAATCAGAATACATTGCTTACTTCATTAAATAGCCTCTTTCAAAGACACAAGAGCTGCACATAATGAAAACTTGAAATGTGACAGCATACATCTGTAAAAACCAGACGTTATGAAACTTCTCAAAAAAAAGTTTCCATTGTATTAAATTCTATCAGGTAACATATACATACAGTTTCCATCATATGTTCATTTTTTTTTCAATATCAACAAAAGAGAAGGGAACGGATCAAACCTCCAACATTCATTATGCAGCATATCACAAAGAGGAGAGAATCCCTTGCTCTGACAAGTGCACTGTATCGCAGTCTTATCCTGTAAACAGTGACACGTGTGAAAGCCGGTCAGAAATTCTGAAACTAATTTTATCAATATTAGTTGAATTAAATCTCCCAAATATTAACTGCTTTGCAGGATTGACTTGATACATGAAATACAAGAGAAAGAAGACTACAAAATTCACCACAGAACAAAATAATAAGTTTAGTTGCACCTTTCTTAGGACTTTTGCTGTTTCTAGATACAGTTTAAGTGTCCTTTGTGAATGGCAATTAACTGTTTGAAATGAAAAGTGGCTGAAAGGTAAGACTTCAAAGACTGTAGTAACAAGATTTCTAGGGCTTTCCAGAAATCAAGTATGAAATGGTTATTCATAGCATCATAGACACATCAGGGTTGGAAGGCACCTCAAAGATCATCTAGACCCAACCCTCCACCTTGGTAAGGGACACCCTCCACTAGCCCAGGCTGTCCAAAGCCCCATCCAACCTGGCCTTGAACACTGCCAGCGAGGGGGCAGCCACAGCTTCTCTGGGCAACCTGTTATAGTACCTCACCACCCTCAGACTGAAGAATTTCTTCCTTAGATCTAATCTAAATCTGCCTTCCTTCAGCTTAAGGCCATCATCCCTTGTCCTATCACTCCACACCCTTGTAAACAGCCCCTCCCTTCTCCAGACGACTTCTAGGCCCTCTTCAATTCCAGCTTGTCTCCAGTGAGTGATATGATATAGGACATGCAGACACCAGAACTTTCTGGAATAGTCAGCAGAACAGAGCAAGGCTTCTTAAATGGCACTAGACTACTATATGGAGGCAACTAAATGTTCCTTTACCCAAGAATGTGGGACACACTGAAGTGCAACCTAGTCCCTGTAAACACTGTTGTATTTTGTCTGCAAGTTTCCTAAGCACACCTTTAACACTTGCCCCTTAATCCTGAGCAGGTCAGGTCGACGCTTTGATTCAGCATACACAGACTAGAGGATGCACCATGGGACTAATCCAACATGCAACTGTACATAAAGAAATCTCACTAGACATGGCAGGATCAGCTCAAAGTTCCCTCAAAAACTTGGATGATGAGACTGTCAGCCTCACTTCCTTAAGATGACAGGTCAACAGCCACAATGTTTATGCAGAGATATCTGGGGGATAGTACTGCTGCCTTCTGCAGCGAAGCGATGCCCAGAGAAGTACCCTAGCCACTGGGATTATTTAGTAGTCACCTACCCACAGACGTCTAAGTCTTATGTGCTTCTATGGAAAGCACAGAGGCAGACACATCAGTTTCTGGTGATGCCTGACCTCCAGGTCACCTAAAGCTGTGCCTCTTCTAGAGCTCCCAGTCCACTGATGAGCCAGACTCACTCCACTCTGGCTCCAGGGTCACCCTTCAAAACCAGGGTGCAGCCACCACATGACAAAACCCCAAATCTCACATCACTCGTGAGTCAGATCACAGCTCAGCTGTGCACTCAGGTCCCGCAGTTCAGATAACTTAGGGTCATAGCATGTCTGGGCAATGGAGAGGACTGACCCTCCCTAGGCATGTTGGGGTGGGTACAGACCCTAACAATTAGGAGGTTTTAGCTACTATGATGTGCAGGGCTGTCTATGATTCAAGGCAAAATGAATTCAATTCCCATAGCTGCTAAATGACAAAGACTTCAGAGATACCACTCCTTCACTTTGAAGGTTAGCAGGATATAGAACAGGAGGGGAAGAGGTGAGCCTCATCCAAAAGGAAGGATGGCTACTTAGATTCTCCTCTCTGGTTTTTTGGTTATTTTAAGTTTTGTGGGTTTGTTTTTTTTTTTTTAAAAGGGAGACCAGGTGATCCAAAAAGCCACAGGGAAAAAGGAACACAACAAGGAAGCAGAAGATTGTTCTTCTGGTATGGTCTAGACTCCTCATAAATAACAGGGATTTGTTATGTTGCAGGAAAACTGAGCATCTAGCTGGAGCCCTCCTGCAGAAATCAAGGCCTGATGTGTGTAGGTCTTTGACCTTACCTGATTTTCAAGGGCATTTTTCTTAGTTCCTTTGCAAGCTGTTATCTCAACTTCAGTGGCAGTATCGGTCTAAAATCCAAAGCATAAAATTCAGATGTCTCCTGGACTGTCACCTTTCTTTTGTATTTTTCTATCAACACTATAATACAATAGAGAGACTAACTTCTAGAGGGTTTGGAATGAATCTGTTCAAATTGTTATTGTTTCGAGAGCATGCACTTTTCTAAGAATCACTTACCTCTCGTATCCATAAACTATGCACAGTATGGCGGGCTGGATAACATCAAAGGAAGCAGATCTTTTTCAGTAATATATAGTATTCCGTAAATCAGCTTGAAAGGCATTTTTCAGCTCATTTTGATTTTTATGCTTTCTTTTTCCTGCTGTTTGATGTAAAACTGACAAAGTAAAACTGACAATAAGCTGTAGAGAGATGCAAGCTTCCTAGTACAGAAGAGTAAACATTTCTCTTAACAGATGGAGCAATTTCCAGTTTTATTATCACTAACAAACTTCAAAACTCTATGCAAGCAGAGGAGCCAACAAGCAAGCAGTATATCCTGAATGTTGCTTTACTGTTATATTTTTACAGATACCTTTATATTATCTTTAGAAGATCATGCAAGTTAAGACAGGACCAGCTACACATATAGGACATTCTCGAGGGTCTCAGTCTAATACTGGAGAAATTTGACTGTGAAGGGTAAGACAGGCTGCTCTCTTTGAGTCACAAAACTCTTCGCACTCAACAGCCAGTATTTTCCACCCCTGGAAATACAGTGTTTTCCAACACTGGACTGCAGTTATTGCCTGCTCTCTGATGCAAACCAGCTGCATTTTCTACATAGAATACAGATGATATAAAGAAAGTAAATAATAGAGATGGAAAATGGGAGAGTAATACAAATAAGGCCACTGCTGAAGTGAAGAAATATTTGGGGAAGACCTGATGCCCAAGTTGGCAAAGTTGTACAGCTAAACTTTACATGGGATAAAGACTAAAGACCAAAATGTCCACAGGATTGATTCTTCTCTTCCCCAGTTTTAATGAATGTGCCCCACAAAAGCATGCCAGTCCTTTTCAAAGCATAGCCACAGAGAAGGTTCATATTCTCAGCCCACAATGTATTGCTGCCAACACGTGTGTTACTCAAAGCAGCATCACCCAGGGATGAACCCATGCCTCCAATTAGGAAAATGACTGTAAATATTTTTTTTATCCATCTAGTCTTTTTCTTTTTACAATATGCTTATTTTTTTTCTACTGTATAAAGGCATCTAGCGTAAGAAGGTGTTTTACATAAATTATTTTGAGAGGATTACAGATTATGAACCACAAGAGCTTTAAACTACAATCGCATTTCCAGATTCATTGAACTGGCCCAAATTTAGATGTTAAAGATCCTTGTACAATTTTTCCTTTAAATTTTGTCTCTATTATTTTATACATTCAAGTAGCTGGTGGTAAATTGTAAGCACAGTTAAAACCTGCAGAGACCCTTTTATAAAGTGTTTAAAAAGCCATTTAAGATTTAAGCCACTGGATTCTTAATTTACTTCAGCAATTGTGAGCTGTAAAGCTGTAGCCATAGCATTTTGTTTTCATGTGTAGCTCGTGGACTTTACTCATCATAAAAAGGGTATATCTTTTGTTTGTTTTCACAGTAACTTTTTGCTCACATTTCTTTTAGTTACTGATTAATTTGTAACAGCATTTTGTTTGCCTGAAATGGGCAGCAATTTAATTTTCTTTTTTCTTCTTTAATGTATCAGTAGAATCAGTTAGATGTTGCAAATTAGCAAGGAATAATAATATCCAAAGAAAATTGCAGAAATAAAGAGTAAATAACTCAGTGTTAAAGAAGAATTAATATAATGGGATCACTCAGAAAAGTATCAGGATCATTAATGAAATTAAAGTATAACCCATACTAATTTAAAAATTTAGTTTAAGGGCTACACTTAAAATCACTAAGTGTCAGGGGAAAATATTTAAATTATGAAAATAATTATTATAGAGCTCTGACTGGAAAAATACCCATTTACACAAGGTGTAGTCACCCATTGAGTTTAAATGCATCGATACTCACGCTATATTATTGAGCAGAAAATGATTAGGGTAAATGGCTTAGTTCCATTTACTTTTAAATATAGTTATGATACAAATAAAGATTCAAATATACTATATTTCTTGTATTAGCCCCATCTGACATTTATGGCAATTACTTTTAAAATAATTGGATTTTCTGAAATATGTATGCTTGTACTTAAGGGGCAGATTTATTGACAACATGTAGGGTGGTCGGTGGGTGACAGCAGCACATCAGGGATGAGGCTTAATTGCTGCTGGGTTGAGTTCTTGTCCATCACACACTTATATCCAACTCCCACCCCCATATATATACACCTAAAAAGCAAGTGTAAACACAACCCTCTCTCATTCACTCGCCAAGTTTTCTGTGCAAATACCAGCAATGTTTTCAACTGCAATATTTCATAACTAACAAAGATTTTGTGACCATGCTCTGAAAGGAGGTTGACAAATAGTTAAACTCTGGGAAGGGAGCTTGGAAACTCTGCTACTGGTGAGAGACTAAGCAGCTGAAGAGATGATTAATATACGTCAGGATCAGAAGGTGACATCTCAAACCCATGGATGTCTTGACTGATCTTCAGTGGAGAGGAGACAGGACTTTACCTACAGTTTAGGAAGAAAAGTCTGTAGACAGACATAGCATCAGTTATTTGAGATGCGTCATTAAATAGCTGAAGCTACTTTCTCTTTCTTTACCTAAAACCTGGAGGATTTGCTAGCCACTTAGAAGCCTATCCATCAAATTTGAGTGTCTTCACTAAGCTCATACCATTCAGCCAAAATCAGTTTATCTAACAGAGAAAGCAGGCAAAACTCTAGGGCATGCATGTGTAGAAAGTCTGAGCAGACATTTTCAATCCTTTATATTTAGAGTCAAATTTTGATAATTCATATTGTAGGTATCTATTGTGCTTCCCTGACACAGAACTGACAAATTTTAAATCCTGGAAATGCTTCTGGTAGGTCTTTCTTTCCTACTGACCCCATGTGTTCCCAATTCATGTTTAGGTTATTGCCCCATGTATTTTGTATTTGCCCCATTTGTCTTAGGCACAAGGGCAAGTGCAGGAGAACTCATGTTGGCAGAAAAGGAGTTGAAAACACAATAATCTTAAAGGTTTTTTTATTAAATCAGTCCAATGACAACAATAAGGTAAACAACCCATTCATGTACTGTACACCCATTACAAATAGTATTTGTTGTCAATGACAGGCTTCCAGCCAGCTCCAGAGTTCTTCCACAATTACAGTGAACTTCTAAGTCACTAAAAAACAAGTGATTGTGTAAGAAAATACATAAAATTTGAAGTAATTTGCTGACCTCAGTGGAGTTATTCCAAAGGTAGAACAACAAAACTACGGTAGACTGCAGATATATGTGACAAATTACTGTAAATATCTTTCAGATGTCTGGATAGACTCTCTAAAGACTTCAAATATAATGAAATAAATACTCCTGGTCGATCATAGTTCTGTTAAAGCATACAGAGTGGTCATAGCCTCTCAATTAGAATTAATTTTGTCCAGTGTATGAAAAGAAACATTTTGGGAGAAAAACAAGAGTTGAGGGGAGTCTTATTTTGGGGTGGGTTTTTTTTGTTGTTGTTGTTTCAGGTGACCTCATTATTTATTTACAAAGCTGGAAGAGTCAGTTCTTTTCCTTTAAAAACAAACTGGAAAGAAAAAAAAAGTAGCTTTAAAAACAAAAACAAATCTGGAAAAAGACTTTGCTGAGTATTTCCCCTTCATTCTGTTTGAGGTGATCAAACGGTAGATTTCATTTTAAGGCATTCTTATAGCTGCTATATTTAATATACTTTCAAACAACAGAGAAAATGTGGAACAGAGGAAAGAGAGGAAGAGAAAGGGCATTACCCATTACAGACCTTCTTCCAGTCAAAAAATATTTTGTTGTCTGGGGAAGTTTACTGTTTCAATTCTTTCATGACTTAATTTTCTTTCAAGAAAATAAAAATAGCCATTAACGCAAACATATACATACACACACCTACCTCCAGAGATGAATCTTTAATCTCCTCTATTAATTTAGTGCTATCAGTTATGGAGTTATTTTGTCTGCCTTTCTGTCAGGATATGACCCTAGCCCAGTCCCTTTAAAGTTTTACAGACACAGCTTCCATTAGAAGTAGTGCAAACAAAAAGACAGAGAGAGAGAAGGGTAAACAATAGCACATTATTTTCTCTGCAATATGCAAATTTAGCTAGAAAAAAAAAAAAAGAGCAGAAAATCTCACTTGAAACCCACTTTTTGAAATGTAACTATGCAAAACACCAAGCATAAACCCAAGACTGTGAGGTAAATCACATCACCTCCAGTCCCTGACACAATCTGAGAGCAAGCAGAGCAGGAATCAAGCAGCAAGTGCTTTCTTTGTTCACAGATACAAGCTCTTTCCTCACTAGAGCTCAACTCAAATCACTCCCATTTTCTCCCTTGTTCTCTTTTCCCTGGGACAGAGCAACATTTGTAGTGATTCTGAGGGTAACCCTTCAGTTTTTCATCCAGGTCTCTCACTGCCCATGGCCTGGGCACTCACAGGCATGATCCTGTCCAACTGCCCAGCAAAACCCTTCTGTACATCTAACTAAAGCTTCTCTCTGACCTGCCATACGGCTTTTCTTTTGCATTATTGAGTCCAAATCAATTCTGGTTTTTAATCTAAACATGAGTTATATGTACCATCAGGTAGTTGTCACAGGCTGGGGAAATGTTGAAATTTCTGTCCTAAGCAACAATGCCAGAGCTGAACATAACCCCTGGCAGGTGTGTGCAGTAACAGGCAGAGAGCAGATCCTGCAACAGAAAAATATGTAAAGGGACAGAGTATGAAACCCAATAACCAAACAGATTCTGCATTTTAAAATATTTAAGTCATATAGGTCTCAAAGTGTTAAAGTTTCCAAAAGCTCCAGGTTAATTTTTAAAATACTGAAGGACATATATGATTTTGACCTCATTAACCAGAAAGGTACGAAGCTTCTTTAAAAGAAAGCATCAGCTGCAGTGGCAATTATTGCAGCATTGCACTGAACTGCTCTTTTAGCCAAGGTCCAGAAAGGACTGGGCCTGAACTTCTCCTGAGCTTTATGGTTATTTTACTAATTTCTATGTGAGATACGGGTGGACAAAAGGAGAGAACCATGTGGCTTTGTGCTGGACCTCACGTAGGGCTTTACCTCACAAACTTCCCTGGATTTGAGTTCAGGGGCTTGCAAAGGTCAAGGCAGCATCTTAACCAAAAGAGCTGGCCTGTAAGTGGTTGGCAAGCATGGATACCTAGTAGGAAGCTACATAAATTCAGAATAGGTAGTGGTTAAAAACTCACAACAACAGGACTAAATAAAGAGAAACAAAATTCAGTCAAAAGATCACAGGTGAACAAGTGTGACCAGTTAGCACAGGTTCACTTCAAACCAAAGCCAAACAAACCAGCACACAAGTCACCTGAAGCAAAAAGTGCCTGAATAAAAAGGTAAGGCACAAAGTATAAAATAGCAGCTGCAAAAATTACTAAATTGTGGGCTCCTTCATGAAAATTAACACTACCATAATGCTAATAGATACATAACTCGGAGGAGCAATTTGTGCATTTTCAGTAGAGCAATACAGTGGAGATCACTCTTTTCTCTGCTTTAGCAACATCAAAATAATTACTTACAATAATCCTGTTTACTGAACTTAATTCCCATACACTATACCAAATATTGCTCTGCCTCATCATGAAACTGCCTACCTTCTTCCCTTTCTGCATTTCATCCAGCCCAGACTTTCTTCTCTGCCCCAGCCCACAACTACTGCTGCTTTACTGCTAGCAAGACTCCAGCACATCCTGACCCCAGGATTTTACTATGGAAATTTTTCTCATTCCTACATGTCTGGCTTTTCTTGTCTCTTTGAGCTCATCTTTATCATAGTCCCACTGTGAAAGTCCCCTATCTATAGGAAGTCCTATATCTATAACCATGCTGACTTTTAGTGATTACTGCCCTGAACTCATACTAGATCTGCCATTTGTGAAGTTTCCCCATGTTTCTGTTCTGTCAGCTGCCATTTCCTCCACCGATTTCATTGTTCATTTGGCTTTCTGTACCACTAACCTTGTGCAAGGAACTCCTTGACAGCTTACAAAAAGACACCTTTTTTCCACACCACCATAACTCTCAGACTCTCCTACTGCCTCATTCCTCTAGGGATTTCCAAACAGACAGCACAAAGCATCACATAGTATACATGGAGAAAACCCAATATTGGCAAGGGACTAAACTCAGCTACTTAAAAGGTGGTTTCTGTCTTAAAATTTTGTGATATCCTGAAGTGCTTTCCTGAACTCAGGTAGAAATTGGCACATGGAGATGAAGCTTTCTTCCAAAGTAAATAATGGCTCCAGGTTACCTCATGTGACTTTACTTCCTTACCTTAAGTAACCATCTGCAAGTGTCAGTTCAATTATCCTTAGTGATTTTATTAGTTATTCCTCTTGTACCTGGGGATGATCTACTTTTGTTTCCTGCTCCTTTCACCAGAGCAATTCAACAAAGGGTCATGGAAGCAAAACCACAGCTCTGTAGCCACCTCAAGTCTTATTCAAATCCAAACTATGTCTTAACTGCCACAGTGCTGGTCACCTCTCAAGTGCTGCTCTGCCTTCTTTGCCAAATGCAGATGGATTGGCCTGCTTCCATGAGAGGAGACAGGAGAGCACTGCTGGGGAAGGCGGGGGTAGCACACACATTTGTAAACCACATGGGAATGCAGATGCCTTAGCTAAGCATAGAGGAGGACAATGATTGGAGAAGTCAGGACCTGTAACCAAGCAGTACCTTTTTCCCCTTGGAGAAAGAGAACATGGAGAATGCCTGTGGCGTCTCTTGGCACCACCTCCATGGCCAGAAAGGTGCTTTCTTCACACATTTAGACCTTCAGGGTTTAGCCAAAGTACTTGTCCTGTGACCAGAGACAGGTTAGACTTGAACCCTACCACCAACCTTGAACTCTACCCTTTTCTCCCTACCTCACAGCCTTCATTTTACTCTTTTACATACAATTTTTACATTAATACATATCTGACAAACACTTTCCTGGCTCTTTCGTTCCCTTGCCTACATACCAGTTTTATTTTTAATCTCTCAGGTAGTTGAAGAGTTTCAGCTGCTGAAAAAAACCAAACAAATCAAAAAGCCAGTGAACATACTGCCTAATATCTTCGGCTTTTTTATATGTTCTGACACTCTGTGTACATTGTTTTACTGCACACTGTTGGCATGGTTGGAGTAGGAATCTTGCAATGTCAGCTGAGAGGACCCACATACAGTCACCAAAGCCCCAGGAAGAAAAGAATTAAGGGCCTTCAAAAATGGAAAAGTTTTAAAAAGAGATATTTAAAAGGTTTGACTTGGAGCCAAGTGTTAAACAGTAAATACAAGTTTTAAGTGTCTTAACGATTGAGATGAAGTATCATAATTCAGCAGCATGGAATGGGACCTCTTACTGGGAGAGGCTAAAGAAGAAAACTGAACCAGTACAAAAGGAACCCCCTCTAGGGAAGATCTCACACATTTGGGCCTGAAGTCTAGTTAGAGTAGGCCAAAACCTGATACTTTTATCTCCAACCTTTGACCCTGACATCTGGAAACTTAGTTTGAGTCAAACAGAAGGAAGTTTTCTTTTCTATTTCAAATACTTTATAGAAGAAAAACTTCAAGTATCTACAGTCAAGTCTGTTAGTACAAACTACTTTTATTTGTGCACTTGTAGTGAACTCTAAAATATGGAACATTTGTGCAGGAAATGCATGCGTCAGAACTTTTGGGAAAAGAGAGTAACTTGGTGAGACTGGCACATTGTTCGATGCTTGTATGGGATCCAGATAACAGCCCAGATAAACATCTCCAAGGGGGTGCTGAAGAGTATAAAAGGTCCAGTTCCTTTGATGTTCTTAGATGTTCTCATTTAATAGCTATCAGCCCCGGTGCCAGAAATAACAACATGTTTAAACATTCTGTATCAAAACACAAATTAAATTCATTTAGCATAACCTGTGTTTCCAAAGTTCATTTTCATCTTTAGCTGGAACACTAAGTGTGATGTAACTCATGTTCTTCCAGGCAGTTATTTTCATTATTATGTTTATTACTCATTTAAGAATTTTTTTTTATTTTTTTTTATCAGAGGGATTAATGAATTTAGACTGCACATTATAACATCAAAAGCTTTGGTTTCAAATAAGCCCATCTGAGCTACAGGAGATTTTCTCCCCTTATATGAAGCTAAACAGCAACTTCAAAAACATATCTCAGTTATAGTATTATTTTCTAGTTGACTGAAGTCACAGGTTTTATGTCAACTTGTTATATTTGCATATAATAAATGGCTACTTATTTGTATTGTCCAAGTGACTCCTTTAACCTGCAATCTGTTCAGAAGTCAGATGCTTTCCACAGATATCAGCTTGCTTCTCAGAAGGATTTCTGATCTTGTGAAAGAACAAAAATAATAATAAAGGGACCTCTTGTTCAGGATTCAAATGCTTGTTCAAGATCAGTTCATCGGTGGGGGGTGGAAGAGACAAGCAAACATTTTAACATCATGTTGCTCAGGGCATTATTAAAATATTATAGCAAATATGAGAATAAAATAAGAAACAAAAAGTGCAATACATTTAGCAAAAATATTTTGAACCTGATACGTTCCTTTTGATTGCTAAGCCTTCTGTTTCCAAGTGAAAAAAAATGAGATTTTTTTTTTTTAACAAGGAATAATTTTTTTAACCACTCTTGATTAATGACAAATGTGCAAATTCTCATTAGGGGTGCATACAGAGGTCTCAGGAATCAGCTTGACTTTATAACTGAAAGCAGAAATCTTCAGAATTTTCTGTTTAATAGAGCTCTCTAGGATATAGGAGGTCCCTCACCAGCTATTTTACTAGAAATATTAGAATATTGCTTACCGTACCTGCCAAAATACCTCATGACTCCAAGCAACATATTTCACTGGTTATTTTCAGTGAATCTCGACAGTTTTATAGCACTGCTTTTAAAAGAGTGGAATGCCCAAGTTAAAGGTCCTGCCTGTGCATTTGCCCATGCAGGCTGAATGCTCCTCATGTCAGTGGAAGTTACAGGCCTCAGTTGAGGAAGTTATTCCAAAAGCTTCAGTTTTTATTGTATAAGAATTTTATTGTGTTTGAAGGAATTGAGTCAGAAGAAAGCATCTATATACATCTGTTAAAAAAATCACTTATATAGCTTGGAGCTGCTGTGGATAAACACTATGAAAGACCAAAGCTTTTTTAAAGAAGATCAGCAAATTCCTCTTTGGAAGCAGGAATCTGTGTCTCCGGTCTAGAAAAGAGGCGCCCTTGCAGGAGACGCAAGCAAACAGAGAATTGTGGTCATTCTGAACTATGAAAAGGGAGGATTTCTGCTCCCATTTTACTGGTTTTACACAAGACTGTTTTACACAGCCTTGGGTTAAACATATTTGTACTTGCTGAGACTTTAATCGTGCCTTTTGAAATCAGTTCAGAAATTCCCATGTTGTCTCCCACACTAGAACACTAATAGCACTGTATGAAACATTCCTCATGCCTGCTTTCCAGGTCTCAAACCCCTCCTACAATATTTCTCTTCACAGGCAATTTGCAGTTGCCTGCCAGCCTCTTACAGCTCTATTTTTCCTAAAGGTGTCCTAACAGAAGAAAGCATACAACCAGTGTTATCCCCTGCACATTGGTAACACAACCAGACCACCCAGTAAGTTGATACTTACATTACTGTAGAGTAAAAAAAGTCGGGCCACTTCACCTCAGGTAGCAGATGGCTTCTCCCCTTATCTTCTGGTTCCCAGAAAAGGCCATCCTGTTGAGACTTTTATCCATGTGAGTGCAGTTGACTGCTCTACAGCTGTCAAGCCTGTTTCCATGCTCTGGCTGACATGGCACTTGGCTCTTCTTTCTTAGGTAAGTCAGTCTGTAAGAGGAAGGACAGCCTAAAGGTTTTGGTTTAATTAGATAACATTCACATTTGTTTTCCTGAAACCCAAAACTGTGGCATATGACCATTCCCAGGTTTACAGCTAGGAGATAATAGGCACTTATATTTCCTAGACCCCCTAAACAAATGTTACAATTATTTCTTTTTAAGTGTTACGTTATCAGGCTCAAAGCACACAGTGTACTAGAAGATAAAAGATCAGGTGGCCTTTTGGCCAGTAATCCATCTCAGGTCTATTGCATGAGCAACAACTCAGCTGGAGAAGTACTGACCTGTTTTATTTTACGTATAAGTATTGGGAGGAGAAGCAAATGTTGATACAAAACATAAGGCAAACAAGGAAAAAACCCCAGAAATAATTTGATGCACTCATCTGTATTTTAGTATGCAGGAAAGCTAGGTAATACGGGAGAGATCTAACCCCTCTCTTTTCTTCACAGCTCCAAAAACAAATAAATAGCAGGAGTGCTGAGCCAGATGGGTTTTTCCCATTTCCTAAATTTTCTTATGTCTTAACTCTACAGTACAGCAAGGGGCACATTCTCCTTTTGAAGCCCAGACCTAGCATTAACATTTATGGGAGTTATGCACACATCAAAAGAAAAACCTACTTTAAGCAATTTATAAATCTGAATAATATTTTTCTGACCACTGAAATTGGAGGATTATCTATAAGAAAGTGCCACAAATTTCTCATGTTATTTCTGCTGCTGAGCACCTCTGCTGAGGAAAAAAAAGAGAGGCACAATAAGAGAGGGAGAGATGGGATAAAAAGGGGAGAGGGAGAGAGAAGAGAGAAACACCCCTCTGCACGAGAGGTCTTTAAACAGTTTCTATTCTTCTTGTTCTGTTTTCCTTAGCATTTGGGGGACCAAAAGCATATTTGTCTTTATTTAGAACTGTTTGTATAAGTGTTTTCCTTCCTGACAAGACCTTTTCATTGCTTTTTGTCTACTTAAGCATGTGTACACGGCACAAGTTCAAGATGTTTAAATCCTTTGTACATAATGCCATGAAGTACTTGTACTCCAATTTTTTCAGTGCCTTCTGATCCTACAAATTAACGTGTGTTCCCATCATTATTTTGTGATTAAAAGCCCTTGATCTTTCATACATGCAAAAAAGGATTCCTTGGTCATACAGTCCCGTTAAGAGAGAGTGCTCATTAAAGGAGTCCCTTATTCAGTTCCATTCTATTCCTTTCCAGTTTAATCTCTTGGAGAAATAACTTCATTTCCCTTGCTTCTTTCCTTGGCTATTTTTAATAGATTTTGCCCATACATATTCTCTTTTATCTAGCATATAAATTTATATTCAGCAAGTAACATGGTTTTATGACTGTTTAACAACTTTCACTGTAAAGTCATCATACATTTGCTCTTGGCCACAGGACCAAAAATCCCTGCTGAGAATCCCTTGGATCCCAGCCTTAGATTTAGTGGAGGGTCAGCGAATCAGAGATGTTTCCAAAAAAAACACATTCTGGGCTCCACAAATAGGCACTTTCAATGATGCCATGTTTCTTTGGCAAAAGCCATGTCCTTGCTGCTATTCAAGACAAATCTTGCAAATCTGACACCATGATTATATGAGAGTTATCAGCTTATACTGCAAAGGACCTTGGTGGTCTTCTCTGTCTATAAACTGCACATCTCAAGAGCCCACACTCATCAGAGACATTACCACAAGCTGCTATTAGATCTTTATGTATTTGCAGCACTAAACCCCACAATTCCCCACTCCATTTCTCATTATATTGTTTAGTCCCTCCAGAGGGCTTTATTTCATGAGCTGTAGAGTAAATTAACCCCAGCAAAACATCAAGCTTGCTGTGGCTGGATTGATCTGGAGCACCTCTTCCTGTGAAGACAGGCTGACAGAGTTGGGCTTGTTCAGCCTGGAGAACAGAAGGCTCTGAGGAGACCTTACTGCAGCCTTCCAGTACCTAAAGGGGATCTACAGGAAAGCTGGAGAGGGACTGGTTAGAAGGGTATGGAGGGATAGAATGATGGGTAATGGACTTAAAATGAAGGAGGGAGGTAGTTTTAGATTAGATATTAGGAAGAAATTTTCACTGTGAGGGTGGTGAGGCCCTGGCACGGGCTGCCCAGAGAAGCTGTGTCTGCCCCCTCCCTGGCAGTGTTCAAGGTCAGGTTGGATGGGGCTTTGGGCAGCCTGGGCTAGTGGAGGGTGTCCCTGTACATGGCAGGGGAATTGGAAATAGATATGCTTTAGGGTTCCTTCCAACCCAAATCTGCCTATGATTCTTATTTACAGCTGTCAAGTAAATACATTCTCTTGGCATCTACAGCATGGACCTGAATTCAGGCTACTGTTTCGAGCAAGAGATCTTTCCTATAACACATCTTATCTGTCACCACCTGTTTTTGATGAAAGGAGACCCGAGTCATGGTGACTGGAACAAAGTTGTACTGGAGATCTTTTCTATTCCTGTTTCTGTTGATGCAATATTATTCTTCCACCAAGCAGAAACTTTAGGCTGGCCAAGTAAACTTACTCTGAAGTACAGTAAGCAGGGTGTTTCCTTCAAATATGACTGATGTTTATGTGATGTTCGCTACTCTCTCAAGAAATAGTGACAAAATATTAATCATGCTGTCAGAGCAAGAGCAGCAAAACGTACAGGGATATATTTGCCCTACAAATACACCATGCAAAAATATAACTACCTCCTTGTCCAAATTTTGCAAAGCCAAGATAAGAAGTTAGTATATACAAGGCAATTCATAAAAAAAAGGACAGAAGTAGTATTTGGCATATTAGTTGCTATTTGGGTGCTAGTGATCAGATCCTATGAAATAAAAAAGAATTCTACATGTAAGCTAAAACATTTATTACAGGTGCTTAATCATGAAATCCGCTTAATCGGGACATTTCCCAGGGAACCAAATTAAGCCTAATGATACTTAATGGCAAGGACTGCTGCTTAATTGGGGTGGTAATTCCAGTTAATTGGGATTCCTGCAGGTGAGTAAATGGTACTCAAATAGAGATACTGTATCTGGCCTTCAGGATGTTCTGATATTGGTGATGCTTTGTCTTCGCTAAAACAGCATCTCCTGCTACTGGATCAGGAAAGCAAAATGACTCCTGTGATTCCATTTTGGTCCTTTCAAATATCACTTAAAGTTATGATCACTTTCTCTGGGCTGGCAGCACCTGATGACTTCTTTGAAGTTTAGTGAATCTCAATTTGTGGCTTTATTTGCATTTCACCAGGATTTTAGAAAGATCACACTCAACCTCTTGCCTAACCAAGGAGCCACTTTTAATAAGCCTTTGGACTTCATGGAGATGCCACAAAGATGTTTGAAAATTGTTGGCAGCAATTTCAATTGCACACCAGCTTGTCCTAATTAGAAAGTTTTCTGCACTGGCTTGTGAGAACAAATATTTTACTACCAAACCCCCCTGCTATAAACCCTGTTATCAATACTAAGAAAGGGAAAGACCTACACACTTACTATTGCTCAAGGTTTTATTTTAACCCATCACACACACAGATGCACACTAAAATATTCAGATTTTTAAAATAACTATTAAAAGACGCTTTAAACATTATTCAGGCTTTTACATAGCACCAGAGACCCTGAAAATAAAAACTGCTAGTGGCAGTCAGCTTATTAGAAAGATACATTTTCATCATTGCTTCTTGAGGTCCTCGCTGTTCTCAGGAGGACACGGTACACAGCGCTCTGCCTAGCTGGAAGACAGGCAGGTTGCTAGCTCTTGGGAGAGAGCTGTAGTTCCAGTGCCTGCAGCTACCCGGGGAGAGCCACTGCTCTCTGTAGGTTTCTAAAAGCAGAGCAGAGCTGCCTGCCTCAAGCTGCTGCTTCTCACAAATCTCAAAGATACCCCTCTCAGGTCAGCTGGCTAGGGAATTTTTGGGGGAGAGGGAATCTTGGTTGTTGCAGTCCCTGCAAAACTGCTGGCACTGGGCCCTTATCCACCAGCAAGCAGTCCGGCCTGGCTGCTCACCCCTGCACAGCCCAGGCAGGGCTGCTGGCTGGAAAGAGGATCCCACCAGCCTGCTGAGAGATGCGGCTGCAAGATTCAGACTGCTGGACATGAGCATCCCCAGGGGAGTTCTCATCTAATTGGAGCCAAGAGATCCCCAGACAACAGATCTTACCTTCTAGAGTGGTACAACCAGCCATCCCCTTTGTGAGCTTCAGGGAGGCTGCTGAAACCCAAGCGGCGCCAAAGTACAAGATGACAAGCTATTACCACGAGCTGGGACCCCCACAGCCCCCATTTCTCCCCAAAATCAGGATGACGTCTCTGGAAGAAGCAGCTGCTCCAGACTTCTGCCTCTTGCTGAGATCAAAACCTTACCTGGCTCCCCCTGCTCCACTTCAAGCAGTGATTTCTTGTTTCAAAATGTTTCACAACAGAACTGTTCTGAACAAAAAAGGAAACATTCTGAAAATATTTGGTGGTGAGCAGGATGATTTTTCTATGGCACAGCCTGCCTGGCTGCCAGGAGCCGGGTCACTGCACCAGGGCGCTAATGCTGCAGTCAGTATAGCTAGATACCACTACCTCTGGACACGCTTCCCCCAGCCTTGTGCCACCCGTGTGCCCTTTTAGTCCCAAAGCAGCCCACAGTACGCAGTTTTCATTCAGTCTGACGGGAGAGAGCTCCAGAGTGAGAAATCAGACTCAGAGAGTGAAGTATTAGCCAATAAAATCACCAAAGTCAGATTTTAGGCATGCTGGGCTTTGTGCTTCCCTGGCATTTATAGGCTGCAGATACATTTAAGTATCAACATACAGCACTTGCAAAAGGAAATTGAGAACAATAACTTTGGAATGAACACAGTTTGATCTTTGTTGTGGAGTTGTTTAAAATAAGTGCCATGGTTAAAATGCATTGAAATTCTCAGGTGAAATATTACATAAGATTTCACTTAAACTTTTCTCCCTCACACCACTTCCATTTTACCACAGATAAACTGAAATAACCAACAAATGAATGAGTGGGCCAAACTTATCAAAAATGTCTGTTGATCTACTGCTAATAAGTTTTTCTTCAACGTAATACATGAAATCCATGCTGTAAAGATTAACCTAGTTTTCAGATTCATACTGACCATAGGTATTTGTATCAGATGAGTAGAGCATAGCTACAAAACAGTGTATATACTCTGAGAAACTTAAGTGGAAGCTATTTTTCATGCTGATCTTACACTTGAAGTTACAGATCCTTCACAAAGCTTATCATAAAATATTCACAGAACTAGAAGAATATCAGTGTTAATAAATTATTCACAGTCCTATGTTAACTTGAAGTAACATTTTTTTTTCTCTTCTCCAGAGCACCCACATATGGAAAAATCACTTGCTGTGCAAAGCAAAGATCCATCCTACATCTGGGGCTACTTTTGATGCAGTATTCAACCAACACTATTATACCACCTTTCCTCTATTCTGAAGGAAATCAGGGGTTTGCAGTCCCAATCACGGGTTTCCATGACTGTGAACGAAGAATAGTAGCAGTAGAAAAAATATCATTAAATTACTGAAACAGTGAGAACATAACTATTTTTCCATTTGAAATTCTAGTTTAAAGTTGTTTTCTACCAGTTCACATATGCTGCCAGTTCCAAAACAAAGAAAGGTTCTCAGAATTACTTATCCTCGAGAAACACTACTCTAGTGACAAGAACTGGCACAGACTGCCAGAACCCACCAGGAATTAGCTGAGGGACTTTAATGGACTCTACAGTAATTTTCACTGTGTAAGAGAAAGAAATCAAATGACTTTAAATAAGTAAAATTTAAATTAATAATAATCATCATGAAAAAAGTTGAAATGATAGAAAAAAATTTCGGTGAGAGAAGATTAATGAGGACACGAAAGGAAAAAAGGAGAAAAGAGAAAGTAAATAATGGTTAAAAAAGTCAAGATTGTTAGTGTTAGAAATTAGTTATTGCAATGAAATACAAAGGCTCAAAAATGATTGAGTCAGCAGGTGATCAAAAACATAAATGAATATTAAAATAACGAAGGACAATAAGTCAAGGTGAACTAACTGAAAATCAAGCCAGAATGAGTTTAAGGAATTAGTAATGAACAAAAAGGGACAGCTCCTCAGCAGGTATAAATCCACCAGAGCTCTGCTGATTTAGACCAACTAAAGAGGTGCCTCTGTGCAGTCAGTAAATACAGAAAAAACCCCACCTTTCACTCGTGGATCTTAACTGGAAGAAAAAAAAGCAGCAGTCACCAAGAGAAATTTCTGCCAGGAGTATAGAGAGCTAAAACTTTTCAGAAAATAATTGATTCACCTAGAAATGCAGTCAGAGGTCTGATGTAGCTATCTGCAAACCCAGACCTATTTAACTAGGCAGCACTAGTCAAAAAAATCAAATCCAGAACACACACAATTCTGAAACATATTGTTTCAATGCTTTCAAAAGGATTATTAGAGTTTTTCATACAAAGTATTTTAAACTGACAAAAATTAATAACTGAAAAGATGTTAAAAATCCATTTCGGGTTGGAAAAATGTTTCACTTGACCTAAAATAATTTGGGGTGGTTCATTTTCTTCAGAAAATTGAAAATCCACTCTTCTCACAGCTCTGTAGCTCAGATCATTTATGGAGACTGGTATTCGCTCTAATCTCAGAAGCATCTAAAATACAATCAAAACTATGTATTTTGCAGTGTGTACAAATGATTACCCTTTAAAAAATGTAACATTCATAAGCAGAAAACCCTACTCCAAATTCCACAGAGAAAAAATAATCTGTATTTATGCTTAGGAACATAAGTTCTTAAATGAATGATTCTTTTAGATGAACCATGAATAAACTTAATACGAGATACTTCTACGTATGTAGATATGACGTACTTAGCAATGCAGGCAAAATAATTCCTGAAGAATATTTTACAAGACAAAACCACAAAGCTGACACAATATTAGTTATACATGGCCCCTTTTTGAATGTATTATACCATAGTATGTAATAATTCAGTTAAGGAATATCTTCTCAATAATTGGCAGCAATAACAGAGTAGCACACTTAATTTCATTTAAAGGCTTCAAGCAGGGAAATGAGGGAGTTACACCTGGCCATGACTTTCCATATATGCTTGCCTAAATACCTTGACCAGCCTCTCCAAAACACAGTACAAGCACAAGTTCTTAAACTCTTCTTCCCTAACATTAAGCTCTGAGCATAAAGCTGAACACAAGGTGTATCTGGAAACAGAAAGGAGCTTTAGACCATACAGAACTAGCTTGACAAGACAAGTGTGGACAGTAGGTGTCCTGGGAGGAAGAGGACTAGTAACTTGAGGACTTCTGTGCCCGCCAGAGAATGGGAGACAAGTGTATCTTCTGTGTTAAAGTATTTCTGTCCCTTCTTAAGCCTCCTGGTATAAATGATGAGCAATGCCATCAAAACCAGTAACTGACCAGAGATTTACCTACTGTGGGTCCTGACAGCAAGAACTTACTGCTTCTCTCACACTGACAAACTTCTCAGCTACTTCTTGATATATTCACACTTAATTTTGCCATCTTCTCAGTAAGTGTGCCAGGCTGTTTTAACAGACACCGCAACATCCACAGTTCAAACTCAGCCTTGGATGCTGTCACAGCCCAAGGAAAAAGCTCTGGAGAAACTGAAGAGGGGAATAAGCAACCATAGACTGTCTTCTCACCGCTGACTTTACTGCATGCTCCTGTACTTGCAACGCTGATATATCATGTTTTGTTTTACAAAAGAAAATTCATTAAATGCTTATAAAGAATTCTGGGTTTCTCAGAGGGAAATCGTTACCAACATTCAATATTATTAGAAATAGCACGAGGAATAAGCTAAAGCAATCTGTCTCAATTTAAGTCAATATAAACGTTTTTGTATCATCTCCACAGCATAATCTTCCTGCTAACTGCTGGTAAATGGCTGCTTTCTAAGACTGGTTTAAAAAATTGTTTGCACAATCAAAACCGCATCATGTGCATTTTAAACAAAAGTAAAGCCGGAAGCTAACTCTAATTCCACCCTCCCTTCCTCTCCCAGTGAAGTCCACAGTAATGTACATTTTCAATTACTCTCCATTCAAAATTCAACAATTCAACAAACTGTCATATTAGCAACAATTGTGGCTCACTGGCAAAACCTAACACTATTATTACACAGAAACTGTCAGCACAAAAATAGTGTCATTTCTCATTGAAAGAAATGTTCTTGTAGAGCTCCATCCAGCAGCAATGGATGGCACAATTTAGGCTCTATAGTTTCTAAGCAGAGCAGGGTCATTTAAATATCATTTTCAAGCAATCACTAGCTCTGCCTCAGAAAATATAGTAGCATCCAACATCTAATTATTATACTGAAACATTCTACATACTGTATCTCAGAACAACGCAAAAAGAAACTTCTATTTGTCTCTTCAAATATTGAACAGTTTAATGCTATGATAAATCAGACTGAACTAGAATTAATAACTATCAGGTGCAGAATATTATTATACCAATTCATAAAGCACAATTCACATTTTCTAGTATGATGAATTATTTTGCTAATGAGGGCTGAAATATAATAGAGCAGCTAATAGACAGACTCTTAACTCATGTAATATAAGTTACTCCATACTCAGTTACTTAGTTTAATCAGGTAAAGCATTACTGTATTACATTTTCGAGTTCCTTGGGGAGATAGCGTCTCTTTTGATGGAAAGCAGGGTTACTTGGGAATAACAGGTCATCTTCATCAACTGACGATGTCACCTAAATTATCTCACATTTTTTACAGGTTTGGGAACATACCAAGCAATTACTAACAGCCAGCAGATGGGTGGTAACTTTCAGCCTCACTCCCTGCACAGTCACTACATCTAACCCCACAGTAAATAGAATATAAATTGAGATAATTTATATCCTAAAAAGATGAGGGATAAGTTGTCTCAGATAAGCTCTATCCGCATGGGCAGTAACAACAGAAGAGCTGATTCTCTGTTTCTTGTTTATGTGGCCATACTGTGGGTCCCCCCCACTGCATTTAAAATGGGAACACTTCAGGGAAAAGATTGTCCAGAGTCTCCTGAAGATGCATGCCCTCTTTTTGCCTCAGGAAAGTCAAAAACCCCGTCCTGGGAATGGGGAAAAATACCACATGAGTTAGTAGAGTATCACATATGATCAAAACGAGAAGTTCTATTTCAGAACTGTGTGAAATGTTTGTAACAGAACATGATGAAACTATTTAATAGATGATTGACTTCATGTGATGTTATAAATTTGCACATGGAAGGACTAATTGATCTAATGAAACTCGATTGAATAATAGTCAGGGTGCATGTCACAGCACTGCACAGCTCAGTTCCTAAATCTGGGAGGCTTGATTAAATTTTTCAGTTTTCTTGAACCCGAAGCTCAAAGCTATACTGTTGTCCAGTGAAAGACACTTGGGGAAATGTTTGCAACAACCCTAACAAATGAAAACCACAGCACACTGCACAGCTCTTTTCTGCTAATGCAGTCCCGGTCACATCTGGTGCTCCTTTTATCCTAAAACAAAGATAAATTCATATGCGAGAACAAAGAGATATGCATGTCATTTGGTGTTATTTTACAAAAGGAAAAAAAAAACCCAAAACCTTTCTGCTTTTCCCATGTCAGCAATCAGAGCTTTAAATCCATGAAAAGAGATTTGCATTCATTATTTAACCACAAGGCAAGACAACATTTTCAGAAAGCATCCAAGATTGACTGAACTTCCCCTTGGGTCCCCTTTCAGACATATCTTCTGTAGCCCCTCACACTACAAACATTCCAGTAGAAAAATGCATCTGCCAGGTTTTAACATTTCTGCAATGCACTTTATTAGCATATTATTTTCCTAGCCCACCCCCAATCAATAATACTTACCTTTCTGTTAGAGCATTTAATAGTTCTTAATCCATCCTACAGTATCTCACTTAGCCTGCAGCTCTGGATGTGTCCTGATTTTAGAGCTTGTCAACCCCAAACATACCTCAGATAATTGTTTGATTCTCTTCTTAAATCCACCAGCAATTTTGGAAACTTGCATTACAAATAAAATTATGAATTTCTTTAGCTTCAAAACTGCTGCTATTAATTATTACCATGGAAAATGTCATTTAGTGACTTAGGGCCTGATCCTGCTCCCACCAAACTTAACTGCAGGACTCCTGATACCCTCAGAGGAAGTAGGATCAAGTTTTAACTTCCAAAGGCTTAAATACATCATTAATAGAGTTTGAATAGACTTTCCAATACAATTTCGATTTTCAATATTCAGACATCCTATAAAAGATCGGCACATTCAGATGCTGAACTCTGATACTGAGAAACTGAACACCAGGAGAAGGAGGGAGGTTATTTTATTCTGCATTCTGCGATGTGTGTCAGTGATCACAACTGCTGCGGTGAGTGCTAGAAATAACACTGCTGCAGGTAACTCCTGGTGCACGGTCTGGTGCTGGGCAGAACTTCTCATAAACACAGCAGGACAACCTGAGTAATCTAAGAATGCAGAAGAAAATGGGATGATGGGTTAAATATTTTTGGCATTATATGGGTCAGGAGCAAGACTCTAAATCCCTTCTTAAACTTCTGCTTGTCCTGCAGAAACGACCATAAGCAAAGCACTACAATAAAAACGGCCTTATCACCCGCGCACCCCCCCCCCCCCCCCAATAAAGAGGAAAAAGCCTCATACACAGACATTCAGGGCATATTATAACTGATCTTTGCAGCATGAAGTTTTAAGTCCCATTCTGGTAAATCATTACTCACACGCTTGATCAAGTGTGTGCACCTCTGTGCCCCACTGACTTCAATTGGATTGGCTTCATATGTGAAGTTAGGTATATGTATAATTATGTTAAAGATCATCACTTGAACTGTAGGCTCCCTGGGCCAGGCTATGTCTACATCGTTATCCATTACCAAGCAGAATCAAAAGGAGCATGCAATGCTGTGATAATTGTGTGCTGAATTATACAGTTCACTATAAGCAAAACAGAGCACTTGGATTCTGCTCACATTATTATTGTTGTGATTATTTTTAAACTATAAGCACTTCCCACACCAAGTGATGCAACTGCTTAAATTCATCTCTGAGCAAAACATGTGTGACTCTATTTACTTTACAGATCTATTTCATATGGTTTGAATTGTGTCTGGTGGCTGCACATTTAGTCTTCAATTTGGCAATCAGAGCCACATGTGTTGACATGTAAATTTACACAGACTTAAGCCAGAATCTGCTTATTTGACAAAACCTAACATCTGATCCCCTTTCTCAGAAACATCAATACAAGTAAAACCCTGTTGACTTCAGTGGCAACTACCTAAACCTTATACCACTTAGAGATAGCTACCAGCATTACAGAATGTCAGAGGGTATGTCTACATCATCATTTCATTTCAAATCCGGAATTCATTTTGCTGCCTCATCCACCACATTTTCCCTCACACTGCAGGGCGTTCTCAGGTTGCACAAACTAGATTCCTCTTGAAATAAACTAGATCAGAAGAGAATCACTCTCAGAGAATCCATTGTGCATCAGTTCCTAATAAAAAATTCGGTCCACAGGACCAGAAGAGATATAGTCGAAGCAAAATCCCCAGCACTTACCTGATGAATGTTGGGTCCTCAGCTCTAACTTTATCACTCTACAGCCTCTACTGTTAGAGCTCACCAGAACACTCAGGCATTCATGTTTTGTTGGCTATTACTTTCACTCCATTTAGATTCCTCAGGTTTTTTGTAAACACATTGATGTTTCCTCTAAATGCAATGGCATATAGACTGATCAGAGGGTCCTCTTCTGTACAAGGACACGCCTAAACATTCAGTCATTTGTGCATCATTTCTTTCATACCTTGATTTCAAACTCCTCTGCAAGACATAAGTAAATGCTGATGGAAAAGTTCACGTGTGCCACTTTAGTTTGTGCTGAACTGAACATAGCTTCACCCTAAACTTATCTGCTCAGTTTGGTTAGTAAATGTTGAGCTCCAACTGTCAATACAACTACTACTGTAGCCTTTCTACTAGTGCTTTAAGTATTTAGTTCATTATTTCCATTAAATCATTGGTTCTCATGCTATGACACTTGTGAGGAAATCAATGATACCAGAACAGCCTTTCCACTCACTACTCCCGAGCTCTTTGGCAATTTGTAAAGCCCAATTTGTCCTTTTGCTTGGTTTCACTGATCTGAGATGAAGATCTTAATCTCCCAAGTGTCCTTTAATTAATGGCTGACATGAATACACAAACACTCTCACTCAGACTGACACTGGAAGTTAACAAATATATCTGCAGTCCCTCAGGATTTATTAACAGTCTTTTCCTAAACTATGGCTTGTAGAGCTGCTGCTTATTTACTCTCTAAACATTTTGGTTCAAGAAGGCCTGAATGCCACCTTCTTGTTCAAACATTGCTATATTTTCATGAAGGAAATCTATTATGGTTTAGTTCACCTTTTTCTGTTCTACTTCTAAATAAACATGCCAAGTACATCCAGAGTAAGGATATGATGTCTCTCCAGTATGTTTAGATCTCAAGCTTCAGCTCTTGAAGCATTTTCTTAGGAAAAACATCTTTTCTGAAAATGTCTCCCTTTTTCTAAGAATATACCATCACAGGTAGGGAAAGACAGACCAATGCCTCATATCAAAATGGAAAGATAATTTGTGCATTTCCCACTGCATCATAGATGTTAATTCACCTTGTGTACAGCCACTCTGCTGCACCATCACACACGCACGTGATGACTTCCTTGACATCTGCATTAGTTGCGTTAACAGAGATGTCAGAGAAATGTACTCTTTTAGAGTGCTACTGACAGGACCGGAATGCTGTTGCTCTTTCTAATACCACTTCCTCCTTCCCACGATTCACAAGGCTGTTTCTGTTTAAAACAAAAATATAATCTGTTTATAACAGATCAGTAATCCCCCTTTCTTTGCAGAGGCTCACATCAGAAAGTAGCGTGATGAATATTTTAATAGGCTACTAGAAGTTTGCTGTAGTTGGTGTTTGGAGCATGCTACTCGTTTACAGGAATCCCAACTCATGAGCACAATGGGAATGTCCTGGCAAATGCACAGTGGCCTTCTCTCTCTGGTAGGGTCACCCTAGAGAACCTCTCTACAGACAGAAAGGGACCAAGCCACATTAACAGTCGTGTCACTGCTGTCACAGTTTAGAAGACACAAAATACAGAAATGGCTATATAAGGCAGCAGCAAGATCCCACAAAAGAAACCTTTATCAGCTATTCAGCATGACCTGAAGAAGCAAAGGGGTAAATCAGTTAAGTAAGAATATCTAAAGAAGTGTGGGATCTGCCAGGAAATACTGATTGTAGCAGTATTTTATGTGTAAGGTATCAACTAAGCTGGGCAGGTGAGGTACACAAAGGCTCAAAGATACTGAGCACCTCAGACGTGTCCTGTGCCTCCCATGTACTGGAACATACAACATGGCACTTTTCCATAGGCTTCCAGGTATCACATTGGCCTGGGCTTGTTCTGCTCAGCAGTAGGAAAGGAATTTCACAGAAAAGAGTCTAATTTCACAGGAACCACATGTTGGGAAAAGATTATTTGCAAGTTTGCCTGAAAGCTGAGAAAAAGTGTGGGTGTTCTTTTAAAAAAAAACCAAAAAAACCATGTAATTACTTCATAGCAGTTAGTGTAAGTAACAATACTGATCAAATTGCAGTGATTACAAAATCCTCTATAAATATGGGTAGCACTATTCTTGACAATAATTAGTGTACAGGATCCTCTCAATAGTATCATGATTAATATTTATTCTGATGTTGGTTTTGTTCTGAGAGGTGGGAGGGGACAAAAGGGAAGGGAGATAGCATTCCAAGAGAGCTGAGTGTTTGAGAAGCAGAACCAAAAGCATAGAAAAATCTGCTTTATTTTTCTGCTTACTGTAATTCCCCCTCTCCTCAAAAAGGCAATGCAAATGGTGCTTTACTGGTTTTAAAAGTAAAGCCAGATATTATGTGGAGTTGGGACTTCTGAATTATTCATGAGTTCTGATTGAATGGGATCATTATCTCTGGCCTTACAAGCTAATAAATACTGTCTAATGCCTGGGTACTGTTTTGATCTAATAGTGTCAGAGGGGGAAAAAAAGGAGACAAAAAAAGCAACTTTTTTTTTTTTTTTGCAAGCCAGAGCCTAAATTAGGGAAGAGCTCCTGATGAGTTCATTGCAGGAAAACCCCGGGTTTTTTGCCTCCTTCTACTGACGAAGCTTCACTTGGCAGATTGCAGTCTCATTGGCTGCAAAGGCATTTTAACTTGAGCACGAGTTTAAGATGTTGCTCAGTGGTATCTATACAATGACTTTGCATTTCTTATCCCTTTCCTATTTTCAGTAGTATTAGTCTCTCCCCCTCCACTTTCTAATCTCTTCCTACCTAACAGTACAAAATACCCAAGCCCAGAGTACTTTCAGAGGCAGACAGAGCACAGGAAATGATTATGCTATCTAATCATCTGCCTGTCAGCAGTCAAATAATCTTCAGTTGCATTGTTCT
Source organism: Hypotaenidia okinawae (assembly GCA_027925045.1). NCBI lineage: Eukaryota > Metazoa > Chordata > Aves > Gruiformes > Rallidae > Hypotaenidia > Hypotaenidia okinawae. The sequence goes on from BSDF01000010.1 coordinate 13,917,092, forward strand.
GTGATTTATCTCAGGATTGATTGTGGTGAGTCTATGCTCTCTTGATTTAATATCACTATAAAATAAACATGTTGTATGGAACCTGAATTAAGGTTCTGCTCAGAGAGCTATCAAAGGAGGAGGGGAATTTGTTAGAGGTGCAATGACAAGCAATGTTTTTTGATAACATTTGAGACAGCAAAAATGTTCAAAACCCAGATAAATTAAAGCAAAGATATTTCATTGAATAGCATTTCATATGCTTTCTTGAGGATTACTTTTAGAATGGGAGTTGTTTCAGTAAGAGGAAATAATTAGGATATTATTACAAGTTAAAAAAACCCCTCATAATTAGATAGGGATTAGTAACTTCGTTTTCATATGATTAACACAATAAAACCCATTTTTCCCCAAAGTAATCGGAGGCCTATTAAGCAACATGAGATCATATATCAAGGGGCCTTTTAGTAATTCAGCAGTTTGTAACATTCGCACAGACTGAAAGTCTTCCACAAAACAGCTGGCTTCGTTCTGTCAGGAAAACCCACAGTCCTCGGTGCATTTATTTCAAGCTCTAACACAATCCTTGAAATCAGACCGTTTAATTAAGGACTCTTTTAACACGAGTTAGGAGTGTGAACCGTTTCTTAAACAGTGTGTCAGTACTGGAGCTCCCTTCTTGGTTTAGCATGGGAAGACTCACCTGATGTGTCTGGATTTTAAGGAGTCAGTATCTCCTAATAACTGGCATGCTTCAAGCTTACAACTGTCTAGTTTTATGGTATTTTGTTAGTAAAATTGTGTTAAATGCTTAGCTCCATTATGATAACTAGGCTAAATATGAAGCGAATTATTGACACATTTGCTCTTCATACACACAGCTCATAAACAATAAGTAATAAAGACCAGATGCGACAAATTTAGCTTTGTGAGTCTATTCAGTGGAATAATTCCCCAAACATCACCTTTTTAGTCTTCCTTTTTACTGCTTTTAACTGCAGTGAAAATACAAAATTGTTCCTTTTGTTGTTATTAAGGAGGGACGTGATCACCCATTCTGTTTTTTCTGCGCTTTCTGCATATGATGCCAGTCACCGCAGCCAATGAGACCTGCAGACAGTAGCCATTATCTGTCACACTCCTGGACCAAAATAACAAATAATATGCCTGGAGGTGCTGCGTTTTGTGACTGCTAGTTTCCCCGCATGGCATATGCCTAGATAGACTCAGATGAGAGGTGATTGCACAAAACTGTGATTGTGAGATGACTTAGCAGAACCCGTGATGATGTCCTAATGGCCTCCTGCAGAGGGGAACAGGGGTAATTGTTTGTCAGGGGAAGGAACGCATCTGTAAGGAGGCATTCTCTGCAAACCAAGCAGCCATGTGGAAAAAAGAAAGGGAGAATCACAGTGCAGCAAGGCTGCATTCGAGCCTAATAAAACAAATAACAAAAAGAAGTGGAAAATGAAACAAGGTATTAAATGAACGTGTTAAAAAGCCTGATACTGGCAGGCTCTAGATTAAAAAGAAAACAAGTTGTCTCCAGGCAGCATGGTTCTGGGAATTCTGTGACTCCCAGGAAGGAAAGTTAAAGCCACAAACCCAGGAAATGTAAATGCATGCCCTACAGCAAAAGTGTGCTCAGAGCAACCAGCTTTCCTCTACGTTTTTGCTTGTAACAGTGGTCTGATAGTCACCAACACTTTGCTGCAAAACTGTCTTCCAGCTTTTTAATCATCTGTTTAAAATACTCACTTTCCACGTGATCACTGCATAAAAACCCAACATCATGCCAACATCCCTTCTAGAGCAGAGCTACTGGAATTGAGAAATGAGAAACCATCAGTGTCAAGGCAGGCAATTAGGACATCAGTCAGATCAGTGGGAACTTGCTTTTAAAGTCAACCAGGGTAGAAACAAACAGGCCCTGGAGTATATTATGGACCTTATATCATACTGTCGTGGTTTCACCCCGGCTGTGGGCCGAGATCCACGCAGCTGCCTGCTTCTTAAAGTAAAAGAGCAGGGGAAGAGGGAAAAAGGGGGGGGGGGAACAAGGGAAGGGAAAAGGAAGGGGCAAATAACTCCAAAACCAAGAAACTAAGAGGCCCGTGGGTTGGCATAAGGATAGTTTACTAAGATAACAGAAAGATAAAATATAACAATGCTAACAGGACTTTAGAGCAAAAGAATATGAAACTATTGATCCCCAATGCAGTTTCTCCCCGACCCACACAACTCAGGCCGTACCACCCAGAGCTGTCCCGGAACCCGACCGTCCCCCCAAGAAGCACGCGTCCCGCCACCGCCCCTCTTCTTCCTCCCCTCAGCCCCCCGTTATCCTGGGCAGGACATAATTGGCATGGAATACTCTCTTTGGCCCATCTGGGTCACCTGTCCTGGCTTCGCCCCTCCTTTCTCCTGAATAGAGAAATACGAAGAAGCTGAGAAAGTCCTTTACTGTCTGACTGCAACTAAGAACATCAGGGTGTTCTCAGCACTGCTTTCATTTTAACTCCCAAACACAGCATTCCATCAGCTGCCACAAATGAAGTTAACTCTATCCTGACTGAAACCAGGACACATACTCTTTCAGCATCTTCTATTTGATCAGAAATAAAGTGGAGCAAACAAGCTAATTTATCATGTACAGAACAAATTCCTCCATACTTTCAATCTATATCTTAATTGTTTATTTTCTAACTATAGAATAACAAACATACTAAATTCAACAAAAGTAACACGTATTAGAAATAAATCAACTGGTTAGAGCTTCAGTGACCCATAGGCTTTAGGAAAAAGCCAAAATTTGTTAAGTTTCATAAAATCATCTGCACTCTATTCCATTCTTATGTCTTACCAATGAGCATCTGAACAAGAGCCACACAAAACAAGAGCTGGAAAGGATAATCCTTGGAGTTCCTACATCTATTTTGCTACAGTAACATAGAAACGCTCCGCTTTTTTTGTTTTGTTTTTAAATGATGCCTTCTAAAGTCTATAAAATAAGCAGAGCATTGAAAAATGCCTTCTAATCAGATCTACCTGCAATCGAAAAAGTATCTACTGCAAATAATTAAATGAAATTTGCAAACAGAATTGGACAAATAATAGCTCTTTTTGTTTTGATGAGTAACTTGGGCCAAATAGAGCTATAAAAATATTTCAAGAAACAAACATTACAGAAACCAAAACAGCAATTACTCTGCACTAACCTCAAGTGAATAGTTTCATTTCATTTTCTAATAACTTATTTTAAAACCTTTTTCCTCAAACAGAGGTTGATTTTTAAACAGGAAATGAGTCTCTAAAAAGTTATCTTCTTTGAAAAAAATATTCAAATGAAATATTTTGGCATATTCTTTAAAAATAGACAAATCGGTATTCTCGTATTTTGCTTTAATTTTTCTTTCTACCAAAATTATCCACTGCAACTAACCTAAATATTCAAATGCTTCCTTAAAAAAAAAAAAACAACTTCTTTGGAGGAGGTTAATTCCTCAGAGCAAATGTTATTCAGTCTTATTCACAAACATTTCATATAAAGTTTTGAATTTAAGAATCTCTCTTCAAAAACATGCTAAGGGTAAAGTACAATCTTGAAAACTCACACGGGGAGTGCTGCTCTGCAAATGAATAGAGTTTCAAGCACTGTGTCATGCAATAAATTCAAGAGTATGGGTAATTGCAAGGCAAACAGACATACAGCAAATATCAGGCAAGAATACAGGACCATCAGTTACACAAGTGGTGACAGTGCTGACCATCAGCTGAAAATAGAATAACCCTCTAAAGGCAGTTACCCTTCCACTCACAGTGGAGTGTTCATCCCTGAAGGGAAAAAACCGATAACCATTGTTTTATTAACTACAATTATTCAAAATCCTACACTGGTCATTAACATGGTGGTTATATGAAGGATAGTCGCAAATTTATCTCAAACTATTTTAATGGGAAATTGGGCTTTCAATTAAACCTAATGGTCTTGGGTTAAATATTTATTTAGCAGGAAAAAATAGAAATTGATCTAAGAGAGGGGGGACAGTGAGATTTCTCCTGCCTTTGACCTTCACAAAGGTGGGTTTCCTATAGGCAAATCATGGACAACATGGAAGTATGTCCTGCTGAACAAAGAGGCCACCTGCCCACATTTCTCACCACAAGACCAAAACTCCCGAGGTGTACCTTCAGTCTCAAAGCAGACCATAAAGCAGCAGTAAGCCTGATTGAGAATAACGATGTGTTACATGAATGAACAGAACCCAGTTCTGGGGAGTAACTTCCCCCAAAAAGAAGAGGGCTACATACCACTCAAGATGTAATAAAAATGAAAGTACAAAGACACAAGTTACTTCTCAGGTTTCACTTGTTGATTCTGTGCTCTTGTCAATAAGGTATTTTACGTAGTCTTATGGTGCCTGGGGAGTATGTTTAAAGCTCAAATTCAGAGCACTTATCCATCTGCTAAATTCAAAGTCCACAGAAATCTGTAAACTTTCTATTCTACATGTAATATGCTATAAATTTTTACACATGTAATATATTCAAATTTTAAACAGTTGGACTAGATGATCATTGTAGGTCTTTCCCAATTGAAACATTCTATTCTAAACAACTCAGAGAGCAGAAAATATTCTAGTTCTATTATATTATGTGCCCAATTAAACCTTACATTTTTTATGAGATTGGAAAATCGTATGAAAACATTTAAAAAAATACTAAAGTGACAGAAAAGATAAAAATCACCATTTCTCTCCTAAAGTTTTTACCACGGATCTTACAAATATGATTTAAAGCCATTTTATTACGCTACTTAAAGGGTTTTATGGTTTTTTAATTATTAAAACTGTAGTTCTGAGTGAGTTTCCTTCTGTTGTAACATTGAAGAGAATTTGCATCTAATTACCAGAATACCAGCATGTGCTTTAAAATTGAAGAACATTTAAATATTTTAAATAGTGCTTTTATCCTATTAGTTCTGAAAATGATAAAAGTCAACCAAAAAAGTAAACTGGCAGCAGAGCACAGCTTTAGCAGTGGCTCTCAGGCAGCATACATTGTCTTTCTTTTGCCACACAGGACACTGAAATATTCCTAAAGCTACCCTCATCCTGGAGGCAGAGCCAGTGTATGCATTTGTGTCTTCACCCTCATTGGCTTTTGGTGAGCTTTTCTACTCACATAAACACAAGAAGCAATTGTTCAACTCTCATCCAGCTTTTTCAACTATATTGGACACTTCGTACTAATGGAAATTTAGAAGGAATAAAATAAAATCTGCTGCAGATTAATAGTAATAGGGAAAGGTTTCTTCTACCCTGTCGTGCCTATTGCACCATGCTGATCTGTTAGGTATCACACATGTGAAGGAGGCTAATGAAAAAACTCAAAATTTGACATGAAAATTATGTGAGAATTTTTCTGAGACTTTTTTTTTTTTGCTTCAGTTAGCCTAAAACCCTAATAACTTTACTTTTTAAATCTTGAAATCATGTAGAACTGTTGCATGTAGGCTCAGATTAGATAGAAAGTGCAGTAGAAGTCAGGAATATTTGTAATAAGATAACACAATTATAATGAATTTGCAACTATAATGGCATATGAAGAAAATTTAGATCAAGAACTACATGAATGCCTCTCAGAAGAGTCAGGAAACTTTCAGAAGAGGGATAGAATTCCTCAATGTCTTTGTAACCAAACACTAAATATTTTATATTTAATAAAGAATAGAAAATTATTAAATTTCTAAATAATTAAATACTGTGAATTCTTATAGAAGAGAAAACCAGCCTGAGTGGATTTCATGATTTCTTTTCTGTATAAAGTTGTAAAAGCAGCAAGGTGGAACTAGTCCTGGAACACAAAATGATACAACTGGTTTACGGTATCTTGAAAAGTACAAGACATTATAAAGCAAGATGGGAAAGAACATTCTAAAATGTGGTGGAAATACCAGATGTCTGCATGATTATTCATGAAAAAACCTCAACCTATAGAAAAGAAGTAGGAAGACTTTTCATAGGAATTCAGGCTCAAGGAAATTAGTTTAAGTTTTCTTTTTAGGAGAAGATAACACTGGATTTCACTGCTACCTCAAAAGTGAATTTCTGAACATAGGAAATCAAAGTAAGAATAATTTTAAAAAATAAATGCTACGCTAAATGAAGTCTAATTTCTCTCCTACATGCTTTACTTCAGTGGATGTACTAAAATACTGAGTACTAAGCATGTCAGTAATTATTTGTTGAATTGGGTCCAAATTGGTTGCTTGCCTGAACCAAGTCAGTAGAGGTGTGCAGCTCAAGCTCAAGAACAGCTATTTTTTCATTTTCTTCTCTTAATTTCAGACATCCCACCTTGTTCAGTTTACACCCCTGGCAGTCTACTAAATCATTCTTCTTCAGAACAAAAATAGCATAAACAGTCTAAATTCCACTTTATACAGAAGTAAGGACACAAAGCTTTCAGCATTTAGGAGGAACTCCAAATGAAATCTTTTCCCTCCTACCAGGCATTACCTCTCTATACCAGCTGCATTTTGTATAGTTCTCTGGTAGAACCTTGTTGTCTTGCTAGGAAAAAGCACAATGAAATTAGCATGCTGGCCAACAGTGAATCACAGCTGGCAGTGACAGTAAGTATCTCAAAAGATGACACCATTACTTGTCCATGCAAGAGATAGGACAAGAAGAAATGGTCTCAAGGTACAAAAGGGAGGTTTAAATTGGGTCTTAGGAAAAATTGTTTCACTAAAAAGGTTATCAAGCACAGGAACAGGGTGGCCTGGGAAGTGGTTGAGTCCCCATCCCCAGCGGTATTGAAAAGATGTATAGATGTAGTTCTTAAGGACACGGTTTCTTGGTGAGCTTGGTGGCATTAGGTTTATGGTTGGACTCAGTGTTAAGGATCTTTCCAACCTAAATGATTCTATGAAAGGTCATTGTTTGATGCTATTTTATATACATGGGTATATTGTTGTAACGTGTAATGTTGTAACATGTTCCACTAACCTATACACATATACATATACCTTTCATAAGCTTTCCTAATTTAGCACTGATCACAAATAGAATTTTTGCACAGTAATGAATGTTGTATCATGTTGCTCTATTTAACCTTTTTATTGTCATCATAAAGTGAATGCTAATCAGTAAATATGTATGCGAGCATTTAAAATTGATCAGGAGGGAAAGCTACTTAAGAAGTTATCTGCTCCTGCACATAACTGTTGCAATGTCACACAAAATAAGTTCATAAAATGTGATTTAGTTTTTTCCTCTATTTTAACAGATAGAAAAAAAATTGAGAGATTTTTCATGGAAAAGTAGAGTCAAAGGCATCAGTATCTAATTACATTTATAGGTTGCTATTCTATGCCTATGTTAACCTACCAAAATTTCAATGTTTCACTCAGAATACACACCAAGTGATCAAGACCCCCCCAAACAACCTCAAACAGCATCAAGAGCTGAAGGGATTTGGAACTTCACAAGTAGTTCTCAACGAGGATGCAACATCATTACCCTGTGAGGATCCATCACTCAGTGGAGAGGGGGCCAAAACAGGTCTTGTTGACCTGTAGGGTCCCTTCAAGTTCATTCTTTACACAAATTCTTGAGGCCAGCACAACTCCTCAATAGAGCATACAATATAGCTGTAGTCCTGGAATCATGTTTAGACTGTCTAAAAGGCAGATGCTGCCTGCATGGTTTTTCTCTGAGCCAATGTGTAAGTCATAACTCTTTCAAATGGAATTCTATACTGAGAAATCTCTGTGAGACATCAAAGCCACTCACCCGCAAGTCCCTGGTTTGACCAAGATAGGGAGGACTTTGAGGTTTCCAGGCAAGCATCCCAAAGTTGATGTCTCATGATGTGCAGTTTCACCCTTCGTCTGAGGAAGCATCAACAAAACCGGTACATTGTTGAAAAAAGTCTTTCCATAAATCTGATTTTTTCTGGAAAAAAATGCTTTTTCCAATTCTTTCCACTGTGACCTAGTCTTACTTTCTCTCTGGCAGATAACCCTGAGAAGTGGCATACAAACCAGAAAAAAGTCAATTTGCCATGTTCTACCTCAGTCTGATTTAGCATAACACCGTAGTATTTTCCTGTGTCTTTTCTATACCAGATCACTTGATTACTGAGTTGCATCATTGCTGAACCCTGGCCCATAAGAAAAAAAGAGGCAACACAATGACAGTCAGCCAAAACAACACAAACAGCTGCTTGTCTAGACATGTTAGTAGTGTCCTGAAACCTTGGCAGCCTGGTGACGATCTAAAAAAATTGCGCCACTATTCCTGCAATGTTTTATTGTGATTATGTAAATCTACTCATTTATTTTCACTGGAAAACATAAAAATGCAGGCAAAGACATCATGAATCATTTCCCCCTTAGTTCCTAACTAACAGTATGATTCAAAGGGAGGTATCTGCAAGCTTTTTTCTCCAATGAAAGACTCCTAAGAATAGCATATTCTATAACATGAAGGGACAAATTAATAACAGCGCTACAATATAATTATTTTCTTTTTGTTATGTGTGCTTATTTTGCTGTGGCAATTATTTGTTTATAAGCCATTAAGTTATTTGCAAAGCCTATTTGATATTCCACCTCTGATTTAATTAGTAGAAGACAGTCTCTTTGCAGTAAACAAAAAAAGTTTAACTTTTTTAAAAATTCCTAGTCAAATTTATAATTTCCTTTCTTTGTTTTTTGTATCCACTTCTAATTATAACTAGATGGCTTTTTTCCAATTAATACATGCACATACACTCCACAAAATGCATAGCAGATATGATACCTTGCATTGTTGGTGGCATAGTTCACACATAATCATTCTGCACTCAAAGTTCCTGATTGCTCAAATTCTGTAGAATAAATAAATAATTTTTTAAAAAGAAAGCAGATAATAGGGTCCAACTTGCCCTAGTCATAAAAGATGTCGCCATCTGTAGCCAAACAAGAAAGCAGTTCTAGTCACCACCCAGAACTTTTGGTGCTTCATTTCCCCTCCCCCTTGTTTGTATGATTTTTCTAAGTTACATCAGGTTGTCAGTGATCCAGCCTGCAACTTTTCCTTACTTCAACTTGATTGCACCTTTGAAAAACTGAGCATCTTGAAAGACTAAGCCTTACATCAAATTTATCCAAGTTTAAAAGAACATTTAATAGCTATAATATACACACACACAGACACAGACTTTCTTGGCTGCTAAGGGGCTTAGAGAGAGACAGGATGAATAAGGGGATCAGAATTTGACCCCCTGTTTTTGTCACTTTAGTATTTGGCATTTCTGCGGCCTAAAAAGACTAGGGAAATCATTTAAGAACTAATGAAGAGCTATTTACCTCCTAAATCTTCTTCCCTTGAGTAATGAAATAATTACCCTCCCATAATCATGGAAATATTCAACTTGAATCTTAAATTGAGCTGTTGTGAAAAGTGGTAGTGATGTTACATAGGTGATCACCATGGTAACGTTTGAAAACTGCACTGTCTTCAAGCCAAGAATATAGTTTTGCTTTTCCCATAAGAACAGTATAAGAGACCAGGGCTGAACTCTTCTGAGATCCCATGATGCCAAGTGAAAGGAAACGTTTATCTGTCTTACCCACTGGGACAAAGGCTTTTTTTTTTTTAAAAAAAAAAAAGGCAAAAAAAAAAGCAAAATAACTCCACAAAACCCCACAACCCCACCACCAGCACACCATCCATAAACTGAATTACTCTGTAATGGGATATTACTGTTTGTTATTTTTGTTTTGTTTACTCTCCGTACATTAACTCAAGGCAGGTCCCAAAGGACCATCATGGTAGGACTACAAGGAGAAATCGAAAGATTTTATTTGCATAACTTAGATAATTAGACATCCTGCAAACTATTAAGGCAGATAGTTACCTGTGTCTCTTTTACAAATGAGCTCTCTCTTTCTGCTTGATTGTTTCATTTCTTATGCAATATGATTTTCTAAACTGGTAGTGGTCACTGCATCTGAAGCCTGTTCACTTCTGGCTGGCCAGTCCAGGTGCCCCAAGCATCACTCTTGCTCATTGTTCAAGGGACAGCTCAAGGGATGATCAATTCTAAGAATGGTGTTTTCATCAAGATACAATTGAAGATCATACTTTGAATATTCACTCTTTACAAAAATGGTCTGAGATTAAAGCCTCACAGATTACATAAAACCTACAAAACAGTACAGAAGAGATGAAGAAGGTGGTGTAGAAAAGACTGGCAATTATTGCTTTAATTTCTGCAGAAACCAGAGGATGAACTAATGTTCATTGTAAATAAGTGATGGGAGGTTCTGAATTGAAGCCAAAGGGTCTAAACATCTCCCAGCTCAAGGATACCCTGACAGATACTTTGACAGTTACTTTTTTTGCTTAAGTGCCACATGGTATGAAAGTATAACCATTCAAAGGGGAGGTTAAGTATCTGAGATACTAATTTTATGTTGAGCAGTGTCAAGAAACCAAACTGTACTGTCAATGATGCTAAAGCACACACTGCTGTGGAGATGGTAGACAAGATGCTCAAACTGCATTGGCAGTTTGCAGCTGAGAAAAGGACGATTTTTTTCCTTAAAGGTGTAGTTTATTAAAAATCTGGATCATGAAATAGAAGATTTTCAGAAATGATGTAGAATTCTAGCAAACTACCAGGAAGCAGTGGATTAAATTCCTCTGTAAAGGACATGCTTTCTACTGCAGCATTAATATACCCAAAGAACATACATATTAACTCTTTGGACAGTATAAGGAAAGTTTCCTGCCAGGATGCTGCAATAAAACTGCGAGCAGCAGGTGAGATGAGAACAGCAATGAAGGCAACATATCCAGGCTCTGAAAAGACCATGAGTTTGCTGTGAACTAACAAGTGATCTAGGGAGTGCAGATAGTGGATTTCTAAAGGCCTAACCTTCATCTAGTTGTTACTGAATTAAACTATTCTCTGATGATGAGATTCCTCTCCTAACTTTAGCTACCTTTACCCTAGCTATCTAGTATAGACTAGCTTTCTCTGTAGCCAGTGACAAATGATCAGTGGCTATACAAAAGGTAATAGACCCTTATCTTAAAGGCCTCTCAGCATCCAGAGGGCTGCTGTCCCATCCTACTACTACTTTTTCCATTGTGAACAGTAGAGTTTTACCTCTTAAAATTTGCATTGCACCAGCTAAACTCTGAATTAATTAAACAGTTACTGCACCTGAACTCCAGCCTTAACCAGAGAGGACAGTCAACACCTACTCACCAACAATATCCAGTCTGGGATGGGACTGGAGCATTGTCACCACTTGGCCTGAAGCTCCCTGCTACCCAATAATAATAGAGACACACTGGACCACTGCCAAAAAGGCAGGCAAAACTCTGCATAGGAGCAGAGGCCACAAAGGAATCTTGTGTGTGCTTAGCGCAGAAGGAGAAGGTGCAGATACTGCAGAAGGAAGTAGAGCTCAAGATTACTCTGACAGATATAAAGAGGTGCTGAGGCAGAAACAGCATGTGGTATCAATTGAAAAAAAAAACCAAACCTGCTTTAGCCAAGTACAGATAAGGACAACTCTCAGACTTTTAGAGTGCTCCAAAGGCAGAGATCAGTGCAAAGCGTTAGACTTTGAGCAGCACTTCTTTCTTCTGTGGACAGCAGGGGCATCTGACTAACACAAGATCGCCTACAGCTCACTCTTGGAGACTTCAGAAGCTATAAGAGGCCTCTTTATTCCTGGAGAGCCTAGGATAACCATTTTAACAGATGACACACTCATAACAGACTATGGCCATGTGAAAGAAACTGCGGATTTCTTCCCTGGAAGAAGTTCTGAATCAGATGTCCCTTTCACTGACTTCAGTATCCAAGCCATTTTAAATGTGCATGTCAGTCTGTGGTCAGCCATCCTTCTCAGAAGCCTTCCCATTTTTCTCAGTGTAGCACTTTCAGGTCACAGCCCTGTTTGTCTCCTTCCCTTGAGTGGGATCAAATGGATTATCATTTCATGACCACTTCCCAGAGCTGCTCTCTGGAATGATCCTGGTTCTGGTCAGGAGACTACAAAGGGGGCTCAGAACTCAAAATGCTTCAACCCCCTCAGAGCCTGTCAGTAAATCTGTGGAGACAAGAAACAGCTCTTTCAAAAGAAAAGATTTAGCTCTTTGCCAAAGAATACACAATTTAGGAAAATGGATCCAAAGCACAGAAGAGTGTTATCTAAATATTTTATTACCTCAGCGTAACCACTTGATTCCAAATTAAGAAGGATCCAGCTCATTCCTGCCTCTCCTGGAAGATACAGCTGTCTTGCTTAAAGTACTCTCCCTCTCTGCCTGTGTCTGCCTGCTCAACCTGCTGACAAAGTCTTATTCCCTTTAATGTAAAGTTTAGGGCTGACAGAAATATAAGCCTAGTTGAGGTAAAGATTTTATTATTTTTTTTTAGGTCACACGCCACAGGTATTCACTAACTAGTATCTTCCCCATTGCGTACTCCAGAAGCATTAGCACTCTCTAGGATGGATTGTTATCTCTGCCTTTTTCTTAGCCCCTTTGTTTCTTTCAGAATCTCTTTGATTAACTCTGTGCTGGCTAATGGATAATTAAGGTTTTTTATTTATCAAAGTAAAGCTTATGGCACTCTCACACCCCTTATACCTAAACTCTGATATGGCTCTATTTCACGAACAATTTATAAACTAAATGCTTTACAGGCTACGGTTCTTGAATAAGGAAACAAATGTCATACATCCATCATTCAAAGGTACACCCTGCTGGAGAGTAGGTTTCTGCCTTGATTTTGGAGCAGTAAACTCATTGTTCCTTTCCTATTTGCTTGTTTTGGCTGCCAGATTGTATAAGCAAGAAAATGCCATGCAATGAAACCTTTTTTGCACTGACTATTCTGACAACAACTCACAAGAGGCCCTAGAGAGCGAAAAGGGAAACCAAGAGTTCTGGGTGGTCACTGTGGGTGGCAAGTAGGACTGCATGGTGACTGGCCCTACCCCGTGCCCTCTCAAAGAAGTAGCGTATGACCTAGAAACCATACTCATAGCCAAATTATTCAGGTCTCATACTTGGAGGACATAAGCCCAACAGGAGTGGGATCCCTGTCCATGGAGAGCAAGGGGGGAAAAAAAAAAAATTTTTTTATTCATCAGCACAGTGCATGAGAAAATGCTTCCATCAGTCATACTTTCATGAATTAGTATTCAGCAAGAGCTTATCAGGAAAAAGAGGGAACTACTAGCAGCTCCCTTGTGCCCAGGTTTGCATGCAATTGCTCATATTAGAATTTGTCACATAGGAGATAAAGTAGCCTCAAACAGCTGGAAATGACTAAGAAAATGTCATCTAACCCATGTCCTATATTAGACACTTGTTTGCACTTAAAGACCTTTTGCACTAGGCATTCCATCGCTGCCTCTGATAGCCTTAGTCCAGTGATTTTCACACTACAACCTTAACATCCCTTGTTATCAAGAAGTTTTAAAAATATGTAATCTGCATGATGGTTAAGCCTACTCTGCATATTCTTCACAGACAGGGAGAAAAAATAATTTTATGTTTAGAGCAGCTATTTCTTTATTATCATACGCTTACACATACAAACACACTTCAGCATAATTTGACTTAGGCTCAATTACTCCTCTTTCAACCATCTCCTGCAAGTCAACAACCTCTAAAAGCTCTCCTTCCTCTCCTCTGGACAAACTCTGCTTGGACATCTCAACAGTTTATTTGAAGTGAAGCATCCAAAACTGGAAACAATAGTCCCGCTCAGACCTTTCTGGTACTTCATATTAGCATTACTCCTCATGTTTGCATCCTAGTGCAGCATTTCAAATTTCTTCAAGAGCTTGCTGGTTTTTACTTGCTTCAAACCTGTGATCTACCATGACTCCCACATCATTTCCTAGAAAACTTATTTTCCCGGTGCTGTCCATGCAGATTACATATATTTGTAAACCTAGTGTCTTGCTTCCCATTTAAAGACCTCTTAGTTTGATGGCACCTGTAAATTTAGTCAGCTATTCTCTAGCCCATTGGTTCAGCCATGAACGAAGACAAGAATAATATCAGATACAGAACAGAAACCTTTGGATGCTCATCCAACATAGATTTTGGTAGGGAACCATCACCAACTATTTGCTGTATATGCATCTATATATTTTAGTGCCTTTCCAGCAATTGGAATAAAGCTGAGTGTTCTATAAATTCTTTTGCCATTCTTTACACATAATCACTATATTTGCATTATCTAGCATCTAGGTAAACTCATCTGTCCTTTAGAAGTTCCTAGAGATAACTGTTACAGGCTCTGAGTGTTCAGACACCAGCCAATTAAGTATCAAGGACAAAAGTTCACCTGCCCAGCTGGCATGAAAACATTGAAAATTTTATACATACTACGTAATCTGCTTCTTCCTTATTCCTTCCTGTTGGTGCTGGTGTTAGACCACCTTATTGAAGCCGACCTTTATATTGAAAACAGACACCAAAGGCACAACACTTGAGCCCTTCCACTGTCACCCTCAAATAGCCTTCCCTCTCTCCTGAATAGCACCTCTAATTTTATAAGCTTGCAGTTGGCCTTCATGAGCTGGCCTATTTTCCACTTCGTGCAATCTTCCTTCTTATGTTTGAAGTATGTCAAGAGCTCTTGATTCAGGCAACTCAGGCTCTTGCTGTAAGTGCAATTTCTTTTAGACCAGAGATGAAAGTGTGAGAACTTTCAGTGCATAGTACAATCTAAGAAAAAATTTCTAAACTATCCACTAATAGTGATTTTAAGAGCAAGAGGGACCAAAGATTGATCCTTATACTCTATAAAGGTTACAGTGAAGGAATTAAGAGAGAATGAAACCATCTCAACTCTTCAAAACAATCTAATTTGAGAGCATCTGTGCCATTAATTTATGCTCTTGTTATTTAGCCACCTTTGAAAATCCGTGCTCTGTACTACCAAATTATTAGCGCTCCCTGTCTCTAACATTATTGAAGTCAAAGCATAGCTTGCCTGGAATCGGGCTGCTGTTTATAATGCAAATTAGTAAGCATTTTTTTCCTTCCATAAAAAATGATTAATTTACAATTTCAGCAATTTTACATTCTGGACGAGACAAGATAAATCATTCAGACAAAATTATACTGAAATCCAGTCAACATATCTTAGCAAATATGCTTTGAAGTGTTGGAAATGAGAAAGCTGGCAATTTTTAATTCCCTCCCCACTCCCCCAAACTCTTAAGAGAACAATACCTGTATATACCAAGTTTTCCTAAAATACCGTTTTCAAAGAGTTCACAGGGTAAACATAATTTAGAACACCTTGATCACAAGTGATTGCTGAAAATGAGCTTTGTACTAACAAAAATATTCAGTACTTCAACTATTCAATGTTCAAGACTTGAAATGATTTCACCCAATTGACATTCCAACATCCAGGCAGAACTAGAAAAAGGGCTGCAGATATGAACGCAATAACTTTAAAAATCACTGCTTAGGGATTGAAAAATATTGATTATCGTCATAAAATAAGCTATTACCTGGTCCATAATTTCCATATTAACTAATAATAATGCAAATATCTGTATTTCTCACAAATCTAAAATTATAACCCCCCCCCAATTTTAATTATCTGTAATCCTATGAATGTATTCAGCTTAACCCCATCTTGGGATGCAGCGATTGTCCTCGACATGCTGTGCCATTCTGCAAATAGATGGTGGTACATGTGTTTGATGGGGCAATTTGTCCCAAATCTTACGTTCTGTTCCTGAAATACCAGCGGCACATAACCACACCTACTGAAATGGCATCCAAGAATCAACTGTGACCCAAAGTAACGGCTTATGTAACAGTTTTCTCCTGCTTCCAAGGAGACAAGGGGGAAGGGAGGGAAAATTTGAATTTGACACCAAGAAAGTCTGGGGAGCAGAAGCTTTATTTTCACCTTGTCTTATTTCAGCCTCACAGAGAAAAAACAGAAGCCAGTGGGCAATGGGATGTTTGCTTATCTACATACGTTACACCGCACTCTCCATGGTTTGACAAAAGCTGAAAATGAATTTCTACCAATTTCTTGCCTCTACCCACTCATTTATTTTGGAAAAAAACATCCATAGATATATGAACCTGTTTAAGATCTTCTGGCCCTCAAGGCCTTAAAAAGATTGATGGTTGTTCAGATCTACAAGTTACTTCATCATCAAATTCTGATGCAACTTGTTTTAAGAACTAGATGCTAAGAACTTTATCTAGCAGCATTTATTCAGGGAACAATCTCCTTTACATTAACAGGAAAAATTAATAAAACAAGCTACTGCTTGGTATAAACAAAGTCTGGCCCCTGATTATTAGTGGTAATCCTTCATGCTATACCACTTCAATATGGTTTAACCACCAAATTTGCAGGGATCAGGCATCACTATTCCCATTCGGATAAGATGAAATCTTTTCAGTAAAGACAAAGAGCATTGTGAATCCATACACAAATTCTGAGAGGGGAAAAAACCTGATTTTTAAGGACTTATCACATTAATTTGATTTTATTAAAATATTCTAAAATAAAGCACAAGAACACACCAGGAATGTTTCCTTTTAAACCATATTTCTAGGAAAATAATATTCACAAACTAACTTCTTGCCTACATAAGTTTTGTTAAGAGATAATTTTAAATTTTTTGGCAGAAGTTGTTAATGCCATACCCTGTTTGTAAGCAGAAAAATCCTTCTTGAGTTTACTTGTCAGTTGAAGACTTCACAGACAGATGGCTCATATCAAACTAGATAAATGCTACAGATTCTGTAAAGAAAACAGATCTTTTCACAATTTGCCAGGTAACAGTTTTCCTTTTTTGATTTACGATAATAAATTCTGATTGACTGTTTGACTGAGAACTGCCCTGGGTAAGCCCTATTTGATATGCTCAATCTTTTCTTCCTGAAGACCCCAGAGAAAGAAGTGGTGCCTTTTACTGTTCATTTACCAAGCATTACAACTCCAAATCTCTATATGGCATGAGAGAATCCAGACCTAAAGATAATCAAGACCACATGACTGAAGAGCGGAGCCAATTGCATGTGGATCTAGGATCCAACACTGTAAGGTTAATGCCTCCTTGTTGAAAGCGTATAATCATTTTGAAGTATCATCTTTGTTTTGTTTCGTGGGTTTGTTGTTTTTTTGTGTTGTGGGTTTGTTGTTTTTTTAAAAAGAAGAATGACAAAAAAACCCAGAGCCTAATTTTATGTGCCTGGGAGTAGCTATCTAAGCTTCAGGCAATACAAACGCTGCTATTACTGGGGAGTAAAAGCTCTGCATAATTAACAAACATCATCAGCCTTACAGTTCCTGTAGAATGTAGTAAGTTCCTTGCCTGAAGGCTGCTCTCAGCCTAGTAAGTCTGTTTACCCTGTCCAAGATTAGATTAGTTTAATTATTATGAAAAAGACTGCTAAGATCTTACAGCCTAATTATGCAAATGTTTCTAAATGTTCACAAAAGTAATTTATTTATTTGGAGATAAATGAATCTATTTTGTCATAAACCAGATTGCAGTCCTGGCAATGTACAAGCAGGGTTATGTGCCCTTAGGCATATCTTTCACCACAAATATCAGTGGGACCCCTGGATTACAACATTTATAAATACATAAATGTTTTTAGCAGGTTTTTATTGTTTTTGTAAATTATAGTAATCCCAGAAAGAACTATCACAGGTTTAATACTCACCAACCTTGTTATGAAAACAGGGTTTCTCAGCAGAAGCATTTAAAGGATGCTAACAGCTAAAACATTCCTGGTAGACCTATTAAGATGCACCTGTTTTATTATGCTTTGGAACCGATATCTTCAAAAGAGTTCTCCTCTCCTAGTACAGACTCTTGCTGCTAGAATAACCTGCATCAATAAAGTACTATTATTCTAAATAAGGTGGTAGTGTTGTTCTCAGGGCATGCAGTGCTAACCTTAACAGGAAGGAACTCCACTTACATTAGGAATTCTGTAGTTTTTCCCCATAAACCTCATCCCAGCTTAGAGATTTAATTCTTCATTTATTTGTAATTACATGACAACACATGAAATCGGTGCAGAAAAACTGTTCTATATTTAGCTACTGCTCTAGTTTCATTGCTATTATCGTGAAGATAACGTCTAGGCAGCACACTGCTGCCTTCTCTGAACTCATGCACATTCAAGGCAGAGTATTTAAATTTTGGAATGGTACACACTTGAAATCTGAACTTGATGACAAAGAAAACCAAAAACATTAACATCTCACACAGCCATGTAAAATGAAATGGGTGGGACATCGGCCCGAAAGAAGACTGGCCTTGAAAGAATTCAAATCTTTTCTTAATGAGATGACACATCTGTAGGCTGGGGCTAGTTTATGCAGTGCAGAGCACACCCCCTGACACTCAGAGGCATCAACATCATAGGCGACTAAACTACTGGTACCTTTAAAAAAATACATGTGAGAAGTTTAGCTGGATGTTAGTAGCAAAGCAGGTGAAACCAAATTCACATCTCTCAAACTGGGACACTTTGAGTCAAGTTCATTTAAGCTGTAATGACAGTTTGATGCAGTAATGCCTTCTGCCATCAATGTTTATTTCCTACTCGAGACAATAGCATGACATTTTACTGAAAACATATTGCATTAAAATCAACGCGGAGTGACTTCTTGATTTGTTTATAAATTAACCATTCCTTAAATAAGCAGGGTGATAGCTCTATATGGGAATTATACCCACAGTTCTCCTGTGTATTAAATGGAGGATGTGAGCGATGATTTTAACTGGCTGCTATGACATCACCATTATCATGGATATTCAAGACATTAGAAGCTGCTTGCTGTCAGTTAAATGATCACATCTCAAGTGCACCTGCTTTATAATTATTCATTTGGAGCAGGATCATTAACATATTCCTTAAGTCATTTACAGGCAATTTGACTCTACAGTAATGATTTTTTCCCTCTTTGTAACAAATTAATGAGATATATATAAATACATGAGTACAAATGAAATTCACACAATTCATATCGTAATTAGCGTATACCAAAGGTCTGAAGGTTGTCTAACTGGGATTTTTCCTGTGGCAGGCAGCTATTCTGCAAACACCAACAGTTACACCACTAGATGATTCATTTCAAAAGGAAGATATCTGTCAATGTATCTTTCAATGGTGACAACAAGGTTGGTGGTCAGGTTCGCTTAGCTATTGGTGTTCCAAGAAGCAACACTTTTGGTCCAGGCTCAGAAGTTTAAATAATGAAAGTAGAAGATCAAAGAAGCTGGAGATCTATTAATTCTATTTATTACACTATAGAAGTAACACAGTTACCAATAGTGAACTTTCTCCAGTTTCAAAAACATAGACTTGTTTCTGGCTAGACAGCTTTGAGAATTATATGGCTATTTGCGCAAGCACAGAGGAGCATGTCCACGCACCGAAAAATACATTTAAGCAATTTATTTCAGGGTATTCTGCAGTTTGTGTGCTGACAGAACTTAGGGCTTAACACTGTAAACCCTCCTTCATCAGTGCAAGATATTGCTGATCTCATCTTGGCTCATATACAAAGTTCTTTACAGAGGACATTACTGCTGGGGTGAAGGATGCAAGAGTGTCAGAAAGCTGCAGTGCACACTCATTTCTTTGGCCCAAAGAAATCTCTAACCGGTTAGACTTGAGATGCAATAATTTCCTACTCTAGGCCACAGCTTTTCCTCACTCACAAGATGTGGTGGCCTGCAAAAATGCACAGATCATTGCTACATACTTACCCTTATGTCCTTAGCTGTTCTCATCGGATTTCTGCAGAGACACAGTGAGAAACGAGAGAATAAAATCAACTGTTTTACTTTATAGTAAAACAATTCCCTCAATCACATCCGAGAGAGAGGCAGTATGTCTCAGTGAACTGTTGGGTTGAAAAGTATGTACTGAGCTGGTCCACCCTGTCTCTAGCAGCCCAGTTTGGTACATTGGCAATGTGACAGTGAGCAGAAGACCTTCTGCAGACAAAGGGAGAAGAGACAGTAAAATAGGAACATTTCTTCTCCTAACTCGCCCAGTCTGACAATGTTCAGGGAACACCAGTCACCGGGGAAAGTCTCTTCTCTTACATAGCTGCTCTTTAGGAATGACCTGGGAGTATCCGGGGGATATCTCCAGCTTCCCTTCAGTTTGACGGTGGAGGATCCAGAGAATGCTGGAAAAGCCCTGAATGTGTCTGCAGCAGTGATACCACCTCTACCAAGCAATGCCTTTTGGACAAGTCCATAAGAGGAACTAGAAATGGCCTTGGAAACCTGTATGTGAGCATAGGGAGCTCTGGCCTAGAAGTTTATAATTCAAAGAAGGAGACCAAGGCATTCTGGATGATGCACACAGTCTGGTAATACTATCAGATACCAAAAGACTCCTGGATCTATCTGCAATTATTTCTGTGCTGGGAAATCTTGGCCTTAAGACGACAATGGGATTTCTCCATTCACTCCTGCCACAGTCAGGATATCAAGTGGTGATGGTGAACCCAGAGCATATAAGAAACCTGGTAACATGATGGAAATGTCCCCTTTTGCAATCTGTTTCCCTAATTATCCTGGAGAAATTACAGCACCCTTTATGAAATAAGAGCATTATAAAAATGATAGTTTGTTCTAGGGTTATCAAATTCTCTTGTTACAATGTGCCAATTTGACAGGTGCATAAAAATTAAATTGACTTATTTACTAATGTCATCGTTAGGTGAAGGCACCACCATTATTACAAATGTTACAGAAAGCTGAAGAATACTAATTGCCAAATGACACACTGGTCATAAAAAAATCAAAGCAGTCAGACACTGGGGTGGAAGTAAAAGAAGCTGAATCCTCAGTATTTTATCAGGACATAAACTACTCATAGTTAGATAAACTTACACTATAACAATACCCACAACACAAGATATGCATAATTCTCAAGTATCACTTAGAAACAGAGATTCAAAAAGACTGCTCAGACCTTTGGATACTCTACCAGTGTAATTTACTGGTTTTAATATACAGCTGAAAAGCTACAGAAAGAAAACCTTGGATTATAATTTATTTTACATTACTAAAAGGCACGCCCTCCAACAGCATATTCTGCATTATGGAAAGCTGAGCACTTGCCCTCCCTGTTCTCCCGGTACAGCTCACATACTATTACTGGACCAGAGGGCTCTGCTCTGCAGCCCTTTCTCAGGATCTGTAGTTTACTGTGCAGCACTGGCAAGGCCTTGGGGCTTTACCTCTGAAGATGAAGTCTGACAACTCACCAGCTTCCATATCAGCACCTGGATTGTATATTCCTGCCTACTAGCCATGGTTAGCTATTCCCTAGCCAAGGAAGCAAGGTTGGGCTTCCCGCGGGATTTATCCTACACTGCACCAAGACAACAACCATTTAAAGCAATTTGCAAAGAAAAGAAAGCATCTGTTATCCTTTCTCCCAGTGATGGAAGGCAGCGGTGTCATGGCAGAAAGCCAAGAGAAAGCTCTGTATGTTCTCCTTCCTAGACACAATCTCTTCCTTCAGTGCTCGAGACAACCTGGCATATTTGTTGAGCTTGAGATAAACAGCAACGCTTTGGTGCCCTGGTTCTTCCCAGGGCCTGTGCCACACTTTCTCTCTTTCCCTCCCTACTACATCTCTCAAACTCCCTTCTCTTTCCTCTGTACAGAAGAATAGCAAATCTTTCCAGCCATCAAGTGAGCCTCGGAAGAAGTAAACCATCCTACTCCAGCCTCTTACAATCTCAATATAAAGCCGTGTATCTGAGGTTCTCTTACCTGTGCCAGCACTTTCCTTTTCCCTCTTCTAACTTCAAAGACCATTTTACAGCCTTCCTTGGCATAAAGCTGCATTTACTCAGGCAGCAATGCACAAGTCTGAAGAAACCCACAATACACATCAGAATAACGCAGAGAGCTCATCATGACTCATTCTTACTTTCTCTGTGTTCCCTGAAAGCAGTTTTACATTTGTGAGCTGCAATGATACCACTGAACAGTACCTGAGTGCCTTCTGTGGGTGAAGCAGCTTACCACTGCCAGTTTGTTGGACTTCTATTCAGAGTAGAGCAGTACCCATACAGTTCTTTTCCCCAGTCCCACTCAGTACCAGTCCCCTGTCCTCAGCCTCCAGGCAGCACTCTGCCAAACATTCCTTCCAAGCTCCCTGGGTCCCCTTAGCCACAGCATCATGGACTTGCAGACCCTTTTTAAGGTGGTCAACAGGAAGAAGACAGACCCTATTTGCTTAGAATTGCTGCATTGTTGGTGTGCACAAGTGCGACAGAGGCCCCTCTTCCCCTCATCTTTGCTAGAGCTGTGCTTGGATCACCTTCTAGTGTGTCAGTTGAAAATATATGCCACAGTAAAACAGTTATCTTTAAGGCATTAACATTTACTAGCAGTTCAGGTACCTTGACATCTGACAAAAACTAAGGAAATATTATGGCATCTGTATGTCGCACAGGCAAATAACCAAACTTAAATCAAATGTTACCTCATTTTTCATCTCTGACTATTCAAGTAAAAACCAAAATAAAGCAAAAGCAGGCTACACAGTACTTAACACTCAGAATAGATTTATTTCATCTTACTGAGGCTTTCCGTATCACTCATCACTGAGGTATCCAGAAACAACATGTTTTGCTTATGAGAACAATAGTCTGTAAATTTCTCAATCTGAAATATTCATGAGAAATCGGTAATGGCATTTACAGCTTAACACACACACATGTTGGGCTTCTAATGAAAGATCAGAAAAAGGCAGACTGCAATACAGTATTTTTTTTTTACTTTTTGACTATTCCAAGAGTGATCCTGCCCAGGAAAACAGCCAGTAGAGTTGGGGAATTTCCAGTTGTAGCAGTCATCATCTGGCAGAAGATCAGTGGCTAAAGGACAGCGGGTCCTTTAGCATTGCTGAGCAGCTCTTTTAGACCATCAGAAGCAGGAGGGAATGTTGTTTTGTACAACGGTGCTACTGATGGCACAGGTCTGCTCAGGAGTAAGATTCATCAATTCTTATGTACTGGAAAATACTTAATAGTCCTTCCTACTTGATATAGTTTGGTTTTTTTTCAGTTTGCCTTTCCTAAGAAAAGAAAGTGTTATATCATTTGGTAGAGAAAGTTTATTTCAATTGTGGCTAATTTTTTTTTTTGAGATAGAGGAGTAAGAGTCTGCCAGGGCTATGGTTGATTTCATTTTTTAAATCACCATTATCACATTGTTACAGATTCGCCAGCTCTACACAACAATTATTTAGATGATTATTTCACATCCCACACTTCACAAACCTACATTCTTGCTAATACATAATAAACATTTTACACAATTCAGCCTAGTTTCCCAACCCTTGAATGCAGTACATCACAGGCACACACCTTCCATGTAAATTTGACTTTGAATTACTAAAATACAAACAGACTGCTGATGGGGAAAACCGAAACAGATCACATCCCCAAGCACCATGTTCATTTCTGCATCAAAATTAAAGGCATGCTGTGAGTCTAGGTGCAAAAAAAAGTTTTACAAAAATGTGTATTTATTATTGTTCTATCAAAAGATCACATTGGACCGACTTTAAATTTGATTTCTCCCTATTTCATAGCTCATAAATCCTTTGCAAAATAAGGCAGAAAAAAAATTGACATCTTTAAAGAACTCAACTAAATCAAGGATAAGCTTCCCATCAGTAATGAAATCAAGCAACATGAAAGGGATTGACAGCTTTGATTAACAGGAATTTCAATACCTTCAGAGCACCTGTTGAGTACAGCAATTAAGGTACTAGATAAGCTTGCGCTAATCACTGCATAAATGCTTGGGTAGATGGCTGACCAGGAGAACCTGCATTAGGCCAACTTGCATACTTTCAGCTCATCCCCTCAGAGGGGCTTTCGGGGCATTTCAGGATTTCCACGGGCGTTTCAGTGACCCAGCACCATTCTTCCTTGCCTCATACAAGGGTTGAAAAATGTAGCTCATTTTCTTAAACTCTGAAGGGGAAGCAAGAGCGTTAAGAACCATTCTAATTTTCTCTTTCTTCAAGACCCCAGGCCTTCCTAGAGCCACCTCATCTGCCTTTACCAGAAAGATGCCCTCTACTCTTTTTCTTCTGCTTGAAGCGGGAGCGTCTCTCTGCTACACAGATCCATCACTGTTTTCACATGGTTCGCAGCTTCATTAGAAGCATTTTGCACATCTCAGGCTGGAACCTGTAGATGAGAACAGCTTTTTAATGTTTGCTGTAGTCTGGAAAAATTGTGCGTTTGTTCAACTGAAAGCAGTAGTGATGAAGGCAAAAATATTATTTTCAACTCTACTTCCACTGCACATTTCCAAGATGAGGCAGGGAAGTTTCATTTGCAGTCTGTTACAAAGCAAATCAAGATATATATTAAATATCTAAATTGTGCTCAGCAGCAATATGGAAAGAAGAAACTGCTGATTATGTAATTCAAGATGGGGCGAAAAAACATGCTGCTCACACATATAAAGTGCCAGCAGCCAAATGCTGGAGCAGTATCATTCCCTGCTCACTTAACGTGCCTTTATGCAGCAACTGACACATCTGTATAAATATTATAGGACACTCGCTTATAATCGAAGCCTCTCATCGCAGAAACACAGTCTACAGAATTAAGAGCTTCCGAAGAGCCTGGCCTCTAAAACTGGGAGATATTAAAGCAGCATTCCACAAGATGGCTCTGTCTCTCTGTTCGTGTTACTGACTCAGGTCAGGTAGAGAGAACATAAATAATATTCAGGACAAAAACGCGATTACAGTTTGGAGGAGTAAGAGTGCCTCCACATGGGAGCAGAGATGCTTCACTGAATTAGGGCAGCCTTTGTGACAGCAGAGAACTACACACCATCCATTTTCGACAGACTGTAAAGGTGCCAGAGGGTTTCTCTATATTATCAGCATTGTTTTCAGCACAAATCCAAAACATAACCTCATACTAGCTACTACAAAGGAAATTAACTCTATCGCAGCCAAAGTCAGCACAGGGTACCAGAAGTATAGACCCCTATTGGGTTTAATAATAGCAGAGAGTTCTACTGCAGGAGAACTCCTCAGTGAGCATTTGCAGTTATGCAAATTTACATCTCTTCTTCATAGAGGAAGATTACATCCCTTCATAGTCTGAGCACAGAAAAATACTTACAGGGTCTCCCAAGAATATGGTCTATTAAATTAGCAAAACCAGGTCTAACGTCTAAAAGGAATGAGAAAACAGCATCTCCTATGTGTTACAAATGAGTACTATTCTTATGCAGCTGGAACTGGCCATTGACCACCTGTTCTTTACCAGACACCTGCACCCCGCCTCATCAGCTAGCATCCTTGCATGCATATAATGCCCTTTTCTAGCACTGTGGTTGCCTTTATAGCATTTTCCTATCAAAGGAAAGGAGCTCTGTTCTTTCTGTTTTATCTCACCCATACTAAGAGAATCACTTTTTGGTCCATATTCCAAGACGATGTTCACTGGAGAAACCTGAGCTCTGAGAAGAGCTGCCATACTGTACTAATTGCTATCAGTGACAAATAGGGCATGCAGATGAGACATGCCAAGGAAAATGAGAAGTGTCCAACTGTCTTCGCTTATGATGCCACTTACACTTCAGCAGAAAGCACTGGTGTTTTCTGCATGGTTACAATACACAGGCCAGCGGCAGAACACGATCGCATTCACACATCACAGCATGCAGTACATCCCTGGATCACATCATCTGCCCCTGCCTCCATGTCCCATCATAAAATGGTTATGATGGGACATCCTCAGGGTTTATCGCAAGATTCTGGCACTCATTTCATATACAGCCTTAAAATTAAATGAAGAGTAATAATTCTTCATTTAAGAAGAATTCTCTGTGTGTATGTCCCAAGTTTTCTTTATTTCTGGTAAAATATGCCAATCATTAATTTCACTTGCTGCTTTATAATTAGTTCACTTCTCTGGCACATTTGACAAAGTCTGTCCCCAGAGCTATCTCACAGCCCAGGTACTGACCATCTCTTGTGACACACTGACCTTCTCAAAAACCACCCCTGCTTTCTATTCACAAACATCAGTAGCAGGGCTGGTGAACAAAGTGGTGAATTACAACTTGGCAAGCTGTACCATAAAGTAGCTGCTGCTTCTGTTAGGATAGGTTGTAATTCCTAACTATATAAAGGTTTTCCTGGCAGCAATAGGGCTTATCTCCATACTGACACAAAGGAAGGAAGATTTTTTTGGAAAGAAACACAGGATACATCCCTCACATCCTCTCAATCTGTGTTAATTAGAAGTTATTTAGTTTTACTCTCAGTGAAGCTTAGGCACATTACTGAAACCTCTAAGATCCAATTCTGATGCCATACTGATTTGAATCACTTGTAATCTGATTTTATAGAACCAAACACAAGGTATTCTAAAAAGAAAAGGAAAAATAAACATTTTTGCTTGCAGCTTTGTAATTTCCCTGAATCATGCTGTGTTGTTGACTTTTAAACAAAAGTCTTTATTGAAATCCACTGGAAGTTCTACTTAAGAACTGGTGGCAAGATATGGGCCATTGACTTCAGTACAATTACTCCAAGTTGTACTGCAGAAGTCTGAGAATCAAGTCTTCCATATAAGCTCAGGAATGTTTAAGACACATTACACAAATAAGAGATACTGAACAGAGTGAAAACATATACAGGAGTCCTGTAGAACCTGTATGGAGCTCTTTTCTTTTGGTTTATGCTTCTGTGGGTTTTGTTTAGGCTCAAAGATAGACACAATGTAAAGGCAGTTCATCTCCCTTGCATGTAAATATTTACATGGAAGTGGCTGTCATTGCATTACAGATTACTTTGTAATTTTTCGCTTTTTATGACATTTTGGAAGAATGCCTGCCTCTATTATTGTCAAAATTCTTTAAGAAACTGTCTTAAAATCCAAATAAGATCACTGAAATCTAAGCAGATATGGCTACTTTTCCTCTGCTGGGATGCTTCAATATTTTGGGAATATTTTATGTCCCCAGAGCCCCAACAGGCAAGTCATTTGAAAAGCAGTGTGTATGCAGAAAATCATCATAATGCCCTGTGGGACCAATCTGAGCCCATCAAAACCCACTGGAGTCTGTCTACTGACTTCAGAGAGTTTCAGTGATTGTCCTCAATACACGTTTTCTAAATCTAAAGAATCATTAGGCTTTCCAAACCCCCCTGCTACCACCTGCACTTTAACAGGCTCAGGAAACTCCCAGAACAAAATGCAGCTAAATCTTGATGCCCTAACTGCTCCATGGACTGTCCACTCCCGTTTTCTTTCCACGCTGCTGACCAGGAGACCTGCCATACATATGCACTGCACCAACTGGAACAAACTGCAGGGACAGAGACTCATCAAGTGCTGACAAGTCAAAGACCTGAGAGCAGCCACTACACCACAAGGGGATTCTTTACTGGGAAAGCTAAGAAACAGAAGTATGTAGGTGCTTCTTCAGTTGAATTTGGCACTGGGAATTCAGTCCAGCAATACTGTGGGAATTTGCACTGAATATCACAAAGTTTTCAGAACACCACATCTGTGCAGTCAGGGCCCAGATGCCTAAAGTCATATTGCCACAGCTGAGGTCTGTAGAAGTCACCATTGCAGATTTACTTTAGCTGAAAAAACCCCAAACAAACAAACCACAAACCCACCCAAAACACAACAACAAAAAAAAAACCCCAAACCCTGAAATGCTAAAAATATATTCTACAACTCCTAGAAAATGTACCTATCTTGTTTCACTGGAGTCTGTACTCTCCATCTTCAGTGCCAATCTGCAAACCCCACTTTCCTACCAAACATGAACGGTTTAGTTAGGCAAACTGTTGTAGTACCCAATGCATCTTTATTCTGTATAGTTGTACCTTTTTTACATAATTTGAATTAAGCTTGTTCATACAGACATTGCCATAAACACTCCCTCTTTTAAAACAGAACACACTGAGTAGAAGTACTATGTGGTCTGAAACCTGACTTGAACTTTTGGCTGTTTTACACTTATGTGCACTTTTGATGCAGGACCAATACTGGAGAAACTCCATACTAGAGAATATAAATGGATTAACTATATTTCTGACCTCTATAAACATTCAGCATACACACGAGGTCTTCTACAGGGAAGATGCATTATGAATGCCCTTGCAAATAATCATTAATATTACAACTGGACCCAAGTGGTTTACTAAGCTATATTTAGAGTGGCCAAATACCTTTCTCAGTGTAGACCAGGGAATCTCATGCTGGGAGACCCGTACCAAGAGGAAACACAGCTCCCTTGGGCACAAAGTACGTGGATCCAGTCTGGCAGAGCTGAACCCATCCTGCAGCTCTCTATACTCACCGCCAGAACCTGCCGCTTGAACAGCTGAGGTTACATGAGCAAACTGGTCTTGAGAACCCCTATCCTGGGTGTGGAGCATGGCAAACTACCCTTAACTCAAAAAGCACAAGATGAGCTGCTGCCTTTACAACAAAACCAGTTTATGTAGTTTGAGATTGAACCTAGGTGTTCTCATCTCAGCATTAAATATATGGAAAGGGTTTTTTCTGCATAACCAGAGCACACACTTCTAAAGAGTAGAAGAATATCTCATCTGAAATAAATCAGTTTGGAACTCAAGCTATTTACATCTCAGCTAGCTCTAGGCCAGTTCCCTGCTCTTTACCTAATTCTTTCTACTTTGTATCTCTCTAGGAATTACACATTTGCCCACCCTTATTTTTTCCCCACCCATCCCAGCAAGAATATAAAAAAAACCCGGTAATACTTGTGAGAGGCATGAAAACATTTGTATACAATGAGAAACTTCCTAAAATACTCAGAATTCCTGTAAATTATTTCTTCCTGGCACGCGGATGGAAGAAGATGGCTTTGACCCTTCATACAAAAGTCTGACAATCTTCTTAACAAATATCTCCAAGCTATAGCAGCTAACACATTTATGTGTAAGATGGCTCAGAATAATTGATTAGGTTTGCTAAGGTTCCAGTTAAGAAATTGCAACTACAATCTCTTTTTCCCTTCGCTTACACTGTTTTCTTGCATGACAATTTTTTCCTTATCATTGCTCATTTTCATGCAGAGTGTGTTTGCTTATTTGCTATGGTCAGTAGACACTTTATTTTAATTACTTCAAAGGTAAATGTATCTGACAGCATTTGGCTTTCATTTCAGGTAAGAAAAGCTATTAATATAATGGTTATAAAACTGCATAGGAAAAAAATGTCCAAAATATGAGCTGTCAACACCCCAAAAATAGATAACATTAATAAATACACTGTTTGCTTTGCCTTTTCTGGGACCTTTCTCTAACGATCACAGTAGTGGCAATAAGGTAACATATTCACTACCTAAATCTTATCAAAGGTTACTGTGCAGTTATTTATCAACCACAAACCTACAACTTCATTACTATAATTATGTAGTAACCATCCAATTAACTCCTGGGGTAAACGCATACTGCTCTTGCTCTTCCTTCTCCAGCACACATTTAGCTTTACATTTCTGTGGTTACTATGTATGTGACACTGCAGAGCTTGCAAGACCCTCTGGAGATGGGAATCCCACTGTTCCTGACACTGGGCAATCAAGCAACAGAAGAATGCTTGCATAGCTTTAAGAAGTTGTTGCTGCTATGTAAGAGATACATTTATTGTAAAACAAAATCAAAGAGAGCAAGAGAGAATTCCTGTGTGCTCCAGACTTTCCCTGCCTGCTGCAAGAGGGACAAGAGGAGCTGTTAAATCATAAGCTAGTTGTAATTTCAATTAAATCTACGAAGTATCACTGAGCCACAAGAAAATTGCTTCTCTTTCCATGGGAAAAAAAAAAATAGAACTTTGATATGGAAAGTAATGGGAGGGAGACAGTGATACAGTCTGTTCTTACAGGTACAGATACCATCCAGTTCTTATGGATGCCAAGTTCACTACTAGTCCAAAACAACCGCTACAGATGTTTTACATAAAACTGAGTCAATGGCTAAGGAAAATGATGCACTGAACAGCTGAATCACTGAACAGCTGAGTGTCTCCACCTCCCAAGAGACACCAGCACCAAGCCTCCTAGCCTCAGCTCCTGACCAAGATGATGCAGACTACATTCTCTGCCGTCTGCTGGTGGTCCCCAGGGCTGGCACAGAGAGCCACACAGCCATGCTGCCAGTCGACATCTCCACTCTGTAGGCAAAGTCAATGCTCCAGAGGCACGGCAAGCACAGATAGAGAAACTTTGCTACTCAGCCTTCTAAAATAAACTTAATATCCTTTCTGTTACAGCAATGTGGATAAATAGTATAAAAATTCCTTTCCAGGCACAGGTCAAAGAGAAACCCTTCTGAGACATGTAAGAAAGATGTAACAGAGTCCCTCCTGATAATTTGCAGCCAGTGGTACTGTCCTGAATTCCAGCACGGACCAGTCTGTTCCTTCCCTCAAAGCCACTTCTGGGAATACATTTATTGCCCTCATCCTCTTTCAAAGTCCCCAGTCTCTTCAAGGGCACGTAAAAAGAATTGCTTGGCAAATAGAATTTAATTGCATTAAATAGCAAATTAATCTTTTCCCCCTAGATATCCTACATTGCCTCGCCACACCAGAAAACAACTGAAAAATATATCCATGCACCAACTGAGTGTCATTGCAAAAAGTTATTCCAGGATATTGGCTTCTGTCCAAAAGGTAAGAGTAACGGAGGTAATTTAAATATGCTTGAACACAAGAACAAATGCCTCAGCTCTGTTGTTCTCTTTGTCAAAACCCATTCTTTCAGAAAATCATTTTCTTTACCCATTGGACAACAAAATGCATTGTCAAGAAATTTTATAGCAATAATTATAAAAGATGTCCATTTGAACCCATTGAGGTCTTACTGATTTTATAACACCCAGCAGACCTCCCTGCAGGAGAACGCTATATTTATGTTAGCAATATATGCGAGAATTGAGATCGTAAAATTAAATGACCACATAGAACTGTCATTTATATGATGAGCGCCTACATATGTGAAGGCTGGTTTATCTTGCGAGATAGGGCAGGACTAAATGGTCCACTCTCGGTGAATGCTTTTAATCACGCATTTCTTCACTGTTCCTGCAATATTACACTTGAAGGACTGGTAAGCAGTTTGCTACGAGATGTTAAATGGCTACTGGCAGTACAAGCCCGATGGAAGTGCTCACTAAAATAGAAGTACAGTACATATTGTATGCAGTTGTTTTATGAGAGACATTATGGTTACTAGAATAACATTTCACCATTACCAACTGCTGAGAGAAAAGTCATTAAGATATTTGGCAAGCCAGTGTAATTTTTCAGCAGAACTACAGTACAAGACCTCAGAATAGCTTCTGCACAAAAAGGCTAGCTGTCTCAAGAAAACAGCTTAAGTCTTCGGTGTCATTTTATTCATAGGGGTTTATTTTCAGATTCCAATGAGAAAGTTATTGCTGCCGGAGAGTGAACAATTGAGCCTTAACCCTTATTATAACAGTGCAATTTCAGAACCACTGTAATAAATCTTGCAGCAATGTTTCCATTAAAAATCTCTTCTCTAAAGAGCTTTTACGGTGTGTAGTTTCATTCAGTTACTTTTATGAGAGATTTCTTTAAACTATCACTTTAAAACTAGAGGAAGATTAACCACGTGTTTAAGCACTGTTAAATGTGGAGATGGAAAACAAACAAAACTCAAGTCACTGTTGTCACCTCAGCCTCTTCCAATGCAAATACCACTCACTGCAACAGTAGTGAAAATAGTGGGGTCTGTGGTGGACAAGGTCCTCACCACCATCAACGCAACCAGCAGCAGCCCATTTTTCATATTGCCATTAATATGTTAAAGACAGGCTCACAAAAGCACAGATGTCATTGCATCCTGATCATTTCCAGTAAATATGTTTTGCCCCTTCCTAGAACTGTACTTTAATGATGTGAAGAGGCATTGCCACTTCAACGTGCAAACGTTTTCAACCAAAACAGCCGCTATGCATCACCTAACTAAATCCTTTTCTCTATAACAAGAACAGTAATGACCTATTACAGCATTATCACAAGGTAACAAAACATAAGTAACGAGGCCCAGTGCAACAAAATGCTTCTAGTTGTCAATGTTTCCAATGGAAACAATGACTTCTGGTTAACAGGAGCTGACAGGAGATCTCATGAAAGCCCTGTAAATGATGCAGGCCAGCATTAAACAAGCAATTTCATTCCTGTTTCTCTCTGTAAGTCTGACTTGGACAACCTCAAAACAGAGAGTGGCTTCAGTAAGATTTCCTGCTTATCCAATTTGGAAGAAGCCAATTCTGACGTTGGGTTTTATTTTTTTCTTTTAAACTTTCACACACATGTATTTAACAGTAGAAATTAAAACATACCAGCCCAAGAAAACATTTACCAGGTGTGTCCATTTGCCAAAAGACAATTAAATGAGTAAAAGCTCTAACACAATGTGCTTACATGATATTACATGAGAAAGACAGATATTCATCAGCATAATTCCTGTGAAACTTTGTACAAATGCTTGTGTTCCACACTGTCAACAAAAGAGTGTTGTTCATGTGGACAGAGGTTTCCCATTCATTCATTCATTGCTGTCACCTCAGTTCAGAAAACTCGATTCATAATTCTAAAAAAAAAAAAAAGCTCTTTCTAATCTGACAACTCCCATAATCTGAATAGTATAACAATATGGTTGTTCCCACGGCTGTAACTTTCAGTAACATCTAAACCCTTCTTTAGAAACAAAAATTATGTAGAAACTTGGTTACTTTCCTGGATCTCTTAGAAAATTACATCTCAAATAGTTCCTTCCCTCCTGTAAGGCAGCTTCACGCACACGTGCAGGTACATGCAACACTCCCTAGAGCAGCAGCTTGCTGAAGTTCTCAGAAACCATCAATTTCCAAGACTAAAGCAGAGCAGAATGAAAAATCCTAGTTTACTTGATAATGGTCAGAAGTAATCCCAAAAAAGAAATATGCATCACAGAAAGCAATGTTGGAAATTAACTTACTAATTAGCAAAACTATATGATGCCAGCCAAATTGAAGCTCCATTGCCAAAGTCATCCTGTTCAGAAAGACAGATCTCCCATTCCTACCATAATTTTCTAGGCTTGCATCATTCCAGCTCTGATTTTATAAACATCTACATATATACTAGATTTTACCATTGTGTGTAATTCCTACTGGTCTTCCCCTAGCACAGAAATTACTTCCAAAAGTAAAAGTGTCCTGTCACTGTAGGAGATGCTTACGTCACTGTCAGTTTTCATCTTCGTGTCCATCACCTCCTTCTGCACTTTTCAGAAGTACTCCTGGTGCTTACCAAGGGATTTCTGACCAGTTGTACCTCATGACTGCATTTAAATTTATGGCAGGTATTAAAAGCAGGGCAAAAGCAACAGAAGCATGGACCTAGATAACAGAATATAAAAGAAATGTAAAGACTGAAAGAATAAAAATATTTTCTAGAACTCAAGAGCTGAGCTTGACAACACTAATGTTATTAACATAGATATTTTTAATAAAGCATTAAAAGAGCAAACTACTTTTTCTTTCACAAATAATGGCCAAGAACTCAAAGGAACTGCCATTATATCATGAAATTACTCCTCATTCACCAGAAAACTAATTTTCAGAACTTTATTCTGCAAATTAGCTGCAACTGTATGCACAGAGGTATCAACCTTTGTATTTAATTCTCATACTCATTTGAATTCTACAAAATTAATAACTGCATTTATTAAAGATGTATTTTTACTGTCTCCTAACTTAATGAGTTTGCTTGTGTGAGCAGCAGACAACCAAATCAGATCTGGGACCATATATATCCACGCACAGGAAAAAAAAGCATTTTCCCTTTGGTCTTAACAATGAATAAATTTTGCTTTAATTTTAAATTTCAGTTATCAACATTTTTCCTCGGGAAAAAATTCATTCACTTCCTTAAGACTTTTAAGAATAATTGTGAACATACCCACAAATAAACACAAACAAACGTTTTGTCTTTAAAGCTCATCTGTTGCGCCAGAAGGGTGTGCTTTCCATCATTTTTAATTTAGAATGCTAATTTTACAGAATGTGAGAATTCAGAGATAGTTCTTCACAGCTCTTTTTCCCGTTAGAGTTCTCTCTAAAAAGTTAATAACATTAACAGTTTTTCTATTTACTTCATTTAACTTTTCACTGTTTCTTTTTAGGGTCCCACAAGGAAGGAAAAAAGTCCCTGAAATTACAAACACTTAAAATGAGGGTGCTAAAATTTCCCTCATTAAACTGAAAAAACCAAACCTACTCGATGTTTTCTAAAAATTCATCATTGCTTTAATATCACATAAGGAAAAACCCCCAAAACAAAACCAAACCCCAAAAACTGACCTCAAAACAACACCTAAACCAGAATGCATTGAAGTATATAAAGGAATTAAACTTAGCATGAGTATTTTCATTAGCTGTTCTACTGTTCATGTGTAGAACCACACACCTTTTGTATTTCTTATGAAACCTCGAATGAAGTGACCCACAGTTATCAAAACCTTCATGCTGCAAAACCTTACAAACCTTCCAATGGAAACAGGAGGGAAGGCAGTGGGGGCTCTTAAACCATTTACAAAGTCCCTCCCCTCAAAGGATGCTGCTTTAAGAGAGCTGTAAAATCTTAAAAATGTGTCTTTAAACTGGCCACATAAAACTGCTGCTTGCGTTTAGGTTTTCGGTTTTGGTTTGTTTTTTTAAGAACAACAGTTTTTACATCACCATAATGCTGAATAGCAATAGTTCCAGCAGAATTTAAGAAAATATACACTTCAGCCTAAAAGTGGAGCTTGGCTAATGCGATGAGTAAACAGGATTACTCGTTTAAGCAGTCAAAGTTTGCCAGGCATGCAAACCCTAAGGAAAACTTAATTAAAGTCAATAAAGAGGAAGGGAAAACACAGAAAAATTAAGTAATAAAATTTGTGCAAAGCAAAATATGAACTGATCAGTTATCAGTGCCTGTGGGATACTTCTGCAACTGTAAGCCCTTCAGCCTACAGCATGCTGGGATGGATTTGGAGCTTTCTGTTTATCATGTACAGACCCTGCTTAAATCAATAAAGTTATACTTGATTTATGGTGCTAGAACTGATACGGAATTTTGCCTATTCAAACCAAGCAATGATCACTGCCATGCCCTTCTAAAGACTTAAAAAAAAAAAAACTTCCCCAGATACATTTCAGTAGCTTGGCAGCTTATTTGACTGTTCCTTTTACACAAAATTTCCAAGTTATGAGTATCTGGGACCCAATTCACTATTCTCCTCTGATATAGAAACTGAGTGCTGATAAAACTGCCTGACAGGCAGTGCATATATACTGATACATAACAGGAGCAATAAGGTTCTTATCAACTCATTATTTCCTTGTTAGAATTCTTCTTTATGCTACATACAGAGCACTTCTCAGTTTATTTTCAAAAAAGCTTTCAGGCATTATCAGATCTTTAGCAACCACCCAGCAAAGTCTGAAAGGACTGTTCTGACATGAACTTCCTAAAATCTGAGAAGCTTTCTGTAAAAATGAGATTTGTGTGCATTTAAACAAAAGACAAGTTAGGAAAAGAAAGACACAGAGCTGCTCAAAGTTTTACATAAAACTGGGAGCAGCATCAGGCTCTCCTTCCTATCAATCCTTCTCAAGGAAGGCTCTCCATCAAGTCAGCATCCTTTCTTTGGAAACTCCAGAAAATATCAATTTCCAGGACTAATCTGTGTTCCTTTCAATAATGTATTGTTGTAATGATCCAGTTGTGAACTTGACCACTTGCTACAACTTTGCTACTAACTTTATTGCTGACTCGGGAAAGGTCTGCATTCTCACTGCCTCAGCACTGTCACAGCATTTGGCATCTGCTGCTTTGCCATCAATCCTCAGACTGTTGGCCAAAACCAATGTCAAAGAGTGTTGCTTGGGTTGCCAAAATGCCAAGTCTGGATGTTAAACAGGCTCATTCCACAGTGTCTGCAGTGCCGGATAGCACAGCAGACCTGAAAGTGCACCAGACTCCGATTCAACGCAGGAACTTGTCACTTAAATTGAAGCATTTAATTTCAGTTTGAACTACAGCAACCTGCTGCAAACCCCAGAGAAACCAATCTCTCGTGGTACCTTTCTACCAGCAGTAGGTATCTCAGGGGAGTTTTCTGCACCAAGGAACCATCTGGGGTGAGGATGGAATTTACTTTCTCATTCAACTGACCTGGCAATGGTGACCAATTCTGCAGTCACCAGGATCACTGCCCAGTTTTTTAATTAAGCAAAATAGTGATGGGAATTTAAACCTAGGAAATAACAAAAAAATGATGGCATGTTATTGCAAATGGAAGGCTGAAAGATCTCAACTGAAATGCAACATCACTTGTAGGAGAGAGGAAAGCCACTAGGTTTTTTACAGAGCACAATACATCACAGAGGTGTCTTGATTCACTCTGGCAAATGATCCAAAGGAAAATACATTAGAATTAGGCTAGACAGAAAGAAGCTAAGCCTAAGTTTCTACAAGGTATGCTGAGAGATACATACCCTCTAAACCTATTTAATACCTGTCATTTAAATAGAAAATCGTACAGTCAGCTTCACCTATTTCCTCTCCCCTCTTGCAACTGATAAAAACAAAGCAATGTCACTTTGCAGTGCCACCATATGTTGGTGCTTCATTCACACACATCACTTTGAAAAATATTTTTTCCCCCAGTGATATCACTAGAATTTACTTACAGAAATCCAATGGATTATAAATCTCCAGTGCTATTCAAAGTCATTTCAGTGTTACCTTTCAAATATAGTCCTATCAGGAGTTTCCTTCATAGTTTTTCAGAATTGTGAGATGTGATACTCTCAATCAGAAAGGAAGATAGAGGACAAAAGAAAAGACTAAAACCGTGCAAGTGGCCTTTGTAGATATTTGGGATAACAGCAATTTACTCCAGTGTGTCATATGACAGTTTCAAAATAATATCCAAAATAAAGACATCAGAAAGAATATGTTAGATGAGTTACTTTGGAACCACGGTGTTTAACTGAACAAAGTATTAGGCTTAAATTATTTGCCTCCAGTGACCCCTGAAAAAGGCTTATTTTTGCAGTTTGAATATAAAAAGCTTAGAAATGCTAATCATTCCATCTGGAAATCAAAATCATAAACTGCTAGATTAATGAATGCTACAAGTAGCTCTCACATGCAGAATAGCAAAGACATTGTTAGCAATTTGTTTTGACAAAAGTGATTAGAATATTTATTTTTGCTAACACTTCTCCTACACACGGACCTGGAAAAATGAAACTTGTTTGTATAATTCAGTAATACACAAATCTTTATTAAAACTCAGAATGTTGCTAAGTTAATTACATGATATTACCCAGAAAAGGGTAATCAAGAAACCCTCCACAAGTTCATAATCTGAAAGGCAAACAATGCCTCACTGGTCTGATCTGTAGTGCCACTTAGAGCTGTTTTAAAATGGAATTGCTTGGGTTTACTATTTATTATTAAAATGGGGAGAAAAGCAGAACTGCTGATTATAGTTTCT
Source organism: Hypotaenidia okinawae (assembly GCA_027925045.1). Lineage (NCBI taxonomy): Eukaryota > Metazoa > Chordata > Aves > Gruiformes > Rallidae > Hypotaenidia > Hypotaenidia okinawae. The sequence goes on from BSDF01000010.1 coordinate 13,954,734, forward strand.
TCTGATCATAAGGAATGCAGCACAACAGCACCTAAACCATTGCTTCTTTTTAGATTCCATTGACTTCAAATAGTGTCTCAGGAACAAGAGGGGAAGTGTGGGGAAGGGTATTTTTGCTGTCTGCTTTGTTTCTGCTTTTTCCATTATATGGGTGACACTTGCTCGGAAGCTTAGAAAGAGTATGTTCTCTTGGAGGGAGAAAAACCCCAAAAACCACACCTCAATTTTTAACCATATTGAAATTAATTTTTAAAAAGGAAGACATCTTAGAAGTTGTAACAGGCTAAGCTCTCATCTCTGATGTCAAACTGGACTGTTGGATTTCCCTACCATTTTGCCTCCAAAATAACCGCCAGTGCAGAAAAAGGGCAAAAATAACTAGCAATTATTCAGATCCCTAGTTAAGAACCATGTTGTTCAGGGCTTCCAGCACAGCGTAGCCTAAAGACCTAACACTGATTTTTGTCTCAAGCTCCTTACTGGTGGCTAAGGCATAAAAAGATATTTCCCCCTGATTACAAGCAATAGAGAATCTCAACCTCTCTCAGTTCCAGTAATTAATTACTCTCACCATGTACACCAATCATGTCTGCCTCCAGTTTCTAGCAACACAGTTTCATTACACCTTTTTCTTCTAGACTAAAGAGTGCATCTGGTAGGAGAGCGCTTTCTTCTACAAGAACAATGGTAGGTTACACATAACACAGTTTAGATGAGCAATTCCTCTTATGTTTGATCCCAAGTGACAACTCCAGCCCTGTTCCAGGATTACCCCACAGGCTTCCTTCTAGGTAGATCTGACTAGCAAGAGACTATGTGACCTAAAATATTTCTGCAGCCTTAAAGCCTCAACAGCTGAGGGGCTAACTCTGAATGAATAGAAGCTTAACTTTGATTTTGAGGGTGACCATGTCCCAGAGTCTGAATACATCCTTTTGATGCATAAAGTACAGCCTGCTGCCTTCAGAGCAAAATCTACGTTGCACTTGGTCTTAGTTTTAGAATTTTTTTTCTTCTGAGAAAGTACATGGTGAGAGGGAGGGAGTAGGAGGAAAGCAGCAGCAGCTCTGGAGAAGTTAAAGGGATATGATGTTTTGAATTGATGTTTTCATGTCTCCAGTGATAAGCAAAAAGCATTGGTAAACACATGTATTTTACTGTGCACAGTAGGCAGGGCTTCCTCTGCAGCACAACCTGCAGTCCTGCATTCGCAGCTTCTCTGATTACTTGCAGGGCAACCACTACACCTAGGTGAAGGGCAGGCTCTAAACAACCATGCGTTTCGCCTTTAATGAGGAAACTGCAGTTGTGCCAAGTCACATCTGTGACTCGACTAGAAGAATCCACCCTCCCATAGCTGTAACCTTACTTCATAGTGGTGGCCTATAGCAGGTAGAAGATAGGAACATGGGAACATACAGATAGGAAAATGGGAAAATACCGGTACAGGGAGAATCCACCACAAAACTCAGAATTAAGAAAGTCCTTATTTCCTCATTCATTTGGTGCAGTTCTGTGTTTGTTATCAACTTGGGTTCATCCCTGCAAACCAATGTCAGCACCTTCTCCAGGCAAACAGCTGCCTCTGAACCATTCTGAGCCATCTCTTGGCAGCAGCCTTTCTAGCAGTACATCAGTGAAGCATCGCCTCTCTAAAAGGCAACAGCTGCTAATTCTGGTGTGGTACATAACAGCACGCTGCCACATCAGGTTGGGTCCTGCAAGAAAATGAATTTCTCTGGCCTAGATCATTTGACAATTGCTACCGTATGAATAATTCAATCCACAAAAACGAGCAAATGCAGGCAGTGAATAAAACAGCAAGCTGTGTACTGCACTGTATGGACAGAAACAGCACCAGTTCAGCCAAAGGGTGTGACAGCTGCTTGCTGATAGTGATGGCTGGCCACTGCGTACTGGCTAATCGCTGAAGCAGTGGGAGACTTCCTGGGAAGACATTTCCATGTTTCAAACTGTATGGTTTGCCATCCCAGTCCCTCTGATTTGAGTCAGTAAAATCAGGGTTTAAACCTATAAAAGTATGTTTCATCATAACTCCTCTGGGATAACTAACCTGATTTGAAAGGACACATTTAACTAAACCTGTGCAATCTTGACATGTCTGAAAAGCCCTTAGTTTTGTTTATCTCCCTCCGGCTTCTGGGCCTAAAATCCTGTACAAGGACAGTAAGTATCACAGCTTTGTGCAAAAACGTTTCTCCAGCAGAAAGTGCATATTAATTGAAAGATGCAATGCTTCCTTCTCAATTTTTCAGTTTGTTTTTGTGCCCTTGACTCATCCACAATTAAAGCAGGAGAGGAGAACACATTCAAAGAGAACTTTGCTGTTTCCAAGTTAAATTTATTCTGCTCAATACTCTCCAAAAGAGGAGGTGACGGCAGCTCCAGCCCAGGCTGCCTGGCAGGCTGTTTCACACCTTTGGCAGCCCACCCGCCCAGGCTCACAGGTAGCAGCCTGGAAGTTGGGGAGGCCCCAGACCCAGGGTAGCCCACCTGGCAGAACATCCAAACAACCTCCACATCCTTTGCATCTCGCTTTGTAGCTGGCAGGCTTCCAGCAAGCAGCGTGGGTGAACCAGCAGGAAACCAGGCTGAAACTTTACATGTTTCCAGAAATAAGTTTGTCAAATTGCATGATTTGCATGGACTACTCAGCTGAATTAGCGGGCCCACCACCAGCAGTTTTCTGACTGAAGCTGCCCTGCTTCACACTTAGTTAACACGGTAGCCAGCAAGTGCCTGACTTTCAGGTGGGCTAGTCACACAGAAACAGGAAGAAACTTTTTTTTGGTTAAAAAACCCCAACAACCAAACCTTACAGCCAAGCTACAACTGTCAGGGATACATTCCAGGTTAGGAGCGTTTATAATGCCAGCCATTAGATCTTTCGACACTTGAGTTCACCTTGCCCCTTTCATACTCTGCTTACCCACAGCCACGCCATCATACACTGCATCACTGACTATTTCCCCACTCCAAGTAGGTCAAGACACTACCTACTTTGGCAGCTTGGTTCTTTAAACATCACCCACAGCAAACAAATAGCAGCGTATCAACTGAGACACTTAACTGTATTCTTTACATAGGAATTCTGCCTGCAGAGGTATCTTCGTATTGTTTCCTTTCCTCAGATAAATTAACAGAGAGCTTTTGTTGTGATTGACCTTGTCTTAATAACTACTGATGTTTGGCATGGCTTGACTTACCTGTGTACAGAGATAAGAAAGATATTTTTTTTCTAGTTTACAGCCAGTGTGAGGTTCCTTCAATAACCAGCATCTGAGTGTACAACTTGACTTTGACACAGACATAAGTAGCAATCCTGTGGTACTCAGGGACATTAATTTGCTTTTCTGTGAGCTTGGATGATTCAGAAACACTTGGCCAATGTCTCTTCTGGGGAATTAATAGGATCAGCTTGATCACAAATGTCTGACTAAAAATCTCACATAGTCTAGCTGCCCGCCTTTGTCAAAATACAACAAGAAACCTTCCTTTTCCTTATCCCAAATGCACACAGAGCTAACTGGCACACATCACCTCAGCTCACATTTCCAATTCATTAGCTAGGGTCCGCTGACAACAGGAAAAAATGAGGGACCCTCTACTGCAAAAACAGAAAAGCAAAGAGCATTTACAAACCAGAGACCTAATCACCCAAATGAAAATAAAACAGACCGGAAGAGATCAGCAAGGTAACCAGAATCCAGCTTTGATGAAAGGAACATTTTCAGCAAAAGATAAACCTGCCACCGTGGAAAAAAAAATACTTTAAAATACTTTAAAAGCAAAACAGGAAGGAAAAAATAAATTAAAATTGACTACATGGAAACAAGGAAAAACTGTTATACAGAAAGAAAAAACAAGTACAGTGAGGGGCAGGACCTAAACTAATGGATCTTGCCAAGAAGCTAATGATATTAAACAACCTTCCCTAAAGCGGGTGCAGACTTATTACAGTTAGGACTACTGACTCTCCTTTGACAGATGTGTGTCACACAAGGCACTTACACAATTATCTGCCTAAATTTCACCTTTTTTTTTCTCTCCAAAACTCAAATGAGAGGACTTGAACCACTCCTCAATCTGCTCTTGGCCACACCAACAAGCAGGTTTTGCCAACACTCCCACGTCTCAGCAGTCCAGAAGCTGGTTTCACAGCTTCTCACGGATCATGATCTCTGTCGAGTAGTGTGTTGAACATGCTGAATAGGACACATTACCCAGCCTTTATTTTCTGTACCTATGTTCTGCTAAGCAGAGCCATCCATGCATCCCCCTGACATTGCATGCACACTCGCTGCAGCTAGTTCTGCCCGCTACAGCTGTGTACACACGCTTCCCCAGTCGGTCCTAGCAAGTGCTTTCATACCCTCCTTCCTCCACACACAACGCGCTCCCTTCCCGCTCAGCTCCCACTTCACTGCATATTCACAGCTTGTGCCAATGTGAAAAGTACCAAAGAGAACAGGCACATTTCAGAGGAGACTTGCACAGCCCTCTGAAATTACCATCCTTCTAGGTAAATACGTCTCTGACGCCCCATCCCGTATGTATGGCATTATGCTGCATTTGCGATTCAGATGCCTGCTCCAAATCTAAAGCACACATAGTTTACTAGAGAACTTTCAGCATAAAGGAGGTACAAAAGTGGAGCTGATTCACACTTAGCTGCAATCAAACTACCAGAGGATGCTGAATGATTCCCTCTGCTCTGGTTTTGGATGTCATTATCTGACCTCATTTCTTGCCTGTGACATTTTCTTGGGCAGCTCAGTGCACACATATTATCATTCAAGCCAGCAGCACTCAAAGTCATACAGATGTGAGTGTATGTGTGTGTCTCTGAAGGGGGATAAGGGGTGGGGTAAATTAAAGGCTTTTAAGTATTACTGATTGAGAAAGAGAGAAAACAACATTTAAAAGCCTTTTAAATTGCTATTCCTTCCTTTTGATCCTAAATTTCTCTTTGTTTTGTTCTATGCAGCTGGCTGAATGATGACAGAGTGGCTTGCAATTATCTGGATGAAATTAGATGCCAGCTGAAATGGACACTAAAGGAAGAATCCAACATCCTGCATATATAATTCCTACTCCATTTGGCATTGAACCAAGTCAACAAATATACATTCCTTCCCCCACCACCCCAGTAAATCCCATGGCCAGTGAATGCTGCTATGGTAACGCAAGCCTGGGAAGGGGGAAGAGCTTGGATATGAGCAGTTTCCAAAATGTTGGAGAAGAGTTTTAGATTCAGAACTGCACACGCCTGTAGGTAGCTCCCACAAGCTCCGCACACCGAACACTTAGTTGTACACCACAGAGCTGGGCTTCCAATGCCTGCAGAATTCTGAAGGGCTCTAATTAATCTGGTGGCTTTCATTTTCAGTCATTGTACGGCTTATTCAAATCACAGGTACTTCTCTGCCAGTTCTGTGAAGCTTACTAAAATAGACCTTAGAAACTGAGCACAGCTGTCAAAATAATGTTATTGTTTTCCTGAATCTGTTTCAAAGATAGTTATTTCAGAGAAACTGAAAAGTTATATTCCTATATTAGCACACTAAGTAGTTCATAGCAGTTTGGTAAATCAAATATTCCATACTGCTAGCTTAATAAGATGGGGAGTCATGCATGAAATGACTGCCAGGTTAATGACACAGGGAGCCATGCATGGCATGTATTTGCATATAATAGCACAGAATGTTCCCCTAAATCCTTTAAATTACTCATCAGTTCTTAAATAGGCATTTAACTAAGCCTTCACCCAGAATCAGAAAGAAAGAGCCACCTACAATTGAATAGGACACTAGATAAGAACTAAGCAAAACCTAAAATACCGGCTTGTAAGAAGAGCCAGAAATCTGTACATGCAAGCAACCCATACATACAAACATACCATAACATCTACAGCTAAAAGTAAATGGACTAAATTTGTTTCTCTAAAGTAACTTAAAGAAAACTAACGGGTGGTTTTCTATTGGGTGTTGCACTATGGAAAGATGACAGAGGGAAAACACCAAAAAGAGTAAAACTAAGCTGAAATGACAACAGGGATAAGGATGAGAACAGCATTTGTGCCCATAATTTTCTTGAAGACTCAGAGTCAGCCTGAGAGTCAGTCCAAAGTGAATATTTTTGTTTGGTTTCTTTTTGCAGAACCTTTTCCAGACTGCCATATGTACATTCCTTCATGCTGCAGCTCTTGTTTTGGGCTCTGTTTGTAAGAGCAGCTGAAGAAACAGGACACTAAAACCTGAGCTACTACAGGAAAGTCAGGGTAAAGGGAGAAAGCCTAGACCCTTCTCCCTAGACAACAGTTCAAGGGGAAGTGGGTTATTGTGCCAAGTCATACTTAGAATTGGGAAAGCTATTTCAACTCTGCATTTTGCTTTTTTCTTCCTGTTGCCAGTTACAATTGCTCAGATGGCAACCTCTTCAGGGCAAGGATTTACCAAGGTGTTGCTAACGGGCCCTCAAGGATGCTTGGGGCATTTCATGTCACTGCAATAAAACAGACCATTTTGCATGTTGTTTAAACACAGTCAGGTCCAAATAACCCGTAACACACACACACAGAAGACAAAACACTGGCTGGAAAAGTTTCTGCCTCACTTCAGCAAGGAGTGCCACATGCAAACGCACTGTATTCACACATGCTGTGCTGCACAGAGCCAGAGACCTTATCTTCTGGATGCTGACTTTTTCCCTCCACTTACTCAAAAGAAACCATCCTCAAGATCCTTCTTCCTGTATTATCTTTTATATAGATGGATTTAAATGTCCATTACTCCAAGCCAGAGATTACTTGCAAATGCAAGTCACAAATTTATATAATTGAAGTTTAAGTCTTGCCAAAAGGTATATTATCATTCTAACAAGAAGATAATATGCTTCTTAATCACTGTGTTTGAATATGAAAAACCAATAAACAAACTAATTCAAATTAAGTAAGTATGAAAGAGAGAGCTTTCACACTTTGAACTTTCACACTATTGCTGCAAAGGTGTGTCAAACAAGTAATATTCACCAGCTGCTTTTCCTATGACTCACTTGAATAGTACTAGGAAATAAGAGCAAACGATAAGATTTCCGTATGGGAAAACATTATTTTTTCATTCTCTCATAAGCTGAGACCTTTTCACTCAGAGAAAGTGTCCCTGTGTAGACAAAAGCAGTGAGAAATATGAACTCCCTTGTCTCCCCACTCCCATCCACTTCACTGAAGTATCATTTTCAAAGCTTACGCAAAACCAATTGAAACATTATTAAATCCAAACTTTCCCTTACTTCTTCATAAAATAAAAACCCAGGTGTTGTGTGATTGCCACTTTATGTATACCAATTTATAATTTAAAAAAAGATACAGGATATAAAGTTCATAGATACACTAGCTCATCCTTTTATAAAACACAAAATATCACTCTCTATCCATCCTATTAAAGACCAAGTACTGTTATAAGGGAAAAGGTTGACTGTACCTCACTTAAAACTAATTTCCCAGGAAAGAAATACACTTTAAAGACTTAGGAGAAACCCACTATCCCAAATGAAATGGCTTTACATTGTAATAAATAAGAGAAGTGGTACTCCTTTCTTGAAGTAGGGAGGCATGTTGGTATGCAATCTGGCCACTCTTGGCCAAATGGCAGATAAAGGCTCACAGAGGAGTTTACACTCTGCCACTGGGTGATTAGTACATTGCTTTGAGGATGTAAAATAAAGGAACAGATAAATAGATGCTACTCAACAAAAAAAAACCCAACAAAAACCACAAACTGCCACTGCCTATAGCTAATGTCAAATGCTCCAAATAAATAAGAAAGAGGAAATACCACTTCTTTCATCTAGAACCGTTACAGACAAAGTACACAGATGCTTTATGAGAAGGATGGCTTTACATTAATGACATTTACACCCTTTCTACAGGAGATTTACCTTTCATTTCAAGTAACTGGATACCAGTAATTCATTTTAGATATTAAGGTGTAATAGTTCTCAGTTGTAAGCAGCCACAGTAACAGCCTGCATTGTATTTGCCAAGAAATATTTCTTCTATTTCCTCTGAATATAGCATGTTCTAAACTACATTCTCATTTCTCCTAGACTAATGCTTCAGCTATTACATGTACTGTAGGAAATGCTTTTATTTGTAAGTATGGTCTTTTGTGTTAAGAAAGATAAATGTCAGACTCATTAATTATGTATCTATAATTAGATACTGCTGAAAATGAGCTGAAACTTGTTTTGACATCTTCTTTGAAGAATGTATTTGTACATTGCATGTAACATTGCATATATGCATTTGCAAAACCTGAACTAGCTGAATGGCAGCTATGTACAAAAGGCAGCAAGCTTTGACAGGGTAAACAAAATCAAAGAAAAGCATAGCTGAAGAGTTAATAAGCACCAGCTTACAGGAGGGAAATTCACACAAGACAGCCTGCTCAGAAAAAGCTAAATGGCCATCAAGAGGAAAAGAAGTCTCTGACCAGGAACACATGATGAAAGCTGCACTTTGTTGATTGCAGAAAGTTTTCTTTTAAATACACCCTTCTAAGTGTTTAACTAATTTCCAAGAGGCTTGATTGTACTTCGCTCAACTTCAGGGATCTTTTTTTCCCCTACTAATTTGGAGATAGATTGTACCTTAAGGCAGAGCCAGGAACATGGGGTGTGTGCTTAAGCGGCAGGAACCCAAGAGTAAGCGTAGGAGGCATTGTGCTTCAGCGACAAAACATCACTCCCTTCCCCCACAGAGGCAAAGGAGACAATCAACCCTACTGTTAACTGTGAATTAAAGTATGAAAACCAGCAGTGGCAGAACATGCTGCAGGATGGAAGCAAACTCCCTTCTGCCTTTTGCACAATCTAGGAATTTAAAGAGGTAGTGCCAGAAACCTTTCTGTGTTAGTGGTCCCATGTAAGAGGAAGCCACATGTGAACTTAATAACAGTAATAATAATAGTAGGAGTGTTTAATGAAGACTCAGGAAGAGCTGTCTATGCTATTATTGTAGGATAATGATAAACGGTTTGACAATGCTGTTTCTGGGACTGAATAAACAATTCAGCCTTATCACAGCTGTTGGACTTCAACACCCAGTATTTAAGTGCTGTTATGGTCAGAAAAGTGACTCTGTAAAAATAATACCTTCTTACTCAAGAGAGCTGCTTCTTCTATATTTTCTGAGTCATCTCTGATACCTTTACTGACAAAACAAGTTGTTACTAATGATAGCATGGCAGCACTAATCCAGCTTGAAGCAAGGAGGCAGGATCCTAGTTTGTCTCACCATGACTGCAGCACATAGCCCAGACCTCACTAGCCATGCAATGCAGGAGCTCAGCAAACCCCCATTGCCAAATACCTGCATTACACACAGTCACTACATTTCTTTGAGGGATAAATGCATCAGTCCTCCAAAGCCAACAAACCCCCTTGTTGAAGTGGGAACAAGCAGAGGCACTTAACTTCCAAACCACGGTGTATCTTCAGGACACCCTCCGTAAGTCCACGATGGGACTGCAGAAGACAAGCAGTCACTGCAACTGACCTTGTCCCCAGGCCACCCCTTTCCAGATCACACCTTAAGACAAAACCAGCTTCTAAAGCAGAGGTGACTAACCTGTCTCGACCTTAGCTTTGCATATTTCAGAAACAAAGTCACCTTCAGCTGGGATAAAACCCCACAGAGACAGGTTGCTTTGACTGATGTCTGTAACTTTACTGACTGCTTCACACTTGATAAACGGTGTCATTCCCTTGCTGCTGATCACAAAAGCCTCCTAAAGCCCAAGCAAGTATTGCTGGGCAGCTCCTCACAGACATGGTCTTGGCAGTACTTGCCAGTTTATCCCTATATGCTGCCTCATGTTCTCCATAGGTAAAAATCCATTACATCACCAGTGTGCAAATAGCCACATGGTATGTTGAACATAAAAATGGTCAGCAGAACTTCTCCCATAGCAGGTGCCCATTAAAATGACAAGCTTCTGTAAAACTGCGAAAGGTAAGCACCTAATTTTATGGTGTTCATTCTAGAGCTCCTTTCAAAATTGAAAAAGATCAGGAAAGTTACATCTATTCTTTCTAAGGGTTTAGCAAATAAGAAATCTGAGTGAATATAAGGGAATGTAAAATATATTTTAACAGTTTCAGTGTTTCTGCATCTGTAAGACACAACAGTATAACAGTTCTATTTTATGCTGACAGCATTCACTTTAAAGGACATAACCACCAGAAAGGCAAGTTTTTCTCCTGTAAAGCTTTCCCCAGATGCCATCAACACAGCAGTGCTTTCAAATCCACTCTCTGCATTCAAAACAACTTGAAGCACGGTTGTGGACGCTGTGCTCTTGTGCAAATCAGGGAAGAGAAGCAGCTTATTCCTGATTAGTGATTCCTCAGTGGTGGGGAGGGAGAACCTGCCTACAAAAATCTTAGCTGTTTGGAAATATCAGCCTGTCTATAAACAGATGGCTACTCCTCATGGGATACTGTCCTCTCCAGGAACACTGCACTAAGTCCTGAACCTCTTCCAATGAGGCCCTGAGCAGGCTGTGTTCCTAGCAAAGGTGAGGAAAGTTAGAAATGGAACCGAGCCAATCTGTGCATATAAAAGCTCTAAATTCATTACTCTCAATTAAAATGAATGAGGATAAGGATCGCTTCCAAGTACATCAATCAAAGAAAGTACTTGCTGCAGGAAAACAGAAGACACTGCTGTATACACGAAGGAATTTATTCACATATTATCGAAACGTGTGCAGGCAAACACACACAGAACAGGCAGTTTATTCACTTGACAAGTCGCAACTATCTAGGAATGAGGGGTTAAACATCTAGTTATCTATTTCTATTTTTTAAAAATAGCCAGTTTCTAAAAGAAATACTAGCATGCCTGCACACCTGATTTTACAAAACTGAAGAAGGAGACTCAAACCAGAATGCTTTATCTGGTATAAAGAGAGATATACAATGTTTTGTAGGCAAGCACAAGAAAGCCTCCAAAATAACTTGTTCTCTTAACCCTCACATCACCTTACCTGTTTCTGAAATCAACAGCCAAAGAAAGTGCTGAGCACCACAGAATCAGCTCTTCAGGGGAAACAAAAGTCGTAAACCAAAAATTAATGCTTCTTATTGCTGACAAAAATACAGTCCTTTATGACAGTGGTCTATTTCCCACTGTGGTTTTCCTTCCTATGCTTGGTTTTATTGGTTGCAATATGAACAAAGCTGAGGTTTGAGACAATAGGAATAGCAGTAAAGTTGCCTGAGAGTAGGCTAGATTAACTTGAATTTTCAGCTGCTAGATACCCTTTATTGATGACTTATCATGGTATCCTGCTTCTTCCTTTCCTCTAATGTGCTATTCAATCCAAAACACCTGCAAATATACCTCTGTCTGCAACTTTTGCTAGCTGTTCTCTATGAAAATCTGAGAAAACTGAGATAGTTCAGTAGCTACCATACACTTAGTAATGTATCTAAACACCATGGCTATAGAACCGAATAGTATAGGATACCAGATAGTACTGAAGAGGGAATGGTACAGATAGACCCTGGGCTTACAGCTCTTGAGTAGGGATTTGGAAAAGGAGGAGATAAACCACTGTTTCCATCTCAGTTTAGCTAATATTACCTTCCTTAAAAGTAGTATTGGGAATCCAGACTCATTATTTGTTGGGGACTAACTGATTTTTCTTTATGCAGGAAGGCCTATAAAAATTGAGCTTTCCCTTTATGGAGATGTGTCAAGAGCTTGTCATTTTTAAGGCTATAATTTCATCAACCCGTGCCAAAAAGCACAAGAAATGTACTTATTTCATTAGGCATGGCAGAAAGGGGCAACCTATTTTTGTTACATTATAGGACAAAAAATCTGAAGAAGTAGCTGTGATGCATCAAAATAGGCTGAGTGCCTTTCTCAGCTCTGAACAATGCCTGTAATCCTGCTCCAGGTGAAAACCTCTTAGTGCTCCTAAGGGACAATTATTTGCTACAGAAAAGTTACAGCTTAACCTGCAGCACAAGGATTTTAGACTCTCCTAGGATGACTTTCAGTACAGGCTCTTTTTTTTTTAGGATCACATAACTAGCCATCTTTGGCAGGTCATAACGCTGTCAGAAACTAAGATTGCATTATGTTCTCTCATACTAACATCATCACAGGATAGCTCTTGTTTGAGAGGGCTGGCACAAGATTTGTGGGACAGAACGAACAAAACTGAAGCCAACCTATGATCATAGTAAAAGGGCAAGAAAGAAATATAAGTTATAACAGCACTGTCCTTAAGCTGCTTGGGCTAGGGAACATGCTAAAGCCGTGGTGTATCCCAACACCACCTATTCGTGGACTGTTACAGGGGAATAAGGCCTCCAGCTGCTGACATTCATACTGTATAAGTACAGCCCACTTGCAGGTTGCAAAGCCCAGCTGCCCTTACATTTATAACTTTGAGCTCTTCTTGCAAGGGTAGACAGTATATATGGCAGGTATCCATCCCATTCCCAACACTGAACATTTACAGCTATGCTAGTCAAGCCTCTTTTTTCCATCTGGCACTCCAATAGATCTGTGATGTGAAATTCATTGATGGGAGCTTATATATACACAGGCAATTGAAACAAGCAGCTGTACACAGACTGCACCAAGTTTCAGAGTTGGAAGAGCTGCTGCTTCAAACTACGATATAAGGCTCTCTTATCTACAGGACTCCAAAAACATCAAAAAACCTCTACCAAAGAGCTCGCAGTAACAGAGCTAGCTCCCAGAGGTATCCTGCAAGGATGGATACCAGTCTACCAGGAGAAATGGATTCTATTAGAGAAAAAAGGAAAATAAAAAGTGAGGATCACAAAGGAAAAGAGAAGGTGCCAAGGTATAAGAAAAGGACATCACAGAAAAGGCTCTGTGTGATAGAAAACAATCTTGCATCAAAAACCTTAGGACTTAAGACAAAATAATTACTTTTTTTTTATCTATATAGCAGCCAAGCTTGTCTTAAAATTCAGTCTCATAATACAATAAAAGCCTAGACATAACCCATAAAAGGGATAAGAGAGATGGTACATGAGACCTTTACTGTAGCTACAGAGGCTATATATTCCCTATATTTTCAGCAAACAATTAAATATAACTATATACTATCAGATGTCTCATTAACAGCTGCTCAGGCAGAGCTGTGAATTGAGACATGCAGATAACATACCTGAGGGTAGGGTTTAAAGACAGACTTCAAGAATTGTGGATAATTTAAGAAATAATACCATACACAGAACACCCCAAATGCAGTTTTTCAGTGACTAGACAGTTTACTAAAACATCTTTGAGGCAGTATTAAGATTTGTATGGCTTTGGATCTGACACAATAATTGAAAGTGAGATGGACCTGCATAGACTTTTGCACTTGGTTTAAGGCTTGGATTTGGGAAATTAGTTTGGCTTCCTAGTTTAAGCACAAGCTTCTTTTGTCAGAGAAGAAGCCACAGCATCAATTTCTATCCTAGTCTACATCAGTAACAGGGAATTCTGTTCCTTCCTTCCCTCTTCTGTACTAGAAGCAACTGGTGACAACTCAAATGTGCCCCAAAGTTCATTAACGCAGTCTCCTGCACTCCTACCTCACACCCCACACAATGGAGCTCAAGTCTTCACTGGAACTGCTAAATGCAGCTGAGGTATGAAACACATCTCTTACAACAACACTGTAATTTAATCACGTATGTTTTTGCACAAACTTACTGCCTGAAACTGGGGGCTGAAGAAGTCCACTTCCTTAACTCATTTACAATTCTTTCCTATACACTAAAAAGTTCTCCAGTTGGTCTCATTGGAGTTTTAAAAATTAACAGCAGAACCCTCTTGGGAGCTCTTAGGAGAGTTCCCTAAATAACTTATGGAATATTTACTTGGACAAGTACCAATACTTCATACTCATATTCTCCATAAGAAATTTTCAGATAAGTTTCTGAAGCAGAATCTATTAATCCATCATTTGTGTTCTTCACCACATTATCTTCAACTAGAATATAAATGTATATGCACTGCTTATAACACTTTGTCTAAAAATTTTTGGTTTATCATGAGTCTGTCACTCATTGGAGAAAGTTAGCAAGGTTGAGTTTAAATGAACTTTTCTATTCCAAATAAACATTAACATTTTACCAGCATTTATTAAGCAAAAAGAAGGGTGGATGGAAGCTGCAAGACAGTTCCCATTCTGAGCGTATCTGGTGCCATAAAGCTATGGGAACACTAGATGGCAATAACTACAGCATATGTATCTTTAAACATAAATTTACCTTCACTTCTGTTACTATATTTTCTATCATGCAGCTTCTAAGGCATCATTATTTAGAAGGCACCATATTCAACTACTAAAAAAGAAAAACCACCAAAAAAAACCCCTACCCAAAAACAACACAAACCCCAAAACAACAAATACAAAGAGTGATTTCCACCACTCCCTCCCAAAAAACTAACCAAAACCCAGCCAGCTGTGGGCCATGGGGTTTGTTTGTTTATTTGGTGGGGTTTTCTGGGGTTTGTCTTCGGGGTTTTTTTGGTTGGAATTTATGAAACCAAGCCAGACATCCTCAAAGGATTAGTTGCCAATTCAGGTTTCCACAGTATTTTACAGTAAAATCTACTTCAGCATGAATGAAGTTGGTATCTTTGTTATAAGGTGTAGAAGTTACTATACAAAAAGGGGTAGAAAATGTGAAACATTGTTAAAGTGTTTTAATTTCTAATTAAATCTTTTAGCTTTTGGCACATATAGCAAATGCATAGCACACACAAGCTTCACAAAATAATGATACGTGTTTGTTAGGGCAATATCCTAAAAAGACAAAGAAAATAAGACAGTTTTACAATTTTGTTATCATCAGGAAATCCCAAAGATTTCCTAAGTACCAGGTATCAGAGATCACTCCAGAATTTGTACAAACAGTTTGAGTAATTCAAAATCCCACAGCAAATTACTTTAAGAACTAGGATAAGCCTACAAGTGCCATGAAAAAATTGAAAACTTTCTAGGCTAGCTTAACATGCAGAATCTTACATCAGCGTAGCAAGGACTGTAACCTCAAGTGAGTTAGTTGCTATTTGTACCCTCACAATATTTAGGAAGCTTGGCCATGGATCAGGGTTCTGCAGGAAACTGTCCAGCTACTACTGAAGAAGAAACCCTCTGCTCCAAAGACCTTAAACACTAACCATAGTGGCTAGATCCTACCTCACCTCAGCTGTCTAATGTTAGTAAATTCAGCAGTTTGCTTGTCCTGTCCAAGTTAGTCTGCTTAAGAAAGAGCTTGAAGAAGGCTTGTTTCCAGAGGGTGGTTTAACCCACCAGACATCTTGGTTACCTGCAAGAGCCAAGTTGGAGTTCACTATTTCCCCCACAGCAAATTTACACAACGAGATCAGCTTAAATACTGCACATCCAAAGGTGCATCTCACTCTAGTTTTGCTTGGAATACCCTCCAGGAGCACAGTGACCTTTTTATTGTAAGACAGGGCTGGGAGGGACAGCGCAAGGCGCTGAAGCTGGTTCTCATCAGTCACAAACCACGGCACAACATAAGCCCTTACAAGATACCTTGCCCGTGTTACAATCGTCTCCGCAATCGGGAAAGAACAGGATTCTGAAATCGAAAGGAACGAAAAACTGAGTCGCGAAGATACTCCCGATACTACCGACAAGCGCATGTGCTGTCGCCTGTCTCTAGCAATCGCAGTTGCAGTACTTCAACGCTGCCTGCAGATTAGAGCAAGCTCCGGGTCCCTTTACCTCGGAACTGTTGCCTTGCAGAGACACCTACTGGCACCAAGGAGGCGGAGCAGCCGGATTCCCCCTGCTCGGGGCAGGGGCCGCGGCCCCAGCCATTCCCCCCGCCCGCGCCCCGGCTCACCGGGCCCACCCGCGCCGCCCCCGCGGCTGCGCCCGCCGGCCCCGGCAGACCGCGGCTCCCGGCCGGGGAGCGGAGCGCAGGGCTGGCCGCCCTCACGGCCCCCACCCCGGCGTGGGAGCGCTCTGGGGAAGGGGCTCCGACGCCAGCCGGGGGCAAGTGGTGTCGCGCTGGGCATTTGCATAGGCGCAGCCCCATCACCGAGGCTGCACTGTCTAGGCGCTGCAGAGAAGTCTAGCGAGCGACTGCTGCTCGCCGTTAGGGAGCCAGCTGTTTCCTTAACAGCGAAGGAATCTCAGGGTGACCCTGTGTTAAGGAGTGGGCTTTAGTTTTCCAAACGACCTTTCTTTCCCTCAGCATTGACACCCTTCTATAAACTCCATAACATACCCCATTCTTGGCAGCCAAAAATCCTGTAAGCCATTTCCATTTCTGAGTAGATGGTGTCAAATGGCCCAAAAATAATTTTTAAAAAGTTTAAAAAAATAGGACTGATTTGAAATTCATGGAATTTCCCATGATAATAAAAACTGTCTAATATCCACGCTGATCTACCTCAAACCGGCTAGTTTCTTTCTCTGTCTCAACAACACAGAGCATGTTTGAATCCATCTGCTCAACTGAAAGAAGACTAAATAAAATATCAATCTGTATCAGCTTTTATCCTCCCCTCCCCCTCTCCATTTATAAAAATCTCATGAACCAATTAGTCTTTGGTTTAAAGAGTTTTCAGCTATTCCCTAGCCCCACAAAGTAAACACTAGCATTATCATTCACATTATGATTAAGGAAAACTGTCTTAATCACAGATAGTGAATGAATGTGTATGCAACACCTGTACTGAAAAAAGGTCAGTTTAAATACAAGCGTAGGTGCTTTCTAGCCACCTACAGCTGTCATGTGTCAATGTTTCGAGCTAGCTTGCTCAGTATTTGGCAAACTCAGGCACTCAGAAAAGCCTGACGGCATCTCTGAGCCCAGTAAGCTTGAGGCAGACATCTCCACATCCTCCTGGTTTCTGCAGAAATTCTCTTACATGCTGCACAACAATACACTCCCACACACAAACCTGAGCACAAGCACAATTTGAGGTGGGAGGGAAGGAGGGAGAGTTCTACCTAAGCTTACCCTTTCAGGGAAACATTCACATTATAAGCTATGATTTTATTTGTCTCAAGAGTAATTTATAGGGACTCATTGAAATTCATCACTTTTCTTCTAAAATATGCAGTAAAATCAAATATATGAACACTCTTAGAAGTATATAGGAGGAATAAAAAACCCCCACCACAACAGAGGTATCTGCTTGTCAGACCGGTTAAGTTCCTCATACATGAGGTTCAGTTTAATAAAAAACTTACTCTGAAGTAACAAATTAAATTGGGTGGTTTCACTTGTGAACAACTTATTTTAAATCACTGAAAAATCCCGTATCTTTCCTTCCTATACTTTCCCTTACACCACCAAAAAACCCAACAAACCCAAACCAGCTCTACACCAGAAAAAAGAACAGGCATTCAGACTGCAGCCTGTAAAGCAAAGTTTCACAAGCAGCGAGTCACTCAGCATGAGGATAGTAGCACAGAAATATTTAGATGGTTGTTTCAACAGTTTTGGAACGTGCCTGCCAATAATACAGACCCAGAAACAGATTAAATGAAAATAAGCACTACAGAAACCAAAATATACTAAACAGACACAATGGTATATTACACAATGCTAAGTTAGTTAGTATGTGTCTATCTACAGATGTTAGAACCATGGCAAGCCTGACATGAGAATGCCTGCAGCCCCACGCAGCAGAGTTTGACTGTCACATACCGGGTATAGAGCTCAGCAGGCAGAAGACCCATCACCATCTGTGATGGGACAAGGGAATGGGGCTTTCTTAGCTCATAAGCAGAGAATGGACAGTTTGGAATGGTTAAGGGCTGTGCCAAAGGTACTGACTGTTTGCTCCTGCCTGTACATTCAGATCCCAGCCTTCATTTTACAAGGAAAATACTATTTTCTGTTAAATCAGCTGAGATTCCCATTGCCATAATGAAACCATAGTTAACAATCCTTAATATTATCAATAATGGAAACCATTTCTCCTTCAGGCACTTGTAGGCTTTGCAGTCTGAAAGAAATTATGAAGCAATATATATATAAAAGCACAGATAGATAAATTGGTGGTTCTCACAATACAAGTAGGGAACAGTTTCAGTGAGGAAAAAGAACTTTCTTGCTATTCATTTGTTACCACACAAGAATTTTAGAAGCAAAAAACAGGGAAATAGGATTATTTAACTCCGTAATTCCTTATATGTGACATCAGTAACAGTCACCTGTTAAACATATCAGAACAAACAGCTAAAGGCCTTGATAAAGAGTAACAGCAAGAACAGCTGCAATTTCCAGTTTCCATACTGTTCACATCTGCAGCAGGAACTCTAATGAAACATTTTATATGGTGTGCTTACAAGAGAATTGACTTCACTATTCTTACTTTCAAGGTTTTTTTCCAGAAAATAATGTTGCTCAGACAAAAGAAGGTTTTGTTTTGTTTTTTTTTATGTCCCAAGACAGGAATTGCCCTGCTATATCAGCATGATGAGGAGTCTTCTCTCCACTCAGAACCTCATCTTAGCAATCATCAAACTAGATGAGACAAGACAGCAGGAGAGAGGTATCCAGAAGCACGGAATGCTTCTCCTAGTCACGGAAAACCAAATGCTTTCAGTTGTGGGGAAGGAATCTTGGGAAAAAAGAAGTCCTAGAGGGGGAAGGTTAGCTTTATATCTCTCTCCTAGACTTTCATATGTTGTCAGAAGAGGCAAAGATACCTCTGGGGAAAACTGCTGGGATAGAGCTTGACAGTTTAACCTTTTCCTTGGTTTTGTTTTTTTTGTTTCTTGGTTTATGTATAATAGCAGGTCTGTATTTACAGTAACAGCATCAACTTACACACTCTGCTTTGGGAAGTGTATATCAGCATTACCTAACACCACAGATAATGATGTGAAATTAAAGCCTCTCAATCAGGAGGCAGTTAAAATCTGCTGAAAGTAAAGCATTGCTGAGCAGCGGGCGATGCTGGCGAGCACAACGGAGCCGAGGCCAGAGCACGCACCTCACTATCTGTCAACCTCCCTTTCTAGCCTCAGACTAAAGAGACCCACTGAAGTCAATGAAAAGGTTTCCATGGAAATCAATGAGGTCTCAGTAAGGCTGTAAAGATGCATCATTAATTTTTTCAGCGTCGCTTTCACACACACATCCATTCCCTCTCTAATATCAGTTCTTATACTATTTATATAACTCAGGATCTAATCAAGACATGCACTCCTACTTGCTGGGAGCTGAACAGATCATGCTGATTTGTTACTTCTAATATTTAGGAGGTAACTCCATTACACTGGGGACATTGGCACTATGAAAGCCTGTACAGGGATGTTGAGAAGCACTTTGGACATCTGTACACAGGAACTTCTCCATCTGAAGACCTATCACACAGTCGCTAAACCAAAAACTGCTTAAAACCTGGCTCAGTAGGAATTAAATATTGCAATCACTGTATCATTAACACCCAGAGCAGGAGCTACTTTTTTTTGCAGGCTAATATAAATCTCATTTGAAAAAAAAAAAAAAGCAAGCAGCATCTATCATCTAAGTATTATATAATTAAAAACCTAGTTTGAATGTCCTCTCTTTTCTGCCTGTATGATGCTGCCTTGTAAAAACAAAAGTTGCTCAGGCAGATACCCTTAAACCATTGGTTTATTACTTCTGCTTCTTTTTAAATTAAGGGCTGCTTGTATACATGAAAGACTTCGAAGCATGGAAATCAATAACTGCAGAAGCTGTGAGATACTAATGACATTGTATTTCATGAGACTAAAATGTGGGCACCAGACTATATTAGTATTGCAAAGTGCAGCACAAACTACAAGAACAGATTTTAAATTATTTACCTTTCTACTTCAGCACAAATGTCCTATAGCCAATTATCATGAGATATTGCCTAGAAATTAACCAGTCATCTTGTGTTTCTATCTCCAGATTTACAATTAGTAATGCTATTAATGTGGATCCTGTACTTAGCATCACTAATTACATTGCTATGAACTAATGGTGTTAAAAATAGCAATAGCCATCAACTACCAATTAATGCTTAATGAGAACGTATAAACCCTGGCATTGTAATGAATTTCCAAATTATTGTTTCTTGCATGTCTCTTGAAATCATACAAAAAAGGGTGTAACCCATGAAGGAAGGCAGTGATTGAGAGTGTATTTATCACAAAGCTTTGAACAGGAAAAATAGGAAATATTTAAGGATTAGCCCACACCTTTCAAGCAAGCAAATAGTTAACTCCAAATACATTTTTAAAGATAACTTCTCAAATTTTGACAAACGTAAGAAATAACCGTGGTCACTGCATTGTTAAACTGTTTGGCAGTCTTAGGCACAGCAAGACAAGAGCCTAACACACTGCAAGAACTGTGAATACTCTAAACAGCATTAATAAACTGCTCATGTCTTGAGCTGTTACAGCACAGAATAACACCCACCTTTTCCACATCCAAACAGGTTTTGTTCCTCTAAGGATTGTGGTAAACAAGCCAGAAATGAATCCTCATCACTTGCATCAAAAAATACTACAGGTGCTGTTTACACCAGCAACTCTCGGAGGCAGAAGCCAGGCTGTGCTTTAAGTCATAAAGCCTGGATCCATTGTGCTGTGGTGCAAGAAAACAAAGATCCACCACAAGTCTGAGCTCTGAGAACAAACACAAGATCAGATATACCCAAGGCTGGAAGGTAAAGGCAGAGAAAACAAAGGAGAATAGTAGGCAGGAAGAAGAAGAAAGCAACATTGAAAGCAAACGGGAGGTTCTGATTATTTGGTAGAGTGAAAAGAGATCCTAGTTTAGCAGGAGAAACTCAAACAGGTAACATACCTACGCACAGTGTTTGACAAAAAATTGTGGATTTATTGCTCTTCCCTAATAGGTAGCCCACCACTGTGAATCTCGGTATGCTAACTGCAAGTACAATGAAGTGGACGTTGCAAGAAACAACAGGCAAGAAAACATGAACAGCTGAAACAGAGAAGGCTATCTTTCTGGTTAGGAAACTGTTGGATAAAACCCCTGGAATGAAAGACCACCTTCAGGAACAAAAGTCTGCTGCAGGACATCATCCTTAAAGCAAACTCTAAGAGTCAGGATTAGTGAGATGAGTGCCAGAACAGTGACTACAGAGGAGGGCAGAGGGAGCACAGAATTTATCAGCTTTCGTGTTCATAATAACCAAGAGATAACAGAGGAGGAGAAAAAATATGCTGCAATTTTAGCCAAGCCGACCAGCCAAAGCCTGCCACTGAGGAGCGCAACTGCTCACTACCTGCTAAGGCACACAGGTAAGCAGACCTGGGGACCACACAGCTGATTTCTTCTATGGTCCACAAGGTAAACATAGCCTGGGAATGCCATAAGCAGCTCTTCTCTCTCTGAAGCAACATAGTGGGGAGATCTGGCCTCACAGCTCCACATGGAGAACACACAAAGCTGGGGGAGCAGCCCAGGCAATGTGCTCCACCAGCACGAACTTTCCCAGAGGATACTCTTCCAAGAGTGCTATTGTTCACCAGACAATGTAGTGTTTCTCATCTTTGCTCGCTAAGCTCTGTACACAGCTTTGATCAGAAATAAATCCCAGAAATTCCAGATATCTCCCTAGCTGTGCTATATCATGAACACATGCTGGGACAACTGCAGAAAGACAGCAGTTACCAATGGGAAGAAGCTCCACGTTTCCTGTACTGTTTTGCATGTCTCTGCAAGGAACAGGAGACAATTCCATATGAGGATGGCATTACCCATTGCTTATATTCCTGGTTTACTTATGACATAAAATTGAGTAGCAGGAGACATCATAAAGAGAGTTGCATGGAAAGTGGATTTCCCTCCCTCCCTTAAGTTTTACTCTTTTCTTCAAACATTTTCTGTCTCCATACTGGATCTTCATAGTGCTTTTTCATGAAGAAATGGATCTACCACCAGAGCAAAGCAGGATGGGAGACAAGAAGAGATAAAGTAAGAGGTGGCATTCCCCAGGGAGGCTGGAGGTCAGCACACTCGCTGATCCCTCCCGCTGCGGAGAAAATGAATCCACCTCTCCTACAGGCCACTGAAATACCACAGCCACTGTCGCAGTTTGCTGTAGCTGTGCTGCTTAGATACGTTTTGCAAAGCAGCAGTTACAGTTTGTTGTGAGTTCCCAACAGTAAACAAGAGCCAATTCAAGGCCAAAGTCACTTTTGACCAATCACAGAAGGATTTATAGCGCCTTTGTGAATCACATATTCGAGGAAAAAAACTCCTGGCTGGTGCACTTTGCCACTGGAACGCAGAGTGGGAAGATGTGACCAGCTGCAGAGATAGCCAAGGCCAGGCCCAGAAGGAGGTGGGGGGAAGGAATGTGGAAAGAAAGTCTCCCCTGCAGCTCGTGGAGAAGACCATGGTGAAGCAGGTTGTCCCCTCACAGCCCATGGATGAGGACGGGGAGCAGAGACATCTACACCCTGTGAAGAGATTGATCCATGCCTCAGCAGGTTTGCCAGGGGACTTGTGACTTTTGCGGACTTGTGACTTTTGCAGGGGAGCCAGGCCAGGGGAGCTCGGGCTCAAATGTTGAAACCATATGGAAAGAAGTCCTGCTGAGAGGCCGGTGGTGAGGAGATGACTCCCTGATGGAGAGGACTCACGCTGCAGAAGTTCGTGGATATGATTTCTGGCGTGGGTGGGACCCCACGGTGCTGTAAGGGAAGAGTGTGTGTGTGTGGAATGCCCACCCCCCAGCTGAGACAGAAGACAACTCAGGTGGAACGGACTGAAACCCCCCACTCCCCATTCCCTGCCCCTCCTGGTGCTGCGACAGGAGGGAAGAAGGGAGCGAAATTGATGACTGAAGCCAAGGGTGTGAGAGGCGAGGGGTGGGGAGAAGTAGAAGTGTTAAGATCTGGGGAAGGAAAGCAACTGGTACCGCCGGAACCTCACTCCCCATTCCCTGCCCCTCCCCGCGCCATGCTGGGGGGGGAAGAAGGGAGTAAAATCCTGATGAAGTTTGAGTTTGCTAAGAAGGGGAGGGGTGGGGGAAGGTGCTTTAAGACCTGGCCGCTTCTTACTCTTATCTCATTCCGGTTCACTGGATGTATTAGTTGTAATAAATCACTTTCCTTTCCTTTATTCTGTGCTCAGTCTGTTTTGCCCATTGCACTAATTGGAGAGAGATCCCTCTGTCCTTATCTCAGGGCCTGAGCCCCCGAAAACATATCTTCTCCCCTTTTCAGCTGAAGGGGGAGTGAGCGAGGGGCTTGGTGGGCATTTGATTTCTAGCCAGGGCCAAAACCACCACAGCCACCTTCCTACACTCTTACTCAGATTCTAACCAATCTAGACCTGAGAAAACTTTCACAGAGGAAACTTGAGATTAGTTTAGCTAAGGCAGAAGCTCCCCCGCAACTAAATATCCAAACAGCTCTAACTTGAAAAGTTTGTCTTCCATACACACTATTCATATTTCTTATACTGGAAAGAACTGCCAATTGCAAACTTCAAGACATACAGGACATCACTGTAACTTTTTCTGCTTCTTGGGAAAAGAAGTATCTTAATTTTGATGCACATGTGTGTATGTATATATATAAATAAATGCAGGATTTTCTGGTTTGGATTTTCTTTTAAGTCCAAAGCAGTAGAGCTTTGCTTAGCCTTTTTTACTATAGACACTCATACTGTGGCCTTTTACAGTATTCAAAATTAATCAGCCTTTAGAGACATCTCTTCTAGTTTCTCTACTAAGAGGATACTATCTTGGTACCAGAGCAAATATCTGAACATTACATAATTGTGATAGGATTTTTATGCTCCTTGTCTTTGGACCCTTACAGTCCATAGGCTGTAAACAATTCCTGAAAATAAGAAAGGATCCCCTTTATGTCAAGATTGCTCTTGCATTTTCTCAACTTTATTAACAATAGCAAACTTTAGAGCATTAGAGATACTCCAGTACTAAGGCAAACAAGAAAAATGAGATTTTTTTTTTAATGGAAACCTTTTTTTTCATTCATAAATACTGGAATGGAAGTGTTTTCTTACACCTTGGCTCTTCACAACTTCTTGGCCTAAGCCAATTGTACTAAACCAATGTGTACTTGCTTCAATTACTTTTCTGAAGCTAGGCATCAACAACACCTACAAGGCAAGATAATGTTTTATACAAGACACTTGAGTTCCCTGCATTTCTAAAGATGTAGCCATGATAACCAAGTCAGGCACCACAACTGAGTTCAATTAAACCTGCAGCATCTCTGTCTCCTTTCTCCAAAAGCATCAATCTACCCTGCCTCCATGGTGGGAAAACAGGCTTTATCTAAAGTATTAACAAAGGATTCAGAGCAGAACTGATAGTATACAGCTGGAATACTCTGGGAACAGGTTGGGAACACATGCCAGGGTTCTGGGAACAGTGGGGAACACACATGTAGACTGACAACCACTGTGGTTAGTTTATATGGTTCAGGGCAAATACTCAAAGCAAGAGTTGCATGACTATATACAGATCCAGACTCTATAGGCATGCAGTATGCACTGCTGGGCACCACATTTTTTTATATATATACACACATCTCATGCCTCCATTCGAGGTCAAATAAATAATTCCAAAGCTTAGCTGTCCTTTTAAAGTATTTGAAAAATGTTAGAGATTAAATATTGACATCTCTAGCATAGCTCTTAAAAGTGGAAGGTTTGTTTTTCACTTACATTACAGAAATTTGTTTCATTCATAAGGGAATATTTTTAAATGCAAATACACTAAACTCCTCTTTTGCTTCTTTTAGTTATTTTTCTTTGGAGACCTATTTTTCCTTGTTTTTCCACTTCCCCACTTACAATCCAATTTCAGATATTTGTATTTGTTACTCCATCATATGATGATCCTTTTCTCCAGGTTCATTTCCATGCTGGAAGAGCTAAGTTCCTGTCAGAACACAGGTTCATCTCCAAAAGGACTCCACAAAAAGCAGAGATTATCTGCACAAGTTAAGAATATCATGGTATAAGGGCCTGTGGTAAATTGTGAATGAAGTTGCCGAAACATTCATCATCACACACAAAACACCAAAAAGCAACCCCAAACCTGGCCCTGATAATTTGGCAGTGAGAATATTCTGCTTCACAGACAAATGAAACATGATCGATTTAACTTTATAAAAAAGAAAATAGACAAGATCCCACTCTTCGTCTCCTTCTCAACAAGACATGCATAAGGGAAGTGGAACTTAAACAACAATGTAAAGCTATCACCTGTATTCAAATTTATTAACTGAAGATTGGTAAAAAGAAACACATCGATGTTCTAGCAACCAGTAAGTTCTCCTAGGTTTACATACTTATGTACTTGACCTTTATTCAATGCCTTAAAGTCACAGCATGGTTTGGGCGGGGAGGGACCTCAAATCCCATCTAGTCCCAACCCCCTGCCATGGACAGGGACACCCTCCACTAGCCCAGGTTGCCCCAAGCCCCATCCAACCTGGCCTTGATCACTGCCAGGGAGGGGGCAGCCAGAGCTTCTCTGGGCAGCCCATGCCAGGGCCTCACCACCCTCACAGGGAAGAGCTTCTGGGAATGCTTCCCTAGCTTGTTCGTTAAGACTGATATAATACAGATATATTCCATGTTGTTCCCACATCAACAGAGATTAACTGGTTTTGTTTATTATGGTATAAATAAAATATTAAAACATTAAAGTCAGGGTGGGGTTTTTTTCTGCAATCAAGGTAAGTTAAATACAGTAAAAATTTCCATTTTCAAAGAGCATTTAGAAGATGCTAAAAATGTGACTCCCAGCTGCTTACCTTTTGATGCCAATGCCACAGAATTACCTATTTCTTTTACTTAAGGTCACCAAAGACGACTCCAGAAGAACTCAATGTAGAACCTGGGTTTATTGATACATTTAAAATTTTTTTTTCTTTGATAGAAAACTTTCTGTGCTGTATCAGAATTGAATTACACAACCTGAAACCCATTTATATATTTAAGAAATTAATGTCTCAGATTTTTCCCACTTTTATGGGAATCCATTTAATCGAATATTAGGAAATTCTACATTTCATAGGCATAAAGTCTTAATATATTCTAACTTCAAACAGGCCAATCTATGAAATAGGCTCTCTCAGAGTATGCTATCTTACTCATAAAGAATGAAAAAAGCTTCAGTGGAAATTTATAATAAAATAATCTCTAATGAATATTTGTGGATCTGAAGTGATAATCATCCTACCCAATTACTACAGATAGTTAAGAAGGTATCTCAAATCTATTGAATCTGGTGAAGACACAGCGAAACACTTGGACCATGGGAGATATTACTCCATACATGTATGTGGCAAAGAGTCTCACAGCACTGCAATCACTGTTGTAATCATTATTGCTTACTAGAGATGTGCATTCATTCTATTACCTCTCAAAATAGGTAATGCCTACACTTCAATTTTATTTAATGAAAAAGGTTTTCTTGAGAGCATCAGATCCCATAAATTCACATTTTCAATAAGAATCTGAAATTTATGCAAGAATCTGAATTCAGAGTAAGCCCTGAGTTCTGTGGCTCCGTGCTCAGATGTGTAAGTTCCAACCACGGATCCAGCTCTTAATCGTTATCACTTGCAACTTTTTTTCTTTCTTGGCTTTCTACAGCACAAGCATAAGATCGCTGCGTGAGGGAAAAAAAAAATACATGTTTATTCTTCGGGTTCAGTTCAACTGTACGAGTTCACCTCCGGCGTCGCAAGGTGCAGCGACTTACTAACACAAGGTGGTGCTCTCTTCTTAGTAAACAGCTTTGAGTCTGAAAGGACAAGGTAAATCTTTTCTGGGAACTCGAACCGGTTTTCAGCAGCTTTATTTTTTTCCCTCAGAAAAAACAGAATTTCCGTGTCAAATATTTAAATAAGTATAAAAGCATATCTCTTCCCCCTCACACACACATCCCCAGAAGAGTTTCACTGAATGAAATTAAACTCTTTGCCACATTTGTCAATTCTCCTGTCAAAGCTTTGCCTCCAGATCTTCCCTTCCATCATCCAGCCTACCAGTTGAATGACATCAGGACTAAGGCTTTCAGCTGGCAGATACACAAGCTCTTCTCTCTGACACTGCTAAAAATGAAATAAATCTGTTCCTTAGTTTTGTATGAAGTGGTAACGAAGGACCACTTTGAGTGCACTGAGGAAACCTTGTTCATTTCCACAAATTTGAGTCTCAACATTAGAATTAACCCCAAGCCTGATACCAAATTAAAGATCCAGTGTGATTAGTTTCACACTGGTGTTACCAACAATGCCAGCATTTTAGTTTTTCCATTTCCCTCCTAGGAAAGCACTGGTAGCCCTTCATTGCCAGAGCTTCCAAATCAACCCCAAAAATATCCATCAGACTACTGTCCATCAAAACCAGAACAATTGTGGCACTTCCAGATGGGAAAGGATAAAAAAGAAAAAAAGCAAAAAGCACTCCACCTTACTCATTACATAAGAAGTTCTTTTAAATTAAAATAGATATTCAGAGGTATTTCTCCCAGGTTTTGAATTTTCTAAGGCTGTATAATCACACAGCAGCAACACGATCAACACGCCAGTGACACAGGTCAGTCACAGACAGCACTCTGAAAAATCTTCAGTTTTCTGTGCAGTTTGGGTACTTAGAAACCTGCACTGCATTGGAGCACTCACAGCCCTTTGGCTCAGGACATGCTAAAGCACATGTTAAAAAACTAGTCCCTAGTCTCTTATAGGCCTTTCCGACCTCGTGAATACTGGCCACATGCAAGAACCCCCTCATAAATGCATGCTATAGATTAGAGGTACACCTTCCTAACTGTAAGATCAGCAGTGTATCTAATACCTTGTGAAGATACCAGTGGTGGAAATTTCCTACTGAAAATTGGATTCTTGGCCTGTTCAAAAGCATATGCTAAGCGGCTGACTACCTTTTCAAGCACCTCCATAAATTCCATCAAACTAGAGACAGTGGAAATCCCAAAGCATAAAATAAGATGAACATTTCTCATCTCTCCTTTAGAACTAAAGTGCATCACAATAGTAAGCATATGGGAAATTAGTTAACTTTTAAAGACCTGTGTTACATAAACATCTCTTTAATCAGATTACTCTGGTGCCACGGGATTGTGCCACGTTTTATTTCCTCAAAGAACATGCTGTTCAGTTACTATAGCATTTCTATATCTGGATTAATTAGAAACGGAAATGTGGATACAATTAAGTTTTAAATTAAACACACTTTGTAGCAGGGAAGATAATCACTGCTTTAGAATGATCTGGCTGCTGCAACCTGTGAAGTATCAAGCTATGCTCTGAATTAATTGGAACAGTACTGTGTGTTCTTGGAGCCAGCTAACCATGGCGCTCTACTGAGTATCCTTGGACATACCGCTTCTCTAGTCTATTATTTGATCTGTATTATTTGATGATGATAATAATAATCAATGTCCTAGCACAATTCTTGATGTCAAGCACAGTGCTTACACTTTTAAATTACTTTGGTCTATTCCACCTCTTCTTCTGGCTGCCCTTGATTTGCACCTCCCGCTGCGTTCATCAGCACATCCTGAACAAGGAAAGTAAAGTGTCACTGAATTGAGACAGTTCTCCCCTGAGCCATAGCTGAAATTATCATCAATTTTAATCTCCTCAGAGAAGGGTCTTCACAAACAGGAGGTTCTCAGGAAACAGGAAAAAGAAGTCCACTTCTCCAATACTGCCTCATACTGGAAAAGAATGAAGGTTCACAGGTGCAAAAAATGATCAAGGTTCAGCACTACATGGAGTAGGTTAGTATAAATGTAATTCTGTGCTCACCAATATCAATTCATCTTGCGACAGAAAGACAGAGTAAACTTTACACTTCATCCTAACAAGTAGATATGCAATGTTCTGGGGCTATAGCTCCAACAGTTCAGTACAACTCTGGAGGTCCATCTGCACTATATGGAGATCCAAGCTCTGTTTCTCATAATCCAGTAAGTGGGCCTGGAAGACATAGCACTTTTGACTCTGCATGAGGTCTTAAACAGACTCCTTTCACCTTCTGGCCAGCAATGACCTTATGTATGGGGAGCTTATAGTCTCCCACCTCCAAGTACAGTGGAAGAGAACAGATACATAGGGTTGAGGGAGCACACCAAGATATGCACTAGGTACAGACTGTGTAATCTTCAGATTCTAGGCAGCATGCCAAAGTCTTCTCTTCCTGATCATACTATCATAGATTCTTAGACTAAAATGTGCAAGGAAAGTATATTTCTCTGCCAGCAAAAGGCCACTGAGAAATTTGGATGCATTAAAGAGCTTTTCTTCCTGTACATAGGTGAACATCAGCTCTGCTCAGCAGGTTGAGAACAGAAGTCTATGTGTGGTGTTGTTGAAACCTCTGAACAGTGTAGGGGAAAACAGGAGAATGAAAAATGCAAAAATAGAAAATTTACATAAACTGTCCATACAGAGGTTCCACGTAGAATTATAGGTAGCTCAAAGATATAAATCTGATTTTCATATTTTAAACCATCCACTGCATACATATGAATAAAATAAGCAAATAATAAACACAATGGAAAATAATCCAAACTGCCTAATTAGAATACAATGATCTTCTTATTGTCAAGTCCTTGTCTTTAACTACTCAACTGCATGGCTCAATTCCTAATTAATGGAGAAATTCAATAATTTCCAAATCTTCTTTTCTTTTTTTAAACCTTGGAAATCTTCATCCTATCTCAAGCAATTAGAAGTGTCTTAATCCACTGAGGTACCTCCTGCAAAGCTTAGCATGTGGTAAGAACATTTTGCCAGTCTTGTGGGGTTTTTTTGCTTCAGTGCTCTTATTTTAACACATTTCTTAACTTCTTAATAGAAATCGTTCACATTTTGTGATCTATGTCATGAACCAGCTTCACTGAGAAAGTACCTTGTGGTCATCTGACGAAGCTACAGTGTAAATGAAGCAGAGATGCTATTATAAGCCTGAGACAACTAAGATTTCTATTTTTTGCCCCACATCAAGTATGAAAACCATCATGGTAATCTGCAGAATGAGGAATCCTATGGCAGAGGACCATACCATATTCCCCACAAGGTGTTTCCTGGTTATTTGTAAAGATAAAAACACCAGGCATAATAATGATAGCCAAAGAGGATTTAAATATCACCATGTAAATATTTACTCAAATAGCACAGAAGGAAGAAAAAAAAGTAAAAGGACAAATGTTCACAAAAGCTTTTTAAGTTGTAACCTGATATTCTCATGTGCAAGTGTTAGAACACAGAATAGGAACAAAGTAGAACAAGCTCAAACCATAGTGTATCATTGAACCTGCAGAATTGTGAAGAGTTTGTAGATTATAGACATTTCCCTTTTTAATCCTGACATCCCATTCTAAGCCACTGTCTGTCTGTCTCAAGAACTTCCAGCATGTGAGAACACTCTCATATGTGGAGATTTACCTACAGAGCATTTTTCTTTTGAAGTTTGAAGGCAACCAGACAACCTACATTTCTTTAAACAGAAAAAAACCTCCACAATACACTGTTTTATTTGCCAACTCAAAACAAGCACAGTTTTTAATAATAACTGGAAGTCTTTCTTACGGAAAGCTTCTGCCCCAAAAATATAAAGGCATATTAGTTTCATGCATGTGATGAGCTCGAGGAGAAACTTAGTGGACAGTATCAGAACATAAAACGTAAGTACGGGTCTTGTAAGCTCTTGAAATGTACCTGCACAATGACAAGACCAGTGGTGCTTGCTGTAGCTCCCTGTATTTTACCAGCAACACTTTTCCTACAAGATCAAAAAAAAACCACATTTTAAGCCTAGTTTTCCTAGGGGCTCATTAAGATGCTTGAGGAAAATTAACTTTTTCAAATAGAAAACTGCAAGTTTTCAAAGAAAATTCATCAGGTCAAATGATGAATTCACAATCTTAGTTCCTGTGATGCTTTTGGCATTCCTACTGCCCATGCTTCTGTTTTTCTGCCTCTAAAACAATGGCATGGTAAACACAGAGATACTGTCTGAAGCTTGTTATGAACTCTTTCAGAAATCCCGTGCTCACCATTCCCCGAGGTCATCAGTGAATTACAATAGGTGCTCTAAGAACAGCTCCTACTTTGGACAAAAAAATCTCTTCAAACAACTGCTCTCACAACAATGAGAACAGTAAGTTGGGAATCTTCAACCCAAATATCTTCAAACCTAAAGCTCTATTTGAAGTTAAGCAATCATCTAATTGAATATGGCACAGTCAGTTCTATAATCATTTTGATATCCATCCTCACCATTATTGTCACACTACCTAAACCCCATCACTAACGCATTCTGAAGATTTGGGATTTGAAGTGGCTCTACTGTTTGCTATTCAGTTACCGTCTTAGTTTTGGATAAAAACAGAAAACGTGTTAGATAACTCTTAACATACTGTTCTTACAATCAGAAGACAGCAGACACAAATAGATCCACTCACACGGGGCTAAGAAATGAAGGAACATTTCAGATCTAAAGCACAGCAGGCACCTTTTCCGGCTGACCTTTTCTTTGCTGCAAAGCAATGGCCCTGGTGAATAAATGACCAATCTTAGTCTTTTTTCGTTAAACTGATTTTTGCCATTTGGGGGCTCCAGACCTGTCCCTTTCTCCCTGGGAAGGCCTGTCCCTGCTGTGAGTGGCTCTCTTGGTCAACAGCAGGAGGTAAGGCTGGTGGCAGCTGCCTGAAGAGAGAATACAACAACTTATTACTGCTTCATACAGGAACAGCAGCCGCCTCCAATTGTGTGAGGAAAGAGAAGGAACACTTGTTTCTCCCTTAGCAATCTCCCCCATTTCATCCCTACCTATAAAAGATATTCACAAAGCTCCTACTGAGGCCATGCAATCTCCAGCGTCCTTACAACACTTCTGCACTACAGAAAAGTATATAATATCTTTGTGCACATCAAAAATTGTGGTAGAGAAGTTAAGTTGATCAAGGTAACAAGAAGTTTGTAATTCAGAAGAGACATTCATTATTTGGAAAAAACTTCCTAATAAAAAGCAGCTTACTGTTTATGCAAGGTCCTGAGAAAATTACTATTAACAGCAAAGTTGGTAAATCTGCCAAAAAACCTCAAAAAACACCATTCCTACACTTCTCTGTGTGCAGATACCGTAATATGAGAACATCATCTGCGCCTTCATTGTGAAACACCTGAAAAGCTAAGCTGAAGAATCAGCAAGCCATGTTGCAGTACTTTAACACTGAGCTTCCTCTATAAAAATCCCTGGACAAAACCCTCCTCACTCCATGGTGAGAAAATCCCAGCCTGTAGAGCACTTTGCAGACAGGGAGCTGTGAATATACCAGATGTGCATCAATCAGTATGCGTGGCAGCAAAATCAGATATTCAATGACCAGAATTCTCCTCAGATGCCAAAATAGCTTTAAAGATCCTACTAAGAACATTCACAGAATCTGGAGTGAAAGCATTTTCTTTCTATCACGATTAGTATCTATTATTATTCATTTGAAAGATATAGGGGCTTGTTCGTAGCTCAGGATCTTATAAATTATTTAAGAATGAGAAAGGCTTCATTGCCTATTCTGAATTTTAATAATAAAAAAGGTCCTATAACTGCATGCTAACATTCAATAAAAGGAAGTTAATTCTTCCAGCAGAATATACCAAAACAATGCTATTGACACAGGTAGGTACAGAAGGACAGGAACTTATATACCCAATCTCCATTGAACTGGGAAAAAACCCAACACCTCTAGTAGAAAGCTCTGAACCAGTCTATTTCAGCATCAACTAGCAACAGATAACTGGTGGCGTTTCTATTACAGGGTTTGCCACTCTACAACTAACAAATGATTTATAAACTGGTGAGCAACACCTCTGAAGGTCACCTCAGTTATTTTCAAAGTATTTGCTTCTATCATTGCTGAGGAGTAGCATAGCTATGCTTGTAGGAATTTGCCTCTCTTTGAAGGGCTACCAATAGCATTTCTCTACTGGCAGCATTTCAAAGGGAACCTACTGCTTCCCTCTAAGGCCCTGCAGCTCTTTGGAAATGGGAAGGCTACTCTGAAGTACTGTAATGCAGAAGCAATCAGGGCTCTGTCTGAAAAATCAAGCCAAAGTGAGGGGTCTTGAGTGATCTCACAAAAAGAGGATGGCATATTCCTATTCCTCCAAATTTTCCACATTATCTTCACAGAGCACAACCAACATACGGTTGTTTCTTCTAATTTCAGAGGATTTAGCCATGTAATACTGGAATTGTGGAGCTGCTGCGGGACACTTTCTCTTTTGTACCAACCAGAGAAAGCATCCAGCAGTGGATGTATTCATTCATTTGCTAACAACACTTTGTGCTTTGAACAGTTTATCAACTTAGTTTGAGCATTTCTGTAATGGTGGAAGATAGCATCATGGATTTGGAAGATAGCGCATATCACCTGGGCAGACCCATAAGCACTCTTAGCCCATGACCTTTCAGTTTCTTCTGGCCTTTCTTTCATTTCCAACATCAGATTACAAAACTATTTCTAACTAGACATTTGTTGTCAAGTCTCTGCAGTGGTTACCTTTCCTTTGAACAACTCCTGCGCTGACCTACTTCAATTTCAATTCCTTTTCATCATTATCACTTCTTAGAGAACCGATTTAGAACAAAACAAGACCCCCAAATAGCCTTTTTTTGTGTATGGTTTTTTTTTTTGGTCAATGAGGACTGTTTCTCTTTTCCAACTGCCTTAAAGAAAGGCAGAGGGATACCCCTTCTCTCTAACTTTTATTCTGATATAGATGGAAGAAACTTGAGCTCTCTGAAGCCTATACTCTCATGAATGCATTTCTTGCTTACAGACACTCATGACTCTCTCTGTTTATTAAACATTTGTGTAAGCATGATAGACTTTTAAGCTTGCTACAGAGAAGGCAAGAGCTCCTAGCTGGAGCTAGTCTTCAGCTCTGACCCAATGAGTCAAAGAGCATCCCTTAGGTATACACTCATATTTTATCATTCTGTTCAATGCTGCTGTCATGGCAATTGACTACTGCAAAGAGAAAAATCTTGGAAGTCATTAGAAGTTATAATTTAGACATATAAGGATTTTGCTACTGTGGGAAAATCCAGTACTAGACTAAAATAACATAGGACAAATATCCTCAGGCATAGAAGTTAACACATTGTAAGACACTGACTGCAAATTTTCATATGACCTTTCACAAAAAAGGACTTTGAAAACATGAAACAGATGTCACAGTTGTGCATAGTTGGGTGCTGAGAGAGAGAGGACCAGGGGCTGCAGAAAATGGCTGCTGGAATCTTCTGCAAGCCTGCTTACAGCGCCTCTGAGAATCACATACAGGAGAGAAAGACTCGGAAGTAGCTGCATTTTGCCACCAGAGAACACGGAGTGCCAACAAGACTGCAATGTTGGCCCATTAAGGGCATTGTGATATATTTGCATAATAAATGTAAGCAGTTGGCAGACACAAAAGGCTGGGAAGGCTGGGGGAGGAGGTGCCCCAGGTGCCCAAGAGAAGAGATGCCCCTGCAGCCCGTGGAGTAGCCAGTGGAGAGGACCCATGGAAGACAGATACACCCCACCTGTAGCCAGTGGAGAGGCTCCACACTGGATGGAGCTGGTGGAGACAGAGAAGATGCCGTGACTTACATTGGGATGAGCCCCTGCCAGCACAAGCAACCTACAGAGATGAGCCAAACAGGTTTGCTGGGGGAGGCATCATAGCCCCGTGGAGGACTGGGACTGAGAGACAATGTGATTTGTTGCTGCCTGCCATAGCAGAGATGAAGCCCAGTGGGAAGAGATTTGCCTTGGAGAAAGTTCGTGGAGGACTGGCTCTTATGGGTGAGATCCTACGGTGCAGCAGGGGGAGGGTATGTGGAATGGATGCCCCCATCCCGGCCGAGAAGGAAACCATCTTGCAAGGGACTGACCAAAGCCCCCATCTCCTAGTCCCTGCCCCCCGTCCTGTGCTGCGAGCAGGAGGGGACAAAGGGAGCAAAATCACAGCTAAAGTGAAGTCTGTTTAGAATGGAGGGGTGGGGAGAAGGTGTTACCGAGACCCCCATTTTCCCCAGTCCCTGCCCCTCCTGAGCTGTGACTGGGAGGGAAGAAGGGAGCAAATTTCTGACTAAAGTCTGCTAAGGAGGGAGTGGTGGGGGGGGGGGAAGTGTTTGCCTGGTTTGCATTTGTTTTAAGATTGTTGGTTGCACTCCTGACCCTGGTTTTTTTCACTGTTTTTTTCTCTTAAGCGTAGTGTAATAGGATAACTTTTCCTCCAGCATTCTGTGTTCAGTCTGTTTTGCCCGCGTCATTAACAAGTTTGACTCTTGAGCCACTTAATATATTTTTCTCCCCTATCCAACTAAGAAGGGGAGTAATAGATTGATTTTGGTGGGCGTCTGGCCTCTAGCCAGGGCTCAACCACCACAACAGAGAAAGAAAAGTGCCAGATTGGAGCCTATTTTGCCACATGTGGGCAGTCTTGATGTGGAAATCAAATGATGCTAAAGAGAACTTGCATTATGATGTAATACTTGTTATTACTGATAAGAGTTAGTATGAAGAGGGAAAGCATCTTTAGACCGAAGGTAGAAAATTCTAAATATTTCTAGTAATATATCATGGATATAATAATCTAGCACACTGATCTCTTCATCTTCTGTGGATCAAATTTGATCCCCTTGCTACAGTACCTGCCATGTCTTCCAAACAAGGTTATTTCAGTGCACCTGCACAGTTTTATGTCATTTGCAACACTGCAGCCCAACCCCCCTGCTCCCCTAATCCCTCTGTATAACAGATTGACTGACCAGGATGAAAGAAAATAGTACCATAACACAGGTCTTTCTTAATACTCACAGCATACTTAAGAGCCTGCCCATGAAGGACTGACCACTGCAGACAGACTCCATTTCTCCCCACTGAGATCCACCAGCACATCTGTAACACCATGAATAATTGATATCAATAATACCAAGAGCAGCTAACAAACCTCAAGAAAACGCTTGACCAACAATGGCATCAGAAGGATACTGACCACCGCTGACCTTAACCTGTAACTGTCTAATGTTGATTCATACATTGAGCAGCATGGTCTGTATACTTTTCTGTCACTAAAAGATTGGGGCAGCTAATTTAAATCTGTTCACCATGATTCAGTAAAACGAAGACACAATTGCATATGCTTTAAAATTTGACATCACCATCACGATGCATTCAATTAAGGTGTCATGTCTCATCTCAAGTGGAAAAAAAGAAATGAAGTAGTACAATAGCATTTAACAGCTGATAATAGTGTTTCTGCCTGATTTGCTCTAATTACACAGATTGAACAGGCTCAGTGTACAGGCAACCATTAATTACCTGTTCTATACCCCAAGTGTATATTTTTCTTCAGAGTTTTAAAGCTAAAGTCCAAATTATTTTCATAGAAGAACTGCACACAGAAGTTAAAGTAATCCAGTAAGTTTCCTTCCACACCCAAAAACTTTTTACTTCACTCAGTGGTTTCACTGCTGAAAGGTACTAAAAGGTACATACCAAAAAGCAATTAAATTACTCTAAAAAGAAACTCCAAGTGAAATACCAAATTCAGACCAGTGCAGTTGCCTTTAAATTATGCCATATGATGTTTCATGGCACAAGTGCTGCTTTTCACATTGATTAGCAGACATTTTTGCTTATATTGAATAGTTCGAGCACAGAATGCATCATGACACGAATTTAATTTTGGAAAGCTTACACCACATCACATTTTGTAGTCCCCATGAAAATCACGTCATACAGTTAACATTATTCATACTTTTTTTTTTCATTTCCCTCCACCTCTCTGAATTTTGAAAAAGAATTGAAATTAATGCAAACACTGAACGGTTTTTTACTACCTATTTGTGACAACCATTTATGTCTCCAGAGCACATAACTACTTTTCTCTGAAAGTGATTTTGGCAGAAGTAGCAGTCTTGTGGATCGGCCTTACGAAAACATGAATTCCCATTACATTTATGGAGCTCTGATGAATACAAAGCTAAAGCTACTTAAAACAAGACTATGCAAACAGAATCCTTTAAAGGGAAGGAACATTTCAGACCTCTCAACTTAACAGAGTACTCTGATAGAGGACCACGAATAATTATTGTTAGACAGCAGGAATAATGCTACATAAAACAGTTCTGAAAGCCTTCTTACAAAAACGTACACATTCATTTAGTAAGACCAAAGAGCTGACTGTAAAACCAAATAAAACCCCACCTTGTTACGGGGAATTTGGCTTTGAAGTAATTTCATGATTTAACCTAAGGTCTTCTCTTACTTATACAGGCATTTTGGAAACTAAATCCCTGACCTTTGAGAAGAGTGGAGGCTACACACAGTCCCTTAAAGTAAACAGCTGAGGCCACAAACCCATGTGCTCCAT
Source organism: Hypotaenidia okinawae (assembly GCA_027925045.1). Taxonomy (NCBI): domain Eukaryota; kingdom Metazoa; phylum Chordata; class Aves; order Gruiformes; family Rallidae; genus Hypotaenidia; species Hypotaenidia okinawae. The sequence continues at coordinate 13,992,233 of BSDF01000010.1, forward strand.
GATGATTTGATTCTCTATTCCTGCAAATGGAATTGTCTTTCAACACAGACATTGCAATACGTGAGATTCAAAGTATTCACAGTCTGCCAACATTGTCACCTGAAGATAAAGAAGCATATGTGAACAATCAAAAAAAAAAAAAATCTCCACTCTGATGTTCCTGGAGTGACAACTAAACATGAAATGAGAATGTTGTTACAAGCAAGAAAATAAAGCCTCCCTGGCAACTTCAGCCTAACAATAACCGCAGCGTAAAGATACTGAGACAAGGAGTCTACACTGAGAATTACAACTAAATGTGTATTTAGAGAAGTTATGTATTTCATTGTCATTGTGATAAAGGCATGTTCCAGATATGACAGCTCAGAAGCCCTCCTGAAGTTAGTTATTTTTCAAATCCACACACAATGCAAGTCTTTTCTGTCTCCTCCTTTTGTTCCAGTTATTACATGCCAAATCAGTTTCACGTTGTGAGTGATTGGAATTGGTGAAATAAGATAAACAGCAAGTCAGGCAACAGGACCTACTACCCATATAACTCTGTGGAAGTAGACCTTTTTCAGCCTTTCAATCAAAGGTTTAAAGTAGGTTGCAATGTTTTCATCACATAACCAGTAATTTAGGTTCAATTTGATATTCTGAATCTTTAGTCTTCATCATCTTCAAAAGATCCTCAACAGTAGTAACATACAGAAACCAGAAATTAAATATAAATGATCTGACCAAAACCAGCTTCATCTTATGAAGTAGAGAAACCCTTGACAGCTCCTCCTCTTTCCCATATGTCCATGTAGGAGATGGATGCATCTTGGAAGTTGCATACGTCCAACGAATGAATACTTTTCCTCTCATTAACACAAACCAGACATTAGATTTAGCAGCTTCTGGATTCTGTTTCTATTCTGACAATTCACTGCCTTTATAAGGGTGCACAAACAAACAATACAATGTATTGCGTTGCTGCCACAGTTTCCAGTACTACTCATACCCCTTTGAATCTGGCCTCTTTTCAGCCAGGAGTCTGAGCTCCTCAGCATATTTTAGGCACTCCATGGTTTTAATGCATTGCATACTCTTGCAGATTAATTGAAATAATTGAAAAGGGAAGGAAATACTTTACTCAAGATTCTCTTCACAAATCATAGTCATCTTCATATAAAAGGTCACAGTCCAATTCTCCAGGGACTTGTGTACTTCCAAAGTTTGCTCTCTTCCTCCTCCCCCTCTTATCTCACTGGTATCTTTCATCTTTAAAAATTATGATTCTCCTCTCACCATTTTTTTTCCTTAGTAACCTTCAAAAAGTACAAAGTTGCTCCATTTCCAGACACAATCATCTAAAATTGGAGTATCATATTAAAAAGGGGTGAAACAGTGTCTTGCTGCTTCTACCTCAGTTATGTCACCTGACAGAAAAAAAAACATTCCCAAACTCACAACTGAAAACACAAGTCTTAATTTCATAATACAGACTTGCCTTTCTTCTGCAACAAGAGACCAACAATGACGCAGCCTTGTGTGAAACCTCACGGAAATGCCTTTCTGAAGGCCCTCTTGGGTTTGGTGTAACCTTACAGATAAATGTTTTCCATCCAATAAGACTGAAAACACAGTGTTCCCTTCCAAATAGCCTGCTCTCTTCTACCTAATTGCCAGGGTATATGTCTGTACCTCTTACAAGCACATCTACTCAAACTAGATACAGAGGAAAAAACAGTGATCCATGAGCAATGGAAGTAATCTGCCTCCCTAGGGAGATACTTCCTACTAGTCACTAACTGCTTATTCTTAGTAACACACAGTAACGAGTTCCCGTCAATCTTCTCAAGCAATGTAGCCCCCAGAGGCTTGCTGTGACATTGTGCTTCCCTTAGCTCTACATCTGTCCTCCTACAGAGATGTAACCTAAAGAGCTTGGAGTCCTTTAAGGTGTCCCTCAGAGCAATACTTAACCAGTCAACTACATAGAGAAAAGGAGCTGTTTATTGCTTTTGCGATTTACTACCAGAACTCTTTACAGAAACAAAATTCTTTTTACTGGACTACTTAAAGAATTGAAAAAAACATTACTACATCTCCCAGTAGATGACCCTGCCAGCTATTGTTTATATTGCACTAATTAATACTCAAAAGTACATTCTTTGGTTTAATCTGTTTAAAAATATATACACTTAGAGAGTGAAGGATTGATTCTGCAGTTACATCCAACAAGTGTTCATTTCATTTAATACATATTTACAGTAATTGCCACAATCACTAGACCAGATTCTCATCTTCCCTATATCTTGGTTTTTTAGAAGTTACCAATGGGTAATCATGTCTTTATCATATCATCCTGCTACAGTTTGCATTCATTGTTCTTGTAACTCTTAAAGCAACATGTACTCCCTGAAGACAAAAAGCAAGAATCTGCCATTGTCATTGCTTGCTGGTTTCTATAAAACTGCAGCTTTCACTGGTTTCTTTTAAAACAAGAACATCTTCCTTTAATCTCACTTGAGTTTTTCAGGATCAAGTTTCCAAGCACAATTCTGAATTTCTCCATGAGATTTAAAGACTCTTTTGGTGTTCCTTTTGTCTTTCTATGATAATAGTTTGCACTGTTATATTTTAGAAAAACCTACATTGACCCCAATACCCCTCAGTAACATTTCTCTAGCCACAAATCTTTCTCACTCTTCTGTGGACATAGTACAATTCTTTATGTCTTTTGAGGATGTTGATCCCAGAAACACATGAAGCATTCTAGTGTTTCTTAACTGCTCAAAATTCACTTCTCAAATTTTTTATTTGCACCAAAGAGTAAAGGCCACATAATACATCATCTTCTATGAAGTTTACTGTGATAATCATGAGACTTAATTGCTCACTATAACAACTTAATTACTTACTAAGCCCTTCGTATTGATTCACAATTCACTCTGCCTCCTCACCCAATTTAAACACAGGATGTTTATTCTTCCCTTTTGTCACATGAAAACTTCAGTTAAGCTGGTTACAATTGTCAGTGGCATTGCAGAATCCAATTCTGTATAGCTACAAACTACAGAAACCATCTATTATCAGAATGTAATTAAATAACTACTTCACCTGCAGCAGCTCTCCCTGTTTTCCTAGCACAGCAGAGTCTGGTAATCTCCAAACGTCTGTGTACTTTATAACAACAAAATATAAACTATAACCCTAAAGTACATTAATAATTATAAATAAAACCAGATATTTCCATCATTTCACTTGCTCAGAGGCAAAATGATACATTTTAAGAGCACTGAAATATGCTTCCTTATGTCAAATATTCAAAGTTTTAATCTTGTTAATATTGAAAATATGGAATTTTAAAAATCTTGACATTCAGGTTGAATGATCACCCTTAATTTTTCCTATGTTACTATTTTCATTTGCCTTAATTCATTTAGGTATTGGATAAGTCTGAATTACAACCTTAACAGAGAGATAGTGTCTTCCCAGAAAGATAATAATGACCACAGAAATTTTGAAACAAGGACTATTTAACATCAGTAAGTAAGATCAACAAGGGATACTTAAATATGAAATTAAGTGCATAAAACAGTTATGTCATAATTTCTTCACATTTTACACAGCCTACTCCTAATACTAGACAACTGCACTGACATTTGTAAATGTGTCATTGGCGTATGGAATCTGTTATTTTGTTTTTCAAGTCATAAATATTATTTCAAAAGAAAGCAAGTTATAAGATTAATGACAGTCTATGACAATGACTTGTATAGCTTCAACATGAGGACACTGAAAGATGTATCGCCTTGGCATTTGTGGAGGAGGGTGTGTGGATGAATCATGTAACTGGTTGATATACTTGTTTCAAGAAAGCAGCTTTTCTGCCAAGTCATGTTCATTTTTATCTAATCCAATTAAGAAAACATAATGCATAATTTTCCTATACCAGGTATCCATTGGAAAGATACTCATTTAATGCTGCGTACACACAAACTTCAGGAGCAACAGTTCAGTGCTATGGATCACTACCAGGAAAAGACAAGTCTAAACTCTACAAAATGTGTGTTCCCGTTCACCCAAGGAGGTCCTGTTTGCAGCAAAATACTGAGAAACCGCAACACTTTGTGAGCATTGAGTGGAATTAGCATCACCCTAATGGAAACCACAGCAGTGTACAGACAGAAGACTTTTACCACAGCAGATGCCATTTCTTTTGGTCTCTGATAATATCTAGTTTTCTAGTACAAAGGTGTTAGAAATTAGTTATGCTATCAGTTACACAAAAGTATTATGTGATGAACTCAGTTCTAGATGTAAAGTAATTAATGAAAACCAAAATGTTAATCTAATTACTCATTCTGAATTATAACTGTGCCATAAGCTGTAAAACATACTTTTAACAAAAAAAGACTTGTTCAAGACCAAAATCATTCCTTGTGTTATAAGTTACTTTTCAGAAGACTATGGGTACATCGTGCTACTGAATGGAAATCTAATATGTACTGACATGCAATCTCTAACTTGTCCCCAAGACCAGAACTGGACATTCACACAAAGACAGAAGTCCCATAAATTTAGTAGTTGCCTGGTACCCTAGAGGCACAGCAGAATTCACAACTCAAAAGATAAACAGACAACTGTGGGCAATATTTATCTTTAGCCATGGTCAGAGGCTAAGAATAACAAAGAACATTGCCTCTCTCAACAGCAATAAAAATTGCCAGGCATCTGCTTTAAAAACCCCTGCTAACGACCAGGGCCCAACATTGCTCCCATTGAAGTCAACAGAGTTTCAATCAGAAAAGCCAGCACTCACACCTTTTCTTTTCCATGATGAGTGAGAACAATAATGGGTAGATAATATCACAATATATGACTTTATAAACATTTTTAAATACGAACAAACTGCTTGACTATATCAGATTCAGGAAAAAAAAAAAAGAAGAAATATCAGGAAATGTTTTAAGAAAAACTAATTCAGCAATCTGACGTCATGAAGTTTTCACCGTATTTTTTTCTGTCTGAAATAACAAATCCCCATATTCAGACCACAACCTAATTTTTTTTTTCCAGTGACTAAAATGTTTTATCCATGGGCTTTTGTCCCCAGTATTTTCAACTCTACAGTTTGGGCCCTGTGTGAAACTGCTAGTAATATTTTACTCTAAGTTATAGTATATGACTTAATGCTCAAACCGCATAGCTAAAGCCTTCTAAGCTAACACAGACCCTTTACGTGTCCTCTAACCTCCAGCCTTGTGTTTTTCAGTATGAGATGCAGCTCAGCACACTCCAACCATCAGTGATGGGCCATCCTCCAGCTACGAGTGTCTGTGAGAAGATGGGGAGAGGCTGCATGCTCCAATTGTGCAGAGCCCTGGCTGTCTGATGTGCTCCGCCATTTAGCCTTCACACTAGCAAATCAAATAAAGATGCTATTTTGCTTCTTTTCAGAGCTGATTGACATTTTAATTAGTCTACAGTTAGAAGTGTTAATTGCGCTACCAAGCGAGGCGATAATTCACAGCTAGTAAGATTTCCCAAAATGGTTTTTAAAGCATCAATATACAGTTTACCTCATTTGTTTAAGAAAAAAAAAAAGGTGCACCCACAGTAGTATAAGCTCTTTCTTCAGCATCCAGGAATCCATTTCTAGCAGAGGATTCTTATCCCCTTCTGTAAGATTATCTAAACCCCTAATGAGTTTTTCGAAGGACTCAAATATAGTAACTTCATTTGCTACTCTCATTTTGATAGATTCATAAAGATATATACATAATAATCCAGACCCCTCCTTCCCATAAGCTTGCCTCCTACAGATGGAAAGCTTTTCTCATCAGCAAAGTTTCAGAAGAGAAAGCTGTGCTTACTATTAAAAATACAGAGTAAAAACATGTTGAATGATGCATATGAGCAGCAGTATATGGAGATACATATATGGGCCACCATGTCATTTATTAAGGAATGTAAGCCCTCCACAACAAATATATTTAATTATTCAGTTATTTATTTGCAGAGGTCACGTCTGCAAGATGATTTATCTTTTACAAAGCTCAGCCATCTGGATGTTGTGAAAACCTAAAAGAACATCATAAAAACAAATGGCTAAGATTCCTTTAATTTTTTTATGAAGTATTATGGGTGTGGTAGAGCTGTTCTGGCAGCATGTACAAGCGTGGATCCAGCAAAAGATGGCTATAACATAGCATCATCTAACTTGTTAGATAGTTTTTCACTTCAGTTACTGGAAACAAAAATCCTAAGATATACTCAACATTTACATCCCTTGTTTTCAGTGAAGACGTAAGAAAAGGTTGTATTTGAGAAATTGATGCCTCTACACACAGATGCATCGAGATGTACATTTAATAAAAACTTAGATATCAGATGCAGACATGAAGAACTTCATTCTGTCATGATGGGAAGGGTACAAGAAGCTTTATAAGTTACATTATGCTTACCAGACTCTATAAATGTTCATGTAGTGTTTTTTTAAAGTTGTTTTGTTTCAGAAGTCTAAAAGAAGAAAGGGAATGCCAACTTTTTTCCTTTTCTTTAAAGTAGTAAAAAGGACTCAACAGATTCCTACATCAATCACCCATACCTGTAAATCAGTGCAAGGTTAACATGCCATTGCCTGCAAGTGCACAGAATTTTCTATTATCGTGCTTAATTCCTGAGTCTCTAGATGAGCCAAACCACAAAAAACAGAAAAGTGTCCTTCCACAGTGTGGTTTTAGGGGAAAATAGGACAAATCATTTCAAAGCATGTACATCAAACAGTTAAGATCCATAAAATTTCTCATATGTTTTCCCCTATTGAACGTTGACCCTCAAGTCAGCAAGAACACATAGTTATCAGCAATTTGCATACACAGTGGACTGTTGTTAAGATCTTAACACAGTCCTTGCAATTCTTTTACACCTTTTATACTTCACTGGATACACACATCACTAAACATCTTTTTAATGAAATGCACAAAAATCACAAATAAGTTGATGTTCAAACTATCTATTTCTCAGTTTCTTAGTAAAGCTAACTTCACATAAATGGACGCAGGGCAAGGAAGGAACAAGTTTCAAAAACATCACTTCCACACACATCATTTAAGCTTATTATTAATAAATGGGGCAAGGGTAGCTACAAGATCAGGTCCACATGGTATGTCATTTTTCATGCAAAATACAGATTTTTGGCTCCGTGAGCATGCCTTGGAGCCAGAATTGAGGAAAGGAGGGAGGGAATTATTGGCAGGCCAAAAAGAAGTGGACGTGATCACGGTATTTGACCAAACAGAGCTCCCACCCCCAAGGCTTTCATTTGTTTGGTTTGTTTTGAGAAACCAAGATCACGCTTTTCTAGGCCAAGAACTACAGAACTACTTTATTATTTCCTCCTCAATCAAGGTGGTAAATTCTATGCACAAATCTTTGACTTGCAGCTAACACATGTAGAATACATATAATCTTCATAGCATTTTGTTTATGTTTCACATCAGGAACAACTAGACATCTCATAAGTAGCTTATTTTTTTCCCACTCTGAGGTTCAGAAATTATCTTTTAGAAAAGCCCACAAAACTATCTGAGCAAAATCTCATCCACTATGAATTCAATGCTTAAAATAAAGCTGTTTCCTTTTATTGAGGCATCTTCTCAGTGTTTTTTTGGAACAGGATTAGCAAAAAAAAAATTTACAAGTGGCAAGCATTTATTGGTGGTATAAGTCAGATCTGGAGTTTAGTTTCCACTTTCCTAAAAATTATGTAACTTAATGCTAATTATATATTAAATCCCAAACCCTTTGAATGATACAGAAAAATGTGAAACTTGTCTCATTTCTTACACTATCACCAGGAAAATCTAATACTATCGCTAGGAAAACAAAGAAACAAAAAAGAAACCCAGCTGAACATTGCAGTCTCTTCCACAGGTTTTATTGAAAGGGGTAGTAAATAAATTTTTCACCTGGTAGGGAATTCAAACCCAGTTTTGCCACAAAACTTGTATTAGCTATGCAGAAGATTGAGATTTTTGGGCTGGTTAGTATTCTTCACAAGGTGGACTTCTGCACTTGCTCATGTAATCCCCACTTCTGTTACAAGTGACCTTGCCAGCATCACGTGCGATGCAGCAGGGAAAGTATTCTTTTTCTCCCCTTTCCTCAAAATTATATGTAATTTGACAGTATTATTATTATCCCTCACGTGCTCTCAAATTCATAGACTCTGAAAGAGAGCATCACCACCTGGAAGCACCAACAGATGTTATCCTGACAGTCACTGTAGGCATATTCCCCCACCTTGCACACCACCCAGCTGCTCCTATTGGAAGGTGTCTACTCCCACTGGGGTGTGAAACAGCCAAAAAACTAGTCTTTATAAAAAAACCAGGTAGATTTTTTCCATTTACTTATATTAAATCATAGGTACCTGAAGCCTTCTTGCTCACCCTGCTCATACCCACCTGCCACAAGCTGGCAGCATAGAATTGCAGCATCTTCCCACTGCACAGAGGAAGGTGCTGGGAGAGGCAGTGACCAAATGCAAAGCCTCTGCATCTGCCAGCATGGCCCCACACTTAAAATCTCTCCCAACGTTACTCTTTATATATCTTCTTATCTCAAGTTATCCCCTAATTTATCATACACACACACACAAACAGTTTGATGTTGTGTCTCAAAACATCTCACGCTTCGGTTTGAAAGCAGCCAGGGCAACCATAAACGTTTAAGAAAGTTTGGAAAAGCTCAGTGAGGTGTCCAATCTTTCAAAGATAAACTGGAGAGAGAGAGCATCTTACTTTAGCTGGATAACCCAAATGCATATTTAACTTAAGACACCAGAGTTGTAATTGTTTTTTCTGACCTGGGAGTGAAGATTATCATCACAAAAGTGGGTGGAAAACACCAAATACATTCAGAAATGTTTTTATTTAGTTCCAAAAGGTTGTTTAACATTTGATGATTTATAGAGGATAAAAAAACCTTGGCAGATGGGTCTATCCAACTCTTACACTAGCTTTTATTTGATTCTCTCTTACTTCTACAAAGAAAAACACATTAAGTATTTTGGCAAAGATCCTTCAGCTCAATTTCTCTCAGAATTAATTATCAATGCCACCGTATTAGTGTATGCAGGAAGGATGTATGTCTCCTTTGGCATTGTAATAGCAGGGACTAGACGTCTCACATTTGTATAGATCACACAGACTATAGCTAAACATACAATATAAAAGCTCTTTATAAGATTATGGGAAAATTAAATGTCTCATAACTATTTTATTTGAACAACAACATTAATATCAAACCTGAAAGAGCTTGCTTGTCTTCATAAAAGTACTCATATAAGAAAACAAACCACATGTGAGAATCTTTCTTTCAACACCAGTGAGGGTTGGTCAACAGATCAAGTACAAATTTTCAAGTGCATTGTATATTTCACACATATTTTCAAAAATCTGGCTTTGGAATAAAGGCTAGATTTAGATGCAGCAGAATACAAGCAGTTCAATACATAAACAATATTTTTTCAGTTAAACACATAGCTTGTTCTCAAGAACTAGCACCTTCTCCAATTGCACTTGCAGAACATTAAAAGAGATAGCATGTTCAGAGCTTTTACTGGATCATAAAACTTCCCTTGCGTACCCAAAGCTAACTAAACTTCTCACAGTTGAATCTGAGCCAAATGAAAAGGCTGCTTGCATGAATAAGGGTTTGTAACTAAGCAAGAAGATAGCTCTAACCATGGAAATAGAAGTACATTATTCAAATAACTCCAGTAAATAAGGCACAATGGGGCAGCAACATTACAAAGGGAAAAGAGAATATATTTTTTTCCTATGAGTTACATTCTGTGGTAATTTGGCAAGATTTGATTCATTAAACAGTTACAAAATTAGAATAGCATTTGTGAAGAAAAATGAGATGGAGGTTTGTCATCACTGAAAGCAAACTGAAACAAGAACAGAAAGCAATCCCAGGAACGTACAAGATAAAAATCAGAATATAGAGACTTACATAGAACCTTGAAAACTGATACAGGTTTAAAACCTTCACTTTTTTCCCACACCAACAGAGACACAAAGATTAAAACTGTAATGCCTTAGGAAGATATAAATTGATTCATAACTGCAAAGGGTGCTTATCTTTATCAGCTGCTAGGGAAACATTAATTTCTAATAGCTGTTTGGGAAGAACATGAAACATCATCATAATTTAATTGCCCCAGCATATGCACATGTAGGGCTTTTTACCACTAGACATTCCAAAAAAAAAAAAATAAGCACTCCCAACTTTCATATATAACATTCCTAAAATGTACAGTCTGCTGAGGACAGAAACACTGACAGGAAACATTTTTAAAAGTCCAGGTGTAACTACTTACAGAGTTTGTAATTTTTTTCTAGTTTACCAATTGCCAAACCTGCTAATGTCTCTTTTGTGTTGTGTGATTTATTCCAGGAGACTTAAAACCAAAACAAAAGCAAAACAGAGGTCTCCAAACTGCTGTTTTCATGACCACAGATGACATTTTCTGACAGGAGCGGGAAAAAAAAATTTAAAAAAAACCAGAGGAAGACAGATAATCTGAGGTTGAAAAATTAAACAGGACAGACAAAGGAAGTAGCAGCAGTTATTTCAATGCTTTCCCATATTTTTCTGTTTTCAAAGCCTCTGGGGCCAGATGTTACTGGGTTACATTTGTGTGCCTGAGGTTTGCCAAAAGGGAGGAAGCTCCTCACTGTAGGAGCTGCCTCATCCTTATGGAGAAAACATGACCTGCACTCAAGAGACCAAGGCTGGCTCATACAAGAGTGCCTTAATGAAAGAAGCCAAGGAAGTCCATCATTACTCCCGCTTCATTGGTTCAGCACATATTGGACACGGATAGAAATTCTCAGTGGGAATGAATTAACAAGCTTCCAGCTACAAGGCAAAAACAAGCTACAAGGCAAAAACAAAGGCAAGAAAGGGCTCACCAAGAAGAAAAAAGACATATTTGGTACAAGACCCTTGTAAGAACAAAATATAGATAGCAACATACAAAGGAAATAGCAGTATGGTCCTGGAAATTGTTTCTCTCCTGCTATGCTGTGAAGTAAAGCTTTAAAATGCTATGATGAGGGATATTAGGATGATAACCATGAATCAGGCTTTTGGGGGCGGGGTGGAATCAAATCAAAAGAATACTGGAGATGCTTAAGAAAGCAAGATGTAAATATACTTAGTTTCTCTGTACGCATCTGTTCCAGGAAGCTCTGGTTTATTTCTGAAGACTGAAAATTTACAAAGGATCAAAAAATTATATAAAACAAGACATTTACAGACCATTATGATCTACAGATTGATAAAACAATAAATAATGCATCTGCAAGATTAGATTGTTCTTGTTTTAAATGGATTCCTAATTTTAAAATAATATACTTGAATGTAATGCATGGTATATGTGACTCTACAGCCAGTGTTTATTTATCGTTCACCAGTTTAAAGAGACTCAAAAACATTGCAGTTATTCTTTATAAGGTGACTCTGTAGAAAGAGATTATCTCCAGTAAATATGAGTGGATACTTCGCAACTCTTATCCCCACATTTTGTGTTGGGTTTGGGGTTTCTGTGCTTTTTCTGCTGTGTAGTGGTTTGATTTTTGTTGGGTTTTTTAAACCACACCAATGTGCAGAAGAACTTTTTCACAATGAGGGTGACAGAGCCCTGGGACAGGCTACCCAGGGGAGTTGTGGAGTCTCCATCTCTGGAGATATTCAAGAGCCATCTGGATGCCTCCCTGTGCGACCTGTCCTAGGGAGGGCAGACCCGATGATCTCTTGAGGTCCCTTCCAGCCCCTACAACTCTGCAAAAACATCCCATAAGGAGACAGCGTAACTCTAATAGCCAAGTTGAACTATTCCAGCAATGATTCAAACAATCTTTAAATTCTTCAATGAAAAGATATGAAAGCCAACTGCAAATGATTAATTTCACACATATATGTAAACTGCACTACACATTGCTTTATCTGGTTGGCTAAGTCAATCTGTCTTCTCTGGTTGAATAACTTCTGTAAGTACTACAAGGAAAATCCCAGATTTTGAGTTTTACAGTGAAGTACACAAAGAAGAAAACTTTCTGCTAACAAAACAGATCATAAATAGAAAATAAATTCAAGTGCTCTTAAATTAAGGACAAGCTTAGGATCTAAAAAACAAACACAGGTGCAACAGCCCTGCCAGGCTTTTAATATAGCATTCACATTTTCCTCAGAGTTAAATTTTCTATCTTGATCAAGACAAAATTAGTCCCCTAATTAACACTGTCCTTACTATTGGGGACTAACTTAACTAAAAAGCATCTCTATGATTTTACTTCATACAGATCAACCTTATGCTACACTGGGACACACCAGAGCTGAAACAGAATGGAGACTGTATGAGAACTGCTCTATAATACTACAAAGACAGTTGCTTAACTTTCTTTTTTTCAAATAAGAGGCTGAAATAAAGGCATGGGAGTGTTAATATGGTCACTCTAAAGCCAAGTAAGCCAATGACAAGAAGATGTACATAATTCCAGACAGAAAAACTGGAATCCACATACACTGCAGGAGTTGTCCTGTGTTCCAGCTTGCTTTTCCCAAGAGGAATTGCAAGACCCAGATTTTATCTCAGTGCAAGCATCCATACACTGATGGCTTTCACTTTCTTTCACATCAGCACAGTCCTCAAAATTTGTGTGAAGCTCTACAGCGTGCCCCTCCCAAAGCTGCAGAAAGCTGAACCATAACATCTGACATAACACTGATTACAGCTCTTCAGTCAAACTCTGAAAATCAGACAGTGCTGACATCCAAAATAACAGCACCAAGAAATAATCATTTACATATCTATAACCAACAACGGACTCCTTTAAACAAGCAGATTGGGACCGAGGTCAGTGCTGGAAGGTTAGAGAGTTCACACTCTGCAGTTCTCAGCTCAGGGTGAGATGGATAGAGATGATTTTTCCTGCTCTCCTGCCACAAGCAGCAAAAGCAATGCTTACCCAGAGCCTAGTCCATGGGCCAGATCTTCAACCACACAACTGAGGTACAAGCTACCCCAATTTTAAAATCATCTGAAAACCTTGACTTACTCTGGAAAGAAATATATTATTTAACTTTTTTTTAAAGGCACAGATTTCTAACTTCTGCATCTAATGTAAAGTACTATTTATATGATGGGGGTAGCAATGTGGGTTTACTCCAGGTGATGATCTGACTCAATCATTTTGGAAACCAAGGATTTCTGTGAGGAAGACAGCTAGCAGTCAGTGCTGTCCTCCCAGCTATCTGCTATCCAGAGGGCTCTCACATTCCAGGAATTACTGTAGCTGGACTCTGCACAGAATAAATTACCATCCACCAAGCTTCACATGTTTCATGACAGCACTTATGAATCTATTCTGGGATGTACTTTTAAGCCATTAAAAAAAACCAAACACAGAAACACAGCTGATACCACAGATCTCCTTTTTATTCACTGAACTATGATCCAAGAAAAATATTCTTCACAGCATGTAAGTCTTCCCTTTCTCTAGACCCCTAAGCTTCCAATTCAAAGTGTTCCACTGACAACAAAATTTACAAACGTGATTTTCAACTATCATTTGAAAAAGCATCTCATTTTTTCCATTCATTCCTGCCTTGAGTGTATATTACAAGAATGGCTTTTGTTTGCATTTTTAAGTTTGGGGTATTTTTCCTTCAGTTGTGTTTCCTCTATTCAACTTTTTTAATAGAAGGTTTCCATTCCCTTCCATTTTTTATAGACAAGTCCTACAGAACTGTGCTCAGAAGCACACAGGAGAAGGCAGGAGCTTATTTCTCAATACATTGTGTTCTATATGCAAGACATTTACACGTGCTTACATACTGGATGTGCTAGAAGCGCTCTGACCGTAACAAACTGAACTGCTGCCAGCTGCTACAGCATGAGCAGAAGACCACACCTCCTTTCAACAATCACTTTAGAGCCTATTTTGGGTCTTCAAGTACTGCAAATAAAGAACTAAAAGCTGCTCAGAAAAATGTTATACTACCTACGTAGAAAATAATGACAGAAAGATCCAGATACGTTTTAGAGTTATTTTTCCACAGAGTGTATTTCATTCACAGTTAATGCCATGAAAAATCATTTCTCAGAGAAAAAAAAAGGACCATATGAAAACAGTAAGTACAGCACTGGTTAGAAATACAGTAAACAGAGGTGCATGCCCTTCCTGATGGGATTACTGCTCCAGGTTTGCGCATTAAATGATGAAGAGTTGGCTGTTCAGTCTTCTGTCAGGTGCTATCTGATGATAGGAAGATCTTGCCAGCACATTACAGCAACCAAGTAGCTTGACAAACGTCCTGCAAAACTGGAATATTGTATCTCAGCAGTATGCAGTGGAGCTTTGCCAAATGCTTAACAGCCCTATTATTTCTCCCTGACAGGCTGTTTTACAGAAGTTGTTATTTTCTGATTACACTAAATTAAAGTATGGGTTGCTGGACAGAACAGAAGGATATTTACATTGGACCTCTGGCATCATTATAATGAGATAAAGGGCAAATACGAGCCAGAAATGTTCCATTCAGAGTGACATTGCAACTTGTTATATTACATTTTAAAAAAAAGAAAGAAAAAATGAATCCTTATTGCAATACAGAATTTTTTTTTCCTTCTGAAGTCAAAGCCACCAAGAAAGAACCTAAAGCAGCTAGGAACAGGGAAATACTCAAATTTCACAGAAGTGGGAAGAACTTGGGAGCAATGGTGCTGTGATAATTCAGACCAGCTGGAGATCCAGTCATCACAAAATGAGTGTTATACTCAAAGCAGCTTACCCTTGACAGTCAACAACATCTATAGTATTAAATTGCAAGACAAATGTGTGTCTTAACAAGTATCTGCCAATTGTTGTCATTTAACTCACTGCTTAGACACACAGCACTAATCTGGCAGTATTCAGGCCCTATGAAAAACCACCACCAGGTAGATATAGGCTATAACATTCTGGCTGATAAGTCACCTTCTTTCCTGTACCACTCAACTGGACATGGAGTGGATAAAAATTGACATAGAATGGGCAGACTCATCTCTGCTGTCCCATCAGAGTATCATCCAACAGAGATGAGGATGCACATAAGAGCATGGCTGACAGGTAGGATTGTTTTGTTTTACAGTTTTGGGGGTTTTTTTGAGAATAGAAGAGCAAGATACTGTTTTTCTGCTTTGTGTGCCTTCTGCAGGGTGATGAAAGTTACATGTGTGCTGTCTACAGCATGCTCTATTCCTATGTTGATATGCAAACAACTTTTTTATTTCAAAATGATCAAACTAATTGCAAATGGCAATTAAGACAATTATTCTGGCCCCATATCTGTTTCCATAAAAATTAAATCTTCATGGCATTTGTAGTTTAACAGTACAGTAAAAATAAAGCTGCATAGGAAAGAAACAGAGCTTACATCTGTTATTTTAACTACTGGAAAAGATCAATGGTACATATGTTAAAGATTAATCCTGATCAAATTACATAGAAATCTGGGTTTATAGCAATGCCAAAGACAAGAAAACTGAAAAACCTATTAAGGGCCATATTTGGATTCTTAGCTTTTAGGTATTCTGATTCTTAGATTTCCACATTAGTTTGTAATACATCGGTGATCCATGTAGGGACGAGTACTGTGGTACCAGAAAGAGAACACGGTGGGTTTTGTTTTGAGGCTGGAATTCCTGTGCAGGTTTTAACAATTGTAAAGTCTGTTTGATATTGGTGGAGATACTTCTCATCTGCTTCAGAGTAAGACCTCAATAGCTGCAGTTGTTTGAATTGCTACCATCACCCTTTTTGCTAGGCAGACACTATTGCCCACAGTGCAAGCCACAGAACTGAACATCTTAGCTGCAAGTTTAATTTAATTAAATGTGTGTCTCCCCTTCAGATTTTGAAAGCGTTTTGAATT
Organism: Hypotaenidia okinawae; assembly: GCA_027925045.1. Taxonomy (NCBI): domain Eukaryota; kingdom Metazoa; phylum Chordata; class Aves; order Gruiformes; family Rallidae; genus Hypotaenidia; species Hypotaenidia okinawae. The sequence continues at coordinate 14,008,199 of BSDF01000010.1, forward strand.
TCACAAGCTAGCAAAAGTTGCTCAGCAGTGAATTCATGGAAAGCAAGAAGCAGAAAATACCCTGTCTTCCAGTCTGAATTAGCCTTATATTTTCCTTTCTGTCCCAGACTAGTCCTAGCAATCATTCACAGATGGTAATGTGCCAAAAATATCAGGATAGCTGCCCATAGATGAAAAGTTCTGAAGGGAGAACTGTGGTTGTCAAATCATACTGAACTAAGTCATTAGTTTCTCCACATATACTACTGAAGCCTAAAAAGAAAATCAACCACAGAAATGCAAGGTTTCAAAATAGCAGTTGAGTCTACAGAAGCAGCTAGATCAGAGAACATGCAGTTGGTCTGGTGTTCGCATAAAAGGAGGAGTAAAAAGAGTTGAGGTGAGGAACTTCTCAGAACATGTATCTATCAGGATATAGTATTTGCCTGAATGCTCTTAAATGCTTTTTTCATTGTGGCTGAATAAGGCTTTTTTTCTTCACCAAATTCATGATATACTGCACTGTTAAGAATTAGGTAAATGAGTTGTCTTGGGCACCTAAATCTGGAGCCTCAACCTACAAAAAGCATTGAAGCAACTCCTGCCTCAAAAACATTGACTTACTGACTACTATGAATTTGGGATTAGACCTAGAAATTAATTAGTCTCTTCTAGGCTCGAAAATACAGTTTTTCTGCCATACACTACCTGTATGAATATAACATTAACAAACACATTTCCATGTCACCTCCTGTTTTCTAAAACATATTGAAAGAGTACTGAAGTAGTTGGGCACTTTCAAAATCTTCATGCTGTTATAACTGGAAACAATTTGGTTTGTTTTGGGTTTTTTTAAATATAACTAGTTGTAACATTGTGCATGTACAGTATTAGGTTAAGTGCAAAAAAACCTGTTCTCCTTCATGATACAAAACAGCCACAATAGCCTGTTCAACTTTTTTTGACATCGAATAAGTCACATTGTTTCATCTCCTCTTGTACAGGGAGTTCTCTGTTTTTCCAGTAACCCTGGCTGGACTTCCACTTTGGATCCACATCTTTGATCATGAGCAATTAGAATTGCTCACAACGTACTCAGAGTGGTCTTTCAAGCGCCTGAACATCAGTATCAGTACTCACCCTTTGGGAGCACTTCATTAGATACACATTTCATTTTTCCATGGCCGTGTCACACTGATGGCTCAATACTCTTCCTGTGTGTAAGAAGAGTATGCAACCAATGCACCCAGATCCTCTTCCTCTGTGCCTGCTTCCAGCTGCAAGCCTCTGGAAGAGATGCTTTGATTCCCGGGTGCCCAGCCCTAGTGTTTGTTTTAGTGATTTTCTGTTACCTTGGTCTCCAAGGCTGTCTTTTTTCCCCCCGCCCTTATAATATAAAATAGCTGTCTTTATGGTCCCTCCTAAATTTTTTGTCATCAATAGATTTCATCAGTATAATCCCATTGTTTACGCCAAAGTCATTAATAAAAAACACAGAACAAAAGAAATTCTCTCCAAGCTAATCCTTGAGGAAATAAGTAGTAATTCCAATTCAGATAATCTTTTTTTCATAACTATCCATTGTTGACATAAACAGTTCCTTATGTGCTGTGTACATTTTCTATCACTTACCATCATAACTAATTATTTGCTCTTATTTCTCCTAGTCCCTAAATAATAGTTTTCCCAGTGTTTGATTTAAATTGCAAGGGCTCTGGAGAATAGTAAAGTATTTAAAATTTCTCTGTAAAGTCTTGTCTTGAAACTATTAACCCTCTCATTCAACCCATGGGAGATGAATTTTCTCTTCTCCCTCTTGCACAACTAGATGTAGGTCCCAGTTGCAGTGAGACTTTGAAGGAAGAGAGCAAACATAACTATAAAAGCAGAACACACAAGAAGATTTAAACTTTTCATCAGGTTGAGCAGAAAAACAAAGAGCAGAAAACTTAACACAGAGTCAATTCAATTCTCCTTGACAAATCTTTACCTAAACCAAACCCATGTTTTATTTCAGGATTCACCCTTCCATAAGGGTGCCTCCTTTAGACATCACTATGTCTGAGAAGGGCTCTCTGTGAATCCTTGCTATGGTCAGCTCTGTTTAAAAACTGTTGGTTATATATTTGAACTTTTATCAACATAAAATCCAGAGAGTAATTTTGTGTTTATATTATTCATTTAGAAATTTTCTTGGAAAAAAAAACCTCAAACATTTCTACAAATACTTACCTCCTGTCAAGTAGCAGCCTGCACATATTTAACTGAAGCTTCCTTTAAAGAACACCACCTCCACAAAAATAAAACCACCTACCAACATACCTCTCCAGATTTACAGTTCCATTAAAATAAATAAGAAATTAAAAATAGCTAGGAAATAAGAAATTTCACTCTAAACCAATTTATTATTATTCTAACTTTTGAGACCAGTACTTTGGTCCACAGGTGCTTCATTCATTTACTTATTTTTCTGGCATCTGTCATACACAGAACTTCAAAGTTTAAAATTCCACAAGATTCACCCTAGTCTCCATCTGTACACATGAAAATGTTCTCACTGCACACTTCCAGCATCGAATTAACACACTTGGTAGGTAATGCCACTTCCTAAGTATGTATGACAATACCAACCACATGGAGGGAACGTTACTCTTAGCACCTCTCTCCTTTGCTTCCAAATATATTAAATCAAATGCTGTATGTATTTGGGAGGCCCTCTCTGCTGCAAGTATGGCAACTAAAAGGAAGAGATATCCCACAGCAAATTCTGAAATACTTCTACGTATTTTCAGCTTTAAAGACCAAGAGATTGTATTAAATAAAGCAAGGTTTTGGAAACAGATTTAAAAGTTTCTGGCTTTAAGTGCTAGAAGCCAGCCCCAGGAGGCTAGAGCACATGGGATCCAGGAAATCTCAACTCGGGTTCCTGTACTCAGAGAATAACAGCACTTTTTGCTGTAACAGTCCCTGATGGAACACCCATTTTCATACCCTTAACACCCTGATTTTCAGGGATCCAGCCACTAAAAATTCCCAAATTTATAATCAGTAAGACAGTGGGCAGAGCCTAGGCTGTATCCATGAATCTTTGGATCTCTAGGAAGAGTCATCTAAGTCAAGCTTAGTCCATCATATCCTCATTGGGCAGCTGGAATACAAAGTGACCCCTATCGCCAGTCCCCATCAGAGCTGCCCCTTTGTGAGACGTACATCTCTCGCTAAAGACAGAGTCTTCGGAAGCTACAGCTTAAGTATATCCAAACAGATTTATACACAGAGAAAGCAGTTCACAGCAGAATTTCTAGAAACAATGTTATGAACAAAAAAAACACCCACAAAAACCCACAGATTAAAAAGCACTAAAAAAAAATTCTGGGCTGCTGCTTCTTCTATGTAGCCTTTCCTTTGGAATCCATTCCTGCTCAGGAAGAACTGGGGTTCACCATTTGCTTTCTTACTTCTCTAGCAAAACTAACTCAGGTCTCCAGTCACTAGGAAGCATGCTCACCACCCTCCCCCTACCAATCAGAGCTCCCCTGCATCTTCTCTTTCAAAGACCTTTTAAAATTAATTTTACTCTCAGTAACCTTCCACAACTCCAAACACCACTATTTTGCTATTTTAAAAAATACCAGCAAGCAGTTGCTGAGCTGCTGTTACCCAACTTGCTAGAACACTGTACACCACAACAGACTTCACTAAAAAATTTCATTAAAATTCAACATACCCATTAAATAACAAAATCCTAGCAACTCAGGATGAAATTATATAACATTCTTAGGCCTTTTGTGTATTCTTACACATCGCTTATTCTGTTTCATTTCCTCATCTATAACACTGGAGCAATACTTTATTGTTCCTATTCTTTGACTGGTCTCTGTAGGCTGAAATCCTGAAGCATGGTATATTTCTGAGGAGTCCCACAGTATATTTTTCCTACTACATGTTTACAGTATCTCACAGAAAAGGATTTCAATCTTGGAGAAATTATTTCAGTACTTTATAAATACTGGTGCAACAACAACAAAAAATAAAGCACTTAAAACACAGCAAGTTAAATGATTTTTTATATAGTCCCTGGGATCCCAGCCACAAATACCAGAAAAGCAGTTCAAGTAGTGATCCAAAGAAATAGAAAGTTGGGAATTAGATTAAAAATAACCTAGGACAGTCTGACTTAAACTTCTGTTTAGAAACAAAATCAACTTATTCTGTAGTGCTAACTAAATAAATCAGATCTTGCCAAGAAAAGAAAAACAGCATTAGTAGCACAAAAAGCCATCCGAATAAACACCAGTGAAATGACAGATCTTACACATGGTCATTGGTCATAATATTGTGGGAATTTGCCACCACAAGCTTTCTGTAAACCAAGGAGCAGTTGGTTAATGGGGCCATTAGCTATATTGAAATTGGGAACTTTGATAAAAGCAAAAATATGCAAAGGTGAACAGCAAAACAAGGAATCAATTACTAGTAGATTTTAGCCACAGAGTTACTGTAAAGTAACTCCATCACAGACTGGCAAGGATGAGATATAGACACAAAAAGGATAACTATTATATAAAACTGGACTACAGTTGTAATGCAACAAAGCGAACATACTGCCTCTGAATGAGATTTCAAACATCTCTCCAGAAGGATGGGATACATCCACGTGTGCTAAGGGAGCTGGCGGAGGTGATTGCTGAGCCGCTCTCTATCATCTTCAACAGGTCCTGGAGAACAGGAGAAGTGCCTGAGGACTGGAGGATAGCCAATGTCACTCCAGTCTTTAAAAAGGGCAAGAAGGAGGATCCCAGCAACTATAGGCCAGTCAGCCTCACCTCTGTCCCCGGAAAGGTAATGGAACAGCTTGCTCTGGATGCCATCTCCAAGCAATTGGAAGAGAAGAAGGTCATGAGGAGTAGTCAGCATGGATTCACCAAGGGGAAATCGTGCTCGACCAATCTCATAGCCTTCTACGATCTCATCACCGGCTGGGTAGATGGAGGGAGAGCAGTAGATGTCATCTACCTTGACTTCAGCAAGGCTTTTGATACTGTCTCCCATGACATCCTGATAGCAAAGCTGAGAAAGCATGGGATTGATGAGTGGACAGTGAGGTGGGTTGAGAATTGGCTGTCGGACCGAGCCCAGAGGGTCGTGATTCGTGGAGTGGAATCTGACTGGAGGCCTGTGACTAGTGGTGTTCCCCAGGGCTCGGTGTTGGGTCCAGTCCTGTTTAACATCTTCATTGACAACCTTGATGAGGGAATAGCCTCGACCCTCAGCAAGTACGCCGATGACACAAAGCTGGGAGGAGTGGCTGACACGCAGGAACACTGCGCTGCCATCCAGCGAGACCTGGACAGGCTGGAGAGCTGGGCAGTAAGAAACCAGATGAGGTTTAACAAAAGCAAGTGTAAAGTCTTGCACCTGGGAAGGAACAACCGTTTCTATCAGTACAGGCTGGGGGATGACCTGCTGGAGAAGAGCTCAGTGGAGAAGGACCTGGGGGTCCTGGTGGATGACAGGTTGGCCATGAGCCAGCAGTGTGCCTCGGTGGCTAGGAGAGCCAATGGGATCCTGGGGTGCATCAGGAGGAGTGTAGCCAGCAGGTCAAGGGAGGTGATCCTCCCCCTCTACTCTGCCCTGGTCAGGCCCCACCTGGAGTATTGTGTCCAGTTCTGGGCTCCCTGGTATAAAAAGGACAGGGATCTCCTGGAGAGAGTCCAGAGAAGGGCTACGAAGATGATAAAGGGCCTGGAGCATCTCCCCTATGAGGAAAGGCTGAGAAGATTGGGACTGTTCAGCCTTGAGAAGAGAAGACTAAGGAGGGACCTAATTAATGTTTACAATTATCTTAAGCAAGGGATGCAGGGGGAATCAGCCAGCCCCTTTTCAGTGGTCTGTGGAGACAGGACAAGGGGCAATGGCTGCAAGTTGGAGCATAGGAAGTTCCGCACCAACATGCGGAGAAACTTTTTCACAGTGAGGGTGACAGAGCACTGGAATAGGCTGCCCAGGGAGGTGGTGGAGTCTCCTTCTCTGGAGATATTCAAGACCCGTCTGGATGCCTATCTCAGTGAAATGTCCTAGGGAGCCTGCTTTGGCAGGGGGTTGGACCCGATGATCTCTCGAGGTCCCTTCCAACCCCTACAATTCTATGATTCTATGATTCTAAGGAGCCATATTCTCCAGACCTGACAATTACAGGTTGCTCTGCCCACAGACTTTTTACTTAGGTCCCAATGGCTTTGTTTCAGTCACTGATTAAGATGCTTCCCAAGACCATTTTCAGCACATGATTCTCCATCCGTATTGCTCATAGAAAAGGTAAGAGAACCACAAGAGGTAGCTTTGACCCTCTACATCATCATATGACATAGGCAGAGCCCTAAGGGGGCTCAGCAGTTTGCTCAGGCCACACATCATTTGCATATCATAGAAGTAGCAATCACGAAAATGGTTCCAAAGTAGGTACCTCAGAAGACCTGCCAAGCAGAAGGATGGTACCTTCGCAAGGAGCTCAAAGACATCTTCCTACTCATGTCTGGATCAACCAAGTATCAATACTACTTGCTTGGTCCACAGTCTACCCTTTAATACAATGATGAAGAGATCAACCCCTAGAATGCAATATAGTTAGTGTTTGTACTTCTCATCAGTGCCCAAGTAATGCTACCCAGAAAGTGACATCAGTAAATAACATTCAGCATCTGATTCCAATCCAATTAGAATTGTCATAAAGAGCTGTCAGGCTCAGCTCTTTATTCCTTCTCCTTGTGAACAGAAAATGTCCCAGGAGTTGGACTGATTAAGAGCAATCCCAGTAAAATGGGGCCCCAGGATACTCTTGCTCATTCACCAAAGCCTGTACACACCACTCAAATCCATCCTCGAAACAAGAGGTGTGGATGTTTGTGGAAAAGAGCTTAATCCCAGAGCAAATAAATATGGCAGCATTCCAAAGCAGGCAACCAACAGCAAAGTGAGAAAGCTGAAGGCATTAGTGGGCAGCCAAAGTCAACATGCAATCAACCAGATTTTCAGCAAATACAGAATGACATAAACCCCATTAACATCTTTGGCTCAGAATCTTCTTCTAGACTTACAGCACTCACACTGCATGTGACTTCCCCTATCAAATTTTTCACAAGCCAAATCTCAGCCTCACCCACCTCCTCTCAGTTGTATCCTGTTACTGACAGCTGGGCTTCATTTCTCCACCCTGCACAAGCACATCCTGCACAAAGCTAAGTGCCTCTTTTGCTTCCCTGCTAGTGCCAGGGCAGCTTGGAAGCACCTGTGGCACAGTGAACAGCCTGAATAGTAACCTGTTTAACTGAGTCTAGTGTACTTTAAGGAGATACGGCTTCATATAAGTATGTTCTGTGGAAAGTGGACACTACAATGAAACTAAAAAATGTCAATGGTAAGGTACAAAATAGGGAAATATATTTTATGCCTCATTAAAACACTTTAAGCCATTGCACTTTGCCAAGCCATATTTGTACAAAAGGCATATCTTTCTATATTGTATGTCAGAGTTTACTGATATCCTTGATTTCCAAAATGGCTTAAATAGAGTTCATTAGTGCAGTGACTACAATTCCACATCTAGAAGCGAATCAAGCGAGCTGTACTAGACATAAAAAAACCCCAAGAACATTTCTACTGTTAACTACATCTGAAAAAAACCAAACAAGTACTGCCCAAAATATTTCAAGAGCGTCACTGGGCTGTCTTATATCATTAGTGCTTACTACACAAAAATTGGAAAAACTGGAAGCTGTCAATTTCCTACTTTTATCCAGAGTTTACCACTTGGCTACTGTTATGTTCCCAGCTACTTTCAAGAGTACAAATGAAATGAAAAACTGATTTCACTCACAAGAGTTTGAAATGGATTTTGGCAGGACACCACAGATTGCTGTGGTCAACTTCTGACTGATGTGAACTGACTGTTATTTTATCCGATCCTGAGCAGAACAGATTAACACCCTTCTTGCCTCCATTCTCACCATAGGAAGACAAAGCAGGTGTTGGTGATCTGGATATGCCTATATACATCCTGGATATTTTCATTTTATTATTAGCTAGTCATGTTTTCCCCATATGAACAACTGTTTAATGGAAGATTCACTCCTCTTTGGAACATCAAGGTTTTCACTAAGACCAAAGCAATCCGAAGTCTAACCAGAGCTTGGAGTTTAGAGTGAAAGACATTTCTATTTAACTCAGCCACACTAACATTACATTAGTCTCACATTTGCTTCATTTGTTTGGGTATTTTTTTATTCTGATATGCTAATACTAGCCAAATTAAGAGAGAACCAAATTGAGCCCGGGATCATCCACAAACAATTAATGGTTAAGAGAAATAATTTCATTTGTGACAGACTAACATTTTTTCAATGTGTTTTGACTTTTCTGTAAGTTTGCCTGTTAAACTGGGTGTATGCTCTAAACCACAACACTATTTAGCATACTGAGAACTGCTAACGTATTAGAAGTGCTTGCTGTGTCTGTTTAAAGCCAGATAACTCAGATTATTTCTCCCTCCACATCTGTATAATAAATCTTAATTGTAAATCCTCATTTATTATTTTTACTGCCTTGACAAGACTCCTTTGGAATCATAATGTATTTCATTTAAAGGATTTTAAGTTTTCCCATGTAAAAGGGAATCTCCTGGGAAGGAAAAAAGGCACTTTCAAAACACTGAAGTTCTATTAATAGAAAAATATTTTTAAATTGTAAAAGTGGAGCAGATTGAGAGGTTACTATTTTTTGTCTACAAAAAGTTTTGTCTGTATTTTTTCCCCTCTTGATTTTTATTCTTTCAATTAATATGAACTGGGCTAGTGGGAGAAATTTTTTGCTTGGGTTTTATAGCTTGCATTGTAACTGAGGAATGAGGTGCCATTGAATATTATGGCCTGACTTCATTTCAGTTGCATCAGTTCAACTGATGGTATGGTTACCAAGTAACTCAGCAGGTAGAGGACTGGAAATTGGAAAAAAAAATCCATCTTCCATTTTTGTTTCTGGCAATCTGTCATTCCATCTCAGTTTCTCTACAATTCACTGGCATTACAGAAGGAACATCATTCTACATTTTGTCTGTTCAAACTTCACAATAAAACACAAAAAGAATAAAATGTTATTCAAGGCATAACAAGTCACACCATATAGACAAAGTCCTCAGTTCCAGTCAAGATGCTCACACAAGACATTTTCTAACACATCTGACTGACAAGTATAGCATAATTAGATGTAGATCAGGATTGCTATTTAAGCAATAGACAAACATATCACTGTTACAAAAGTGTAAACAGATATATGGTTGAAAATACATAACTTGGCTATGCTGGATTCATCATGTGTATTTCTGTTCCTTTGCTATTGCTCTCAGTTGGAGAGTGACATCTCCATGCCTACTTCTTTTTTGCAGAACTCAAAGAACTTTTCAAATGTATGAAAATAATAACCAGGTTCTATTTACAGATGGGGCTGCAAAGGGCAAAAAATTAATGTTCATGTAACAAGCCACTAGAAGAAACAGTGGCCTGATAGCTAAAGTTTAATACCTAAAATTCTCTGTTAAAATATTCTCAAAAAAAAAAAATCAGTGCATTACAGCAGCAAAGAAGTGCTCTTGCTTGCCCTTCCATGTTCCTTGCTGCATCTACACCATAACTATATTTCTCCGTGGCAGTTACACTTAAAACAAACACAAACTAAAAACTAGAAAGCAAGAAGGATGCTCTAACGAAGACAGGTGGGACCAGAAAGTATGTGAAGGCTGCCATGAAGGGGAGCTTAGCAGCCTAAAATGGAAAACACCCTCACTCTTCTGAGCAGGCGATTCTTAAATGATCATGTCAGCACTTCATGCTAACTATAGAATACATTGCCAACTTCAACCAAATTTGACTGAGGATTGCTGGTCTCTGACAAGAAGGTTCTATATCAAATGCCCAGAGGCACTTAGCCCTGTGCTGCCCTAAAACCACTTACGGTGTATGCAACAGCCCTACGTCAGGGCTGTCCACAGGCTTTCCAAGCAGTCAAGAGGAGCAGTGAACTTCGGAGAACATTGTCAAATCAGTCTCCATATGCACAGCTCCGGTGTGTTGTCCTGCCCATAGGCAGCAGAAGTGTGGTACCATATGTGATAACGTAGGGAAGCCAAGCTTCACTGGTTTTATTACTCAGAAACTACTTACACGCAGAAGGAAATCCACAAAGGAGAAATAACAGACATTGCAGAATTCTTTATTGTTCATATTGGTAAAGGGCAGGATGACTGGTGGTAAACATTTCTTTTCCTTTAAAATATTTACTTAATTCACCGAAGCCTCTTTAAACCTTGAAAATGGGTATGACATTGCAAAGTGTCCCAAGAATAAAACTTCATGAAATCTAGAGCAGAAAATTGACCACATATATAGTACGAGATCAATGTCTACACAGGTATACCTGCCTACTGCCCTTCATATTTCCATGTTGCCAGGAACCAAGACTGCAGACAATGCTGGTATTTTTCCCATCATGAATTGATGCTTATAATTTTTTTCTAACCTTTGGTGGGGGCGGTGTGGAGGGGTGGTGTGTAAGCAGCACCTGGTCTATTAAGTCTCCATCATTCTCAACACTTACAGGAACAAAATATCATTTTTGCCTCTTGGGGAATATAAATTGGTTTTATTTAGTATTGGCGTGGCATTCCTGAGAGTCTGGCTATTCCTTCACTCATTGCAGCTGATGAAATACATCCTAATTTAAAACAATAACTTCCAAATTTAAACCATTATGAGGGTTGGAACAGGCTAAAATAGGCAAAATATACAAAGCTCTGTGGAGCTGAATAGGAGCTTGAAAATCCTCTGAAGGAAGGAGAAATTAGGAACTCCCCTCAAAAAAACCCAAACAAACAATAAAACCCCCATTTAGTCCCAGTGATTAGTTTTAACTTCTGTCATTTAGCACATGCTTTTTTTGTGTGTGAGCACATCAGCACAGACATATTCTCCAAAGTACTTTTACTCCTAAAGCAACCAGCATGCACTTGCCCTTACTGGTAAGGATAGTTTTGGTTTTCAGCATAAGAAAAAAGTTTAATTAAATTTCACTAAAATTAATTAAAAAAACAAAGTAAACCCACAACCACCACACCGTTCTGGAACACTGAAGCATTCTGACTGAATTCCAGAAAGAAAGTGATAAACTCGAGGTTCCCCCAGTTTCTGAAGTAATCAAGGGAGCCTTTCCATCACTTCAAAGGAATCCACATTTAACTCTCACAGAGTTCAGATGGAGGCTGGGCACTAAAATCCCCTAATACACACAGAAGAAAGTAGTCTCGTGTGTTTGTAGCAAACACACTCCACAAATCTCCCAGTGATGACAAATTATAACACCAAGTAAAGCTGGACACACAAACACACAAAAACAAAGTTAAAGAAACAAAACCACATTTCCCTACGACTGAAAGCAATATATTTTTATAGCTTGGTAAATTTGGTCCAACCCTTTTTAAAAATATCATATGTCAAAACAGTTCATTAGCTCGTTCCCAACATGTCACTACATTGACAAATGGATTTTGTTTTGGACACGATGCCTTAGAAGAAAGCAATGCCTTTGCAAGTACTAAATCAGTTATTACTATACAGCTGAGAGAGCAGTTGCACCTCACTTATTTTGAGCTCAAGCTTCAGGTTGGGTCTTTTACACCGTGGTTCAAGACTGTACTAATTGCTACCCCAGAATATTCATGGGTGGGCATTCCCTTTTCCATGAGGGCAGATCATCTATACAGCAGCAAACCTATGGAAACTTCCAGGGAAGGGACAGGAAGCACCCAACAAAAAACCCCAAAAACAAAACCCCAAAAGGCATTTATCTGAAAAAAATACTATTGATCACATAAAGCCACCATTAATTTACTGTAAAAAAAGAAATATTGCCTACATATTTTCAGATAATGTAGCTCACCAAGAATGCCCTTTCTAAATAACTAAGAATAAGATCTCTTGGGCTAACAAGGAAAACACATTCTTTCAAAATTGTCCAGGTCAATGGAATAAGGGTTTGGAAAGGTGTCAGCAGTGTAGGAATAACAAAATCTTTCCATTGCCTTTATATACTTCAGTATATTTAAATATATTAAGCTAAACTTAGAACACAAAAACTTGTCAGGTCTTCTCTTGAGACTTTTCCACTTTTAAATTTCTTTTGAACCTTTATATTCCTCCTTCCTCCAAGTCTTCCAACTCCACTATAAAATTAGACACTAGTTCATAGACAAAAGATCCCAGTCAAAGTAGCTTCAAAAATTTCTTGAAGAAGCACTTGATGAGGCCTCAGCAATTCATAGAATATACTGAGTTGGATTTCAGTGCTAAATTTCCTTCTACTTCCACGCTCATTGGGGGAGCTGGCCGGACATACCAGGGTTGCAACCAAGTGGGACTACTGCACAGGTACTCCGTAGGGCAGGGGAAGGGAAATCCATAATGTGTGCTGAATAACTATTTTCCTATCAGCTGATGAACATCTATGACGCTCCCATGGATACCTCTGATTATTTTATAGATCTGTCACTAAAAGCAAAACCTCCACAAGCATATTTATGTTGCTAACACAAGATTGTAAACCACAAAGCCTTACGAGAACTGGATGCAATTTCATCTTTGAAACATTTCAGTTGACTTTATGGATTTGACAACTTGATTTTATTGCACAGCAACAAGGACCACATGCAAAGAACCACCACTTCCTAAAAGGCTAAATATATCATTTGATACCATTTCTACCCTGACTTTTCTTTAGAAGAGTTTAGGGGAAAAAAGGCAGGTCACTATATGGAGGTAGGTATCATAGCAAGTAGCTGTAATGATTCAGTACTAAGAAAGTGAAAGACAGGTATGTTTGAAGGCCTCTCCACATTTAAAACTTTTGTGGAAACCACCTTAGCACATGCAAACACCCCTTAAAAAGTCTTCTAGTCAGTAAGTTATGTTGGCTGTACATTATCACGTATGGATAACTATGCTGTAGGACTGCAGAACAGAGTGCACTTTCTCTCAACTCCACATATCTGTCATCTTTCCAGGGCTGATGCATAACTTCCACTTCACCTTCCAATTAAGAGTATAGCTAGGGCCTTCCTTTGGTAACATGGAATTTGGCCAACATAATGTTTACAAAACCAAGCATTTGAATTTTATTGCTGAGTAGATTCCCAGAAAGAGGGGAAACTTTAAGCACCACCTTATGCTAGAGCAGAAGGGAAGCTAAAGCGCCTAACTGCCTCTCTGGTTCCTGACATTTACTAGGCTGCCTTTATAAAACCAGACCAGAGAACAGATAAAAGTGGTTGGAGCCATTCTTTTAACATGTTTATTACCTTAGCTTTTCACAATGATTTTTTTCCAGACAATCCATCCACTAACAAAATTTTTTTATCACCATAACCAGCTTGCAGATGTATGCCTAAGAGAAAACCTGCTCATGTATCACAAAACAGAACAAAAAAATTCACATAGACTTGGAATTTGCAGATCTACACAGAAGCCCCCACTGCTCACACCACTGACTGATAGCTGTGATACCCATGGCCTGCCTGCTCTCCTCATTCTACACCTTCCCTGCCTTCAGGCCCAACACACAAGCTGATTTGTCAGACATGATTTTGGAAGGGAGAAGGTGTCACAAAACAGCATGGGCAAGAAGGGACTAAAGCTGTATTTTCCACACAGAAAGCTCACGTTACTGGTCCAAAGCACAGGGACTCTAATATTAAAGTTCAGTAAAACATATCTTCCTTTTAGAAGCAAAACCAAACCTCAACACCTAAAAAAACCCCCACAACAAAACATTCTCTCAAAATTCCATACACAGTTCTGACTGAAACTTGGCAAAGACGCTAGTTTCAGACAGGCAGCCACTACAGAAGAGAGCAGTATGCCAAAGCACACCAAAAGACAGCAATGTTGCAACCATCCAAAAGCTGTCAGGAAACAAACAGCTCTTGCTCTGTACTGGGAAACACTTGAGAACCACCTACAGCTTCAGCATTGTAATAATTCATTGGGTACTTACTGTCAGTGGACCAAGTTCTGGATCCTATTGAATTCAGTAGCATAACTCCAAATCGCTGCTCTGCAAACAGCTCTGGCCCCAGTTTATCTTGAGGATGCTTGTTTAAAAAGGTTTGACTGTTTCAAGTGTACCTTTTATTATCAATCAGTGGGACATATTTATAGTTCTCCAAAATGCAACATTTGGTATTAATCATATAAAATATTAACTTGTCCTATAGATCCATTTAGGAGCTAAATGGTTTTCCCCAGAAAAAACAGCTTTCTTGTGTCGATAGATATCATAGAATACATTGAGTTGGAAGGGATCCATAAGGATCATCAAGTCCAACTCAAGAAAGCCTAAAAATATTAGCTTCCAAATTGAACTTTGGACTGTTTCTGAAACAAAATCTCATCTGCCTTTCTGAATTTAGTCATCAATCCAGATACTTCTCTGTAAAGTTATTTTTCCTCCCACCACAACCAGTGATAACAAGAGTCCTGAATCATCCATTCGTGTCTTCATTTTTTACACATTTAAACTTAAATCTCATAACAGTTTTGCTCTGACACCAAGAGGAAATGACCACACAAGTCTGGCTGATAGTTAAAGAAAAACACATCACTAACTTGATAGTGCTTTCTAAGACCAAAGCCTTTCATTCAAGGTCACAGGTTTCATTTAGAAGGAATGTTTTTAATTTAAATTCCTAATTAGACACTGATGGTGTCTCCATTAGCAATGCAGGAAAAAACTCCTATTTGTCTGTCTTCAATGTACAAATTTCAATGAATCAAAGTTACATGTTATTTTAGGAACCTAGTAGTGACCAAGGAAAAAACAAAGATAAAAAATACACTCTTCAGGGACAAAGAATTTTGCTTTACTATACAAACACAAGTTCCTTATCTAAATTTAAGTGTCCAGTCACGCTACAGCTTAAATAATATTACTGTAAACAAGAGCATAAGTCTTGGAGAGGATGAACTGTTGTGATGCTATTAGCACATTATACACATAAGTTGGTCCTTCATACACCAGCTGCAGGGCATCACCAGCCACAGTCTGAATCCTATCCCACTGTTTTCCAGAAAGGGCTTAAGTATCCCCAGTAGTATGGTACATTCATAGGGGCTGTCAACTGACCCAACTGCACCTCTCCAATAACAAGAGAGGTTGCATACCTAAAGGTTTTCTTTCAACCTTAACATTGCCACTGCTTTACACAGTTACACAGCATTTCACTATTTCCCATACATGGGGAGAAACTGTACAGTGCTTAGGGTACCGTAGGTACAACAGGAAATTCAAAGAATTTTAATTTTTCCCTGTTCCTAATAATAAATATGCTTTGTACCTCTTTTAAAAGCGGTCTTGGCAGACAGTTTCCATTACTCTTTTGATGCCACTGGCCCCATGGCTCTAAATCTTTGTCTGCATCACTACTCTCTGGCATTCCTGACATTTAATACCTACAGGAGAGGGAAACGCCACGACCCCTTCCATCAGGAAGTTGTTCATCACTGGATTTTATCCAAGGGGAATGTTAATGATACAGAAAAATGGCTAATCATTTTTCATAAATATAAAAGGCATCTCCTGTTACGGATGCATTTCCGGCTTACTGTGGGAAATACACAAGGAGGTGACACATTAACCCTGGTTTGTTTGTATGAACTCTTATCTCCACATATGGACAAAATGGCTCCAAACTTTTTCTACGTGACAGCTCAGGGACTGTTCCAATGCATCCACTCAAGACAAAAGTACTACATGGGGGTTGGACCAGGCCCTTTGTGCCTACACTGTACTATAGAAACTATAGAACTATTTTAGTGGCAGCACTAAAATAAACTATTGCGAAGAGCACATAAGTGTGCTCTCTGCAGTCCCTCTGCTTTCTCCTGTATCTACAGCTCGCCTCAATTAGGAATACAATCCATCTCTGCCTATTTCTGTTGGCATCCTAACAGGGTAAGATGGCCAGGGGCCTCTGCCTCTTTCTCAACAACCTTCCTGAGGATACCAAACATTTGCTTTGCTTCTTTGACACCTACACACTGAGATCATTTCCGGGAACTGTAAATAATAGTGCAAAGTTTTAACTGCCAGCTCTGAGTTCCAGATCATGCAAGCACATTCCCTCCACAATGCATTACCTGCTGCTTATGCTGAAGCTTACCCACTACCTTTTTGTCCACGCACAGTTTCATAGAGTCCCTCCCTACACGGTCTAAGAGTCGATGAACTCAAGGCAGCGTTGCCACAATACAGACACATTATGTATCTGGTAACCAAGTATCATTAAATATCTGGTAACCAAGTAGTAAAAATGAATAAAGCTAAATCCAAGGGGTTATTCTGGTTAAAATCAATAATTTTGTTCAGAGCAATAATAAGCAGCTATTGCTATTTTTTTCGGATTAGTAAACCAGGATTTCAAATAAAAGACATTCCTTTCATGTTGTGAGTAGGACTTGCAGTTGAAGGAATAAGTTACATTTGTTATGTCTACAAGACTTATAAACCATAAAAATTAGTTAATTTCTTCCCTTTCATGGAATTTCAGGGGTGACAGTGACACTAACTTAGAGAGCAAGACATCTATCTATTACTAGATGTATTATCATACTCTTGATTAGGCTACTGTTGGGAAAGGTACAGTTCCCTTTTGCAAGCTCCATAGACTTGTGGAAATAAAAAAAAAGGATGCTAGCACTGTCTCCACAGCTTCTTAGAGAGTCCATACCTACAGGTAGCCCAATTGCCAAATCCTGACTTTGACCATAATTTAACTGCACCACCAAAGCTAACTTGAGCAGCAGGTCTTACACAGCACAAGGACTAAGCAGGGTCAAATACAGGTCCCATGATATAGCTCCCCAGAAACAGTAAATAAAGCGTGAAAACCTTTGGTAAAATTTTACAGCTCCATCTCAGTGGCACCTATCAGGCAGAAAGGTGGAGCTATTCTTCTAGCGGAGCATTTTACATCCTGTGGAAGAATTCCCTTCATCTGCTACCTTCTTAAGACACTACAGCCTACTCTCTCACACCCACCATGCTGAAACACAGAAGACAAGATAAAGATTTTCCAGAGAACTTAAAAAGAAAGGTACATTGATCCATTTTGGGCATCTTTTGGTGTGCATCCAGCACTTTCCTTTTGCTATCCAACTCAGATTAATAAAAAACTGCTCTTCAAGTCATTTGTAATAAAAAAAGGAACCAAAATACAATCTCCTTTGCCATACTGGAAATGAATTAATTTTGCTCAACTTCAAAGCAATCAGCAATTTTATGGGTGTTAAATCAAGTTAAGTCCTTATTTACCAATGGAGCTGTTCACACAAATGAAGATGGATTACACAATAAAAATGTCCAGAGTTATATCCCTAAATAATGTCCAATTACCATTAGAGGTTTTGCTATTTAGGACCTGTTTTGCAGAACATTGAATACTGTTGCATCACAATAGATTTTACATCTTTCCCTTTCCAAAACATTATTGGTACAGTGTCTCCAGTATTTCAGAATTGAATTATTTAGCAATTCATTAAATAAATGGGACAATTCAGATTCTAGCATAACATGTAGTAGAATGGACTCCAGTCACTGGTATTTATGATGCTTTGCAATGGAAAGCAAACATGCCTTTCCCAATTATATTTATGAGCTTTTTATTTGTAAGTTTGTTTATATAAATAGCAGCTGTTTATACAAACAGTGGCTGTCAAGTTGTATTAGAATTGACTGTAACATGCTCTCTTTATATATACACTCATATAAAATAAATATACACAATGCACCTAAAGTTTTGTATTACCAGCTTTCCCCCCACCAACAGATTGTTATGGAGGAATGAATCTTTATTAATTTAGAATTCAATCTGTTAGAAACAGCATAAAGCCAGTTTATCAGGCATCTCAAATATACCAAGATATTTTATTAATAATGCAAACTATTCACTCTGAGTTGCTGTGCCAATCTCCTTTCCTTGCATATGAAAATATGATTAGACACAGCCCCATGCAGTACTTTGGAGGTGAGAACAAGTGTGAAATAAATGTAGCAGAACATGGATCTCACGTTCATAACAGCTGTTTGGCAGTACAAAGTGTATATGCGACAGTAATGACAACATACTGTGCTCAGAGGTAATGAGACTCATATCTAGACAAGCACAGAAGATGCGTCACAGTTCCAGGGAGCCCCGGGACAGACATCTTACTGCACAAGATGCATCACTTGGGTTACAGAAAACCAGGGCACAAGCATTCCTACAAGCAACAGTGATTTCCCTACCCAGGTGGGAACACAGTAGTGATTTGTTAGGATACTACCACAGTTGGATGGTTAACAGTTAGAGCTGATGTAATAATATATTATTCCTTATTATTAGGTACTGAAATAGGTCTAAGGCCCTGCTCTGGCCTCCTGTAGTACAACACCATGGTTAGGTCTGCTTCAGTGAGAGGATTAAAAAAAAAATAACTGCTTGCTTTTTTATCAAATAGAAGCTGCTATCATTGCTGACAAGGGACTAGGGCAATGCAACAAACAAAGGTGAAATGACTACATCAGAGCAAAGCAAGACCACTGAAAGCTTCTAGTGGAATATGAGAGAACAAGACATCCATATAAACTGTACTAGCAGAACCCCCAGAAGACGCCTCCAATATAGAAGGGGAGGAAGTATCAAAAATGCTTTCCTCGTGGTTTCTACTATCCTTTCTCTCTGGCAAGCTATTCCTGAAAACAATCATGGTCACAAAAACTTACAATCACCATAAAGGCCTATTCATCCACAGAAGTAACCAAGTTCCCCTCCAGGCAGACTTTACATGTATGCCTGCTGTGTGGGAACCAACACCTCAGCAGGCACAGCTGCCTGGTTCATCACACAAGAAGGACACGTCCTGTAGCATGACAGGGGGTATGCACCACTTCACTCAGCTACAAGCCTTCAAAATGGACCTTACCTCAGTGTGCAGCACCACTGGGATTGCTCAGTGAAGGGGCAGTGTCTCTTCTTCAAGGACTCCTTACCTCAGGTACCACCGAGTCCCTCCCTTGTGACGAGAAAAAATGACGTACAATATGCCAGAAATGGGGTACAAGATGCAAGGCTCACCAAAGTGCACCTGCTTCACATTGCCTGACAGAATCAGTGGGGGACTATGTGACCCCTCAAGTACAGTCATTAATTACAGATCTTATCACCTATTTTTTAATTTAAAATACTACATAACCTGAAGTAAAGCATCAATAATAACTGGTTTGGGTTAGAAACAGAAAATGCTGCATACCAGCTCACAAGGTACTTTCTGTTGCCAGCACAGGAAACAAAGAGTTTAATGCAGACTGATGCACACTTATCTCAAACTACCTGGAAATTTCCAAAGGGAAATATTGATTGTTGTTATAAGCCACACATGCCTGTCAGATTTCCTGCAGAGTCAATATTTGATATATACAGAGCAGTCCCACAGTCCTCATTCATATCAAATACCATTCAAGACTAGTACTATTCTAACAGCAGAACCATTATACACTTTTCAGTAGTAACTAGAACCTATATAATGTATACAGAAAAAGCCAATTAGTCAATGCTAAATGGTAGACAAAAGTAATTCTCATTCTCAGTTGTGCTCCCTTTCTACTTTCAAGAATAGTTTTTATGACATGATAGTTGTTAACACCTTGTTGGTGCTTTGGTCTGATAAATAGAAGTCTAGGATACCAGAAGTCTAGCTATTATTTAGTAACCTCTGACTTCTCAAAAATTAGAATAGTTGATAAGAATCATACTTTGAAAACTTGGATATCCTATTTTTCAGCTAGGAATCTTCTGCTTTATTCTTCAACATCACAGAAAAATAAGAACAATCTGCCAGTCAGACATTGTATTTCAGAGGGACTAAAAGGATTCTTAGGAAAGGAATAGATATTAGTGACAACAGAAGTGAGTTCTCTCCAGTGCATGTCCTTGAGGGTATACACAGGATAAAGGACAGATTCAGAGAATGCTGAAAGGCTAATTGCTTTATACAGGTTTTTTTAAAAACTTTTTTAAAAAAAGAGATATAATCTTATAAACAATTTACCCAGAATACAATCTGACTCACTTCGGAGCTAAGCACGGTATTTTAACCATTTATAAAGATAATATGTAGTAAAAGTAGTATTTATCAATACAGCTTATATATTATTATATTCAGATCATTTATACTTCAGGACAACTGTCCTACAGGCAGTGCAACAAAGTGTGCATGGCCTAGTAAAAACAACCAAAATACTTTCAGCACATGGATGGCGTCAGGCATCCACTTGTTCTGCTAGGAAAAAACACACACCCAGATAACACAATGCAATTTTCTGAAAACTAAGTCCTAAAAGCAAGTATGGCTAAAGAAGTCAAGTGTGTTTCAGATCAGGATGATCTCCACAGAGAATAGCAAACACCACACAGTGTTCAGATACAGATACAAAAATATTTCACCATGCAAACAGAAACACTAGGAAGCAGATAGAAAAACAGAACCAAAGCTAAATAGCATCACAAGAAAAAGAATGACATATAGATAAATTCTCTTTAACATGTATTTCTAGGGTTCCTGGATATAAGAAGAGAATCTAAGTCCCCAAGTAAAACTGATAAAGGGACAAAGCCAGAGAGACATCTCAAGCGGGAACAGAGGTCTGCTTCCATCTCTAGGACACAGCTCTGGCAGAAACCAAGCCTGAACATTTTCCTGCAGCCACCCAGATGCTAAACTGAAAGACAAATTCCATCTTCAAGTTCAAAGCACATAAAGCTGTCTGGGTCACATCAGCTCAGGCAAAGCCAGGACCTAAAATGGTCAGGTTTTGCTTTGTTTATTTTTAAACCAGACAAGTTAAAGGTCTGCTGGCAGGCAGGTGTTCAGGATGAGATCACATTGCCACTGAAGGAAGATGACTGTGGTCACATGCGAAGACATATTAGTGAGGTAAGCTAGGAGAGAAAGATCAATAACCAAAGACTTCATTCCAACACAGACTGCAGCTGAAGAGCAGAAGAGTCTGGGGTGGGGTGGGGGGTAGGCTTAAATGAAACTGTGAAAATAACTGCAAAGAGGAAGAACTCATGTGACCTGGAGTGAAGGCCTCACAGTTTACAATCCAGCATATGTATCAAAGTTACCACCCATGCATAGCAGACTAACATACCAACACAAAATAAATTTCACATATTGATATGCTCTCTGTGCAAGTGACTTTAGAAAACCAAACACTGAGTAATTCAATCTGGAAAAGATTTTCAATGTGAAAGGGGGATCTTCTGAAATTTTGTTCCAAAAGTAAAAAGTGGTTTTGCCTACTTCTGACCTCATTGCTCCATCAGGACTCAGGATGAGAAGATTTAGCAATCTGTGACATGCCTCGTTCCACAGTAGTGATTCAGTTCAGTGCACCCAAATCCACAGGAGACAGAATTCACTGTAAAGAACCACAACTCATTCCGGCACTGAGGTTTGAGTAATAATCTTCAGAGGCTGAAGAACTGAACACAGCAAAGACTGTTGCTTTAATCAAGCTTCCATTTATCAGTGTTACTCCTTTTGACTTTGCTAGCATTTCTCTCACTGGGTCTCTTCTTCAGCCCTCAAGTCTTGCTGGTGCTATCTCTGACCACCTTGGCAAACGCATCTCTGATACCACGGCTATGTTCCCTGCATGCACTGACACAGTAAGAGAATAATGGAACATAAGTTTTGACAACACAAATGTGAGTAAGAGGAATCTGCTGCTTGCTGTGATACACACATATCTAAGTTTATGTGTGTCCTTTACCCATTGTAATTAGCAAACTAAGAATACACAGGAGGTCAGAAAGAAGACTGATTCTGCAGAGCAGTTTCCTTACTACTTACTGTAAAATAAATACACACTTGGCCACATGAGAGAATTTTTTTTTTCCACATACCAAAGACAACATGGCAGGGCTGTACTCTGACCTGCCTCAACGGTTTTCTTCAAAGCATTAAGTAAAACAGAAGAGTGTTTTGTTGATACTGAGCTAGGATAAAGTCACTTTGACCAAAATGCCAAAAAAACTATTTCAAGGCAGCTTGGGATGAGATTTCCATTAAACACCACACGTTTGCAATACTTGAGATTCTACCAAAAATTACAAATTGGTTATTGGGTTTGTGCCTTCACCACTCCAGTAAATTCAAAGAGAAAACCATCCTTGTCTCTCCCTCTCCTGCACGGTACACTCTCTTGCTCTCTTAATTTCACAGTTATAACAAAGTGACGAGAGAAGTGCCAGACCTTATGGCATTTTGTTCACAGGCCATTTGCGTACATGATCTGTAAGAGATGGCCATATGGACATCTGCAGTTCTGTTTTCAGTTTTTACAGTCGTCACTGATGAGCAACATTAGATAAAAAGCTGCTCAAAGTCAACTCTGTGCCAGCAACAGAGAAAGAACCTGAAGGTGATAGAGAAATGTCACTTTTCTATTACTGTCATTGAAGGTTTGGTTGGTTGTTTTTTTAACACATTATCTATTCTGAAGTTTTAACTTTGTGAGGAATAGTCAAAGCCAGTGACTTCAGTCCCTTATTCATCTAAAGTCATTAACAGAATACAGTCCTTACACTAAGCGATGAAAGACAAGCTTTAACTGGCATTTCAATAGCATTTCTCTGTTAACATTTCGCAGTGTTGAGAGAAGAGCATCATTTCTCTACTAGCCACAGGAAGGCTCCAAGCGCTGATGGTCCTCTAGGTGACTGACTCTTGTCTAGCACTGCTAACAATTTGGAATTTTAGATAAAACCCTTCATTTTTCACTGTAGACGGTATACAAGACTTGACATCTTTTCATGGGTGCAAATACAAGTGCAACAATGAGAAATTAATTGCTTCGTTTTAAGTCAGTCTGCTACTGTCTCTGCAGAATCAACGCTGCCTACTCCAGGAGGCAGCAGTGAGGTGAAGTCCTTAAGCAGAACATCAGTTCTGCTTGCTACCACACAGCTCCTAACCCCCAGAGCATACAAGAGACACAAACATCTCCAAAGAGCCAGACGACTTATCCAAATCTGACATCAAAGCTCGGAAAAAGCCCCACCAAAACAACCCTCTCTTTAAACTCTTATTTAATTTTTGTAGGTTTTCCTCCTGAGAAGCTTTTAGTAATCCTCTGACCTTTCATGCATTTTACATGGATTTAGAATGTAATTTTTTTCCTGTAACTAGACCAGCAAGACTAATAACTTTCTATCCTCTAAGAATGCTTAGAAAGTAAAAATAAGGCTAATACATCCCATATACATGCTCAGTTATCCAGATCATATTCAATCCAAGCTTCACAGTGTATAAATGTGTAAGAGAAAGTGCTTTCTCTGAGAAAGAGATAAATTCTCCAACCACTTTCAAACAAAGACTTAAAGGTGGCATCTCATCTTCACAGATGAGCCATATTAAATTATTTTTAAAAATTCAAAACCCACAATGCCTATTTCCTCACTACTAGAAAAACATACAAACAATATACACTTCTTACATGCAGTTTCTACCGGACAACTCTATGCATGTACCCACCATAATCACCTTTGAATCCTTTTTTATAAACAGCTACAAGGTTATCTTTCATTTTATTTCTGCCTCAGTGGTTTGCCTGCTCTCCCTGGCAGCATCAGATGCTGGGTTTTCTCTTTTTCACCAGCAAAGTGCGAGCTCCCCAAAGGAGGGTTTATCACAGCAGATCACTCTGTCACTAGGGAAGAGCAGACCCCTTTCTCCACGGTTCTAAAGGTCTCGAGACAACAAGTTGCCATTGAGCGATCTGACCAGAGGTTACGAGAATCGTGAAGCAGTCTCAGAGACATATATAGCTGTTAATCAAGACAAACATTTCTGCCAGCAGCATTAATTTCAGTGTTCTCAGCAACCATCAGGTACTGTGTGATCTACCTCCACCTGTAACATCCAGACAGCCCAGCCTGCCAAGTGCTCAATGTTGGAGCTACACCCAGCCATGTTTATAACCTCCCAGTTTACCAATTAGCCAAAAGACACTGCAACAACAACAAAAAATTACCACACTAGGAAAAAAAAGAAACCTACCTAACTGGGTTTGTCCCCACTAGCCACTTCAGCCTCCACCTCCAGCATTCAGTATTCTTCACAGGCAGGAGGCAACAGCACCTCACTAACCCCAGGCAGGCTGTCATTACTTCAAAGCTGTTTCCAATATTCAAGTATTTTTAATCACCTGCAATGCCCATCAATCACAAGCACCCTGAAACCCTTTTCAAATTGATAATGCCTTTCCAAGAGCAGCTCTGAAACCTACCTTAGAGCAAGTGTGCTAAAGTTAGCCAAATGTAACACACAAACCCAATACTTTGGGGAAACAAGATTGTTACACAGTTGAAAATAGAAGGATCTGCCAGCCAGCTTGATGCAAGAGGACTCCAGTTCTGTATTCTTACATGCTTTAGGGAACTCTTATATTTCTTCTTAACTGGGAACATCCACATTAACTTTGAATAATACTGTATGCTCTGATCTCTCAAAGGCAGATAGGGCTTCTAAAGATATGAAAAGACTGATTAGAATAACAAAATATATTTAAGCATCAATTTCCACCCTTGTGGGCTCTACAATAAAGACAACTGGCGGAAGCAAGTTACACATCTGAAGCTGCAGGCATCAAAATTAATTATTTTGCACCAAAGCATGCCTCAAAAGGGACCACTGTAATTAGGATAATAAGCATTAGTGCACATCATGAATTTTATGTGTGGATTTTTTTTAAGTTTATAAATCCCTCTTGTACATAAGTGTTTTGTTATTTGAAATAAAAACACATACCAGAAGTTTAAAATCTTATTAAAATACCAGCAGTTAGACAGGGAGTAAAGTGCATATAATCCTCCTACAATTTCAGGCCTTATGGACAACATCTATCATTTTAAGTCTTTAAGTATATTAATTGCATGGATTTTAAGTACCATTAACATTCATTCAATATTGTTATTCAGAAAGCTTCCAGCTAGGATTAGGACCTTCTGGAAACAAAATTTAATTTGCAAGGAAGATAATAGTAACATTTTAATCTATCTCAATGTATTAATAAAGGGGGAAAAATAATCTAATATTGTTTTTAGACACTGGAGACCCAGCCCACAGTTTACAGACATTAAAGCCCATCCCTCCATTGATAGCAGACCATGGGCCAGGCTATAAGGGAACTGGGGCCCTGCCTGGGGTCATTCACTAGGTACCACACACTTATTACTGCGCCAGAGGTGTGAGCTAAGGCACCTTGTCATGCTCTCACCACCTCATCTGAGGCCCCTAAGAGAGAGAGCAGATGCTGAGGTTGTGGCAGACGGTGCATTGATTGCTTCTTTTCGGATTAGCATTGAAGTGTGCAATGTGTAACATTTAGCCTCCTCCCTCACAAAACACTCTCTGCTCCCGTACCTCTCCATCAGCCACTAGCGCTCTGCACAAGGATAGAAAGGAGGATTTTGCCTTAAGCCAACAGAACATTTATAATCATTTGATGTTGTAGGAACAGCATAGATTAATCTTGCCCCTGTTTTTGAACGTGGTAGTTGTTTTCTTTCAAAAAATGCTACAAGGCAACATTAGGGTGCCAGCACTAGATATCGTATTTATAATTACATCTCAGAGACAATTTATAAAGCAATTTGTTAAAATATAAAAATTGTTGCTAGTAAGAAGAAATTTTTTGAAGGGCAATCCTGGATATAGTAACTATAAAATCCATAGTACTTTCTCTAAAATTTAGGTGCATTAACCCCAGACACCAAGCACTTTTTTTTTCCCCAATTAATTGGTGCTTTCCATCCTAATTTTCTCCAAAACTCTGGTTGCCACAATATCCACAGTTTCTTCCTCCAGATTTTTCTCACAACATTACAATTAGCTTTAAAACAGCTATCATTTTCCACTTCAAACTTGCTATGTTTCAGAAATGAAAGAAATTATGTTTTTTCCTACTTTCAGATCTGTCATGAAGCCTAATCAACATCTGTAAAGTATTCTGATATCTTAGATGCAGCCAAAGTAAGCATAGGATGAGAGTTATCATCCCTGCTCATGAATTTCTTCAGGGAGAATGGAAGCAGGGAAATCATCTACTAATTTCTTTCCAGGATTTCCTTTTAACAGAAACATTATACAGCATAAAAACTGACAAAAAGAATCAGGGGTTTGTTGCTAAGAACTGTGACATGTTTTCACTGAAACATTCCCTTCAGAGAGGGCTGCGTGTGCTGCCAGCGCTGCCTAAAAGAAGAAAGGAAAATTCCACTGAGAATTTAATCTGCCACTTCCCATTGCTGAACTAGCAGCTGATAACAGAGTGATTTGTTAATGGGAATCTGTGTTAACATCTCTTTCCACATCAGTTTAAATGATTCCTATCTGTGAGCTGAAGCTGTATGTGTCTCACTTGTTTATACATATTACAGATCTGCCCTTCAGGGCACAAGGATTTCTGTGATCCAAAGCTAAAGAAAGCCTTTTTCTTAATATCAGTGGGCTTTGGGTGAGATATCTAAGCCCAGAACAAGGACAGGATGTACACCTCCCTATCTTAAGCCAGTAGCTACCAAGTCCTTACCCACAAAACTAGAGAGGAAAATCTCAAAGGTAAAGTTTCAGGACTGGTATCGTGATCATGTAATCTACAGGTGCAAAAGCCAACTTTAAACAGTTCATATACAACAGAACTAGAGCGTTTTCATTAACAGAGCGTTTTAAGTTGGGTTATTCTTGTAAAGCAAGAGACAACTGTCTGAAGAACTTCAGAGGATGTATTTCATTCCATGTGCGTGAGGGGAAGCAGGAAAGGGAGGTAAACAAAGTGTTGATGATTATATGACACTTATCAATGCAAGAGAATACAAAGGAGATCAATGTGACTGTGTAAATTTTAATCAGCAAAACAAGCATGTTTACATTTATGCCAAATAAAAGGAGGGGACTGATTGCAGTAGCGTCTGGTTTATGGCAAGCCTCACATCGTAAATGCTTTGCATAAATATCTGTTGACCAAACCCTGGCTTGTTCAGGGCTTTCCAGTAATAATTATAGAGGAGATTTGCTTAGAACCAAAGTTAATATATTAAACTTTGGTCTGCTTTAGCATCTGTACCCTACATAGGGGATCCAGACATACCAAAGACTATCTGAATATTGCAATCCACGCTCTCATGCCTATCTAAATGTGGATGACTGCCATTAGTACAAAGAGAAAAGGAAGCTCTAAAACAGGCAAGAGACAGCAACTTCTGGACACATCAAAATCAATGTTTATATTTCAGCCCAAACAGGTGGTCACCAACCTCAGCACACACAAAATACATGAGCCACAACTTTACAGCTCCTAAATTCAAACAGAGTACAAATATACAGACACTGCCCAGGGCCTCTCTTCTAAACACAAATCAAAAGGGATATTGCTGTAGGAAAAAAAGATGCTACTGTAACACAAATCATTGGTACAGCAAAACCCCCGTGCGTTTACAAAGGAACACAGCCAGCCTGGGTAAAAAGAACATACAATCCAGCTGCCTCTGATCACAGGATTGCAACCTGCCATCAAGTTGTACCTCCTACATCCCAATACCTCATTCACTTGGTTGCCACTACAGAGTGCAAACAGCCTAAAAAGGCTGATAGAAAATTCTTTTTCCCATCACCTGTCTACTCAGGAGTCCTGATGTGTTACCAGTCCTTTTTCCTAACACCTCTATCTTTCAAGTGTACATCAACTTGCTACCTATCATAAAAAGTCCATTTTTGCCACTTCCTCTTGAGCTTCCTTTTGGAAGCACAACAGCAGTTTATGTTCTTAATCACTAACTACGTTTTAAGTCTCCAGGCACATAATTGTTCTAATGCAATTACTTCTAAAAAAACAGTAGTGACCACAACACATTTCATTAATTTCCATATTTCTTATATGGATCATCAGCCTCATTTTTAGTTTGAGTTCTTGTGCACCATTTGGAAGCTTTTCTCATCTTTATTGTATTTAAGGAAAGAGTTTTGCTACATTTCTGCGGCTCAGCCCTCAGTCTTAATGACTGCATGACCTGCTGAGAAAGCAGTATTCCCGCACACACTGTGAGCAGTATCAAACTCTTTTGAAGTCAGATACACGTTTACATTTCCTCCAGCCACCTACTTTTAAAATTTATTCCCCCCAAACTTCAGAATCGCCCTTTCATACACTCACCTCTTGCAAAGTCTGTTTCTTTTCAGTTGCTTGACCTCTAAGTTGTTGCTTCTATCACCCAAGTTTTGCAGCTGTAGCTCCTCATCATCCAGCTGGCATCCAGGCGATTCAAGCCCCTCATGATTGAGAGAGTTTAACCCTGAAGAGGGCCTTCCATTTTTCTCCAGCTGACAACAGTTACTCTTTTTAATGAATCCTAGTTAGGACTGACTTCTATCCTCTTTTATTTTCACTATCAGAATAGGCCCTTACCAAGTTCCTCTCATTTTCTCTTCCATGTATTTTCTCCTAAAGTGAGGTGGATGGATATACCTTGGTGAGCTTTATCAAAACGTATCCCACTCTCACACCTTTCCACAGCTACATCAGCTACTTCCTTGGGGTCTTATCATTTCCACTCCTCCTTCAACAAAATATCATGATCCAGTTTGTTCTGCTACATTTTAAGCGTTCTAACAGGCAGTTCTATCACTTTAAAAAAAAAAAAAAAGTAAAAAAAGAAGCCATCTCATCCAGCCATCCCACCAGCTGGGACTCTTCCCCCCACAGTTTAGACATGCTCCAAACCCTGTTAGCTGGATTTAGCTCCCCCAGATGGGATTTCAGCAGCCAAACTTACACATGAGGGAAGTCCTACCCACAGCTCTTACAAAGTGAGAGCTTTCATTTGTGTGCTTACAGAGTCACAGGGTTGGAAGAGTGAGCCTGCCCTCTCCAGGTGTATGGCTGACTCCCTTTAGGTACCATCCTCCAAAACCTTGCATTCCCATTCCTATCTCTATGCCCTCTCACCGTATGTGGTCAGAGCTGGTTTATTCCTCTGAAATTGTAAGCAATTTCATAGATTGTGAAGAGTTTCAAACAAAAGGTGCCATCACATTTGGGTATGCTAATTCAGCCAGGTTAGTTCATTACTCACACTTGTCCCACGGAGTTAACATGTAGCTTTAGCATGACCATCATTCATCTAAATAGTTACCAAACTGGTAAACTAAGGCCCATTTAAAACGAATACAGGAACCTCCCACATTCTCCATAAAGCAGCAGGTAAAACGAGCCAGTGAGTTCCAGTCAGTAACTATAGACTCCCCAGAGACAACTCAGAAGAGTATGAAATACATCAGATAGTGATTCACATCTTTTTTTCTAGAGTATCATACTGTAAGAAAATGTAACATGGAATACATGTGTTTATATAACCTTTGCATTTAGAGACATAAGAATCACACATTGATGAACTGGGTGCCTGAACAGGCAGACATTATTGCTAGAAACATTTTCTGTTTCTGACGATTTTTTCCATTTATGTTTTATTCTTGACCAATTTCACCACTTTTTTAATAAAATAACATTTTAAATAAAGTCCTGTTGCTATTTGTTTCTGCCAATTTTGTTCTACTAAATTCAGTTTTGCCTGCAGCAGCATTTAAATCCTGACTTATGAATTTCACTAGTAAGGCCAATTAAATCTCATGATATCACTTTCCCTTAACCTAAACAAAAGTGGGAATTTCCTTCAAAGCAGGTAAGTTTCTTCTAGCCATGTTTTGGATGATACAGGAATATAAAAAAACCAAAAGCAAAACCCTAAAGACCAACAAACAAGTCCTGTCTTTTTTCAGAAAAGCTTCTCAAGAAAGGGTCAAAACGAATTTCAGAGATACTGGGGAGAGGATATTGTCAGCATTAGTAAGATTTCAGCAAAATAAAATAGAAAAATGGCTAAGAAGAAGAAAATACAATAACTGCTGATTTGCAAATAGGCTCTCACCATACATTCCTGCTTTTAACATCAGCCACACTCAGCTGAACTCATTTTTACTGCAAGCTGCCTCACTGCCAACAAGCTATAGGTACATATTACTGAAAACAGGAAGAAACACATTCAATAGGATTTTAGTTCTCTTATTTTGCTCACCTTATTTCTATGATCTGTCTGCAGCAGAGAAAGCATTGCATCCATGATAACACCTTACCACTGAGCCCACCCAAGCCTTTTTGTTTTCTTTCCATTTACCCTAATTTAATACATCTGGGGACAATGGGCACATGTGACACTGGTATTTGCGTGCTGAGTTTCAGCCCAATATTGGGTTTTGGGATTCATCTACTCTCTTCTCAGTAATATTACAGAAGGAAATGACAACAACTTCAAAAACTTGTGTTTGAGTTATGGGCCTATACTGTTCTAAGATGCTGGGGTACTATAAGAAGAAAATAAAACCAAAAGGTTTTATTAATTTGGAATGCATGGAAGTAGACAAAATATCTGCTTGTGAACTGACGTTCTTCCTTCTTTCTCATTTCCTGATTATTGCAGACTTTTCTACAAAGCTAATGCTCTTTGAAATAGCTCTAAGAATAAGCCCCATGTTTTTACTTTCTTCAGAGCACACAACCAGGAGAAATCCCAAAACCATGTGCAGAGGCAGATGGATTCTTCAGAGAAGAAAGGGTCTGCTGCTAAGGCAGCAAAATCTCAGGGAAGAAAAAGCGGAGTTCACCATAGAGGAGAAGAAAAGGCAACAAAAGAGACTGGATGTGATTAATACTAAAAGCAGCAATTCAATCAATAACCCTTCATAAAGGACAAAGTAGTATGCTGGTTGCAGAAGCCTTCTTGTCTAGATAGCTATGGATGGAAGTTTGAGAAATGCACAGCCAGGTCCTGCTTTGTCTCAGAGCAGCTGGCCCAAGAGCAATGTTACCCTAATGTCCAGAGAATGACCTCTATGAGACTCCAGCTTCTGAAGTAACCCACAACCAGCACTGACTGTTCCCATTTCATTCAGGCTTCAGACACAGCATAAGAACACAGGAGAAATGAGTGATGTTTCTTTTCCCAGCTCTCTCCTGGGTGCTACTGGTAGTCTGCTGTAGAGAAGCAGACTCACACCCTAAATTGCAACACAGATGACACAGTCTGGCCCAAAATTTTCATAGTTTGAAACCCCTTGTACACGTACTGTTTGGTAAGGCAACAAGCATTCCTCCTCCCACCTCGGTGACTTTCTGAAATTCTGGAGTCTCCTAACTCAAGCTTTTTGCTTGAACGGGCCTACAGAAATAAATAGGAAAACTATAAAAGAAAATACAGCTCTGCGAGAGAAGGAATGGCATGCTTTTTTCTCTAAAAAATAAATCAGAACAAAGTATATTGTGCTGATTTCACATTGCTCAGATATGAGGTAAATTACTAAGAATGCTGCTCAATCTGTAAACTGATAAAGTTGTTATATCACATAGCTACACTTTCCTGTGTAGAGAACAGACATTGTTTCCAGTCAACTTATCCTAATGTTGAAGTAAATCTTGTTTGGCTATAGCCCCATGCTCAAAGCTACAAACCCAAATTCTGCAAAAGAAATAACAGTTCTTGAAAAACATGCAGAATCTGGATGCCTATAAAGAGTTTATTGAAATATGAACAAAGACATTTGCAAACTGAGGTTTATAGGGTATTATCAGTTCACTAAGATTTGTATTTGCTTATGTTTTAGAGATAACATGCCACAACAAGGAGGTAGTAAGGATGTTTTACACCAATTGTTCAAAGCATACTACATACCTTCAGTGGTACAACACTCGTTGAGCTGGGCTGTGTCAGTCAGCTCTTCCCTCAGAAAACAGGTATCCACATCCTTATAAAGCAGTCAGGAAAACATGCTCTGGGCTGAATATAAACTGAGAACGACAGAAACACATTCTGTTTCCCAGACTCTTCCAAAAATTGACATTAAAGATGTTCATAAATATGGCCTCACTCCCTGATTAGCTATAGGAACCAGGTATATGTCATCCAATATGTTTCTAAAAGTATTTATATGTTTTTGTGCTAGTATTTTGATTTTAGCAATATTGCAACATGTTGACATCACCCATTAGATGAGTTCAACATCTAATGATGGTTGACTGCATAACACAGAGTGATCCTGACCCTTTATGTATTTTTTCAGTGCAGAAAATGAAGATCAGTCATTATGACCAGAATTGTCGCCCTATACCTAATTGTCCAAGCTCCTGACCACATCAAAACCACAGATCTATTCTTTGGAGAAAAAAAAAGATTGAATTACAACACACAGTATCCTTTCTCACATATGCTTATGTGAATGTACAGAGGACATAGGTAAGTATGTATAGATATCCTTACATGTCTTTACATCTTTATGTTTCTTTGTGGGTACATTAAGACAGGCTTTAGGAAACTCATCCACTTGCTGCAATTCATATTTTCTAAAGATCAAAACATTCTAAATGCTGCTACTCCCTGGTGTTAAAAATTGAACAATATTTCAATATTAAAAAACAGAACAATTATTCAATAAAAACACTTTAAAGAAAAAAGCCTGATACCATGTTATGATCCTCTGGTGGTTTGTTGTTCTCATCCTCTTATTTACATAGTTCACTGCTAATAAGCCAAGCCAGCCCACTGCAATAAACCAAACATCACAGTAAACAAGCTAAAGTCATCTAAATTATGAACATGTTCTTACCATTCATTAAGGTTGCCTAGGAGCTAGTTTTACTTTAAAAAAAAAAAAACAAACCCAAAACAGTCAATGCCTGCATAAACAACCCAGCCCCCAAAACGTGCAGAGTGAACAGATAACATCTGAAAGCTCTGAAATCTGAGTGTGGAAGGCACACCCTGGCCTGGCCTGACTGTCCTAGAGCACAGAGATAATGACTTACAGACAGGGATGGCAGTGTGCTCTGGCCAAGATTTAAAGAGAGAAATCAGCCACCTAAATTAGACTTTTAAATCATATGTAACAATACAGAGATACATCCCCATTCTTTGGGCCATTAACAACCAAAATTAATACAAATAACTATGTCTTCTAGATGTGCATTAACTGTGAAAGAAAATGGAGCCAAGGGGGAGTTAGCCCCAGTAATTAGCCTCATCTCCCCAGCAGTGATTTCCCAGTGGTTTCTATCCATGTTTCTCTTCTGGGGCATGTAGCAGAAGAACAGAGAGAAGAGTACAGCAGAGATGTCTTTACCCCAGACACAGCCCCAAAACACAGAGCTCTGCAGATGAGAGAGGGTTGCTCCTGCCTCATGGGCAGCCTGTTCACCCAGGTACTCTTCCAGCTCCACTACAGAAGGACTTCAAAATACACGCTGAATGTGTAAACCTATGAATCTGTAATGGATATTATGCTTTGAAATTTGGACCAAAACCAAAGTTCTGGCTCCAATGCAAACACTCCAAACTGGAGGAGTGCTTGAAAATTGCAAGCTGATCTCCATTCATGGGTTTTGGAAAAATAAACACCAGTACAACATACTGAGAAGCTGGCTCCTGTGCTGCAAAAACCCATATAGCAAGGATATAAGTTAAGTTATTCACGGGAGTCAGGATAGAATAAAGGACCTCAAAAAAAAGAGATGTTGATCCGAGGTGATTATTGGAAGTCTGTATTTTTATGCTACAGTCATGTGCTATTTAAACAAATCAAGTATTTTGCATGCGCTGAAACACTAAAAGGGAAATTCTAATTAGTGATCTTTGTACAACAGTAGAATCATTCTGATGAGGTAACTTGCTTCAGTGAAGTAATGATGTGTTTTGAAAAGTAATGTGTTCCTTAGTTTTCATATTATTCTAAATAACATAGCATACTATTGTGTGTTACATGTACAACATGTGTAAGCTTTCATAGCGATGAACTTCTCAAATTGATAATTCTAAGCCAGTCTTTTCCAAAATTTTCCTTCAGAAAAGAGGCCAACTATTTGATCCAGGTCAGAACAAACACACATTTTGAAATGTGGAGAAATCCCACAAAAAGGTAACTACCATTTTCTAGCCCTTTACACATCTTCACATGAATTGCTTCCATTTTTTCTCTGCCAGGACATTATGCTTAGTCCATACAATGTAAGCAGTGACATAAGGCATTCTGCTACTTTGATTAGATTTTGGTTGAGGAAAGGTTACAGTGGATCAGGTAGTACCACTCCATACTTGGAAACTTGCACTTATTTTTAACGTTATCAAGCTGAGGAGTATTGGAATTTAGCTGCTTTTTGTCTTACATTATAAAGTGTTTGCTTTTATTTATAATAACTTAATTAGAAAGTGCTGATCCTCAGACCGTAGTGGTTTGCAGATAGCTCTGCTCTGGGGCTGAGACAGTGGAGGGGAGTTGAATTTTCATGCTGCCCTAAGCTTCCTGAGGATCCACAGCAAGTTACTGAGTGATTAAGAGGCCTGATTCCCCGGTGAGATGACGACAATAGTACTTCTGCCTTGTTCATTTTCGGCCTGCGGGAATTGGGCAGGATCAGGTTGATGACCAGTATGTGCCTGGAACAACTGGGTGTTCAGCCACAACTACGATAACGATCATCCTCACTCTTAACTGCTCTGATGAGAAAGGAAAAAATGAAGGTTTTTTTTTGAGAAGATCCTTAATACCTCTGTGTTAAAAATATCGTCTTTTACTCTCCTATTACATTTCTTTTTCAGTAGCAGGGAAAGCCCCTTCTAACTAGAAAAATAATGGTTTCTTCTGTCAATCTGAACAGAGAGGAAAATCCATCTTTTTGTGCTTCTGCTTAGGTCAAAGAAAGTAGTAAATAACTTTTAAGGGGTGTAATAATAGCTGTAATTCTTTTTAAATTTGCAGGATTCTTGAAGTAAAAACTGACTTCTAAGTCTTTCCATAGTATCATTGGAGAAGATATTTTCACATAGTAATTATCACTGATAACACTGCAAAGTCTCCATTAAATTTTAATCACAATGATTAAGTTCAGCAAGAAGTAGAGGACAGCTCAAACACCAATTTTATTTTTCCTTTTGTTCCAAAGTATAAATGTGTTTTTATGAATACATACTGTATTTAAGTTTACCACAATGGAAAGTCGTTTGTTGTTTTGAGAATCTTAAAAATTACTAATTACACATTAGTCCAAACCCATTTTTCAGAGGTGATTAAGCAATGCAAACAACAGCTTGCTTTACCATAACCACAGCCTTTTCCAGAAACTGATAATTTTATGATGAGTTAAAAATTAAATGGGATAGTTCTTGGGACCTACAAGAACTTTCAATCATTAACGTGTCAACAGAAGGTGCACAAACCATCCTGTTCTACTGCACAAAAAAAGAACCACATATACAGCGGTCACAAATTTTGCAACTTAGGATTTCTCTATTTCATAATTTAATATGCTCCTTTGAAATTTTCATTCAGTTCTACCCTGAACATAATTTTACATGAAGTTTGCATCTTTTACTTGAAGGTTAAACAAAAGGCTGCAATGTGTTCCCTTGCTAACAGTACTCACTTCAGTTCACACGTAGCGTCCCATGTTGAGAACAAATCAAACAGCCTCTCCAAGCATACATCATCACTACCACCACTGCTTCCAGCCCCAAGGAATCTAAACATAATTCCTTTCACAGGAATATCTACTTGGCTCAAATTCTACCTTCATATAATCTGAAAAATAAATGATACCACTAGCATGGCATTGTGTGGAGATCAGAGCTGAATCTGGAACACACAAAACAGTCAGGGATAGAAACGGGAGCCAAGCTTCAAAGCTTTTGGATCACAGTTGCATTCAGTGTTCACTGTCTTGTGCTCAATTTTGTAAAAATAATATTTTGAATGGCATGATCTGTGTAATATCTTACACAGCATGTGTCATTTCAGAAAACACATTTAAAATACAAAGTTTTGCTGCCAGTTCCAAGAAAGAACATGGCTATGATCAGGTAGAAAGGGTGGACATCCCCAGGCCAGATTTAAATGGCAAAACCAAGCTAAATGATATATGTCTGTGATGAAACATAATTGAAAAGTAAGTCTGAGGGGAAAAGGCTGGTTTCCAAGAGCACAGCAACATGTTTGTTAAAGGATCCCAAATACTTGCCTCCTCACAAATGGCATAATTCTACTCAAGCCTGACGTTTCTTAGAAGCATTGAAAAGATGGCTCTTCTTGCACCAGTCAGGTGAAAGGCAGCATGAACAGAATGAGAAGCTCCTTATCAAGAGTGCCCTTCAGTCATTTAAACAGACACCAGATTTTTGACACTATCAAGAGAGTCAAATGAGGTCGGCAAAGGAAATTAAGGATACACATCATGCATTTAAAAAAAAACCCACGTTCATTCCTGTCTGTTTTAACATTAAACTACACAATGAATCCAGCAAACCAGGGACTACCTTACATCCAATTTGGACACAGCAGTCTTGCCTACATAGGAAGACAGGCATCTGCTTTTTGGAACTCCCATCCCTGCAGCAGCTCCTGTGACTCCGCAGTCGGACTGAGCAGTGCATGAGCAGCAAACCCAGCCCCTCTGCACTTTCTCACCACATCCTGCATGCCTGGCATTTGCCGGCACCCAAAGGCCAGAGCGCACCACACTGACTGCAGCTCTACCAGCTAAGAGGGCAGGCACAGAAACAAGGTAAGAATACAGTAAGTGTTCATTGAATAGTACCAGATTTTAACTTTGCTGTCTAGGATTTTGCAAGCAGATGAACTCTTAAGAAAGTCTTCAAAAGAAGAGGAAATATATCCCAAATTATTCTTCTTTCCAGTTGTTTTCTCAAAGACCTGACTATGGTTCCCCAACCCTGTGGACTGCAGAGCAGCTCAAGCACATTTCAGGCAGCTCAGCTCAGTCCCTGGATGCTGCCATTAATCTGGTGACCTGTCAGCTTTCATCAAGCATGGATTTACTCTAGGAACACGGGGAAGTCTAAGTTCCTATTCCTCCTCTGCCCGTAGAACCAAGTAATGCCTCAGGCCCATTAGGAACAGCAACTGCCCATGCAGGGCTGGATGTGCTGCACTCACTAGATGCTCACAGATGCACTACAGTGTCACTGCGATCCAGACCCAGGAGGCAGACAGCCTGCTCTTGCTGGCCACCTGCACAGCAACCCCTGCACTCCAAACGTATTACACATGTTCTATCTGCCTCTGAATTTAACAGCCCCAACCCCAAAGCAGTTGCTGTTGTTGTTAAACTAATGATCTAGCAAAACCCAATCTAGATATAAAAGTAAGTACCTAATTGCCTTATTCTGTCAACTTCAGAAAATGAGCACGTCACATGCTTCTCATTCAGTTCAGCTTCCTGAATTCACAGTGGAAGTCAAACAAAAAATCTACTACTGATCTATCAAAATATAACCAGTTAAATTTTAAAGTGTTGGGAGTATGCTGAGATTTGAAACATTAGCTTCCTTAGAGTCTTCATATTTTCCAGCCTCCTCTTTGGCTGCATGCTTTGATGATTATAAAGGATACAAATAAAGCATACCAGCTGAGGAAGACTAGAAGTTCAAGCATATAGTTTCCAGTAAAGAGATTAACTTTCTCAATTATTCAAAGATGTCATCAGAAAAAAAAAAAAAGTCAATTTCCATAGGTCTGGAGAGGCAGACCTTGTGGATATTAGCACTACTGATGTTCAAAAGCCTGCACATGACCTCTCTTGTTTGCCCCAAAAGATATTTCTGTCTCTCCCACTCTCTCCTTCTCTCACATACACAAATATGCATTACTCTTAGCAAAGTCTTTTTCATCCTTAGCAAGACCTTATGGTGCCCAGTGGACTCACGTAGAGAGTGGATGGCAGCAGTGGCATACATTCTATTCCTACAAGCTAAGCTACTAACATTATTCCTATAGCTGAACAAGTCTGTGATGAAGAGGAGGACACTGAGAATTGCAATGTTTTTCCTTCCAAATTTTTTTTTCTTAACATATTCTAGTAACTTTCAGTTGCAGTAGACCTGAAGGAAGGGAGCATATCCTGAAACCCCAGTGCACCAACAAAAAGAGAAGGAAAAATTCTAAATAATAGATGAAATTCCTGCTTTTCTCAGAAAAGGTTTAGTTATGCAAACAGGATGTGACTGAAATAGTCATTATAGCAGGAGAGTCTTTTGACAAGAAGTGTCAAAAGCATTTCTAAGTTTGTTTATCTTCAGACAAATCATCAGCATACTCAAATCAGCTTGCTACCAGGACATGTATGGGTTTCCAATACAGGCAAAGACTTACCTCTGAATTACTCATTTTCTTCTAAGTAAATGCACAGGTATATCCTATGTGCAAAGGTCCACTCTATAACCTTAAAGAAGGAACGGTGGAAAAATACATGAGGAATACACAAAAAAGAATACAATGAATGGAAGAAGTATGCCATGTATCTCACCACCTGTGGTGCTTTCCTCAAGCCTGGCTCATGAAGCCCACAGGCATCAGGATGGGATCTGTGTAAGGAACATCAGCTTTCAACAAAGAAAGTAATTTTCTACTTCTCATTCTTGCAGGGGAAAAAAATCTTGAAAATGGGAAAAAAAATACAACAAAAAGGTTCAGAAGTGAAACATTCCAAATGTATTACGTTCTAAAAAATCAGAGGGTTTTAAAGACAATGTTATTCTGAGGTCCAAATGAAGGTGTGTTTTAAGCAAATTCTTCTCAATATAGTACTAGTGATTTTAATAAACATTGCTATTAGAAGAGCTATCTATTCGATTTGATAAGAGTCAAATTGCCCAGCCCAGTCATCTTCTTAGTGCTTTTTTCCCCCAACACAAGCAGTGGAATGACACCTGCTCCCTGAACCCTTTTCTGCATTATAGTCACCTCAATCGATTCTGGTGGGAAGAAGCCTCTTTATTTACAGTGGTTAAATGAAAACAGAATTCTAGTCATCAACTCTATTATTTGCTGGATGTTCCTGTAAATCACATTTCTATAGCAAGTGCATGTTTCAGTGCTTATCATGTTACAATTCTGTTACTGGGATTCCAGACACAAAACTGCTGGTAATAAGGAGATTTTCCCCAAATTACATGAAATTACATCTTATCTCTTGTGCACATCCACCAGAGATGGACCAAACTCAACAGAGAGATGCAGAGC
Organism: Hypotaenidia okinawae; assembly: GCA_027925045.1. Classification (NCBI taxonomy): domain Eukaryota; kingdom Metazoa; phylum Chordata; class Aves; order Gruiformes; family Rallidae; genus Hypotaenidia; species Hypotaenidia okinawae. The sequence goes on from BSDF01000010.1 coordinate 14,047,450, forward strand.
CAAATTCAACAGAACATGTATCTTTAAAAAAAGAAACCAATTTTTAAAGTTTAGTTTTGCATTTTATTCTAGTTAAAAGTAAAGTTATCGTTGACTTTCCCCTCCCCTTTCCTGAAGAGGAGGGATGATGGAAGGTAATAAAGGGGACAACTGATCCCAGGCAGTGATTCATTCATGCATCCAGAGTTATAGCCAGTGGTTGATGCTCATACTGGGATTTGGCTTCAGTTCCTTCAGCTCAGCTTCAAGAGGACAGAAAGACCACCAGAGGACAAATCCCTGCAAGCACTACCTTATGGAGATCTCCTCCCCACCGGCTCTGGCCAGCAAGGGTGACCATAGAACTGACTGAAGCAGATTCATGCAGTAACTGCCAAATACGTTGATACTCAGTAGAGTTTTGTAATCAGTCACACGTGTACAAAGAATTGTTTGGACAGAATAAATGTGTCCCATATGTTAAGAGCCCCATGTAATACAAGCAACAACATACATGGGAATAAAAGAACACACTGCTGTAGCCAGCTTCAGGGACTGTAGAGGCCGGAATGGTACTTACTGGCAAGTGGCTTCCACTCCTTGTCATGATAAATCTGTGAACATGCACATAGTTCATCATTAGAAGATATCTCAGCATGATCTTTTCAGAGAGGAAGCCAATTACAAACTCTCCAAGTGGCAGGAGGGCAGCACACTGCCAATATAGACTGTTTCAATCCTGGCTGCTGTTCTGGTGAAAATGCAGATGATATTTCTTGTCATGACAGTATATGTCACAGGTGAATTAATACCTCCATGTAAGACACTTGTGACCCATCAGACACAGCCTGGAACAATTAAGTTCATGTAATGGGCCTCAGTTCTGCATTTCTATCTGGACCTCTGATTTAGCTAACAGAATTTCAAAAACAAATTATAGCCAGACAAAACCTTACTGGTTACACATGTGCAGATGCTGAAAAGCAATTACTATTTCCACTAAAGTTGTTATTACTGCAGAATCTAAATGTTTCTTCTTGATTTGCCTTCTCCTACTACTATCACTAAGTAGTTCCTAATTACTCTTGGCCACAATAAAGCTACACTGCCAACCTTGAAAGATATTACCATCCTAGGTCATGATGCTTTCAGGTGTTTAAAAACATAGTAGGTGTTTAAAAATATTAGAAATCAACCTGTAAGTTTGCAATTCCCATTGGAAGCAATAGCCCTCTCCATAACTATGGTCAGATGACCCTAAAAATAAATCAGAACTTCTGAAATCCTGTTCTTGATGAGCACGTCAATCTCAGAAATCCTCCTTGAAAAGTTGCTCCCTGTCCTGTTTGCCAGATCGAGAAGAGAAACAATCAAACAAGCAAAATCCCTCATACACAAAGCCCTTTTAAGGTCATACCTCCTAGCATGAGTATTCCAAGGGCGTTTGGCATACCTGTTTCCTTCTCCCCTCTACTCCCAGAGAATTAGGTTTGACCTATTTATTGTAGCAACTTTACATACATTGCAACTTCAGTAGTTATGTTCGGAACATTTCAGTTATGTTCACTGGCGGCCCGGGGGATTCCTAGAGCAACTGGCAACGTTTGCACGCCGCTTGCGAGCCCTACTTCAGAAAGCTGAAGGCAAAAGGAAGGAGCGGGCGCCCCACGCCCATCCCTCGCACCACCCCCGCAGCCTGTGCTCCGCTCGCAGTCGCCCTCCGAAGTAACCTCGAGTCCGCTGGCGCGGCGCTGCCCAGCGCGGAGAGACGCTCTGCCCATCACCCCGCCTTGGGCCCCCCTCGCTGGCAGCGGAGCGAGGCGGTCCGGCCGCCTCCGCAACGGGAGCGGACGAGGGGGAGCTCAGGCTGCGGGCGGGCGTGCGAGCGGGCGGGCGGACGGACGGACGGGGACGAGGGGGGGCTGTAGGAAAGGGAGGGGGAGGGGGAGGGAGACGGGTCAGAGGGGTCTGTCCCGGGAGATGGGTGGAGAGAGACAGCGGGCGAGCTGGGCTGTGCTGCAACGCCCCTCGCTATAAATCCGCCGCGCAGCGGAGCGGTTGCGGCCGGGAAGGGAGAGCGCGCGGAGTCTGGTCCAGCCAAAGCCAGCCCGGTGCCAGCACCGGCGGGGCTGAGCCGCCCGCCCCTCCGCGGAGCCAGGTAAGGCGCGTCCCTCCGGCGGCCCCGGCTTCCGCGGGCGCGGGACGGCCCCTGCGCGCCCGCCGCCGGCTCTGCCGCCGCAGCCCGGCCGGCAGCCTGCCGTCGTGCCGCTTCTCACCGCCACCTCGCCGGGAGCACGCTACCTGGCCCGGGGGGAAGGGAGGTGGCTGCGGTTCCCGGTACAGCTTCCTGCTGAATCGATACTTTGTTTAGACGAAGTTGGCAGAGGAAGTCTCGCTTCCGGACAAGTCGCAGGGGCAGGAGCCCTTCCAGGCCCACTTGCTAAGCTCGCACCCCACGGTAATTCTGGGGACAGCTAAATGTCTGCAGGCTCATAGCCATGCCCTGTAAAGCCTTTGACAAAAACCATGGCGCTTCCTCCCCATCAAAGCTCTTCCCAACAGCCTAGAAGAAGTAGCCCCTTTATCTCTAGTCAAGACCAGATGAGTATTTGAAATGTTTACCTATATAAATTAGTCAAGAATAGCAAGAATTGATGCTAATGATTTGAAACTTGTGCAAACGCTTATGTTTTCTGGTGTAACAAGCAATACAACTTACACCAGTTAGTGACCGCTTTCATCAAATTTGGGTAGCATACATTCTCCATAACCAGATGTATCACTCTTCCACAGAGGGAAAAAAACCTGATGTGCAACAAGAGGTTAGATTTTTGTTAGGAAAAGTTTTATTGTCTTGGTTTTTAGCCCTGGCATTGGTCAGCTTCTAAAATTAGCTTGGACTCTTATAAAGGACACTCGACTAGAATTCTTCAGTTGTCGTCCCCCTCTCCATACATTAAAAACTTTAAATGCTATCAGCTATTTATAGACATGTAAACTCTATATTCTGTCAAGAAAGTCAGCTGGTAGATCAGTAACTATATAATATGACAGTATGTGCAAACAGTAATCTGCATGATGATGTCCACTCCTATATTCCTGCAAAGCCACTGGAATTAATGAGAGGAATGGCAGTAAGTGACAGCAGGATTCTGGCCAGAGTGTGCCACAGCTCACTGTAATTTTCCATCACTTCCATAAGTAGCGGTACTTGTTTCAGTTGGGTTGTGTTGCATAGTATGGGGCAGGATAGTAAATGGGTTCAGTAACAACTCACAAGCCCCCAAAAGGGATGAGGTTAAAGAGGAATATTTGTTTGGGGAGGGGAGGTGGAGGCATATTCTCTTTTCACTTGCATGAAAGCTCACTGCTAACATGATTAGATGTTTGCCTAAAGAGAAGGATTGAGTATGGCCCGAAGCAGGTAATTACCATGGTGGTGTAGAAAGGCTCTTTTAGCTCTATTTTAAGGTCAAACGTTTCACACTTCTGACTCAGAGGTCCGTTTTGTTTGTTGTCACCATAATCATATAAACTACAGCATCTTTCAAAAATATGACAAAATGCCTGCAAATAAAGCTTTCGCTCGTGTGTTAAGAATTTAAACTATATGCCTTTCCAGCAGAAACACAGCACATCTGCACTCTTCTCTCTACAACTTGAACTACATAGCAGAGAAAAATCAGTTCCATCTTTGAAGTGCTTCCTCATTTATGTTGCTAAACTGCGAAAGCAAAGTTGCCTTGTACAATTACGAGAAGTCACTTTTACCATTATATGTTCAAATGTAGTTGGTTACATTCCCCCCTTACCTTTGTCAAGGTAGGAAATAGTAAACAGAGTTAATTCTTACGCTGGAGGAGAGTCGTGTGAGATGTCCTGCCTCCTGCTCAGAAACAGTACCTTGCTTGGGTTGGACAGCATGTACAAACTACAACTAGAAGTTCCTGGTTTAAAAAGCAGTAAATGCCAGTATCAGCAGCACTACAAGAGTGAGGAGTGCTGCCTTCCAGTTTAAAGTGTCATAACTCCACAACTTGCTTTCTACAGCCTGCTTAGAAGATGCATGGTTTGTATGTGTTACCAGCTGAAAGATTATAATCTTTAATTACATTAAATGTAAAAAAAAAGTATCTAATTTCTTTTTGCAATTTGTAGTACTATAAAAAGAGAGGCAGATGCAGAATGTAAACATGGTGATTTATTTACACTTTTCTAAAATAATTCTGTTGAAATGTGTGGCCTGTGTTTGCAGACATGGAGATGTGCTGGAGTTAATTCCCATTAAAAATTTATTTCAGATAATGGGCACTCATTGCAGTTTCCTACACTCTAAGTTTTCTGCACTTTGGTAATTTTATTCTCTGCATTTAAAGGAATACACTCAGGTAATCCTTTGCTCTAGCACAGCCTGTAGTTCCTTACTACAGCTCTGGTAAAAAATGTGGTAACTTGAAGTTACATAAGTTACAGACTCTCATTACACTATCCTAGTTAAATTCTTGTTTATGCAAAAGTATATTACTAGTTGAAAATGTTTTAAGCAGTCACAAATTACTTTCATTTGCTTCCTATCATTCCTTCTGTGCCTTTTTTTTTTTTTTTTGAGGTCCAGAAGCTACTAGGGCCACCGAGAGCATTCATCATCTCTTCTGTGGCTATTACTGCCCAAATTTTAGGTCATTAATCACACTGTGAGAAGCATCCAATTGTTTCTGAATAGTTGTCATGTATCTCTGGTTCCCCACACTTCAAGTCTCCTTTTCTGCCTTGGTGAGTTCATAAAAGGTCATGTTCTCTCTTGACTTGGATAGAGAACATTGTATTTTATTAAAATAATGTATAAATACCCATGTCTTACCATTACAGTTTATTTGGGGGGAGAGGGGGTTAGCTGAATTTAACAGTTATTTTCCAGAAGACACTTCAATAGGAGTAGAAATAGGCTAAAATTTCATTTGGGTATGTTATACCTAAAGCTGAGTTAGGGAAATAGGTTATCAAGATTCATCAGCATATGAACAGGTCTCCTTGGGCAGTATATTAGATCTGCCAAAAAAATTGGCCAAATAGCTAAGTCAGGGATAGGTGGGGGACAGCAAAGCAAAATAAACCCTTTACCTATTTCTGGCAGTATTACTGCCAACACAGCAACCATCATCTCTCTCTAGAAAAAGAGGCATAATGTCAGAATCTCTTCCAAGCTGCAAGCATACTAAGATTTACAGCCAGAAAGACAGGTCCAGGGTAGAGCGTGGCCACTACAGGCCCTCAGCAATTTCCTTGTAATGTAGGCTCTATGGCACACTTAGTTACATCTCTAGCCTTATCTAGCTTCAAGCCTTATCTAGCTTACTCTTTGTGTTTGTGCTCTGTGCTTTCAGTTGTGTGACAATTCCATCAGCAGTGCAGTGACACAGATTGTGTCCTACCATATGTTCCTCTCAAATACTAATTAACAACTTTGTAGTATTTTTGGATAGCAGTTCTGACTTTTGGACAGTTCATCCTAAGGGAGGCTATGGGTTTTTAAGAAGCCAGCTTCTGCATCATTAGGATCAGGTTTGAGAACCTAGGTAAGATAAAGTTGCAGGGTGTCACAAAGAAATTTTTAGAAGTCTCATGGAATTCTGAAAACAAATTGGAAAAGGCGGATCACTTGTGAAGAGGAGGGGAAGCAGAGGAAAGACTTTGTTCTTTTCTGTTGAATTAGTTGCCCCATTCTAACAGGAATAAACAGGTCACCATTGCTGAGAATTGAACCTCAGCTCCTTATCTGCACTTAAAATTTTATGCAAAGTGAAAATTTTGGCCCATATACACGAGGTGAGCTCAAATACATTGGAGAGTTTTGAGTAGGTGGCAACACAATTTACTCTTAGCGTTTGAAGGTGGATGCACATCATGCATGTGCTCCAGTTGCTACAGATCAGAAAGGCTCCAGCAGAGCTGTTTTCTTATATATTGCTGCTATTGCACAGAAAGTTACTAATCACAGTATCATTTTCTGTCTCCTCCTTCTGGTCCTAAAAAACCTGTAGTGAAAAACCAGCCAGTAAACATTTGCTAACCACAATATTTCTTTTAGTTCCCTTTCATCAACAATTTGGCCTCTTAGAATCACACTGTAATCATACTCTGAACACTCATACCCTGTTCTGTACCATCTTCTAAAACTTATCCTTTAAAAACAAAAATAGACAGATGTACCCTAGAAGAATCTCTGCAATTTTTGAACATTTTAGGGAATTTAACAAATCTGACAAACAAGGGGATTTATGATATGTGTACTTGATTTTTTTACTTCCTCTGTAACAAACACATGAAAAAAGTTATCTTAACAGTAAGTCCTAAAAGCTGTGATTGTCTGAGACAAAGCACCTGTGAAACAGAATGGCTGCTCTAATCATTTATGGCCTTATCTTCAGATAAAAGATGAATTACACTAAAATTACTTAGAGCTTTCAAGTGAATTGCAACTAAGGGTAGGAAAATATCATGCTCCAAATGGCATGCTGTTAGTATTCTCTGTTGCACTATCATCTGAAAGGACTACAGATTTGGGGCTGTCAGGTGTCTTTTACAATTTTCATTCCATTTGGGTTTTGTTTGATAGCAAAACTGTCCTAGAATGCTAGAATGCTTGGTTACTATTGGTGGTGTTTATCTCCTTTTATTGTAGTTGAGTAGCATTTCTCTTATAGGCACAGAAAATGGGTAATAACTGAAGATGACCTCACAGCAGGAAAGTGAGATCAGATTGGCAATGCATCAGTGAGTGGCATGATTGAAGACAAGAAAAAAAGCAGGCTACAGCAAAAGGTAACTGGCAATAGCTAAAGGAAGGGGTACTGAATTTGGGCAAGGTCAATGTTTAGACAGAATTTCAATGTTTGAGGTGAAAGCTATAATTAGAGTTACGGCCAGAACAAAGAATAATTTTACCATACGCCTCATTTCAGCTAATTCATCTCTTCCTGCCTTTTCTTCTAGGTCATACAAGTTCATCAGTTACTGAGAGATCATTGGATAGTGGAATCTAATAATCAGTAGATGAAGTATAGGAACAGAAATAGAAAATAAACCAGCATTCCTGAGCTTCCCTAGTTTTCTGAAAATTGAGATGGATACACTGAATGAGAGTACTGTGCCTCAGCATTTCTAGCTCAGAGGGACCCGTGCAAATAGTAAAACATTCCAGAAAACCACTGAACAGCTGTACTTTTATGTTGGGGGGCTTATGCAAGGGAGAAAAATGCACTAGTTGACTTCCCTAAAAGCGTTCTGTTGGCAGTTATCCTCTGTTTAACCCTGCTTTAGCATCATCACAGTCTAGCCCAACCCTTTGCTTGCAGCAGGCAGCACAATATGTAGCCTGAACTTGTTTATTGAGGAACCATCCATGCCCCTCCTAATCTAAGTTTATAGGACCTATGTCATGTTTACATCTTTTTCTCTATAAACTCCTACTGGTTTTCATCTTTTCTCCTACCATCCCTAATGTTGCCCAAGCCTAAAAGTTTATACAATTTGACTTTTTTCCCTGCCATGATGTACATTGAGCTAAAGAGTTAGTCTCCTACCATTCCATTTCTGGCAGTTGCTCAGGATTTCCTAAATCATCAGGTTCTTTGCTTAATGTACAGCAGACACAAGTGGAAAGCATGGGGCAAGAGTCAACATCTGATTTCAAAGTTCAGCTCTAGTGTTAAATTTTTGCCTTCATTGTTTTCATCTTGGCTTAGTCTGAAACTGTCCCATGGTAAGCAACTTTCTCAAATGAGGCTTTATTTCTGATAAAAGATATTTCTTTATTCATTTGCTTCCTAAAGAGAACTTCCGAGTAAAACAGTTTAACAGTATTTTGCCTTTAAATACATTTTAACATACTGTTCCATGTTCTTAAACATACCATCAAAATAAGTCATGTCAGTACAGGACAGCCACACATCCAAACATTTGCTCAGTTCAATTGGTAATGTTGCTAGCACTAAAGCAAAGGTCACATGGCAACTTTTGGAGGGCACAGTGCTGCCCTTTCCTGGCACCTGTGCAGGTATGTTTGCTTGAGAACAAAGACTACTCTTTGTTGAGGATGCATCGATAAACAAATACCATCTAGCTCAGCTGCTATTCTGGCTGTACCAGCCTTCATTTTGCTACCTCTGTTGCTGGTGCTCAGTACCCACAAGGAATCTCTCAGGGCCAGAGCAGTAAAGAGAGTTTACTAATGAGTTTTATTTTCAAAATAGAGCAATAAATTTTATGTTAAAAAAAAAAAAAACCAGGAAACAAGCTGTACAGATTTGGCAGAACGTCTATTTTGGTATTATTCTATTAAGTGTGCTGCTTTCCAGACAAAGCACACTAAGGACCACAGTATCTTGTTTTTTTCATGGGTGGTACCACCTTGCACTCTGACATGCGTTAAGGTGTCTGTTCTCCTTACATTCTCACTAGTCCAGTTGACTTTTATGAAAATCACATATTTATTGCTTTCCTTTCTTTTTGGCTACTCACATTTTCTTAAAGTCCTCGTAATGATCTGCCCTAACAGGAGTTTTACGCAAGTGAAAGCACAATTGGGCCTCTGTTTCCCATGTTATACTTGCTGAAAGTTACAATGATACTAACTTCTCTTGCGCTTAGCTGCATTACCATTTTAAAAGACACTTTTTGTCTGAATAAACTCTTGTACTTTACCAGTTACTCATACTGTTTTCTTCCCTTTCTGCTTTTGGTTCCCTTTTTCTGACCCTAATGAGGTATTCATTAAGAAGCCTCCATGCTGATCCTTTGCTTTTAATCTTTTAACTTTTCCCTCCAGGCTGTTCTGAACACTCTCATTTAAGGAAAAGTCTTTTCTGAGGCATACTGCCATTGTGTGATATTTTCCCACTGTAAGGATATCTAAATTAATTATGTAAAAGAAAAGTAATCAAGCGTTTCAATCAGACACAGTGAACCAAATCCCGTTACATTTTGCTGAATTATGACATGTGGAAAACAAAGCTTCCTCTGAACAAAGGTGATGAAATCTAACATCCATTTCCTTGCACAGAAATTCACAATACATTTGCATTAGTTTCTCATGGAAGAAAAACACTATTTTTCAGCATGATGTCAAACAAACAAACCAACCCGTTCATGTTTTGTTTCCCCAGAGCCATAATACTTTGACTAGGAGGAAGTTATGTGGAAATTACTACCCGTAGTATGGGAAATGTAGAGGTGAAACTCCCATACTTGTTGCTTTAGTTAATGTGACAGGTATTTTAATGATATTTATTGCTATGTCTGTGTCCACATAGACATGCCCTACCTGCACGTGCACTTGTTTTTCTGTTAGTTTTCATTACTCAAATCAAAAGCTTCTATCAGTCAATTTAACCACATCGGTGATAGGTAAGATACAGGGCTGTGATGTTAGAGGTTTTTTAGGGAAAGAAAGTCTTTTTAGACACAGTGCACAACATAAACTACTCTCATCCATCTAATCTCATTTCCATTAGAATAGAAAGCGATTGCCTATGTTTGACAGAGGTCTCTCCATTTCTGGGGTAGAAGCAGAGAATTTTAAGGGTCTCTTTTCTCTTCCAGTTTCTGACAGATTAGCCATCCTTGCAGAAAATGATTACTGTATTGCCCTGTGCAATGCATTTCTTATGCTCTCATTAATTTACGTTTGCCTTCTATTTTGGTGGGAGTGGGTGAGCAAGAAAGCACGTGCTGCAGAGGGGACTGTGTATCAAGTCTGTAGAACTTTTGGATGCATCCAGGCTCCGCCTCACTGATTTAGCTTAATCGCAGGAAAATGAGGATTAGTGTATAGGTAAGGCCTCCCACCTCAGAATCTGACATGCTTGGAAACAATGTTCTTGATTTGCTGCAGGACTTGTAGCAAATCTACGTTTGTAAGCTCTTTTGTAGCACCTTAGTACAGAAAGGCAGTTCCATATACCAGAAAAATAGAAGTAATGTTATCTTGCAAAGTTGATTGTTCATTACCTTCATGCTAATCATCTCACTTCTAACTAAGGACAGTTGTTCAGGAGCTTAAGCTGCATATATACTATTCGGTTTTGCCTCTGCATCTTCTGGCTCAGCAGAAGAGTAAATTACTGTGGGAGAGTAGGCAAATGACACCATGGTCTGTGAATAAAGTACTTATTTCCCATCCCTTAATGACATATGCCGTTTTTGTATTTTAGCATTCTTAACAGAATGAGAGATATTTTATCTGTTACCGCGTTTTTTTCTCCCTGGACCAAAAAGCAGAAGAGACCCGGCTTCCATGACACAATACGTTTCATTACACACACATTACATGGCAGTACAGCTACCCATTAGCCACCTACCTTTCTCATTGGCTTATCTCAATTAACAAATGCTGAGTGTGGAGAAACTTCATCGAGGCAGGGGAGTCTAGAGGAGAACTGAACTGTGTACCTCTTGCTTCCTCACAGGTGCTTGTGGAAGTAGCACCATGTCCCTGTAGAACCACCTGCCCTGCAGAAATTGCTCTGGCCAACAGCCATTTGTGCAGTAATGCACATTTCTAATATTTTAGGCTTCAAATTAAAATACAACAATGGGTTAGAGTTTTATATGCTGCAAAAACTGCAAGGAAGGGCTTATACATACAAGTGTCCTTTTATGTCCTGGAGTCAGTAATGGAATAACAGTTTGTGAGCAAGGAATCTTCACAAAGCATTAATATTTTGGGGCCAAGTTCTATGAGCCATAGTGTACATGAGTAGCTGTTACTCTCAAGGTCCCAAAAATATTACTTCCACCATAACTGTAATCATCAAATGATAAATCCCAGAATGCAAAGAATAACCTCTAAAGAGGCAAAGATTTAATTCACCGCACAGAAGAAAGATTTGCATAGCATTTCTGAGGTTACTAACTTCTCGGTTTTTTCTGCTGTATAAAAGCAATTCCCATATGCTGTGGATTTTCACTTTTTTAAGAAGCAAGGGGTTAACTCTTCCTGCCAATACTGGTACATCGGATTCATTAAAACTTTTGTGTTTGGACTCTTTAGCAGAGAGTCCAGCCTTCCATCTTTTGTCCATCCAGAATGTTTTGTTGGCATCTTCACGTTGCCCATGCCCTTTAGATCATGATACTTTGAAAAGTCACTATTCATGCAACACCAAAAGAGCAACAATCTCCATGCGAGATTTCCCGCATTTGCCTGACCTTGTGTGTAGTGACTTCAGCCAGAGTTGAATCATTCCCCTCCAGTGGGAACAGGCTTCCCAAAGATTGGCTGAGTTTCAGGAGCTCTGTAAAGTCTATGTGGTAAAAGCACAGGGTGACTATGTGCTTTGCTAAGTCAGCAAAAGCAACTATTTTTTACAACAGTCTGTGCCTTTTACAGCAGCACTCTGAAGCATCATCCTCTCAGGGCTTTTAGGTAGCAGAAATGTGTAATTTCTGATACAGGATCTTTGATATTTCCAGGCTGCATTTTTCTGTGTTCCAAAAAGGTGTAAAGATTAAGAGCTTGCAGTGGGAATAACGTTCCACAAAAGACTAGCTCAGCATAGCTATAAGGCAAGCTACTTGATGCCTCAGTGAGACTAGAGAAAGAGCAAGTGGCTGAAATACAGACAAGTCAGCTGGCTTAATCACACGATAAGATGAAACTATTGTCTTTATAAATTCAGATATTGTTAAAAACAGCAAAGCAACAAGCTGATTGCCCAGATGTCTCTCTGTGCTGCTCAGAGCATTGGATCTTCCTTGAACAGCAATAGAAGAGAAAGGATCTGTCTTGTATTCATAGTTTGCAGAAGTAGCTTTTATTCCCTCAAAACAGCTACTCTCCAGGTGACAGCTACCTTCTACTGGACCAGTGAAACCATTGACTAATGCTGAGAAGATCTGCGCAATGAAACTTTCAGTTTTGAATGCACAAAAGACATTCACTCCTGCAAGAAAGAATGACCAGAGACCAGTGATACTCCAAACAGCACAGAAAACGTCTTGTAACCCTTTGTTAAGCTCTGCATGCCTGAGATCATTGTAATGTAACACAGTATTTCTCTTACAAACTGGGAAGAAGGAACATTTGTTTTTATTGCTATTTTGCGTATTTATGGAGGTACCCACAAGCTTCAGCAAAGACCAATGCATAACCTAAAGGCAGATTAATAGGTATATGAAATACCAGTAAGTCAAATTGCTGTTTTATAATGATCTGAAAGGAGGCAAGATACCTCACATACTGTTTCTGATCTGTGTTCTGTTAGAAGAGGGCATGCTAAGGGCTTTCAGCTGTGTTTTTTATTTCAGCATGTGTTTGGGTTTTTCTCCCTCTTATCTCTCCACAGTGTTAATATAAGGCTGAAATACAGATCTGGATCAAGCCCGGCATTAGCGTAAATTCCCTTAGTCCTCAGGTTGGAGGGCTTCATAGTAGAAGCTTAAGATTCATTCCATATGGAAAGAATAATGACAATAGAGATTTTAGATGTACAGAAGCTACATTTCTGTAGGATGTGAACTGCTGTGTGATTAGAAAAAAGAATACTTTGAAACTTCTTATTCCATGGAACTAAGCTAATAGAATAGAAACTTCAAATTCATCAAATCATTTCGCTCTCACTTAACAAACCTGAATTTGATTTCTGTCTTTTATTAAAAATGATCACATGGGGCACACTATATTTTATATAGGCAATTCCAGTTGCAATAAAGAAAATGTGTTAATCCACTCGTTTACTATCACTCAGAGAAAGTAACCATGCAGCACGTCACCTTTCACAGCTCAAATTAATCTCACTTTTATTCGTTCGGGGACTTGATGGCTTAATTCTTGCTAACTGTTGGCTCTTTTGGGTACTTCCAAATACCCTAAAGGTACTACATAACGAGGCATCAAATCTGAAGTTATGAACACGCAGTAAGCTGTATTTGTATAATAAAATAGTATCTTATCTTGTGTTGCCCTTCAAAAATCTTTTCACATCAATGCTGAAAACCCTAGAAATCCTAGTGCTACATTAATCTGAAATAGATTTCTTTTTTTCTTTCCTGGCATCTAATGTGCACTAAACAGCATTGTTAGTGATAGGCGGAGATGACATGTCCCCTGTAAGCAGACTTTGGTTAGCCTGCTGCTTATTGATCATTTTTATCTCCTGGGAGGGCGCCAACCTTCCTTTTTGGTAAAGCTAATGGCTAGAATAGAGGTGCAAAAAATCCATGCTGGATTGATGATGAAAGTTAATGCCCTCATTTCAAAGTCTTAATGTGTCTATGTGTCTTCAGACACTTTTAGAAAATGAGGCAATTCTTTCCCCGGTGGTGTACACAAGAGCACCAAATGCCTCCTGCTATAACAATTTTTCACATTTAAACACTAATTCAGCTATAGGTTTAATACCCTAAATAAAGGTTGTCTTAATTCATCACGACAGAGCAACTGAGGTACTGGGACAAGGGGATAACACATTTCAGATATCATCTTTTCTGAAGCTTAGCATTTGGATGTTTAGTTTCAGAAGTCCTGAACTAGAAAAATATTTTAAATTATCTTTTCAGTTTTAAGATAACTTTACATTTACATCTCTTAAGGATGTATCAACAACTAAGACATATTAAACACCAGAAAGTTTGCAACACATTCATGCAGCCTTGGTCAAAGAATGAAAGCAGAGATCGCTCTGATGGATAAATATGAAAAAAGAAACCAAAAAATTATGTGCAAAAATTGAGAGATCTAGAGTATCATGTACACTGTCAAGCCAAAACCAGAGATCTCAAACTACCATCTCACTGTTCCTCCTCTAGAGATTAGATAAAAACACTGCTTGGGGAGAATGCTTAATCCTTCAGCATTGTGAAATACAGTCCCACATTTCTTGAACCCAAGAATGTTTTCCTTTCCTTAACAGCAGAGAGAAGGAAATTATGTGTGTTTAGAGGAAAAGATCACAGAGACAATGTTAACTTTTAAACCTAAATGAGCTGAAAAGTGAAACCTATAAGTGAAATCTCAATTAAAAGACTGTTGGCTAACTATGAGTGCTCTGTGGATCAATCAGTCAACAAACTTTTGCACAAGAAAAACCCCTTAATCATTGCTACACCAGCGTTCACTAAACCACTGAGCTCTAGTGAGGTTGAGAAACTAGTGAAGTTGAGCAATTCTTCCTAGGCACTAACATCTGCAAGTAAAATTTTATAGGAATATGTACATCAGAATTTCCCAACTTCTAGAGAAAAAAAAAGTATCCATGAGGAAAGAATTGGTAGAGTTCACTTTGGCCAGAGAGCTAAGTGATAGGAAGTAATATTTCCAATGTTCCTGGACTGTAAATACTATGGGAGCATATGCAAAATATAGCCCAAACTTTCACTGCTGCTACAACTGCTAGAATGGAAACTGCAACATTATTACACTGTAGGGTGTTAAGAAGAGCATGCAAAAAAATTGAGACATATTATACTGAATTATTTCTAAGCATTTAATGGCCAAAAAAAAAGTGCTTGGAATATTTTTTCATCACTCTACAGCCCCAGAAATCAGTGTTTTACAGATGGTCTTTCACTTACACTAATTTTTGTCACATCCATTTCTAACACAAAGTCTTTGACTGTGCAGAATCACTACTGGTTTTCTTTATTCTGCATTTTAAATCTAGCCAACTTAAGATAAGCTTAGAATCTCTAGATATCACTTCTATTTTTTATAAGTGCTCCATTTTTAGTAGCTTCAAGATATGGCCTATGCTTGTACTTAAACATCACTTCAGTGCATAGAGATACTGTACAACCCTTTCGATTTAAATATAGGACAAGGCACTGATTATTTCTATTTATCTGGCACAACACGATAGACTTCATATCAATTTTTTGGTTCTACTTTGCCCATCTACTATAAAATAAATGTCACCATAACACTAACAACTTTTCTTCTCTGTCTAGATTGAAAGATGTTTGCCCTTACTAGCATTAGAGAACTATTTAGGTCAATAAATGATTTGAAACACAGTAACATTATCGTGAGATGACACTGTCCAAAGGAGGCAGGACAAACCCGCGTGCATTAGTAAATGTGGTGGAGTGATATCAGGATCTTGTTCTATGATTTACAAATGCAAGAATTGGACTGAATATGAGCAAAACCAGGACTAGGATAAAGGAAATTAGATATAAACTAGTAGATACTACGATAAACTTAAAATAGTTCATTCTGCTACATTGTACTTTACATAAATGCAGAAGTTCAATGATAGGTGTTTTGCTTTGTGTTTGCATCTTAAATAATCTTGAAGGAAGGGGATATTTTCAAAAGTGGTGGCACTGGACTATCAAATAAAACCATTTTCTTATTTTAAAATAGGAAATACAGACCTCTAGTGGTCGAAATATGTATTTTGAGTTAAACTTCAAAGCTATTTAAATGTCACTAGGTTTAACTGTGTTACTTTCCTTTTCCTTTACATTTCCCCCTGCCCCCGTCAGACTCGCACATACACTCTCACTCCCAATTCCACTGTTCAGTCATTCCACAAGCATTGATTTTTCCCAGAGGAAAAAGTCCTTTCATCTGTCCTTTTCTCACATACATTTTACGACTGAAAGCGAGTACAGTTGAAAGATACTTGGGAAGTGAAGGGAAAATTAATGAGAGCAGTCTATGAAAACAAACAGAAAAAGAGATGCTCATTCTTTTCAGAATAAACTATGAAGCCATCATACAGAAGGACAGACTCTTTTGAAGTATGCTGGAAGAAATAAATACAGTGGAGTTCTGACGGAGAAGGTCAGAGTACATAAACAGCTCACTTTTACAAGGTAGCAATAACTGGTCCTCTGCTAGCACAGAATAAGTAATAAGCAATGTAGAGTTTTGATGTTACAGAAGAACCAGATCCTAGAAAGATCACAGGCAGTTTATTTTCCAGCTGTAGAGCTAGCACAAATGAAGCAGACCAGCTTCAACTCTTGCAAGGGGAATTCATAAAGAATTTACGTATAGGTTAGAGAATTAAAAAGATAAATACTTTACTCAAGAATAAAGAAAAGCAAACACCACAAAACCAACACAATGTCAACAGGCTTCAGTCTCTTCGTGAGGACCTGACCAGGAGGACAGCTATTAAACAAAAGTGCTCAGGCCAGCAGAAGGTCCTGCAAATTCCAATTGTTATCCTGTCAGACCACCTCCTGATCCAGAATTGCAAAAGCAACAGCCAGCTTGACAGTGACTAATACAGATCTTCTGAAGCTTGTTTTCTGTTCTTGGTGCTCATCTACAGAGGCGTGGGCCATGTTCCAGTCCAGTACTGCCCACTGCGGTTCCATTTCAGTAATATCTTGATTTACTGTTATTTGTCATGAAGCCAGACACTGAGCTCTGCAGAGGATGGTGGCAGTGATTGCAGGAGGCTGATGCACATCGCAAGGCCACAACAGTTTGGATTACGTGCCTTTATATGCTTAAGTGTCTGCATTTCTCCCACCGTCCACAATTCAACTCTGGACTAAAAATACTTCAGGAAGTTGTGAGTGGGGAATACAGACTGTTAGAAGGAGCAGCAGAAATAAGAGCTAGAAATCAGGTAAATTTATGGTTTCACAGTGGTACTGCTCAGGAACTCCAGGAAAGCAGAGAAGACACTGAAGTAGGTAAATCACAGAATCACAGAATTGTAGGGGTTGGAAGGGACTTCAAGAGATCAAGTCCAACCCCCCTGCCAAAGATGAATTATTTCTATTCATTAAGGCAATAAGAACGAAGGCTTCTGCTGGATAGGAAAAGAAGGCGGCTATGAAGTACAGCATGTGGAAAGTGTCATTAGTTTCTCAGCAATTAGAAAAAGAAGATAAAAGAAATTGGGGAAAATTGGGACATTAAACTCCCAAAGGACAAAAGCTTATACCACCAGAAGTAAGCAAACAGTTAATATGTTGACATACTGTTCCAAACATTTTTCAGCCTCTCTTCTCCCTTTGCAATAATTTCACATAAAGATAGAATGGGTCAACATCTTAAACATAGAAATATCTTCTCATTTGTAAGAAAAGCAAATAATCCACCTACCATTAGCAGGAAAAAAACCTCATATTACCTAATGGTGAGGTAGCTAAACTGTCACAGGGTTGGTCAGCCTGAGGTTATTTAGTCTTTTTCAATGCAAATATCAAAACCACAATTTTGTTTAAAATCTGATTTGTGACACCTGCTTACCTATTTATAGATGGTGGAGTTCTCACAGAACGCCACAGCCAGTTCTGTCTTATCTCTCCACAGGCAAAGTGCTGTTTACCTTGCACAGGCTCAGCATTCCTTGTTGTTTCCCCAGGCAGTTTAATTAGGATGCAGGTTCACCCAACAGAAGCAATGAATGGAGTGATAAATAATCGTGGGTAGAGTAGTCTCAAGCATTTCATTATCACTGACTTATTATAATCATTGTAATTAAAAAAGATAAAAGGTCAAACAGGACAGAAACATACAACAGGGATTTACTGCTCACCAGATAATTTGAGATTATTGTAGCCACACCATTCACAATCACATCAATTCAGTTCTCTTAGCAAAAGCTTTTGTGTATCAGTCTTAAAATGATCCAGTTATCATTACGTTAGTTCAGGTCATTTGAGATGATTTAAAAAGGAATTATCATCATGCACAGTTTCAATACTTGCATTTAACTGACCAGTGGTTTAACCTGGTGAATTCTGGCAGCACAAACCTGCACCAGCCATCTATTTCTGTAACATTTTTAAACAATCTGCAGTATTTCCCATGTAGAAGAACCTGCTTTGCATAAAATTAATATAACCAAGATCCTGGGACAAGGGGGTGAACTGTGGCAAGTGAGAACAGCAAAATGAGTGATACAGAAAAGTAATTGGTGCCTGTAAGGAGTTCATGCCACCACAGCTGCCCTGTCTCACCACTCAGCACCTTTAATTCCAGAAGGGTTACAGTATTGCACAGGTAAATTGAAGTATCATACTATTTCTTGACCAAATTCCTGATTCTTCATGGGAATAGTTCTGCCTTTTTCACTTCCCAGGCACTCCAAAATAAGCTCAGGGAATTTGATACCTTAGAGAGCCAGGCACAAGTTTCTCGACTCATTTTTTTTGTTTCTTTTACCACATTTCTGAAAATGCAATGTAATTGTTATTAGACTTTCTTGAAAGTGCATATGCTACTAATTACATTAACTAAAGCTGCTACTGGCATGAAGAAGCACAGGCCACTATGTGGGGAGAAAAGAGAAATTAGAAGTTAAACTACAAAACACACAACACTGATGGGGTTGATGAAGAAAGGTGCCTTGGCATCTATGGCTGCACAGAAATAATCCCATCAAAGGGGCAATAGTCATCATCCATTACATCATCCACCACTGAATTTGCCAGTTAGGACACAGAGAGCAGAATGCACTGGCCAGGTAGTACCACTGATTGGTTCATCTGGTGACAAAGCAGGGTCTTGCTCAGGCTTAACCAGGCCCTGACTTACTTTACTGCAAGTCTAACTTGCTGTGCTGTTTTCCTTAGCAGACCGTAGTTTCTTACTGCTGAATTCTAGGCTGTAATCTCAGTGGGTACATAAGTGAGCAAAAGCTGTAACAATGAACAGACCACACAGCACCAGTACGTAGCTGGGACGGGGCAAATATTGCCAGACCTTGATGCTGCTGAACCCATCAGTTATTGTTGAATCTCCTTGGGTACTTTCACAACCAAGGGTTGAGATAAGGAGATACGAGGATTTATCTTGACATCTTTTTATTGTGGTTCTCCCTGTCCCATGGGCAGCATGACCTTCCACAGAGCTAAACACCATGTATTCTAGATTTGGCAGGGTTTGAAATCCAGGAAGTTTTGCTCAGGATGTATTACAGTTCCATATGTGATCAGAATGCTGTACATTCGCTTGTGTCAGCTGCATTTGCCTGACTTTCTAACTTCTTAAACATGGCAAAAATAGTCAATGTCATTGTGAGACATCTGCCCCAACTGAGGCAACAAGGCTAATTCACAGAATGAACTGGAGAGACAGGAGGTGTTGCATTTGCCCATCATGACAAAGGGTGTATTGGTTACATTGAACTAGATATTCCAAACTTGGTAGAATTGTCAAGAACCTGTATCATAAAAATACATTGCTATGCAAATGAATCAGCTCCTTAATGCAAACATAATAGAGCATGAGCCAAGATGGAGAATTATCAAGTCTTTTAAAAGATAGTAAGAGCCAAAGGGTGACTTGCTCACAAGATGTTGCCTGCTACCCATATTCTGGGTTCAGTTCCTGGCTCCACTTCAGACGCCATGCATGGACTTTGCAGAGACATATTTATGCCTTACTTCCCTATTAAAAAGGCAATCCATTTGGAAGAAGGTTTGTCTCCCAGCAAGAACATGTCAAGCATTTAACATTTACCAGTGTATTCTGCACTTTACAGGAACATCAGTGCAGAGCAACGCAAATAATGAGCAAACACCTCTGTAACAGCATAGCCTGTGTTTCTGTAATGACAGGCGTCTTTTCTTTCTGAATGCATCTGTTTTGCCCAGGGGCTTAGGGTGTGTACATTTATCTATATAAAAGTAACTTACATTTACAGGGCTCTACTCATTTGCTTTAAAGTCAATACAGTTCACTTGATCTCTGTTTAAGGCAGCACAAGTTCGGTTTGTCTGACAGCTGTCAGGATCCTGCAGACAGAAATAAACACTACTCTGAAATAGTAACTATAATTTTTTTTTAATCTCCATTGTTTTTTGAGGGATGACCATCTATTTGTAGACTCTGCAAAAGGCTTATTATAGGTGTCACAGCATTTATTACTTGCTTCCTAAAGTCATAAGTCATTAATAAGAAAATCATTCTTTCAGAGCACACAAGATCTGGCAAACCAAATGTGCCCTGTAAAGGAGATTTCATCCATTTCCACACATTCAATATAGTCCAATAATATTTTTCATACACTGAATGCAACTTCAACTCTTGAATACGTAAACTTTGTCAGTAACTGAGAAAGAATTGTGAATTTTGGTTCCCCCTTGCACCCTTCTTAAACTCTTTCTTCAGTTGACACATCTGGATTTTCATAATCCCACCACCCACCCCCTTAATGCCATAGTTTCAAGCCTGATGGGGAATCAGGTAACTTCTGAATATTTAAGGTATGTATACTACAACAGAACACCAGACTGTGTATCTTCATCTGTGTGATGTTAAAGTTGTCTCAAAGAATTAAGCTTAATGAATAGGAAAAAAAATTCTAGTGATTCACATCAGAGATCAAAACGAGCACCTAATCTGAACTGACTGCTTAATGCATTACATTTGGTATTTACAGAATGAAGTGGTATTCACAGTGCATAAGTGCAGTTTCCAAGGTATCTCAATAATTCTGCTCATTAGATTTATTACCTATTCCTGGCAAAAAGTAACTATAAATTCAGGAGAGTCTTTATCAGCTATTTTGAGTCTCTTATTTATATGACACAAGTTCACTAACCAGTCTTATTTTAAATGGGGACCTTGTTAATTAAAAGAAGTTTGTTAGATTTCATTTGTGTTAAAAAGAATCTAACATTGTTCAGCCAACTCCTAACACTCATGCCTCTGATTTCTTCTCCAAAGTCTATATTAGAAGCTGAGAAACCACTTGAAGATGGGTTATTTTTAAATCCAGAGACACTGACACAATGTGTTAGACCCCAAAAAAGGACACTTCATTGAAACTTCTTAAAAGTTAAACCTGTCGTGAATAATATTTTTTTCCTATTCTACTCCTAGGTGTGAACTTTGTATTGTCTCCCTGAAACTAGGTTACAGCAGAAGAGATCAAGATGGTCCCAAATTACTCTACCGAAGAAACCGTTAAAAGAATCCATGTCGACTGTCCCGTTTCAGGAAGGCACAGTTACATCTACATCATGGTTCCAACTGTTTACAGCATCATCTTCATCATAGGCATATTCGGGAACAGCCTGGTCGTTATTGTCATTTACTGCTACATGAAATTAAAAACAGTAGCCAGCATCTTTCTTCTAAACCTGGCGCTGGCTGACCTATGTTTTTTAATAACTCTACCGCTCTGGGCAGCCTACACGGCCATGGAGTACCAGTGGCCTTTTGGCAACTGTTTATGTAAGTTGGCATCAGCAGGGATAAGCTTCAACCTCTATGCCAGCGTGTTCCTCCTCACGTGCCTTAGCATTGACCGGTACCTGGCCATAGTACATCCAGTGAAGTCCCGAATCCGACGCACCATGTTTGTTGCCAGAATAACTTGCATTGCCATCTGGCTTCTCGCCGGGGTGGCAAGTTTGCCCGTCATCATCCACCGTAACATATTCTTTGCTGAGAACTTGAATATGACAGTCTGTGGGTTTCGGTATGACAACAATAACACAACGCTCCGGGTTGGGTTGGGCTTATCCAAAAATTTGCTGGGCTTTTTAATTCCTTTCCTGATCATATTAACAAGCTACACCTTAATTTGGAAGACCCTAAAGAAGGCATATCAAATTCAAAAAAATAAGACCAGAAATGATGATATTTTTAAGATGATTGTGGCAATAGTATTTTTCTTCTTCTTTTCTTGGATTCCTCATCAAGTATTCACTTTTCTGGATGTATTAATTCAATTACATGTCATAACAGACTGCAAAATCACTGATATTGTGGATACGGCTATGCCCTTCACCATCTGCATCGCCTACTTTAACAACTGTTTGAATCCTTTCTTTTATGTTTTTTTTGGGAAGAACTTTAAAAAATACTTCCTTCAGCTAATAAAATACATTCCACCAAATGTCAGCACACATCCAAGCCTAACAACAAAAATGAGCTCCCTCTCATACCGGCCACCAGAAAACATTCGCTTGCCAACTAAAAAGACTGCTGGGCCTTTCGAAATGGCATGATCCATTTTGCAATGCACTTCTTTGAGCAACCTTGCGAGCGAAGCAGCAAGAATGACAGAATTCATCTGCAGCCCATGAACATCGCAGCTGACTGCTCATTACAGAAGCATTAGATCACCTCGGAGAAATCACACCGTAAAGGTTTAGCAGTGGCCTTTTACTTTACATTGTGAAGAGGACTGCTTGGGGTTCATTTTGTTTTTCTTTACTGAAAGCAACATAAACGGTGGACAGGCATGTCAGAGCTTGT
Organism: Hypotaenidia okinawae; assembly: GCA_027925045.1. Taxonomy (NCBI): domain Eukaryota; kingdom Metazoa; phylum Chordata; class Aves; order Gruiformes; family Rallidae; genus Hypotaenidia; species Hypotaenidia okinawae. The sequence goes on from BSDF01000010.1 coordinate 14,069,606, forward strand.
CAGCATCCTGCTGTTTACTCAGAGCTACAAAATAAGGGTAGAGAAAACTAACAAGTTCGGAGGTCTTTTTAAAGGAAAAGCTCATTACACAAATTGAGAAGGACTTTTTCTGCACAAACAGGAGCTATTCCAAATTTTGATCATGAAATTGCTGGAGCTACGCTGCTTGTTTTGTTTGGGTTTGGTTTTTAATGTCATAGATGTCATATCATCATATTTATAATATATTTTCAAATATATGTTATATAGAGGCCCAATTTTACTCAAAATGAAATTTAAGGTCCTTGAAATTGGTCTCAATTTATGCTATTTTTCTTTTTTTAAATGGCATTTTTTTCATAATATATGCAATAAACCACAGATTTATTTATTAAATATAGAATCAATATTTTTAGATTTATATTCCTACTCATAGCTTTCAAACATTGCTTCATAAAAATACATTTATATCCCACTGGCTATTTTTATAAGAGTTTTTAAAAAGTATATCTATACATAGACACACACTCAAGCTTTCCTGATGATACGCACACTGACTTTGAAGAACGTTACTTATAGAGTGGGTCAACTCCATTACTCTATGTGACAATAAAATCCTGTATTTGAAAACATGAGTTCTGGGACAGAGCCAATCAGAAAACTTGAAAATATGTTTGTATAGTAACCAGTGCACCCAATGAGAGAAATTACCAACTAATCAAATCCACTCATTTTTTTCCAAATTCCTGGACATTTATTCAAGTCACAGTATCATAACCAAAAACATGATAATGCTTCTGTAACAGTTGAACTAATACTTCTTTTAGTCACATCACAAAACATCTGAGACCAAACTTCATTCTTGACTTTCATGGAATTCCTCTCCATTTATACAAAATTAAGCCTAGAGTATTTCCTCCCTATAGAACCATTTTTATCTGTATGGAATAAATTCACATTTATGCTAGCATAAATCAGAACAAAAGTCTGGATCAACTCTCCAAACAAATGAGGGTGAGAAAGGTGGCAAGCACCGTAGGAAGTTTCAACTCTTCATACTTTTTTACCTCAAATAATAAGTTTCAGAATATAGTTATCCTTGATTCACACTCATGTATTATCTTCAAAGATAAATGAGTTCATAAATACTTCAAGATAGTAAAACTTAAGAAAGCTTCCAAAACTTTTATACACCATGTAGACAGTTACATGACCCTTGAGAACTTGCAATATTTATAATAAAAATTATACATTTGCCACATGTAGCAAGTGGTTGGATCATCCATATTTTCTGATTATCAATCTCTTGCATATACACAAATTATAAAATCATTTTTCCCTTAGGAAATTACTTGTAAACATAGCAAAAGTTACTTCTTTACTACTTTTTAAGAAAAAAAAAAAGACACTACATTCAGGTCTGGTAATTTTGTGCCACTTCTGCTCTTTCATTTACTTATTTTAAGACAAGTTCCTTCAGTTTTGCCTTTGTTTTTCCAACTGCAAAATGGGAACAACCTATCCATCTATGTCACAAGGCACTGTGAGAATTCACTGAAACTTCACTAAAGCTGTTTGTTTAAAAAACGCTGGTTTATTAAAGGTTGAAGCTAATTTAATTTCGAGAGAGCGTCTCAAAATTTGAAACCTGGTGTCATTTAAAGACACAGTTAAATTATGACTTTTATATAATGCTTTAGCTTCTCTCTATCCTTGCCTGTGAGACAGCCATTCGTTAGAAACGGCTATGGGAATAGTCCCATGCATTATAACCAGCACCCAGAGCAGTAGGCCTGCCTCAGCACTCCATAAGCTGACAAGGGGCAGGCGGAGCTGCCCTTTCCCTGCGTGCTGTGGCGTTCTGTGCACATACGCACCAGGAGCTTCCCCGGCAGCCTCGGCGCTGGCTCCGGCAGAATTCCGCGGGCCGCGCTTGCCACCTGCTGGCTGCAGCCACAGGCTCGGTTTTCATCTCAAAAGTTGTGAAGAGGAAGAGGCAGCAGTATTTCCCTGCCTCCTGACGGATCTGTAGGTTCTGGCCTGTTGCAAAACTCCTGTGGAAATGAAACACAAACTTGTCCACCTGGGAGGCAGTTGGACTCCCTGGGCAGGGGCTAAACAAGCGTTTCATCACCTGCTGATCCTTTTGAAATCCAGTGTCCCCAACAACCACAGTAGGTAGGTCATTTTCACAGTACTCTAAGAGCTACCCCAAAGACAATATATATATATATATATATATATGTGTGTGTGTATAAAATATAGAAAAGTATATTTGTGCAAATGATAACTAAGTATTTAACTGAAGGGACTCATTTATGTCCAAGAAGCAGCAGAATCAGTAGTGACTGTGAATGATAAAGATGACTGTATTACAGCAGAAAGCAGGAGAGAAGGCATGGGTTAGTGATTTTGATCACTTCACTCCGGATCCTGTGTCCCCTAGGCTGCTGCTGCTGCTGCCACCTGGGCCAACCTGCGCCAACCTGCGTCATGGGAAAATGCAGGAGCACACATATTTGGCTGGGTTGCTACAGGAAAGGCAGGAGGGATTGCAGCTGGTGTGCTCTGAAGGCAAGGCTGACCTTGAATTGATAGGCAAAGAAGGTCGGGGGAAAAGCGGCTGTTAAATAATGCTGGAAAATTTCATTCTCCTAAGGGGTAGGAAAATTGTTATCAGCTGCCAAATAATAGTGTATCTTACTTTAGTGATTCCTAAGAAAACCCAAAACAAGGGCAAATCCACATACACTGACAAGTAGCCCAAGATAAATTCTCCAGCATCCCTTAGCTGAGCAGCAGCAGAAAGCAAACTCTTGGAGCACTGAGTTACTGTGTACCACCCTGTAGTTGTGGGCATCCCCAAAAAGCTCCACACTGGTAGCAAAATTGGAGAGTCCCTGTTTTGCTCTGCACACCCACACCACTTTCCTCACACATTTAGCTGCAACCAGTGCAGGTGCTGAGAAACGTTGTTGCTGAGCCTTACACTCCCCTGCCCACCTCCTTGCTGAAAGCAGGGTGCAGGAGACCTGTGTGTGCAGCGTGCAGAGCAGCAGCGTGACTGAGGGCAGGACCTGCTGCTGCTGTGGACCTTTGGCTGTATGGTCCCTACCAAGGGTGGGTAGGAGATGGACAGAGTATTCTTTGGTGCAAGAACCTACTCTTTGCCATCAGAAGAAGAGGAAGCAAGATTTGGCTCTGTATGACTGTGATCTTTGGGGGCCCTCCTAATTTAACATCAAAAGAACTAGCTACGTATGTTTGAGAACAAACTCTCACTAGCAAAACCCACAAAGTTAATTAAGATGCAATAGCATGCTGTTATTTTTAAAGGAGTATCCAAAGTACACTTGACAAACTCTGTCTGGCCCTGTGTTCTCCTGGTTTGAGGAACTCCAGCCACTATTAATGGGGATAGCATGTAGCCCTAACTGTGGGAATCACAGCTCCTGTTATGTCACAGTTATATTCCGTTGACTTGTTTGATTACTTCCTTTTTGCTGGCAGAATAATTACTAAAGCACATTATGTTTGACATGTACATGCAAAATATTTATTTCTATTTATTGTGTAATAGTACGTTATATGACTCCTGTTTCATGCTCTACTCCCTACTTGCTTGCCTATTGTGTGCCTATCCTCAATCTTACTATACAAGCTGCACTAGTTCGTCCAAATTCTAACAAAACTGTTACAGATACAGCAGGGATTAATTTGGCTTCTCAGACAATTTCCCCATGTTTGCATAGTTAATCATGGTGTTTCAGAGTAAGGATGAGGCCAGAAATCATTTACTTTACCTGAATTAGTATTTAGGTGATGGTTTTCATCATCTTGGTACTGTGACAGCAGCAGAGAATATAGCAGGATTCCCAGGTTGGGTTTAGTTTTACTTGCATAGCTTCAGCAAAGATTTACTTAGTGACCTCCTCTTTAAGTATACTGAATGCAAGTATTCCCAGGGAGAAGTTTGCATTGGAAAGGAGAAACAAATACTTTGGACAGGGGCAGAAGGCAGCCTAAAGCAGGGACTTGCTTATTTTTGAAGTATTTGGTGTTAAATGTAAATACCTAATTTTATTTTTGCAACAGTAACAAAAAAAAAAAGACAACCATAACCCCCTAAAAATAATTCTTTTAGATAAGTGGTATAGTAAAAACTTCCAGAAAGTTGTTGTAGACTATTCTAAGTTTCTTAATAATGTCCTGTTCAGTGTTGACCATATCAAACCATTCTTACCCTGCTCACAAGGTCAGGGTCTCCAGCTCTGCTCTTCCACATCACATTACAGGCTTGGCCAAACCATTGTCCAACTGTGCAAAATGATGAGGTTGTTCTATCAATCACTGTGTCTGTTTCAACAGTGACCTCGCTACCAAGGCTGAAATAGCAAATCTTCAATGTTAATGGCAGAGCTGTCAAATTCATTGTCACTGGTGAGTTCTTCAGATGTGGCTAGAGACTTGAGAAACAGGTAGAGACCATGTCTGAGAACAGCGTTGTTCAGTCTTTTCAGTGCACTGGTGCCATGGCTTACAGCTTTAAAAGTTCTTGGTAAATTAAGTAACAAAAACTAGATATTATTTTCTTTTAAATATTTTTATGCAATTGTAATTTGTGAAGTGGTGGATGTTAATGTTTTCTAATTCAATAGAAATAGTTTTATATTGTAGAAGTTTACTGCTATAAGAATTTTTATTGTCTGAAGCATTACTAAAAACATACATGCCATCAGTAGATGTCTTTGTGAAAGCCATCCCCACTGCTGTAGTAATCTCCTCAAAGTAGATATATGTTTCTGTGTTACTGAAAGTACTACACTAATATAAGCAGATCAATAGCTATGTCTTAGACACTATCATCCTTACCAAAGTATTTCTATTTTATACTGTAATATTTTATACCACCATTCCTCATTCCTTTTAACACAAAGTCTAACTCTGCTCCCCCTAAGCTCTTCAGATGAACGGTCTGTATCTGCAGTTCGCAGGGGAAAGGATACCTGGGTAGCTCCAAAATCACATGTAGAGCTGCAGTTCAGCAACTCACTTGTGTCTCCCAGTGAATAAAGTTTCCTTGGAGTAGATATTTAACGAATTGCTTATTTTTCTCTATGCAGGTTAAAAGAGAATTTAGGCTTAACTTTCTAGAAGCTAAATTAAATTATAGAGACAGACTTACCCAGAATATTGCATCAAATACAGGATCACATTACATTATGAGTAACAGCCCTGGAAGCCAGGCTCAGGCTGCCTGTAGCTGAGTATGCAACATGAACGTAGCCAGCTATTTAGAATTAGCTTTGGTGTTTTTAAGCACCACCATAATGTACAGTGGCTTCAATGGAAACAGGACCAGATTCCAGTATAATAGAGGGGACTGGTGTGTTTTGGGGTTTTTTCCCAGAAGAATGGTAGAATGGATCACATATTCCCATTTCAAAATTATATGAAAACAAAATTGAATTCAAGCATGCATATTCCTAGTAAACCCCACTTTGTGCTCTGTTTTATAGTGCCACTCAACTGGAAAAAGTGAAAAAATTTGAAGGCTGGACCTATGAAATTCTTATAGCTTATCTACCGCATAACTTATTTCCTATGTATTTTAATTGTTCTTCAGCTTTATGCACTGGCAGTGCTGTGAGGCTACACTCAGGCACAGGCACTGGTGCAGGAGGTGGTACATGTACAAACACACACATCCAACCCTTTGTAGCTTCACAGCCTAATCAGAGGGTGACAAATCGTTAGGATAGAGTAGAAAGCAGATCGTTGCTGAACAGAAGAAAAACTGCAAAGATACTTCACACTGCCATTAACTTAAAAATAAATCATTTGAAAAAAAAAAAAACAAACCATAGTGAGCCATAAAGCTTCTCTCATTGAAAATAAACAAAGAGAGTAGAAAATATTGAAAGATTTTGTGTTATGAGTGAGGAACCATTCTTAAGCAAATGTAAACTCAGCTATTGTTACAAAATCAAATGAATAGCCAGGGATTTTTTCATCACAAGATGTGTTTAAGGTAAGCAGCTGATTTGCTACTATTGACTTTTGTTTCAGTGGAAAGAAAAAAAGAAGTTAAAATATGCATTAGGAGCCCCATCAGATATGCCCAGGAAAAGACAGCAACATCAAGCTTACAGACTTGCATGAGCTTTGCCTATGTCCTAGCCCTAAGTCCTCTTCATGATTAGCTAATCAGTGTCCTGGTTTTGGCTAGGATCTTTAACTCCCCCTTCTCTACCAGAACCCAGTCACACAAAACTACAACACAAGGTATACAAAAACTTACACAAAAACTACATCAGAAAACAACCAACCAAAAAAATTTCACAATATATATTATAGCAGTGCTATGTATATTTAATTTTGCTGAACAGCTATGAGATACCAAAAGATCTAAAATAAGTTTATTTTTACTAGTTTTAATTCATTTAGGTTTTTTCTACTCCCATAAGGATTCAGGTTTGCACTCTAAAAAACCCCCAAGAATGATAAAAACATGCAGACCCAAAGCCCCCTTTCTGTACAAGAACACCTACAAAGCAAGGGAAGGAGTACAGTTTGCAGGATCCCTTTCAAAGATAGGTCATAAATAATCGTACACAAGGGGTTACATTATATACTGGGCTGTACTATACCATGCAGTGCATACGTGTTAAATCCAGTTGTATTTCTGGTATTCTTGAATTTCTCTGCTTGCCTCAGATAGCTTTCCATTCTGTCATCATCTGTAACTTTTGTGTAAGACTAGACAGTAGATATGCACGGAGGTTTCAGAAGAATTTATCACATTTTAGACAAGTTTCTGTCCAGTATAACTGTGCAAAAAGAGGCATTTTTCACAGAAATAGCTATATAAGACTGATTGTATTTTGCAATATGGAAAATATTAAACAGTCCGAAATAACTTTAAATAAGTGTTGGTTTAACTTAATCTTCACATCATATGGTTAGATTGTTTCTTCCAAGTCTCCTTTCTCACCAAAGCTACAAGTAACTGTGTTTCTAGCTTTAACTCCCAACACAGGTATCAGAACAGATTTCATAGTCTCACGAGAACACTGGATTCTAAATGAAAATATACATAATCTGTACAGCTCATACCCCAGCAATTCTGAAGTTGCAGATAATTTTGTTATGATCAACAAGGCCTGTGACTCAATTTCCTATTAAAGAAAACAAACTATTTATTGGAAAAGCACATTGCACTTACTGCTGAAGTCTAGATAATACTCTATCAAGGGATATGCTCCTATGGTTTCTTTAAGTATCTAACTTCAGTTTTCTTGTGGGACTCACTGCTAATGTGCATATCAAATATACTCCAAAATGCTGGATGGATCAGTGTTGAAACATCAACATTCATTACTGTGACCCACAAGTACATGTTGGATCTAAATGTGGAATTGAATCGTGATGCCATCACAACACCAGAAAAGTACATGGTAGATTTAAAAAACTTGTAAAGGCATATTCTAATTTTGACCTTTTACCTCCATCCCAAGAGACTTCTGCAAGATAAAGTTTTCCTTACACTTCACTGCTTATCTCAGAGCCGCTTAAAGGCTAAATTCCCTGCCAAGTTAACTCAAATATTTTGACAAGGTTATTCCATGATAGAACATGCCTTTATCTCTCCTGTGATATCATTTGATTGATGATCTGCCCATGTCGGAAGAAAAGTTGATCAACACCGCAAAGCTTTATAACTTTTAGCATCAAGCAGATCATCCCCCTGACACTCAGACTTGCACAGATAATTAGCATGCACAGCACACGTTCATGGAATCCAGTTTCACTTAGCAGATAAAGTTTACTCCTCTGGCCCAATACAGCCATGGAGATGACATCCCCCAAAAAAATACCATAGATAGGAACATCCCTACATTTCACCGACAATGAAATACCTGCAATGCCTGCAGTGCTCATTTGTTGATAATATACAATAGTGACTGCCATCCAGCAATACCAGATACGTGCCACTGCTGCACATGCCAGTGTGGCTGCAACTACACACTAACATACACTATTGCTTATTATTATTTGGCAAACCTTGTATTCCATTAACCATACCTACATGTAACTTTGGGGCTTTTTTTCTACCATACATTCTTTTCCTAACCCACAGAGGGTATTTCATGCATAGCTGTTAAGAACACTATAACAGCGGAGAAAAACACAGGAACAGTACTAAGGATATGTTCCATAAATGTGTTAATCCCAGATTGGGTTTAAAAGTGCTTTTTCACGTAAAACAAAGGAATCTAAGAGTTTCTCTATGTGCTTTAAATTTGGGAAATGTTTAGTTTCCCAAAAGCACAGTGCAATTCTCTCATGCATTCTCTACCAAACATTCTAACACACAAGATTTGAATCACAATTTAAACATTATTTTAAAATTTCAACTAGATTTCTGGTCTTCTGTTCATCCTGTCAACTCTGTATTTGACAGGAATTTTCCAGCAGACATTTTGGTATTTATTTCTCCTTCAGAGGGACTCTAAGTATTGGGAGAGAACATGTTTTTTATACAGAGAGAAAAAAAAATTAAAATACCCAGAACAAGAAATATTTGAAGATAGGTCAAAGCAGACCCATTTCCTAGAGCTGCATTACACACTATTACTTTCATTACATTGAAAATGGGTAGACTTCAAAATAAGATCCTGTCTAAATGGCAGTTGTCTAAAGAATCAATATTACCTCAGGCTGTTTGACCTCAGGCATTTCAGGAATCAAAGTTGCAAATGTGCATTTAAGCATACTTTAAACCCTTTAATATTTCTACTTTCAAATTCCACCTGTAATAGCAACTACTGCCATTGATTTAGAGAAGTAAAGTCAAAGCAGTTTTGCAAACATCAGCCACAAGCCTGTCAGAGTTGTTCTTGTGCATAGCCACTGCAGTCTAAACCGCTCCTAACATCTCTGTAGCGTGGTAATGAAATCTGTTTTATTTCCATCTAAAATGGTATTGCTGGATTGACAAGATTATAGTTAGAATAAGACTCTGAATTTTAGCATTACGGAAGAAAGAAAAAAATATGTAATCACCTCCATGCACAATATGGGGAGTGGTACTGTGGTGAGCAAAAGAAATTTATCGAGCAAGCGTGGACACTGGTTGAGTCCTGTTCATGCTGATGTCAGCTGGAGTTTTACTATTGGTTTGAATGAAAAGATAACACTTGGTTCTAAAAAGTCTCACATACTACCAGTAATTTTAGAAACAGAGAAAAAAATAGCATCCGAATAATCATTTTATCTCCCCTTGTAAGGCAGGAAAATACAGCACGCAGCCATGAGAAAACCACTTGCATCATTTAAGGGCTGTGCAATCAGCCGAGTGGCTCAAGAGAACAGATCAAGTCAAGATGATGGAACCAAGCATTCACTCCATGTTTGGAAAGGATGTTTTAAATACATACCAGAGAACACCCCCAAAAATTAAACACTTTATTTCCTTATGAGATGAGGCAGCTTCTTAACCATCATCTTTGGGTTTTTTTGAGCACAGCACTGCTTTGTAGGATATATTAATCAGGAAATTAACCTGATGTTATTCTGCCTCACTAGCAGAGTTTGAAGTCATTTGCATTAAAACCATGTACAGTGTTGCTTAGTAACAGAGACAGCAGAATAAAGACATAAATTGGGAGGAGGAAGATGAGTCAGGAGGAAATCATAGCAGCATAAAAACTTTTATTGGCACTTAAGTGTATTTTTCCCTGATTGAAGCAGAATTCATGAAACAATTACAACCCCATGACAAAGGCTGGTAACGATCAGCCCTTAAGAACTACTGTTATTTTCTGACAGTTCAGAAGCTGAGTTTGTTTATTTCAGGAAAGGAAACATAAAATCTTTTTTGGATGGTCCAAAACTGAAGACACAGATTAGCACCAGCTAATTATACAGTGCCAGCATTTCACTGAAGTTCCCACAGTGGAATACAAGACTTATGTAGTAATTTATAATTGTGATTAATTATTGCCACCTGTGATGGTTTGAGCCCTGGCCAAAGGCCAGACGCCCACCAAAATCAGTCTGTTACTCCCCTTCTTAGTTGGACAGGGGAGGAAAAAAAACATAACTGGGCGGCTCAAGAGACAAACTCGTTAATGACGCGGGCAAAACAGACTCAACATAGAGAGCAGAAGAGAAAAGTTATCTAATTTATTACACCACGCTAAAGAGAAAACAGTGAAAAAGAACCAGAGTCAGGAGTGCAACCAACAATCTTGAAACAAATGCAAACCAGGCAAACACTTTCCCCCTCCCCACTCCCTCCTTAGCAGGCTTTAGTTAGAAGTTTGCTCCCTTCTTCCCTCCCGGTCGCAGCCCAGGAGGGGCAGGGACTGGGGAAAATGGGGGTCTTGGTAACACCTTCCCCCACCCCTCCATTCTAAAGCAGACTTCCCTTTCAGCCATGATTTTGCTCCCTTCTTCCCCTCTCCTGCTCGCAGCACAGGACAGGGGGCAGGGACTAGGAGATGGGGGCTTCAGTCAGTCCCTTGCAAGATGGTTTCCTTCTCGGCCGGGATGGGGGCATCCATTCCACACACCCTCCCCCTGCTGCACCGTAGGATCTCACCCACAAGAGCCAGTCCTCCACGAACTTTCTCCAAGGCAAATCTCTTCCCACCGGGCTTCATCTCTGCTCTGGCAGGCAGCAACAAATCACAGTGTCTCTCAGTCCCAGTCCTCCACGGGGCTATAGGCCTCCTCCAGCAAACCTGTTTCATTCATCTCTGTAGGTCGCTTGTGCTGGCAGGGGCTCATCCCACCGTAAGTCACGGCATCTTCTCTATGTCTCCCCCGGCTCCATGCAGCGTGGAGCCGAGCCTCTCCACCGGGCAGGTCGGGTCTCTGCCTCCTCCATGGGTCCTTTCCTCCGGCTACTCCAGGTGCTTCTGCTCGGGCTGCAGGGGCAAACTCGCCTGGGTACCTGGGCGCGCCTACTCCTCCCCCAGCCTTCCCGGCCTTTTGTGTCTGTCAACTGATTACATTCACATGCAAATATACATCACAATTCCCTTAATGGGCCAAACTTTGCGGTCTTCCTGGCACTCCAAGTTCTGGTTGGAGTCTTTGTCTCCCATATGTGATTCCCAGAGGCGCTATAAGCAGGCCTGCAGAAGATTCCAGCAGCCATTTTCTGCCGGACCTGGCCCTCTCAGTAGAACTGCAACACCACCCAATCAGAGGTTTTAAAGTAATAATATGCACTTCAGTGCCCAGTATTTACATTATCCTGCACAACAGTAGAAAAATATACAACCCAATTATAGTGAAGGAACTACTGAGAATTGTGGAAAAAAAGTTTAATAAATTCAGAAAGATAAATGTTATAAAAAGAAAAATCAGTGTTGCAATAAAGTCAAGTCTGCATGAAGTCCTTCAGGCACTTCAGCAACACTTGTATCACAATTTAAATGAAGATAAATACTTGGATCACAGTTTAAATGAAGATAAACCTCTCTCATAATAGCTAAAAATCACTTCTACTCAGTCATGGAACGTAAAAGGTTTTTCATTTTAAAGTTCATACAGCAAGGCTTGCATAGATCAGAAAACTTTTATAGTTATTCATAGCAGGGACCCAAACAAGGCCCTCTGTCTTGGTATTCTCTGATGTCACTAGAAGCTTGGCTTTGATTTAATCATGTTACTTCAGTAAATTTTGAAAGGTCCAATCCCAACTCCATCATTAAAAAATTGCTCAAAGTTTGGGATAGACAGAAGCTCACTCCAAACACTGCTTCCAAGCCCACCATAAGCACATAATGATAAAGCAAGGTAAAAATGCAGCAGCCCCCACCCCAACCAACCAAGCAGATACATCTGTCAAACTGACAAGTATTGCAGGCCACTTTCTCTGTCCAGAAGGGGTGACCACTTTCCTCCTGTGCATACACCACAGATTCTAGAAGGAGCAGGCTTTTCCCATTCTGCTCTTCCAAGCAAGAGCTGAGAGTTGTATGGAGTTTATAGGAAGAGAGCCCCACCAGAGCAGAGAGTCCGTCGATTCCTCTGGCCTCTTCCAATTCACATGCTTACCCTGTTTCACACGCTTTGCTGTTGACCTCCTTGTTTTGTCCAATTCTAAAATGAAACGTTAGCCCCCTTGTCCGAACAAGATCATGCATTTGCTCTGTAAATTGATTTCTATATTTATGATGCTGGATAAACAACAAGACAGTAAGCTGACATTTACTTAAGAAACAGAAACAAGACATTATGTATTTCAGTCATTAGAAAACTATAGAGATTTATATATATATAAAAGATTTTTTTAAAATTACAAAAATATCTGAGCTTACCTCAGAACCTACCCAAAATTACTTCTCTACAAGAAATGTCATCTACTACATAAAACCTATTTAGAACCAAGAACAAAGATAATGCAGAAATAAAGTATTAGAGAAGTACTAAAACTGGACTCATGCTAGCCCTGCTGCTGTTTGTACAGTCTGCCATTTGCTAGAACACAGCTGTTTCAAGACAGAAAATAACATAGGATAACCTTTTGACCACAACCTTTTAAAACAGCATCCTAGTTTACTACATCACACCCATAAGCCCAGCATCAAGTGCATCAACAAAGTCGCAACAAATTTCAAGTTTCATTGAGAAATTGTTAAATACTCCCCAGTTCGCCAAATTTTCCAAGAAATACAAATCTCCATTAAAAAATGCTGCTGTGAAAGACAATTCTGTACAAAGTTAGATACACAAATATAAATAAATCAAGCTAAGACATCACCCCATGTGATCTCCTGAGGGAGAATACCCCATAGGATTTCCCAAGCTGGGAACAAAACAATAAGAGACAATCTGTGAATTAATGCTCAAATCCAAACATAAGCACTTCATACACCAGAAAAATCACTTTTTTCCCTTCTAAAACTTTCTGAAAAATGTAAGCACTGTTATTTATTGGCTCCCTAGTGAAAAATATTTGTGGTTTTCTTTTAAAAAAAGATGAAGCAAAACAGATGCTGCAGTGCAGAGAGCACAGCAAAACAAGGAGCAGTTGTTTGCCTGCTCTCCAGTGTGCCATCCACATTATTTGCAATCATGCAAGACCTCATTAGGCCATGTGCTGAGCCAGGATGCAGCCCTACTGCCTTGGGAACTGCACACGTGCAACTGAGATCAGGATTTGGCCACATACTTTCTTTCCCAGCCCAACAAGCATAACCCTCACAATATAAGTTCTTACAGATGCACAGACAAAACCAGCCACAGTGTAACTTCACTCCTGGCAGAGCTCACATTCTCTGTGTCGGCTACAGCTCACAGCACGTTTTATCAGGACACTGACCAATAAAACACAAAAGCAGACTGTTTTCTTCATTTATCAGCTAGCACAAAGGACAAGATGCTCTCTGTAATTCCACCATGTCAAAGCCCACCAAACCATCAGCTCACCTCAGGAAGCAGCACTGTCCTCTTGCTGCTGGGCAGTCCACAAAGCCGTAGCATTAGTCCTGTTGCCAAATGCAGGCCTCCAGCTGAAGGGGAAGGCAGTCACACAAGCCATTTAATTCCCCAGCACAAAGAGCTTGTTTTCCATCTGGCACAGGACTCAGCAGAGACCCCAACCCACAGCAGCAACATAGGAACTCACTGCAACACAACCCCTAGCCCGGGAAACACCCCAGGCTACAGCCTGAAAGCACTCATGGCCTTAACAGCTCTGATGGGTCCCACCTGGGGCCTCCAGTCCCCACCCTTGACCCAGCACCCATTTTGGCCCAGCCTGGGGCGGGCTGTCCCAGCCACAGTGACAATGAAGGACACTGGTCTCCAGTCCTCCCCCAGCCCTGCCTGACCACCCTAGGCTGGCCCAGGCCCTGGTGCTCCTCACTAGGACCAATACCAAAAGGCAAAGGCTGAGAGGTTTGAAATTATTCTGGTGGCCAAGACCTGGCTGTAGCAGAGGTGTAAGACCTTTCCACACACGCTCACCTAATGCTGGCCTTACACCCTTTTAAATCACACTTCAGAATTCATAATGAGGGAGTGTTCTGGCTTGGATTCCCAAAATTATTTCAGTTACATATCATCCAGCTCCTTTTTAAGACTGAGTCTCGCCCATGGATAAGTCTACGTTTAGTTGGAGATTTAAGGTGATTTAAGACAAACCAAAGGCTTCTCCCCAGCCTACACAGTACAGTTGAGAAGCATTACAAAAACAGGCAGGAAGGTATCATGTGGCGCAGTCTGATTTGGCCTAGTGACAAGGCTCCTTTGCAGGCTGGTTAAACGGGGAATTTGCAGCCCTGAACTTGTAGCCACACTCCACATTTTGTTCTTTGCTGTTTAGAGTAGAAACCAGACTTGGCTCCATGTTTCAACTTTCAACTGATTTTATCCATTCATAAACAGCTTTTTTCAAAATGTTATAATTTCTTTTTGTAACGCCCATGAAAGGAAATTTTGGCATATTAAGAACAGGTCATTGGGACAGCTACCAGGAATGAATGACACAGGCTATCAACCTTTGGGTCAAAGCAATGGGCTAGCTAACTTTCTATCAGTTTAGAGATCACCTTTGAGGCAGAGAGCACACCAATGGAATTGTTCCCTTGTTAGACATCAGCTTCAGATTTCTCAGTTCTTGCTGCAGTTCATAACAGCAGACAAACTCACTACTGCCCGTTAGAAACAGTGTTGGCCTTCGCTGAGGTTACAGTTCATGATACTGACAGCATTAATTTATAGCAGACAAATACAGCCCATGATAAGCTTGGAACAATTAGAAAAGGCCATGGCTGAGGCCTCCAATAGGTGGTGTTTTGCAGGAAATCATTAAGATTGATACTCTAGAACTACCTTTGACTTTCTCAGAACCTGCAGTCTCTCCCACCAAACAGCTTACAAACTCCGATAGTAGGATATACAGTTCAAAGCCAGCAGGAGAGTCTCTGCTTTATGCAGTTATTTGCACATTTGGAAAGAGGCATGACTCTTGGTGACTTATATTTATGATGAACCATTTATATTGTGAAAACATGTACTTTACAAGGTTCATAATTTTCCCTTCAGAGCTTGGAAGCAGTGATGTTAGAGACCTGCAAAAAGTATAAAATTCTTCAGACCTTGTGGATTTGCAATGAATAAAACTTGTCTATTACAAAGCCTATGAGTTATTTAACCGTATGTGTAAAATACAACTTCCTTCTCCAGCCTTAAAACTTGTTCTAGCTGGCAAACAAATCAGAAATTAGTCCTTTTCAGGATACAGGAGTGAAAACCAACAATATGTAAAAAAAAAAGTTCTGAATTATATTGAAATGAGACTTCAGAAGAGCTAAGATCAAACAAAAAGTAAATAAAAGGTTTCACTTCTGAAATTGAGAACTTCAGTTTTTCTGTTTAAAGAGGTTTTCTTTTTTCTCAGCACTGGGATACTTCATAGCAACATGATTACCTTATTCCTAAAAGGGCATAAACCTTAAACACCTATTTTTATTGATGTGCAATTTGGCACCAAATGGGAAAAAGAAAAGAAAAGAAAGCACAGATAAGTGCCTGAATTAATGCATCTTTTAAAATCCACTTGCGATATTATAATCCCCCCTTCAATAATCTACAAAGAGCTCTATACAGTTGCATCCTTGTGACTGCGCAGGATTGTGGCCTAAGTCAGCACTTCTCAAAATGTGGTCCCTAGGAAGCAAACTGTTTCTTTCCAGATTCCAGATGCTAAACTGCACTAAAAGAAGTACGATATACATTAAACCCTTTTTCCATGTAAGCAATTGCTGCCGCAATGTTAGAAAATTATGAAAGGAATGAAGGTCAGCACAATTTCTGAATGGGCAGAAACAGACTACACAAGGCAGTCTTTCTCTAACCATGTGGCCTAAAAATCCCAATGCAAGTATATTGGAAATGCCGGGTTTTATTTCTTTTTTTAATGCTTTGTGCTTGTCAGGCTGCTTACATATGCTTCCATAGTTTGCCTACATTCTTCCAGTCTCCTAACATTCTGCTTGACTGCAGTTCCTTAGGGCAGAGTGAATTATAAAAGAAAAAGTATATAAATCAAAAGTCCTTGTATATTACAGTGTAGGGAAAAAAAACTATAAAGAAACATAATGCTCTTACTGCCTACCTCTCAATTATAGAAAAATAACATCAGTGAGAAAATGACTGCTTTCATAATTACTCCTCTCAATAACTGTTTTTTTGAAATCCTGTGAACAGCTCTCAGAGTGCATTTTAAACTTTGAAACAGTGAAGTAGATCAAAGTATGTGTATATCTATTCTTTATTATTACAGAACCTGTACAGTATTTGACAGCTACAGGAAATGTGAATTGTGTGAAACTTGTAGGATCATAACAGCAATAAACTTGAAACAGTGTGTCTTGATAGATTTAAACACAAAATAAGAGTGTAATATTGCCAGTTAAATTGTGGTGGTTTTCTCTCCTTCTCAGGCCAAGCATGCAGTGTTTTAGCCAAAAAAAAAAAAGACAGAAAAGAAAGTTATCTTTCTTTAGTCATGAAAAGTGCAGCTTTCCTGTGTTTTAACCAAACTATTTGGGGAGAAAAAAAAATAAACCAAAGTCTGAAGTGAAGAGATAGGAGGTAGGCCGTGGTTAAAGGGATTTGATCACCTTGGAACACTGATGTGTATTGCTACATACGCTACTGTCAAGTCTTCGATACAGAAATACTTCTACAGACAGGAATAAATCATAAGCAGGGTTAACAGATGACAGTATCTTCTTTAACAGAGAGAGTGTTGTAGAGATAAAGAGGCTTTTTCTCTGTCATTCAGTGCCTTGAACAAGAAGTTCATTTGCATACCTGTTTCTTCTAAGGCATGGCTACATTTGCTAGAGCTGTCTCTGGAAAAAATGTGACCTCCTAGTGTCACTGGCTCAGCCTTTGCAGTGAAAAACTCATGGACAAGCAAGATATCGAGGAAGATGTTTTGCCTGAAAGCACAAGTTCATCCTCTGAAGCAACATCTACCCTTTGCTTTGTCAATTTTCCAACAACAGCTGCTAGTTATCTGTCATATTAATATGCTTTCAATATACTGTGCTTGAAGCAGCGGGAGCAACTTGAAACCATTTGAAAAACATGTTTATAGAGAAAGGCAAAGGAAATGACCTGTAACATTGTTAGCACAATATGTTCCACATGAGAGCTTCAATGGTTGAGTTTTTACCAACTCAGCCATTTTATTGTCATTCAGGATCTCTAGTTCTCATTTTGCTGCTGTTAGTAGGTCTGGGATGCCTCTGACTTCCGATCTGACTTACCAATATTTTCTGCGGTTCTCTGGTCCTGGAGAAGAAGCAGCAGTAAAACAGTGAACAGCTCCCACACACATTCCTGAGCATCTGCAGCAAGTGCAATAACTAAACTAGGATTTGCTTACCTAGTAGGCATGTGAGAAGAATGAGCAAGCAGGCTTTTCCTTTCTTTTGAGGCTATGAAGAGACAAGAATGAGATTCAGAGAATAAGTGGTACAAAATGGTTCCAAGCCCCTTCCCTGTAAAATGTGACAGATCTTCTGTAACAAAGGGCTCTACCTCCCTCCTAGCCACCACCACACGTGCAATCAGAATTTAGTAAAATTACAACAGCTAGAAAGATCACAGTTATAACTATGTTTTGGTAGTTGGGTCATACCTGAATGCAATGAAGGAGAAAGTTGAGAAGATCATTCCCTCATCTTTTGTTCTGTATAACATTCTTAAATTGCTTCACAATTATTTCCAGTAAGCTAGACTGGTCCCTTTTATTTCATGAGCTTTGAAGCTGAGAACATAAATCTGAAAAAAACCCAAACCAACCCACAAAGCAAACCACCCACAAACAAATATTTTCCCTGCAAGTACTATTTTTTTTTCACATTTCATAAAGAAACATATACATACCTTCAAATAGGTATCTGATAAAGGAACCACTGCAGGCCCACTGCTCTAACTTGGTACCAATAATTTTGAATGTTTTGGTGGTTTTTTTCATTTAAATTATCAAGCCTAAACCAAACATTTACTGGAAGTTTCCTTTGTTGCCATGTGATTTTAAACTGGAAGTGATTAGGTGACCAATGGCCTTCTGAAGTAATGAGTTATGCAAAGTGTCAGTTAACTGGAGAAAAGATTAAAGATTGACTAAATCAGTCAGCCCTACACGTTCCCTATTAGCTGACCTGCAGGAACACAGTTGTTTCAGTTGTGTCAATACCAAGCTGATCATAAGCTTCCGATTCAATGCCGTCATGGGAAAGCCATTGCAATGCTCTGATGTGTGGCACAAAGAGCTGACAAGAGTTAGGAAAGCAATGATGCTATTAAGTAATGTTTCTAGTGGTTCCTCCTCTGACATGCTAGTGTGGTTAGTCACAGTTAGAAGCAAAAGTTGAGATTTGAACAGCACAGAACATGTCTCTCTTACAGAAAGAAAAAAGGCTTCTTTAATCCAGAAAATACTTTGGTTTGTTTAGTCTAGCAAAATGAAATCTAAAAGGAGATAGGCTTATTTCTCATAAATACATCACAGCAAGGAATATGAGGCTCTTCTACAGCTAAAGGATAACGCTGCTGCATGAATATTTGAGTATCAGTTTATCATGAACAAATTAAGGTTATAAATTAAAAGGTACTTCCAACCATTGGAAGAATGATGAAACACTAGAAACAGTTTTCCAACAGGAGCAGTGGGAGCTAAACAGACCTAAGGTGGCACTTGACATGTTTGTGAGCAGGATAACACAGCAGGGTGCCTGCAAAAGCAAGGAGCAAACCTAGTTTTGAAGCACAAAAATCCTGTTCCCCTGGTGAACTGCATTACATGGCTTCTGATTTTGATGCATTCGTTAATCTGGAATATCAAGGGAACTAGATATAAGACCTTTTTTTTTTGTACATTGAAAATCCAGGAGGTCTGTAAATGACATTTTTGCACTGCTTTTACTCTCTTCTGGCAGCTTAAGGGAGTATTTATTTAAATAATACTGAAACATAAAGTAAGTAAATGTGGGAACACACACCTTGCAGGGTATCTGAGCATGCAAATATAAAACATTTACTAATGGCAACCATATTTTTTTAACAGAACTGCATCCACTAATGAATTGAAAGTCTGCTGATAGTACAGTAGAAACAGAATGAGATTTTTCTAATGTCAGCCCCCTTGCATCTCATATTTTCAACCTGGCTTCCCACTTCCTATCATGTCTTCAAAATTCTTATCTCTGCTTTACATCTGATCAGCCAGGGGATAAACAAAATCCAGCTGGAACTCATCAGCTTTAGTTTTTAAAGACTGTTTCTAGATTTCCTGTTCAGCATCTTGGCTGAACTGCTTTGCCACTCAACCTGAACTATTGCTTTTCCTTGAATGCGCTGATGCCAAATCTTACATAAAATGTTGGATTTCCCAAACAGAAATTTTTTTTAGCTCAGGTAACCACATTTTACTGATAGGAAAGCTCTAAGTCTGAGTTGTAGTCTCACTTCTGCCAGGCCATACAATGGACATATGTACAATGGACAAAGAGCACAATTACAGCAATCTTTAAGATACCAGTTTCATCAGGCACGTTAACAGTTACACTGAATCTGCAGAAAAACCTTTGGCACGCTTGGATCAGGATTTAAGCTAGGAAATGTGTGCTGCTTTGCCATGTGCCGTTGGCACCATGAGCTCAAGAACCTGAAATATTAAGCTCCACACTCAATTTATTAGTGCAGGGGGTTTATATGGGTGTGGAAACATCACCATCCCAACAGACCTCTATAAACACTACCAGGATAAAAGTATGAATAGCAATTTACCTTGAAGACATCTGAGGGCTTTCCATCTGTAAAATGCTTAAAATTCTGTAAATCCACTTCACTATAAAATACCTTGGAGTTCTGCACTGCAGAACCAACGAATCCTTCTTAGATTTTTCATCCAAAATGGAAATCAGAGAACAGCAGTAGAATAAGGAGATATTTTTCCCTTGGGCCTATGTACGCTTTCAACAGTGCTGTTAGTCATACTCCTTGACTACAAATTACTCTGCCACAGAGTAGAACAATCCTGGCCTACATATCACAAGAACTGTAGACCTTAAACATAAATTTAAAAAAAATTAAAATAAAACCATGATATGTTCAATTAATAAGTTATTTCCATGTGTTATTTACTAAAAGTATGATAAATCTCTCTAACAAATTCAACTCTGCACTTCCAAGTTTAAATCAAATGTTGGCTGCCAGTAAATCAAGATCTCTCCTTTAATCTTAAATATCTCTACATTTTGCATAATCTGGAAAGTTTATTATGGGATTGTATAAACCTCTCAAGGATACTTTTCATGCCTACTAAATGTCAAGAATGGTTTGGTTTGTCTCTCTCCTATAATGCACACACCGTTGGGCTTGCTCTACATGGATTACTCATGAAGAACAGTGCTTTCCATTAGAACACGCTGAAGCATCAATCTAAAGATCTTAAAAGGGGCAGAGGGAAAAGGGAAAGTTTGTGCGTCTCAAGAGTACTGTGATAGGGCTGAAAACCTTCCTGGATTTCATTTCTGTTCATTAGCCCCGAAGAAACGACTCAGTTTGGTTCCACACAGCTGGTTCCATACACTGCAGTAGCATGAATTTGATTTCTTATTATTTTTCCCTATGATGTTTCACAAATAAATAATACACTTGCTTAAATCAGACAGGTTCTCACCTCATTTTGAACTTTGTTTACTTACATATTCACAGTGGAACAAAGAGTGCCAAGATTAACTCATTCGGCTTAATTTGCTACTCAATACTTGTATAATGAGTGAGCTCTCACTGCTGTTTTTGCAGTTAGTGTGTTTTAATAATGCTGTCCAAGCACAGACTATTAGTCCAGTTAATTATTTTGGGAAGAGTTTTATGAAAAGCCCTGGGTCTTGTGAAAAGGAACATATTATTACACAAAGAAACTGATGTGCAGAATACCAAATTTACTTTATTTGGACTTTTTGCTTTGGTCTTCTTTACACAACATTTTGGTTGGTTTATTTTTCCTTTTTATAGGATGCTCAAATTCTAATTTCAAACTCTGGTAGACAGTAAGAAGGGAAGTAATTTTCATTATGTTTTAATGTATATTTTCTGTTTGTGAGGAAGCCAGAGAATTAGCTGATGTTCTACTTGATCATAGTGGAATTCTTTCTTCTGCAGCATATGAATTTGTGTTACTTTAATAAATGAACTGAGAAAGTCTATTTATTTCTAAATGCTCTTGTTTATCTGAAACTAACTCCCTGACCTTTGGCCAAGTACAACAGGAGTTGAATCAACCTGCTCTCCAGCAAAGGGCACCAGATTTTAACGTCATTCAGAGCTGAAGGTAACTATCCAAGCACTGAGTTTCAAACTTCATCAAGTCTATGGATTAAAAACAAGTTTTACAGGGGAAGAAAAATTCTATTGACTTACATCATCCATGAAGGCCAACACACACAAAACCCAAAGCAGTGGAGTAAGTTACACAGCAATCTGTTAAAAGAAATTTCAGTTAGCCCTAAGCGTGGAATCAAGCTGCTCAGTCCACTCTCCTCCTTGAACCTTCCTTGGTGATATTCTTTTATGCATCCTGGACTCTCCCATTACCTATCATCTGTCTTTACTCCCACTCATGGTGATCCTGCTGTGCTAACTCAAATATAGCATCACTATCTGGATCATATTTAGCTGGATGAAATGGAGATTCATCTGTCTGTCTAAATCCTTCTGTTAAAACTGGAGGTGGATGATTGCACACCGACAGCCTGATTTACATCCAGCCCCTGCAGAGCCCAGAATGGGAACTAGGGGAATACTGAGGAAGACAATGTGCTAACAACCCGTATTAGGTATCCTGGAGAGGTCTCAGTGGTGGACAGATAGTACTGTGTCTTGTTACAGAATAATTTTAGCACTGCCTCAGCAGCATCTGGTTCTGGCATTGCCAGAGACATTATACAGGTATAAATGCTGTGCTGATCTACACCAGAAGAGAAACTCCTATACCCATCAAATACTGCAAGAAGATGAGAACTGAAAATTTCAACTTTTCGCTATTAGTAAGAGTACTGAGTGTCCAGTTAGTTGTGTGATTTTTGGGTTCTGAACTTTTTATTGTAGATATGATCTCTCACTATAGGCCACATGCTGATCTTGTTGCCTTAAAGACTATAAGGGGAAGAGCCTGGTGCCTTTTTCTATCTTTGAGCTGTTGCTGAGTCCTGCCATGACACTGCTAGCCTTACAGATGCCAAGGAATAGGCTTGAGTATGAGAACCTGTCACAGTCTTTACATGACAGAAAGCTCATCAAGCAGATGATGTCCATATCCAATGGGTGTGAGGGGAATCTGAATGTATATTGTATATAAAACATCTTCCAGCTAGAGATACAAAATTCTTCCTAAGCAATCCATGTATTTGCTTTCAGTCATTCAGTCTTAATCCTTACTACTAGAGGTCAATGGGAAAAATACAGTATCTATTTCACAGGAGAGAGCTTGGCAAAAAATCCGCTGACCCTACAAAAGTACAGCTACAGGTTCTGCTCTTACTCACCTGATGAGCCAATACCAAAAGTAGAAAAACATGCCAAAGTCATAAGAGCTACCTTTTTTTGCTCCATATGCTATATAGCATCACTCCCACTCTTTCCTCTCCTTATCTAATTCCTGTACACATGTTAAACAGCATCTGCAAATGTGAGGGGGAAAAAAGATATAGCTACCAAAATGGCAGCATATGAGCATGTCCAAGGGCACTAAAGTGGAAAAGCCTTTGATGAATCAAAAGATGCAATATTAAAAATATAGAAATGCTGAGAAAGTACCAACAAAGCTTGGAGCACATGCTGGATAGCAGATTCTGCTGATCCGGCCCTCTTCAAAGTACTCTCAAAGGTCTTCAGAATATATTCCATAGAATTACTCTTCAAAACTAAGGTTAGCACATATTACCTTAACAAATAAATTATGATTAGAGGGTCCTCATATTTCAAACACATGTGGCTGGTCTGGGGCACACATTAGGATTTTGCTACATTACATACATAATTAGTGTTAAGGTTTGGGCATTGAGGAGTTTCTCATTGATCTTTTGAAACATAATTAATATCAAACAATATTAAGAAGATGTGTTTGCCAACTGAAGATTATAAGAACTGACAATATTTGGCAAGTAGAAGATAACAGACTTCTTCAAATATAGCTGAGCAAACTGGTTCAGGAAATCTGTATCTACTGAAACTCCTAGGAAAAAAAAAGACTTTTGAACTCAGTTTGATAACAAATGGGATGACAGTCTTCACAGGAAAAAGAATGCTTCTGAAATGCTAACATTGATGTCTATTTTTTCCTTTTATCAGGCTGCAGTGAGCCTTCATAAGCTTTTCAAATGGAGCACTAGAGTACTTCTAGTTCTAAATCTCAAAAAATATATTTCATTACAAAAAACATATTTCAGATGGAATATAGCCATTATTAGTAACAAAACCTTTTACAGCTCATGTCACTAAACCCAGGGAATACCCATCGTGAGTGACATCATCATGGCAGGCTTATTTTTTAATCATCAGAAAAGCAAACCGCACCAAAATTCCTACAGCTGACACTTTTTCCAGCTCTGCTCACCTTAAGTATATGACAATATACATGTCCTGAAGGAAAGTACCTCACATTCTCACTTTGGGATTCAGCTGTTGTTACTTTCTTGATGAAAAATATTAAACTTCCTTCTTGATCTTTTCAAAAATAAAGGTAATGCTAGGCTCTGCACTCAGCATTAAGTAGTAAAGACCAAGGTTTGCTTAGCCATGGCCAACTGATGTGCTGTTGGCTTGTAATCAGACACTAAGAAGAACAGATGGCTTAACCAAATTTAATTTGCTGCTTTATTTATCCTTATGTTGCCCCTTTATCACACAAATATTAAACATTCATATTATACAGTTAGAAAACAATGTTTAGAGCTGAGATTTAAAATAAATCACTTAAGTAGGATTCCAAGTCATTTTTTTTTTTCTGACCTTGCATGGGATGGGAACAGGAAAGAGTGTCATTAGAAATTATAGTATTCAATAATGCTTGCCAGCTGAGTAGTTGATGGCAGTAATACTGTGTCAATGATTGGAGAAAAAAAAAACCCAAACCCAAACAAACAAAAAAACCCCACCATTTTCAACAGCATCAAAAAGCAAAGAATTTCTTAAAAGTAAACTCAAAAATTGAAATCTGGCAGCCTTCTACTTCCAAGGTCTTTCTCAGTGCTCAACAGAGAATGATGACATCTGCAATTTGTTTGATTATTTCTTGTGAACATTTATTGATTGCAAGATCTGTGCCTGATCATCTCCAGCCATCTTATCTGATACAGTAGAACATCAAAAAAGTTAAAATTTCTGATTACTTTTGCAGTATTGTTTTGGCTCCTCTGTCAAAATGCCTCCTGCTGTCATCGTTCTAAGGAGACTTGACTCTAAGATTATTGCTGGTCAAGAGCCTTTAGTGCTAGAAATTAGGCCATTAATTGTAAGGTAAGATCAAACCTTAGGATTTGACAAAGATTGTTTTGTATGAATAGGCTCAGTGCAGTTTTGGAGTCTCCTTTTAGCAACATACTCATCATGGATCATATTGTTAAACACAAACTGCTGCATTTTTGGTACAGTGATTTAAAAAAATTATTTCTAGGTATTCTGTACATAAGGCTGCTGAAGCTTTACCGAGTTGATTCCAGAGAACTTCTAAAAAAATTAGATGCAGAGTCTGATGCTACATTCATTCTTAAACTGGTCATTAACAATTCAAATGTCTGCACTTTGAAACTGTAACTATATATATATAATCTGAGATTAATATATATTAATTTTCTAATAAATGTTCACATATGAGATTAATAAATCTAGATTTCTGCAGAACAGCAGATGTGGAGTCAAAGAACATCTTCAAGATTATCTGCGTCTGAAGCCCTATGATTTGTCTGGTCAGTTAGGCATAACAAGACAGAACTGAGCTCATAAATTCCATTCTTTATGTATTTATATATTGATTCACTTATAGGCTCCATGTCAAAAGCACGTCACCTCAGGACACAGCATCAACAATGTTACATTTAATGCCAAGTACTCGTTAATGAAACTAAGCAGATACAAGTGTAATGATGCAAACATGATACTGTTTTCATCAGATAGTTTAGGCTCAACATAAAACGTAAAACTAAAGATGCTTTTATATGCCTGCACTTCCTTTGATCTTCTTGGCCTACATGCAATACCTGCAGTAGTGCTGAATGAACCTAAAAGATACTTATCTCTGATCCTTACATGATTAAATGAGAGAATATGCAAGAATCAGTGAATACATTATGTGGGGTATACGTACAACCCCACTGCAACTAGATTTCTACATCCTCAGTTCCACATACTCACAAGTTTCATTGAAGTGACTGAGAAAAGACCAAGGTCAGTACTTTTCTTCTCTGTTGGGGAGAAAAAGAAAAAAAAAGATAATTGGTGCATCCCAACTACGTTTCCTCTTCCTTTTTCAGAGCCAGCCCCATATTGTTCAGGAAGAGGAACTACGCTGGTGATACCAGTCACACTGCAGCAACACGTGATAGGTATCTACCATTACACAGAGTAACTATAAAGTATTATAAAGTAACATTTGTGATCCAGCAAGCAAATGACTGGGGGGAAAAATCAAATTTCATACACTCACGACAGAAAAGAGCAAAGTAAAATAAATCCACTTTTTCCTATCAAGAGTTTAATCCAGCTCAAGTAGCAAGACTCCTTAGCCAGCCCCCTTGAGACTTTCACCTGTTTTCACAGGTGTGGAGTAAAGCACACATTATAAATGCTATGCAAATAAAACAAGGCCAAGGGAACAATTTACCAGTTGATCAGGGAGTTGTTCTGGTGTATAATTGATAAAAAGCAGGACAAAACAGGCTATAAAAGCAGCACAGAAGAACAGAAACCCTGGTTGTTTTTTCTTTTTAAAAATGTGGGGGCTTGTGGTTCTCTTAGGTGTTGCGGCTGTTTCTGCTCACCTGCAGGAACCTGCCTTTGATGGGTAAGAACAGACATCAGGTTTCATATTTGTACAATTTCTTTTGGACAAGCAAAAGCCTTTGAACTGACTTACCTATTGCAAACCCACTCTTTTCTCCCCTTTCAGGCAGAAGGTGTTTCGTGTGATTCCACAGAACGATGAGCAGGTGGCACTCATCAATTCCCTTGCCAGCAACATGCAGGTAAAGTGCTTGGGGAAGGGGTTATATTGCATTTGAAAGGAACATTTCTCCTTTCGTTCAACTAATATATGGGTTTTTTTAAAAAAAAAATAAAATCAAGCTAATGAATTTAAGACCAAATCTTGAATCTGTTCCGGTCAGCTGGAGTGTTACTTCAGAAGGAACAAGGTGGGGTGGTAAAGATAGAACTGCACCAATACATTCCAACACCTTCCTAGAAAGTCTGGTTAACTCAACCTGAATACCAAAGTGCCCACCAGAATTTATTAATATAACAAGTTAATCTGAAATGCTGTATGCAGTATGGGGTGTATTCAAGAACTTATTAGACAAAATATGGAAATTCCAACTACCAAAACTCTTACCATTACAAGCAAAACATTTGGTTAGTGTAAATTATCTACAAATCTATTACTCCCAACAAACTGAACTTTTTTTGGCCTCTAGTCTCTCGTGTCATCTTTTCTCCTCTGATTTTCCTTTAAAGCTTCCTTTCTCCAACCAAGCTGCATGTTTCTTACTGACCTTGATGTAGATATATGATGACACAGTGACATGAGAAAAAACAATAAAGACAGCAAATGTGTTTTCAATATTTCTCTACAGCTTTGATGTTGCAAAATAGCTGTTGGTGAAAAAGACACCATTATCTGTAGGATGAAAGGATGGTGTTTTTAATGAAGTACAGATGTGGAGAACTATAATCATCAGGCTAGTATAGCATGCTGAAACAGTATTCTGTAGAAGAACATACTATTGGTATGGTGCTGCCAATATTAAAAAAAAAAATTAATATACTATGCTTGCTTTTAGTGTGTACCATAAAGGGATTACTTGTTTTCTTTTTCTTTTAAGCAAATATCCCTGAATTACCATTGTTATACAACACAGTCAGGACTGATGTAGCTGTGTATCCTGGAATAGTCATTTCTCTTGAAGACACATAGCTGTTGAATATGCCTACCAGCCCTGATTTCCTTCATGCTCACAGGATGAAAGGCTGAAAAGGCAATGGTTTGGCAAACAAGCTCTGCTTTCACTGGGCTTTAAGAATGAGCTAAATTCAGAGGTCTGGAAGCTGAATGCAACAAAAACATATGAAATAGTAATAGAGCTGGGTTTTGTCCACCCTGAACCAAACATCTTCTGAAGGCACAGGTTCCTCATACCAACTTTAGTGAACTGAGTCTTAAAAGCACTCATAAAGACAACAGTCTTTACCAGCTGCTTTGTGTAAAGTATTTGTGCAGCATCCCTCTGCTACCAAGTCAGGAGTCCATTTCTGTCCAAAGCTGTAGGCAAAATCCTCCAGTGAAATGTGTATGAAAAATTAAAGAATTTGTAGATAGTTCTAATATACACAAGTCTGTATGTACTCAGACACTGTAGAATATCTGGAATTTGCAAAACTGTCATTGCCATCTCCAGAATTCTGCCATATAATGCTGGGCCTAAGAAAATCTTCTTAATCAATTTTCATTTCAAATTTATGCTGATACTTCTCACAAGCAAGGTCAGGTATTCAGTATATTAATCACAATCATCACCATCACGCATAAACATCACAGCCATATGTGTGTATTTATTTGTTTATGCATTCATTTGGTCTTCTTTCAGGTTGACTTTTGGCAGCCAGACTCTGTCACACTGGTAAGGCCAAAAATGCAAGTTGATTTCCGAGTTGAAGCTGACAAGTCTTTTGAAGTTGAAGATCGTTTGAAAGCAAGTGGAGTGGAGTATAGGTAAGTCTGTTCTCACTACTGTATTTTGAATAGAAGGAGATTAAATACTGAGGAAAATGTGTTTGATCTTTTCATATTGGTCTACTGATCTTGCTGTCACAAACTTCATCCCTGCTGTGGATGCCTTTACTGGGCTCAGCCTTTCTGTGTCAGTTCAAATGGACTGTAGCTGCTCTACGTTACAGGTGTGAGGTGAAATGTTGATAGAGGGAAGAGACAGGAAGACTTACTAACAGGACTTTCTCTGAGGTGAAAACTCACTGCAATATACAAGGGTGGAGTACAGAGGAGAAAGAAAGATATCCCACTAAAGGTAAAATGCAGCAAAGGTCTAGAAAGAGCCAGAATGGCTCAGACAGGTTTGCATGATTGTATCAGGAAACTGAAGCCAGAAAATGGTGAGCCCCAAGGTTCACCATGGGGGGCTCCCCACTGAGTTCTCTAAATTGTGGAGTAGCTAGAGAGGCAAAAAACCCCAACTGGTGATGAAGAGAAGACAGTTGCCAGGCCAGCCTTGGGCTTACTGAAGTCACACAGAAGATTGATTTCTCCAAAGAGAGAGCCCTTAATTGGCTTAAATATTTTCTAAGTAGATTACCCAGAAATAAAAAAAACCCTGAGTTTCCATGACCAAATACAAGTGCAGCGTAAGTGGAAGGAACAGACCACACTGCCACATTACGCATCCCTGGGAACAAAAGCATTTTAGTGAGTAGCACTAGTTAGAGGGTAAGGAGAAAAGAGCAGGACCAGGCCATTTGCCTACATTCTATATCTTTCAGTCACTATGCAAGCATTAGTCAAGGATGAGAAGTTGAGTTTGGGCTGGAGCGGATTGGGGTTGTCTGTCTTTATTGTTCCCTTAGCTCCACCTGAGCTTTGCAAATTGCCTTGGCCCAGCTTGATTATCAGGCTTCTTCGATGTGTAATGGATATTCTGTCAACATCATGTACTCAGACACTGACAGTCAGTATTAATTGATCAAATTCTCATGACTTCGTTCGGCTGAGTCTCTCAGATCCATTGTGGTTGCCACCAGACCAAACTCCTGCATTAGACACCACACAGTTTTCATCAACTTTTATGATCTGCTAAATCCAAAGATAATCCATCCCTAAACTTACTGGCCTCATGCTAACCTTGTCTGATTTGGATGCCACTGGGAGAACTGAATCTAAAACAAATTTTAGAAGAAACAACTTTCAATAATGCCACAGCCCATGTACAGCACAGGAATCCAATTTCAGTGGAATTTCCTCTTTGGCAAAGGAGGAGTTACTCTACATGGGTTAGATTTTTCCTATAATATTTATGGTCTCTCGTGTCCATGCACAAATCTTTTGATTGCAACAAAGGCCATTATGTCTGGAAGACGTCCCTGACAAACTTGAGTGGAGTGTCCTTGTGACAACCCAAGCTCTTAAAATTCTTTTGAAGTGGAACTGCAAGTGCCATGACATCATGTCACTGTAGTTATTTGCACTGTTTGTTCTGAAGGCTGGTGGTGCCTCACAAACTGGCCTCCTGCTCTTCTATCCAAATCACAAATGATCAAGGACATAACCTGGAGGAGCTAGATTTTTAAGACTGTCAAGCACTGGAAAAACAAGAGGGTTTCATTTTTTGAAAGCCAAGGTTGAAATATAAGCAAAAGGTCCTCAGGAGTATGCTCAGTGATGGGCTATGCCTTTGTGTCAGCCTCAGGGAAAGATGAACAAGAGAGATCCAACCAATCCAGAGAGGATGCTGGGGTTTTCTTGCCAGTGTGGGTTCTACTTTAATAGCCCACCTCACATATAGTAACACAGCTTGGAGGATGCATAAGGCCACCTGCAATAGAGCTGTCAAACCACACCAAAATTTTGGAAGCTTGGATTGACAAAGAATTTAATCAGGCAAACATCTCTAGATTGCTGCATGGGAGTGTTATGTTACTGCAGTCTAACTGTCCAGCACCATCAGTTTCCAAGAGCCCTTTTCTCATGGAGGCAGAGACAATCTAGCAACATGAGCCCAGCCCAGAGATCATTTTCTACATACACTCTCTCAGCATTGCCATTCTTCTAAAGCAAACTGTTGCCACCCTGGAGAGTAATTAGTATGGGACTGTGTTAGTATGGGACTGTGTTAGTTTGTTACTATGGGAGTATGTAGGCAGGTGCTCATTAGGATGAACCTGTTGCTACTTGATCACTCAGGCAACAAGGTTGAGGCAGGAAGCAAGTTGAAACTTGTACCTAATATGTTATTTTCAAATTCAAAAGGTAACCACCTAAATTTTACTTCACACTCAATGTGGCCTTTACTCCAGGAAGATCCCAAAATGGGTACTTGGTGCTTAGCCTCCTGCTAGCAAAATTGTATGTTTCTCCTTACATGGTTCATGGTGCCTCATTGCAGAGTTCTGATTGACAACCTGCAGGCTGCACTGGATGCCCAGTTTGACAGCAAAGTTCGCACAACTGGACACAGCTATGTGAAGTACAACAACTGGGAAACGGTAAAGTCTAGAAATTTGTCACGTTATCAGCTCAGTACCTTAGCTTCTGTAATCAAAACGGCTTCTGACATGCTTCCAGCCTTCTTCCCTTTTCCTGTTCTGTTCCATCTACTAATATGATAACTACATCTCCAATCTCTCCTTCCTCTTCTCCTTTATTGCTCATTACTGAGGTAATCTGTATAACCCATTCCCCTATATCTCTACTTCTGCTCCTGGTGCTGCAAAGAAACCGAGAGAAACCCAGTGACCAGTCTGACATGCTTTGCTACTAGTTTGCACTTTCCTTTTCACTCTCCCATCTCATCTGCTAAAATCTTGCTTCTAGTCCCTACTCCAACTCTAGCTCTTCATCTTCTACCATAAGCTCTCCTATCCTCCCTCCTTTATTCACAGCCATACTCATTTTTCCTGACAGGCAATCTTGATCACATCACTCTTTGCAGTGGCTCCTTATTACCGATTGCATCGAAGTTCTTGTACTTAAAAGTGTGACCATCTGCTTTCATGTCTTCCCTTGCAAAAATCCTTTTCATGCCAATCATTGCCCACTAAGCACCTGTTAAATTTCCAAGCAAGCAAATTTGTATTTTTTCTCTCTCCTAACAAAAAGTCTCCTTTTACAAGCCTATTTAAAAATTAAGCACAAAAGCTCCTCTTACACTAATGCAAAAACACACCAATACCCACAATGTCAGCCATTATTTCTATTTCCTTGCCAGTTTGTCTGGATCTGTCTGCTGTCTCCTGCCTTTATCTTACTTCATAGTACTTTGGGCATGAAACGCTTTGTTGAGTGGATGTGAGAAGTTTTTTCTGACTTTCTGAAGGCACCTGTAACAAAGTGAATCTGCTTCAACATTAAGTAAGGGCTGTTACAGCTTCCTTTAAATAATAAGTAGATTGAAGGAGATTTTTTTTGTATCTGACATTGGTGAACTGTTCCTACAAGTCCTTGTCAAGCACTGCTGTCTGTAATTCAAGAATGATGCTGACTATAAGGGCCATGAAACTGAAAAACATTAGATCTACAAGTTTTAAGGCATTCGGTCTCCTTTGCTTAACAAGAAAAGCAGGTTTCTTTCTTTTGTTAAGAGATTTTAAGGTCACAACTAGATTGAGTAAGCATTCAAAGGGTTATGTAATCCACCAGCCACACTCCAATGATGGGTTTAGATAAACCCATACTAGAAAAAACTTAATTCAGACAGGTAGCTCTAATACAAGTAGGGCTTAATTCTTAGGTATCTACAAACTGCATTAAATATTAAGTTAGATGCTCAGAAGGACCGTTCTGACTTGAAGTCTGTGAATTAATTACTCTGGACCTGAGGACAGAGACATCAGTAAATGTAACCTCCTTATGAAACAGATAGCTGCTTGGACTGCTGACATCGCTGCTCAGAACCCGGACCTTGTCTCTCGCAGTGTAGTTGGGGAAACATATGAAGGTCGGCCGATGTACCTGCTCAAAGTAAGGGCTTTCACTTCTTTCCTCTATTAACCTCCACAAGATTATGAAGTCTATTAAAACACCAATGATGCTAAGATAATAATACACATTTTGCAGAAAATCTAGTACATTTTGATGGCTTCTATTATGAGGGGTGTTTTTTTACCTTTTAAGCTTTTGGGTCTTTTTTTAAAGGAGCATAATGAATTATTAGAAGTTCAGACATATAAAGTTAACCATACTCCTGGAGAGCTACTTGAATGATCATGTACCTTTATGTTCTCTCCATCTGTTGTTTGTAAACCCATTTACTCTAAAGGGATCTATAAACATGAGTCTCTAGCCATAGGCAACAAATTTGTTTGTATCTCCATCGTATATAATTTTTGGCATAACTCTTATGAATAAATAAGATATAATGAGTTAAAGATGAAGGGTAAAAATTATTTGCCCAACATTGTATAAGCATTTACAATAATATATAATTCAAACAAATAAGACCAACTCTTAGAGACACTACAGGACATAAATCAACAGTGCAGAATAATCAAATAAATGGGCGGGGGGAGATTATCTACATTAATAAAAATGAAATCATTAAGAGTCTGTTGTTTTTACTTGAATATCATGGTCAGCTACAGCTGAGAGCATTCCATAGATTTCCATTTAATCAAGGAATGCCATATTTCTATAAAGTTTGACTCTTTAGGTCAGCAAGCTGACTTGTTCTGTATACAAATTATTTTGTTCAAGACCTGAGTTTTTTGTGTTATTTTTTTTTTCTAGTTGGGAAAAAGTGGTTCAAATAAGAAGGCTATCTTTATGGACTGTGGTTTCCATGCAAGAGAATGGATCTCCCCTGCTTTCTGCCAGTGGTTTGTGAAAGAAGTCAGTAAGCTTAATGGTCAAAAAAATATTTTCCAAAATGCAACTATATTTAAGAAAATGTTAAGCGAGTAGCAAGAGCAGAGGCCACTGCAGATTGTCTTTTTACCTGTAAAAACCTGTGTGCACATCCCTTCTCTCACCTAGGACAGTTAAGGTGTAGCTACTTAAACCAGATCTTAATAGTTGGACAAGATTACCTAAAAGCATGTGTAAGAGATACTGACAACTACAAGAGTTACTTACACAATCTGTAAATTTCTTTTGACACTGTAGTCAGAGAAAGGTGAGCGACAAGCAAACAGGTCTAGTAACACTACAAGCACTCATGTATGTAAGGAAACTCATAAGGAGTAGGGAACATGGGAATTCAAGGACATGTCAGAAGGCATCTGAATGCATGTCAGAACAGCTGTCTTCCTGCAGCCTCAGGTGATGTATTCCCTGGAACCAGCTTTACTTAGTAGGGCAAAACCCACCCTCAGCTGAGCACAGAATGTCCTGAGAAAATGTACCCAAGAGAGGAGGAAGGCTATAGATGAAGCTCCCAGAACTCCACAAAGGAGGATGGAAGTGCATAGACATGCCTTTGAGTGGCCACTTCAAGCTGTACAGAATGGTTTCTAAAATATGAAACCATAGTCAGGAAAGAGCTGCACAGGTGAAACTAGCTTCACTTCAGGCTGGAATACTTGAGACCTCGAATTCAACAATTTTATGTCCTTTTTCTTTTCTTTCTCCTCACCACCAATTGTTGTAAATGCTGCAGTCTTCTCTACAAGAGAAGAGGTATATCATCCTTCAGTGGGAGCAGAACAACTCACTGTTTGAAACTCAAATTTTGTAAGAAATCCTGGTTGAATATTAAAAAAAAAACCAACCAAACAAACAAAAAAACCCAGGAGCAGCTGCTGGGATTTAAAACCCAAGGAAAGGAAAGGCAAAGGACATGAATGAGCCACTCTGGCAGAAACACTTGTGGCAGGTATAATCTCAGTCTTATCAGACAGCCATGCGGTTTTGTGTAGGGAGCAGTGGAAATTGAAAGTGACATCTCAGTGGAGTCAATGGGAATGTGATTTCATTATCTCCTAATAAGGCTGCAGACAGTATGTGCTGCCATTTTTCTCTTAGCAATTCACGTCACTACAGCTGTCATTTTCACTGTCTGGTCACTTAATTAATGGGTGTACCTGACACCAGCAGCGGCTCTGCTCAGTGGATCCAAATGTGGATAGGCAGAAGCGCTTTAGAAACACAGTCCTCTGAACACCATCAGTGGTTCTAGGGTTGCTTCTAGACATAAAAGTGAAAAAACAACCCTAAATCTAGAGCAAAACATGACCAAGGTAGATTGTCATACATATCTCAAAAAAACCTTAAACAGACAAAACCCCCAAGCATTAAAAAAATGTGCCAACACCAAAACAAAAAGCATCAGGAAAAAGTACATTCTAGTGACATGAAACTACTTCTCTAGATTCTATATCCAACCTTCCCACTTGCTAATTACAGGAAAACAGATGGCTTTCTCCATTGCACTGCTCCTGCTGTTGTCCTTCATGCCTGTGTAGAATAAAGGAAACAGGGTGCAACAAACTTTTTAGAGCAAATTTCCATAATCACTGCAAGCTACAACCTCAAGCCTCAACACTGATAGAAATCTGTGAACAAGCATACAAAGTGCCAGGCCACTGACAATCAGGATATATATGCTTGTGGCAGGAGCTCTTATGTTTGTTATTCTAAGTATGTGTCTGGAAAGGTACAGGATAAGGTCTGCCTCCCTGTGAATATGTGCATCCACAGCATTATGAGTAGAAATGTGTAAGAAAGTTCTTTGGAAATATTAGTTTGGTTACTGATGACATTTCTCTGCAGAACAGGTATGAAAATTGGGAATCATCATTTTTCCTTCTTACATAAATTACACTCAAACCTTTAAGGTGACAGGCTGAGGGGAGAGTATATAGGCAGGAACTTCGGTCTGTCTTTAAACAAGAAGCTAATAGATGGAAATCTCTGTCCAGTGATTTATCATTCTGTTCAAAATCAACAGTGCTTTACCATATAATTTATCTACCAGAACAACATGGCTTTC
Organism: Hypotaenidia okinawae; assembly: GCA_027925045.1. Taxonomy (NCBI): domain Eukaryota; kingdom Metazoa; phylum Chordata; class Aves; order Gruiformes; family Rallidae; genus Hypotaenidia; species Hypotaenidia okinawae. The sequence goes on from BSDF01000010.1 coordinate 14,104,552, forward strand.
TAACAGCAACATGGTTTGAGTCTGTGAAAGTACTTGTAATATCACAGAGCTGCCATCTCATGTGGTGGAGTGACCTGGATGACTATTCACCACATTCGTTAATTCCTGACCCAGAGCCAGGCCCTTCAGTTCACACAGGAGATACAGATCTAAGAAAGCATCATCAGCTTTTTCTATTTTTCCCCAACTAGGCTGTTGAGACCTATGGAAAAGATACTGTCATGACCACACTTCTCAACAGCTTGGACTTCTATGTTTTGCCTGTTCTTAACATTGATGGTTATGTCTACACTTGGACAAATGTAAGTACATTCTTCTTTCCTAAGAACAGTATTGCTGGAAAAGCCAGCTATTAGCACTGTCCCTTAGTTCTGATCTATACTTCATCACTATTTCAGGACCGCATGTGGAGAAAGACACGGTCTAAAAATGCTGGTTCCCGTTGCATTGGTACAGATCCCAACAGGAATTTTAATGCTGGCTGGTGCAGTAAGTGTCTCCAAACAACAGCTTCCAGCAATCGTACAGAGGTGCAATAGCCAAGGTGCTGAATTATGGATTTTCCCTACCTGATGGTTGGTCCAGCTCAAACTTAAGTGAAGACCACCAGTATAACATTGCAGAGTAGCTCTTGTTCAATTCTGGGGGCAGTTTTGGGCTAAAGACAGACTTAGGCTACTAGTGTGGTCAGTATGGCTACTTCTATGAACATATGTGCATATATATACACATGTACACACACATATACTTCTATACACACACTACCCTTCTGTGAGTTCAGAACAGAAACCAAGAGAGTTTTATTTTGGTTGGTTTCTATCAGTGGAGAAGGGACTCTTTTGAATGGCTTCCACTTGGCTGCTTCCTGGAAGTGTCCTAGAAATGGGGTAGATACGCAAGGAGAGAACTGTTAAGTACTGAAGTCACTTACATACTATAGGGCTTTACATCAATACTCACATTCTTCTGACTCTGCACACTGTATGGGGCCTATTTATTTCGTGCTATGTCACGTTGCCCAGTGGCTTAACTATGCAATATAGTGTTTTCTCCTCCAGTAGTGCATGTCTGTTGGAAGCATTTTCAAGGCTTACCTACAAAAGCAGTGTAATGTGACTCTTCTAACAAGCAACTCTTTTCAGTAAATACTCATTAAATTCACCTTTGTTCCCAGCACTTGGGGCCTCAAAATCCCCCTGTGATTCCACTTACTGTGGGTCTGCACCTGAGTCTGAGAAGGAGACCAAGGCTTTGGCTGATTTTATTCGTGAACATCTTTCTACAATCAAGGCATACTTGACAATTCACTCCTATTCCCAGCTGCTCCTGTTTCCTTACTCGTATACTTATGAATTACCATCGAATTACGAGGAACTGGTAAGTCTTCTTGTCATTTTGACTTAATGAAAAGAATAAGTAAAAATAATCACTTGCTATTTAGGTCCATTTAACTTAAAGTAGTTTCTTTAATGTCTGGAAGGAATCTGTACTCTGGGTTTTGAAAGTACTTCAGTTCTTTCCTAGCAAGAACAAGGGAAACCACAATGGCTTCAAGATAGTTTGAGCATAGGATAAACTTAAGAGCCTTATTCAATTTCCACATACATGATAAATTTGCCAGGTCAGGTTTATCCTCCAGTCATGCTCTACAGAACGCTTTGTCCTGACTGGTTGCATGTATATGTGGCTTTACTACATTACATAGAAACATTACACCCCCTAAGTCAAGCTAATAGCTTGATAGATTGCAGCTACTATGAAATAACAGAACTGGTCTGAGCAACAGCAGAGGAGGGTGTCTGTGTACCACTTCCTACCAACCCTCAGTTCTCACTGAAGTAGAATGCCAAAACTCCTATCAGCGCAGGTTCAGGACAAGGAGGTGGCTTTTGTCAAAACTATAATTACAGCAGTTAGATGCAAACCAGGTAAAAATTTTCAGTTCTGAGGCCTTTCTAAACAAGCCTGGATTCCAACACACATTTAATTTGGAAGAGAGGATGAATGTGGTGTTTTAAAGGACAATGCTTCTTTTATCCATCCTAGAGAAAGGCCACACCCTTATGCCATTTAAGTAAGATAAGAGTCTGGAATACATACTTTTTTATCATTAAAAAAGAGAGAAGGATTAAAACTATTAAATACATGTAAAAGTTGTCAACATTTTATAATGCCAAAAATCAACAAACACGAATAATAAAATTACTTCAGTCCTCTGGCATATTAACAATTAGAAATTAGAAGCTGTTGGCTGGGAAAACAACATAGAAAAACAAAACAAACAAATCCCGACTCCCCCTCTTTCCTGGATGCTGCCAAAAGTCCAAGGTAACAACACTGTTGCTCTGCTGTGCAGGACTGACAGATTTACGAGCAGTCCCAAATAGATGTCATGAATCTGAAGCAGAAATAAAAACTGGGGCCAACAGTGAATTTTCGTGTTATGTTTTTTACAGCTTAAGAGAGGATGAAATTTAGAGGAAGATTTTGTTTTCTTAATTAGTATTCCAGAAATCTTAAATCATAATTATTCCAGGAAACTAGTCATTTCTTGTCTTCAGTTTTAGAAAAGCGTCACTATTTCATACATTGCAGTTTAGTCTAAAGTAATAAACCACCAAAAAACCCTTGAAGCTGCTTTCTTGTCAAGATCACAAAGTTCCCACATGTTAAAAATTTGCATGCCATTCAGCCCAATTTTTTGAATCAAGAGCAAATGTGATGAAACAACTAAGTACATAAGTACAGCATGTTTCTCACAGTGTTAAATGGGAAAAGCTTGCATTGACAGCTCATTATTGAAGCAATCCTTAGCAGTAAGAAAGAACCTATCTGCTAGTCTAGGTTTTCAAATTATTTTATTAATTTTAGGATGCATATTGCAATGCGCTATTCCAATACACAGTAAAATTTAAAGATTTACCCATACTAAGGTTCTACCATTTTTATCAATAAAACCTTTCCTGCCTCAGAGGACAATTCTGCTATTACCATTCAGCATAAAAAATACATAGCTCAGAAATGCAGCCTATATATTTCTTTTCAACCATTTGATTTCATTTTGTAAGTTAAGTCTTTCCAATATCACTTTATCCTATATTTTAACTTGGGCACGCTGATCCCAGAGGGAGTTCCATTATTTTCCCCTACAAAGCAATCACAAATCTCACCACTGTGACAAGGTGACCTTATGAATGTTTTCCACGTCTTAATTAAGGGAAAATATTTCCTCTATTGGTGATCCCAACAAAAAGACAGCAGGATCCCAGAGGTGTTCAACCTGTGCAGCATCTGATTTTAACAAGGGAGGATTTCTTGCCAAAAATCCTTCTTTTGGAGAATGAGATCAGAGTGTCACCTGACCAACATTGCCTCTATTTGGGATAATTAAACAGCAAAGGCCTAATTCACTCTGATGTCAGTGAATTAAATAGGAAAACTGATTTCAACAGGCTCTGGGTCAGGTTCAAAAGTGCAGCTTTTCAGCTTACTTCAGATAACTAAAACATATTAATTTAAGCTGGAACTAAAGAAAATTTAAGATTTTCAATCAACAATTGTACTTGCTTGAAATGAGAAAGCTACCAAAAGAGCTATTATGTTGTATGCCAATTGTGTTTCATGTCTAAAAGGTCTGAAATGCTGAAGAATGAGAAACATGATTTTTAAGAGGAATTGTTTGGGCAAATAAAAGGATCATAAATCATTTTGCAAATGAAAAAGTAAAATTTATAGTGCCATTATCTTATCTTAGATGTTATTTTTACCATGACAGGTCTAATAAATTAAGGAAATAGAGTTGCAATTTCTTATCTCTCTCAGTGAGGAATTGGACATGTGCTTAAACAAAACCTCACGTCTGCTTACCATTAACACCATTTTGTTCTGTTGTATTTAAAGGTACCATAGTATCATGGGGCTTATACTGCATTCCAGTGTCTGAGATAGAGAAGGGCACAAAATTGAGTAATCTGAGATTGAAGACACTAAGTGTGCAGAAGAGAAAAACCTAGAGAACGCTTGTACCTTCCTTTCCTGGAAGTGTACTGAACAGTGTGTCCTTGGGGCTCAAAAGACCTTTACTGTTCACAGCCTCAAGAAATCACAGGAAGACATAAAATTGTTCTCTGTTTGACTTCTCATCTAGAAGAGGGCACTCTGAGAATCCCAGACATCCCTTATGCTCCACTGCAATGCAATAGCAAGTCAGAAAAACCTCAAAGTTATTGTAAACTACTTTGAGACTGGGATTAGAACTGTCCCTCAACCACCCCTGGTCCAGGGTGTAAAACATGATGAAAGTCACGTATGTCCCTTCCCACAACTTCCTATCTTGTCCTTAGATACAAGAGGATCTCAACTCCACAGCTCACAAGGACTTTCCCAAAACTTTTCTCCCTTTTTTCAGGGTTGTTTTGCTCTCCCCCTCACCCTGAGGGTGTTGCACAAAACTTTCACTGTAATCCAAACAATACTTGAACAACAAAAATAAAAACACCCAAACCAGGAAAATCTAGGTCAGGAATTTCTCAGAAGTTACACAATACTCTTGTGATGATAGCCTAAAAGAAATATGTACTCCTTTTAGTGAATCACATTTTGCCTGCTTCATAACCCTCTCTTGACTCATTCTTTACAATACCCTGGAGGCTTCCCCAGCACACAGAATGCACACTTGAATCCATCTCCTACAGAGAATAGAAGCATTAGCTTTTCACAAAAAAACATGCTTGGCAAGACCAGCATCTCTCCACGCCCCAAAAAGGTCCTTTTCATCTCTATTTTACTGGTCACATTTTTGTCCTCTTGCAATACAGAACTCTACATTTAATTGCATTTTTCATAAACAGTTGAGCCTGTATTTTTTAATCAGTTCATATTTTGGCCTTAGCTTCATATTAGGTCATCACATGCTTTCTTCATTTTCAGCAGACAAACCTATCTTTATCAATTCTTGTTTGTATTTCAGTTGGCTTTGAACTGTGATTTGATAGAGCAGAGGAATGTGCATCATGCCCTTCCTTCCTTTCCAGGTTCAATTCCATCTCTCAGATAAACAACAAACTCAGTGCCAAATACATGTCTGCAGCCAGCTCATATTGACTGCCAGATTACAGTATGGTGGGCTGCAGAAGGTTATATTAATTTACGACCCAGTATAATTTTTACACAAATAATTTGTTTGTATTACCTGAAGGCATACTGGCCACATTGGTTATTAAGCTCACTGAAATTCACCTTCCATATCAGGTTAGCCTAGCATTTCATTTCCTCTTGAGTGCTTAAAATAGGATTTAGCAGAAAGTGGAGATATGCCCAGAGCAGCCCACAAGAAGGGTGAATTTCAAATATATTGCATGACTTTGTGAATATCAGCCTGATATTTAACCTGATGTCTGAGAGCAAAGTCTTTTCACTCCTAACTTTATTCCTGAAGGTGTTCAAGATATATGAAAACCAAAAATCCTATCATCCAAGAGACTTGAACACTGCCGTATCTGTGCTGTTGCAAACTCCTGTGATTGTACTACTTGTTACAAGTAAATATTAGTAAAGTCAACTGGGATGCACAGCAAACAGGGAAGTGGCCAGAAAAGCAGTATTTGGAATGGGCTTCACAGGTCCTTTACCAAGTTTGTCACAACAGGTGTCCCACAACTGAACTGCTCCCTATGGAGTCTCACAATTGTGACAAGGATGTTTTTCTTAGCAGCATCTTCCAGATGAAGCTCATGTATTAATCAGGCTCAAAGACAAGAGTCTCCAACATATGTAGGGCACATTCACCTTAACTCAGTCACACTGGAAACCCTCTCACCAGGGACTGCTTTCTTAAACACTCTGTGAGACTGCCACAAACAGGCCTGCAAAGTAAAAAGGAAGCTTCATAGTAACATCCTTTACATGGCTGGATTCCCTGAACTCTTGGGGGAGATTCTTAACAATGAGCCACAACAGAATAGTGAACTAAATTACACAAGAGTCATGGACTCTTTTGAGGGGAGTCTGTTTTTACTGGCAAAACAAGACACCACAGAAGTTTAGCTGCACTTGGCTACCACTAACTTTGCAAATACCACATTTTCAGGCTTTCATTACAAAGGAACCTGAGGGTCACTTAAGAAGTGCATGAGACCAAGGTGAAGTGAAAATACAGTTTGCAGCCTTGGGAAGATCAGTTTGCAGTTCAGAGAGGGAAGAAAGCAAGTGGTCTAGTCAGTCAATGGGAAGACTTCTCCAGATCACTGTCAGACTGTGATGGCAAAGGGAGTTGTCTACATGTGGCAGCTGCATAATCAATGTCCCTGAAGTGTTTCTAAACAGCCGCAGTTGCTGGCAAATCCAGCGTGATGATACAAAAGTAAAACGAGGGAGATGCTCCCCAAAAAATTACATATTAACACACAGAAGATGTTTGGCCAGATAATTTATCTTGCTAGTTCAAAACTTCAGATGCAAGTAGAGGCCAGTTACTTACCTTTCATTAAAAGCTAATAGCTGAAAAAATAGGTTTAAAGGTTGTGAATTATGTAAGATAATTCCAACTGAGAACACAACCTTGCTATCTCACTGGCCCATGCACTCTGTACACAAGACCAAGCAAAATACTAGTAGCTGCTGTGTAAACACAGATGAATGGTCAGTGCAGGGAACACCACCTTCTGCTGAAATGCCAAGCTCTGCAAGTTCAGCTGCAAGACAGAATCTGAAAAGGTGTTTCTGCTCCCAGACACAAGGTATTAATTTGGAGTTATTTCTAAGGCTCCAGGACACCATTTTTTTCTCTGCTGTGGTGACTCTCAGCAGTTTTCCTTGCAAGAGAAAGACTTTGAACGCTAGAAAAAAACCACCCAAAACCCAACAAACTCCAAACAAACCATAATTCAGCTGAGCATGTTATGCAAAGAGATCTAGAAAAAAATCACTCAACAGCAAAGAGGATCCTCAAAGGCCAAAGAGACAGCAATGTTTGTCCTTGCAACTGTGTTCCAAATAACATACAGGCCTGAAAATCCAACTCGCTTCTGAAGACCTAAATATCACTTTCCCTTTTGGCAAATGTTGGGCATTGTTTATGTACCTCTGGATAAATCTTCATGTTATTTCCTTTTTACAAAGGATTTTGAGTAATTGTGCTATTTTAAGAGAAAAAGGAAAAAAATCCTCATACTTCACATTTATACTCACAAGTATTTACTTCATTTTTATTATTTATATTATATGATATTATTAAGAGGTGAATTTAATTCCTATAAAGATTAATTTATTGTTTTTTTTACCTTTAGGCTTTCATCTATAAATCTATTAGGTAGAGAATCCTTTAAAGGAGAAAAAAAAATTCCAAACTTTTGAGAAAAGTTTCATTTCATGATGATGTCATAAATACTCAGTCATGTTTTTCACCTAGAGGGGGTCATTTAAAATACTACCACGATCTCCTACCTGGAGAGCTTGAGGAAGTTGTTTATCTGGATTCCAGACTCTTAACAGCTGGAAATCTCAACTACTCTTTCTCCAAATCTCTTTTTACAACTTCCTGGTCAACAGGTAAAAAAAATCCCTCAGGTGAAGAGATTTCCTGACATGCTTTCTCTGGTATCTGTTCTGGTATGATTTAAAGCCATCATTTGGCAGCTGAGTGAAAAGAATGTCCTATTCTTCCCAAGGAGTAGCTCTGCTGTTCTATTGTCCCTACCACGCAGTTTACTAAAGAGAGAGAGCAAATACTAGTTATCAATAAGTTCATACACAGTATCAGACTATCTTTAGAAATCTACCTCCCACTTTGCATATATCTTTGTGACTGGACAAAAGAGAGGCCAGACACCAAACTCGACATTCAGATACAGCCAGTGTTACGGGTGGAAGGACAAGCTTCAAATACTTTTTACTTTGCCTTGTTTAAATATTTTTAACATGCTGCATGGCCACAAATTCCTACAGCAAACAGCCAACATCTGAGAATGGGAAAACACTTGCATTTTGGCAATAAAGCAGCCTGCAAGTGCTAATGCAAACGCATCCTGATGCTGTTCTATAGAAGCTGAGGAAGCTCTCTCACTTAACTAAGATTTTCTAAACACATTGTCCAAAATGCCTTTTTTAGTAATTCACAGGAACACTTGAAGCTTAAGGATGAACAGAGAATATTTTACAATCTATTTTCCCCTGGGAAATAAGCCAGAATACAACCTACAAAGAAGGGGCTTGAGGAAATTTGTGGAATAGTAAGCCATTCAGCTGCAAGCAGTAAAGAAAGATATGGCAACCCATTGCCTAACCTTATACTGAACATCTGCTTTCAAAAATCACTCATATTTATCATCTGTTAGTAATAGCTTTCATGCTTTATTACCAACAAGCTGTATAATGAAGAACTGGAAAAGCCACACCTTCCAAAGAGAAGTCTGTCATTTTCCTTAATGCAAACATACAAAGCTTTATAGTGCTACCGATGGGCCTGATCCAACCCTCCCTGAAATCTGTGGGAGTTGAACGAGTCCTTCTGTGCGAAGGAAATTAATTGAAATTAATGAGACTACATATGGTTCCAAGGTAATTTATGCCTTTTTCTGGCTGTTAATATTTATAAGACTTTAATCTGCTTCCACTTGTATCAGTGTTCAACTCCACTGACTAAACTGACTCTACTCGGAATTTATAACTGCACAAACAGAAAGAAAAGAAAGGCTGCTGCATGCTGACAATTTACACTAGCAAGTTATTGCTATTCTCCAAGGTTCTCTTATCTCTAAGTAAGATTCCTTATTTAGTTTTAACCTTGTACAAGTTTCTTCTAAGTATAGAAAAACCTGTTATCTATTGTCCTCTTACCTATCCAAACTATACTGGTCCATACTGCAGCCTGCACATCAACAGAGCAATACACAGACTAGACTATACTCCTTTAAAGCTTGGAGAATGACCTTACTGATAAGCTCTTATCACAGCAACAGGACAAGCTGTCCCTGGTTAACTAGTGACATCTAGTCATTCTGAGCACTGACAACTGTTTTCAAATAAAACTGTTCCGTTTGTTCAAGAATGTTTTTGCTTAGATTCACTCAAAAAGCTTGTGAAAATCTGCATTTATCATTCTTCTTTTCCTACAGAATTCCATTGCTCGTGCTGCATCCAAGCAGCTGGCCAGTTTGTATAATACCAAATACACATACGGCCCAGGAGCTACAACAATCTGTAAGTGCTGGCCTACACTCACTGCTACTAAGACTATCGAATACAGTTTTCTAGTGATTCTTGTTCCCCTTCCTTCTTCACATGCATATACTCAGAGGTATATGTGGAATCTATCATTTCTAATATATGGGACGATATATTCCTTAAGGATCCCAGGGAGTGTGTGTGACCCCCCTGAAAGGGAGTGATATGGTAAAGCGTTTAGGAATCCATGCTGTGAACATGAATTCCTAAATCATACACAGTTTAGATTTGAAGAAAACAAATCTTGACCTGAGATTTTCTGCATTTCCAGTATCTCCAAGTCAAAGTGAAAAGATGACATGAAGCTTAAAGAATGGCTTCCACCACTTTAGCAACACAACTAATTATTTTTGCTTTGCATTGCATTCTGAAAAACATACTAATTACGATTCCACTCTTCTACCCTTCTTGGGAACTCATCTGCCAGGAGTCAAAAGCAGGTCTGAGGTTGTCAAATCTAGATTTCTAGAACTTTAATATAGCCTATATTTAAGATTTCTTAATTTACTTAAATATGGAAACTAATCTCTTTCTCTTTCATTACAAAATTTAAAAATAACCTTGAAAAACCAATTTCTCACAATGGTTAGAATACTTATGGAGATTTTTCCTTAAAAAATGTTTTGGTGATGCAATTCTGGAGGCCTCTCTCTTAGAGATGGCCTTCATTGTACCAAAGTGCCAGAATGGGCAGGCACTGTTTGTCCAGAAGAAAAAAGATGGAGCTGATATCTGCAGTTCTTTTAGATCTGTATGAACGTCTAAAAGCTACCCAGTGAGAGGGTATTTACTTCTGATACCAAACCTTTCTAAGCAATCCCATGCAAGCATGCTGTTCTCCTATTCCTTAGATACTCCTCCCATGGTCTCCCTACAATATTGACAAGGAGGGAGCAGTTAACCTTTTTTACTATTGCTTGCAAGAATCAGCTGGAACAAAACTCACAAATGGCTGAAAATCACAGCAGCTTTTCCATGAGCAGGATAAATCAATCCATTCACTATGGCTTTTTATCTCTCCTTTCCGCATTTCTGGCTATGTGACTTGACTCCAAGGGATATCACATTTCAGTGCATAGCCACACCTTCCTAGCTAAACATTTCTGTATCAACAGATCCAGCTGCAGGAGGCTCTGATGACTGGGCTTACAACGAAGGCATCAAGTACTCTTTCACTTTTGAGCTCCGAGACACTGGTAGATATGGTTTTGCTCTCCCTGAATCTCAGATACAGCCAACCTGCGAAGAGACCCTACTTGCTGTTAAATACATTGCAAATTACGTGCTTGAGCACTTGTATTAGAATGGAGTTCTAAAAACTATTAAAGAAAGCTTTATTCAAAGATGTCTTCCTTTTTATTCTCCCTTTACAACAGGGTTTTGTTTATCTTTACCTCATGTTTTTAGTCATACCCTTAGTCCACCATAGGTTGACAGAACAAGAAGTTTGCCAAGAGATACTACATCTTTTATCAAGGCAACTGATACAGTCAGGAGGGTCCAAAAAGAGGAAGCTTAATCAACTTAAGGTAAAAGTTGCTTTAATGATTAAAATTATCTTTACACATGGAAAACATGCAGAGCATTGGAACTTACACAGCCTGAATGCTAAACAGAATAAAAACAGCTAGGTGATTAATTTAAATGCACTTTCATCACCTTAATGGCAATTATGTTAGCTGTGATACTCTCTTGTGAATTTTCTCAAAACTCCTCTGGATCTGCTCCATCACTGAAAACTAGTTTGGATCTGAGGTCACTGCTAGTCCGACCTGCACTCAGAGCTGAAGCTTGTGTTTCCTAACAGTATTAAAGACCAAGACTTGATACAAACCAAGCTATAAAGCACCCTACGTTTAAGGCTCTCTTGCTCACTACAGTAGCATTTCTCAAAATATTCTCTGAGTCCTGGTACTTCCTGGGGCCCCACATGTTCCTACTGTCATGAGCGGAAGAATCGTGAACAGCCATAAACCTAAGCCTGGTGATAAACGATTAACTGTTTCTTTCATGAGAAGCTGTAAAGAATTATCCCCTCCCAATCAATTTTCTGTATGGGTAATGTGGGTCTGATTGGGTCAGAGTGAGTGAGAGTGATAAATGGCCACCCTGGGCAGCTTGCTTGTGCAGCTGCAGAAAATGTGCTTGGCATTTATTAATGCTGTTTAGAGTTTGGCTAATATGGGACACACTCTGCAGAAAGATGGAGGAAAAACCTGACGTCAACACAGAACCTGGCTGATCTCCCTGCCATTGCTGGAAGCTCTGAGCAGAGATTTCCACTGTCCGCTGATGCTCCTGGAATTAGCACTGTTTCTGGCAGGTCCCTGGCTGATGGATTCAAAACAGCCCATGAAATGCCTCTTACAGAGAAAAACAGTTCTTCCAAGGAAATCACCAAATTCAGACCTGTCCATAACTACGTGTTCTTTTTTGCATCTTCTCTGTGGAGGGAAACAGAAAGACAAGCTCCATTTTAAAACGACACTTCCATTCACAAGTATGAGGAAAGGAAAGGAACACATCCATTAGTCCACTCCAATTAGCCCAGCAGCACTCAAATTAAACTAGTCCTTACACTTGACTGATCCGTCTGCTTTTGATCACTGGTGAAACTGAAACCATGTGTGAAAGTAGCACGTACCAGTAAAAAGACATGTCATTCTGTTTTGCAACAGAAGTTGGTGGGAAGGATAGTCAACATGACTAAAAATAGCACAGGATGCAAGCAGAACATACTGGCCAGAGCCAACCACGTCACAAAGGGCAGGAAAATAAATTTCTCATAATAGAAAATATTTTGGCTAATTTTAACCAATATTAACAACCACCCAGTGACCATCCTGACTTTAAGCGTATTATTTGGGAAGAGGCCTTGCACTGGCCACAAGGCAAGTTGTTGGTACTTCAGCACCACTCATTACAAGGAAGGACTGTGGGCAACTAAACACAGTTACAAAACACAGCTAAGGGGCAGGTCAAGGAACCCAGCAGCTCCAACATCATCAGTGTAACCACAGTCAGCTTAAAACTGTGACTCTGCAGCAGAACACGGCACACACTTGGTGGCTTTGACATTCACAAAGTCAAATCACAGCAACCCAGCACTGCACAGTTTTTCTGTGCCTTCTCCACAGAAGGCCCTCACTAGCACCTCCGGGTGAATTACACTGGTGCAGAGAAGAGGAGCAATCAAACATGATACATCATCCACGCAGCTCGGAACTTAAAACGAAGACTACATGGGAGAAATTTAAGCAGGGAAGGACATTCTGCTAGCAGGTAAGCTGTTGGGACAGAGACACTAGGGAAAAAAAATATCCCAGAAAGGAAGCAAAGGTTCTTCAGCAACAAGTCACAATGCTTCAAACGTCAGCATTGCTTTCAAAAAATACAGAAAATCCACATGCGAAACTAATCCACAACATATTCCCAAAGATGCCATTGTAGTTACTTGGACCCAATTCCTCACTTTTAAAATAGTTAGGCAAAACCAAGGCAGACACAGAAAAAGAAATAAAAACATATTATGTGGATGATGGAGGTACATTCTGACACTCACAAAATACGTGCTTTTTCAACAATTCTAAATAAAAAATTTCTGTGTTTTCCAAACTGTAACTTTGTAAAACCAGATAAATCTGTAACTGAACCATAAATCCTTTAACAATGTTAAAATACAAATGGAATCCACCTCACAAACAATATGGTTTTTTTGCTTTTTCTTTAATGGCACAGTTTAAGCTGTTTACTGGGAACACCATAAGCCTACACAGCTGTTTTGTAGCAGGTAAGAATATTTTTAACCATAATCATGTCTATGGAAAGAAGACAGACAGAAAGACAGGAAAAAAAAGCCATGAAAAAAACCCAGGGAGTAACTCCACAGCCCTGACATGCCCAGGAATTCTGACAAGAATGGAAGGTTCTATCAAAGAAATACCAGCGATGAGCACTCACAGCAAGGAAGGGCAGCGGTGTCCTGGGCTGCACTAGGCAGAGCAGTGCCAGCAGGTCAAAGTGATCCTCCCCTCCACTCAGCCCTGGTGAGGCCAAACCCACGGTGCTGGGTCCAGTGCTGGGCTTCCCAGTGCAAGAAACAGGGACACACTTGAGTGAGACCAATGAAAGGCTATGAAGATGACTGGGGGACTGGAGCATCTGTCCTACAAGGAGAGGCTGAGAGAGCTGTTTACCCTGTAGAAGTGAAGGCTCAAGGGGATCTTGCCTATCTTTGTGTAAAGAAGATGGAGTTAGGCTCTCCTCAGTAATGATTAGCAACAGAACAATAGGTAATGAGCACAAATTAAAGCACATGAAACTCCATGTGAACACAGGTCTGTGTGTGGGTGCCCAACTGGTACAGGTTGCCCACAGATGTTGTGGAGTCTCCACCCTTAGAGACGTTAAAAAATTGACTGGACATGGATCTGGGCAACCTGCTTTGGGTGACTCTACTTTGAGCAGAGGTTTGATCCAGATGATCCTGAGTGGTCCCATTCAATCCCAACAGTTCTGTGAAATTAATATCTGACTGATGCAGGTCAGCAAAGGACTGAGAAGAACAACTTCAGCTTTTCTTGTTTGATTTATACTGCTCCTTTAATTAGATAAAAGGAAAGGTGATTCTGTTTTCTTGGATAAGAATCACATCAAAAACCTGACATCTTTCTCATATTAAGCTATTTTTTAGTTAAAATAGTCTATTCATTTCAGTGCTCCAAAACTCAAAAGGGATTAGGAACTGATTAAGTTTTTAAAGACAATGTACTGTCCATGTGCCAGGTCTCACAGGACTGATATTGGAGATACCAGACCACTCAGAGAGGAAACGTCCCTTCGCTACAGACCCACACCTGCAAGACCAGACAAAGGCAGAAATTACAAATTCTTGATTTTTTAACATATAAATCACACAAAAATGAATTGCAATAAATCCTAACAGTTGTGTGAGAGTTAAACATGGCTCCTGGGGAAGATATTTTCAACTTTGCTCAAAGTTCTCAAGCAGCTGCTGACACACAGTGGTAATTCCGAGAAGGAAACTTTTGTTCTTAATGATGCAGACTCAACTGCCTGAAACTGTGCTGGAAATTAAACCTTTGCTCACCAAGCAGCCTGTTCTGAACTCGGCTTTGCTCACATATGGCCTCAGCATGCTTCCTGTCACTTTGAATTTTTCCAAGGACAGATGTGGGCTGTGCATTGAAGCAGGTTGCCTCTGTGCTCCTCACTGCACTCAGAACATCTGCATTACAGCTGCATACAGTCCTTTACCACAAAAGGAAACAGCAGAATGACACTTTTGAGAATGGGATTGCCTCCCTCTCTTTTACAGGAAGGATGCTAGACTACTTTTGGTAAGCTTTGCAACCACAGAAAACAGGGAATTTGCAATCAATAAATAAATACACATAGCTTAATCAAGAAATAGGTAGACAAACCTTATTTTCCAAGTTTTGAAGAAAAAAGTGCCCCAGTTTCTTGGCAAACTGAAATGTTTCCTTTCTGCATTTAACAGAAGACCTAAGATGCTTAACTCCACAGTTTTTCAAGAAAATTATGGATCATATTGATTTAATGTAAAATCAATTCCCAATTTCCTGCCTTCGTGGGGAAAACCCAAACATTCACGTTTCTCTTTAGTACACTGATACATCAGGCCATAAGAACCAGGAAAGGGACTGAAATGAATTAAAAAGGAAAACAGTTCAGCAGTAATGGCTATCATCCTCACAGATCCCTGTGCTGCTGCTGACGTGAGAGCAAATCCACAGCGTACAGCTCAGTGTCACAGTGATCAACCTGTTCATGTCCAGAATTGATACTGCTCAGAGCACCTCTGTTCCTACCAGTTAGTCCATAATCCAATCAAGCTGCTACAAAAATCTAGGGATGCTTGTAAACTTTAAAAATACAAACAGAACTCAAAACACAAATATGCTGTGAGGCAGCACTGACATTACTGTTGATGTGTATGTTTAATCATCATCACTCACTCACATGGTCCCTTTTCCACCATTCCAAATGTGCAACATTCTTAGATTATGAAACTGTAGAGTAGCAGATGAACAAAGCCCCTGCTTTTCACTGGTATTTCCATGTCCCAGTTCATAGGAGGTACATGCACAAAGATAATAACCTCATATATGTACAGTATTAGAAGGTCAAGTGTTCTGCACACTTGGCAGAAATACTCTAATGTCCATGTTTGCAGTACATTCAAATCCAGAAATTGACATCCTTTTCTCTTAAAAAATTATCCCTTGCACACAACAGCAGACACTCTGTTCACCCGTTTTCTCCCTAGGTCTGTGCCCAGGACTGCCACCAAACTCTCTGCATTCACTCTTCTTCCACCCTGGAGTGAATGAAAGGAAAAGCAGGTCCTGCTTGTGGTATATTCCCCTAATGAGTTCAAGCCTATTGAAATCAACACTGATTTCACTCAAAAACTAAACTGTGAATAACACAAAATATACTGGAATTTCACTGAGGGTTTTTTATGGTTTATAGCTTGTATTAATTCTTCAATGATTTTTTATAATGTGCCCAGAAATGGAATGAAAAAAGAATTCAAAAGGGAATGTTCATTTTATACAGGCTTTCAGAAAACTATTCTTACATTTTTCTCCACAAATGGAAATGGTGTTCATGACCCAAAGGCTTTCTTTAAGGATCATAAATAGAACATTCCCTATTCGAATGAAACTAGAATTCCTAATAACACAAGGATGTTTTATACTTCCCTCTTTCAATATGTATCTTTGAATCACATCTGAAAAGCAACAGTATAATCCTTATAAATGTGGAATACCTTTCCTCCATGTAAGAGGAAGACTGAATAGAAAATGATGCTTTATTCCCTAGCTTTTGTCCTCATTATTCCTTTGCAGTTTCAATCTCTCACATCTGCACTCTAAGTTACACTGTCACCAACAACAGCTTTGGCAACAACTTATTCAGCAACAAAAAATGTTTAGACATAATGAATTATTTTTAAAGGTTCTTAACACAAAATGAGTTTGTATTGTATGCTTTCTGAACTAGAGAATCCATTACACCTCAGAACTTAAAACATAAATTAAAACTTGCTTCCAAAAAAGCCCTATTATACTTACACTGCACCTTGTTCAGGTATCTGTGTATTTTGGAAATCATGAAGCAGCTGATTTCCTAGGTCTGTAACGATACTCAGCTAAGAGAGGGGAACATCATTAAACTGCACAGCCCAGTACATTCTGATGGCTAACACTGAAAAAGTCATTACTGAGAGGCAATTCTGAATTATATATGCACTACTCACTTCAAGTTTATTAAAAGCTAAAATACCAAAAGCTGAAATAAAGATTCCAATGCCCTCACATTAACTTCAACACAATTAAACTGTCTGTGGTTGCACCTGAATACTCATAGGACACAGTAAATTCCCTAAGACTTAAAAGCTGTAACGAAATCCTCTTCCTGGACAGAGAAGGCACTTGACATTAGCATTAAGAAAGGAAAATCATGAGCTTTGTTATGGTGCCATGTGTGCAGGGGAAAGCAATCTGATCCTCTACACAGAAGGCAGTCACAGTACAGCTGTCTGTAATCTCTAAAACCTTTACCAGGTCTAACACTGATAGCCCTTCAACTGGGGTGGATAAGACATGTCCTGCTGCAAATATCCAGTGAAAATATGCTCTCTCCAGTGCTGTCTATCAAACTCTACAGTCTGAGAGTCCATTACAGTCCTGAGTACTTAAAGCTTTAGTACTTCAAGCACACAGCTTTGTATGGTATGTTTCCTCTCAGGACAGCTCTGGGTCTGGGAATAGTTAATTACCTTCAGATTTGTCTGGAGTTGGAGCCCTGGCTCACTCTTTCCTAGAAAGAAATTAAAATCGCTTAATTGTCAGTTCTATTAATCTCCATATCGACAACAAATGCCCTGTGCCTGCTGAGGTGTGCATCACTCACAGAGTACTCCAGCCTGTGAAGTACTTGACTCAACCAGGGAGACAACTCACAGGGCACAAGAAGAAACCACACTACTAATTCATGTACATCAAAGGGATTCTGTATTCTAACAGGGAATGCACCAATCGTAACAAACTCACTCTCACGTCACTTTTAGTTCAATTAAATATTTTCAGGGGAAAACACATGATCAAACATAGAATCAACACTGGATCTGGGGGCTGATGATGAACACCATGTATTTATTTGGGCTACTGGGCCTTTTTTAATGTTTTATTACCTTTGCCTTATTGAACATTTTCTGTCTAGAATCTGAATTACTGGATTAGCACAAACACAAACTAGCTGGACTCTTCTCCCTTTTCACATCCTGCCAGCTTTCTGCTCTCTCCTCTCTGTTAAACTCTGCGCCATTTGTTGGCCCTCATGGCCTTGAATTCTGAGAAAATACTGTTCTGCAGCTGATTCTGGACACTCACCCTGAGGGATTTTTAACCTCTCCTACCAAAAGTCTGCGGTCACTTTTTTGTGATGCTGTTTTGCTCAGCTGCCCTGACTCACTTTGAGATACGACTCAGGAGTCAATATTGCTCCTACAAAATCTTTCAAGAATTCTCTTGGCATGTTAACATGTTTCATGTGTAGCTTATGAAGAAATAAGTTTGATGAAGTTCATTTAAAGCATATTCAGTACGTGAGCACTTTGCACACAGAGCTCACTGAACTCACAGGAGATAAAACTAAGCTCGTGACAGCACTGCACTCTAGAAAACAATTCATCAAGAAGTCCACCATGGTTCAAGGTGTGTGCTTGAGGTCTGACTGACTCACACATTCTCTGCCAAGTTTCCCCTCTAGCAAGCTTAGACAACACCAAACACCTTCTCCTTACAGTTGTGCAGGATGGAACACTGCAAGGTTGTTGCTTGAGGGTGGTTTGGGGTTTTTTTTGTATATTTCAAAGGGGAAAATCAGCTGGGGATATAAAAGCAGAAGTGCAGAGACTTTGGGATGTTCCTGGATTTCATGGGGAAAAGTCCTCTCCAGTTCCTGGAAACATTTCTCCTCTTACTGGAGTAAAGGGTTGGGGGGAGAGCCTACGCAAAACCAAACCACAAACCAGTCCTTTGCCAGCAAACACGATCCAGGGTCCTACACATCAAACCTTTCAGTTCTACAGTGCTTAGTGTTACAGGGCATGCTACACCTCAGCAACCTTAAGGTACCTCTGCTGCTTCAGGGTATGTCAGAAAACAGTTTAATCAGTCACTAATCACTTCTGTTTCACACAGAATCCTAATGAGAAAGAGTTTGTTCAAGACATTGAGACACCACGCCTGCAGCACGGTGAAATGAGATGCTTTCAGAACACAGCGTTCCAGAACAACCACCAGACTTAACTGGCTGGTCTCAGAGAGCACATTCATCCTGGAGTGAGACAGGGCTTCTCATGACATCTTGTGGCAGCCCAACAAGCTGACAGGGAGTTTGTTTTCGCAAAAAGTAATTTGAGAGGTTGCAAAACAGCTGTATTACAGAAAACCAACCACACAACAAAAAGCATGAATATATAATCATATTAAGCTAAACAGACATTTTTTTAAAGTCAGAAAATTTCCCCAATAAAAAATTTGAAGGCAAATATTTTTATAGACAAAGTATGAAGACAAAGTATAAAATAAGACCACAATTTTAAAGTAATACTCACAAAACTGAAATGACTTCAGTTTGAAGTAATTAAAACTGCATGTGAGCTACAGATCTAAATACAAATATTTATTAATAATATTTAATATATTCTTACCTATTCTAATTAGAAAATCAGAATCTTCTTTTCCAGTCATGGTTTGCAGGGAGAAATTGGTAGGAAAAGCTTCACTGTCCAGAAACTTAAGTGCAAGCGGATTGAATTAGGCTAATTCATGCTATTTTATGTTGCATTTAACCAGAGAAATATCAAGATAGCCATTTTTATTTCCCCTTTTTTTTCCTCATTCAAAAACAACTGGTTTTAGATTTTACATGAAGTAACACAAATTGTGGTTCAGTACTATCCTAATTGAAAAACTATCAGTCCCAGGGGAGTCAACAAACCTTGAAAAAGGAAGAAGGTGAAGAGCAACATTTCTGGGAGGAACATGCAACAAGAACTTCTGCTCTTACTGAACTGTCAAGAAAGGGTTTTCAAAAGGAAATGTCTGCTGTGGCACTTTCAAAACAATAAGTTACTGCACCAGGAATAACTCATATTTGGCCTTCAGTTGTGGGAGAAAAAAATATCTGCGCTTTATTTAGGTTAGGCAGTCTTAGATAACTGCTTCTGCCAAATTCAGCCACTGCACATAGATGCAATGAACACAAAGACATGCACATGAAAAGCCAATCCATGCAGACAGTTCCCACTGAGAAGCACCCTCTGGAAAAGAAGCACCATCTTTCCAAACCACGTGTGTGAAGCGTACTTGTGTGTCTTCCTTACACTCACATGTTACCGTGTCATGAAATACCTCAGCACAGGTAGGAAAGACAGTCTTGTCAGTGCTAGGAGTGAGGACACTGAGAGGCTCAAATCCTCATCCACAGGCCTGTCACACACAGCATAAGCCCCCTTATGCCTCAGATCAGAAATCTGTAAGATAAAAAAGGGCACTTTCCCACAGAGATACTGTGAAGCAGTAGACCTTGAAGCCTGCAGAGTGCCTGAATGTCTACAGTAATTCCACAGAAGCAAGACACACTGAAGACCCTGCCTACTATCCTGTCACACTGTGTACAACTACTTCGTGTGCAGCACAAGACTCTCTCTCTCACACCCTGTTCAAGATACTGCAAAACAGTTTCAGCACAAGGGGAGCTGTTGGCACAGTTACACAAAACACTAACAGGAGGTTGTGAAGCATTCATTGGGCATCCAAAAGTCAAGCTTTCCTTCAGTTTCATAGGTGTGCTTTTGGCAGAATCTGAAGAGGTTGTTTGTGGTAGGGAAAGAAGTCACCACAGACAATATCCAATATAAAAGATACCTAAGCTACCCACAAATCCCAACCTCAAAGTTGCCTCCACTCTGAAAAATGGAGCACAGATGAAAATGTGGGGTTTGTCCATTTTTACAAACACAAACCAGAGCAAAGTCTTGAGACAGTACAGTATGCAGCAGGGTACACAAAACAGCTTTCAGCCAGTGTCTTTGCTCTCAGAATTTAAAAGCCTATCCATTTTGTAGTCACAAGAGGGAGCCATCTGGCATTTTACTTGTGCTCCTCAAGTGTTTGCAACTGATTTCACAGCTCTGCTAAAGGGAAATATTGTGTTGATCTAAACACAATAATGAGTAAGTGTTGCAAAGAATAGTTTGGTCACCTATTTATTTTTTTTCTGCTCTGTAAGGAACTCTAACAGACATTCAAATAAGCTTCAGGTAGCAGCTAAAATAATCTTGGAGAGTATTACCTTACAGAAATAAAGTGTGTCTTTGTCTTTGAAAGCAGGCTGGGAAACAAAGCAGCAGGAAGGTAATCTTCATAGACTGTGGTGCCCTGACACAAGAATGCCTTTCTTCTGCTTTTGGAAAGCAGTCTCTGAAGGTCAGCAAACTTATTAACCCCATTTCATTTGAGAATGAACGTCTTGCAGCACTTCCAACAATATAACCCAATTTTAAACCTGATTTTTATACAGAAGTAACTACTTGTTACACACCAAGGACTGTCAGTGTCCACTTCAATCTGTAAATAATTTAACAACCATTCTGCAATCCAAGAAGTACCTGAACAAAGAGCATTAACCAAAATCTTCTAGCATCAAGTTAATACCTGAACAAGACTGAAAACCCATTCAAAGTGAAGGAATATTCACTCTCCATCTCAAAAGACACTAGAATAAAGGATGTGGTCAAGCCTGAATACAGCTCCTTTCACTCAATCTGTTTTAAAAAATTAACGATCCATTTTAATGTTGCAGCTTTATTTGAAAGTGACTTAAAGAGCTTTGGTAACATAGTTTTTAATACAAAATTAATACAATGAAAAATAAACTTCAGAGATTTCCTAGAGGAGATTGCCAGTTGTTAAGTCATAATCAAATATACTACATAGAAAATGATAACTTTCTTCAAAGACTTCTTTGCAGACCAGCACCAAGTGATTGTGAAAATCTAGTTTTACTCCATGTGCAAAAGATCTCAAAACTCACCCCAAACCTAACTTCCTAAGTAAGCAAAGTCTCATGGGAGCTGTCCTGCCTCAGTGTATTTCCAATTTACAGCAACAGTTGTGACTAACTGTACACAAGAAACATACCAAGATTTCCAACAATATCTTCAGTGATTAAAAATCAACTTTTACTTATCTGGTATTTGAAAGGTTTTTAAGGAATCATGGACAAGAAGGTATTTGTACAAAACTAAGAATCACCATTTCCAAGGAACACAGAAGTCCATGATGAAAATAATCCAAAGCCCAATAATAGTTCCTTTAAAATAATTTAATTTCAGCAGGTCAATTTCACAGATGTTGGAATCACTGATTATTTTTATTTCTAAGTCTGCTTTAAATCCAAATCCCATCATATAAACTAGCAGCATTAATAAAATCCACAGGGGGTGGGTGGGGTGGAAATCGGTATGTCCTGCAACTGTTTTACCATTCTCACCACATGCTCGGTAGAAAGTGAGGCTCCTCCCAAACTCATCTCTTATTTTAACCTTTGTCTGAATTCAGGTTTCTTCAACAGAAAGTCTATTTTGAGAACAAGCTCTTCTCATACCCACAGTTTCTCAAACATTTCATTTTTGGGGGTAACTGTACAGCCTGGCTATATACTACTACCCTTGTAGGCACAGAGAAGATGCTGTTCCTCAGATACTACATTTGTAGAGAGCTACCAGACAGGAGCAAAATACTGCTACTCCAACTGTGAAAATAACTGCTACTGTAATTCTTACACATGCTGTTCTCTGTATCTGACAAAGCAAAACGGTTCTGAACTATGCAATGTTTTGCAATCAATCACGTTATACCTGGTAGAAAACAGCAAGGATTTGATTTCTGCTCTCTGCTAGGCTTGCTTCTCACTTTATGATTCCCAGGTTCAATCTGACTTACTCTGCCTGTTCATATAGGTATGATAGGAACAGCATCAGTGTAAAAGGATGCTAATCCAGTAACCCCAGAAAAATCAGCAACTTTAACTCTTCCTAGAAACTGGGAAAGTTACCTAGAAAATCCACTTCCTTTTCAGGCTCTGTGCTTTTCTTTCATCTCTGAAACCTACATCTATCTTCCTTATTGCCACTCTCCACTCTGTGATTCAAATGTAAACAAAACCCAGCGATTAAACATAATCAAGTTTCGCCAGTGAAAAAAGCACCATACCATTAAATCTTTGCTCCTTTAGTAGAGTTACAACAGCATTTAAAGAAAAAAAAACCCAAACCCTTACACATACTATTGCTTAAAACCTTGCTCCAGGTCTGATGTACTAATGTAGTTCGCAATCCTTTGGATCCTGCTATTAAAACCAAAGAGATATCAAACATACTATGTGATCACAGGAACAAAGAGAGTCACTTCTGTGACTTTCTAGCTACATACATTTGTGTGCAACAGACCTACTTTGCACCTGGAGACATTTACAATGCAGATTTAGTTCTCCTGTGAGGCTGAGGAGTCATTTGCTGTTCACTGACATTGGACAGTTTTGCCATAGCCACCTCTTCCAGCATCGTAGTCTTGCCGATACTCATCTCGGACCTTATGGAGGAGGAAAAAAAGAAGTTCAGTAAAGGCAGCGCAAAACAATTTCTCCAAAAACTATTACATGTCATGAACTCAATTTGACTATATTCTGATGGTACAAGTGGCTAGAAGGAGCTGAGTGACAAAACAGAAGGCAAAGCGCATCATGCAGTAGCCCAGAAAACTGCATAAACTTCCTTTTTAATAACGTCCAGAGGGACTCTAATCAAGGCAGTCACAGTGAGGTTGGCTAAACTCATGCTTCAGCAGTAGAAGCATCCACAACCAGCTCAACTTTAGGTAAGCTAAGTGTTGTCCTTTGTGTCCTTGACAGTCTTACATTATCTGGGCTTAAGCATTACTGGCCCAAGCAGCCAAGATGTTTCTGGAACTACTTCCAGTGAAATATATGAAAAAGTTATTTATTCTTAACGAATCGCTGACAAGATGTCTTACAGAACAGTGTATACTGCAACCTTAAACAATTCCTAAGTTGCCATTTCTGAAGTCATCAAGTGTGCTCATTCACAAATAAGTAATTTTGGCGATGTCCCCAGTCCCTTCAAAACTAGGCAGTGAAACAACCTACCTGTCCCCCTGATCTTCCACGACCATACTGTCTACCCTCCTTAAATCCTGCATCCCAGTCTGTCCTTATGATCCTATCATCGAGCCTGGTTCCGTTGATGTATCGCATTGCGTTTTCAGCATCTCCTCTCGCGTAATACCTTAAGTACCGGTTAATGAAAAAATGAAAAAGGGCTTCTATTTTCAACACACAGAACAAAGAGCAGCATGAAACAGGCTACAAAACCAAGTATTTTCTCGACTCGGGTTCCTGCTTGGTCACTTTTAAAAGCATCTGCTTTTATGAAGCTACACGTGCTGAGAAAACTGCTAGCAAAACAGAGCAACATGCCAGAATCTGAGCATATTAAAAACGCTTCTTTAACCACATTCACCCTTAGAAGCATAAGGCCCTATTATTAAGGAATGAATGAGAAGCCCCACACATGCTCCATTCATGCTGGAAACTTTCACCACTATGCTGAACTCTCTGGAACCACTAACAGAATGATCTTCAAAAAGACTTGCGTGCAATCAAGTCAGCACCTGAGAGGGACGCAAGATACCAACGGAACCTTTACGCACATGTTTGCGTGAAGAGAAACATCTCTTCACTCAGGCACCGAGGATATGCGGCGGCTACAGAGCCAGGTGCCTAACGGGTACCTGGGTTAAAGCATCAGATTGCAAACGCTGCCCACTCGACGCGCAGCGGGCGCTTGCCCTCACTCTCAGCACGCCCGCAGGCGCTTCAGCAACCCATTAACTGCACCCCGGGCGCCTCGCCCGCGACTCCGAGCCTGCGCCGCAGCTCACCCGCGGCCGGACCGCTCCTGTCCGCCGCCGCGGCGGTCAGCGGGCGGCACCGCGGCCCAGCACGGGGCCCGCTCGCCTGGCCCGGCGGCCGCGGGGCAGCAGGGCCGGGCCCGCAGAAGGATACTCCACGAAGCAGAAGCCGCAGGCGGTCTTCTTCACTTTGTCCAGCCCCATGATGACCTTCTTGATGTCTCCGCTCTTGCCGAAGAGCTCGTGGATCTGCTCCTCCGTGGTGTAGAAGGAGAGGTTCCCCACGTACAGCGTGCAGCTCTTCCGCAGCAGCCGCTCCTGGTCGTACCGCGTCCCCTGAGCCGCAACGACAGCGTTACCCCACGGCAGGCCCACAACCGGGGCCGGCCGAGGCGAACCGTGCGGCCCCCGCCCCCGGGCAGCGGCGGTGGCGCCCCGCTCACCCGGAAGTGCTGGTCCCGGTACTGGCTGAGGTCAACGTAGGAGTCGCTGCGCAGGATGCTGAGCGTGCCCGCGGAGCACATGGCGGCACCGCCACCCCTCCGCGGCCTCGCGTCCTTCCTCGGCTAGCCCTCACTCGGCGGCTTCCGGCCCCTCAGCGCACCCGCGCACGCGACCAGCAGCCACGAGACCGGCAGCCAATAACGAGGCGGGCTCCGGCCCTCGCGAGAGCGGGCGGGAGACGCGCCGTAGCGAGGTCTCGCGAGAGTGGGGGGTGGGCGGCCCTCGCGAGAGCGGCGCAGGATGGTGCTGCGGCGGGTGCTGTTCGCGCTCCTCAGCAACCCGCGGCTGATCGAGAAACTCTCCGAGTCGCGGCCCATCCGCGCCGCAGCCCGCCTCACCGCCGGCGCCATCACCCGCAAGCAGCTCGGCGCCGCCCAGTCGCTGCGGGGCCTGGGCACCCGTCTGTCCCGCCTGCGCGACTCCTTCCTCGGGGAGCTCAAGGACGGCGTCCGGGCGCGGGGCTGGCCGTGGCCCCTTGGGCGCGGGCCGGGCCGAGGCAGCCGCCCCGGAGCAGCGCCCTGACCACCGCGCCGAGGGGGAGGCAGTTGCGGAGCCGCAGCCCGTACAGGATCCACCCAGGGAGGAGAAGGAAACCGCGACCTCTTCCCTGCGCCAAGCGCAGGAGGACGAACGGCTTAGAGCCGGCGGGTAAACGGACCCCGCGGCCTCGCTGACAGGCAGCTGGTGACAGCCGGACCCCGTCATCCTCTCCCGAGCATGGTACCCTGGTGTGCAGCGCCAGCCATGGAGGACCCCAGCGTTACCCTGGCCTGCCTGTCATGGAGCACAAGGTGCGGACCTATGGTGCTTTTCCACAACATACAGCCATGAGCGGTTCGTGAGTCCAAGCATGAAAACGTGAAGCATGCTGCTTAGTGGTATGATGGATTTTCATTTCAAAGTCAGATTACACTTTCCACAGTACTCAGTAACAAACAGAAGGCAGGCTCACATTAAACATCATCCAGAATAGTGTGAAGATTGTCGCTTCAGATGCTTGATAAGAAAATTAAAATAAAACTGTATTTCTCACTGGAGTTCCTTTAACAATTTTGGTCTGTACAACAGTAATAATTCACATTAATATTGCAACTTTGCTACAAAATGAGCTCTAAATGTCAATGTGGATGGACAAGACAATCTCCCATTTTACAAGTAGGTAAAAGAAATTCAGTTGCTATCCTAAAAGCACACCTCAAGTCTATGGTAGCAAGAAGGGCCGGGGGTGTGGAGAATGACCAATAGAACCATTCTAAGTATCAATGTGGAAAAATACTTAGTCGTCATATGGTATGAACTGGGCTGGTTTACTCAAGTTGCAGTATTTAACAACATATGAGACTAAAGCAGTTAACCTTCCTTCATAGTATGTTTCCCTATTTAGTCCAGTTGACTAGATGCAGTTACCTGGGGAGGATGATTTCCATTCTTTGTATCACCCCAGGTAAAAAGATACACAGCCTCCAGGATTGCTGGTAAAATTAAACCTCCCGCTAACAAAGACTTAGGTGTGCACAGATGGAAAAACTGGATCTGTAGTGTAAATTACAAATAACTAGTGTGTGAGACAAATGCAGATTTCAGTCAGAAAGGTTATCTGTAGTCTAGGTTGTCTTCCTGGCTCTACCACAGGTTACCTGTTCAGCAGTAGATAAGTCATCGTGCCACAGGAATGGTGCTCCATCACGTCCCTGAAGAGTTTCAAGATCTACTCCACTGAGATTGCCTGAGATCATCAGTTTTATGAAAATAATTTTCAAAATTGAAAAACAGCTGTTGAAGAAAGCTGAAAACAGTAAGCAGGGTGTGGGATATCAGGTGTGGCACACGGCTATCGCCCAATGTAACAGCAAAAAGGAAATTAACTGGGAAAATACACCTGATGCATGATACTTTCTTAATTACTGCCACTACTTAATGAGTCATAAGTATAAACGTTCATGCACCCCCATATCCCCCTCCCCCCAAAACACACACCTTTAATTTACAGGCCTGTCAGCAATGAGGGATGAAAGGTGTAGGATGGACATGTAGGGGAGACAACACAAAATGCTTTACAAGAAAGCAAGCAAGAGCTGTGTTCCTTAAAAAATCTAATTTGGAAGATACAGGCAGATCTTTCACACAAGGATTATTCCTATCTTCCTTTAGAGCCTGGCATCAACCTATGTAGTTCTTGTTTCTGTTGAAAAACTGGTTCATAAGAGCTTATGTAGATCTGGGTGGATGAAGAATGGCAAAAAGCGTTAACTGCCTTTGTGAGCTGAAAGAATTTGAGTGTCAAGTTTCTTTCAGAGAGAGACACCAGATCTACAATGGAAGCACCAAACTAGTACCTCCTTCCATGTTGAGATGTTTTGGATCCAGAAGTTTAGGCAGACACAACTGGAAATTTCTAAGTTGTGCAGTGCTACTAAGCCTGTACATCATTCTCAGCTGGGGCTCGGGGTTGTTTGTATCCCGCTTTAAAAAGAGAACCAGGAAGTGATCTCTTATCCTCTCTGAGCTGATTTAATGGGGAGCTGCTACTGAGAGAGGGGGTGCAAGGAAGTCACACACTCCTCTACAGCAGAACCGGTGGATCTCTAACCCCATAGTAAGCCAGTCTGGAGATCCATCCAATCAAGCGCATACAAAGCATCAAACCCCTGTGAGTTACCTGCTTTCTGTCTGAACAGCTCCTTGTAAGAGTTCCCCGTGGGGCCTGCTCTGCACCCCTGCACGTGTTCGAGCCATGGGAACGATGAAAGCTGCAAGATGTGCAGCTGGACCGTGTAAGGGAATGACCACCCCATCTGCACAGCCAAACAACAGACATGCTTGATGCCATCGAAATGCAGCGTTCTCAGGCTGCTGTAACATGCATGTGGGGTATCTGCAATAATGTAACTGTGGCAAGAAACGCAGAACAGGCAAAATAAAGCTTGGATTTTATGATTTAGCACAAGTACTTAGGCTGAACCATCTTCCATCTTCTAAATCAGGTTCTGTCAGGTCAGCACTGTGGATTTTTCAAGGCAGAAAAGATGTGACACCTAAGAGCCACATCTGGCAATATTACAGTGCCGGTGCCTATGTTATGACTGCAATCTTCAAGAGGAGACTCTGAAGTTTTAAGAGCATAAAAATAAAAACCTCATTAATTCAGACCAGCTTTTGTCTAGTCTAACCTCTCCAGCAGCTGAGTTAATGCCTCTTATCAGTAACAACACGCAATCCACAAACTCTCTGTCAGAGATTATAAGAACTTTCAAAAATAAATCTCATGGAAAGAGCTAAGCTTGAATCAGTTTTGGTGGGCTCATCCTCTCTCATCAGGAAAGTCACACAAGTTCATAGAAAACACCACAGGGGCTGAGTTCTATGAATTTTAAGAACTGGCTATCCAGAACTGGCTATATTGGTGAGTGTAAGAGCACGAATAGGATGAGGGGACTCAGGGGAGCTCCAGTGCCTTACTTGTGCTGAAGGTGGGGCTGTGAAGAAGGTCTCACAGGACCTTTGGACAGCACCCAAATGAAGTGATAAAACTAAAACATTGTTCTCCTTAAATCTAAAGGCTCTGCTGCTCTCTGTCCAGCTGAAGGATGTATAGTCCTAACTGGCTTCTCCAGTTTGCACTGAACAGGAAGGGTATTTGTGGTGGATCTTCCATCGATAAGTGTGGAAATATCAAAGTCTCGTTCTTGAACAAGACACCACATTTTGTAACTGTGGCTCTGACTGTACCAGGGATTATAACAAACACATGACAGTCATCACAGGTAAAATGGTTTGCTCGCTGCCTTACAGTTTGGCAGACGGTTTCTTCTTCTGAGCCAGCCATATCAATGACTTCTATATGCGTGTCTCTCTTCCTGATATTAAGCAGAGACCTTGGGGGCATGTAGGTGTGAGCAAAGAGTAGAGTATAGTGTCTTGGATGGGTTGAGGACTCTGGAGAATGCATGAGTTGCTCCAAGTGAAACAAACATGGTATCAGCCCTCCCTGGTGCAAGCACCCAAACAGCAAAGCCCCGAGAACATTGAAAACAACAATGATGTGTTTCCATTTCACAGCTCTATTCCGTGATGTGCTGAACAGGACTAATGGCAAGATGAGAGGAATGAGAAAACGAGGTTCTTGGTGACTGAATAGGGAGAGAAATGCCAGAGGGACAAAATAAAACAGGAGTAATGTCGGACTGCGCTCAGAATGCACCAGCAGCCCAGGTGAGCCACGGTCATGGGCTTTGACCCGTAGTAATTGATAGATATATTTCTTCAACAGTTTAAAACCAGCACCAATGGCCAGGATATGCAATATCCCAAAGAGCATTATTCCATTCACTGTAACATGTGTAACTCGTGGGTGACTTCCATGCAGTGCAAGATTATGAGGATTAAGATTATAGCTGAGAAAATTGAAAGGTGTTACTATGATTTTCTCATTTAATTGACCTATTACATCAAGTAGGCTAGTCTTTTTGATGCTGTAGAGGTAGTCTAAGCCCATGGAGGTATAATAGAAGGTATCAGCTGTTATGAAAACAACAGCAGTAAAACATGCACATAGGACAAGCTTCAGTAAGTGGTTTATGACAGTTTTAATGCTCTTTTGAGAGTCAACAAATAAACCTGCCCAGTAAAGCAGGGGCATCAGAGCAAATGCCAGAAAGGTTGGCCGGTTGAAGAACCCAGCAGTCGTTATAATACCTATGAGAGGGCTGCTTGTGGGCTCCGCTAAGCTGCCATCAGACTTTCTTGAGGAAACCAACACCATGAGCAGAGCAAAGAGAAGTCCTTCGAGCGTGTTGGTAAATGTTCTTGTATAAAACACCAGAGTTACATATGATCCAGCAAGAAGTACCAGTGCTTTCCACGGATCTGCTTCCCAGAGAGGAGCTAATCGATAAACACTATAGTCAAGCACGAAAGAAAAGACCGTAAAGAGAAGGCGAGGTGATACAAGAAGGGTGTAGCTGTTGATGCAACTTGAACACATGTCCAGCTGCTGCAAAGACTTGATCACCCAGTAGGTAACTCCTGATGTCATTAATGGGAAAACAACTGTTCTGCAAGGAGAGCTGGAAAGGAACTCCCAGGGGTAATAGACCTGTAGGTTTAAAATATCTCCTATAAAGGAAGAAGAAAAAGAAAAAAACCCATACATACAAACAAACATACATGGTGTATTTTATTCAGTGCTTCAGCATCAGGGATACAGTGCAGTATAGGGGACAACGTGATGCACAACAGTCCCTAAACTTGAGAAGCTGGTATCAACCTTGACGGTTTCAGGAGCGCGCCGTAAACTTTTGCCAAGCTCCAAGCTCCTCTTTGGCTGTGCCGGCGACGGGGCCGCGGGCCGCTCGGGCTGACAGCACGCAGCAGGCACCCACCCCACCGAGCCCCGGCAAGGCACACCCGCTCCTACCGGGCCCGCGGGAACCGCGCCCATCGCAGGGGCCGCGCAGACCGGCGGCTGCGGGCGGGTTTCCGTGCGGAGCGCTAACCGCGACCTGCGGCGCAGGGTGAAACCGTGTCCCGAGCCGGCGGTATACGAGAGATGCGCCCAGACGCTGCCCGGAGCAGCTTCGCGTCCCCTGCTCGGGCTTCTCTCCGTCCCCGCAGCCCGGAGCCGACGGGGTCGGTGCCTCTCGCTCCCGCCGCTGACCCGCCGAGAGGTGACGGCCGGGGTAGGCAGGCCCGCTCCGCCCCTGCCCCGCCCTCCCCCTTACCTGCCATCACCTCGGGAGACTGGAAGAACTCGTCGGGGTGCAGGTAGCCGGCCTGCGGCAGCAGGCACCAACCCGCCCGTAGCGCGGCCAGCAGTGCCCACAGCCCACGGGCGCCCATGGCGGCACCGGCTGCCACCGCCGCTCCGCCAGGGGGTGCGCTCGCCTGCCGAGGCGCCGCAGCAGGAACGGGGCGCGCATGCGCGGCGCCCTCTGCGCCCGTGGTACTGCGGCGTTAAAAGCACCTGCACTGCTGATTGCCTCACAGCGGCTGGGCGCTCGCGGACGGCGAGTGGAGGAGTGGGTTGACCGCTGTCACCGCCGGGCCTGCCAAGCACCGATGGGGAACAGCGCGGGCTCTGGTTCCTTATGGAGAGCATTAACAAAGGCCCCGAGGGCACAGCCGCAGCGTGCTTCCATCCCCCCATACGTCCCTCCATCCCTGCTCAGGGCAAGAGCTTGCTGCGCTCCCAGCAGCAGCCCTGCACTGGAGCCAGGCGGCAGGAGCCGTCACTGCTCCCCCTTCCCCATCATACTATGCAAATTTGAGACTTTTTTTTTTTTTAAGCCGCGTTGCTGTAGTGCTGTGTTCACAGAGGTAACTGTAGGAGGAAAGGGTGAACATGGAATTACGGCGCCATTTCTGCCCACAGAGTCATTCCCTGAGAGGAGAGAGACAACGAACCTTTCCCACAGGTGCTGTGAGGAGGAGGAAGGCTTCTTGTGAGGCTCTCTAAGGAATGGGGCAATCTAATACGTATGTCTCTAATACATTAACTATGTCTTTAGCAGGTAAACCTAACACAGCACATTCAGTGGTAAACAGACTGAAAACCACAGCCAAGAGCTCAGACCCAAGGGCTTAAATCCTCTGCTGGTGGGGGCTTGGGTGCCCCTGCATTAGGCCTCTACTTGCTATTGCAAACACAAAATTAAATCACTCTCTGGCCAAAGTCAGGATAGAAATTATTTCTTGTGTTTATTTGGTGTTTTCCCTTAGTCATGATGATCTATTTTTACAAGGTGGGTTTTTTTATTATGGTGGATGCCTTTTCATCCCAGTATCGTGAGGTGGTGGCTGTAGTCAAGAGGATGGTGCCTGCCAGTGGCACAGCAGCCTTTGTTGTTATTGCAGCTATGGATAAAAATAACACCCAACCCCTACAAAATCCAGTAGATAGAGAAAAATTAATCAGATGTGAACTACTTTGTTTCACTAACAGCAAATACAAGTTTGGTGCCCTGGCACTCAGATAACCTCTTCTAAGAGGCGGACAGCCACAAGTTTCTTGCTGGGGGGATTGCTCAAATTAAAGATCACAGGGCAGATAACATCTTTGTCAAGCAGTCTTGCAGTTCTACTGAGAGAGGGCCAGGTCCGGCAGAAAATGGCTGCTGGAATCTTCTGCAAGCCTGCTTATAGCGCCTCTGAGAGTCACATATAGGAGACAAAGACTCCAACCAGAACTTGGAGTGCCAGGAAGACCGCAAAGTTTGGCCCATTAAGGGCATTGTGATCTATATTTGCTTGTGAATGTAAGCAGTTGACAGACACAAAAGGCCGGGAAGGCTGGGGGAGGAGTAGGTGCCCAGGTACCCAGGCGAGTTTGCCCCTGCAGCCGGAGGAGAAGCACGTGGAGTAGCCGGAGGAAAGGACCCATGGAGGAGGCAGAGACCCGACCTGCCCGGTGGAGAGGCTCGGCTCCACGCTGGATGGAGCCGGTGGAGACATAGAGAAGATGCCGTGACTTACGGTGGGATGAGCCCCTGCCAGCACAAGCAACCTACAGAGATGAGTGAAACAGGTTTGCTGGAGGAGGCCTATAGCCCCGTGGAGGACTGGGACTGAGAGACGCTGTGATTTGTTACTGCCTGCCAGAGCAGAGATGAAGCCCGGTGGGAAGAGATTTGCCTTGGAGAAAGTTCGTGGAGGACTGGCTCTTGTGGGTGAGATCCTACGGTGCAGCAGGGGGAGGGTGTGTGGAATGGATGCCCCCATCCCGGCCGAGAAGGAAACCATCTTGCAAGGGACTGACTAAAGCCCCCATCTCCTAGCCCCTGCCCCCCTGTCCTGTGCTGCGAGCAGGAGAGGGGAAGAAGGGAGCAGAATCATGGCTGAATGGGAAGTCTGCTTTAGAATGGAGGGGTGGGGGGAAGGTGTTACCGAGACCCCCATTTTCCCCAGTCCCTGCCCCTCCTGGGCTGCGACCAGGAGGGAAGAAGGGAGCAAGCTTCTAACTAAAGCCTACTAAGGAGGGAGTGGTGGGGGGAAAAGTGTTTGCCTGGTTTGCATTTGTTTCAAGATTGTTGGTTGCACTCCTGACTCTGGTTCTTTTACACTGTTTTCTCTTTAGCGTGGTGTAATAAATTAGATAACTTTTCTCTTCTGCTCTCTGTGTTGAGTCTGTTTTGCCCACGTCATTAACGAGTTTGTCTCTTGAGCCGCCCAATTATGTTTTTTTCTCCCCTGTCCAACTAAGAAGGGGAGTAACAGACTAATTTTGGTGGGCATCTGGCCTTTGGCCAGGGCTCAAACCATCACAAGCAGTGACAGCACTGGTTGTGGAAAGTCAACCACCTTAGTGGATGCAGACATCTGGCTTCATTGTTTCCTCTGCCAACAGGTATCCATCCAAATCCCTCCAGCTGCCTTTTTTCATCCAGTGACTTGGGAGATTCCCCCTATTCTCTTTTCTACTGGAAGGTGAAGGACATTTTCCATGGCAGAAGCAGCATTGTGGACTGCGGGTTCTCTCTGTCCACAGCCTGTCCATCTTCTGTGCACTTACCTCTTCTGACAGCAGAGCTCAGGAGAAACTGTTGCCCCCAGCAAGGGTAGGATGGGATCAGCAGGAATGCAGGAGTCTGGACCAAACCAGCCAGGAGGCCAGAGAGGATTCACCACACAAGGTTTCTGATACTGCCTTCCAAGATGCAGAAATTCTTCCACAAGTCAGAAATTCAGGATCCATCTAACACCACCTTGGAATCCTCCAGCCCAGGGTGGTTAAACATAAGCAATGATGGCAGAGATGCACCAGTTTAGGACTGATCTTGTAAACCATGCTGACACTGGGTTGCTGGCCTCTGCCCCAAATTCCACCCCATTCACATGGACAGGGGCAGCTTCCAGCCCCACCCCACTCCCTGATGGGCAGGTGCTTACCCAGTAAAAGGCAAGAAGAGGCACACAAACATTAGCACAGCATGTTCTCCAAACAGCAGCATATGAGAAGAAAAGGTGGCAGGGCAGATGTGGTTTGGAAGTCCTGTTTGATCATGCTAGTCCAAGCCTTGTATTTGACATAAAGTAAGAAGGGGAATGACAGTAGTCATGAGTAAGTATTGCCTTATCTTGTTACCTGCCCCAGAGCACTGTGGCGTTTGCATCCCTTCAAGAGACTCAATGTATTCATTCCCCAGCCATTCTGTGTATGTTCTTTTCTCTTCTACTGGCACAATCGCAACAGCAGAATCCTTAAAAATCAGGTTTTGTCCATGAAAAGTTGAAGAATCAAACATTTTGAATCCATTTTCATTGCTGCTGTTTCCAAAGAAGACCTGAAAACAATGCAAAGTTCAGTATTTTGCAAGGCTAAGTGCCATATTTCTCTCTTAGAACATGAAAGATGGTAAGAACTGTTCTGGAGATGAGAAGTTCATACATAATTGCAAAATCTGTATTACAAGCTTGCTTTTACGATGCTCCAGACGATTAGATACAAAATTCTGCCATTGGTAATTCCAAGTAGACAATTTGTTATTTGGATTTGGGTTTTTTAGTTACTATTTTTACATTTTTAAAGAATTATTCTGTCCAAGTACTGGTGTGTAATACAGGATTCAGCCACACAAGCGCTACAGAAATGACTGAAGCCTAGCAGGAGCCACCCAGTACTGCTTCTGGAGTAGTTAACTGCAGTACTGATAGGAACCCAGCTGGGGCAGCCACTAGTGGTCTGCCTGGACGGTTTATCATGTATATGGCTGCAGCAGAAACAGACCCAGCAATGTTCTGCTGCACTCCTAGGAAAATTCCAGGATGGAAAAGCGTTAGCATGGACTCTATGTCTAGTAGACTTTGAAGTCATGCACTTTGGGAAAATTACTACTGAAACCAGTGGCTGGGCAAAAAGTTGAAATCCCTTGTGCACCAGGGTGACTTTACTTGGAGAATTACACGGGGTGTATTTTACCTCCCCCGTCCCACCCCAACAACAGGGGTTCTCACAGGCACATGCTGCCAGCCCCACGATACAGGGGACATAATATGGCAGCATGGTCCTGCTGTCTTTATCTTCACTTTGCATTAGACCACACATAACTTCCCCTCTCCCCCCAGAATAAATGGGTAGTTAATACCTGGGCTTTGTCCAGCAGTCCATACAGAGCAAAACCACTGATATCTGGGTGAACCATAACAGCCTGAGCTGGCACACGAGCCAGGTGACACTCAGCGAACTGGGTGACTTCAGCACGGGCACCATTTGGACACAGTAACTGGAAATCACTGGACTTCAAGTTTTGGGCCCAACTGTCAGTGTTCTTACCTGAAAGAAGGAAACTGGTCACTGTCACTCACTGAATGCTCTACAGCAAAAACATTCTCAAAATATTACTGAATCATAATACAGAGAAATGTAAAATTCTCTACCATCTGTGTTCTCAAACACAGTCGAGTGCTTCACAAAGGCCACGTCCCCAGAGCCCTGTGCCAGGCACCTTTAGGAAACAAGAGAGAAATGTTTAATTCAAACCATCTTTATGTGATCCATGTTTTTT
Organism: Hypotaenidia okinawae; assembly: GCA_027925045.1. Classification (NCBI taxonomy): domain Eukaryota; kingdom Metazoa; phylum Chordata; class Aves; order Gruiformes; family Rallidae; genus Hypotaenidia; species Hypotaenidia okinawae. The sequence goes on from BSDF01000010.1 coordinate 14,139,827, forward strand.
TCTAGTAGCAGACTGGTTCAGAATTCAATTTTCCTTACATACATTCCTGCAAACAGAGGCACTGGACCCTAAGGTAATAAGCAAAACCAGAGAAACTGAGCATCTTGAAAGGAGATAAAGCCCGACATCTTTCCTAAATATTTAAATAATACTTATTACTCTGAAGTAATTATTAAAATAACACTTAATACTCTGAATTAAGTTTAAGAGAACAATACAGTCAAAGATTATTCTTTAAAACAGTGTGAAAAACAACAGGAAAGGCCAGTGTTAGAGCAAAGAAACAGAAGATACATTATGTGATATTCAGTGCAGTATTCCCCATCTACTGACAGCCCCTTTCACTCCTTTTTAAATCATGTACAAAGTATATGTCATTAAAATGTTATAAAATAAAATAATTTGAATGCATAACTCAAGTGTTTGTCAGATTGTGCATGTGATCACACTCACTCCTATACTTTATTTTCCTTCTTTCTTTCAAGTTCGAGTGACCTCAGTGCTCTACAGACACTGCTTTTACAGTCCTGTACACTGGAGATACCTGGAGTATTGTTCCTGAACTCAGTTCCCTCTAATCTCCTGAGGCAGAAGCAGCCCAACATGCCAAGGGCACCCTAAAATCTTCTCCTCTCCTACCAGTGCATTTCCCATCACAGAGTTTCATGGCAAAGCTGTAGAACAAAGCACCTTCACCGGCATTTGTTGTTGCCACGTGACATTGTGCTGTTCTCTAGCTCATGTTACAACAGGCACCACAGACTCTTACAAGGTATTTACTAGGGCTGAATTACCAAGTCAGCAGGTAGAAGAAACATGGTGCTTCTTCAGAGAACAAGGAACACGTAACTAAAATCAACCTCACATCAGCAAGCTGGGCAAGCTAGCAGAGAGATCTGACTTCCCAGGTATCCTGGGTAGCAAGTGCTGGCAGAGGATCAGTGTGCAACAAGGTTTAGTGGCAGTACCTTGTAGTTTATTCTACAAGTATTTTCACAAAACACTTCCAAAACCAAGATTATTAAACCCACCAACCAAGAAGATGTAACGCTGTAACTGAGCATGGTTTATGTAGTACAAAATGGGGAGGGGGAAATCATTATTGCTACCAGTTATCCAAAGTACATACATTTCACATGCTTCTGGTTTGACACAAGCAGTTAGAATTAAAGTTCTTACCACCTCTGTCACACAGAGAGCAGAGGCCTTGGGGGTGCTCTTCAGCACTTTCCCCATCAGAAAAGGCTGATTCCCAGTAGGTTTTTCAATACTCTGCGTTGTTAAATTCAGTCCTTGCAGTGGGATATACACAAACTGAATGAGCTCACATACCTCTAGTCAGGTTACTCTGAAGATATCCAGAGTTGAAGGAAACTGGAAATCTGAGGCTGAACTTCAAGCGCCTATGTCACTTCCCATATCCCGCTGTTCTTTCAGAGGGGATTACAGCCAGACCCACCCCTACCTTGCAGAACATTATGACCATTTTTCACCCAAGTCCTAACCTTCTAAAAACTTAAAAACTTCCCCATCACTCAATGAATTAAACTTCTCTATTTTTTAAAAAAAAAATTAGTGATCTCCAGATAAAGTCTGGGCTGTATTTGCACTACCAAATGCACAACCTTAGATATGAGCAAGGCTCATACAACCTGCAACAGCATCTGTGGCTTATTCCCTTGGAATAATCTAGGAAGCAGAGCAGAGGACCCAGAGCTTGCCTGCAAGGCATGTACCGCAGAGCAGCTGGACACAACTACACAGATTTGGAAAAAGGAGCAGTCTAAGTCTAGCACTTCAATATTTACTGGGCAGCTGCTGTGGAAGTCTCCTTCCCTGAAGGAAAAAGACCGCTCACTGCCAGTTGCTACATGCACCATTACATCCAGAGGTGAAGGTCGGGAAAAGGAAATGCCACTTCCAGACTTAAGTTTCACAGTCTTTGAGTACAGCCCCATACACAGATGTCTGCTGGCACACAACATGTTTATTCCATTTTCACTATTGTCCCACAGAACCTGTAACATCTTGCTTGGAAGAGGATCTGATACTTGATCTTCACCTGCAGCCACCGATGAGTAAAGACAGTTGAAGACCCACTCCTGGCTCCCTGTCACTAGCCTGCCCTGCTCAGCATGGATTTAGAGCAGCCAGAGCCTGGCTACTGTTTGTCTGCTTCCCTGCAGACAGATCTTTACAGATGACCCCACCACTCAGAGCAGCAGACTGCCTGCCACACTGGGTGAGAACAAGGCCTGGGAACCGATACCAATCCACTGGGTCCTCACTAGCAGGTACCCAACTGCTCTATTAACAGAGACAGCAGTGTGGCTGGTGGCCATGGGCTGGCTGTGGGCCAGCTGGCACAAGGCCTGGACATGACCTAAGGTAATGCCTTATGTAATACCTGTATCGCAGAGGACATCTGGGGACACTTGCCACACTGCATTTAAGGCACATGCCATCTAGCTGTAGCAACAGTAACACTTTTTGCTGGCTGGGATGGAAAACAGTTCCTCCTTGCATTTTGATAAGCTCACAGACTAAGCACAACCCTAGGCCTTAATTACCTGAAGGCTCCACTGTAGCTGTAGTAACGTTCTTGGCTACTTGCACTGCATTTATTGTTCCCATTATCATCTCCAATACAGAGCTGACAGAGTTTTGATGGGTAATTGTCCAGCTTAGCTGAAGGCACGCAGCTGGCAGAGAAGAACTCGCTCACGGCTGGGGAAAGACAGACAAACCAGAGTAAGGAGGGAGAACTGTGAGGTCTTCACATGAAAGGCAGTTACAGTGTCATTGAGTTTGAATCAATGCAGGTTTCAGTGGAACACCAGAAACAGGAGTTCAGCTGCCTTCCTGGAATTCACAAATTACGACTTCTAAGATCGTTTTAAAGCACCATTTAGCTGATTACTAATGAAACCAGAAGAGCTTCCCAGGAGACAGGCAAGGAAAATTCAAATCTGGAGTCCAACAGACATAGATCATTTGCTTGATGTGCTACATGGCTCCATTACTAAATACAGCTTGAAAAGAAATGGAATAACATTCAGGACAGAGATATATCATGTACTGCAATGACATCCCAGAGCTGGAAGTACCACCTGGAGGGGACACGCCTGCACAGGCAAGATGAGTTTCTGTGGCTATCCTATTATTGCTGTCTGACTTGGGTCAGGATCCCCCAAGCAGGAGCTCAGACAGCAGGATTTTCAAGACCACACAATAAACTCAAAGTTGATTAAATACAAAAAGCAATGGACTCTGCAATGGACTCTGCAAAGGCATTTCTGAAAGCCAGAATAAACTTTGGCAGTTTGATGCACTGGATGCCAGGGCTGCCACAGATGGATCTGGACAGGCTCCAGAAACAGGCTGACAGTGACACGAACCTCAGAGTTCAAAGGCAAATACAGAATCCTGGTTTAAGGATGGAGTAAGACCATGAAACACTGGGAGCTGCAGGCTGCAAAACAGCTAGCAGAGGGGAGAGGGAAAAAAAAAGGAGGACCTGGGGATCTTTGCTAACGAAGAGCAGCGTGCTTTTGTGCCAGTGGAGGCTAACGGGGTACTGTGCTGTGTTAGTGGAGAGTCAGGGGAAGCGATTATTCTCCTCTGACATCTATCTGAAGTTTTGAGCTCCCAGTGCTAGAAAGACATTGACGTTCTACAGCAAATCTGATGGAAAGAGAGTATGATGCCTAGAGGGCTGGAGCACATGTTGTACCAGGCTGAGAGGTGGGTTTGGTCAGCCTGGAGGCAAGACTGCTAACAGGGTATCACTGCCTTCATTTACGCAGTGGGTTTTTCGGATGCCAGAGCCAGACTTTCCTCAGAGACACAGAGCAAAAGGATTAGAAGCAACAGCCTGAAGTTATGAAAGGAAAATTCTGATTAGATACAAGAAAAAAATATTTCTACCCAGGATGGTCAAACACTGGGACAGGAGTCCAGAGAGGCTGTGTGTAAACTCCATCCCAGGAGTTACTCAAAACCTGTCTGGACATGGCCCTGGGCGATCTGTAGCATCATAGATAATAGTGAGCTGGAAAAGACCAGTAAGGATCATCAAGTCCAACTCCTAACTGGTCTAACTGATCCTGCTTTGAGCAGTTCGTTGGACTTGGATCTTCAAAGTCCCTTCCAACTTAAATTAGCCAATGAATTTGTGATAAAGCAAAGAGGGAAAGGAATACTCTTGCGTTAGATGTAACATTCTCAGTACCCACCCCCGGTGGCAAACTTAAAATGTCAAATTGTCACATTAAAAGCACAACAGCCCTTCATAAACAGATAAGCTTAATACTGAGCTATGAAACACCAAAATCCCCAATTAAAGTTTATAATTAGACTGTTATTTTTGATGTATAATACTGTTTTCTTACCTTGAGGAATATTACAGTCCCTGGTCTTAATAACACCCCTTTTAATTAGCATGCCAATAGGGATATTCCATCCAGCAGTTCTTCCCAGTCCTGTGTGGCAGGACTTCTTCCCTTTCAGGTCACTGATGGTGAATGCATTGGACAGATTTCGTTTCACTAATACCACAGCATAGTACGCGTTGCTGTTGTCATCAGCTGGCAGAAAAAACAAACAAACAAACCTCATATGACACCTTCCTCTGGGAATTTCCTCTGCTTAATGACTATCTACAGATCCATTACCCAGTGCCAACAATGGGCTAGCCAGGAAGTATGGACGTACGTGTAACTACTCTTCACTTCTACTACTTCACAATGCTGTGTTCACTTGCAACACGTGAACTGCTACTGCCGCGCACATGAACTCAACTATTTAGAGGCAAACATGAACTGTTCTTGGTAAATACAGCCCTCAGAAATGCATCCCTTGGAAAAACAACATTTGGGCCATCAGTGGCTGAGCACAACTGCCTTATGAACTTGTTTCTAGGTGAAAACCTCAAAACTGTATGAAAATTTCCCTGAGTTTTGCAGTGTACTGAAGTTTTGCCTTGCTGACACAGTGGACACAAGGCCTCTGTTCATCAGTCACTCTGAAGCAGCCACATTGACAGGAAAAATTTGCTTCTAACCAGGAATTCTAACTGGCTCATCTCTGTATTTTTCCTCCCTCTGTTATAAATACGTTCATTTTATGAGCACTAATTTTTTTCCACTGTAAATATTTTTTTTTCAGAATTGAAAAGACAAATAAAGAGGTACAAGTCTCAAAACTGCCCAAGGCTCAACCTGCTCTTTGGTTGAGTCCTGCAGCAGGACAGATAAAAGTTGCCACAAACTCACTGTAGGAACCCATCCCATACTTATTTTCTCCTCTACCCATGATGTGAGGATTGTAATTCTCATTTCCTTTGAAAACAGCTTTCCCGGAAGGGCTAGGGAACACAGGCTGTGCAGTTAGAGCTGTTTTCAAACAACCTGGAAAAATAAGATCTATGTTTATGTTCCCTGATCTTCTTACCAGAGTAACTTTCTCCAGCAGCTGGTACAAGGCCGTATGTCTTCCCAGCTGTGTAAATATCAGCTCCACCCAGAACTACAGCATGACTTTCCTTCTTCTGAAAAATAAAATTTAGGATTTCTGTGAAAAAAACAGCAGGTACCTTCCTTCTGTTACAGTGATGACATCTCTGTGTCACACCTGTTGTATCTCAAAGGGCAAGTGTGACAGTATGCTGCTGAAGAGAACCCCCAACACCTGCATAAAGCATCATCAGTGAAACAACGACAGATTTCACACAGAGGATTGAGCTAAATGGGCAACAATCCCAGTGGAGGATCTCCAGGGTTCAGGCCCATCCGCACCACGTGAGCTACAGAACCCCTCCCTGAAATCCAGTTTTCCTACCTGTCACCTAAGTGCCTGTACCTCTGCCCCCACCTGCTGCTGAGAGCAGCTCGATGCGTTAATCTGGGTTATTGCACAAGGGTTGCAGCAGCCTACCTGGGTCAGCTCCATGCACTGCTCCTTTGTCTCGGCTGAAATACACTGAATCGCTGGTTTCAGATTCTTTTTCCTAAAGGCAACAGCCATTTCACTACACTTCCAAATCTCCTCAGTGGATACAACACACCAGTTCAGAGTTTCTGGCAGCGCTGAACAAAATGGGAGAGAAAACACTGGAGTTCACCTCCTCTGGAACAGACACGGCAGGACACTCACCTACCACACGTGTTATTAAACTGTTTACTTCTGTGCTTCCCTTCATCTCAGACTTACACCTGAGTAGAGACCACACAGCTCTCCAGCTCAGCTGTGTGCCCACACTGCAAACCTGTCTGCACCAAAGGAACAAGTTCTCCTACAACTGCTGACCACTGAGTACAGCCACAACGTGTCAGTGGAGGGCGGCACAGGCTCCCTCGTACCCGAGAGTCCCTGATCAACCCCTGAAGAGACAAGTCCTGGAGGTGGGGGCTTTGCCACAGCACAGAGCATGTCTGGGAGGCTCCGCTGCCAGTGTTATTAGGCTTCCCAAGGCAGAGACTCTTACAACTGGTGTTTCTGACTCCACCAGAACACAGGTCGAGTAATTTCCACATTCTTCTGATAGCATAAAAGACTGGAACATTTCAATAAGGAGCAGCTGAGGGCTTCTTCAGCTTCTGGGGGAAACTGTCTGCTAAGAACCCATTTGTCCACTCTTTATACACACAGCAGCACATTGCTATTTTCCCTTGCTAGCATGTAAGAATGGAGTACCCCGTAGCAGCTCACTAGATGAGTGCTTCTTATAACCCAGGAAGGGCAGAAAAAGCCTGCATTTTATAACACAAATCAGGCCAATCTGCACAGGAAAGTATTCTGCAATGTGAACTGTTTCTAGGGCAAAGAGAGACGTTTCTTCATGCTCAAACACAGGCTGGCATCCTTCCACAACCCTCCAGAGCCCAACCAGAATAAAGCAGAACAAAGATGGTGTCTGTTATCAGCTCTCTTTGGTTTTGGTCACGAACAGGAATCTAAAGACAACTTACTGTTGGGGTTGCAGCTCAGAGCTTCCATGGCATGAAGATACTCATCACCCAGCCACACCTGGTAATTCTGAGATGTGATCGCAATGAGCTCTGTGGTGGAGTCTCTGAACAGAAGATTCTGGGCACCGTAGGCTGCAGAGTCAAACATCTGAAACTTGCTGCCTACCCCGTTAAATCTTTGCTGTAACGTTAAAGAAAGGAACAAAAGCACCTGTCACACCTCGCTCTGCATGGGACGTGTGACACCCCATATTCCCTCAAGCCCCACAGAACTGAAGGTGCCCAGATATCTGCCTTCAACTCAGCAAGACACAGGGGAGAACCCCCTACAATGCAACACACTGATGAAAAAAATGGTGTCCTACTTGTCCCTGGTTCAGAAGCTGGAAGACCACTGTCCCATCTGTGTCAGGCCTGACAACCACGGCACGAGCTGGGATTCGGGCCAGGTGACAGGTTCTCCACTCCATCACATCAGCTGTGTCGCCATTGCGGCACAGAAGCTGGAAGTCCTGGGAGCGAAGCCACTGGGCCCACGAAGACAGACTTCTCCCTGAAATCAGGCAGAACATGGTTATGGAGCAGACATCAGGTGGGGCTGATGCATCTGGCTGCGTACCTGCTGTAAGCATCACACGCAGCTGTGGAGCAGACACACATCTCCTGAGTGTGAACTAGTCCTGACAGCACAATACACCCCATGCTGCTGCCTGGCCCTTCAGTCTCGCGTCTCGGGTGAGACAATAAACAGCTTAACACTTGTGAGCCTGCATCAGGCTGTACCAAGGCCTGCAGCAGTATCAAGGGCACCTCTAAGTCTAGGATCACATGCAGTATTTTGGGGGGTTTTGCCCTGTAAGTGATGGCCAGACAGGCCTATGGTATTAAAGGGACATTAGTGGACATTTCACAAAGAGCCAGGCAGGGCACGTCACATCTTGTCACATTTCTGCTACTCTCTGCTGAAATCCCTGGGCAGGCCGAGCAGTGTAGCAGCTCAGGTCTGTACAAAACCAAGAGCTGAGAGCTATTCAAGCTCTCTGTCTGGAAGCAGCTTAAAGATTCCACCTCCAGCTTTTACTGAAACTATAATTTTTAAAAAGCTATTTAAAAAAACAACAGATCACATGGCCTCCTCTATCTTCTGGTGCATTCATCTGTGGGTACATCTGGGTTTGGTATTAGAGCACTTTTTGGTGATCCCTCAATTCCAGGTAGATTGAACATCTGACACTGTACTGTCGACAGAGCCACTGGATTACTCACCATCTGTATTTTCAGGCACTGTGCTGTGCTTCACAAAAGCAACTTCTCCAGCACCTTCAGCCAAACACCTAATGACCAGAAATCCAAGCACAAAGATGCATCAGAAAGCAGAGCTCCCCTGTACTGGACAGCACTGGCTGATGGACAGAGGGCTGTCTGCTGCTTTCCATCAGCCACAGACACTGACCTATTTCCTTGTGCTCAGTTTTGCTCAAGGCAGCGACTAGAGGCTGTTAGAGCATGAAGTAAACTATCCCTGTCATCTGGTGAACACGGACAGCACGTTCAGTGCTGCCTGGGACAAACCCCATGACCTTCTTTGTCCAGGAGAGTTCCCTGTCTGCGGCAGCCGCACAATCCTTTGGGGAACATGCAGTGAGGAGCAAGTGCTTCACATGAGCCAACTCTGCCCTTGCTCTGTCTGTGCTGTGACTCAGGGACAGGGAGCTGCAACGCAGCACACAGGCAGAAGGAGGAAGATAAGGGAAAGGCTGGTGTGCGTGAAGAGCTGAGCAACTGGGTAATTCAGTGCAACTGAGGGAGTGCCACTGAAAGAGCATGGCTGAAATAGCGGAGTAGGACAGCAGATCAGCTCCCAGACTCCAAAGGTCATCAGGTTTTACTGAGAAGGATGCAGCCTGCTGAAACACACACTCAGACTTGTGTCAAAAGCTGCTGGGCAAAGCAAATGGCAACGGGATTTCCCTGCCCAGTTTTAGTGCTAAAAATCCATTTGGTTTTAATACTCAGGCACTAATACCTGAAATAGTGGATTTAGAATTACTTTTGCTCAGTCTCTAGGTTTATAGCATGGTTGTCCTAACACAATAGCACAATTTCTAACAAGATCAACTGGAACAGAGTTCTCTGGCTTCGATTTCCTGTCAGTGAGGCCTGGACAGACACGATGGCCACAGATAGAGCACAGCAGTAAAAGATTAACAGAGCCACAGTTCTTACCTGAAAGCCCCACTGTAGTCATAGTATTGCTCTTGGGAGTTTAGCTCGCATTTGTTTTGCCCAGCTTCGTTCCCCTTGCAGAGCTGACAGAGGGATTTGGGGTAGTTCACACCATTGGCTCCAGGAACACAGCTTGCACTGAAATAGTCACTTACAGCTGAATGTGAAACGAGAAAGTTTAGCTGTGGATAAACAAGATCCCACAATCTCACTGTAACACATTCACACAGCACGTCTCTAAGAACGTTTAGAAGGGGTAAGTCACTTTGCAAAAGATGGTTTCCATGTTTAAAAAAACCAAACCAAACCACAACCCATCCATCTTCATCAGAGCTCCGTTGGGTCTGTTCCATCTCACAGGGAGCATCAAAGCCAAGGAACCAGCCAGCAGCTAGAACCACACATTGCCATCCACATGTAGGTTCCCAAGACAGGTTCTGCTGAAGAACAGCTCGTTCCCCAGACTCTTACCCCTCGGGAGGTCACACCCCATAGCTGCCAGGCGCCCGCTGTCCATCAGATAACCCACTGGCACATCCCAGCCTGCAGTCCTGTTGATGCCCGTATGACACGAGCGGACGCCCCTCAAGGTGTGGATGGTGATGTTGGAGCTCTTCTTTACCACAGCCACTGCGTAATAGGAAGTTCCAATCTCTGCAGCGCGGGGAAAAAGACAACAAGCAGAGTGGCCTCGCAGCAGCCTCGCAGAGAGGTACGCTGCTTTGTGACCTCTTGTACCTCCCCGCCCACACTGGGGGAACCACACAGGGGAACCACACAGTTCAGATTTTGGTGATGAGGATTTCAGTCCTCTGTGGTATTTTTAGTATGAAGTTGTCTACTAATTTCACCTTAATTCAGCTTAGTAAGTTGAAGCTTTACAACTTCAGGTGCATCACAGCTGATTTGCTTTACAGTCTGATATAACTCAGAGCCAAGAGTTTAGTGTCTAATGTGACCATAAGGTCATTCAATCTGACATTACTTAGATCAGAAACCATTACATTTCATTCATTGAATTCATTTTAAAATAAAATTAAAACAGTAAAAATGCAGAAGAAAAAGCTTGTACTAAGTAATCAAGCAATTGTTCAGTCCGAACATACCTTGATCATACACTTCCCCAACCACAGGTTTCAGACCATGCTCTCTTCCAGCCTGGTAAATCAAACGGCCATCCAGGGTCACCGCATCTGCCAAACCATCCTGTGCAGACACAAGGGCAGAATGCTGGATGAAGCTCATTATTGGTGTTTCTCAATGGCCACGAGCACAGACAGCAGAGCACCCACGAATTTAAGAGAAGAGCCCTCAATCTGCATCTGTGAGTTTTCTTTCCTCCAAAAGCTCTGGTAAGGGCACTTTTTCTTTTTCCCCCTCTCTGAAGAACAACTACCAAGAGGGATGAGGGATTTTAGACCTCCAAAACCACATTCCTTCAGAAATAATGCAGAAAACAGCCCTGGGCTGTGATGGTCTTCACAGTCCAAATCTTAGAAATTGACCTCACAGCTCTGTGATGAGCCTTAAGGCCCATCAGTTTGGAGTTTCGGTTATGTCCATATAGCCAGTGTTCCAAAGCTTGAAGATATAAATAAAGAAAATGTATTGTTGAGGTCATACACAGAGAGTTTGAAGCAATGTCTTCTAGGGCTGCAAAACCTGAATGCCAACACGTACTCAAAAGTGACCTTAAGGCACCCTGGCTTTGCACCCCAGCATGCAGGAATCCTGCTTTGGATTGCTCTGGATAGCACAGGGCAGGACTTCCCGCAGAGCAAGGACCAGAGACCTGCTGCTGAGCCCAGCTCTCCCTCTGTACTGAGCAGAGCAGAAGCCAGGAGAGGGCATCTCGCACAGCCCCGCGATGCTGCCGAGACAGTCAGCAGCAGCCCCACGTTTTGCATTTCTAAGCTGATTCCAGGTTTCTTATCAGTTTGCTTAACCTCTAGCTCTGCACTGGAGGGGTAATTTAGTTCACCCGTCCCTTGGCAGTTTGCTGAGCATGGGGCAGGGTAGGGCTAGGACCAGTATACCACACCAATCTCCCACAGGCTGAACCACACAAAAAGCTTGACCTTTTTTTGAGGGATCCTGTGAGAGCACAGGTAGCAGCACACTGATGCTGGTATCCGAATCTGATCTAAAGTTGCCATGTAAACGGAAAGCTTTTATGTGGCTCAAGGGAGAAAAATACATGATATCATTAAGTAGCTGAAACAATAAATGCTTTGAGAGTTGCTTCTCATGAGGAAGAGCTGAGAAGAGCTCTCCGGGGCGGCTGGGAGGTATTTGCATCTTAAAGAACAGGCAGCAACTTTCTGAAGTAACCAGATCTGATACTCCGCTGGTAGGAGTCAGAGCACAGGACCACACAACCAAATACAGCCTGTTGCTAGGAAGGGACATCTGACAGTGTGAGGAAGAAGAGGTGGTGAGAGTTAGACAGATCTTATCCTTGGGGATAAAACCAAAGTGAGCCTCTAGAATTGGGGGTGGACAGAAAACGGAGCAGATAAAATGGGAAGAGCTGGTTCCAGAAGAGGAGGACTATTACCCAGACATATTCTCACACAAGACAGCACTTTTCAGATGGGAGAGTTGAGTCTCTGTGCTCTCTTCAGCCAAAGAGCTTCCTATCAACAGCTTGGGTATAACAGAACAAGACAGGAAAAAATGGCAAGTGTTGTATTTCATCTGAAGTAGCTCACAGGCTACAGACCTCTCCTGCAAACACATACCATCATGCTGAGGTGGCTTATCAGCAGCTGTGTCGGTATGTTGTTTTTTCTGTAGCAAGCATTTGCCGATAGATTTAGCAGAGCATGGGATTATTCTGCATATGAGCTTTTGATAAGTGTATGTGCAACAGCAATGCCCTGTTAATTATTTTCAGAGGGACTTCATTTCTGTGTGTCACGACGTTTGCAGGTTACCTGCAGAAGTGTTTAAAGGCCTGCTGAAGACCAGCTCTGGTCACATTAAATATTGTCAGGCTCCCTAGTTTAATATTTAGACATTTCTCAATTTTTAAACGCCTTCCAAGACAAAAGGTTTTTTACTTTATCCATCTGCTAACACACTCTCAGGACTAAGTCCAAGTCATGCAGCGCTATAAAACCGCCTATCTCTGCCTCTTCAGCCATTGCGTCCCAGTCCCGCTGTGGTCTCAAAGAGCAGAGTTCAGTGCAGATGTGAACTCGGGGGTTCCACGCTGTCCTACAGAGAGCAGGCTGGCTTAAACAGTTAGCAGATTGTTAGCACAAAGAGGGGGGAAGAGTTCTGAAGGACAAAGGTGCATCTGAGGCCTTACAGCGAAGTTCCTGCTGTCAGAAAGCTGCTCAAGCCATCGCCCCCAGGTTTCTGAGTTCAGCTAATCACATTCTGTACGAACCCAGGGCTTTAGATAGGTGCCGGCTGCTTGCGATGGCTTACAGAGACAGTCCTGCATGCCCTCTGCTTCAGAAGCAGATGCTCATCAGCCCTTTTAATCCCCTGCTTTGCAGAGCCTAACAGGTCCCTCTGGGGAACGCAGCAATCAGCCAAGCGGGTTTAGGAAGATCTGACATTAAATACTTCCTGACTAATCCCAAGGCAAGATCCACATACGTATCGATATCTGCTTCTAAGGTTCCTCAGTACAGTGTTGATGCCCTCACTCGGGAACAGTATTTATCAAAAGGCAATGCGGTAGCTTTGGGGGTCAGAAACCCTTCTGCTGCTGGTACCAGAGGATTACAAGATAGCCTGTTTGTAAATCTGTTCCCTTTTTCTGGCCACACAACAACCTGCCTCATCTCCCTTCAAAGTACCCTCTGGGCCTCATTTCCCAGATCTGAACCTCCTGTCCTTGAGAGCCTGCATCTCCTCCACAACCCCCGATTTTTGGGCACGTCTGCACAGGGTACACGAAGAATATTTTTTATTAACACAGACAGCCACCCTCCTCATCCCCTACGCTCTGCCAGTGAAGATGACCACGATTACCCACCCCCACATTTCCTCCAAGATCCACTTGTTGCCTCCCACCCCCTCCTAAAGAGGGGATTATTTGCCATACATCATTTTGCAAAGCCATATGTCTTTAAAACCTTCCCCAGAGCCAAGCTCCTTTTGGAATCTGAGCACACTCTGGGCAGCCAAATTAAAGTAGCAGGGTTTGCGTGCCCTTTGCTCATCCTACTTGCTGCTTTGTCTCTCTCATACTCCGGTCTTGGGAGATTTGATTTGGCTTTACACTCATCTTATCTGTGCATGCAGTGATTTCCATGATGGGACCCCAAGATGGGAGTTTGATCCAGAGTTCATCGAAATACAATCTACTTACAGGCTCAGCTGCATAGCTTTAACTACTGTGGGCATCTCCTAGCTCTTCTTAAATAACTACTAAATAAATCTGACACAATTCCCAAATCAAAGATTAGCATTTGGGAGGAAATATTTAAGACCTTTGCTGTGTTCTTAATGCCTGGCCATGTGGTTAGCCAAAGAGACAATGTTCAGACATTCACGTTCACACATACCTTTATGCCTTCTTTAGAAAAAACAGGAAAGCTTTGCCTTTTCAGAGGCAGGGATGCCAGGAAGCCCATGGCCAGCTGCCTGCATCCTCAGACACCCACCACGGAGCGGGGTTCATTGTCCCCGGGTCATTATCAGGCATGTGGGGAAATGAAATCAGTGATGCCGCTGCCACGCTCAACTCACCTTGATCATGTGAGTACAGTTAGCAGCTGACCCCCCGCTGTACACTCCAGAGGGGGAAGGAGGCCAGCCCCACCAAAGGCCTTACTCATGTCCTTACACTTGGCAAGCTCTTGCTCAGAGACAGTGCACCAGCGGATGCGTTCCAGGCCGAAAGCTGCGAACACAACACCGAGAGAAAATATAAAGCACACGGGAGCCTTTGTAAGAGAGCTCAGCATGCAACAGCTCCTGGAGAGCCAAGCTTTCATTGCAGGCCTCCTCCCACACCTGAGAGGAAATCAGGGCTCCTTCAGCATGGAGCCTTTAGAGTGAGGAGGTTCCCACCTCCGTTCAGATTAACAGGAATACTGATGTTTTCTGGCCTGTGAGCAGGAGAGGCTCAGACTCAGCACTGACACCCAAAGGCACTTGTTTGTGACATAAGATACACGGGTACCACAGAATAGGTCAGGGTGTCCAGGCTGTTCTTAAAACCTTGCAGAATGCACCATCCTTTTGAGTCAAAAGTGTTTAAAATCATTATTTCAGATGATGTGCTACAAAATCAGATCCTGTCCAAAGACTGCTCAGTGTTAAACATCACTAGTTAGTACCTGGAGTCCTGCCCCAGCCCTTCCCAGTTGGAATTAAAAAAGCAATCCTAGGTGCACAAGAGCCTTGTCACCAGGCTGGCTGTGACAACCAGGCAAGTAAACTCGTCCCTTCAAAACACTCTTTTCATAAGAGGCTGTTTCCACAGTCACCAAAAGGGAAGGGCAGTTCCATGAATGAAAACACTTGGGTTTAGGAGTGGAGATGCCATTAACCAGTGAAGAAAGGTCTCTTTCAGCAGGCCCACGTGCCACCCTTCTCAGCGCCAAAGCTATGGACACTTCGCTGCTTTGTAAGGCTGTGTCATCCTGTGCAGACGGTGCCACTGCACGTCACGTTACTCCACCAACGCTGGAGCAGCCACACAGGCTGTCTGGCTTGGTGGCTGCAGACTACACAAGACCTTTGATGCCAGAAAGCTCCGTTTTCACCTGATGCTGCAACAGAGGGTTTGTCTTGCTGTGCCACTGCCACTCCAGGCCACCTCTACTGCTGTCAACAAACATTAAGTCAGGCTTGGAAAGCTTACAGATGTTTTTGTGGCAGCATGTGCTGGCAGAGGGAGAAACAACATCCTGCCCTGGAGTCGCAGGGATTTGAGAAGCAAGGAGTTTAGAGCACCAAAGGCACAACAGGGTAAAAAGGCAGCTCATGGAAACCCAATGTCTGCCTCATCTGCCTGGGTGGAGTTTTCACCAGTAATTCTTGGGGCAGGAGGAAGAACACAGTTTTTCACTGAGAAAGGGGCTTGGGATTTTCTTCTCCTAAACACAAGCAAATGGAAATGAAATCGGGTTCGCAGCAACTCGGTGCGTGTGGGTAAGTGCCATTCTTCAGCCTCAGCAGTCTGGGGTGTCAACACACAGGGGAATGCATGAATTGTATGAAGATATCATTAGCTGTATCCATCTGAAATAAAGCTCATTTCACTCCCCACTTCAGCCAGAGTGAAACAGCATCAATCAATTGCTTTTTTCCCCCTCACTCATGTAGAGGAGATCAATAATTTGTCCTTTTCCAAGCTGCTGCACCTTGTTGTTACAGGAGAGGCATCCTGGGCAATTTCCTGTTTCCTTCCTTCCAAGTTAAGCCCCTCAAAGTGGACTCGAGCACAGAGAGGGTCTGTAGCTTTGCCCCTCTTCCTACTGCCAACCAAGGACACCTTAGAACAGTCGGTCAGTCTCTGAACCCAAGTTTATTCACCGTTTTTGCCCATCTGTGTATCTGTAGATATACATGAGGCAGGAAACTGGCAACACCCCTTTGAAATATGCCCAAGGTCCTAAACACCCACACATCTATAGTTGGCAAACATCCAATTAACTCCTCTGCTGAATGCAGTAGTACCACATTGTGCAGCATCTTAGCAAACAGCCATTAATAAAACGATTAACACAACCTCAGGGGCTTTCAACTGAAACAATGTAAAAGGAAAACAAAAGAGTAAGGTGGGATCATTTCTTTTTGAAGAACTGGGGACTGCTTCAGAAACACAGTGAAATTAAAAGCATTCACCATTAGATTTTTGGAGTGAGAGGAGAAAGCCAGCACGTCACACAGAGGGTAAGTGGAGTAAGGCAATCATTTTTATTTTTACAAAAGAAGCATCATAGAACTGATCACACTTGTGAGAAACAGACACATCTGAACCTGAAGATGCAGATTCAGTGCAGAGGAAATACAGCATTTGACAACATGAGCCAAGACATGCACATGCTATTAAATACGGGTTTTCCCACTGCTTATCTATTTTTTCCTATACTTTTTTCTTCTCCTGGCCATATAAGATTGGCTCTGAAATGGTTCTGGTTTCCCTCTGCTCTCACATCACAGAGAAGTCAACCCCAAAAACACCACACCACAGCAAAACTTTCTGGAGGGCACTTACCAGCATGAAAGCAGAGAAAATAGAAGACACTTCTGGGGCTCCTCATGGTGAAAATCTGGTGGTGTTGCTTTTTCCAGCCTTCAGAGCCCGCAGAGATCGAGGCTGCTGCAAGCGTGTTGCCCCCAGCCTGCTCTTTGGTGGAAATGAACAGCAGTCAATTTCAGGTGTACTTTGCTCACTATGTATCTTGGCACGTGGCATCCTGCAATGACAGCAGCTGACAACCACAGATCACAGACCTAACAAGACCCTGGCTGGAGGCCAGGCATCCAAAATCGGTCTATCACACGCCTTTTTAGTCAGATGGGGAGAAAATACATATATACAGAGGCTCAGGAGTCAGGGTAAGGGCAGGGAGAGATCATTCCACAATCAATGTCATGGGCAAAACAGGCTCAACACAGAATAAAGGAACAAAAACCCTGCATTACACTACACACACACAGACCAGAGTCAGGTAATGAGAAGCACGACCCCACCCCTCCCTTCTTAGCAGACTTCCCTTCAGTCATGATTTCACTCCCTTCTTCCCCTCTCCTCGTGGCGCAGGGAGGGGCAGGGAATGGGGAGTGAGCTTCTTGGCCAGTTCCTCATGAGCTGTTTTCCTTCTCCAGATCTTAAAACACCTCTACCTCCCTCCCCCCCCTCCCTTCTTAGCAGACTTTAGATTTTGCTCCCTTCTCCCCTCAACCCCTTCCCCCACTGTGGCACAGGGAGCAGCAGGAAACATGGGAATGGGGGTTTTGGTCAATTTCTCATGAGTTTTTTTCCTTTTTGGCCAGGGGAGCATTTCTCACACTCTTCCCCTGCTCCAGCGTGGGGTCCCACCCACAGGAGACAGTCCATGAACTTCAAAGTTCTTCATACTTCGGTGTAAAACAGGAAAGGCACATCAGATTTCAGTTTATGAAGGGGGAGGAAGGCAAATTTGAGTGTAGAGGGATGACCTGATCTCTTCTCTTTTTCCACAGCAGGAAAAACCAAAACTCTTGGAGCCTTTGGATTATGAAGCTGTTATCAATGAGATTGAAAAAAAAATTGGGGATAACCAGTTTGAGGATCTGATATTTTTCCCTGATGATGACTTTTCAGTAAGTACAAGGCAAATATTTGTGATTCTTTCTCTTAGCTTTGTCTGTTGCTTTATTTTACCTTCATTGCCAGAAAGCCAGACATTTCCCAAGGGCTCTCCAAGATTTTCTTTATTTATGCATAATGCCTTACTTCCCTCCCACCAAACTCTCACTCTTTTTTTCCCTGACATTTGTATATGAGTGAATTTACTGTTCAGGGTTAGATAAAACTCAGACTCTGGTTGTTCCAAATATATTTTCCAGAAACTTGGAAAACATGTTATGCCATAACATATACTTGTCTGTTTGTTGAGCACTGGTAATTTAGCTTCAGTAACTCAAATCTAGTCTTTCTGATCCTATTCTGTTTAATGTACTTGACCACAAGAATCAAACAGCCCATGGCTCACAGCCTCCTGCTCAGTCAGACTTTTTAGACAGTGGCTGTGACAGTTGTGTGCCGTTGCTGACATGAGATTGCATGGGAAAGAGAAATTCAAATGGACTTAATTTTTGCTTGGTTTGGGGATTGTCTTAAATTCTTTTCCAGTGGGGTTTGAGATCTGGCATCCTGAGTGACAGAGGGCGCAGGGTCCCCAGCGCTGACAGCCCTATGAACCTGACTGTCAGGTCTCTGAGGAGGTAAATTGATGAGATCATGGGTTATTTTCAATAGCGCAGGACTATCTCCAACTCTCTCATGTGATAGGCAGTCTCAGCTCTGCTTAGAGGAATGGAAATTGAATCCATTATTCTCATGGCTAATGGGATGTGCAAATGGTATGTGGATTAGAGGGATGTGCTACAACTACTTAAATAGAGCTAATAGAGACAACAAAGCAAACACTGTGGGCAAAGCATAACCTCTCATGCTGAACGTGATTCAGTGATGGGGTAAAATCTGCCCTTCAGTCATGCTCTGTGCTTGCTCTCCTTTTGCCTCACCCTCACACTCGTACCTCCTCCAGGAGGTCTGTGCTGGGACAGCAGCAGTTGGGACCCCCGTATAGCAACAGCATTTGCATAGTGCTATTTGTACAGCAAAGCTGCATCCTATCCGCCTTGGTTTCTTGGTTTCCTGGTTTCTTGGTTTCCCTTCCCCTCCCCCAACCCCTTTCCTTTTAAAGAACAAGTGACTGTCACAGGCGAAACTATGACACATACTGTTGTCTGATTAGCATATAAGAGCATTCAAGTTTGAAGTTAGTCAGCTGTGGACAGGAAAGGATTTTCTCAGAAGAGAAGTACTTTATATTAAAACAAGTTCAAATATAATAATACACTAGATTTCCCATGCCCTAATCCTAAAAAAAACCAAACACCCCCCAAAAAACTAGGGAAGTGATTGTGCCCCTGTACTCAGCACTGGTGAGAAGGCACCTCGAGTACTGTGTCCAGTTCTGGGCTTCTCACCATAAGAAGGACATTGAGGTCCTTGAAAGAGTCCAGAGAAGGGCAACCAGGCTGGTGAAGGGGCTGGAGGGCAAATCATACGAGGAATGGCTGGGGGAGCTGGGGATGTTCAGCCTGGAGAAGAGGAGGCTGAGGGGAGACATTATCACTGCCTACAACTACCTGAAAGGAGGTTGTAGAGAGGTGAGTGATGGTCTCTTCAGCCAGGTGACAGGGGATAGGACAAGGGGAAATGGCAAGAAGCTGTGGCAGGGCAGGTTTAGATTAGATATTAGAAAAAAAATTTTTACTGAAAGAGTTGTTGGGGCCTGGAACAGGCTGCCCAGGGATGTGGTTGAGTCACCTTCCCTGGATCTGTTTAAAAAAAGGGTAGATGAGGTACTTAGGGATATGGTTTAGCTTAGGACGGGAATGGTTGGACTTGATGATCTTTAAAGGTCTTTTCCAACCTTGTGATTCTGTGATTCTCCAACATGAGTCTTTTCCCACAGGGCTTCAGCTCTTCACCAGCTGCCCTGGCACGGGTCACTGCTATGGCAGGCAGTTATAAAGCACTATGTGCCGGAGTCTCTCAGTCCCAGGCCCCCCACAGGCTCACAAGCCTCCCCCCAGCAAACCTGCTCCGGTGTAAATCTCTCCTGTGCTCATCTCTGTGTCTCTGTCTCTCTCCATGGGCTGCGAGTGCTGTCAGAGCCTTGTTCCAACATGGGTCACAGTGTCTTCTCTATGTCCCCATCTGCTCCAGCGTGGGGCCTCTCCACGGGCTGTAGGTGGGGTCTCAGCCTTTTCCATGGGTTGCGGGGGGCGGGGGAGGGGGACGAGACACCCACTCCACCATGCGTTTCTCCACAGGCTGCTGAAGCATCATTCTCTCTGGCACCTGGGGCACCTCTTGCGCCCCCTTCCCTGGCCTTGGTGTCTGCACAGTGTCTTACATCTTCTCACTCCCTTCTCTGGTGACAAAAAGTTGCTGCTTGCTGTTTTTTTCTCCTAAATGTGATTCCCAGAGGCGCTGTGACCGTCACTGATGGGCTCAGCCTTGGTCAGCAGCGACTCTGGCCTTGAGCTGGCTGCTGTTTGCTCTGTGGGGCCTGCAGAGAGCTTCTGGCTGCTTCTTGCAGAAACCATCCCTGCAGCCCTCCCTTCTCCACCAGAACCCAGCCACTGTGAGAGGAGGTCAGAAAGAATCATCTGAGGCACGACGAGCTTGTTACTGCTCAAGCACCACCTATAGCCTTGGATAGACAGATACACACTGACTCACCGGGCAAGGCAGGGCTGTGTAAGGAAATCCTCCTGTATTCCCCACGTGTTGGGGCTCAGGAACAAAGGGAGAGCCAAGCTCAGCTCTTTATCCAACAGTGCCAATGGTCATTTTTTCTGCAGCACTCTCAGCACTGCCAGGGATCTGATAAAGACACCCAGATCTTACACCAGCAACGCCTGAATGCACCACGGGTGGTACAGCATCTGCCAGTGCACAGCCCCTGAAATCCAATAGCCAGTGCTATGGAAGAGCTGAACTGCTTGATTTATTTTTTAAAGGTTTTAGAGGAGGCCCAGGAAGGCTCCTCTCTCACAGGAGGAGTAAAAACTCCACTGACAACAGCTCCGGTACACACTGCCGCGTTTTCAGTGTCACCTTCACAGAGCAACCCTCACTAGTGCTGCTCTGCTCTTTGCTTCTCACCAGCCAAGGAACAGCAGCTGCCTGCAGCACTGGATTCAGATAAAAGCCCTTTACTGCTGCTGCGCTCCTCAGCTCAGCACCCAGGCACCACAGAGCAAACGGCTGGGCTGGGCTTCCCGGGCATCTTTTCCCCAGGGCACGCACCAACACGCTGCCTGTGCGCATCCTTCAAACAGGCTGTGTGTCCAGTAGCACTGCAGGGATGCTCTCAGGAGTGGAGTTACACAGCCACCTGACTGCAAGTGGGACAGGCTGCTAGCTTGAACATCTAATAGCACCTGTAGGACAACAGCTGAGTTTTAGTTAGATAATGGCCCTTCCAGACCTCCTCCTCAAACACAGCCTTGTGGCTGAACTCTTAGCCACAGGAGTCTTAGCTGCCTGGATCATCTGGAATTAGCTGTTCCCTTTGTTGTCTACAGTGGTTAAGAACAACCTGGCACCACTGGAGTCCTCTAAAATTTCTGGAAGGATTCATTATTGGGACCCCTCCTGTGCCCTTCCCACCAGCCAGATAAACCTCTCAAGCCTTCTGGAGGCTGCAGCACGGCTCACATACAATGTAAAGATGATGAGACTGATGCAGCGCCCTAGACCAGTTGCTTAAGGGCAAGATTAAGGAATTAGTTCAGTGCCAGGCTGCTCCTGTGGTTCTTGGCTCCACTACAGGAAAGGTGGAAGGTAGAGCAGCTTTTTAGTACAGGAGAATGCAACCCCCTCTAAACCATCACACAAACACAGTTCATGGAAGTTTAGCTCATTTCCGTTTTAGTCATAACTCTGAATAGCGATGCCGTAAGGAGACACTAAACTTCTTTAACCTGTAAGCACAATTTAGTAAAAGTGCCCACAAAGGAAATGATTAATGTAAAACAGAGAGCAGCAAATACTTCATCAGTGTGCTTCTGCAGAGCAGTTAAAAATAGTTGGGCTGGCAGGCAGGGGTGGAAACCCATGGTGCCTTCACAGGGCCAGCAAAAGTAGGACGGTAATGCATCAGTATGACACTTCTTAATTACTGTTGCTGTTAAATTTGAAGCCTTCAGAGCAGCACCCTTACTGTAAAATGGATCTTTAACATACTGAAAGTAACGTGTACCTCAGAATCAGAGGCGCTTAGAACCCGATACTGGAAAAATGAGATGCGGAGACACACTAATTAAGGCAAAACCCTAAAAATGACAAGATAAAACAAGTCATCAGGGCTGTCAGTCAACTCTTCTGCCAGGGCTCAAGGGCAACACCTGAAACAAGCCAAACCAAAAATGCAAAGAAGGTACCCCAGAGTCCTCTGGGTTTTCTCTATCCAAGGCCTGTTTTAGCTCTAGTGTGACAACTGCGCAAGGGAACTACTGTGAACTTCAGCCCGAGCGTGGCGTTCAGTGACACCTGGGTGGTACAGGACAAATGCCTGCAAGAAAAGTTCTGTGACAGTCATTCAGATGCTCCCATACATGAGAGGACAATTCCTCACCTGTCTACTCAACTGGTTGGGTAAAATCAAAAGTTTAAAAAAAAGAAAATTAAAAAAGGGAAAGAGCATGTGCAATGCATAGACTGCTCGTGCTGTTACGGTTTGCAGGTCGCTGGGATTTAGATCCCTTTTTTTTCAAGTTGGTCTGTTTTAAGGTGCCTCATTGCATACCTCAGATAATCAGCCACTTTCAAAGAGGGAGGCTAGCCTTCACTTTTAGCTCCTTTAAAAATGTATGATGCCATTTACCAAAAGTTGCAACAACCTTACACAGCTTGCACTCCCAGACAGGAGTCCCAAAGACAGCATTCCTGCTTCACACATCTAGAAAAACAAAAATTATCTTGGGCCTATACCAGCAGCCTGCACGTGCTTGGAAACATGACAAGCGCTCCACAGACCTCTGGCAACATGTGTCCCAAGCGTAAACCTGCTTTTGAAGCAGTGACTTCTCTAGCCCCAGTGTGGTCACCAGCGCTCCTCTGAACACAGTACTTCCATGAACAGTCTGAGCCACTCGAGAGTGTGGCACCACCTGTATTTCTTTTCATTAAAAACACACTTGACAAATACATTGTACAATAAAGTTTATTAGCTGTTCTCCTCTTTCTAACAAATGGAATGGATAGTGTTGATAATTCATTACAAACCAAAGCTAATTTGGTTGTGTGGCTGTCCCATGACTGCCCTAAGCACATCCCTCTCACCAACAGTTCCAAACGAGCAACGGCAGGTACTACCCAGCGCGGAGTCAGAGAGTGTCACCCCCAAGGCAGCTCCACGCTCGGTGCGGCAGTTTGTGCAGTCCCAGGTGAACGTGGACAGAGACATAAAACGCATGGCTGGCTGGGGCTGCTCCCTTTGGTTCAGACATGCACCTTCCGAGGGCGGGGAGGGGGAAGACAGACACCTGAAGTTCCGTAGGAAAGAGGAGAACTCGCACGTGTAATTGTTTGTAACTAATACTCCCTGGACTGTGTGCCCAGCCACCGCAGCCCCTGCGATTTCTCATGATTAAGGAAGGTAAATTCTAATTTGTATTTTTATTCAAAACAAAAAAGCTAGGAGTAGGTGGTAAAAGAAAAATATATATTTTATATATATATATTTATACGTGTGCGCAACTATGTAAAGAAAATAATTCCCATAGTTACAGAGTTTAGTTAAAGAAAGTTTAATATATATATATATTTATTATAACAAAATAGGCAGTTATCGTGGGTAAAATATTCATTAAAATCTGACCCCTAAGAACACACATTTTTAGGCTACGAATCATTCTCTCATTGCCCTAATGACCATCTCTGCAGCTGATTCCTGTATTACTGCCAATGGAAACTTGGCATTCCTCTGAAAAAGACCCGGTTTCCTAGCACCTAAACGTATTTTAGGCTCAAAAAGTGTGATGACCATTAGCTATAAACAATTTCTGTAAGACACTATAAATAGTGTTTCACGAGGAAGATTAAAAACATTACACATCTTTGTCCCTAGCAATTTTATTGGCAAAAAAATGAAAAAATAGATTATAAGAATATCCATATGAAATTATGAAAATGAATATCCCTTGAAGAGTAGTGATGGGAGTTAATGGAAATGTTAACTCAAAATTTGAAAGTTTCTCTCTAACTGCCTGGAAAGAAAAAAAAATAAAATAAAAATACCGTGAGAGTAGAATTTATCTCAGAAAATAAAACCTGAAATTGATTGCCCTGACCAAACCATGCTATTAAAGTTAAGCGTGCAAAGTTACTCATGATTTACAACTTCCTTGAATACAACTTTTCTTTCAATTGTTATGAAATTTTAAAAGAATGTCTATAAAGCTTTTTTGAAAAATCTTTGAAAGTTACTTTCCCTTAAACATTAAGGAATTTTACCAAGCAATTCCCTCCCACCCCCACCCCAAACTAATAGCTGGTCAGGCCATTCCACTGTCATGTTTGAAAAATGGCAAACCAACAACACACAAGAATACAAATTATTTAAACTAAGAGAGACACCAAATGTAAAGCATTATGGGAACTGCAGAATGTGAACGTTAGGGTATGAACCACGCTGGAGAGAACTAGAGGCAGGCTCCACTGGAAGGGCTTAAGAGTCGTCAGATGTAGTAGGTGATGTCAGTTAGAAAATGAAAAATAAAGATCTGTTTTCATAATTTTTCCTTTGCTGGAACCCAGATGTAAGGCCCAGACTGTTCCTCTATGATCTGTTTCACTTGGTTGTAGATTTCTTCCAGTGTGTCTCCTTGGACAATAGCTGCAAAACACAATGTGGCAATCAGCAACCATCCTTCCTACCTCCCCACAGAAACCAACATGCTCCAAGCCAGGCTGTTCCTTTCAGAGCAGCAAGAGGATGTTAGATTGCTGAAGGAATGGACACCCACTGAGACTTCTGGTTTCTGTGCTGGAGTGAAGCACACTGTTGATGGTGCTGCAGCACACACACTGCACCATCTCTCCCACTCAGAGGCTTGGTTTGCACTACACTACAAGTACACACATACCACCGAGGAGGCTTTTCTTTGCTTTTCCTAACCACATGTGAACATTCTGCCCGAGCCGGTTCACATCCTCCACTATTCTTTCTGGTCCACCTTTCATGTGTGCTTCCTACACAAGGGGTGTCAGAACACAGGGCTTGGTGCCATGCTGGATCCTGACACTGGACAGCAAGGCTGGCTGGCCTGGGGATCGCTACCTGCTAGCACTGCCTTTGCCTCTGGCCGAGAGGAGGAGCAGCTCATGGAGCCTGTTGCCCAGCCAACAGATTCAGGTTTTATAAACAGGCTTCCTTATGGAGTTAAAAGTGCCACTTATATTCAGATGGGGTAAGTCAGATATACTTTCTCCAAAATGATTAAAAATAAGCCAATGTGGATGTGTTCTGACATACCAGGGTGAGGCATGGTCTGGAGAGAACGAGAGTGAAGTTTGAGCTGTTCTTACCACACTTCAGTCTGAAAAAGCAATCACAGTGAGATGGCAGCTTCTTTTTAATTAGGATTGCCACCCCAGTGCTGATAATCCAGGAAACAGAGTTTAGCAGGAACAGTAATTTTGGAGGCAGGCCAGACTCACTCCTTCGTGCATTAAGAAATTACTGCAGCTTGCAAGCTTTTCTTTCATGCAAATTACTTCCTTTTTGCTCCTACTCCTCACTCCCATCTCTTACAAACTTTCTCCCCATCTGTAGCCCATTGTCATAGTGCCTGTGGGAGGTGGCTGTTAAATTATTATAGGTCAGTATAATGTTCATAGCACAACAGGACATTAGAAACGCCTTTGCAATGCAAATAGACTTAAGCTTCTTCATCTTCTCCCCAGCTATGCTGAACCACACCTCTCCCAAGCTCCACAGCCTCAAAACAGAAGCTGGACACGTTCTTCATGTGCTTCAGTGCAAAGTTTAAGTCTGTTTAAACTTAGCCTACTGATGAAGTTGACTCCATTTATCCCACACAATGTGACACTTTTTAACATCTTAGGGAATGCTCACACATTCTGTTTTAGCAGATGACTCTTCTGGGTGGCAGCCTCCAAACTGTAAGCAGAAAGTGGGATTTGGCATATCTTCGGGTATCTCAAACAGATTCAGAAATGCATTTCTACCCTGAACTGGATTGCCAAGGACAGAAGCCTGACCATTGTTATCCTTCATCAACAAGCCTTATAATTCTGAGAAGAAACATGGCCCTGAGCACTGGAGCTCTTAAAAAGGCCCATAAGTTTTGATCCTTTAATTTCCTGAAAAAGTGCCCTGGAGTAATACCAGCTACTAATTAAATACTTAATTCCTATCTATGAAAATGAGCTCATTCATTTCTTGAGCAACAAACCTGACACATTTGCAAGTCATTGGGACTGTACAACAGTAAGAATCTGCAATGTATGTCAAGAGCCCCATGACTTTCTGGTGCAGACAGAGAGCTATGGGAAGAACGGGAGAGCTAGACAGTGTTGGGACAAACTGACAGTGGGCAGGGGGCAGACAAAAAGGGATGGAATCAAGCTTTTCACTGTGTGTGTAGCACACAATGCAGAGAACAGGTCTGCCACAAGACTGGGGCAGGTAGTTATCTTACACATGAAGCCACCACTCTTTACTGTGTCCCTGCCCAGGTGGAACAGACTGTTGCATTCACAGCTCTGCCCACACAGGATGTGGAAGGAGGATTTGGGCAAAGGAGCTGTCACAGAAAGGAGATGAATGGGGCAGCAACTGTGGAAATGCTGCAGAAAGGAGCATAATGGGAAGGAACAAAGAGAATGTCTGTCTAGGCATACTTCTGTCCTGAAAATCCTAACCTGATCAACCTCCTCCTCCTCCTGCAAGCCACAATGCAAACAATTAGCATAGAGTGCTCGTTGCTCATCCCTTCCTGTTGAGTCCAGTCTGTGGCATGCACAAATTGGATCTGCTAAGCACCATAACACTGCAGTGCAGAATTTCCAGAGTTTAATTAATTACCATCGTATTTTACTGCCTGATTAAAAATAAAAAGGAGGGGAGGCATATAATTAACCATTTTCTACAGGGAGCTTTGCTGGGCAATCTCAGCTCTGCAGATGAAAAGCTTTAAGCACACAATATATCAAGAAAACAAACATTATAATCCCTGGGAAAATGGTAGAAAGTCACACAGTTTTTAAAACCTACATAAGCTCCTGGTAAATTTTTTGCATACATTGAATTAACTGATCAAACTGAATGCAGGGCAGAGGTCCTGAGGTGGCTCTGTGCCTCACAACAGGCACAGATCAGACGAAAAACAAAGTCTAGTGTTATCTCAGCAGTGAAGCAATTACTATTTTACAGAGAGCAATAAAACTTCAACTCTGGCAAGGTTAACAGTCCCCAGCACAACACACCTGTGAAGTGTTCAGTAAATTCCTGCTCCAGTTTCATGGCTCTCTCAAATGTCTTCTTGGCTTGCTCTTCTGTTAAACGTTTATTCATTTCCCTGAAAATGAAAGCATTAAACATGTAAAAACTACTACCAAATACCTGGAGTGTTCTGAAATAAGTTTTAAAACTGCTGAGTATTAACCCCAGTAAGAGGCAGTCTCCTGAATGACATACTTAAGCAAAGGCTGCAGCAGGAATGAGCTGTTGTGATGCTGTGTTACATGGAATTTAGTGCAATGGCATTTGTCCTCAAGCATTTTAATTTGGATTACAAACCCCACCTGTAAGTCCCCAGAAATTAAACTCAGGGAATTAAATACTGTTTAAAACACAACTGTCACAACTGTCTTCATATAAATTACCACTGGCTTTTCAAATACAATGAAGTCCAACAATGTAGCTTGAGGTACTTTACATTTACTCACATGATATTCTCCACTGCTTTGGGTTTAATAAAAATGGAGATGGGGTACAGCTGGGCAATCTGCAACCTTTTGATCGCGTTGCCAGAGACATCAAGAATGCAGTGTTTACCCTGGAAGTGAGAGAGAAAGGAAAATGGCTCTCAGCAAAGTGTAAGTCACAGGGCTGCACAGCTAAGAATTTAGAAAACACATCTCCACCAAAGCCACCAAAATTACAGCACTGGCATCAATGAAATTATGATTTCACCCCTTCTGGCTCAACGCCCCAGAATGCTCCTCTGTCAGGACAGCACATCAGCCAAGATGCTCCTGACCCTTCCTCCTCCTCCTCCTTCCCTGACAGAAGCTGCAGCCCAATCAGCAACACAGGATCATCCAGCAGAACACCACCAAACCATATTCTTTGTGTTCCTAACTTGAAATCAGTTAGGGAGGTGGATGCAGTCTAGGGAGGAGCCAGATGGGGTAGCTGGTATATCCAAGGGAGTCACCACCCAGCCCTGAGGGCAGGGAAATAACTATGGCACCATGAGAGGGTCAGAATACAAGCACTCTCCTCTCCACCAGTACCACCCAGTAGAACACAAAAGTTCTGACACCATGAACGCAATTTATTTGGGCTGATTATTTTTTTTTTCTCTTGAGATAGAATAGTAACTTAACCATTCCCTGGGCAGCTGGAAGGCAAATGTGGCAGGGCTCCTTTCGTCCCCACCTCTGTACTGCCACTATAAGCAATTTCCCACCACTTATGGATCTATCATCTCAGAGACTCTTCCCTGTTCCTCAGCTCCTCTCATCTCAGATATGCTCGTTTCCACCTTCCATTTGTATTCCTTTATTTTCTGAGTAGCACAGCAGTAACTTGGCATGCCACCATCTTAGAAAGGGATGGGAGGAGAGAAAATCAGAAAACCCCTGTCAGGTGACTCAAGAAAGGTTTTTTCCTATAGCAGGAGGCCAGTGTGAAGGGCAAAATTCCGTAAGTCAGGATACAAAGCCCACAAGCACCATAAAACCAAAGGTTACTCAGGTTACTCCCTGAATTCCTGATCGTTTCCGGAGGGCATGCTGAAGAACAAGAAGTGATCGCAGTCTGAAGGGACTGACACATTTCTGGCAGAAGAGATCATTTGGGTCATTTACATTTCATCTCTTGCACAACAAAAGCACTGAATTTTATTTCAGGAATTCCTAAACAGGACAGAAGTGTTCCTCCCACATAACATTATGTGTCTGCTCACTTTAAGCTGATGATAGTTGTTTCCCAGATCCAGTCCACGTTCTAGCACAGCATTTTACTGCATGTACTGACCTGTCCACACCTTTCAAATAGCTTCTCTTTGGATGTGGCACATGCTCTGGGAAGTGAGAGTGAAGTGTGTCACCTGGTCCATTTCCCTTTTAGGGACAAAGCACTTCTTATTTGCAGTGTTTGGCACCACACCTTACAGTAGGTAACTGAGGCGAGTTACTCCAAATGGACAATGAACGTGCATTAACAGCAGTGTGTAAGCTGCTCGTGTTTCCAGAGGGCATGACAATTCCTTTCAAGTGAAGATTTGGAAGACAAGGAAAAGAAATGCAAGTACCTCATGATATAAAGATGTTTTCATCCAGGGAACCTATTTTGCATTTAAGTGATATTTTACATATTTTTTAATTCCTTACTTGCACTTCTCTGATTGATAAACACAGCAGAGAACTCAGTGCCTTTTATGATACAATGCCATCAGAAAGCATCTTTAGCTGTGTCTATCACAGGTAAGGAAATGGAGAGACTGGGATCAGCTGGAAGCATGTGTGAATGAACACAACGTAAAGCTACAGCAAGAATATATTTTCCTTCTGTTGGGTCTAACCTTTAATTCATGACAGCAAACTTGGAAATCATCTTTTGTGCCCTATTAATAAGACCCACTGAAGGGACTCATCTCTTAAGCAAGATGGTGAGAAATACAAGGAGGGGGTAGCCCCAGATCGACCAGGCTGCAGCCCTGCTATGATTCTCAAGTCCAAATCTGGCGGACAGGCCATTGTCTCCCAGAAAAATAACATTAGCTGGAACTGAGAAATCACTGCATCTCCATCAAGTCACACGGTGCCTGTGCAAAAGATTTCATAGCATGGAGACATCTGGTAGTACTTCATTCTTCATGTCAGTTTATAAAAGATTCACAGTTGGTTTATACCTTACTAATCCCACTAGATGGGCAAAAGACAACAGCCAATTTCAGGTCTGGGATGGAACTGAAGGATTGTATCTGTGCTTCCAGGTGAAGCAACTGCTGACAGGTTTATGATGTTTAAACATATCAATCATCCTTTAACCACATGTGATAGTTTCACAACTTTGTTCAGCCTCCCGTAAGAAGTACTGTTCATTTACTTAAACAATTTTGTAATTAATTTTCTTTTCTTGCTACATACCACAGG
Source organism: Hypotaenidia okinawae (assembly GCA_027925045.1). NCBI lineage: Eukaryota > Metazoa > Chordata > Aves > Gruiformes > Rallidae > Hypotaenidia > Hypotaenidia okinawae. Next base: position 14,169,632 of record BSDF01000010.1, read on the forward strand.
GCCATGACCTATTCCACAGGGTAAAAGTCATCAGAAGAAAACTTTATGATGAACCACAGAATCTCACTATGTTCTTCCCCGTGTTCATTTCAGTAAATGACACTTGCAGAAATAGCAATACTCAGCCAATTGGCCAGAAGGGTCTGCACTGTTTTCTGGGGGAATAACTACACCCCTGCCCCTGCGTTACAAGGGCTGTAACTACACTTCCTCTGCAGGCTGAACGTGCTCCTCCGCAGAGGAAGCGTGGTTAAGCCCTTATGACTGACTGACTTTCTTTCCAGACTGAAAGCCAGTGCTCACACTTGTGAGTTCCCTCCTAGAAAACAGCTGTTTCTTCTCTCAAACAGATCAGATAACATTGTCTACTGTAAACACACGGTATTTGTAAGCAGCAGAGCACCACTCACTCATTAACCAAATGTGGAATATTTGCAAAGAATTTTTTTTTTTTAAATAAAATATCATCCTTACAAGCAAGATGTAAGAAAGCTGTTTCGTGCCTCCCACTCTTCTTCACAGACCTCAACTAAACTTCCCTTTCAAATTAGAAATATTTAAATTTTGGAAGAAATAGTTAATTCATGATTCAAGATTGAAACAGTAAGGTCAGTCTTTAAAATGTAATGGTATATAAAAAGTTTTACTAAAGTTTGAGTTTACTCCATTCATTCTTCTCCCTTTGTCAGCTAAATACATGAAGGGCACAAAGAATAACAAGTTTTCTTCTGCACGGGTCTATATCAAATGGATCATCATACTAACCAACTGCACCACCACTATTCTTAATTAAATGATCTATGCATGTGAGCTAGCCTAATTAGCCTGTAATTCCAATTTTTCTTCTCTCTTTTCTTTTCATTAGCAGGGACAAACTAGGGTTGCTCTTTTCCCATAATTTAACCGTGATGCTTTCAATATTCCAAAGCCTCATTATTTCCCTAAATGCATTTGTGACAATCCACTCTGTTTCTAGCTTTGTACAAATGGTTTTTAAATGTCAGAGGGTTCCTAACGGCTTCCTGCCATTCTCCTCTTTTCCCCTGTCAGCAGAGTCAGACAATCACCTCAGTAAGCCACTTACCTTTTCTGCTACCTCTCGCACTGACTGCACACTTGTTCCATAAAGATGATTATTGTACTGGCCAGCTTCAATGAATTTGTGATCCTGAATATCCTTCTCCATTTGCTCTCGAGAAGTGACGAAATGGTAATCACGGCCATCCACCTCGTAATCTCGTTTTGGTCTGGTAGTGTCTTTAAACATAAACAAGTCATTTTTAAAGCAAAACAGAACACAGTGGCTTTTTTCTGTATAATATCCAAAAATAATGTAGAATTGCTTCAGTATTTGCTGAGACTTACGTGGAACACATGAGCCAAATTTGTCTGGAAATTCAGAGATCAGATCATCATTTATTCTGTCTTTCATGGGTCCCAAGACAATCACAGGTCGAGTGTAACTGACTATAAAACACAAAGGAGTAACAAGAGTTACATTTCAGTATGACTGCTAACTTACACACTTCAGCAAAATAAGCTTTACCACATGGTAATGGGTTTAATACCTAAAGGAACAGATACCCCTAAAGAGAAGAAACACACAGTGAAGAATGTACCAATTAATACTGTAGTGATAGTTAAGATGTTAGACCTTCACTCTCAAATCACTATCCTGGGGGACTGAAGATGTATTAAATGACTTGGGGAAAAAAATAAATCTGTTCACAAAGTATCATCCATGAAAACAGCAAAAGGAGGATTCACTTTTGTAAAAGTGTTTTCACTTCAAAGAGGTACCTCAGAAGTAGCAGAGCTCATGACATCCCAATTCTGTGTTGGGAGAAGCTGCTTTTTCCCCCCTCTAAGACCATAACTTAAATACTCATATATATATGATATAAATACTCATACATATATAAATATATATAAACTATATGTAGCTTCTGTAACTATTAACATCCTTATAAACAACAGCAGCGTTATTTTAAAAGCAGCTTAATTTTTTTACAAAGTTATACAGGGCTTTTGTTTGTAAATTCAACTGAAGCAGAAAATAGCTGATTACACCTCAAGAACCGTAAACACAATGTACAAGTATCTTCATATCAGCATATATTTCAGACAGATTAATTTTAGTTCTAGGTTTGATCTGCTCTTATTGTGTGAATAAATACAAGTTAAAGCCTGACCAACAAAATAGATTTTAATTTGACTCCTGGAACTGTTTCCTTTCAGGGGTATTAATGCATATATAAAAGGAACGCCTGAGAACCAGTAATTGTCAACTTGTTAATTTAACAATAAATATCTTTGTTTAAAGACTAAGGATGGCTGACTAGTGTCTCAGACTCAATCACCCTTCAAGCTATTTAAGTCATCTCAGTTCTTTATTCCTTTGGGGTTCTTAAAGCTAATAAAAATATTGTGGAAGTGAATTAGTGGACAAATGCAGATAACATATGCAGGGAACGTATTACCGCATCTAGGCAAAGGAATGAGGTGCTGGTTGTTTTTTGGTCTTCCCCATATACTATGTTAGACTCAAAGGAAGTTGCAGGCACGTGTTTAAATGCCAAAGCACCTGGCTTCCCAAAATCCTTTGTTTTACAATACGGTAGTTACTAAACCATCAGCTTGTGTAGAGTCTCATTCACATCTTTTTCTCTTCAACCCTGACATTAAGTCACTTGATATTGCTATGGTTCTCATTAAGCTGTCAGAATCTGGGAGGCTGATGGCAGCTAAAAAGAAGTTTCTCATGTTGTGAGACGGCCAGCGTGCACACCTACCAGCTGCTCATTCACAGGTAACAAACCTCCAGATCCACTGCTTCAGCACAGCTTATGCAGCACACCCAAGGGGGCCTACCACTTCCTCATCTCTAGCACAGCCTTAACTCATGCATTTCTCATCCATAGTTTTCTCTGGAGCCTACCAAAATTACAAGTTATGTGATATAAAAAGCATGGTTTGTGTTAGTCCTGTATAACAATTATTTTTTGGAAGCTCCCTGATGAAATGGAGCCTGTATCCAGGATTAACAAAGTGGAGAGGTTAAGTCCACACAGGCGCACGTGTTCCACAGTTGCTATTAAAAGCAATTGAGCTGTGCCAATCTGTGCATGAAACCAAAAGTGAAATCTTGATACTCAAAATTCATGTAAACACATAAAGCATATTTTCAACTGCCACCTTGTCTGATAGGTGATAGATACCAAGTATTCCCAAAGGACATCCCTTTTACATATATATCAGCTAAGTAGCAGATAACGTAGGTCAACTGCTAGCACCTGCAGTGGTGAATGGGAACACTGTTAATTCTGTATCTGTTGTACGTAGTGAAGCAAAATCAGGACCAAGGTGAAAAGGGAATTATGTTATCCCATGGGAAAATCAGTGAAAAGCCTTTTATTTTAAATGCAACTGTCAGAAAATATTTTCTCCTATCAGTTTCCATTTCATTGCATTTTTTCCTGACAAAAATTTCCTGCCCAAATCAGCCCTATAAGGAGCCCACACAGAAATAGAAGACTGCCATGTTTTAAAGACATTTCAATTAAAAAGTACTGAACCAGACAACTGATCTACTTCACTGTGACAGAATAAAGTAACTGTGACAGTGAGAGTGCTAAAGCAATATGAAATAGAAGAAAATTATAATTTCTGAATTCACACTGATGAAACTGTTAAACATGCCATATTTTCCTTATGTTCTAGAAAGGAACTTACTGTGTGTGGTTTAAGCAGCACGCTTTTGAATTGTGCACTAAATTCAGCAGTTACATTTAATAACAGATGTCTTTATGCTTTATTCGTTTGAATAATGGCAACAAGTTCAGAACAGTGAAGAAGTTTCAGAAGGGCACATGAAGCAGTCCAATAATTCAGATGGTATTTCTTTTATACTGAGCGAGATCTACAATTTATTTTATACTGAGTGAGATCTACAAACCTTCTTGTTGATTGACTGGTTCATATGACAAGACATACTCCTCTTGGCCACCTAAAATGTAAATGCAAATACAAATCTATGTATTTTTTTTTCTAAATCAACATATTTAAATTGAGTCATTCAATGAACTGTAACGATAGACATTCTTTAGCAATATGCATTACAATGATACTGATGAAGGACACTTTTCCAAGAGCAATGGATTATAAAAATGACAAAGATAAGCCAAACACAAAATTTTAAAGCATAAGACACATACAGTATAAATAATATCCTGGCTTATGTTAGCATGTCAAACTGACAGCAAGCACAAGAAGAATTTTACACACATTTCCCTGAACGAAATGCATGCATGCTATCATTCACTGCTAGAGGCAATGCCACCTTCATCATCAACATTCTCCATACTCTGAAGCCAGCATTTACAAGAACATTTTCCAGTTATTGTTGACTGGCAATTATGTATGTCAAAGTGCACATATCTGCCATTAGCTTCATCACGAAGTAGCATTTATATAAACACCATCAACCACTAATTCTACAAACATAAAAAAATAAATACTATAATTTTAGTATTTAGTAATTATTTTTGCAGATGAACTTGAAAACAAATAATGTTTTGTATTGTTCTCGGCTCCAGAAAGCACAACAGCAGTGAATGAATCTAAAGTGACTGAATTTTGACCTTTGACAGCGCAGCCTTTTCAAATGTTAGTGAAAGCACCTGAAATATACCTCAGTTGCCATCTCTCTAAAAGATAATTTCTAGCCTAACAAGATGCCTCTAAGTAAGATTTCTTGCAATGCAATCACTAAAAATTAAATGTACAACAGCAGGGAATTTATAATCCCGAAGACACAAGCTCGAATTATCTGACATTACTATGAACTTGGAATAAAATGCAGCCCTTCAACTCAGCCGTGTAATTTTAGAATGTACTTTGGAGTTCACAGGCCATACTCGTAACAGGCAAAGGCACATACCAATGCTATACCACAGCTGTATAGAAACAGATGGCAGATGAAGCCTTTTAGAAATTCATATATTGCTTCTACAGATCTATGCTTCGTTTCACAGTAAATACCATTGATATTTTAAATCTAAAATTTATGATTTCATGAAGAGAAGCACTTCTTTTATTTGCTTGCATTCTGTACTGTACTACTGCAATACACAAATCAACATTCATAATTTTTTTGACTATTGCAAGTGAGGAATATGTTAAGACAGACACAAAAACATGCAACCTGTACATTTTTGTATCTTAAAAACTTACTCATGCAAATGGATTTTAGGAGGACAGTATATACTTTCAGAACCCCTTTTAGGCTAGGGAGAGGAAGAGGGAATCACCAGCTATGAACTCATCTATGAAAGATCCAGCTCACATTTAAATTAGATACTTCTTTGGAGAAGTCACATTGCTATAAGGTCAAACATTAGTTAAGCAAACTATTAAGGAGATCATAACAAGTAAAAGCATCCCCTGACTGAGGGCAAAAAGTATATATTGTCACCACTTTTCAAATACTTTGAAAAAATGAGTATTAATAGAGTGAACCTTTTGAACAACCGTACTCATCTGTAATCAAGATAACTTTCATATTAGACAGCAGTAAGAAGAAATTTTTAAAAAAGTATTTTAATAAAAAAGTGCTTGGAATTAGACATTCAGAAAAGCAAATCTGTGACATTCATAATAAAAACAGGGCTTCTCAATTAACTGAGTAAAAAGCTAACTAGCAATATCAATAATGAGCTTCAAACATAAAGCAAAATCTGAAAGTAACCTTGGGAAGTAGGGGAAGAGAGGAAAGCAGCAAATTTGTGAAGAAACAGTCATAGTTCGTTAGTTTTAATGGTGTGTCATTAAAAATGGTTAATTTTTAAAGTTTGTCGTATTAGCAAAGGAAACTTCCCCACATGCTGAGTTTTGTTTTATTCTGGAGAAGCACAAATGCCTCCCCCAGTTGGTTTCTTTTCGATTACAGTCTATGACACCGTTAGCATTTTATATAAGAGTATAGCTTCTCTGCTTGAGTGTAAACATCTGGAAGAAAAATGTGCATCAATACCTCTGAGATGATCTACAGCTTCCAAACAAATACATTTGCTAATGAATCCCCTTCCTTACCACCCTGACAGAACCCATACCCCCAGTTAGCAGGCAACCAGGAGCTGATCAGTGAGCTGCTCAGTGCCACGCTGTATGACTTCTACTGTTCCTTCTTTTCATATCCCTTTACAAATCATCAACTTCATCTTCCTGCTCTGTGCTGGGTACCAGGTCTGGACCATGCAAGCTTACTGAGGAAATGCTCACTGGACATGACCAGTGGGACTGAAGTTCTGCTTCTTGTTTAAGACATTTTAAAGCGCTGCAGATCAGCATCATGCAGCTGATCACCCACTATGAAGAGGTACTACTCTGCTACACCTTGGTTAAGAGGAAACAGTACTGTAGCCTAGGCTGGTAAAAAACCTAACTCAGTCTAGTATTTAAAGGCTACTGTATCTTCAAGAGAGAGAATGTGCATGTGTGCCTACAGTGCCAATTTATCATAACTGACTCCAGCAATTCAGACTAAGCACCCACACTTGATAAAATAGATAAATGAAAGCTAAAAGCAAGGGTAAATACATGTTTGCTTATCTTCACTTTCATTAGAAGTATATACATATTAAATCTGACTATCAGTTGTGAGATATTGCACTATTTAACAGATTACACAGCTTAGTTATGCTTCCAGTATTAAGCTTGACTGCATATAATCATATTTGTCAGCATTAAATTTACATTTAGGTTTTAATAGGTCTAGCTAGCTCACTTAATTAAAAAAGAATTGGCATTGATTTAAATTAAGCTGAACTAGGAAAATGACAACAGATCACAATAACAAAGTTGATAAAGGAGGTTTGCAATGATTCTCTCCAAAAAGGCAAAGACACAGGAGAATTTGCAGTACCCCATAAACACCAGAATTCATATTGCTCCTGAAGGTGAGAGTTCTATTTAACATGTAAATACCCAGAAAAGACAGACAAAGAAAACCAAAGAAAGAGCTATTAAACAAAGGCTCTAAATAAACAAAGAACTTAAAAACACTTACGGTAACTACTTTCACTATCGCTGGCATTAGAGGTTACATGCTCTGAAATTGTAACACAATGGGAAAAAAATGAGGAACATACACTAATGGCATGAGTCCAAAAGAAAGCAAATCGACACAAAATAATCCAGATGAAAGACAATACTGATATCAAAATGCTGAAATCAATACATACTGCAGATAAAAGTTTTAAGGAACTTCTCATAGCTCTCAGGACCAAGCTTAATTTCATACGAAAGGAATGGATGTTAATAAAAAGAAAAACATTAAATAGCACATCAAAATAAGATTACAAAAGGTACACTAATTCATAGTTCACATGTAATCCTGCAAGGGCTTAGGCTTTCACTTCTTTGAGATTAATTTTGTTGCGTAAAAACTATGGGACAATGCATTTCAACTTTTATGCAGGCAAGTTATTGATTTTATTCAGAGTCCAGTAACAGAAAATACTGGACTGTATTGCAGGAAATACAGTGTAGCACGTTCAGTAAGAGACACTTTTGTAAAGTCTATTAGTTTACTTGAAGTGCAAAATTGAATTAAGATTTGGGGCTTTTTTCCCCCTAGTAATGCTTTAATTTTCAAAAGCTTCTGACTTTTATTCTAGGCTACTGACTTTCATGCCTTTGGCATAGCAATCAATATACTTCAGTAGCTACGAGGTGTTTGATATTCACTACTTTAAACTATGTGTAACTGTGTTAAATATGTTTGTGATAAAAATGAATGCAATTCAATTTATTTTGTCACCCAAAAATTCTGCAAATCTGGTGAACAAGTATGAACTTTGATATTGCTGACCTTTATTGTAAAGAATTAAATTTCATGCTACCAATGAGTGTGTCTATTTGTAATGAGAAACTGATGTTCACCTATACAAATTAAATGCAATTAGCATGAAATTATATCCCTGACTCTGTGTGTATGATAATACACATCGCTGTCATGAGCAGCCTTTATAATGCATTAAATTCAGCGTGGTTCTTCCCCAACCAGATTGAAGAGAAGGAGCCAAGGGGACTCTAGAAATAAGAATATGGTTATCAAGCAAGATTGCGTCTAGTGATTAATGAACATTAAAAAATTCTTAATTGTATGTATACAATTAACCTTTTATAATGTATTTGGATAAAGTGAACTAATATCTTTAACCCAAAAATTGCTGACTAGCCTGAACTCCCTCATTTCATTTCTGTGCGGGAAGAACAGACAAGTATTTCCTAATGTCTGTGAGTACCAGCAATCTGGATCTACTTCTGTTTTGTTTTCTTGTCTAAGAAAAAGAACATCCACACTGGCATGGAAGAGGGAAATACTGATGTTTAAAAGCCTCATGGTAGAACATGAGAAGGAGATATTCTCAACTGAGAACATAAGTGTTGCCATAGTCTGATAACGAGGACCATCAGTGAAGATGTAAGGACACCAGGCCAGCAAGAGCAGCAGTCTTCAGTCTTGCAGAGCCCAAGTAGCACTGCTTGCATTAACCATGGTAAGGCAGTTTCAGAAAGTCTGACTGTGCTGGCAAACAGGTGAGAAGCCATCTGGTTTTGTAGCAGAATCACCTAGTGCCACTTGCAGACCATAGCACATAAACTAGGTATGACCATAAGGCCATAAAAGCTGCTTTTGATCATCTGCTCTAAGCCATAAGGCCATAAAGGCTCCTAAGGTCTTCTGCTTTAGTCCAAGGATTTCCTTGAACCTGATTATTACAGAAATGCATAACTAATGTTAGAGCTACTGGGATTTTTATGTCATGATTGAGGGCAAGTATAGAAGTACATGGCTTGTCACATATAATTTCAGAAACACTGGGAACAGCGATGCCCTGGGAAGAAAAGTTATCTTTAATGGCCTTTAGTCATTATCTTTAGTGACTAATTTTGCGGTTCCATAAGCACGTAACACTGCAGGTGTTTACTATCTGTCAGGAAAGCAAAGTCTTGGAATTTTTTATTTGTCATTTTAGTGTACATGGACACCACTGCTATACAAACAGTTCTGTTAAGAATACTCCACAACTTTCATATCTTACTGTATTTAGGAAGTATGTCCTGCAGAAACGTGAACAACAAATGCTTCTGTGTCTCTTCTATCAGCTACCCCTCTAAAAGCATCGTAAGAGTTCAAGTCAGACAGAAAAAACTCTCATGGTATCTGTTAGGTAAAGTTTTTTGTAGCTGCAAACATCAGTCACCTAGAGAGAGGATTGAAAACTGCAACTAAAGTATCAGGGCAATAGCTGTACCGTTGCTGTAAAAACCTATAGGTTATTTTTAAATAAATAAAATCACAAAGACAAGATAAAAGTAACATAAAAAATAATTACCAAATTTTAAAACACAGTACTATCAAGGACAAACACAGAAACGCTGGTAAGCTTCTGCACAACAACCACCACATCTATTGTGATAGTCACATGAACTTCAAGTGACACGTTCCTGAAAGCAAAAACCCCCAGAGCATTACGAACTAGGAGAAGCTATGAAGCATTTTTAGAATCAACCTCCTTATGCCAGTAGAGCACCAGCCTCAAAAAGACCTGTTAAAGAGGAAAAAAAAAGTAGTAATTTTTCAGATGGAGGTTAAAATAACTTGGGAGTATTTTGATCACTTACTCAGGCCTTTTGATCCCATGTCGTCAGGGACCTCCTGCAGAGTAGTCCCCAGAGGGCAAGCAATAAAAAGACAATCACAAAGAAAATAATTGTCAGTAATATATAAAATTGGCGCTACGACAGGAGACAGTTCCCAGAACATCACAGGGGAAGATAAATCTCTAGGATTTGACCTGACTGGCATGTGAAGTGTAATCAGTGATGCAAATGGCAGAGAACACAGTTGGTAGCAGACTCAGTCTGAATTGGCAAACTTATGCAATCGCTTTTTGAGAAGACAACATCTGCGTTGACAACAACGATGAAACCCAAAGCGTTCATGAGGAAAAATCTCTCCATTAGGAAAACCGAATTAGAATGGGATGACTTTGAAGCAACCAGTCTCAAGGGACTGATTCCAGAAGTTGGTATGCTCTGGTACGCTTTCTGGGTTGCTCTTTGCTCTCCTCCCAGTCAGAGGTGAGGAACCATCACTGACAGTGCTGGAAGGCTGTTATCTCCTCGTTATGCACACACTGTTACTCAACAGTATTGCCCAGTTTATTGCAAACTGGGATACTCTTGGGTAAAATTTTACTTTAGCAGCAAACAAATGGTTTTATCAGCGGTGTAGATTGGTTTGTGGTCAGCATCTCTTAGCCTGTTGCAGCTCATGAAACTGTCTCCATGGTAACACCCTACTGCAATCTAGCAGGCCCTTCTACGTGTGCTTTTCTCTCCATCAAATGCCACATACTTACGGTCAATATCACTGGTTTCCTGCTCACTCTGGTCCTTGTTCTTGTAGAAGGGAAATTTTCGGGAAAAGAGGTTCTTTTTACGCTTGTCATTGAATGACTGCTGAAGAAGAGAAGGAGGGGCAAAACAAAGGATGTCTAATGTCTGTGTGAACAAAGGCCCAGACCAGCAGCTTTGTGGAAGCTGACTCCAGTAACCACACTAATGCAGTGCATATTTCAGTTTAACACCATCATCTTAGCTCATTAGAAGTAGAAATTGGGATTCCTGGCTTTGCTCACACCCTCCATGTTTCACATCCTTACTACTGAGAGAGCTGGCTGGCTAGTTCATCCTATGTGGCCTGACCTGTATTTCACAAATTTAGGTTTCCTGGGAGCGTAAAAAGATGTGAAAATCTAGGCTGCTCTAAGATAGCATAATTAACTCCAAGTTAATTAAACCACTGATATTATCTATCTGTGGGGTTACCGTAATTAAAAAAAAACCATGCTGAGGTTTTACACATGCTTTTGCAAACATCTGACATCACAACAGCACACCAGACATATCTGCCAGTCTTACCTATTTGCAAAGGCAAAACTGTAAATACTTCAGTGACAACTGCTAGATAACATCATACAGCGAAGAAAAACGTATCACCATACAGCTTTTAACTTCAAGCTGGTATTGTACTGAATGCTCTTACGATTACACTAAGAGTGAAAGAGGACAAAAGGAATAAGAAAAATATGTCTACCTAAAATATCCATTTGTGTCAGTATTTGTTTCAGTCTTTCACAATTGCAATTCAATGAAGTTCACTGAGAGAAATTACTTTGTTCTACGTATGTCTGCATCCCAATACCAGGGTTTTTTTCAAAAGATACAAATGAGTTTCATTTGTTTACAGTGGCAATTATTTTTTTCAAGGATGTATTTATGGCAAATTACCACATGAACAAACCCTGTATGGCCAGGGATCATGTTCAGCAGCTTTCAACATTAACTGCTTGTTTTGATGAAGAATTTCTGCTTCACAGTTGCAACAAAAATGTCTAGAGTTACCTATGAAATTTGCCATGTTTTGTCATTTGGTTTGCAGAGACTCTATTATGGAAAGGATGGCAAGAGTAAGAAAATGCCTAACTTGCCCCTGAGACCCTATGCTGCAGGGTGACTGTTTATTTCTAAGCAAGCAGAGCCTGTGTGCAGCAGGAAGAAATAAAACTTCCTCAGAGCCATTTTTTAAAAGCTACTGAAAAAAGAACCCCAAAATATTTTCAATTCCTACATTAAAAATTCTATTAACAGCGATTTCTAAAATTTGGAGCATGTTATCTTTCAAATAACTATCTGTCTTTAGCCAGCGTGAGCTTGGTGTCCTCTATTATACTATATACAGTTACAAAAAAGATATTATCATCTTTTTCACCAGCATTAAGTACAGAATGATATATAGGAACAACTGGGGCTCAACAGGATGAAGTTTTTCTCCAACAGTGGGCCACCTTGTTTGGATCAATTACAAAACTAGCATTTGGCCTTCCTAAAGAGAATACCTGGAGTGCAACACACGCGCTGCATCCTGCTACCATTTTAAGAATCCTTCTGGCCATCTGTTTTAATACAGACTTGCTGGGCAATATCAGATACTGAAACCTCCAGTTATATTGTCATTACCATTTGTTGCTTCTTTAAAAAAAACCCCAACTTATAGTCACCAGGTATTAAAGAGCCACATGGCACCATGGTAGCACAATGAGTGACATTGAGCTCTGGAGATAGCAATACTGTGTTATTGGAAGGAACTCCAGAAAACCTTTAATGGGCTGGCATCTGTGCTTGACTAGAGCTATCACTCCACTATAAGAACTGGTAAATTATCAACCTGGCATAGGGACAGAAGATCTGGTTTCAAGTCAATCACATACTTGCAGGAACCACAGTTGGTATGGGCCAGGTTTTCGGTTATGTCCCTCCTGACCTTCTTTACCTGAAGTCAGTAAGTCATTGCAATTGATTTCTCATAACCAGAACAATTAACATAATCTACAGAACAACAGGGCAGTTTAACTGAGATGCTGAGACCCTGCATTTTGTAGAGTTAAATTAAGTGGCTGATTTATTGTACTTTATAAAACATAATAGTTTTTTTCATTTAGTTTTGAAAATGCTTCATAACAATAATCATAACTTCCTGTACAGTAAATCTTACTGAATATTAAATTTTACATACTGCATGTATAATGGTCAGAGTCAGTTCCATTGCCAAAAAAAAAAAGAGAAAGTAAAAGTAATATTATACTGATTTTGCATAAAAGATTAGCCAAAAGATTATTTTTAAAAGATACTATGATTATAAAAAGCTAGAGAGAATTGCTTATTAGTTGAAAATGCATAGTAATTGTATTAAATTTTTCATAAGCCCACTGCAAATCATAAACAGGCATCATAAGCAAGAATATATTAAAACAGAAGCAGCACAGAGAGTGAGATAAATGTTTGTATGAAATGATCAAACATGAAAAATGTAACTATTTCTGCTCCAGATTTTTTATCTTTCCTTAAAATGAAAGGAACATGGATTTTAATGGTTGCTATTTATTGCTAGGGTTATTCTTTAAGCTTTTAATACAGAAATTTTGAAGAACTGTACAAAGTTGGTATTCTAGCCTGCCCATGGAGTGTTATGATATACAGACACAGGAAGGCACGCAGTCCGTGAGGACACATACAGTGCTTCCCTTGCTGGGAAAAACGTCACCATGACAAATACAAGAAGAATACTTTAAGGAGGAACTGTCATGTTAAGACATTTACAGCTGAAGCAAAAGATTGTGAACAGTGTAAGCATGTGTGCAAAATGAGATGTTACTAAAGAAAGGAACTGCAGTTCTGTATCAATGGCAAGCGTAGTTGCTTTTCCACTCAGTCTTCCATGCACGTCTTTGGTGCTACGCCAGTACACAGCGACTGTGTACTAACTCTGCTAATGCTATTTCAAATGCATTGTTAATTTGGACAATAAGTTAACTGTTTTCAGTTTACTGGTAGAACAAACTACAAAACCATGCAATTATCCTTCAAAGAACATAGGAAGAACTACTTCATGTAATTAAAATAATCTAAAGAATTTAAGCCAATTTCTTCGTCTGATTTCTAAAAACTGAACTTGAATTATAAAACCAGTCAGGTTAAAGATTACCATGTCAGTCAGTTGATAACATTTTAATCCAATGCCAACAAACAAATGGACCAAAACAGAGTAAAACCTGCAAGTAATCCAGAGAATCCTCAAGGCAGTACTGTAACTGTTCATCACAAAATAATTAGAGATACTGATTTAAACAAATACTTATTAAAACAACTGTGAGCATTAATAAACTAAACTGGAACCTTTGCCATATAGCAGAGATATGTACATATGGATTTGACAGTCTTGAAATCATGAAGTCCTACACCATCAGCATGAAGTATTGAAGCTTTAATACTTTACATATGCGACTTTTGAAGTCCTAAAAACATTATAACTGAAAAAAATGACTCTTTGGGATCTACAATAATGACTGATTACTGTTACAGTATCAGTGCCATTAAAAAAATATTCACTGTTTAAGAAATAGCTTCTTAGAAGCTTAAACCATGTTTCAGATTTTAAAAAACAGTATTATATTATTGCTTTAGAAGGTTCTTTCATCTGAAATGCATACTAAGTCTTAAAATTACTAGTTATGTATTATGGGAAGAAATTGTAAGGTTGTGAAGCTGTTTCTCAAATTTCAAAGAGACCAAAACATTGCAAAAAAGCCTCACCCACAAAATAAAAAAAAGGCTCCTTTGCCATTATGAAATTGCTATAATTTTGGCTACAAACACTCCTATTACCACTTAAGTAGCTATCCTGTTTTCTCACCAGTCATTCCCATCATGTGTAGAGGGACAGACATTGAATATCATGCAGTGAACTGCACCAAGGGATTGACTGAAATGAACACCAGAATTTCATTTGGATTGGGTTTTTTCCCATCTGCACTGGTTATTTTATATGATTTAAGTACAGCCACATCAGTATTTGCATCAGTAGAGCATGGTGGCAAGAAAAACCAGCTGTGAGAAGGGGATTGATTCTGCTCAGCCATGGCACTGCCCTCAAGTTTTTGCTGGCCTACACCCTTGCATGAAATTCTTTAAAGCTTTTGCATCTGTAATTATAATGAGTTACCTGATGCTGCCTGTGTACTTGTGTGCATTGTAAAATTTAATGTTATCAAAGGAACCCTGTGGAGTTCTGCTTCCTTGCTTTCTGTATGAACTTAAGGAACATAATACTACTTTTTCTGTAAATTGGTAGTAAGCCTCTCCCCAAAAAAGAGAGGCCAGGAGCACTATCCATACTGAAAGACTAAACTGCTCTATAAACAGCACTTGCAGAGCTGTTAGAAACGGCGTTACTCAATACTCCCTTAGTAACTACAATACCTTTTGCATTATAGTATTAATGGTAATAAGTATGTGTAAGCTAACTCTTCAAACAACTCACGGTGTTTTGGCAATACTTTACTACCAAAGGTAGCTTTGGTGCTCAATTATTTAGTTCTATTTGACAGAATTTCATCTTTTCACTAAGAATTGAACCTGAGTCTGCATAGATACATCACTGAAAAACATTACTATTCACAACGCCAGGTGTAACTAGTACTGCATTAACTCACCCCTTTATCTCCTCTTCCTTTGGAGTTGAATTTCACTGTCTTTAAACGGGCTCGTTCTTTTTTCTCAACTCTATCACACAAACATAGACAAAAAAGTTAAGTCAGCAAAATTCCAGAACTTCCAACTACTACTTGTTACAATGTAAGCATGTAGGTGTACCTTTGGTAGTAAAGATTTTGTTGGTGATGACTCCTTCAGAGAAGTATTGGAAAAGTAGGGTATTATTTCTCAAGAGATGAGCTCTGAGAGTATTTGATTATTTTGTGATTATATGGGTTCAAGAAATCAGGGGGCACAAAGAAAAAAACATGTCCCTGTAAGTGAGCAGCTATCAAGATTCAGAGCACCTACTCTCTTATTTGGATCTCCAATATGCCAGCAGACACCTTGTCTCTGTTTAACTCTGGCCACCAAAGAAAGACTTCGCAGTTTCACAGGTTTTGTGTAGAAAGAAATCATGATAGTGTCATGTTTCAAACACCTTCTCATACGTAAATAGTCTATTAAGCCTGTAACATGCTTACACTGAGAACAAAGACTTAGAGCACCTTTATCAACATCAGCATCCAACTTCTAAGGCTAGACACGATTTTAACAAGCTTTTTATGGAGTTAGTCAGAATCCCACTACAAATTATATATGTATTAAATGTATTAGATATTTAATAGCAGACACCTCAAAGTCAACAAAATGACATACCTGCGTTTGCTTGGGATAACTCCAATTTCATCACTTTCTCCATCTGGAGTTACCTGCCGTGCTTGCCACCATTCATCATCAGAAGCATTAATGACATGGAGAATATCACCAAATTTGAAGTTCAGTCCTTGACTTGGAAGGCCACTATCTTTAGTCTTGTCATAATCAAAGAGAGCTCTAAATTGAAAAGAAAAAAATTGCAAAAAAAAAAAGCCCAATAAAAAAACTAGGGGAGTACAAATAGCACTAGATACAAAGCTGCTGATGCTGTTTCACAAGCACCTTAATCATTCTGGCAGTTGCTTAAAACAAGGCCAAATGCATTCTCCCTCTCGCATACATATATGCACACACTGAAACATACAGGGCAGCATTTGCACACATGGAAGTTTTAATGAACAAGACATCAACTTTGAGAGCTCTAGCAGTTTGCTCAAGGGCGGCAGGAGATTCAATAAATACTATGCACAGATCACGTCAGCCTAAAGAACAAAAGGCAAGGATCTGAAGTATAAAGCACTGTTAGAGGTTCTGTAATCTGTGCTGTTTTATACCAAGCCATAAACTGGAATTATTTTATTAATTAAAAATTACTGTCTTTAAAGTAAAAGTTGATATCCTGCTTACTGTGTTGCAGGAGAAAAAAAGCTCAGAAATATGATTGGAACACAACTTTGCTACTGCAGTGCCTGAAGGCAAGAAACTTTATGTGCATTCTTTCAGAAAATACCCAAACATTCAAGAGAATCTCATCCTTTTTTATAAGGTAAGCCTGTTTCCAACAATAGGTACTAGCAATTACCTGAACACCAGCTGCGTGGCTACACAGTTTTATTAGCATTCCCCTGCCAGCAAGGTTGGTCTGTGCAAGTCCACTATTATCCATACCCACATCCATGCCTGCTTTGTACGGATTCCTTCCCCCTTCCGATTTATGAAAGGACAATTGTCTGGAAAGGCACCATAGTGTGGAACTGATTGGGGTTAAAATTAAATTCTTTTCTCTGTGTTGGATCATTTTTATATCCAGATTCATTCCCTGAGGGACTGAAAAGATGTGCAGTATGTTTCTTCCAGCACAATCATGGGTTTTGTGAAGATGTGGAAACGAATGATGACAGGAGCCTCTGACCAAACTGTAAGAGATGCTCCTAAGGTTACACCTTAGAAAGGACTTATATTTTACCTTTGAGAAACGTGTCTGATCTTCACCTATGTAAAAGTGAGAAGTGTCTGTACAACAGAGGCCAAAAAAATCCTCAACCTTATTTTATCTGCAAGCTCATAAATCTGTCAGTGAAGAGCTGTCTAAATGACATGCTACCTTGATTCAGAGACCTGACAACAAATGCACCTCAACCTTCGGAAAGGAGCAACAACAGGTTACAACTGGATGATTTTAAATGGTGCCCTTCATCTTGCCCCAATTCAATTAGTTTCTTCTTCCCAAACACTAATCTTACGTGCCTTTTCCTGCTACATTTTTAATGTTCCAGCATGGCTTTAAGTACCTGCAAGTCCTAGTTGGTTGCTCCAAAGTGTATTTTGGCTTTATGGATTTTATACCCTTCTGAAGCACAGAACGTACTTCTTGTGGTTTGAACTGTATTTGCTCATAACCAAATGTCAAATTCTTTACAGGGAAAAAATTCAACATTCTGTCAAGATCAATTAATCTTTAGCATAAAGTCTACTGCAGAATCAGATCTGGTAAGACAGCATGCCTCTTTGGGGACATAAAAATTTCTTTTCAATGCATTAGTTAAAATTCCCTAATGATTTCCACTCGAAGGTGTAACTATTATGTGCTCTAGTCAGAGCTGGAGTCAGCACTGCTGTTTGCAATGCATCATGCTGGTCAGAAAAATGCACAGAGGTACAAGTCATTTTCAATTGTGAATTTTACACAAATTGCAGAGACTGACGTTTGGCAAATAATTTCTGCAATTGTGGTTGAATGCCTACAAGCATTTGACTGTTGGGTTTGCCATTCAATTCAGCATTACATTATATAACTGGCATCCTTTAAGGCATATCCAAAACTAAATATTACGAAAAAAAAAAAAATTACCTTCAGTTACTAAAATTGCCCTTGAATTGGTATAATTAAAAGTACAGAATGATCATACCAGAGTGACTTATTATGAGAAATAAGCCAGGTAACTACCATGTTCTGTCAGTATCTAGGAATATGTGCAAAGATCCATAAAACTAACTTCAATTAGGTCAAAGTTACATCAGAAACCAGACAGAACAGATGTGAACCCATCCTGTGCATACCATGTTGCCTAGCAGTCTTTGGCATCTCTTGGTGTGATGACAAGAGTAGATCTCCAAAGCCCTAGCAGCACCCTCTGAGCAGAAATGTGGGTGGAAAGCTACTTTCCTGAGGAATTTTTGCATTTCAGATTTTTGTTCTGACTTACAGCTAAGCTATTTCCAAGAAGGCTTTTTGAGACTCAGTAAAAGGCATCATCAGTCTCCACAAGGCTTGTGCCAACAACCTGGAGAAGGCTGCACTTTCGGCAGCAGTTGGCAAAGGCAAAAGTTCAATCATTTAGTGCTAACAACTTCCATCAGCGTAATAAAAGCTACAGAATCACAAAATGCTTGTCAGTGGCTTAAAATATCAATGTGTGAACATGAGCATAAGCGGTTTAGAACCTAATCAGGCTACAGCTAACCAAGCAAAATAAAAGCATTTAGAATTGTTTAGGCTTAGTTATATGATGAGGGCTAAAGCGATAAATCATGGGATTATGGAAAGGAAGATCTCATCACAATATCCATATGCACACCTACCTGTGGAAGTTCTTAAGACATGGATAACCAATAAGCACCTATCTTCAGTACTTAAGGCATTTATCCTTAGATATTTAAATTTTGACCCCCAAAAAGATATAAGGTACACAAAATAAATTAAAAAAATAACAAGATCGGCTCTACAAAACTAGAATCCAGATAAAGCTACTAAAATAAAAGGTCAAAACACAAGGTCTATATAGTACAGTCAATCTTAACAGAAGCCCTGTACAAGTAATTTGCCACACTTATTTCAAAGTCTTTAGAGAGAGGTTACAAAAGACAGGCTTTTCTGATCATAGATGCAATTACTCAGGTAATAGATATAGCGCCATGAACAAAACAGCATCTGCTTCAAATGACAAGAGTCAGTAATGCCTGAGCCTTGCAGGTTAGCAGGTAAGCCAGTGAGGTCCTACAGTATTTTAAACCAAGGTGCTTTAACCCAAGCATCAGGACCACTGACATCCTACCTGGTCTACTGAAGTGTTCTGGCCCCTGCCAAGAGGCTACTGCAGGCCTTCATTCAATCCCAAGATGAACTTGTGTAGGGAACTCAAAAATCAATTTATGTAAAAAATGCAATCTTTTTACTCACATTCCATACTTGAAACATTTTGCTTTACCAGGATATGATAAATGATGTAGGAGTTGGTTGGTACATTAATGAGCTGCACCTTGCCAGAGTTTCCCAGTAAAACCACTTTTTTTCCTTAGGTGCTTCATGCACTTTTATATTTCCACTCCTTCATATTTAACAAAGAATATACAGATCATTTGCTCTGATGCATTTGCTCTCTTGGTTACCATAGAAAATATTCTCTAACAAAACACTACTGGATATAGAAATAAGATTTCATAATGCAAGCTGAGAATATAGGTAAATTAAACTGAAGGAAAGATGATGGAAATCTGTCAAAGTTTAAGTAAAGGGAGATTATAAATTCGAACTCAAGAATAATGAAGAAATATGAACACTACTGCCACAATACCCACAATCTAAATTAAGTCAAGACTTCACATACACTGACTTAAAGAATAAATATATATATATATATGCTTACTGCGATGTCTGAAAGGCAGGACAAAAAGCAAGTAATTAGCACCACTCTTCTAACTTCATACAGGGTTCTCAGGGCTAATGCATGTTTTTCAGCTGTATTACATTAATCAATCTCAATTAAGCTTTATTTTTAATGTTTTTGCATATAAATATCAGTTTAAGTTAAATAATTGTATTAAAATGCAAATACAGAAATACTGAGTCTACAGAAAAGCAGAGACCACGCTAGCAATACCATGAGAACGATGATTACCTGACATATAGGGATCTCTTCTGGCTGGTTCGCAAAGATCCTGATCCTGAACTAATGCTACTGTTCATCATCTGCTCCCGTAAATCATGTATTTTAGCTTCAAAACGACTGTATTCTGTAAGAAAGGGAGGGACAGCAATTAAACTCCTCTGAACTTCAGCAATTAAGTTGCTCACAAGAATGCTGAAAACCTCAGAGAAAACGTGTTTGTTACAGCTTTTATAATACAAGAAAAAACCAAACATTTTAATTAAGCACTATGTTTGTAAATACAGGCTAAGCGAAGTTTTATATTTACCAATATTAACTGAAATAGTATTTGTAATAACTGTGATTAAGCAAAGCAAATAAGCAGAAGCAAATATCCATTACACTTAAAAATGTCATTGTTTTTAATCTATAGCTCACCACAACTGTTTTTTCATTAATTGAAACAAATATTTCTACTAACAACTACAATTTTACTAGTAATAAAAAGACTGACAGAGATAAGATTTAATCATGACCAAAAGAAAACTTCAAAACATACATCTGAAACACATACATTTCTAAGAAGAATTATGTGGTTTAAAATTTAGATGTTAAAAAACAGGAATGAAAACTGTCTCAACTACTGAGCAGATATTTGAACGTTCCTGGATTGATTTAGATAAAGACTTTAGCACTAGAAGGTGGGAAATATGCAAAACATCTTCTGAATAAGACAATGTTCCCATGGGAGCTCAGCATAGGAAAAAAGAAGTCCAAAATTCTTGCATGAATCTTGATCCACTTGTAAATGGAATTCATTAGAGATTCAAACTCCCCCTATAGAATTTTGTACAGTGCTAATCCTGGAAAAACGGATTGTGTTCTTAAGCAGCACTGTGTACTAAGAAAACTAAGCTAAATGCATTTGATTTTAGCTACAAAGGCAGGCAGTAAAATAGTAACAGCTTCTTCAGGACAAGCATTTCCTGAAGTGAGGTACTTACATGCTGTCAGCATAAAATATGAACTCAAAACAAGTTTTTCCTTCAGTTGAAGGACTTCAGTTGGACTTCAGGATCAACAGATCCACTTGCAAAACCCTGCTAGTTAAAGGAACCGTTCTGCAGCCACCACCTTCGCCAGCAGACCACGTGATGCCAGATTAGAACAAGTCAACACTGGGAAAGCCAGGGTGTGTGCAGTGAGCAGCTGCTGAAATGGGTAATGTGGTGCTCTCCCTGGCTGCACCCTGACTCCCTGCAGGCACCACATTTACTCAGGAAAAGTAACATTGATAACAAGGGCTCTAAAATGCAAAATTCTTCAGGAAATCTCTAAACTACGGTTCCTTCAGCAGTCATCTAAATACCATGAACAATTTATCATACCACATTCTGCAGCACTTTTTCCCCCACATACTCATCAGACAGTGAACACCAAGACTTATGGACTAACCGAAGAAGCAAAAAATAATTAATAAATTAGAGATGAATGTTCTGTAAACTAATTTGATGTTTATCACTTCAGTCATACGACTCTAGTAATAGCAACTATGATTAACCCTACCCAGATTATGAAAATATAAACAGCCTCTTAAATAACCACAACTCATGTCTTTTAAAACCAAAAGCTAGTGGTTGAGATAGCATCTTAATTTTTAAAACAGCATCAAGTACCTTTTTACAACTACAGTGCAGACTGAATAATTTACCAGCACTAAATCAGACTTACGAGGTTATTTTACAAGAGAAACAAAACCCACATTTCCACTACAATCCATGCTATAAACTAACAGCAAAAGAATTTTAGACAACAGGAAACTAACTTTAGAGGATCATGAGGAAACAACATTTTTAGAAAGTAATATCCCTTTAGAAGGAGAGCCCGGATGCAGAGAGAATAAGTCTACTCCTGCTGTGCTACTGCTGTACTGCATGGCCTTCAGTAAGTCACCTCATTTCATTCATTTATACCTCAGAAGTAAGATCTTTTAAGCCTCTCACCAGTTTCTTGGGCATTTCACAGATTAAAGCTCTAAACTTCAAACAAACAAGAATGATATCTGAGATTTCTGACATAAGAGATCTTTTTGTGCCCTATGTGAAAGCAAAGCAAGCATGGAAAAGCCCAGATAACCCATCCCTTTTCCTGCACTATAGCCTGGTCAGTACGCAAAGTATCCGTAGGTCTTTGCAGCAGCTGATGAAAAGGACTACAAATATCTGTTAAGAAACCATCATGTGTCATCTGGTGGAAGAATCAGACTATGTGGTATGCAGTATGCAACAAAGTTAACAGGGGAAGCTCTTCCTTACTATCACTTAACTCTATCCTGTATTTCCATCTTCAGGTTGCTGGTCTTGAAGTTTTCTGATGAGAAAAATTAAATTACTCCAGAACTGTTGGAAAGCAAGTGAAGAATAAATGACAGGGACATCTGTAGGAGTAAGAAGGAGAATAATTTCTACATAGAGGCTCCTGCCATACAGATATAAAGCAAAAAAGGAAACTAATGGGCTGGGACTGAGAAAGCTCTGTTCAAAAAGAAGGTGTCATATTTAGGAAAAGCTTAAACACTCTGTGCAGATGGAATCTGATGAGTTCCTCTGATGTGAAGCAAGCTGAAAGATTGAGTTATATTCCTCTTACAGAAGGTTTTGGAAAGAACAGGATGGACAGAAATACCAAAACCATCACAGTTAAAGCTAAAAAGAAATCAGGTACAGTAGTACTGAAGCCAAATCTGGAGATTAAAAAAAAGAGTCAACAGCAGGACTCTGATAGCATCTGAAAAGCAGTGTAAGTTTCGTACCCAAAGGATCAACACCCATCCCCCCTCTTGACTGATTAGGCTTAGATTAACTTTGTCATTATAAAGCAAAGTGTGAACTCTGCTGATCTGCCTAGGAGTGGTTACTTTTCTATCTCTATGATTAAGAAAAGTTGGATATCAACTGTCCTTAGCTCCTTCCATCTCTTATTAAACCGAAGAACACTGATGCCATCTGGTAGTTTATGAAATGTAGAAAAGTAGTTGCAGGACAACAGTCAGAAGACTGTCCATTCCTCCTTCAGCTTATGTGCTCTACAAGAGGGGAGCATCAATAGGCAACAGCTGGTACCAAGACTAGAGACTCATATCCAAGACGTATTGAATCTGGGCCATACAAAACACAGTTTTATTTGATTAGAGAAGAAGCACCAGAAAGTTACCTACACACCTCTGGTTTTAATCAATCACTGCAGTAATACTTTAGTACTTATTAAAAGGATGGGGGGAAAGGGGAAAAAAGGAATAGCAACAAACTTCCCAGGGGAAGTGGTCACAGCACTGAGCTTGACCAAGTTCAAGAAGCATCTGAACAATGCTATCAGTCCCATGCTCTGACTTGGCTGTCCCTGTGTGGAGCCAGGAGTTGGGACTTGATGATCCTTGTGTCCCTTCCAACTGAGGATATTCTGTGATTCTCAAAACAAGTTACAGAGAAATAGCATCACATTCACACTAACAGAAGACTTCCCATAACAGGCACCAGACATACATGAGTTTGTAAGAAACCCCTTTGCTAAAGTAACATAAAAGCAGAAGCACAGAAAAGCAAGTCCTTCGGGAGGAGAGCTCAGCAAGTGCAGCAACGTCCTTCCCCTTCAAGCACCTTCTCATCCTCCAGTTTTTTCCACATTTACAGAATTTCACTGTATATTTAAATGACCTTTTTCAATTCAGTTTATCATCACTAAATTCTCCCAAATGCTAGAGAACTGTTTTCTTTACAATTACAGCTTTTTTAAACGGGAGATTAATGCATAATGTTCTGTATGGAGTGCATGACAAACGATCATGTTTTTCCCCGTGGTTCACAATGAACAGCACTTCCACATGGCAAAGTGTGACAGAGGATACAATGCAAAAGTTTAAAGAACTTTTATTCTGCCACTTCAACATTCCAGAGATTTGGATCTAGAACAAGCACAGTGACCAAGATGAAAAGGGTAATTCTTCTTAACCAAGAAAGCAAAGTAAGAGCTTGGCTGAGAAGGAGTATGATTGATCTCTGGACAAATGTGATCAGGGTAAGCAAGGAGAAAGGACATAAGCTATTTAAATGAAAAGGCAAAACTGACTTTAACCCAAATGGAGTAGGTTGGTCATAAAACTCCATCCACAAGCATGCCTCCAATTTCTACAGCCAGCAAAATAGTAAAATACTGCTTCAGAAGCTCAATAAGAACTATGGTAACAGAAGAACAGCCTCTCCCTCTGCCACCCACCTTCCATCCCCATGAAACTGAAAACTAAAACCAAACCACACAACCCAAACCCTCCATCTTTTCAGGTAGGAATTTGACCACGATCTGAAAACTGATGTATTTACAACAGCAGCAAATGGGACTTAGCTCAGGATCTCCTCTCATGTTCTGAATTTCAGGAAAGCTGCTGATGCTATGCATCAAATTAAGGGTAACAGGCAGCAAGACTAACATGAAATGCAATCAAATGAGAGCACATGAATAATAGTATCTTTTCTTGGATAGAATTTTCTTAAAGTTTCCTGTAAGTTTAAAGGCAGAGGGACTAGTACCTTGCATAACATGGAGCTTGACAAAGTGCAAGCATCTGCTGCTGCAGTTCATGGCATTTATCCAACAGTGCCCCACTGCCACCAAAGGAGGAAAAAAAAAACCCAAAGCCTACTCTGGGTTACACATAATCAGTTGTTAAGAACATCAGATGGATACATCTGGGCTCAAGTTTAAACTTCAAAATTATACTGGGTAAGCAGATGGTGTAAAACTAGAATAAATCTGCTCTATTTCATGTCTGCATGGACTGCACAGTAACGAACAGAAAGGAGGGGGGCTAACAGGGGAGGGAAGATGGGAAATACTGAACGATTCATCTGCTCCTGAGCTCCTAAACTGCTTTTATCTAGAAAAATTTACAGCTTTCAATGTAAATCTTTATTTTAACAGAAATCAGTACAGTGATAAACATAGACACATGTTGAGAAATCTTTACGTGCAGGGGAAGAGAAAAAGAGGCCACAATGAAAATTACATTGGCCTGGAACACACATTCTGACAAAAGAACTGGAGACTATGACAAGGGATAGAAAATTCAGCAAACTGCACAGAAGGAAAAGCAACTCATGAAAGTATGGATTTGTGCACAGGGGACAGATGGCAGCACAGCACTGAGAAGCAGAGATTCTTGCATATATTGAACCCACAAAGAGCTGACGAAGTTCAGTCTAGTTAAAAAAAGTATACCCCTTTCTTCCCTCTTCCCATGTGTCTGTGGAAAGTCCTCCTTCTAAGCAGGACCCATTGGATGTGTCACAAGTGGACTCTCATGCTGACAGCTTTATAAAACTACTGATTTGTATTCTTTTCCCTTCTCTCAGGACACTCGATTTTCCTTCTTATGGGGCCTCCAAACAACCTGAGAAACGGAGCCTGGTATTAATCTTGGATGGCCGCTATCACATTGATCTTGTATTGACCATCCATTCGTTTTCAGTTTTACTTTTGAGAGGGAGGACTGCCACAGCTGAACTTGTACTCACGAGTTCTGGGCAGGTACTACTACCATCCCTTGGTTATCCATACTGGTAGTTGATAAAGGCACAGGTACCACTTATGTTACAGGCTGTAGTATAAATTTTAGTTGGTAGAGGAGGAGTATAGCATGCTTAGGTCAACCGCTCAAAAGCGCTAGCAAAGAGGGTACCTACTAAAGTGTACAGACCACAAGAAAAACATCATAAATAATTTTTGAGGGGATATTAGGTTGCTTCAATGCTTCTTGTTTTACCTTAACATGACCTGAGAGAGACCACAATGCATTTCACATGCTATTGGTGGCTTTCATGCACTCCAGTGTATAATGAGCTTTTGCCTCATTAATCACTTGAAAGACTAGGCCATGGAATTTCAAAACAGATTAGAAAAACTGCATTTGTGTTCAGTTAAGAACACGTCCTGCAGAGCCTGCACGGCTCTGAGAGAGACTGGGCCCGGGCGCTGCCGAACTGATTTCACCAAAGATGCTGAAGGTTCCCCGTGCATTCCCAGCTTGTAAAAGGCTGAACTGTTCTTAAAAGGGAAAAACAATTTTATTTTATTATATTAAAGAGCAGGAGTGAGGTTTTAAAGGATTAAAGCATGTGTAAGCTGCCTTATACCATCTATCAGACCTATATATAGCAGAACCCTTCTTCTAATCTTAATAGTCCTGATTTTAAAGATACTTAATTGACTAATCTGGATTACTTGCAAATGAGTAGCTCCAGGTATAAAACAAGCAGTAACAGAAGTTCAGAAGGCTGGAGACCACGGTATCCCAAAACAGGATAAACTTTTAAAGTTGTTTTTAAGAAGACTTTTTTGTTTTATGAAATTGGGATGTACTGATATTTTAGACTGCCTTTGGTTTGGTTAAGACAATCCAGGTTCTCAGCCAGAAAGTAAGAGAAGCTCGTCCTCTTGATACAAAACAAATAGTTGCAAAATCATTATTGCCTTTCTGCTGCTCCAGTCAGACTTCTACAAACAAGTTTCACCATATATTTCAAGCCAAATGCTCAGAAAATAACCTTAGCTTATAGACATGAAAGCAGTACCATTTCATAGAGCTTAGTTACTCTGTTTTAAACTCCACTAGAAAACAATTCATGAGTGATGTGTCACAAACAGAAAAACTGTCCAAACTCTGGCCATTGAAAGGTAAGTTCTAACTAAGGTGCTTTTTTTTTTCTTCCCCCTCCTTTTGACTCATTTGTTTTAAAGACAAGAGAGAATGAAAAATACAAAGGATCTTAACTTCAGTAGAGGAATACATTCCTTTAAAACAAAAAAATCACCCATGAAAATTCGCCCAAAAGTCTGGCTAGCAAAGTATGAGCTTTTATTGAACGATATAAATCTTTAATACACTTTACAATGGAGTATCACTTGCTTCCTTCAATAAAGCTGAAAGAAATGTGATGACTATGTATATGAACAATCTAAATTCAGAAACAGAAGTTTAAAAAAAAAATACCTTAAAACCTACTCTTGAGGATTTGGCTCCACGTCTCCTAATCTTATACTGATCCATCCAATCACCCAAGAACAAGGAGCTGCTCTGATCATTTAAACATCTTACTATTTTTCCAGAAAAGAAGTTCATATAGAGATGGGCTAGATCGGATGAACAACAGAGATTCTAAATTCTAAATAACAGGCAGCTGATAACTCGCATCGGAAAAAACACTGCTGCACTAGTTAATAATATTTTTGGGGATTATCAGGTGGATCCTTGAGGAAAAAAATGTTTAATCCACAAAATTACTTCTGATCAAATTTCAACCTAATCTATTTTTATGTTTTCCATGCATTCCTTTGGTTATTTGTCTTATTTTTTACCATTTACATGTACTCAAGCTACAATAGAGTTATGGTTGCCTACTGGCACCTCATACCTTTCCAGGGCAAAATTTCACCTTCAGAAATTCTGCATTTAAGTAACGTTATATCATCCTCAATACAGATAAGAATGTTTCAGATGACCTTTTAATAGATACATCAGTGTGAAATGAGGGGGAGCCCTCCAATGGGTTTGCACCTCTTGACTATACTTCCCCCTTGTTGCTCCTCTCCTCACTACATTCCCTTCAAGACTCTCATGGCTCCTGTACCAGAGCCATGTAGCAGAGACAATTCTGACCAACTCTGAATCCCCACTCCCCAGAGATAACACATCTATCCAAATTGCTTTGAGCTTCCTCTCACTCTTCCATGTGAAGAAGTGGAAGTTCCTTGCCACTCTACATCTGTAGAAAACCTAAGGAAAGGGGATGGCAGTGTGTCACCAAGGTGTCTCTGCAGAGTCGGGGAGCAACAGGAAAACTAAATGGCTCAGAAACATCTACAAATGAAAAACACTCATCAAAATGCTTTTGTGTACTGGAGCAACATCACTTTCTTTGACCCTGCTGCAGGTCATGGTACTTCGTTTCCAGCGCAATTCACAGTAAAGCAAATCAAGGTCTCAAAAATTTGTGATACAATTGAGGGAATAAGAAAAAGGCTTCCAAACAAGGAGGAAAACACGAATGACACCCTGACTTCCCCACCACACTTCTACAGGGTAATTCCCCTTTCCCAAACTTCTGCTCTTCTCCTACAGACCTCTCCTCTGCAGCATCCAGCCCCAGCAGGTTAGAACCCAGTGAACTTTTCAACTAGGGAGATTTTGTACACACACATCTGTGTACACATTCCTGAAATATGTAGAAATAGAAACCAATAGGTGACTCAGCAAACTACAACTGTAGCTCCTAGATAAGCTGCAAGACAAAGCATGGAATCTACAAGGAAAATGCAGAAGCCAATTGACTATAATAGTGATAGTACAGGTGCCTGACGTGCAAGTCACTTTTGCTGAGAGAATACCTTCACAGTCTCTATGTGGCTTTTAGCTGTCCCAAAGAGTGCTGCCAAGTTGATGAAATCTGATTCAGTATAGCAGGAAAATCTTGTGAGGCATCCCTCAAATTTATTGAGCATTACTGGAAACTAAACCAATGCCCAGAAGGATATTTTTAGTAATGAGATTGCATCTGTTTTCATCTGATTTTATAACCAAGGAACATTTTGAAGATTTAAGGGAAAGTTTTGTAATTTGAGCCTGGTTATAAGAAAAGCAGCATCATTCAGCCATATTAGCCTGCCCCAAAAGTTCAGTAACTACTGCCTGATAAACAGTGTTGTCTAATTGGATTTGAAGTTGCAGACACAGAAAATTCAACCCTTTCATTATAGAGGTTTTTCCAAAGACTAGTTTTTCTTTCTACAGCCTACTGAGGCTTTTCTGTTTGAAATAATATTCTTTTCCCAGAAATCTGAGGAGAAAGACAAATGGGGAATTTCTAATAGAATACAGTAGGATGTAAAAAACATAAATTAGCATTCCCCATCACACATATGAACATACAAACTGTCATATAAAATTACAGGGAGTGAAGTGAGTTGGTCCCAAGTGTCTTCCAAATGCTCCTATCATATTGAATCTATTTACCCGGTCATAATGGGCCCTGATGGCTGTCTAGAATCTCCTTGATCTGTCCTAGCTGTCAGCATCTTTTACAAAATCCTGTTGGATTTATAAATATTATATATATGCAATACAAGCAGTTATAACTGATGCTCCTCAACTTTACAAAAAGATCTGAGAAACACCGATGACGAACAATAATTTTTATGAACTAATCATTTGTTAGCCTATTTTTGAATGGCATAAACAAAAAATAGAGATAATTCTATATACATATATAGAATTTTCAAATTAAGTGAAGCAAGTAAGGTGAAAAGACGACCATCCACAGCTATAATTTAGGAAATGTGAAGATGATCAAAGAACATACACACTTTTATCAAGTACCTTAAATCACATGGGTGATATTTTCTATTTAGAAAGTCAAATCTCAGACAGACTGCTTCCCCATGATAAACAAACAGTAATGTCTGAGGAAACATTTGCTTTACTAATCTCTAAGATATGAACAGTGAGTATCTGATTCAACTTACCTTCCACACCAGACCTGAAAGAAGCTATCAGCTGGAGTTCTAGTCAACCTCTTTTTATGAGGAGTAAGAAAAAGACAAGCTCAGATGTCCAAGACAGACATTAGTAACTGGAGATGTCTGAAGTAGGCTGACCACGACTTAGTTCATACTTTGCTTACAATCTCTATCTCCTAGTGACACCGTTCCTTCATGGCATACTTCAGAACAGTACAGTAAGCCCTAACATGCTTCCAACATCGTTGCTCCAAATGGAGATTTTAAGCACTATTTCAGAAAGTAAGGTGGCTGTGCAGGCCAAGCATCTTAAAAAGAACAAAATCCTTTTTTGAATAAAGTGTCAGATATGGGCCCATAATAGAGGATAATTCAAGTAACATCTCCCACATGTGTTCCCTCAAATAAGCCCTATAATTCTTTGAGAACTACACTCTCAATGCAACCCAGCTGCACGCAGTCTCACTCTCAATGCTTCTGCGGTCGTGAAGCAATGAGTACAGCTCTAGGTTTGAAGTGTACAAGTGACAGTTGTTGAGAAATTCATAAGAGGCAGCAGCATATGTTGCTCTGGGCAAATCTCTGGGCAGTGACTCAAAATCCCATCCATCAGTCAAGCACCTCCATACATGTTTCAAGAAAATAAGTTATCTACTTGAACAAGTGGTAGTGAAGAAAGCCGTTACTTCCAATGCAGAAAGAGCAGGAACCATTCAAACTGCTCAATTCTCTTATTCTAAAAGGAGAAGAGAGCTCTGCCTTTCAGAGTATGAGGCAATTCTTTCCTTTTTAGAGCCAGAATCCCAGAAAGAGAAGACTGAAAAGCTGCTGCTTCTGCATGAAGTCTGGATACATTTTTTGACACCACTCAACACTTGTGTCCTGGGATATATTCTCCCAGAGAAACAGTTGTTCTGCTACTAGGAGTCACATCTCAACATATCTTCCTGTCAGAAGAAACAGTGACCAAAAATACCTCTTTGAACAAAAAAGTGGCTGGATGCTCAAAAAGACAACTCACAAGCAAATGAAAGTTGTATTTCTCACTAATGTGAGAGATCTTGATGCAAGCAGCAAGGTGATCCATCTGTTACAGCACTGAAGAGCTAAGTAGCTAAGCTTTTTCTAAAAGAAAGCCTCTGATTGAACACTCCTAGAAAATGAATCTTGGAACACAGCAATCTACAGATTCAACATGTGAACAAGATGCACAGCCTCTCAAGACAAAACAGGCATTGACAACATGAGCTGGCTGCAGGAATTTGGCCATGAACTAGACACAAACCAATCCTTCAGGTTTATTACTAACAGAGTTCCTGGGTCAGTGGAGATACATGAGGTTGATGAAGGTGGAGGGGAATACAGAATCACAGAATGGTTTTGGTTGGAAAAGACCTTCAAGATCATTGAGTCCAACCATATCTCCAGCCCTACTAGGTCCAACACTAGACCGTGTCACCAAGTATATCATCTACTCTTCTAACAAGCACCTCCACGAAAGGTGACTCAACCACCTCCAGGGGAGCCTGTTCCAATATCTAACAGCCCTTTCAGTAAAGAAAGCTTTCCTAATATCTATCCTAAACTTCCCCTGACGCTATTTCAGAGCGTTTCACATCCTGTCACCAGCTACCAGTGAGAAAAGACCAACCCCACCTCACTACAACCACCTTTTAGGTAGCTGTAGAGAGCAATGAGGTCTCCCCTCAGTCTCTTTTTCTCTAGACTAAACAATCCCAGTTCCCTCAGCTGCTTCTCATAAGATTTGTCTTCTAAACCTTTCACTAGCTCTGTAGCCCTTCTCTAGACATGCTCAAGCATCTCAATGTCCTTGTAGCAAGGGACCCAAAACTGAACACAGTATTCCAGGTGTGGCCTCACCAGCACTGAGTACAGGGGAAGGATTACTTCCCTACTCCTGCTGGCTACCATTACAAAGACTTGGTGAGGACAGGAGAAAAGAAAGACAATGGAGGAAATACAGAACAAAGAACAGTGTGCTGCAGTCAGCTACCTAAATATTTCCCATGATGGCAGCAGTCCTGCTTCACATCCAGTCCTGATAAACACCTACACTTACCCCTTGCCAGTACTATTAAAGAAAAGGTTTAACCAGACAAGTCACTGCAAGGAAGACTTAGCGATGGGCCATCAAATTCAGCAAAATCAGAGAAAGCTGCATTTCATAAGGCAATTCTGATCTCTTACCATCTATATAAAGATTAATATGTAGGTTAACAGACTCAAGGTAAGCATGTAATTTCAGACCACAGGATTTTTAAAGTCTCAAATAGACTCAAATGTGCTGTAGAAACACAAGAGGACAAATACGTGTATTGTGATGAAGCTGTATTATTTGGGTTCTGCAGAACACACAAGGATGGTTTAGAAGCATCAGCTGCAGTCTCATCTGCACCTTAAGAAACTTCTGGATAAACAGAAATACCAGCTCAGTATAAAACAGAATCAAAACGTGTTGGCACCCTTAGGTCATCTGAATCAACACAAGAGAGAAGGAATTAGTCATTTATTCTTCCACCACTAAGAAAAATAAAACCACCATACTAAAGGGTGACAACAACTGTGAAATGCATTAGCAATGTGGTATTTCTACCAAGTTCTGGATGTGTAAAGGCACCCCTTACCTTCCGGACGGTACTGAGCTACGATAGTTACTGCTTGGCCTGCATTCTTCAGAGCAGCTGCTGCCTGTTCATGGGTTGCTGCTTTTAGATCTACTCCATTTACCTACAATACAAAAAAAAGCTCTTTATCATCACAGAGCAGTTTCTATATTGTGGGAGATGTCCCTGATTCCAGCATTACTAATTAATTAATACAAAGGTTATGGATCCTTACTGGAACCTGAAGTCAGTAAATCCTCTCTCACATACACCCCCGTTACGAAATACTGTCATCATTGTAATGTATCACTTAATGAGTTTGTATTCACTGGGTCACATTTTCTCTTGTTTAAGACCTTTTTCTTTCTTTTTAAGGAAACAGAGTACCTTACATTCTGCAATGGTTCACCTCACCTTTCTACACCAGGGCTTCAGTGACCTCCTTAGCCAAAGCTTGCCTGCACACCATTATGTTTAGAGCCCAGTGCCAGACCACGCTCTCCATGACACTGCCTAGCCTTGTTTTCTGTGCAGAATTAATATATTGTCAGGAAAACACAGAAGCAGAGAAGTGCTTGACATTTTAAACCAGAAGTATTTTCCATAGTTCAAACTAAAATACAGGTGCATTTTAATTAGCATTTTAATAAGACCAGAGTCAAAATTACTTTTTTCCTCTTAGACTACCACATTACTATGTAATTGTACAAAGAAATAATGCTCTATAAATTAAGTCATTTCACAAACACACAGAAAATCTTTATGACCTTCAGTAATAATATAAAAAAGCCTTCAGACAGGTATGAGATTAATCTGTTTAAGACTAACAGGAAGTTTAGTAGTTCTCCAGGAAGTAAAGCACCCACTACTTTCAGACACTACTGCCAAGTGCCTCCATCCCATTAGAAGGGTTACTTCTGAAGCCTGCATCCTTTCAGAGACACGCATACCTCATACCTCTCAGCTGCCAGACTAAGGTAAGTTAGTATTTCACTGAAAAAAATATCTCTGAGAAGTGCTATTTTAATCAGGTTACAGGTAAGAAACTGAGGTAGACTGAAGTCCTCAAAGATACTTTGGAAGTATACTGGAATCTGTTCCACTGACTCAAATTTTTACTCAGTTAATGACATTCTTTGCCTGCAAATCATATTAAGTGGCATTAACATCCAGGAAGGGAAAAACATTTGTTGTTATTTAAATAGAAGCAGCAAGGAATCCTACAGAAATTATACGGTCTCCTTTTCGAAGCTCTCCACTCAGGTCAGCTGGCCCTCCTGCAAGTATGAAAGAGATGAAAATTCCTTCTCCATCTTCTCCTCCAACAATGTTAAAACCAAGACCTGTTGATCCTCGATGCAGTACAACCTTTCTAGGCTCCCTGGAAGAAAGAAATATGAAATCTTGG
This sequence comes from Hypotaenidia okinawae, assembly GCA_027925045.1. Classification (NCBI taxonomy): domain Eukaryota; kingdom Metazoa; phylum Chordata; class Aves; order Gruiformes; family Rallidae; genus Hypotaenidia; species Hypotaenidia okinawae. The sequence continues at coordinate 14,203,138 of BSDF01000010.1, forward strand.
TCACAAGTGAAAATAAAACAAACAATTAGAAAAAGTTTTTTGAGAGAAGTAGTGTTGAAAATTTAGTATCAAGAAGTTACACATTTATTATGGCACCCATGCTGTGTCACCCACCCTCTGCTCCCAGTCCTCCCCCCACAAAGCTTAGACTATCAAAATAATAGCATCCATTATTTGTATGCCTTCAATTCTGCTTGCTGTTTACAATTCCTGAGTATGTATGTATTATAAATTCCCGTTATGCTGTAACCCTCTTCAGCACTAAACATTGTTAGTGCTTCCCATACAGCTCACAGTCCCATTCTACCTGATGGTGACAGCAAACAGAAAATACTAGTTTCCCATTCTGAAATAGAATGGTCTGGGTTGGATCACAGAGCTCCAACCCCCCTGCCACAGGTAGAGCCACCAACCTCCAGGCCTGCATCTAGACACGGTTGCCCTGGGTCCCATCCAACCTGGCCTTCAACACCTCCAGGGACAGGGCATCCACCACTTCTCTGGGCAGCCTGTTCCAGCACCTTACCCCTCTCTCTGTAAAGAACTTCCCCCAATATCTAATCTAAACCTTCCCTCCTTTAGCTTCAAAGCGTTCAGCCTTCTCCTGCCACTATCTACCCTTTCAAAAACTTGAATCCCCTCCTGTTTCTCTGTTCCCTTCAGGTACTGGGAGGCTGCAATGAGGTCCCCCCTCAGCCTTCTCTTCTCTAGGCTGAACAAGCCCATCTCTCTCAGCTTCTCTTTGTAGGGGAGGTGCTCCAGCCCCCAATCATCTTCATGGCCTCCTCTGGACCCTTCTCCTACAGTACCACATCTTTCTTGTGTTGGGAGCCCCAGATCAGGACACAGGACTCCAGATGGGGCCTCACGAGGGCAGAGTAGAGAGGGACAATCACCTCCCTGTCCCTGCTGGCCACACCTCTTCTGGCTTAAATGTAAAGAGAACAAATTCTAATAGAAACACCAACAGTGCAAAGTATGCTTTCATTTTAGCTGGTCAAGCAATAAATGTAGCTAAAAACAATTTAAGAAGTAAGTATGCATAAGCTTTTTTAAAAAAAATCAGGATTTATGGTAGTCTCAAATACATCTGGAATTTATTTACAGCAACTTCAATTGAAACAGTTAAACCTAAACCAAATTCCTGCAGCCTTTTTAGAGCATCTTCTCCCAGCTTGAAGAAGAAGAGGAAAGAGGAAATACTGATCATGTTCAGTTAAGACCAGTCAATTTCTAATGCAGAACACTCCCTCCAAAAATCTACTAATCTGCTACAAGGAAAGCATACATTTTTTCAGAAACAGACATTTCTTATAAAGCAAAACAACTGTGCACTGCATTTGAAAAATCACTAGAGAGCACTAAAGAACAATTAATGGACATTCTGAAGTATTTGGAGACAATGATTCATTTATAGGACAAAGTAAGATGCTGCATTTTTCCAAAACAAGAAACATCTAGTCCAATGATTTAAAATCACTTATTTTTTGCCACGAAAACCACACCATTCTTAAATCAACTTAGTGTCAAATTCTGACATTTCACCCCTCAATCAACTATCATATTCATCCTTTCAGAGTACCACCACTGCAGTAGAAATAAACAACTCTGAAAACCTATGCACATTGCTGTTGCTCACACTAATACATTAAGAAAATTGCTGCACTCAGAACATAAATACACAATACCTTTTAAAATATCACCCATCTTTCTAAACCTCTTTTGGGGATGGAGTGACTAGAAAATGGGAAGGTAATTTAAAGAAAATCACCTAAAGCCTTCTCTGAATAGCTCTTGCAGTTCAGAAGAAAACTAAAATCCTCCCTTTAGAGTAATTTTAAAGGAAAGCTGTAAAATTAAGTTCAGCAACATCATAAGCAGGACAGAATCACTTTGGCTTCTATATTACTCTCTGAAGATATACCTGAGGCTCTCCTACTTTCCAGTACGCTAAAATAAACTTTCCAACTCATTATATCACTTCTGTTACAATCCTGGGTGGACCCTGCCTCCGAACCAGAGTGGTATTACCCATAGCAGATGATGCTCGGACACAGAATTCAGCTGTGCTGAAAAGGCAGGATGACATCCCTGTCCTTGCAGGACAGAAGGGCAACAAAATTACAAGAGCCTCCCTTTATCAGCGGTGATGAACAAAAGATTAATACAATCTACTGAATCAGTGAAGGAATGAATTGTCTGTTAATGAGAAAGGATTAAGAGCTCTCTAGCCCTTCTGGATTTACTAATCCATCAAAACCAGCCCTTGTTTGAAAAAAATGAAAGAAAAGATTGCTGGGTTTAAAATAAGAAATAATCTTTAGTCTCCTCATACTGCCATCCTAAAAAGCTCCATCAACTCTTGGAGCATTTTGGCAGGGCACTCTGATTTTAATACTACTCCTGGATCAATAAATCACATGCCTATGTATATATTTATATATGTGTGTGTGTATACATATATATATATATATGTACAAAAATACAATTTTCTCCTTAAACCAATGTTTGCAAGTGCTAAGAAACTAAAGATTTGCTTTTATGTCTTGAAATAAATATGGCAGTCATTAGTACTTTACCCACAAACACATCATAGGGTTTCCCTGCTTAAGTAATTTCCCACATAGCTTTAGTTATTCATTACCTGGTAATCTCATCATCTCCAAGCATTCCCTTGGGAACTGGTGAGTATCGGCCTGGTGATGCTGGAGGCAGGGACTGTCCCAGGTAGGCAGATTGGGTGATATGGTTATCCACTGGCTGAGAATAAGCTTCAAGGAGGGGGTGGGGAAGGAGGAGGAAAAAACAAAAGGCATTAAGACAATAACAAAAAAAGCTGGAGTAACTGGAAGTAGTAATATAAGGAGTATCCTCTTCTAAACCCACAAAATAAACAGTTTAAATAATACACTGTAAATATTATAGTTCTTAAATACTGCGTCACAGCAACATGTTCCCTAATCTCTTCACATCAAGTCAGTAAGCAAACTTATTGTCTCAAAACCCACTTTTTTATTTTTTAGAAACAGAAGCCATGGATATGTCATGCCCATGTGGACAGTCTGGAGATTTATCTGGTTTTAAAGTTGCCTTTAGAATCAAAGAATCACCAAAGCTGGAAAATACTGCTATGGAGTCCAACCATTACCCTAGCACTGCCAAGTCCACCACTAAATCCTCTCCCTTCACAGCCACATCTACGTGGCTTCTGAATACCTCCAGGGATGGGAACTCAACCACTTCATTGGGCACCCCGTTACCCAGGAGAAGAGACCAAACCCCACCAACTACAACCTCCCTTCACATGGGTGTAGAGTGATAATGTCTCCCCCTCAGCCTCCTTTTCCCCAAACTAAACAACCCAGGTTCCCTCAGCCGCTTCTCTTGATCCTTCATCACCTTCACTGTCCTTCTTTGGGTGCCCTACAGCACCTCAATGTTTTTCTTGTAGCAAGAGGCCCAAAACTGAACACAGTACTCAAGGTGCAGCCTCACCAGTGCTGAGTACAGGAGGACAATCACTTCCCTAGTCCTGCTGGCCACATCACTTCTCATAGAAGCCAGGATGCTGTTGGCTGGCTTGGCTACCTTGGGCACACTGCTGGCTCATATTCAGCTGGCTGTCAGTTTTTAATGAAGAATTTCAGGTTCTTAGCATCACTATGTCAGAGCAACAGTGAAAAATACACTTTAATGTTACACTGCTTCCAAACTATCAAGCTGCCTACTTCTTTCTTTTCAATGTAGCACCTGATCAGTGCTAAATATCACTTCTTCATATCCAACAGCAGAAAACAAAATAACCCCTAAAATACCTCTTCCCCTAGAATGATTTTATGCAATGAGATAAGTAGAACTGATCATTTGGAAAAGTCTACCTGTTTGGTCTCAGAAAGATAACAGTTCCATCCTTCTCATCACTTTCTCCAGACACTAACAGTAATAAAATTCCCACTGAAGATTTGACTGTACATTAAGTTAGTTTTTTCTTTATATTGTAGTTCAAACCTAAACTTTGCAAATTCAGAGGTTTGACTTCAAACAAAGCTCTTGTCAAGAAGAAATTCTTATAACTATTTTGAATATAGCATTCACTGTCTTTCCACTCAAATTACCAACTGAAGATTTCAAGTTAACACAGAATTTTGCAATACATTCAACAAGACCTGCCCCTCGTCTCCCAGTCCAGTTTATTCAAATATGTGAGGCTCATGAAAAAGCAGGAAAACAGAAAAAATAAGTCAGAACATTACTAACCTCTACCTGAAACAGTACTGCCTTTTGTTTCACAAGACACTGAACATTGACGCTGAGCATTGCTGGCTACTCCTCGCAGCCTCACAGAGAATGAGGCACAAAGTCTCCTTGCACTCATCAGCAAGTGATCAGAACCACTGAGTCACAAGGGCAAGGCCACAGCACTCATGGAAACACACCAAGAGCCCCAATGTTGCTGTCTTGCCAGTACATGAACTACAGGATGCTAGTCTGCATAGCATATAATTTCCCTGATTAATCAACTTTCTTGTACCATATTTTCACTCAGAGATAAACAGAACTTACAGTTAGTGATGTCAGGAGGGGCATAACTGTCATTCATGAACATGCTGGTGGGTTTTGCAACTTTCAAATAGACAAAGTCAGATGTGTTTTTTAAGGCTGTCACTGCTTCTTCATGCGTAACTTCTTCTAAGCAAACACTGTTCACCTGAAGATCAAAAAAAAATCCTCAATACAGAAAAATGCACATTTTCATAGGACACTCACTGAAAACTGTTAGAGCACTTTGGCACTGAGAGTCTTTATTAGGATTCATGTGCCACAGACACAGCTGGTTCTACACAAGTTATGCAGGAGATACTTTCTGATGCTGTTAATCCGATTTCAGATTTTCTGATGTGTCAAATGCTGCACATTTCATTCTTATCATTGATTTTTTGGCAAAGTAAGGGTTTTTTACTGATTTCTATGAAATAACACTGTAGCAGCAGACAGCTTAACCACCAAGTGAATTGTGCCCTTACTGGACCTAAAAGGGAAGGACTATTAAAAAATGCAGCTCTTACTTACAGCTAAAAGTTTGTCCCCAATCTGAAGTTTGCCATCTTTATGTGCTGCCCCGCCTTCAATGATTTTGGTTACATAGATGCTGTTGTCTCCAGGTATGTGCTGATTTCCTACACCACCAGCAATACTGAAACCAAGACCTGTTGAAGATAACATAATTAGTCAAGAAACTTCTAGCATTCATTAGATTCAAATTATCACATAAATGATAATGCTATTTGTATCACACATACACAAAGCTCTTGCTGAAGCAACACTGGATGCCTTTCCAAGTGAACTCTGTAATTTTCCAGAAAGTTCTGGAAAAGATATAACATTTACAGAAGTTCTGAAAATTAAAAGCTAAATCACTGTTTCATGCCTTGTGAAAGATGCTTACAGCAGAGCTATAGCAACATCACTGATATTTAAAGAGTTGGTGTCCAACATTTACACATGCAGAAACAAAATACTACTTCCTTTAAATGTTTTTTAGTCTCTCAAAGATCCTTTCTAGTTAATTCAATGAAATATATTACTCCCATTTTTAATATACTTAAAATTACTATATAAAATGAGGAAAACCTTTTTATAAATTGAATGAAAAATATGCACTCTACAAGAAGAATTTCAAGACACACAGATAAAAAATCAGAAGCATTTGAAATGCAATTATCTTCTTTTTCATTATTCTGCATTTAAAAATAAATCCCCAAATCTGTTGTCAACTCTACACTTCTTGAGAAACAGAAGCTTTGTACTTCCTACAAACCTTTAGGGCCTTTTACAAGTTTGATTTCCACTATTTTTTCTGTGACTGGTTTTCTTCTTTTGACATACAATCTGACAATTGATCCAGCTTCTTTCAATGCTTCAACTGCTTTGCTGTGTGTCACATCACGAACATCCACCTCATTTACTCGCAGAATACAATCATTAACCCTGGAGACAGCAACATTCATGTTCAGCCATTGTTACACACAGCACACGCATGAAAAGTCAAGTATTTTATTGACAATACACTAACAAACATGTAAACAAATTAATATACATAGATTTTGCTTCAAAATTACATCATTTCAAGGCAATGCCCTGAAATTCATTACTAATCCTTAAAAATAAACCAAGGATCACTAGAAAACCTTTAAAGGGAATATTCTGTTCACAGCTCAAGTGGACACCATCTTATATGTGTTTCATTTAGAGTCACAGAATATACTGAGTTGAAAGGGACCCATAAGGATCACCAAGTCCAACTCCTTTAAATAGCATTTTGAACAGGGCTTCATACAAGCTACTTTTTGTTAGGGGTATAAGAACAAATTTTAAAAATTGGAAACCAGGAGGCACACAATGAGAAAATCATAGAATCATAGAATCATAGAATTGTAGGGGTTGGAAGGGACCTCGAGAGATCATCGGGTCCAACCCCCCTGCCGAAGCAGGCTCCCTAGGACATTTCACTGAGATAGGCATCCAGACGGGTCTTGAATATCTCCAGAGAAGGAGACTCCACCACCTCCCTGGGCAGCCTATTCCAGTGCTCTGTCACCCTCACTGTGAAAAAGTTTCTCCGCATGTTGGTGCGGAACTTCCTATGCTCCAACTTGCAGCCATTGCCCCTTGTCCTGTCTCCACAGACCACTGAAAAGGGGCTGGCTGATTCCCCCTGCATCCCTTGCTTAAGATAATTGTAAACATTAATTAGGTCCCCCCTTAGTCTTCTCTTCTCAAGGCTGAACAGTCCCAGTCTTCTCAGCCTTTCCTCATAGGGGAGATGCTCCAGGCCCTTTATCATCTTCGTAGCCCTTCTCTGGACTCTCTCCAGGAGATCCCTGTCCTTTTTATACCAGGGAGCCCAGAACTGGACACAATACTCCAGGTGGGGCCTGACCAGGGCAGAGTAGAGGGGGAGGATCACCTCCCTTGACCTGCTGGCTACACTCCTCCGGATGCACCCCAGGATCCCATTGGCTCTCCTAGCCACCGAGGCACACTGCTGGCTCATGGCCAACCTGTCATCCACCAGGACCCCCAGGTCCTTCTCCACTGAGCTCTTCTCCAGCAGGTCATCCCCCAGCCTGTACTGATAGAAACGGTTGTTCCTTCCCAGGTGCAAGACTTTACAGTTGCTTTTGTTAAACCTCATCTGGTTTCTTACTGCCCAGCTCTCCAGCCTGTCCAGGTCTCGCTGGATGGCAGCGCAGTGTTCCTGCATGTCAGCCACAAATGCTAGTTTTAAGCCATGATGTGAACAAGTCAACCTCCATCCCTGCTTTTCACAAGCTGTTTAATTGCTGGCCTTCCACTCCATTTAACATGTTGCTGTAGTAACACTGAGCTCTCATTACACTAAGTACAATGCCTGACCCACCTGTCACCATGTTCTGCCAGATGTACCTCTAACACTGGCCAACAAGCTAAAATAAAGCCTTGAAATAAGCTTATTAGGACTAAAACTCATCATGCATTTGCGCCAAAAAAGATAGGCCAAGTTCTTGACTACACGTTTTTCATGATTTTCAAAATACTTTTGTAAAAAAACCTTATCTAAAGTGTAATGCAGGTGATAAATCTACTGAAAGGAACAAAAAGCATTCCATCCACTGTTTGAAAACATAATAACAAACACAGAAAGTCATCTTACCGTAATCTTCCATCCTGTGCAGCTGCACCACCAGCTATGATTTTTGTAATGAAAATACTTGAATCATCCCCAATATGTGGGTTATCTGTACCACCTGCAATGCTAAAGCCAAGTCCTGAATTTCCCTAGAGGTGAAGGGGAAAAATTTACACGTCTTTTTTGTGGAAAAGACATTCTAGTACATCTATATATAACCAAATCCATGTAATTTTTACTGATAAAAATATTAAAAGACACTTATATGCAGTATATGACATATAACCACATGTAAGATAAAATTACACTTATTTTCATAGAAGCAAGGAGACCATAAAGTAATTGTAAAACTACGAGATACAGTTCCAAACCCAGAGCTTTCTCATTGACCTGAACTTGATTAACTATATAAACACTTCCTTCTCTAGTGGGAATATTTGAGATTATTTATACAAATATTTGCCCCTCATTAAGTTATTAGTGACAAATCAATTTTCCCAGCAAAGGGGCCAAGTAATTTGTCACATACATAGCATATCCTTACAGATGCAGTCATCTTCTCTTCAAAGGCTGCCTGTCCTTACTATCTACTGAAAGACCTCTTCACCCTCTCAGTAACTACCAGAGCTGCACGAGTATCAAATAGAACCATTTCTTTTTTCTTTTTATTAACAGAGCAGCTGAAAAGAGGAGACCTGAGGTAGATCTCTGTATCACAAATATACACAGCCATGCATATCACAAGCTGTTACTTCTAATCTCAACTGGAAGTTTGAATCTCCATATAAAACTTACCAGTACAAATAGAAGCCTATAATAAATCACAATATAGGAAATTAAATCATAATTTGTGTTATTGCTTTCTGCAAGCCTAGATAATAACATAAAATGCAGTGTGTCTGAGGGAGATCCTTCCCCCATTTAACTCTTAATGGTGAAGGATATTAATAAAAACTTCTGTTCCTGTGAAGCAACTCTTACTATAGGTTATATAAACTACCTAAAGAAAACAACTGTAAGGCTTGTTTTGGATTGCTACTTAATAGTTTTCAGAGGTTAAATTTTCATATAAACGATCATAAATCCCATCTAAAACAAGAGTACAGAAAGACATTTATGATGTTACCCTTTCAAGAGTAATTTCTTCATACTCATAATCTGCATCGGTGCCATTGACCTATAAGGAAAGCAAAGTGAGACTTAGAGAGGATTTCACACTTCACACAACACAGATCGCTTGGCTGGCGGTTCACACCCATCAAATCTCAGCTGATTCACACAGATCAGAGGGGACGTGTCACTTTCACACAGCTTCAGACATGAATCAGGTAACTTTTAAACTCATACAAAAAGAGTAAGGTTTCAGAGAGCAGGCTGTTCTACACAGATACTGTAGAGCAGAGGCTCCTTGCTTCTGACTGCAAAGGAAAAAAACTGCTCCTAAGATCCCCAGATGCTTCTCAGACCATCTAGCAAGTTGAAACTGAGAAAAAAGGAAAGGGTGGTGGGCTAGAGAAGAAATTGAATAGAACAGCAACAGTATTTTAAAACTGCAGTTCCTCACAGAGTGTGTGTTATGGGGAGGCAAAAAATAACACATCATGCTTTGCACCATGCCTCGCTAGAAATGGGTAAGATCTTTACTAAAGCAACCTTTAACAGCTGTTTGTATTAGTATTTTGGCATGTTAAATACATACTAAAGCTCAACAAATTAGAACAGGACCAAAATCAGAATAAGGATTTAGAAGAGTATTTTATAAAGCTAGAAGAAACCCCCAAATACTAAAAGTAAGCCTCATCATCCTCAAGTTAGAAAGGAAACCTGCATTCTTTGCTGCCTCCAGAACTAAAACAGAAAGCAATAACAGAAGTAACAAATTGTCTCCTTCAGATACTTGCAGCAGCATGTACAACATGTACAACATGCTGCTACAGGCAATTCCCTACTTCAAGCCTTTTAGGACAAAATATTTAACAAAATTTAAACTATTATTTTACAAAGCATCTTGTTTATTCTTAATATATTCTACTTCTTGAAGTCTTCTGGACACTTAACATCCTGTTCAAGATTTTATTAAGATAAAAAAATATATGTACAGAAGAAAACATTTTAAAATCTTTTGAGTTTTCCGAGAGAGAATTAAAAAAGGGACTTAAATTCACTCCAAAGTTAACTTCACAACTACATCATTCTTCACATGTCTACTTAACATATTTAAAAGCTCCAAAAGCTGGAGACACCACAACTTTCACAGGCTAATATCAAGCTCATTCATCCCTCGCTACATTTTTCCCCTCAATCTCTAATTACATCTCCCTGTAATACAACAGAAGCTATATCCATGCCAGGCATAACAGGTTATTATCTTCTTCATTGCACAGTACCTCAAAAATGATACATCCTTAGTAGTCTGTTCAGTGGAAAAGATACTGTGGTTTTAACACACGATATTTCCTCATTAACAAGGGAAAAGGTCTTGACCTTCCAAAGACATGAAACCCTATCTGTTACTACACCAACACAACAGAGCCACTGTGATCAAGACGTTTTTATGTTAGCACAGTCCTTGAGCTATTACCTACAAGAATGACAACATGAACCAGTCATCTCCTATTACAGTACCTGGGAAATGGTTCATGGTGACCGATCAGTATGGGTCTTTTTTTATTTAATAACCAGGGCAATTAATCCTTTCCTTATTCCCATTAGGCAAAATAAGCCCAATCCTAATACATTTAAGCAATCTCCATTGTTTATTTCCATGTACTATATCAATTATGGATATTATCTACATAAACAGAAGCAAACAAGAATTGCCATCATTATTACTATTTTTGATGTAGGTCAGTTTTGCAGTCCCTTTTTTATTTACCTTTGAACTGTTTTTATCTAAGAAACAAAACATTAGCAGAGAGATGAGAGCAAGGATACATGCAATGGTTAAAAAAACCCACTGCCCTATTCTACCTCTTGCAAGCTTTGCAGTGATCTGAAATCCACTCAGCAAAACTTTATTTGCAGGGGCTTCCCCTGGCTGAAGTAAATTCTATGTAAGTGCTGCAATTACAGCACAGCAATCTTCTTGGAGTGTGAAAACATATTAGCAGTTTAGCAGAATTTAGTGAGAGCCTTTTGGCTGTACTGAAATAAATTTTTGCTGGTACAGTTAATCTTTTCATGTACCACCAGCATGTGTTTTGTTTGTATTTCCTAGGGCTTTTTTTTAAAAAAAAAAAATTATATGCTGCTGCTTGTTTTTTTCCAACTCAGTTTTGACTCCTAAGAGGGATTACTTCCTCAGCAGCTTTATGATTTGGATAATGAAATCCATGTTCATGACCAGTTGTTTCTTGATCACTTTCTAGATTCTTATTGTGCTTTATTCTTCTTTCAATTTTAGAAAGATGTAATAGTTATAATTTATGCAAATTAATGGTGCAGTTACCTCACCAGTATGATTTTACAATACTTATCACTTAACAACTCCATTAGCTACTTGGGAACCCAGAAGCATAGTCCTTTAGTCAACCTCCCATGCTTACAGAGTAGGTTCAGTTACAGAGAGTTATGGTTGGCTTGTTTTACATTCACTGCAAACCTGCACTTTAGATAGCTTATAACTGAGTGACAGTATGTTCTGGTAGTGCTATTTTCCCCTCCTGTTTCTATTATCTGCTGTCCTCCAGAGCCTCTATCAGATGGGGCCTTCTGCAACACAAATATATATTTATTTTCTTCTTGGATTGGTCAGTGTGTGCAGAGAGACACCTTATCTTCAGTACACTTCTCTAAACTGTATCTGCATCCCATCGATAAAGAGTTCAAGGCCAGGTGATGGGCCTTCAGGCAACCAGGTCTAGTGGAGGGTGTCCTTGCCCATGGCAGGATCTTTAATGTCCTTTCCAACCCAAGCCAGCCTGTGATTCTACGAAAAGGGCAACACGCTGCAGGCTATTGCTGTGGTCCTTTAGTCAGATACATCATTATTACACTCAGAATTTAAGCTATGTCACTCAATTATGTCACTGTACTAATCTTCCATCTCCTGCTTAAACTTAATTCACACTTTTGTCTGCATTGAGCTATCGCAGCTTCTTTCTAGAAGGTTAAATTACAAGTGCATTTAACAATGACAGGATTTACTCTTTGTTTGCTAATACCAGTGCCTAGAATAAACACAAAGTTAAAAAAATAGTAAATACATGCCAAAGCCTCTGTCTGCCAGTGGTATTCCTCTTGCAACACACACACTGCCAAACACAAATTTTAGCCTCCCATAACTCCACTTACTACCTTAATGTTTCAAACAGAACACACACATTTCAATGAAAATTTGGAGCACCTGAATGTCAAGTATAGCCACTGCATTAAGAAGTGTTTTTATAAAAAATACTGAAGCATTTGCCTGCACAGTTGAAGATACAGATTATTCTCTGAACATTGAGCCTCTGGAACTTTAAACAACTGTGTTGTGCAGTGGCACACACTGCCACTCACACAGAACCTTCCACCTGCAAACTACGATTTTTTGGTGGTATTTATTCACGAAACAGTTATTAAAGGACTTCAAGTATCCATCAGGACAGCTGATGAAAACAAACACCACCAGAAGAGATAAAACAGGTTTTAACAAGGAATGACAACAGACATAAACAACTAACTACATAAAATATTATCTAATGTTATAACTGAAAGTAAGTGTAGGCTTACATATGTCGGAGTCTCCAAAGAATCTGTATTCACCAGCACTGGAGGGGGATTTGCCTTTAACAAGAGAATAATAAAAAAGAAAAATTATACAGCATAAGAGAAAGCATAATTATGCAACCATTTGCTGCTGTTCTGTTAAAAGGCAGCCTAAACTTGAGAATCACAAAAACTCCCCTTTTGAAACACATGTTTCTACCCTGGACAAATTCCTTTAATTCCATGAAAACACATTCTTCCAAAACTCTGAACTCATGCTTTATATACATGTTGTGTCATTTATTATCCTGTTTTGCACAAGAAAAGACTAAGTCATGCATAATTTGGCATGATATCCATTCCCCTCACACCTGTGGTACAACATCCAGAAGTTTCCCAAAGATCACCAGACATGAGCAGTCAGAGATCACTGATACAGGTACAGAAATCAGCACAGCATTCCTGCTAGCCAGGAGTTGGCAGAACAAGCTAACACTTCTATTCTCTGATGTTACTGAGAATTTTTCTGTGAAAAATGTGGTTTCTGACTGGAGCCTTTCTCTGAAACATTACCAAATACACAGGTTTTCTATTTTTACATCAATTATCTGTCATTGGAATAGGTAGTATGTAGCCTACTTTAAAAACAACCACCACCAAAAAAAAAGCAGCATGCAGATGTATTTCTGACAGTTGCCGTATTAAGTTCAACATGAACTACAAATTCAGAGGCACAAAACAAAGTTAATCTCCTTACTGCTTTAATGAAAGTGAGAGTGGTTTTTTTAATAGGTATAGAAATCCATTATATTTAAAATTAAGAGGGTTGGGGTTTTTTTAAAATGTCTTATGTTTGCGGGTGGAAATAAATTTAGGGACAGTTTAACAGGCTGCAATAAACATTAGTATTAAACTCATTCAAAGATAAACTTAGACCTACAAGAGCATGGCAATTACCTTAACCTATTCATGTTCTGCATTTTAGTTTCATTACCATGACAACAACCCACTTCAGAAGAATTAATGATTCTTAAAAGCCCCCAAAAGATAAAAAGTAGGTGATGACTCAGAAGTTTCTTACAAAAGACTGAGAGATAAATAATCTACCATCACTAGACAGGAGCCATCAACCTGCTACCAGGTTGCTGTGTCAGAAATCAGGCCTGTACTAAAATGGGGTGGTACCTACAGAAGTTAGCACAGCAGATTATTAAAAAGGGAACAGAAAGGATGACATTTATGACATCTATATGTCAAGATGCCATCAAGCACTCTTCTCACCCAGCAAATCTCTCAGCAGAAGCACAGGCATGCTTTACACAGAACAGAAATCTAGTAGTAGTATCACGATAAAAATCTGTCAAAACAATGTTATCAACCATTTTCTGCCATTAGGTTCCAATTTCTGCTTCTTATTCAAGTGTAAGCTCTGTTAGCCTAACATGAAATCAAAAATATGATCCTGTATTAGGAGTACCAATCAACTGAATTATGTATGCATCACCATCCCTGCAAGAGCTTCACAACTGACATAACTTAACAAAACAATACACTACATTGTATTAAAAAGAACCTCACTGAATACGCAGCATTAGGAGTCTCATCTCACTGAGTCTACCAGAGTCCAGCATACACACATTTATTTTCCTAGTTGATATACAAATTTAAAATATTTTTTTCAATTTATAAACAGAAAAAAACCCCCCAGGGATTAACTTGGAAATACCAGTTGTGTTCTTTACATTTCACTCCATTTTGGAACTTCTTTCTATTTGTTAGGATTCTGTAATATCCAAGTATATTCAACCAACGCAGTGCCAGGGAAAGTTGTTTTCCCATTAATCCTTTTCTTGAGGCTGACAAGTGTTCTTTTATGTCTCAGAAAAAGACAATGAAGACTAGCTGAAAGCAAATTGCTATTAGCCAGTGAGGTTTCGATGTGAACAGTATGTTTGAGACAACCTAACCAACCAATGCAAAGCAGCTTCCATAAGTTAAGTGATTGTTCCTAATATTCATCCAAATTCTGCATCAAGTAGTAGTAATTTACCATAATTGCCAAGCAAGAAGGAGAAAAGCTTTGTGCCAGGCTTTCCTGGACACTGCAAAGACACACTAAATGGTTTTGGAAGAAAGACTTGGTATTTCAGACTGTTATGCAAGAGTTCTCCAAACTACCTAACAAGCTTCTGTGCCAGGGCATGTTCAAGTATTTTAAACCCATTTGACAAGTTTGTTTACAAGCAGACTAGGGGCTTGCATAAGGGGCAAAGTGACTAACAAAACAGAAAGATCTGCCTATTGCACAAAAATGCATCTGCCAAATCCAAAGTTGGTTATAACTTTCTATGGTATTTTCAAACTGCGTGGAATCACTATGATGCAGAATTAGATGGGTAACTCCTACAGATATTGATATGCACTCAGGAGTCACAGGCACAGACCGCTCAACTCTTACTCTTTTGCTTGTAATCCAGCATCATCAATGGACACTGACACCACCGGTGTATACAGATACATATAGCACCATTTATTTTATTTAAATTATGTTTAGACTGGCAATTCCCAGAAAGTAAATGCTACTGGAGATTAATTTATCGTTATCCATCAAGGTTGGGCACAGAAGTCCACCGTTTGCCCTCATCTGCCTCAAGTCCTGATGTGGGCAGTCCCTCTATAAGGGAGAAATGGTTCTGAAACTATTGGATCTCTGGTCAGCCTGTTGAGAAAAGTACAGGTGATGATGCATTGTGTGAACACACATCCACTGGGAAGTGCACTGTAAGCCACCCAAAACCTGTTGATAATTATTGGATTATTTAACATTTAACAATGTAGCGAAGATTTAAAAGAAAATATTACCACCTGTTGCAAGTTCAGCCAGGTAGCATGAAAGCAGACCTTGAGGGGGGAAAATACTAACAGATATACAACAAAAATATCCCAGTAATACTCTGGATAGCTTAATTCCCTTTTAATTTAACAAATACCTGACACCTAACAATTCCAAGAAGTGACCCATCTTTTCAGAAGGCCAGCACCCATCACTTGACACTTTCCACCAAGTTACAGTAAAGTTACAAAAATAATAGAAGCAGAATGCCATCCTATATGCAAAATTACTACATATTAGAAATTATTCCATGCCATGCTGTGGTCACATATTCCAAGTTATATGCAAGACACTAATGTTAACTCATGTTTACTGCTTTGATGAGTTGGGGTATTTTTTGTGTGTGGACATGATATGATCTGAAGGATGAAGGTCCAGAAGGAAAGCACGTTTTATGAGTCAAAATGTTAGCATATTTTAAATGGAATGAAAGCAACAAAAATTAGAACGAAACTTTAGCATTTAGCTAAATTCAGCTGTTTCACAGTTCATCTCAACTCTGTGTGTGAATGTACTAAAACATGAATTCAAACAAAGCAAAGAAACTGAATAAATAAAGATTGAACAGACTTAATTAAAAAAAAAAGGAATAAAAACCTGTGGTATGGTGGATGGGATGACAGTGGTCTCAGCAGGGACTGGTGGGACAGGGATCACAGGGACAATGGGAGAAGAGGAAGGAACAGCTTCTGTGGGCTAAAAAAATCACCAACAAAATGTCAAAAATAATGAAAACTACAAAACCATTTTAAAATAAATGAGATTCATATTTGACAGCTTAAAAAAAATTCTGAAGGAGCATATGCAGTTGGAGACTATAACCTCAATTGAAGACAACCAACCACCTTTAACCATGCTGTACCTGGCAGTGCATCCCCGGGAAGGTGAGGTCAGACCCCAGAGCAGTGAGCCATACCCACTTCGCTTATTCACACTGTGTTTGGTTACTCACTGTCCCCTATGGAGTAACAAGACTTTGGGGGCCACAGAAAATCTGTTCATGTCCTGAATGGACTCAGGCATTTTGTGGGCTGGTTTTAGAACAGAAGCCTTTCCCCATTATCCCACAGTGTGCAAAAGCAGGGAGAACACTGGCTAAAGTTGACAGCACTGAACAAAGCTAACAGTCCTTTCTGATGAAGCTTTCTAAACCAGGCAAAAATCTAAGAAAAGCTTATAGCCACATGGGCACAAGATCCTAAATCAGATGCAATCTACCTCTCCAAGATCTTCATATAGGTTTACCATACACCTTCAAATCAGAATTTAGGTCCTGTGAGTTTTACCCAGGAAAGCTACTGACACTTTAGCTGCAAGGAAACAAGATTATAAATAGCACTTCAAGTAAAACATTGACTCGAATCATTTTGAGATGTTAACATACTGGTTGTCAACAAGTTGTCAGGAACATAAACTACTGGCAACTATCATCAAAATTACAAGCTGAACAGCAGATCAAAGCTCTTGCAACTTAGTTGTTCCAAGACATTCTTGTGATCTTTAAGTTTAATGAAGCATAATGGCAAAAGAAAACACTAAATCTTGAAACTGAACCCAAACCCCAGAAGATTCAATTATTAAACATATTTTACAAGTTTGAGACACATTAAAACATAAAGCTACACACCCCAACAGCACACACCAAATCAAGTGGTAAAAGGAAGCATTAAAAAACCCAACCAACCAGCCCTAGAGTAGAAAACACTGTTAAACAAACATATGGTGTTTCCACAGGTTTTTTCAGCTCACTCTACCCAAAATGAACAGCTGGTGAAAAATATTGTTATGGAAAGATGTAAGAACAAGACATATTTAATATCTTGAAAAACTTATTATTGTCGTTTAAGTATTCTTATATATGTGGAAATTGCACAATATTTCAAGTTGGGTGTTTTTTTCTTCTAGACCTTCCAAGGTCTAGAAAATGATAATACACATTTTGCAGAGGATGCAGGAAATGCTCAGTGCAACAAACCTCCGGTTAATGGAAGAACAATGCAACTTTTAGAGGACAGATCAAATAAAACTGAGCAATCACTCAGCCCTTCGTATGTAAAAAAATAAGCCACCCTTCAAGTTTGCCTTGTTCCAAAGTAAACAGCTTCCCATGTGTGCACAGAGTAAAGAAAGTCCTGTTAAGGAAAAGTTCAGACATAAACATTACATACCAAACTATAACTAAGCACTCAAGGCTGACATGCTAACTGCTCACAGGGCAGAAAGTCCAGCTTCACAGTTGTAACTCCTGCAGTAACAGGAGGTTAAAAACAACTCAAGTTATTATTTGATACTGATCACACTCCCAGACCTCTGACTTAGCAAAACAACTGACACAGTCACAGCTGATTTCCTCATGGGCTGCACAATCTGGACCCCTCTCTCAGCACCAAACAAGCAGTTTCCTTTTCCTGCTTCCTTCCTTTCCTTGCTCTCCCTCTGGGCTTCTCATTCCCAAATGCTTCAAGAACCTTCCCAAACTGTTGCAATTTTTATCCTTACTGAACAGTGTCAGATTCAAAACAAAGTCCTTGAATTCTTTCAGGTTCCACCCTTGTAAGTTATTAGTACTGTCACTGCCTTTTCCCTTCATGCTGTTGGTTTAGTACCCTGACTCTTAAAAGCCATTCCCTGATCTTCCAAGCCTCTTGGCAGCATTCCTGTTGGGTCTCCTCCACTGCCCACTGGGTGAAGGAGGAGGTGACACCACTAGCAGCCCTTTGAAAGGATGTGCAACTCCAAATGAAGGCAAGACTGTTCTCACTTACAACATTTCATGGAATGCAGAGCATTGATGGGGACACCATGGCTACCATAAAGAAGGTCAAGACAAGAAATTAAAATATTTCTAACCATCAGAGCAAGACGACCTGGAACATCACTGTAACAGAAGAATGCTAACTTAATTTTAGTGTGACATGTCATCAGTCTGGAAATTATTATATGCTACAGGCGTCAGATCAGCTTAGGGTATCGTTTCCAGTGCTCTGCTTCCCAGGAATGCTTAAGAAACAGTTGTCATTTTTATGACTATTCCAAATCAAGATGCTAAAGTTTTCTGAAAGACAGAAGTTCATCTTCAAAATAGTTTTAAATAAATATGTCTCTGACTAGAACATTTCATCATTCTGGTTTAAACGGACACAAGCTTATTTAGACAACAGAGAAAGCAACAAGCCAATTAAACTCCTTGCTTTGGAGATATATATATGAACTATAGCACACAAGTGTGACAGACCATTATATACAGGAATGCATGACTTGAACATTAACTCACTTTAACAGAGCCTGTCAGCCTAAATAAATGTGCTAACATCTACAATGAAAAGCCATTCTGTTACAACAGTACAATAAATCTCAAGCAATTATTTTTTGAAGTGTAAGGAAGAACCTTCTAATATTTATAAACAAAGTAAGTATCAAGTGGTATTTTTAAAAAGGCTAAGATGATAGTATCTTTTAGAGATCCATTAGAAGAAGCCCATGCAAATCCAACAGAGTCCAGATGTTGTGAAAAGGAAGAATGAACCCATTTGCCAACACACACAAATAAGTCCCTTGTGTGAGGAAATACCAGCTAACCTGGAATTATCAAAGAACCATGCACATCCCAAAACAGATCAACTAAACCAGCAAATTCCATAACGCTACTACTTGCCAACTACTAAAAGACATATTCTGAAGAACAAAAATCAAGCAAACCAGATTTTCCTCACTCTCAAAAAATATTTTAAAATCCTACACTGTTTGCAGGAAAACACTGAACAAAGGTATTTCTTTGCCAGATCAATTGTAATTATTACTACTTAGATTTCTAGCAATTAAAACACAAAAGAAAACTAACTAACATTAAGCCTCTAGAAACAGCAGGAATACAACTACAGAAATAGAGTGTGACATACTTCCCACAGCTTGCACCAGAACTGCAGATTTACAAAACCCTCATGCAATACATACCTTTTCTAAAGAGCAATTAGAACAGGAGCCATCAGACACCCAACCACTAGCAGCTTTTACTTTAGCTGTGCTTTTTGTAGGACTCTTTTTTACACTGTCACGTAGGTTTATAAATTTTCCCCTGTGTTTGGAGGACACTGGCAACGTGGATGAGCTATATGCCGTTCGGATGCTCAGCGCCCGCTGCGGCGGCTGGAAAGGCTGCTTTGGCTGCATGGGAAGATTGTTATGTGTTTCCATCCTCAGGCTTCTCGTTACATCAGTGAGCTTGAGCATTCCCATTCCACCATCATCTGTGGCACCGCAGTATTTGTAGTCATGACAGTGAGTAGTCATGAAACCAGCTAAACAAAAAGTCCTTTTTGCAAGGGGAAAAAAAAAAACCCAAACAACAAACCCCACCAAAAAACCAGAGGGGAAATAAACCAAAGTATTGCTTCCTGAGAAAGTTCAAAATATGATTGTTTTCTAGGTTATGGTCAAGGTTAGGGTCATAGGAAGAAACTCTAAAGGCTGGTTTTGCTAGTACTGCATGTTGCATGCTCTCTCACTCTATTTAAAGAGCACCATTGAACCACCACACGACAGTCAATTTTGCTGGGGATAAATAATCAATACCATGCACGAATTATTGAATAGATGGCAAAAGTCATCTATTTATTAAAAAGAAGCTATGAAAGGTTATAGTAATTTTCTTTCTTCCATAAACTCTTACTATCCTTAAACCACCTCAAAACTCCTCCGAGCTGTACATCTAGAAAATTTTAATATACCAGTTCCTACCCATCATTCCTGCTCAACATTAGACTTACAAAAAAAAACCTCAATTTGTTAAGACCATAACAAGAATTACTTTGTTTTAATAATTTAACAGTTGCATTTCCATGAAATACAGGACTGAGACCACAACTTCAAGGTGCACATGGCTTTAATTAAAAACTAAAATAATAAGACACTTAAATGAAGCTGAGTTCTTCGTTATTTTATTCATTCGGTTTTTAATGCTACAAATGCATGACCTCTATATTGCATTTTACCCCGATTTTCAAAACGAAAAAGCTCCAAAACAACTCCTAGCTCCTAAAAACAAAACACAACTAAGAGAACCCCAAACACACAACAAGAAGCTAGTTCGATTTAATCCTGCTGTAGAATATTTCAATTTACCAGCAAGATTTTGAATGAGTCATCCTACAAGAAGGATCAACAGTTTATATCCCAGAGTCTCTACAGAAAAGCTGACAGCTAAACAGACACCTATATTCCTGGCTTCACAGAAGGAGAGTTCAAGTAAGTGGCCATGCAGTTTTCTCAACAGGAGACACACAGCTAGGTATAGTAAGAATGAAGGATGCCCAGTGTAGGAAACACAGCTTGGTTAGGTCTGCTGTACTGTGTTTGGATAAAATGGAGAGGTTTCAACAGGCTCATAGCACTGAAACCTGGTTATTCCCCCTCTCACTGTACGCCTTCCTACAGCAAATCTGAGTATTTATATGAGTCAGCATAATATTTACACACAGAACAGAAAACTAGAAATACAGACCTAAGTACAAACATTTCCAGTTATTTATAGTATGGGTATTAAGAAATAAATAGGAACTGACAGATGCTCTTCCAATCACCAAGGGCTGCCATGTCTCATCTTCTAACCAGAATGGATGTAATCAAGAGCTGCATAACATATCATTAAGGCAATATTCATAACACAGAGACAGAAAGGTTTCTGGCCAGTGACAGGAAGCTGGGAATGTGCTGGCCATACCAACGTTTGTGGGTTTGTGTATGGTAGGTATGTCTTTTGCCTTTGAAGCACCAGAGAGCTGGAGGACTGTCCCCCACATACATCTGGGCAGATGAACCTGGGTTGCCCTGTACTGGACAACCCAAGAATCTCCAGGTCTTGTTATTGAGGGGCAAAGGCACAGCAAAGGTAAGCATGTCCTGAATGCGCATACAGCTAAACAATGCAAAACATTCCCCAGCCTGCAGAGATTATGCAGGTGGAGCCTGGGTCTTCTGTTAAAGCCTTGGTATCGGCATCAGTATCAGCATCCTCTTTGGCAACAGTGTGCCAGCTGGCTGCTTTTGTAGATCACAAACATTTTTTATTTCCAGATTTATCATCAAGATGGCAGATGTTTAGCAGGCTGCATTCATACCACCCATTTTGCTTATGTATCAGTACTCTACTTTCTACTGAGCATGGCATTGCCTAATTCCTAAAATGAAGAAAGGAAGCAAGGAGATTTGGGAGTAAGGCTTTTCTCTTGAATACGTAACAAATCCCAAAATAGATGATGTTCCTGACTCAAAAGGAACATCTGATTCCTGGAGGCATCAACTTTGATGAAAACATGTAGACCAAGTAGCCTCTCGATTAAAAAGATAATCGGCTTTGAAGCATGCTAAGTGAGAAAGTGAAGACAAGGCAGGGGAGACACTGGATACCATATTCTTGGAAAACCAGTTCTCTGGCTTCCAATATTCTCTTCCAAACAAGAAAGATGAAGACACAAAGTGGAAGATCAGACAAAGGAATTCACATCTCTCTGGTGTACTTTCAAGACATGAAGATGATGTGGCAGATAAGTGGTAACAGCACAAGGTTTTTTCTGGAAATCCTCAGGCCTTTGGTCCCTGAGATGGTATCAGTAAGGCATCAATAATTAAAAGAAAACAAAAACTTGAAGGCACTTGTAGTTCAAGCACCAAAACGCAGCCAAGGAACAAGAGGTACAGGCAGAATACCTAACTCATCCAGGGCTACACGGTGTGCCAGGGCACCTGCCAGTGAAAAAGCTTAGCCTGCACAGAACCTTAGTGTTACACAAATATGGAAAGTGAATATAACAGCTTGGTCAAAAAAATATATGTGAAGAAGAAAGGACTATATAATCAGTGTGTAGGCAAGAAGTACAATTTTAAAAGAGATTAATCAGATATTTGGAGTCATCCTGCCAATTCCACTCACACATGGGAGGTAAGGCAGAGCCTGCCTTGCAGTCGCACCGGTTGGAAGAAACAAAGTGCCAAAGCAGTGGGACACACGTGTAATTCCAAGGAGGAGAAAGCCCTTCTGTAACTAAAGCTGCGTGGGCTTGGCAGATCACCTTTGGACTGCAGAAAGCTTCAACCCACGAGGCTTCTCTGCAGACTGTGTTAATTACCAGTACGAACTGCTTCACTCTAATATCCAGGACCTAGTGATTTATTTTTTTTAAATAACCAGAGGGGGTTCAGGATCAGGTTGTGCCTTCAAATTACATCCTAACTCCGAACAATTTGTTGCTAACACAAACCTGAATCATCAATATTTCATTCTTTTAAATTACTACATCAAATATACAGTGCACACTTCTCTGCAGCAATCTGTTAACATGCCAGTAACCTGTTACAAGTAGCATTTCCTCAAGAATAGTTTCTTTCTACATTCTGTAACACTCAATAACTGGATAGCAACAACACCTGTGGAAAGGGAAAACAGCACTAATATCTGACCAGCAATGTCTACTGCAAAGGTCTTTTTAAAGCTTCAATAGCCAACTTCTATGACTTCAAAAAGCAATTTAGTAGCTGGGAGAATCCTCCAAAAATAATTCTCCATTTCACGCCTCCCCACTCCCTTCAAGCAGATAGCACAAAATCAGCAACCTCTGTTAACAGGACTCGACTGATGAAAACAAGCCCATGTCTAATACCTCTTCCTGAAAGTGGGAAATAAAATACCTTCCAAATTGAATAAAACCTTAAAAGTGGTAGGAAGAAACAATTTTGATTTGATACCCAATGACAAAGCTGAACATAAGATGCATAAGTTATCTATCTCTAGAAAGAAAGGCCCAGCAGCGTAGCTTAGTATCTTTTCTCTGACTAAGTCCTAGAATGCCACAGGACATTTTGCCAGCCAGGTCTGCTGCTTCAACAACTTGGCATCCATCTGCCTCAAAATTACGGAGTTGATACTCAACTAATGATACCTTCAGAGCCCGGGGCTGTTCGTTGGCTAAGAGCAAAGCACAACTGCCAGTTGCCCTCCTTCATAACCCAGGTTTGCAGTACGGTGCCCTGAGCACACGGGTAGCTTCAACACCAATGCATCACCTCTGCAACACCAACATCTCCCCAAGCGAGCACCAGCCTGTGGCCTTGGCAGTCCCCAGCACCACGATGCCAGCAGCTTCAGCTGTTACACAGTACATTTAAGACATCCATATTTTTCCTGAGTGTATTTCTCCAGGACTTTGAACTAAACATAGCACCATGAGGATTTGGAAATAAGACCTAGGACAAGTATTTCCCTACTGCCAGAACTACATCTCTCAGAAATCAAATTTTAAGATCACCAAGTTTCCCAACAGCTAAAGAATTGTAAAACTTACTGAATGTAAGCAGCCATTTAAACACTGACTTGACATTCCAAACGATGTCCATATATCGAAACGGCACACAAACCAGACATGCTATTATGCTGCATGTGTCTGAATTCTGAGAACCACAAGGACTCAAGGCCCAACTGTACCCAGGCACAAGTACTGCCATCGCTTGTCTAGAGGGTAAGTACGCTCAGTACAGAGGATAGGAAGCAGAACCACCAAAAAAAGAGTATCATTAACACAAGCATGACTCAAGATTTCCTCTCTCTACACATTTGCTATTTTTTTCACATGAGAAAGGTTCTGTCTTATCAAGAGACCATTACTTTGCTTTAAAAGTGCACTTCTCACCCAATGAACTCACATGCCCACATTGCTCAGCACGTTAGTAGAGGAATTCTCCAGTGGCTGATATGGACACCATATCTATTCCGTACACAGTGACTAAAACCCAAGTTATTTAAGATACACACATTTTTTTCAGCTAGCCACTCACGTTTATGAATTTGTGACAGCATTTGTATAGCGTGTACTTTACAGGGCTGAAGATGTTGCTCAGATTCTCCTATCCAAGTCAGTATACTCCATACTGTTTTTCAACCATAATTTGATTTACCACAAGCAAAAACCTTAGGAAGGACTGTCTAGGGTAAATGATAAGCTTAATTAAGATGTCCTCAATCCATAGGTGATTACAGTGAGGCCTGCCTATCACTCTGCACTGACAGGATGGAGAACTTTTGGCTTCAGACCCTCCTACCCCTCTCAAGGGCTCCCTCCTGTTCTTTACCACGATGGAGCAAAAGCCAATTCCTATGGTTGCCTAAAGATGAAGGAATAAAAATACCTAGATTTCCACCAAGATATTAACCAGGTCTCTCCAAGGAGAGTTTGGACAGAAAGCACAGAAACAAAGAAGCTGAGCCTGAAGCCCGTCAGGGTATGTCTACAAGAAGATGAGACGGGTGGGTCAAGTACATATGAGTTTTACTAAGAGATTCTGAAGACAAGAAAGCCATCCTGGAGCTGTGACATCAGTTCAGGTAAGAACTGTAACAAAGAGAGGAAAGTTTTTCTGGATTCCCAAACGTAAAAGGTTTATCCATCCAGCCCTTGTAGATTTAAAAGAATAGTCTGAATGCCTGTGGCTTCACTTTAGATCTCACATTTTTCAGAGTAAGCCATGGCTCTTGAAAAATCCTATCTAAGCAAGCACACTATTTTAAAGACACACAGCTACCACACTAGATATGGCTGAATTAGAGGGGTTATCTGGTTGGTGGTTGGTTGTTACAGTTTTTCAACTCAGTCGACAAATTGATTCTCTAACCTAGTTTCCTCCTCAAACCCCACAGCACTTTACAATGAACTCAGATGAACTCAGAACATAAATAAATAGCTAAATAGCTTTGAAGGCAAAAACCAGTGAAAGCAGAATATCAGAAAAGTCACAGATGGTGACTGAACCGATTTAAAGACAAATAAGCAATTTATTTACTGACAGCGTTTTATTGCAGTCTTCTTTTACCAAAACAATCCAGCAATATAGGACAAGACAGACCGCCCAACAGTTTGTGGGACGGAAGGTCTACTGTAGCAAAAGTAGAGCTTTGTGTAGGAGATAAACAGACCCCCACAAAGGACAACTGGGGAATTTGGAACTACAAAACTCTCACCACCACATTTACACAATATCCAGCAGTTGTAAAACTTGTAGGTGCTAAGAATCTTACACAAATACAAACAACAGTCTCAAGAGAACAATAGTTTTGGCAACCCACCTCTCATCTCTCTGTCAGGATCTAGAAATGGACAATTACAGACTTGAATTAACATCACAGACAAGGTTTCAGAGAACAGGGACCACCACTGTCCACATCTTAACGTCTGGTATTCAGGAAAATGTACTTCACTCAAACTAATCTGTCCTGCCAAATCTCTACAGCACTGCTTAAACAGTTGAATGTCAAGTCGTATTTCAAATCCATGACATACGAAATGCACACTAAGTTCATATTCGCTTTAATAAGATAATTTGTGACTTTTGTTTTTCAAATATGAAATTAATGTCTTGGCACTAAACCCTATGCAGCAGATTAGTCATCTGTATTCACCAAGCAATCCTGCACTCTAAGCTCAAAACAGAATTACAAGGCTCCTCATTTAGGTTTGTAAGTGTTATTGAGAATGAATTTAATGCATTTAATTTGCAACTTAAAGCTCCATTTAAATAACATCAGCCTTAAGAATAGTAGCTTTCATTATAATGCTAGAGAGCCCTCAAATAAGCTCAAGCAGGGTTTCAGCATCAGAAAGAGACCAGGCAAAGAGAAAATGTGTTCTAAGACTTTAATACAGAAAAATAAGGGCAGCTCTAGGGTGTCAATATTTTTGGTTTTTAAATTCACAGTAGAAAGGGTAGGCTGTGGCATGGACCTGGCCTGTGATAAGACTCTGTTCAGTCCTGGGAACACTATTAAATCAAAATACAATAATAAAGGCTGGTTACTGTTTGCATGCTTTAATGCATGCACACTTCTTATAAGCACTAACACCACATAATTTCCAATCATTCATAAATTATTCAGGGAAAAATTAAGTCCTCTTCATGTTTATTTTGTTCTTCATAATTCAGTCAAACAGCAAGATAACCTATACCTGATCTCACTCTGATACTAGGATGCAATTGCTCTCGATAGTAGAAATGCAGCTGATAACTCTCAAAACTATCCCACCACTCTGCTCAAAAAAGGCTTTTTGTAGGCATTTCTCTTTTTTTTTTTAATTGCATAAATCCATAAGAAACTTATGAATAAAATATGAAAATGATGCATGTTAACCTCACCCCTATCTAAAGTGCCATCTAATTTTTCTTAAGGATAAGAAACATTCGGGTTCACTTACAGCACTCCACTGCCCTCAAAGTACTTATGGGAATAGTCTTAAAACAACAAGTAATGAAGTAATCTGAAGAAAGGTAATGAATCCAAGCTATAGCTTTCCATTTTATGACAAGTATTTATTACTTGAGTGACAACTGTGTTATTCTGTGTTCCATCTATTATCTGTCCTAAGATCTCTTTATAAAAATAAACAAATTTGCCTGAAAACACTGAGCAAGGGCAGAAAGTCACTTATCTCACATTAGAGAACAGCAAACAAAAAACTACACAAGAAAAGCCATCAATCACAACCCATTCATTAGAGTCCATTAGCTTTTTCAGGATGTAAATGTGAGAAATTTTTTGGCAATTAATGACCTGATTTACACATAATGTGGCTTTATACTAAAGCCACTCCTTACTGCACTTCCAAAAGGCTTCACACACATAAGCAGCATTAGCGTTTTGCCTTTACACATGCTGCACCCTGCCCAAACACAGACTGCTTCACTAGAGGCCGGACAGCTTTATCCTGCCAGCCAGATGCTTTGCCTTTTCATCGCTCAGAGCTAAGGCTCCCATCTTTGCCATGCAATCACTAGCTAGGTACCTCATCTGGTCTTATTCATTCTTACACCATGGAAACACTGGAAGCTCCTCAGACTTGCTTCCATGACAACATGCAATTATAATACAATCTCAAAATAAATACCATTATACAACACATCCAGGCTTTAGAATGACTCATAGGAGCCCTGCAACATTTCAGCAAAATAGGCACCTTTTCTCTAGTGTCAAACACTCATTGTCGTCAGCAAATTAAAATACTATAGATGTTATAACAGGTTTAATGCCTAGTATTACTTGAGCAAAACATTCACTCCACTAGTAAACAAAGACTGGTTTTTTTTTTCTTACAATGCTGTTTTCTAAAAATTTCTAAAGATTCCAGCACTTCAGTATAACCTAGGAATGAATACAGCCTTATGCAATCTTGCTGTGAGAAAACAAACATTTATGTATAATTTTAAGTTTAAAGCATTGACTGAAATCATCATGTTTTTACAAACAAGGTTTACATACACTGATTTATGGTCTGCAATTATCCACAGGCATTTTATCTGGATTCTGGGCTAACAGCACCCTAGGAACACAAGTCAGACGTGATCAGTTTATTTTTACCAACGCTGATCAAAAAACTAAACTAAGGGTGCACCCAGACCTAGGTCAGCAGGAGTTGCTCAATCACTCAAGCAAAGCAGGAAACCTGAGCCAGTTGGTCTGGGCTCCATACAAAATCAGCCTGTCCGTCCTGGAACTAGGACTTGAATTTACCATTCAGGAAAAGCAAAACAGGATTCATCAGATCCTCAAAATTACATACTATTTAAAGAAAATTTTGCAGTTTCGTTTTGTAATTCGAACAAAACTATACAACACAATTCTACAAAAGGTTCAACATTGAGAAGCTAATAGACATCAATAAAAACCCTTGAACACTCAACAGTTTAAAAGGAAAAAGAAGGGAGGTTACAGCCTGTGTTCATTTACCTCCTCTACCTCAATCACTCAATGACAAAAAGAATACTTTCTTCATTCTGTCATCCTCAGAACGACACGATACCAAGCTAAAAATCTACCTCTAGCCACACTGTTCTAGCAGTGGTCCAGCCATGAGAAGGGTATTTCCTAAACACCTGAATTCTGTTTCCAGTACTGGTGTGCAATAAAAATTTTTGAGCAAACTGCACAGGAACTGATGCCATAACCCCAACTCTGCTCCCTCATCAGGCTCCAAACAAGCTGAAGCTGATCTTTCAGTGTTGAATCCTTTCCACTACAAGAAGACTGGCCGTGTTCATGAAAACTCATGGACTCAGGGTTACTAAAGTCATCTCCAGGTCTCAGAACCCCCGAAATGCAATAGGCAGAAGTTCTGAATGCCCTCAGAGGAAGCATGATACCTACTTGCCTTGGGTTTATACTCTTCCCCAGCTCTCTGCTCTGGCTGATGCTGGGGAAGCACAGCACCAACTTGACAGACACCCCAGTATTTTTCTTTTCCAACAAGCAAAAATGTAAGTAGAAAACTGCATTTTACAGTATCTTCTACTTAATCTGATTATGATTGGTGAAGGACAAAAATTTGTAAAACTTAAGCAGTGCAAAACCAGTAAGAACAAGCAGATAAAGAAACAGGGGTGAAAGATTGAAAACTACAAAAGAAGAAAGTGGGCTCATGTAAATTTAAAAGCAAATTAAGTGGTAATGCTATAAACTACTATTAAGTATAACTACTTAATTACTTTAAATTTCAAGAATGAGAAAACAAAATGTGTCTTTTATGCTGGTTACTGAGGCTTAAACCCAAATTAGCAGCTGTCAAATAAATTTTCCAAGTCCTGCATTAAAATAAAGCCAGTGACAGTAGTAACACATGGTATAAAAATTAACACCAGACAAAAAGCACACTGCCAGCACTCCCCTCATTTCCAATTGCATCAGAGCTCAGGATGATTCTGTAAGACATACTGCAATATACCTACTGGCCTTAGAGGTAGGCAAGGCAAGTAGAATGTTTCTGATTTAGCCATGCCTCAGGACAACAATAGAGAATTCACCTGTTACTTGTTTTCTTAATCATCTTCTCTGTAACTACAAATCTAACCACTAAGTCCTTCCCAGATACACTTCCAGATTAATTCCTGCCACTCTGATCATCTCATGACTGATGCATCACTCAAGCTGAATCTATCAGACAGCGTTTTCTTAGGAAGCTTGGAGATCTCTTGGTCAGATGACCATGAGCACAGTGTGACACACAAACACCAGAAACAGAGGTTTGATTCCCTGTATTTAACTCACATATCAACAAGCTCCAGAAATTTATCAAGGAGATATTTTTGCCCCTACTGCAATTTATTCAGAGATATGAAAACAACACACTGAACTACAGACACAGGCAAATTGTGCTGATAGTTTATGCCCCTCTCCAGTAAAAATCTGCACTCCTCACAAACAGTAAAAACTGCCATACTGGAAGGGAGCAAACACCCAACCAGTCAAGGACCTTATGAAGAGCAAAAACTGATAGATGGGCAAGTAGGCATATGCCCAGTAACTTTCCCAGAAAGCCATCTCAGAACCTGACAGTCAAGGTCTCTCTGAACCATTGTCTAACAGCTACCTGCCACCTGTCCTTTGCAAATCTACTTAACTCCATTTTGAAGTCATTCTCTCTTTGAGCCTTCTCTTCTCCACAGCATTTTGTGGCAGTGACCTTCAGAACTTCAGCAAAAGCTTTACAGGACAGTTGTGACATTTCAAATTGGAGAATTAATAAATCATTTCAAACAGAGAACCTTCTTAATTATTTTTTTAAAGGCTCTATCATATTCTCCTGCGCAGATTTATTTACTTTTAAATTAACAATCCCTATAGATAACAAGATTATTCCTCTTAATACTTTACCACCCTTTTGCTTTTTATTTGCACTATATCCTTTCTAAGACCAGGCAAACAGAACCCCCCACAAAATTCAAAATACAGATATGTAAGATAGATACTCAGTGTCATGTCTGTGTTACTCTCTACTAATTCTTTAGTAATACCTACCACTTTGTTCATCCTTTTCACTACTACAGAGTACTAAGGTGATGTTTTCAAAAAAACACCAGGGACAACTCCAAAATCTCTTTCTGGAATAGAAATACTTTATTTATAGCCTATCACTATATAAACACACACAGAATTACCCTTCTAACTCTGTTTCTCATTTGTTATTGTACAAAGAGTGTCACCAGCTATTTTTGTGCTTAGGCTGGTTTTGGCTGGGCTAGTTGCTGTTCTTCGTAGTAGCTAGTATGAAGTTGTGCTTTGGATTTGTGCTGAACAGATCTGAGATGCTTTTGTTGTTGCTGAACAGTGCTGATAGAGACCTAATGCTTTTTCTGCTCCTCACCCAACCACAACAACAGTAGTCTGGGGGTGCACAAGAAGCTGGAGGGGACACAGCCAGGACAGCTGACCCCAACTGACCATAGGGATATTCCATGCCATATGACATCATGCTCCATACATGCCTGGGGAAGCTGACCAGGAGCTGGGATCACTACACCAAAACAGATCAAGCATCAGATGTGGGGTTTTTTTTCTCTGCAGGTTGTAATGCATTTGTGATTCACTGGGGGGTTTATATTTATTTAAATATATTTTAAATATTATTTATAAATTAAAATATAGACTTATTACTGTCTTCCTTTGTTATCCTACTAAACTGTCTTTATCTCAAGCCATGAGTGTGAGGGTTTTCTTCCACTCTCCTCCCTATCCCAGTGAGGGGGAGTGAGTGAGCAGCTGCGCAGTGCTTCCTTACCAGCTGGGGTTAAACCACACCACCATTCATTCACTTGTGTTTGCTGTTGTCTGCAGATCAATTATTTTTATTTTCAGGTTACCTAAACAAAAAAGCAAACCACAAAACAAAACACCCACCACACACCAAACAAACCAAAAAGCCTCACAAATAAACACACACACCACTGATCACACCCCTCTTCCTCACAGCATCCCCCACCTCCCCAGTGCAGAACAATCACAAATATGACCCTCTGGGAATCCAGTCCCAGTTATAGGGATGGGTTTTAATCAATTGCAAATTTACACAACACCCTTCCCCTTTATCTCATGGCATCATTAATTTTAACAGCCTTTGATCTAAGAACCATTATAATGACCTTCTGAAGACCACATGTTCCCTACTGTGTAGCTTTTTATCTACATGTTTCTAAGAAGCCTAGAGAATCTGAGAGTCCTTATCTTCTCCTTGAAACAAGCTGACTTCAAAATATCCATTTATCCATCTACCTGTAATTCTTTTTTAATAGTGAAGAATTCCTCCAAGTTTGTACAGTAAGGGAATCAGACCTGCCCAGCTGGGGTCTCAGACAGTACAGCTTAGCTCCTTCTAAAGAGAGCATCGTATTTGCCTTTTTTAAAGTTTTTATTCTAGGAACACCCAGTTTAAACGAAAAGGCCAGACACAGCACAATAGACAGTTCAGTCTTATTAAACACAAGTTCCTTAAGAAATCCTGAACAAATGTCATCTCCTATTGATCACCTGTGGCTCTTACCACATTAATTTAAATTCTCTTCACCTGAGATATTTTTAATACAACAAAATGAGTCATGGGAGCTACTCCAAGCTCAAAGGTGGGACAGCCCTCAATGGTTTTTTTGCTTGGAGATATATGCATCTACTTTGACATTCCACAACTACCTGGGAATATAGTCTTAGGTCCATACTATCACCACCTTTCACAGTCAATTTGCATACCACTTGATTCCACACCTAACTACTGACCTGCCACGCTAATGAGATTTATGTGCTCGAATTCTAAAAAGCTGTTCACAGAATTTTCCCCCATGGTGTTCATCTTTTTAAAAACTAGAGTTAAAATAAAAATTAAAAGCAGTAGTAGAAGGAATGTAATAAGACAGATTAAAAAACAAAAATCAACTACTTTCCAGTATTTTACAGCTTCCAAATAGCAGTTTAAAGACATTATATTTGATATTGAGTCAGAGATTGTGATCTATTCTGACATTTTCAAGCACAAACTTTATTTGTCATTTTGCTTTTTACATAGGAAGTACTAATTTATGACCCTGACTCAGCAGCTACATTATGTCCCACTAAGCTTTTAAAATTATTATATTAATATACTACTTTAAAATTAACTTTTCATCTAAATTTGTCTAGCTTCAGTTGCCTAATGTGGAACACAGATGTCTTTTCATATTAAGTAAACAAGCTTTTTAGTTTCCCAAATCTATCCCTATATCAAATCATCTCCTGACTTTCCTTCGGATGAACTAAGCAGAGGTTCTTAGGTTTCTAAATTTAAAGAGAACTTCCTGAGCACCATTTACAATGACAAACCCTTTTCTGAACACTCCCAATTCATCAGGATCCCTTTTCAGGCCAGGATTTCAGACTGGAGACTGTACATGCTACAGACAGAACCCGGAGATCCCTCTCTCCCCTCCTCCAAAGGGAAGGCTGACTCCCTTCTCACCTGCTACATCACACGGTGTAGTCAGATACAGCTGGTTAGCTAAGAAAAACCACCACAGTTTACTTACTAAATTACATCTTCTTTAAGTAGAACTGTACACCAGAAGCACAAGCAATCTTTCCTGTGCTACATGCTCTGTTATGAAACCAAATGCTATTACCTGGGATGCAGATAGTACAAGCCGCTCACCTACCTTCTGCAGGCACGAGTCTTACACACACAATTCTAAATAAGCAAGTACACACACTGTGAGGCACCTGATAAAGCAGAGGAGCTAGATTTGTCCAAAACATTGCCAGATATGACACAAACATGGGAAGAGACTGACGGTTCCATGGTCAAAAGAAAAATCCTGTACTATACCTATATCCCATAAAACACCCTAAGTTGTGTTAGAAGACTGACACAGCTACATAGAAACTAGTGTCCAGTAACAATAATATTAAATTCCATACAGTTTAAAAATAATGGTAACATAAAATTAAAAAAAATCTTTCACCTGACAACAAGGACATAAAAAAATGAATAGGCATTTCTATTTTACTAATATCCTGGTCAAAATTAAGATATTGTGTCCTGACTCTTTCTTCTTTTCTATGAAAAATAAGGATATGAGGATCTGGTGTTATTTAAATCACTGCTTAGATATTTCATTTTGCAAAGGAGACTGTTGCAAGGGGTGAGGATACGCATTGGAAACAGCTTAATGAAGTAAAAGGCTAAAAATTCAGAAATGCCAAGATCAGGGAGAGAAAATGAGTCAAATCTCTGTTATCTGCCTGGAGAACACATCAGCTCAACTACATCCTAATGTGCAGCTAAACACCAGGAGAAAAAGAAAACAGAAGAGCAGCAAATGCACAGCAGAGACTCTAGAGCAAGTCTGCTGTATTAGAGAAGTGGGTTACAGGCAGTGAGATGAAATTCAATACTGACAGCCATGGCACAGCAATAATCAACAGACACCCTGAGGAATACCAAACTGGAAAATAAGTCCCAAAGTGCTTCAGTTGGTGGCAAAGATTTTTTATAATTAGAAACGATCAGACACAGAAGGAAATCCTTGCTTTCCATTGGCTGCAGTACTGCAGGGTGCTTTCTGATACCCAGGCCTTGTGTGGGCACAAAAACTTGGTACGTGGAAGGGAGGCTGAAGTAGTTCAAAAGGCAAGTGACACGACTGCACAAGTGTTCAGATTCTTGACAGTTTTCTAAGGAATAAGACCACCATATGGACATGATTCATGACAGGACGTTAAAGAAAGGCAAGAAAAGATCATCCCAATCCACTGAAACAAGTGCCACCCCTTCTCCCACCTTCCCAGAGAAAAACGCCTGTTTTTCTGAAAAGCACCTTGGTGTGGAACAGGTGGCTTCTGCCCACCAGAAGGGGAGAATCAGATGTGTTGGTTGAGAGAAAATTAGAACTTAACTGTAACAACTTCAGCATCTATTCTAGCTGTAGCTTCCAGCAGGTGAGGTTTGTTATCACTGAGGTAAAGAGCACATACATGGCTTGGGAAGAGTCAGGAGGCACTATTGGGCTTATTGTCTTGGTGTCCAAGCAGCTCCTGGAAGAAACTCATGTGAAGTGGCCAGTGATGATTACAAGTAAACAAAAGTTTCATTTAAGACACTGTAGTTTTCTGCCAGAGAGACAACAATTTCATTTAAGATTTTTTGTTTTTGGGGGTGGTGTGTGTCATGATGGACTACTTTCACAGATATTATTAATTTTGACTGGTATAGAAATGACTGCTGCCAAGGCTTCTTTGGGCAAAATCAGAAAAGGCAGGTCCTCAAAAGGTATGTTTGGGATTCAAAGAAGACTTGCTAGGTGGTGGTGGTATTAAAAAAGTCAGGTCTCAGTACTGAATTTGACCTCTGTATTAGTTTTTGGAGCTTCCTTGACAGATGGCACAAGGTCATCAGTCTTTGATGTGAAACAGGAACATTCCTATCCATTTTGAAAGGAATAAAATGGAGGTGCTGAGACTCTGGCTTAACATGAACATGGCATCTGACAGGGTAGTTGTGTCCTACTTGGTCTACTAGTGCATTTGATACTGTTGTTGCCTAATGTTCCCAAAGCCAGCATTGCTATGCCAGTGCCCTCTTAAGAATCATATCTGCTGAAATTTCATTACAGTGCTTGGTTATCAAAGCATCTGTTGCAGGAACAGTCACAGCTAATCAGAAAGATTTTCCTTGTTTTCTAACTGGGGAAACCCCAAAGTGTTCCTGAAACCATCTACAGAAATATGCAGTCTTCAGCTGAATGAAATTTGGGAGGGCATACCAGAAACAACATTAAAGGAACTAACCTTCCTCAAGGGAGGAAAGCATCCACTGGGACCTGTCTTTCAAAGCCACTACATGACAAGCTAAGTGTAAATGATAAGGTTATACTAATAAACAAGGATGAGGCACATGAGATGCAACACACAGAGGTGGATGCTTTCCTGACATTTTCATCTGTTATGGATTGCCTAAGTAATATAAAAAAAAAAGAACTGTACTAGAAATGCTTCACCATATGCTTGTGCCTGAAGTTCAGCAAACAGCAGCATGTCAAACATGAGCTTGAACTTGCTCTCTGGGAGAGTGGTGAAAGACTCATTCTTCAGTCAGACTGTCATGGCCATGTGATGGTAACAGCTGTGTGCGTAGCCCACAGAGGTGAGCTTAGTCAGAAAGAGTTCATGCCTTGCAAAGACATTTTTATAAAGGGATCTACAGAGAGGCACATCTGGCAGCGCACAACAGCTGCACAACACATTCTTGCTTCCACGTGCTGAAATGCTTGGGAGGCTGACTTGGTGTCACGGTGTGAGCTACAGAACGCAGCACTACAGAGTTCTCAGAATGTATCAGTAGAACAAAGAAAACTGATCTCAAGAGATGGTAGAATAACACACATGAAACAGGAGTTGCTGGTTATTATGTGAGAATAAAAACCACACTATGAAACTCAGATGAAGATAGGGAAGGAAGAGAGATACCAATTGCCTATCAGGGACTAGGAGGTTTTTTAACACTAGTTCACATAAAGTAGGGCCATTTCTGAGAACTAGAAAAAAGTTCTGATACAAGATAAAACAATTCAAACTTTCATACCAAAACCTGAACCACAGAAAACACCCTACAGAAAAAACAAACAAACAAAAAAAAAAACCCCAAACCAACAAAAAAACCCAAATGCAACCAAAAAACCAGAGAGCTCGAGATCCTTCCTGCTTCATTGACAATTTTACTAAGTAATTGTTATTCATAGACAAATTCAAGTACCTCATCGGTTTTGGAGTACAGGGGAAAGCAGTGACCATAACAGAAGTTCTAGAAAAGAGAACCAAATTATTCTCCAAAGAGACTGCCTAGCTAGTGTGCACAAAAGCTTCAGCTCCACTTGGTTAACAAGTGAATTACACGTCTCAGAGGCTGCGGACACAGAGTTTGGCAAGACTCAAGAGCTGGGTATAATCTAAAACTGGGTATAAACTAAAGCTGCACAACAAAGGAGATCACGTCAGCTCTCAAACATGGATGCAGATCATTCTAAAAGACAAAGTCATGTCTTCTAAAAATCACCTGTCACTTCTGTTGCATTGGCTTCTTCCAAGTAAAAGAAACATCCTGCACTTTTGATGTTGCAGACCAAAACACAAGAACAGGAGGAAGATGGTGCTTGGTTTAGATTCAGTGGTTCTGTCAGACAGTCATTTACTTCATAATTGTATTAACTGAAACATATACAGCAGCTTTGGCAGCAAAACAGAAATGGTATACCACAGGAGCCATGCTGGAGCTGTTCAGTAAGCTGACAGCTGGTGAAAGACAGATGGGGGCCTGTATTTGACTTTGAAAACCCTTTGTCAATCAGTACAAGCCTCCACCGAGAGGGCAACTATCCCAATGTAAAATAAAGTAGCCACATTATGTAATAGACCTAGAGATCTCTATCTCTTTCACAGGCTTCCATGGACTCAGCTTCACATGGCAAGACTCTTTGTCCACCCAAGTTATTAACTGGAGTTGAGGACAACAGATTAAGAGGGCACCCAGGTGCCTGCCTTCCCTGAAGGTTCAGCGTCCTGGGCACAACACAGAGACAGGACAGAAAGCCCCTGCCATAACAGTTGTTCTCCAAAAGCAAAACATTGTGTTGCTTTCTCCATTACTTCCCTGAATTCTGACTCATTCTGGAAAAATGTAATTTTCTTCAGATACAATGGAACAGAAATATGAAGAAATTCTGTTACCAACTCAGAGAGACAGAACAACTACTATGAGAGAAGAGGTGAGGGAAGGGGGACCCCTAAATCCCTCTGGCAGCAAGCAGTACCTGCTGGTAGTCAGAGCACCATTTCGGTTTCCATCAGTGCTTCAATAACACACTGCTCATGCCACCAGTAAAGTCACTCAAACTTCCCTCCTCCTGTAACTTCTTTATCAGCTCATTAAGCCAAATCCTGCCAGTAAAGAACATTATGTTATGCAACGACTGGCATAATGAAGTCCCAGTTTCACCCCTGAACTTGAGGAGATGTAAAGTTTAATATTGTTCATAAAACATGCCATCTCTTGCGACACATCCTGACATACCCACGACATTTAATATTTAAACTGCTATCGATTGTTTGAACTTCATCCTCCTGCTGCATGTTCCAGGTTTAATTCCATTTCTTATACTAAGCCCCCCCCATTTCTTTTTTGCCTTTCAACTTCTTAAACAAACCCCCACATGCTACATGCAGTTCCTGGACTGTAACTCAACTGTAAGAAGCACAACAAGAAGTGGGTTAGCGTTGAGACCTGGGGCTTTAATCATTATGTGCTTTAAACACACCTTACAGGACCTCTCTCTGTCACTGTCTGATTACATACAGCATTTATACATGCTAAAGCTCTATTTGTAATGTTTCAGTGAGCCTGGAAGCAATATTCCAGGAGTAATGACACACAGTAAAACTTCTATCAAGATCTCAAAAGGAATGATGGACTCAAAGAAATGACTAGGCTGAAGTTCACAGAAGCAGTTGACAAGCTCTGAAACTGTAAGGTTTTGAAACATCTAAGTGGAGGGGGGTGTCCTGCCCTCCCCCCCCCCATCTTAAAAAAGTAAAAGTATAAATTAGCACAGCATATTCAAAGAGCAACAATGGCAGAACCATATTACTGTGTGACATGCTAAGAACAGCCTCAGTGCATTGCTGTTAGAACCAGTTTGATGCCATGTGAGTTTCAGACAAATCAGTCTCTGACTTTGTAGCACAACATGGGCCAAACACTGGGGACAGTTAAAACACGCTCTGGGACATGACAGTCACGTGCACTGTCAAGGATGGGTGCTTCTCAGAGTTTGAGAAAGACTTTGGGGGGAAGGAACTGCCCTAGAGAGTTCTCTCTGTTGATACTTAAAATCACCCAGCATTTTCCACTGGCATAACCATATTATTTACTAAGCTCACAGCTTAATTATTCACCCTTCAGACAGCATCTATTTGGTTTATGCTTGGTTTTACCCCGTATCTTTCACTCTATTCTAATAAAACTCCTTCATTCTTCTAACTGAATAACTAACTCATCATCACAGGGAATGCAGAAGGAAGAAACAATAAAGGCCTCAAAAGCCTGAGAATGTAACATCAGCTCTTCCAGGTTCATGGGAGACTGCTGTGGTGAGGGGGTGGGATGGCATTGCTGCCCCTCCAGCAGTTCACCACTGCACAAGGAACAGTGATTAACCCAGTGAGATGTACTGCTGCTCTACTGACAGACTGCAGTGTCTGATCACTGAACTCTCTGTAATTTACACAAAGCCTACAAATCACTACAGCCAACTCATGTTCCATGCAAAGCAGCCTGGAGACCTTGGCTAGGGCAGGACACCAGCAGAGATTCAGAATGACCACTGAACTGTTCACACCATCTGTTTCCACTGCTGTCTTTTTCCTATGAGAGAGAGATGGGTGGTGTGAAGCTTCTAGTAACATTTAAAAGGGGCAATGTTAGTAGATAAGGCACCTTTGATGTTTGAAAATGGATCGCTAGTGTGCAGGCTTTTTACAGTAGCCTTCTCCCTCCTGACTAGTTCTCCATGCCACAAAGCATTTGTGCACATGTGCATTCTTTGGGGCGCAAACCTAGCAGAAAGCAGCACTACTATATCCATCAGCAACTTCCTTTATTCTATAGGGTACCAGATCCCCAACTCAAAAAATACCTTACCACAAAATCCAAAGTCCCTTCAGCAAAAGTCCTCTGACCACTCTGCTGGGGAGAAGGTGACCTCTGGCAAGCCCCAGAGTAAGGTAGGGGCACGTCACTTCCCTTTCAGTATCACCATTCTGTGCCATCCCACCCCACCTGAGAAAGCCAAGCAAGTGAAGGGACAGCAAAACATGGGTGCTGCGTAGCAGGTTCCCAGGAGAAACAGGAGACCAGCTCTGTAAAAACCATCAGTTTGATTTGGTATATGTTAAAAATCATGATGTCACAACAATAAGAGTACATAAAGCCCATTATGACAATTAGAACTTCAACAGATAAGGTTAGTACCTCACACCTCATTATTTATTTGGCCTCTGCAGATGTGGTTACATCCAGGCGATGGGGACGTGTCTTCAACGCGCAAAGAAAAGTCATTGAGAATTTTTAAAATGCTACATCACAGGACAAAAACTGAAGAGAACTAAAAACAAAATTGCATCACAATGAGCAATCTTCTAAATGTATTTTTCCCTCCCTGAGGCTAGAACAGCTGCAATGGGTGGATAAGGTACGAGGACAGTGCAGCATCTTTCCAGAGGAAGAGGCTTCAACAAGCTCTTATGTTTTCAGCACATTACTTCTGAATATGCTCATTAGGTTGGTTTTTTTACAACCACTTCAAAATATTTGATGGTTCTTTTCCTCCTTCTGGCCATGAACATGCATAAGCAGTTCCTTTTAACAGAAGAACTGTCACATGAATAAAAAATTGGCAGGCTTTCACAGAGGTAAGCTATCTTTTTCGTAGCAGAAAAATAGAACAAACACTGGGATATTCACAGAACCACAGCTTTGGCTTGAAGGGATCTCAGGATCTTTATCTGGTCCAATCCATGCTCA
Organism: Hypotaenidia okinawae; assembly: GCA_027925045.1. Classification (NCBI taxonomy): domain Eukaryota; kingdom Metazoa; phylum Chordata; class Aves; order Gruiformes; family Rallidae; genus Hypotaenidia; species Hypotaenidia okinawae. Next base: position 14,242,790 of record BSDF01000010.1, read on the forward strand.
AAGCCAAGGCTATTCAGTTTTATATTTATTACCAAATTTCCAGTCCTGACTAGTCGGTGCAGCTGCAAATTTCATGCATTCTAACATTACTTGTTCAAGCATTAAACAAATAATAGCTCCATAATATTTATTAAAAAGGTTAATACTGTATGTTTTGACTTGAAAATACCAGTACTTAAAAGCTATTATGCCTAGCTAATGCATCACTTAGAGTTGTATAATGACCCATTACAGAAACGACAGGATCTGCTTGCCATTCACCTACATTTGCAGCGAGGAAGTGAAAATCCCCCTCTAAAATCTCTTATTCATTGTTTACTCCAAATTCAGAAGCAAAAATATTAGTAAAAATAAACAGACTCCAGAGGATGTGCCAATTTATCACCTCTAAAACAATTACCAACAGGCACAATTTATCTTAATAATATGACAGCATCTGAGGGTAACAAGTTTTTCTGATTTTTACAAGGTTTTGTAGTATATCAGGTTGACATCTTGATTAAAGCTGAATTTAGTTTGACAGCAAGGAAAACAAATCTAATCTCACATTTTAAAATAATGCTGCGATCTCAATCTTAGATCTTTGTCTTATTATCCAGATACAACTCATTTGATAATGCAAATAAGTTTAAACTTCTATCAGTATCAACCTTAAGAACTCACCCCAAATCCAGAGACTTGAAATTTGCCTTGCCTCCTTTTACCTGACTTTCAGTGATGATTAATAAAAAAAAAATCACTTAGAGCAGATTGTCAGGTTAAAAATGTCATGCTTTTCTAACAGACTTCACAATTAAATGTATATTCTGTATGTGAGGAAGGTATTCCTTCATCTTATTTATGAATTATTAGCAGCCAAAATACCCCAGAAAACTGACACAGACAAGAATTTGTTGTGCTATATATAAGACTTTAAATTATTTAATCTTTTAAATACAATTCCTTAACCAGAAAATAAGCAGTCTTTATTTGACTTGCCATCTTACTACAGCTATGCAATTGGCATTTTTAACTACGCTATTCTCCTCCAGAGCTAGGCAGCAGAATGCAAGCTACCTTTTTCAGTATTGCACTATTTCATGACAATCCTTCATATTTAAGCTTGTTCGAGGCTCATCACTCGCAAAATAACTTAAATAAAAATCAGAACCCTTTTAGTGCTTCCATTTTCCTGCTTTAACACTAAAATTATGCAAAGCTCTAAGATAGGAAAATGAAAGCAGGCAGATAACAGCATTCATCTATCAGCGACGATAGGGAAGCATGCAGAGATAAATAATTGCTACCTCGGACTAGCAAGTAACCAGAAAACATGCAGACACAGAATCATTTCAACAAGTGGCATATTACCTGGGTGGAGCTGGCAGCAACAGAAATGCAGTCAATGAAACCATGTCTCCGAGTGAAAAACGCAACTATCTGCTGCCAGCGGGAAGGCTCGCTCCGTAACTCATCTGTCGAGCCTTTCTTTGCCCACTGCTTGTGCTTGGGGCCTACAGAGCTGTGGCTGGAGCTAGTGTTGCCTCGACTGGCGCGAGAATAGAGGAGTGTGTTATTTCCGAAAATGTAATTCATCTCTGCAGCTCTGCAGGTGGTTGCCAGGCAGTCTTACTTCCCTACCAGCTGCTGAGTGGTGAATGAGCAGGGGGGTGGGGGGAAGGAAAAAAAAAATGCAGATAGAATTACAGCAGCATCATTTACAAACCAGGAAAACAAAATTCTTGATAGCTGATGGTATTTTTCTTCCGAGCTTTTCCACTCCCTACATCCCTTCTGTACCTGTGGTTACAGGGATAAGCAGAATTTTGAGCAATTTTTAAAAAAAAGGCAATCAAATGTTTTCCTTATTTTTCCTTTCTGAGAGCCCCCAGGATCAGAAGCTTGTTTTCTCTTCCTAGCCGACAACAGATATTTAAGAGATACTGGGTAGCAGGTACAGTACAACGTTACAAATTCACAGCTATGAGGATGGTGGTGCATGATAACAGCTACTGGGTGGAGAAAGCATGGATCAAAAATAACCAAGTTTCAATCACTGCCTATAGTAAGATCCAATAGCATCTTTTCGCTTCCTTGCTTGCATAAATTATAAAGCTGAACTGAATAAAACAGGGAGTATGCAGTATAACTGAGCTTGTTCCCTGATTCTGTCTTTCTGAGAACATTTCAGAGCAAAAAGACCTCACCAGCATGTTCAGAAAAAAATTAATTTTCAAGAAAGAAGCATTTGCTGGTTTCTTCTTTTTCCACCCTCCTCAATGCATAAAACCACAGAGGGAAGATGCTGTGCCACAGAACAGTCATTCTGTGCTGTCTATCAACGGGTACCTAGTGGGGCTGTGGGGGGGTTTAATCAGAAAAAAGATTAGGGATATGGAGATTAAACACTAGAAGTCAACACTCTGTTGTTCTTATTCTATGATTAATGTGCCATGATTATAACACTCATTTCCAAAACTCTCTGAATACTGTAAGCATAATACAAAAACATTACTTCTCCAAAGAACACGAATTGACCAAAAATGAAAAATTCTTCCTATGCACTACTCAACTGCCAATAAAATCATTTTCATTTCCAATGCAAATCACAAGAGTGTTACTGCTGTAAATGTACATTTTCTCTGCTCTCTCTACAGTAAAAACAGGAGAAGTCATACAGTAAATTTCTAAAAGATTACAGGATTTCAAGTTACCTTACAGAGTTCACCATTCACATTTTTATAGTCAATTATTTTAAGAAAAGTCCTCCAGCTTGCAAAGAGATTTTTTAGGAAATCAGCCAAGTATCAAGGCTTTCAGTACAAGCTTGCCTCTGGAAAGACAACAAAAAGGTATCAAAACTGTTTGAGATACATTTTTTAAATAAAATGCTCTCACAGTGATAATCCTAACACCAGGGCAAGCATTTTCAAAGCAAAGAAAACTCCCAATACAACGAACAAAGGCAGAAGAGCTCCTTACAATGCTGCCACAAGTTGCAAGGCTAGGATTCCACACATCTACTGTACGATGTACATTTTAGTGGGGATTACCAAATTCCCCCCACAGACTTCTTTTTGATGCAATATACTCTGCTGCTTAACAAGTTCTTACTGACAGCTATCCTATTCTGTGTAACAAATTTTTCTTGACAGCTTACATTACAGGCAGAAATACTAAGTACATTAATTTAAAACTGTGGTAATAAGATCAATGCACAATTTACTTGCAGTCACTAGTACAGCTCAATGACATAGCACATACAAATATTCTGAGTGCTTTTCAGACAGACTTTATTAATATTCATAAAATACAATGGCTTATCAGTTCAAGTCATATGAAACTCCGTCTGACTTGCACAGTGTCCTCAGAGCTACATTCATAAGGTAGATAATGGAGATAAAGAAATGTCTGAGAGTAGATGCAACAATCCTTTTAAATGGACAAGCTTTTCTGCTGTGAATTTTGTTCATGGGAAGACTGCAGCCCGATCTTTTTCCAGACTTGAAAAAACATACCTAGTCTCAAAAATACCTATGAATGTATTATTGCAGAAATTTCATAATCCTTGGCTACGATTGAAGATTTTTGGAACAAACTGCAAATCACAGGCTTTGAATTCTGAGTCTCTATGAAAAGTCAAAGTGAAAATAGTGTTTACGTTTCCCTTCATCCAGTCTCGAATGCCGATAGTGCTGTACATCTCTAAAAGATCTGACAGCAGGGGAATATTAGGATACCTTTCAAAAAACATCTTCAAGAATTCATTTTTTTATATATGTGTGTATAAATACATACATACATATATATCTCCATATAGTCCAAACTGAGTCTCATATGGAGGAGTACTGTTTAAAATTCTGAAAGCAAGCACTGCAATACAGGGACAATCTACCAAGTACCTATTTTTCTTGCTGTTACATCAGCCTGTCTGAAGGTGAGAACAGTTTGCTGCATTTCAGGCCATTTCTTCCAGGGATGATTCCCACCCAGCCAATGATCAACTGTGGCATCAGAGGAGTTTAGAAATCAGCACTTCTGGAAAGGCTCATATGGACCCCCCAAAAAAAAAATTTAAAATCCTGAAAGTGAAGCTCTGGTGATTTAATTTCATATGGTGATTTCATTTTAAAGGCGACAGAAATCCAAAAGTACTTCAGGAAAAGGTTATGCAACCGCACTGGTGATACAAGACAGCAATCTGTGTCACCTACACTCCATATGGATGTCAGTGATACTGAGCAAGATTTGCTGATGCCTATGAAGATGCAGTTGCAGTTATTTCTGGAAGTGTAGAGGGAGCCTGTACTGTGGTGATGAGATAAATCCTGATTTTTACAAGTTACAAAGCAACTTAAAGATAAAGGTCTAACTCTAGAGATGGTACATCATCAGGATAATGCAAAGGGGTCCAGACTAGAGCAATGGTTGGTTGTGCAGATGGAAACAAACAATGGGCACTTCAACACCTACAAGTAGAAATCAGAGAAAGTGCTATTTGGAAAGGCAAAGTATCCAGAAAAAGGAGACAATCTAACAAACATCAACAGAGGCGGCAGCTGTAACAGCATTTGTGAATGACTAGTTCTGGAGTCAGAAGGTGGGATGGGGGGATCACTTGGGAATCTCAGGAAGTCCTAAAGGAAGCTGAGAGCCTCCATCATCCATTTTTCATGTTCTGGATATTGAACTGACAGGGATTAAAAACCAAAACCAACAAAACCCCAAAACACCATACCAAAACCAAATGCCACTGCAGAACCAAAACAGTCCCTATTTACAGTAAAGCAAGAACTGAGAATTTGCAGATTAAAGAAAACAAAATTACCACCAACAAGACAGCACACAATTAAGATTTCTACATCAGTACACATTCCTTTCTACAGCTTGATAAGTTTACTGCAAGATACATCTGCATTTGTAGTGGGGATGCAGAGTAACGTTATTTGCTCTGTGACCAATTAACAAGATCTAGTAATTGCAGTGGTTACTCAATTTAAAAACTAGCATCAAATAACTGGAATAAAGTTCCTCAGACTTTTTACCCAAGACGATTCTTATTATCAGGGACAAGTTGAAATACAACATAAAGTCATATTTTAATCTCATAAATACAGTTTTCCTGGAGCATGCATACCTTGAAATTAAAAATGCATAGCAACAAAAATTGTGTATGCAAACAACAGGTATAGCTCAGTTACCCTTTCTGAACAGTAACAACAAACTCCCTGAAGCACTTGAAAAGTCTTGTATTAGTTTCACTACCATCCTGCTAAAAAGAATACTGGCTAAAATAAGCACAGCCCTAAAGGAATAAACTGATGTAACGAATACAGAAAATTCAAGAAGCCCTGAAAACAACAGCAGGGACTTACTTTAGTTTCCATACCACTTTGGTTTTTTACCAGAAAAAGTAGAGACAAAAAGAATTGTGCAGAACTTAAACACTCAAATACAGACTGTGCAACTTTAACTGCCCAGGCAGGGGAAGAAAACCCCCCCAAAACGTAGATATAGATTCCTGTTTACTACTGACACTTTTCAGAATACGATGTTTAATAAATTTTTACTGGCACAACAAATTTCAGTCTCATTAACAAGCATATGCAATATTCTAAGCCAAAGCCCAGGAGCACACAAACTGGACACTGGTAAAAAAGAATCGTTAACCCTTTCTGTTAAGTTACATTAGAAAGCTTCTCTTAGCTTTCAGTTGAGAGACAGGACAGAAAGTCCAGTCCCTGATCAAGTGTGATTTACGCAGTCAATAAAAAGAAGATATTTTACGATGAAACTACAAGCAAACACCCCAGTATAATTATTCTATAATGATACATTTTAGTATAAGTATTGAATATAAAAGATTATTATTACATTATTACTCATACTAGACCTCAGACAACCTACCAGTCTGAGCAGATTAAATTGCCTGGTCTTCCGCACCCTGTTCATGAATCTCCTGCCCATCTTTTTGGCACGCCAGACTGATAAAAACATCCTGTATTTAGTGCAAGTTTCTTTAGGCTTTCTTCAGACATGAAAATGAACCTGACTGCACTGAAAGCTCAGGGGAAATCTCAGGCAAAAAGAGTATAACCAGTTATTAAGACAACTTGATGTTGATTACTGTTATCTTAGGTTGTTCTAATGTTTGGATTAATCCACAGTCCATCTGTTACAGTTTGTCTTTCCTGTCTGTTGACAAGAATTTGTTGTGCAGATTCATTTGTTGTGAGAAACGAGCAGATATGGTCAACTGCTGCTTACTCTAAGACACAAACTTCATGCATATTTGTATATTTTTCAATTGTAAGTTTAGAAGTAGTAACCTGCCAAGAACTTAGGCAAGGCATTTTAATTAGAGTTCACCACTCCCCTCAAGAGTGACCACTAAAGTATGACACTAGTCTATAAATTAGTATTTCTGAGAGTATGCTCAAGTTTTTCTTCAACAGTTCTGCTATTCTAGGTATGTTTCTAACTCTGGAAACATTGCCTTCCTACTGAAGGTGTCAAACCTTTAGAAAGGTCTCAATTTGAAAAAGGTAACTGTCTCAGCATCATAACCAATCATGCAAATTACACATCAACCAATGTTTCATTTCTAAATGGAAACAGTATCTTCATGGCAATCTCACCTACCTGCTCAGACAGAAGCTGGATTCAGGAAATAATAAAAGCAAGAGAATGTACATGGGCAAATAGGAAGCTACTGTTACTTTGCCTGTTGGCTTAGCTTCATAGTCCCTCAAATCATAAAGATCAGTTCTCTCTGACAGCAGAGAAACTGCCCTAATGAGCAGAGAAGTCCAATTAAACAGAAGCTCCACAAGCTCCAGAAAACTTCAGGCAAGTGCTTGAGAGAATGGTGAGGGGCTGGAGGGAGGACGCACCAGGAGACAGAGAGAAGGAAACCTACCGAGCTTATTAGAACTAAATTCACATTTATGGGGCAAGGAGGTTGTCCTGCATTAAACGAAGCATGTGTGTTTATGCACATTAATATAAGCAGTTACTTCCCATACAGATTAATAAGGAGGAGTTAAAGTGCTTGCTTTCAGTTGAAGAAAAAGGGCAGAGGAGACAAGCAGTGTATGCTGTAATACCTTTATCGGCCTCACTAAAAGCCAAAAGACTCTCAGCAGCTAAAAGGTTATTCTAAAGTCAGAAGCAGACTGTAGATCACTATGGATAGAGGCTATAAGACAGGTATCACCTGTTAATCTGCATTTCAGAGTATAAATTTATATTTCTGAAATAAACATTCCCTAGCCATTTTCACAATTTTAGTGACCCAGCCTTACTGACTCTAGTTGTACTGGTATCTCCCAGCTCAGCTCTCCCCCACACTGAGGACTCAAACTGATTCATCGTTCATTGCACTGCTGCCCCTGCCTCTGACCACTCTCTTCTAAGACCCATTAGTAGATTGATGTCTTCTTCATCAAGATAACACAGTGCAGATTTCCAGAGAGATAAAATAATGCAGTTTTATTCCCATTTTCTTCTCCAGATATTCCTTGTATTCCAATTGCCTTTTTGACTGTAAGTTGAGTACCGAGTTGATTATTCCATTAATCTATTACAACCCTGACTTCTCATTCCCCTGAGATAATGCAATGAGAACACAAGTCCTTCCGAGATCCTTCTGGTAACCATCCATCATGATTACTGATCTTCTTTGTTATTCTTTACTTTTTGTTGTTAGTTTGTTGGTGCTTTTTAAAAGAACTAAATCCTAAGTGTACAGGGTTGTGGGTTTTTTTCCTATTCTATGGCAGCTTAAATTTCTCTGTAAGCTTTTTTAGGAATTATATTTTGTGTTCCTCCAAGAAAACCTAGAACCTACATCAACAAGATTATCTTTATGCACATTTTTGCAACAGAACTTCTCTTTACAATGCTGTCATTGCTTTCTCATCTGTAATTTCTCTACATACCCACTGCTACTGCTCTTTAAAAGAGATTCACCTTGTTTTGTCAGCACAGAAATGAGAGTTCTATCTCCTCTCCCTTCTAGATGGTATTTTATGAACAAGTACCACCTTGCCATATTTCACTCCTGTAATACTACAGTCAGTTTAAGTAGACTACAACACAGGATTGCAGTGGTAATAGATAAGCAGTTTCATGTCAGCATTAATTTAAGAACATTCAGCTTAAATGACGTTAGGTCCTAGAAATAGGGGGAGGAAGGAACCACAACAAAAACCCAAAACACCAGGCATATGCTAAGTGGGCACAAGGCATTTATTTCAGAGAGTAAAACCAGAGTACACGTAGTCCACTGGACAACTGTAGGTTTGGGGTACCACTGATATGTGCTTTTGATCAACTTTTTTGAAACTGTGTACACTACACTACATAGGGGGTACCTGGCACAGAAACAGGGACCACTACTTCTGAGCAAGAGGACAGGGTAAGGCTAAAGAGCTTTCTTTTCACCCAACAAGCACATAATCCCAGCACTAGGTCAAATAAATGCCAAAGTAACCAACCGCTTGTCTCAGCAGCTAATAGTGGAAGCATAGACCTTCCCTACTACACCACTCGAAGCTCCAACAGTCCAGAGATTCACAGAGCCAAAGAAGGTGAACTGTTTTACTACTTTTATACTAAGAAAGGACTGCTTTTGCTCCAATGCAAACCAAGCCTCAGTAAGTTTCTCCCAGATCTGACACTGCTAGGTAACCACAGATTAAGTAGAGGGGCACTGATGTGGGGCAAAGCTACAGGTTCAAAAGTATTCAACGTATCATATTAGTTTTGGACCCACCACCAGATGATTCACTTGAGTAAAAAGATTCTGGTAGTTAAAATTTGAGAGTAAAACTTTCCACCTTTAAGGTAAAATACTGTTCCTTACCAGAAGTTTGAAATACTACTCTGTTCAAAGGCAAGAAATCAGTAGCTAGTTTGCATCTAACAGCTCAGTATTACAACGTCATCGTTTTCCTCACTGAAGTAAGTTTGCATGACCACAAGACGCCACCACTGTGCTTTAAATAGGCAAGCTGTATTAATCTACATGTCTAAAACATTTTCTAAAGAGATATTTGATACAGGAAATTATACTGCATTATCTGAAGCTCAAGTACTGTAGCAAAATACAACAGCACCCAAATGGCTGGTCTTTGCAGGAGAGCAAACAAGCAGCCAGTACTGAGTGAGGGCAGCCAATCCCTGCTCTGAATGGTCATTTCTTGGCATCACTTGTGCAGAGATGATCATTTCCAAACACATGAGAATAGTAAAGCAGCTGACTGTGTTGCATGAAATATGTACATGAGTCCATAATTATGTAACCATAAGTTCAAGACTAACATCCTCCCCCTCCAACCTATTTCTCACAATCACTAGATTGTCCTGCTACTTCACTGATGATTGCACAAAGCTGAAGGTGTCAAATATTTATCCAGTAGAATACCTTTTAAGCTGAAATGACTATTTTACTGTATAGCATGAATAAGCTATTTCAGATACCTTACTAGCCTAATAAAGCCAGTACCATGTTCCAACTAAAACATTTATGATCAGCTGTTCAATGACTGCTACATGTGTAAGAAACAAACCGAGTGCAAGCATCAAGGGTCTCACACCCCCTGAAGACTGGTGTTGTGCTGGAAATCTTCAGAGATCAGCAAAAAACATTTGGTTAAAGAAAAAAAGAATTGAAGAGATTTTTCAGAATAATAGCTTCCTGTTACCACAGGCAGACACACCATGACATCATGTATAAACTTACCAAGCACTTGGCAAACCCTCCAAGAACAGCCTCATACAAATTTTGAATGGGAATTGGGGATATAATAGAACTGTGGTGAATATTGTATAATTAAGAATTTATTACACAGCAGGATAAAAATTAACATTTATCACACTAGTCATGGTGTATCTTTCCAGTACAAGATACATGTAGCAGTTCACAAATTACTGCTATTTTCTTTGATGCTTCTGTATTACCAGTGAAATTACAGCCAAAAATGCCAACATGGTACACAAACATAATAGAGGAATATATAGAAGCCCCAGTGAGGGTTTACAATCCAATAGTGAATTTCTACACTCTCTCATAAATATGGAGCTACAGATAAAACACTTTCACGTTAATGAACAGATTGCTTTAAATGAATAATGAAATTTAAGACAGTTTGGTGGGGTTTTTTTTTCTTATTACATTATGGCCCATTATTTTAAAGCCTTGTGATAATCTGTTCCTCAGAGCTTTTTTCCCTGACAGGAAACTCTAACATCAACTCCGTGGATTAAAAACTTGTTGAGTAAATCTATGACAGATTTAACTCGGTTGGAGCTATTAAATAAAAACAAGCGTTAAATCCAGAAAACGTCCATCTGAAGATGTGATAGAGGCAATATTCAGTTCTACAATCAATCCTTTTGTAGCGTCTCCATCTAGTGGTCAGTCTTGGTAGCAACATATAGCTTCAAATACAAAGGCAATAGCTGACTCAATCACCTTTTATTTTGTAACAACTCACGGAAGCACCTCACATTTTAATGACAACTTTCTATGTGGAATTTGAAAACCTCATATGGAAGAAATCCCAGTACTAACTGCCTACACACCTGAAAATATTCCATAAAATGTCTGGGGCAGAATATTTGTGAAGGATTTAAGTTTGACTATTTTCACAAACTGTTCATAATTCTCTACCATTAAACAATTGAAAAGAAAAAAAAAAGAGTTGGTTTATAGAATTATTAAGAGTTCCAAGTCACACAGTATTAAATAGGGAAGTGGGGACACAAAATCTCCTGAGTGAGAGTCAAGTTCACTGCTTTGATGCTTGAGGGATACAAAGTAATACATTTCCTCCTCTTAAACTGACAAATCCTAACCAGACAAAACCTGTAATAAGCCCTGTCTCATATTTAAACTTTCAATCAGTATGGCTAGTATCAGATATTCCATACTAGTTGTGAACATGCAATATTCTACCCCAACCTGAATCTGGGGTAGCCCCCCTCTGTCAAGATAAACCACCTTGAACTGCTACCATAGTTAACGTGGAACATTTCCTAAAAATGAGTCACATGCTCATCCTCCCAAAGTCTGGGATATATATTTGTCTTTTTGGTCATTGAAAGCTGCTCTCAAGCACCCACCTCTCCAAGCAAGCTGTAAGAGCTGTGTGAAAGCTTCTCTCAAGAAGGAAACAAACTAGTGAAAACCAGGCATGTCCTCACTCACTGTCTTCTACTCATGTTCTGCATTACTGTTCTAGATTGCAGAAGGCTTCCTGTGAAAGATATTCCTCAAAATCTGATTCTACTGCCCTCTGCAGCATTTCTTAAAAAGCAGCATATGATCATAAACCTGTTTACAGTTGTTCATCAAACTAACAGCTGTAACTGAAATTTCAAGTGCACTTAACATTTTTATTTTTAAAAAAAATCTTATTTTCATAATAAACACATCCTCTATTGCATTTAGTTCCCTTAAGTAAATGTACTACTGACCAAAGCTAATTGAGATCTTGCATACTAGCCAAGACCCGCTCCCTATACAGTGCATCAAGCTGACCTACCAAATGTATTACACAGAGAACTCTTAACTTGCAACTATTGTTGCTAAATTGATCTTCAGCACGAGATATGCCAAAACTAAGAAAGTCTTGCAGATCATCATGACAAAAGAAGAGAGGACCAACTATGCTAACAATACAATAGCAACCTTGGGGTTTTTTCTGACACACTCAGGTTCAAGTTTGAACAGCATTTATTCCCATGTTGTTAGCAAACTGTCACCACATCAAAAAGAAATCTTCTGAGGCTTTAGAGCTCAAAGGCATTTTACTCTAAAAGGTCCCATAAAGACTCATAGGGTCTAGGAAACCAGGGATGCACCCCTCTCTCCAAATACCTTAAGACCTCAGATTCTGATAAATGATTTCTGACAAGAAGTTAACTTCTTCAGGAGAGAAGCAAGGCAGCTGCCAACTTAGCATTCAGAGTCCCAGAAAATGCTGGTAAACAACCAAAACCTGTAGCACCCACCCCAGTTTTCACATGACCAAAGTTCTACCATAGATTGCTTTGAAATTTATTAACAGAGTGGTCACCTGAAAGTAATTGTATGTACAGTATAAATGGTAATGAATTATACAATACTACTTCTCTAACACACATGCTTTCCTATTAAGTGGTGACTTCCCAGCACTAACTAATTTGAGAAAGAGAATAGTGATCCTCCTCAAACACCTACAAAACACAGTATTTTGTAAAGGCATCAAAGTGTGCAATTTTGCTTACACACTAAACTCTATTTCCAGAATAGTTTAAATGAGATGTGGTTTCTTTCTTACAGAACTGTGAAGAGTTGTATATTCAACATACCCCAAGAGAAGTAAAACATTTTCAGCTTAGATCACATCTGAGCAGAGGAGGGCAGAGTACAACCACCCATACCTGTTTCTGTGTAACTGTTCTGGGTTTTGCATCGGTCTTTACAGAAAGTTCCAGTAGTTACATCAAGCTCAATTAAAATGGATAATTAGGGATCCCATATAACCTCTAAACATGAACCTCACTTGTTTGCAGAGTCTGCCTGGTACTATCACACAATGACTTAACATCAACAAAGTCAATTTTACAAATGGGCATTTCCATAAAAAAACCCAAAGCAGGAGTATCTCGTGTCTTTCCCAAACACACAAATTATATCTCCCTGGACTGTAGATCCAAACAGTACACTCTTATTATTAAAAATGCCTACCTTCACTGGTGAAATATGAGAATGGGAAACAAATCCATGGACATTCTCAATCTGTGACAGATTCTTCTCTGATACATGAACCAGCTCTGGACCTGTCACCTCATTGGTAATGTGTGGAGAGCTGTGCTCCTGGGGAGGTGTATCTTCATCCTGGTAGCGGTATTTCTGCAGAAAACAAGTACAGAAAAAGTTCAGTCCTCCACAAAAATGTGAAAATATTATTCAGAAAATTTAAGTCCGGTATAGTTATTTTTTTGACCTTGCTGATTTCAAGACAGTAAAATCTAGAAATAAAAGGTTTAATGAGCATTTTCAGCTTAAAGACTAATGCAGTCTAAACACATTTCAGTCTCACCTAGAAGCACTGTAAAGCTACCCAATTTTCTTGTGCCTATTTGCAGAAAGCAATGTCCTTAAACCCATCTCCAAAGAAGGTTTTTATTTACTTCTTTTTTCCCTTACAAACACTTCAAGACAACTTTATTCATTAACAGCAGTAACTCTCAATACCATATGGATTTATCACCCTGACCTCAAAAAGCCTCAAAAGCTTTTTTGCATTCTTCCAATTTAGCACATCTGCCAAAAAAGTGGGTTTTGACATCTAAAGAGTTTTAGCTTTTTTACAGGGGTACCAAGATGGCAATTCACTATTGCTAACTGCATTATGAAACAATAAAACATGATTTTCTTATACAGACAAAGCTTCCCAACAAGTCAGTCTTCAAACAGAAACAGGAGACATTATTCAGTCTCGGTTTTATTAATAGGCACTCCATTTAAAGAGCCAGAACCCATTACTTAGCCACCAGGGATGTCTTCTAGACAGACTGTGCTATTTCCACACCTGCAGACCCCTACTAAAAGGTATTAGTGAAATCAGGAGCTCACATAATATTCACCCGTTCTCTAGACCACAGGGTTAACTGCTGATCTAGCAGCCCCAAACTCCAATGCTAACACGGGCTCATGTTACCAAAAAACTTAAATATTTAGGTTTCACCTTTGTATTCTCACCCAGTTCTGAGGTGCTTTAGGGAGTCCATGCATTTTATTGCTTGTTAAAACTAAAGTTGAAAGCTGAAGCCAGGTTTACTGTATCCGTAAGATGCACCCCAACATTTTATAACCACTTTCACACACTGCTACTGTACTCCAGAGTACACACCTAGTTGTTACTGCCTTACAGGGAAAGTATGCTGTGCCGTTAATGGAACAGGAAAGCCTTCTAAACAAAGTCATTTTAACCTTGGAAAAAGCTAATCCTATTATTAAAGTATATATAGGATAGAAGACATTTTGGGGAAGGGTAGTGTTTTAACAGAATTCCAAGATCTACATACTACAGTTTAAGTCAAAAATAGTTATCCTGGTGGTAAGTCATTTACACATCATCATCCAGTAGATGACTGCAAGTAACCCATTTGTCTGTAAGCACAGGAACGTTACACCAAGGCAGTGCCTGATAAACTGTTTATGATTACTACCCCTGCTAGCAGTTACATCCAAGTACCATTTCAGGCTATCACAAAGATCCCTGGCCCTTCAGAGAAAAGACCTGCTACAGAATAAACTACAAACATACTGCTTGAAGCGATCCACCAGTTACCAGCTCCTGTAATGCTTAGCCCATTCATCTCCTGCCCACACACCCACCCCCATGCCTGTGCCTGACAAGAAGACTTGATTTTCTGTTTCAAGAACAGCGTCGGCCAAAAAATACAAGTGAACATTATCAGAGCAGAAATAAGATCACACTGGAAATTGAAGAAAAACAGTAGAGCTGCAAGAAGCACAGAAAATGTCTTCCAACATATCAAAGCAGGAATTCTGCGAGCCTACAGGAGCCTGCTCTGCTGGTGAAGGCAGTATTTGGCTGGACCTGAGATCTGAGATGTCCCTGCCAGATCTCAAGCTTCAATTTGAAAATGGGACCTGAAAATGGATTAAGTTCCCAGTTTATCTCAGTCAAGACCCTACAGAAAGCCAGAAGTGGATCATTCCAGTTTTATTAAAAAAAAAAAGTCACAGGTCCATTAAAATTAACTTCTTTTACAAAGCAGTCAATAGCTTTAGGCAAAGTATAAAATTATCTTGATCTTTTTCCCTGAAACCAGAAACATTTGTTAGAAACAGGTATTTGGACATGCCTCAGTGTAAACAGGCTCTACATGTCACTAAGAAGCATGCACTTACACTATACGACGTATCAGTGTTTATAATACCACAGTACATCTTAACTGCTACTAGATCCATTTGTCATTATATTTTAGATTAAAAACATGAAAATGCTGCAATAAAGGATTCTCTCATACAAGGCACTGACAAGGGCTAAAAAGCTCTAAAAAAATTCTAACCTATAATTGAAGTGCTAACTGGATTGTGATGCCATATTCAAGATTGACTTTACTATTGTTTACAAAATACTTCCCCACTTGAAACAGCCAAAAAAACCCAAACCAAGACTCATATTTAAAATACACTAAATTAAAAAATACTTCCTGGACAACATTTCAATGTGCAAACAGAAAACAAGTAGTGCATGAAAACAAACACCCAGAACACTTCCTCTGAAAGGTCCCACACTGTCCTCGCGCTTCGCAGAAATCACTTTTTGGGCAAAGTGCTTCAAGTCAAGCAAGTTACTGTATCTTACAACAGCTAATTCTCTTTAGAAGAGGAAGTCTTTTGTACTATTTTACTATGGATCACCACCTCTGAAACAGCACGCCTCCAGACTGAGGCAGTGCATTCGAGTGATTTGGCATGGTCAAACAGCCACCGTTCAAAATCCCTTGTTCCTTTCATCTCCCACCCCTAAACAAGAATTCACTCAAGTGTTTCCACTGTGTCAAGTTAATTCAGCTGCGACATAGGAAGCAAAATCCCATGTAAGTTACCCTGCATCAGAGTCTAAAGATCCTGCATCACAACACAGCCTAGCTCTCTCAAAGGGCAAAGACTGCCCAAAGGACCCCTCAACCCCTCCTGGTCCAGCCATACATCTCCTTGACCCTTGCTGCTAGCACACATCTGGCTGCTAGCACACATCTGGTCCAGTAGAACATTTGTTCCCTCCTCGAGCAATATTAAATGTTCCTTAATTCCTTAAGCGGCACGCAAGGCTATATGAGCAGCAGTGCTGGCATAATACGGAGAAAAGCAGTTAGAGATCACCCCGTGTCCATTTCTCTGCCTACAACCTACAACCAGGAGAATTCAATCCTGCATGCAAACCCAAGCTCCAAGGAGACCCTAGGTGAAAAGGGACAGCCCAGCAACGGGCAAGACATACCACAGGAAAGAAGAAAGGCAGGTGTGGCAGAGCAGCTCTGAATGAGCAGACAGATCGCCCCAGCTGCACACCTCCCAAGTTTCCCAGCACTCAGGCAGTAGCCAAGCTATTTAACTACTTTTACATAGTTTAAGGACCACTGTATAATTTATAATCAGAACTTCAAGTCCAAAGCAACCAAGTGCTAAGCATTTAACACAGACTTCTGACAGAGACACTGCCCAAAAGGAGGCAGTTGCAGGTATACAAGTGTGTCAAAATTAATTACAAACATTTCTCTTCTGAGGCAGTACAGCTAACAAGATTTCTTCAGGCCAGATTGTACCTTCTATAAGCTTTGAACTGTCACCAAACACTGTGGACTAAATTATTTACTGAAAAATCCATATACTTTAATAAACTAATGATAGCTTATATGAGACAAGAAGATGGCCCAAATTCATCACCGTAAAATCATTCTGTTAACTGTTCAGGTCCACGGCCTCCCTGTTTCCACTCCCAGTCCAGGCAGAGTTACACAAAAATAATGATGAAAAAAGTATCTGTAGGACAAACGGATTTTGTGGACATTTTATAGCACTGTGTTTCAGAATGCAAATCATCTTTTCACAGAAAAAGCACAAAAAAGCTCTAAGAAACCCATTCTTAAAAAGCCTCACTGGAGCATGCCTAACCTTTTCTCTGTGTTATAAAAAGAAGATATTTCCAACAGCTTCATGCGTTATCTCCCCCCAGAGATAATTAAGTTGTGGTTTTGTTTCTTTTATTTAAAGATCCTCTAATGAGAAATCTTACTGAAAGAGAAATGAAATTATTTAAAGAACACTTAAAATAAAACCCAAGCCCTAAACTGGTGACCCATATCCCAACAGCATGCAATACTATTATTATACCAGAGTTCCAACACATACAGAATGTCACGTTCATAGGCAGAAAATTAATTATGCAAGAATATCCCTAACTATCAGATAATTTAATGACAAAATACAAGGCAGCAGTAACTACAGATCTCTTGAAAATGGGCTGCATATCAAAATGCAATTCACATCAGATGTACACATCAATCCACTGTCTTATGTGAAAAGAAATCTGAAAGAACAGTAATGTATCTTCTCTATACACACAAAGGGGAAAAATCAGCACTAAACCAGCTTTAAGGAAAGAGCAAAGGGCACTTGAAAAACAGTAAGAGTTGCTAAATTGACCCTCTTATGCTCACTTCCTTCCTCCAGATTTTAACCCTCCCCACCAGCACATCAATAGAACTCCCAAACTTCAGACAAGAGTTATAAGCTAGGAAGCTTATAACCAGCTTATAATATCCAGGAAGACAGGCAGCTTGACTTACAGTCTGTCCCCAGATAAGTTTTAATTTTCACTGTACAGATCCAGCCCACATTTTGAAAGAAGTTAAGAATCAGTGAGGACTTTAATAAGTATATCTAACCATTTGAATTTGATAGATACAATGAAGCTAACAAAGTCAGCCCTGCTCTGATGCAGTATAAGCAGCCAGCATGACAAAAAGTGGCTTCAGACCATTTGCACCCGACTCCCAGGTTGAAATACTTGTACTTGTACAGTCACTGCTCCAGTTCAAAAAAACTAAATCTGAAAGGACCCTTCAAAAGATTATTCCAGCAACTGAAGTTGCTGGGAAACACTGTTTGACATTCAACGTGCCCACTCGTGCATAAGAGGAGTAGGACACAATACATCAAAAGGAGATGAGTAAAAAAATAAAATAACTATCACACCTGCCCCAAAACAACTTCACAACTCCGATGTGAAGATACCATCCAGCAGAAAAACTCCAGCAACTCCAACAACAAAAGCAATGATAATACAAATTGAGCAGTATATCAGAGATGATAATGCATTTTGCTCAAGCCTTCCCTCTAGCCTAGTGGAAGCGCTGAACTGGGGTTGAGGAAACTAATAGAGACTTCCTCACAAGAAAAAGGACACAGAACCAGAGGCTTGTGCCACGACTGAAGAACTGAGTGCACCTGAAAACTTTTCATTTGTAAGAACCGGGCAGATGATGAGAGCCAAACAAAGTCTCTTTGCAGGTGAGCAGCAATTCACACTGAGAGGCTTGTTAGCTTGTGGCTAACAAAAGAAACTTCAACAGCGTCAGGAAAGAGGAGACATGTTTGAAATTTTCAGAACTTCTTCGTGCAATAGGGCACTCAGCATCATTTTCAATTTAGGCCTCAACACCTGATTAAACTGAATGACTTGAAAAATTAGAACTAACTGCTTCATTACCAAAAGCACTGTTTCCTTTTAATAATTAGAGCGAAGACAAAAATGTAAGGCATTTCACCCCCTTGGACAATTCCGGTTTGACACTGTATCTTGAATAAAACTGCACAGAACATGTTTATTTGGGTCACAATGTTCCATCAAATGTCAAAATGCACAGCCAGTGTTAAATGCAAGTATTTATGTAATGCTTTCTGCCACAGACACACAGAAATGATACAGTTTAAGACACACATATACATTTACAAAAGCACCAGAAATATTTGTAGCAAAGAAGTTCACCTGCTCCAGAATGTCAAGAAAAAGAGATCAAAGAAAGGTCAGACTGCAAATTTTCTTTTCACAGATGGTTAAAAAACAGTAAAGGAAAAAGTAAAATGTGATTTCATAGGATTATTTGTCTGAGATTGTGTCTGTATGTAAAGGACTAAACAGGCTATCCTGAATCACTGTTTCATACTGTCACTTACATATAGCCTCTCTGAGCATTCAAAGATTACCTTCCTGGAAGACAAGAGCATTTCTTCTTAGTGCAACACAACCCTGCAACTTTTCTTCAGAAGCCTGCAAATAGCTAGTGCAAAAACTCTCTGCATTACCAGCAGGTCACAACTGCTAAATCCAAGTCCCTGGGGTGTAGATAGCGTAGGCTACCTACTCTGCTTCAACAGTCAAACACGTTTGTTTGAAGATTATTACAGCCTGTGCATAAATAGTGTCAGGTATTTTAAGCCACCCCACCGGTGAGGTCACTCTGCTCAGGAAACTGATGCTCTGTAGGATTCGGCACAGGGCTGAGTGCCCAATTGTGCCGACCGTGGTTTGTACGGGGTGCTGCACCTCCCCGATCCCACGCCCGGCCGCTCTGGCAGCCAGGTAGAGGTTAGCCTCCGGCGGCGCGGAACTCCCGCGGCCGCGGCGCGCCCAGCAGCGCGCCCTCCGGCGGCCGGGCCCAGCTCAGCTCCGCGCCCTGCCCAGCGGAACCCGGCCCCGAGCACACTGCCGCCCCCCGCAGCGGGGCGAGGGAAGAAGGCACGAACGCGCCCCGAGAGCCCGAGCGAGCGGCGGGCCGGGCGCGGAGCAGAAACCGCGGCCGCGGCTCCGGCCCCACAGAGACCGGCCCGAGCGGGTCTGGGTATTTTTTGTTTGTCCTTAAAGTGAGCAGCATCTCTTCCCTGGCAAATGAAAAACAAGGCAGTGTTTGCATCCAAGGGCTTCTTCCCGCGTTTATTACACAAACACGAAGAGACCATCGCAATAAGTGATGCGTAGTTCCACCAAAAAAAAAGGGGGGGGGGAAGAAATCTTAATTTTGTAGCAAAAAGTTTCCAAAGTGTATCACTATACACATATTGGCAATGCTCTGGACACACCAAAGAGAAGTGGATTTTAAACAAGGTGAATTCTTCCCTCCTAGAAATAAAGCATGGAACTTGAAGTTCCATAATAAGCCGTTCACACTAGCAAAAGATCCATAAAAATTTAGACTTCTCCCTCCCAAACTAGGTGACATGTATTCAACACCAACATTTTGTGAAATGTATGTTTACCTAACAAGGTAGCACACGCATGCAGAGATGTATGTACATGTACACACAACCCCCCACTTCCCAATTTAGAAAATAAAATATAGCTCATGTATTTTTTGTTCAAAATAAACAGAGAAGTGGAAACACCAAATAGGCAGAGTATATTTGGGAGAGAAGGATTTCTCAATCTGTCTCAAAAGTAACTTTACTCACGTATCCCTTTAAAATTAAAGGGGCTTCACAGTCCTTAGTGTCCCCATCATATCCTTCAGAGTGTGCATTAATTTTACTGGGAAAAGCATTCTTAACACACCAAACATTCTGTTTACTATTCTAAGGATTACCAAATTATCTATGTTTTATTAGTCTGAAACCTAAACAGTTGATGTAGTCCTAAAATGACTAAATGCCCGAGGGCACTGTTAAACCCAAACCTGCCACTAACAATTGCTTCCATCAATATGATGTCAGGAGGCATTTCCAGCCCTGCATCTCAGTGCAAGTCTCCTGTGTATTTAATTCTCTACAGCTGAAGAAAATGAAAGCCAAGTGCAATAAACTGATTACATGATGATTAATGCTGATTAATGGAGAATGACGACATTTTACATGCGGCATTCAGTAAATTCAAAATGTTGTTCAAAGGGATCTTTAAACAGCAGGCATGACAATTCGTTACTTCTGACACAAATCACCAAGAGCTCTGATAATCAAGTAAGGCATGGAACAAAACACACACTATTTAATCAGAAATTTAAGGTACAGTTACATTAAACAAAGACAATCATTCATTAAATGCAGCTTACATTTCCAGGAAAGTCCTTTTATAGACCCACCTTACATCCAAACATTAAAGATATTGTGTTGTTGGTACATGCTACTTTACAGTGGCATAGCATCGGAGAAAAACAATCCAAGTTTTTTATGCTAGGAGACATTTTTTCAGACCCTGTGCACTTCAATCGATCCGTGATTGAGATTCCAGAAAAATGCCTCTGTAAGCGCTGCTTGCTGCCTGTATTTGACATTTAATCTAGGTCCATAGTGTTCAAAAATAAACCTTTATATAAATAGCTTGAATCCTTCAGGAAAAAAAATTTAGCTTCGTGTTAGAAACCAGACCTTAAAAAAAGGCAAAGGAAAAATCCTGTGTCCATTTTCAAAATTTTCAAGTCAGCTTTACATTTAATTACAGTAGCATCGGCTTGACAACTGTCTCACGGCCCCAAAGTAACACTCGGATCCTCTCAGCCAGAGCCCAGGGTTAGATCCACCAAGGCAGCTCCACCTGCTGCAGTGCGAGGTCTGCTATCTCCTCCATGAAAACAGAAGCAACTCCAGCAGAGCCACTACGCTCAGTGGATGCTGGTTGCTTAGGGAGGGGCGAGATGTTGCAGCAAGGGACTCATTACACGGCCCGATAGATAAACCCGACGCTTCCTGCAAGGTGCTTTCGCACTGCACCAATGAGCATGTGAAAACCCGCTTTAAAATCAGCTGTGCATAATTATAAACCCAGGGAAGTTGTAAGCTTAACAGCAGGGAATTTGCTGATCTGCACTTCACGCTAGCTTTTTCAAGGAAGTGTCAGCAGACCACAAAATGAATGGCTATGCGATATTTAATCCTCCTTCTCAAGCACTGGAAATTCAAGGTTATTTGACACATGTTTTAGAATGTTCTTCAGCTGCTGAGGAAAACTTCTAATGCTCTACCAAAAGAAATAAAAATGAGCTACAGAAATACATGAATATTCTCCAAATTCAGCACACAATGAAATCAGAGGCTGCTATTTTTTCCCCAGTTGTCTCTAGGAAGTCATTTATAATCTGGACAATGCATCAGTTTGGTTATGGAGAGCCCTCGGTAAACTATTTCATTTCAAGCAAATGTGCATGTGACCAATTAAACAAAACAGTCTTTAAAAAAGCTTTTTCTCCTTAGACCTGAAGCAATTATGGTCAGAGTCTCCTTAAAATTTGTTGTTCTTCATTGTAAGGGTGCTAAGACGACACAGAATTCTTTTTTAAATGGTTTGCTTGTGTTCGGGTGTTTTTTCAATAGAAGGATTCAAACTTTATTTCCTTTTTTAGAAGTACAAGGGTCCCTGCAAGGTTTTAACATATTTCTGTATTTTAATGAATTGCATTACAGCATTTGATCAAAACCACTCCTTTCTGATTTCTCTGTACCATAAGATAACAAACCTTCCCAAAAAGCTTCAATAAAGTAAAGTTAGCCATCACTTTTACTTTTAATAATGAAGAGCAATGTAAAAAAGCATTTAAGACATCCAGGGAAGTGTTGTTAGACCCCACTCTTCAAGACCTGACTACTTAGTTTACACCTGTAGCAGCTTTCTCTCCTCTCTCACTTCATTTGGTTTACCTGATAAGCACCCCCTGAGGTAGAAAGTTTAATGTAGTGCAAAAATGGCATCCACACTTACAGCTCAGAAACTACAAGCTTCATGAATTATACTGAGACAGTTATCTCTATATAAATGTGCAGAATGATGAAACCAAAACTAAGGCAAGATGTCTGGAGAGAAGTGTGTAACTCAGCCCACAGTAAACCTCAAAATAAACTTCATTTGCATGAGGACCTCTTTCTTGGTAGAATATCCAAGGACTATGGGTGATAAAATTACCATACTAATAAGCAGAGTTTTCTTTCCACCATGTGCTATGACCTACAATTGTCCACCAAATATCTTTAGACATTATTTCCCACAGTAGGTCATCTTCTGCATGCAAGTACAGCCAAGGGGCAGGACCAAAGGAAAAAAATCTCTTAACACTTAATCCTTGAAAAAGAAACAAAGACTGAAGAAGAAAAGGGGGGGAACCCAAAACAAAATCACACTTTGTTTTTTTCCCCCAGAAGTTAGGTAATTTTTTTTCTAGCAAGAATATTCAAATCTAGGTGTAGCCCTAAGTATCACAGAATGATGGAAGTACCTAGTCACCCCTTTATTTTCCTTCAGCTGGCTGGGGATCACAGAGCACAGTGACTTGTCTGAAGAAATAGGGCAGAGCACCACCAGACACACACTCACACATCACACAAAGGAAAAAAAAATCCACAAAAGGAGAAGGAAAACAAAGTACTTTCTCTTGTCAAACACAAGAACATTCCTATCCCACAAAACCACATTTTCTATGCACCACAGATCAGCAGTCTTATTTCTATATATCTAATCATATTGCAATAATGTAATTTCTCACTAAAATAATACACAGTCAAACACATGGCAATTTCATGACAACAAATAAAGTCAAAGATCCAAAAGCCGTTCTTGAATGTTGCAGAAATAGCTTTTTGCAATGCAGAAAATATAAGCTCTAACGTGCCAGGGGCATAGAAGAATCAATAAGAGGAAGATATAGTCTACACATCTACAAAGGATTCCATCACAGTAAGATACAATAAAGAAGAGAAAGCTTAAGTAACTTCAGGCAATTACATCTAGATTTGTGGTGAAGACTACATAAAACATCAGAATGAAGACTACAGAAAAGATCCTAATCTTTCAGACATATGTTTACAGCTGTAAACAAATACATTGGGTACACTGTAAAATTGTCTTGTTCTTTGTATAAAGATGAAACTTTTTAGACAACTTGCTGCCCACAAGCTTACAGTATTTAAGCTTGTAAAAGTAAAATATTTAACAATATTTTGCTGACTAAATCCAGAGATTTAACTGTAATGAAGGTCTCAGTTGTTCAAAACAATTATTTGAACTTAAGGGCTTTTTAAATACATGTTTGTGAACAAAAGGCTTTCTGAAATATGAATGTGTAGTATGTTATCACACAGAGAAACATTTAGAACAGAATGTTTAGAAATTGAATTATGATCTGTAAAAAGACATAGAATCACAATGGTTTGGGTTAGAAAGGACCTCATAGACCATATAGTCTCAATCCCCTTGCCGTGGGCAGGGTCACCCTCCACTAGCCCAGGCTGCCCAAAGCCCCACCCAACCTGGCCTTGAACCCTGCCAGGGAGGGGACAGTCTGTGCTAGGGCCCCATCACCCTCAGAGTGAAGAATGTCTTTCCAATATCTGATCTAATTAATATACCCTCTCCCAGTTTAAAGCCATTACACCTCTTGTCCTATCACTCCACATATGTCCCCATTCAACTATTGCTCTGACTCAAACTGAAGGCTGGATTAACATTTCAAAACACACCAAAAACATTAGTAACAGGATGCCTAAGCCATTGATAAGAATATGGTGTTAACTCCTAAACTATCCACCAATACTCTCTCCCAGTTTGTCAGGCTGTATTTTGTATTTTCACAGATAAGCTTAAGCTCCTACAGCTGGAGTCTGCTGTTTCTGTGCTGGTTATACAAAGCAACAATTTTTAACCTGGGAGATAACAAGATACACACAGTGTCAGGACTTCATTCTGTGCTGCCATACAAATAGCCAACAACACATCAGCATTCACTGAACAGAGAGAAACAAAAACCTCGATTTTCTTCTTGCAAAGGATGCTTCCACCTGACATACAAATATTAAAGCGACAGTTTAAAATAGAACAATCTAAAGAAACCAGTTCATAACTTTTAAAAACTTGTGTTTACTTAAAAGCTTGTCCTGGTTTCAGTCAGGATAGAGTTAACTTCATTTGTAGCAGCTGATGGAATGCTGTGTTTGGGAGTTACAATGAAAGCAGTGCTGAGAACACCCTGATGTTCTTAGTTGCAGTCAGACAGTCAAGGACTTTCTCAGCTTCTTCATATTTCTCTATTCTTGAGAAAGGAGGGGCGAAGCCAGGACAGGTGACCCAGATGGGCCAAAGAGAGTATTCCATGCCAATTACGTCCTGCCCAGGAGAATGGGGGGCTGAGGGGAGGAAGAAGAGGGGCGGTGGCGGGACGCATGCTGCTTGGGGGGACGGTCGGTTCCGGGACAGCTCTGGGTGGTCCGGCCTGAGTTGTGTGGGTCGGGGAGAAACTGCATTGGGGATCAAGAGTTTCATATTCTTTTGCTCTAAAGTCCTGTTAGCATTGGTATATTTTATCTTTCTGTTATCTTAGTAACCTATCCTTATCCCAACCCAGGGGCCTCTTAGTTTCTTGGTTTTGGAGTTATTTGCCCCTTCCTTTTCCCTTCCCTTGTTTCCCCCTTTTCCCCTCTTCCCCTGCTCTTTTACTTTAAGGAGCAGGCAGCTGCGTGGATCTCGGCCCACAGCCGGGGTGAAACCATGACACTTTACCAGTCACCGTGACTGATCTCATTCTTATGAAGGCACCACATAAAACTGTCTTTATTTCAAGTTCTGTTTAAACATTTACTTGGCAATAACTATCTTTATGCACGACTCCCATGTGCATGATAAAAATATCAACATCATTATTATCTTTTATTAGTGAGCAAGCCTAATTCTATGACCATAAAATAATAAAGATCCTACTTCCAGGTCTCCCCAAGTAAGAATTTCAGACAGAGAGAAACAGGAGTTATGCAGCATAAAAAAACCCCCACACTACAACTCTTTCAGAAACTTTATGTTGGTGTTCAGCACTTGCCAACTATTCTTGATTGAACACACAGTGCCTATTTCATTGGCCCACATGTTCCACCCATATCCTCAATACAACACAGAAGAGGAAACAGCAGTCTCATAAGCAGGAAGACCTGGAGCCTTTCATGAAACGAGTAAGTGAAAGTTTGGCTTGACAAAACGTACCAGCTGTTCAGATTGTCAAACCTAAGGAGAAAAGACTACACTAACCTTTGCATGTGCCTCAAGTATCACTGCAGGCACCTGTTGAGCTGGTGGTACTCTAGCTTAGGTCTTTCTTCCCCAAGGCCTGAACTGGTGTAATTTCAGGATACTTAATACAATCAGGTCAAAAAGAAAAAAATTAAAAATGCTTTTCAGCAATTTTTTTAAATTTAATATAGCTATTTTAAGCCCTGTTCTGCATAATCATAGTCTGTATGGTCTCGAAAGAATACTCAGAATTCCAAAATTAGTTTTTGTAAAGAAGCTTGGATACTGGATAAAGGTTACTTATACTAACAGCACTCTAACGTAATGGCTGTAACACTTACTCAAGGAGTAGTAATTTTATACACATTTTCTAGAAGGTAAATGAAATTTGAACACTAGTTTCATAATAACTGATGTCTGGTGCAAACCGCATCCATCAGCACCCACAGAGCTCTGACTCTGCAGCTCTTGCTCCCTAAAATATCAGATGACCACCCAAGCCAATTTTGAAAAAGCAACCAAAAGCTTACTCCTTGTTCCTGCATGCTACGAAGCTGCCAGAAAAATCAACTGCATTGTACTTTCAGGCAAACAGGTTTATGTACTGAAAACACTATGAGCTGAAAATCCCCCTTCTAAAGGGTACCTCTAACAGACATCTGTGCCTTAGAAGCACCTTCTTGGGAGCCTGGCATGTAAACACATCTTCAGGAGTTAAACCAGCAGCCACTGTCACACCTCCAGTTCAGGATGTTCCTCCTTAAGGGAGGGTATCTGCAGTGCCCACTCAAACTGACCCATATATTCTGAAAATTGTCAGCACTGAACTTCCAAAAATTGAGAGAATCCTTTCCATTGTTTGGATGCCAACAATAAGAAGATGCTTACCAGGAAAATTATGAGGTTGTAAGTGTATTTACCCATATTTTAAGTTTCAAAAATCTTGAAGAATACCACATCCCCATTAACTTCAGGAGGAAGTTTAACTTTGGAAAGAGGAATTTCATTAACAGTTGTATTTTTCAAACCTTTCCCTTCAATGGCATTTAAACCCAGAACGGGTCCTATGAATAGAAACTTTTCAGTGGGTGTTTGTGATTTTTTCTCCCAGTTTATTCCAAGTCTTAAATTGTTAAGTGGAAGACAGATCTGGGACATCACTCCAGCGAGGTCCTTCATAAGCCTTGTCAAGTCAAGCCAAAACCAGACAAGAATACTTTCCTTCCCAACTGAGTGGCCATTCATTATGGTGATTTCTATGAACTTGCTTTTGGAATTCTCTTCAGTCCAGAACAGAGGAGGAAAATATAATGCCATGTCAGAGAAAGCACACAGAGGTGGCTGTGTTAAGATGTCCTCCATAGGAAAAAATAATCACAGAATTGTAGGGGTTGGAAGGGATCTCAAGAGATCCCCTCGAAAATAGGCTACAGAAAAAACACAAGAGCAGCCAGAAACTAAACTTCTGAAAAAAACATGACCACTGTGTATTCATTTCAACATGAAAACCATGTTTAATCACATAATTCAGGTGTCAGCCCTTGCCCCTTAGTAATTCTAACCCTATGGGTTAATTTCAGCCAAATTTACTGGAGGGACAGAGGTGTCAACTATTTGCATGGTCTGTAAAAGGAGGTAGCAGGCAGGAGAATAAATATCAAAAAATCCCCACCAAATGAAGGGAGAGTGAGAAGGAAGAAGGCTGCCTAAGCAGCAACAGGCAGAATTTCTATTATAGGAAAGGTATTAAGAGTATAGTGAAATGCTATATAGCATCTTATATTAAAATGGTAGTGCACCTTGACAAAAAGTTCTAGGAAGCCATGCTTTGGAAGGCAGGTATAAGCCATCTCGTGTTTTTGAATTTAAAAGGGCCAGAGTGAAATCTCTTCCACTCCAGATGTTTTGAAAATATTTTAGCACTACTGGAAAATGCCTTTACATCTTTAGCTTCCACACAAAAAGCTTCTGAGAATTATAGAGAGGTTACAGGAATTACTAGTATGACCACATTGAAATCCAAACCAAGGTAGAAGCCACCAAAATCAGGAGAACATCTTCAAAACAGACAAGGATAGCATAGAAATCAATTGGTTCCTTTTGCAAGACTTCAAGTCTGACCAAATAAAGAGGATATAAATGCATTAGATAAACGGAAGCCTACCTGACCTCCTCTGTTAAATTCAAAATAATTACATTGGTAACAACTGTGAGGAAAAAGAAAAAGGTAACTGTATTTTGCATAGACTGTACTATGATTAGAATAGAACTAATTAGGAGATCCCAAAAATCAAGAAGTCCTACATTACTTCAAAGATATTTAACATGCCTAGAAACAGCCTGCAGTGGGCTGATCCTGGATGGCAGGTAAGTGCCCACTAAGTCGCTTGCTCACTCCCAACCCCAGGGAGATGAGGACAAGAATCAGAAGGGCAAAAGGGGAAAACCTCATAGGTCAAGACAAATAAGCAAAGGGAGAAAAAAACCTCAATCACACATAGAAGTGATGCAAGGCAAATGACTAACCACCTCCCACCAGCAGACCAATGGCCAATCTGAGCAACAGCTACTTTGGAAGGGCTACCCCCAGTATTATCACTGAGCAATCTTGTTAAAAAAATTAATTATCTTTCTGGTCAGTTTGCATCCAATGCTCCAGCTGTCCCCCCTTACAACCTCTTATCTACCCCCCAGACTACTTGCTAGAACAGTAGAACTGAGAAACAGGAAAGGCCTTGGCTGTGTGAGCACTATTCAGCAACAGCTAAAACACTGGTATGTTAATCAACAGTTTGTGTCAATCTAAACCACAGCACCATATGGTCTGCCATGAAGAAAATTAACTCCATCCCTGCCAAACCCACTGCCAGTCTGACCTGAAAAGTCCTTTAAAATGAAGAACTACAAGATCCTTGCATTCAAAAACATGGCTGAAACCATACTTAGAATAAACTTATGTCATTATCCTAAAGTTGCTTTGGATGTGTTGCTCCCATCTGTGTCCCTACTTAGCCCTACATAGTTCTATCCAGCCCTCAAAAAGGTTTCTAGCAATGCACAGAGCCAAAGACAAAGCTGATAAACTATAAAAGCCCATTAAATAACAGACTTAGAGAGACCCAAAAGCTTTCATACTCTTGTCTCATCCCTTCCCCGCTCCAACAATGAAGCTTCAACCCAGTTAGTATTTGAAGTGGAATCTAAACTCAAGCGATAAAGATCGTTAACCAAGCAAGGTTATACTTTAAAGACTGAATCCAGCAGGGTGTAATTAGCTGGGACTGCTCTCCCCAGTTTAAAGACCACACTGGAGCAAAAATCTAAGTTGTAACTCCAGACTGTTCTCTGTAGGACCCAGACTGACTAGGATAATCACACCCTCCAAAACATCCTTTTCCTCAAGCATCTATTAGGCTGAAATAGAAGGCTAGTTTGGTTCAACTAGCATGCAGAAACTAGCATTAGGTGTGTGCTTGCATGTTGATGGGAAAAGGGAGATGAAGTCAAGGTTTACTCCAGGATAGGTAACATACGAAGATCCTTCAGGTATTGAACAATTGCTCAGCATCTGAGTCATCCCATGCTATCTTTTTGAAAGGACTCCTTTTGAAGCAGTAGTTTTCAGTAGCTGAAAACTAGCTCTACTGCTGAGTAACTCTTAAAGTACTCACAAGCATCTGTTCCTTCTGGAAAAATAAGGGCACACATGTAAAATAAAAAAGGTGAAAATGAGGGAGAAGAACTATCCTAATGTCTTTTATCTGGTGAAATCTACTACTCCAGATTGATTTCAATAGCCATTCGTGCTTCCTTAACACATCAAGAAAAGGCTGCAATGACATGTTTCTGCTCTGCTGCTTTGATGTAGCAGCACTGGAGTAAACACTAAGAGCCTCTCACAGCCCGTGGAGATGAAGTGCTTGCACAATACTAAGAACTGTTTCTTTCTGCCTTCACTACAGACAGTAGCTGGTTGTTCCCAGAGACAAACACAAACCGGTCCTTCAGTCCCACTGCTTTAAAACAGTGAAAACAAATCACACATCAGAAAATAGTCTACTGAGATCAGGACAGAGTCTAGGCAGCAGACGCTCAACTATCTGCCATACCTTTCCAAGTACCAGGTTCTATGAGAAAACTATTCTCAAGAAGAATTTTCAAATAAAGCTGGTACAGTGTTTAAAGGCAAAATATCCACAATGCCAAAATATCCACTTGACTCCAAGGGATAAAGAATTTCCTAGCCTGCAGTTTCAATTCACTGAAATTCCATCACTTTCTCCCTCTTAAAATGCAAATCCTCTTACAGGAAAGGACTAAGATTGCCATCTCAGTCCAGATGGGAAGGATACTGGCGATTTACACTTTGCTATTAACTGAGAACAGATAAGGAAGACTGCTGTTGGGGCTGAAGACAAGGTCCCTGCAGGCCACTGACCGCTCCCCCCCCCCCCCCCCATTTTCTTGGAAACTAAAAGGTACAGGGGAGAGTTGCAAGAAGGCAAAGCACAGACACCAGACACAGCACACCCCAAGCAAACTGACAGTGACACTGCTGGTTAAAGTGGCTATCAAGAAATTACAGGTCGTTAACACAGACCTTTGACCTGGAGGACTGGGTCAGAAGGCAGCTCATGAAGTTCAACAAGGAGATGTGCCAAGTTCTGCAGCAAGGATAGAACAAACCCATGCACCTGTACTGGGAACAACAGCGGCACGGAGAAGCATCTAATAGTTACTGGGACAGCAGGCTGAGCAAGCAGCTTAGGGTAGAGGAAATACTCCTAAAAAGTGAGTATCAACCTTCTCCAGTTTTTAAAAAGTATTTTTCCAATTACTTCTGCTGCTGTTAGCAAATCCATTCTCTTATGCAATACTCTAGTAATGAGTAGCCAGGGCAGTAACACTCAGAGCCTGCAAATAAGGAGGAAGTAAGTAATTAGCAAGCTTAGGGAGAAACAGAAAAAAGAGAGGTGAGAAGTGGGGATGGTGTTATGCTTTTTAAAACGCAAAAGCCACAAATTACAACTTAATCACCATGACACAACAGCTTAAGTGAGAAGTGTGGGGACTGTTACTTTAATTTGAGCTACACAAGGAATCTCAAATTACATTTTCTTACAGCAGTCTGAATTATCTTAATGACAGCTAACACTATCACTGTCAAATTAAAGCCAAACTCTGCCAAGAATTCAAACAGTGATATCCAATTTATTATCACCGTGTGCTATTACCCTGACCAGAGGCTTACTCCGGCCTCTTTTAGTCATATTTTGCTTAGTAGTATTTTCAAATCCTACTTCTCCCCTTCCTAATCTGAGAGAAGGCACAACGAACAAACCAGTAAAAATGTAACTGTAGGTACTTCGCCTGGCAATGAGGTCTGATCCTGCTGAAAGCAATCTTCAGAAATAAGTAACATTTGTTTCTTGTTATTTCACAAGTATTGAAGCATTAACTCCCAACTATTAAAGTGTATGACTATTAAATTATCATTTTAAGTTAATACATTTGAATGTTAACAGCTTCAACTAAACTCAAATTTGGTTTAGATGTGTATCCACAGTTTATGAAGCAAAACTTCAAAGTACTGACCCTAAACTCAATCCCACTTATTGACCCTAGACTCTCTGCATACTAAAACACCTTTCTAAATCACACTACTTCAGCAGGAATCCAGGGCAACACGTATCAGTCCTTAAACACCACCAGTTGCTGACAAACTAACAGCACAGCTCTTCAAAACTGCATATTCCTTCCTAGTATGCTTTAGCAGGATGCAATACCTTGCTACAGAAAACAGTGCCCCACTTCAGCTTTGAAATGGCTTCAGAGTTAGGACCCAAATACCTGAGTGAATGTGACAGCACGTTACAGCAAATGTAGGTCATGCTCCCCTTCCCTCTCCTCTCTGTTGCCTTTAAACCACCTAGAAAATAGTACCTTAACTAAAAAGACAGGAGAGTTCTTAAACCACTAAGCGGAGGCAAGCCGATAGCTCAAAGGAACAGTTCCCATTTTCAAGACACAAACCTGGAGAAAACCAAATTATTATTATTTCTCTGTACATTGTTGAGGTGGTGACAAATCTTGGCTATTGAAAACATTCCTGGTCATTTCCTTTGAGAAAAGTAGCAATAAAAATTTAAAGAGTACAGAGAATAACAGGAAGATACTCAGTGCTGTCCATTTAAGAACAAACTGACAGCTCTCCACCTTATCAAGCGACCAGCTGAGGATGAGATCAGATCTTTAAGAAGATGAATGGTATAAAAAAGGCAAATAAAGAGAAATTATTAACTGCTTAAGATACCATATGCATTCACTGATAATTAAATTATCTAGCTGATGTTTTAAAGTAAACAAAAGAAACTGCTTATAGAACTCATTGCCAAAGACATCAAATGTTCAAAAAGGAACTACACAACTGTCAATCAAGTGTGGACCAAGGTCTAAAAACCATACAATCATAATCATTATCTCAGAAAATCTTTAAGATGCTGCCTACTGGAGTGAGACAGCAACTGAAGTGAGCACTTATCCTTAACTACACAGTTTCCCTTAAGATGAATTACCAGTCACACGCAGAAACAGAATCCCAGGCTACAGGAAGTTTTTGGTCTCATCCTATATGTGGGTTTTGTATTATTGTTATTTTTTCAAAAGAATTCATTTTTAGTCATTAAACAAAGGTCCACAGTCACTGATGGGGACTTCAGGCAGTGCCTAAGAATGATGCCTCACACCAACCTAATAAAAAAGGTATTTTTGAAAGGAGTACAGGCACTTTACTTAGGAAGCAGAAGAGCATTTTTCTTCTCTTTGCCCCATCACAATCTGATCCATCAATGAAAAAGTACATCACACCAAAGAAAACTTAGTTCCTTTCACTTCAGTCCTTAGGCCACTTCCACCACTGAAAAGAGGCCACGTGAGGTAATCAAGGAATTCAAAGATAGCATCTTTTGTTTTGTTTTTTAAGCATGAGAGAAAAAAAAATCCTTACAGAACAACTGTGTACCTGAAAAGCAGTAGAGTCCTTTTTTTTTTTTTTGAAAAGGAAATTATATTTCCAACTCTGAGCAAAGTAGTCTTATTAACACTTGGCAGTTGAGCAAAAACATGAAAGCCAAAAAGTGAGAAGGACTTCTGTCAACGAAACCAGTACTAAGAGAGTAGTAACTCTTGAGAAAAATATAAGCAGTTTGAAGCAAATGTTCAACCTGCACAAGGTTATCTGTTGTGAAATTAGCTAATCAGTGGTTATTTCTGCAGATATTGTTACACATTGTCCAGTACGAACACAGGGGCAACTGAGCTAGAAAGGAAACAGTAATGAGGAGGGGAAAGTGTTGCTGCCCATGGGAAATATCAGTGGTTTCTGGAGAACAGTCCAGCAAAAAGCACAAAGGGTTAACCAACACATAACTACTGCTACATACATTATGGGCAAGAGCACACTCCACAGCTGGCAGAACACCAGAGACCCAGATCATCAAGGCTTCCACTGAGCCTCTCTAGTATTGTTGTTGTGTTAGCATCTCTAAACAGGAACAGCAAAAGGGAAAAGGGAAAGAAAACTGTAAAATGTTTAACAGACTTGCACACTGTAGTGTTCACATAAGCCCTACAGTACAAAGGGCAGGACAGAAAGTTTTCACATCTTTATACATGTATTTGATGTTATAAGGGAAACAATCACACAGAGTTGAGGACACTTTCACAGTACTTGGGTAGCTGAGGACACACAAGTTTAAGAAAGGAAGAGGGCACCAACAGTGCATGCCAAGTTTCACAGAAGCCCTTAGGGGAAAAAAAAAATAAAAAGAAAAAACAATAAAGGAAAACACCCAACAAAGAAAACACCACGACACCCAAACACACAGATCCCCAAATATAAAAGTGATTTTGTGTCGCCACCTCTCATATTACAGGAAATCATTACCTAGCCTAATGAGGGCTAGGATAATCCAATTTTAACAAAAAGTATAGTTAAATACTTTTGTTATGAAATCCTTTTAGTGGATTTAGAAAGTTGTAACTTTATGAAGGAATTCCCCAAAAGAATACAGGCATATTTAAAAAAAAACCCAACAAACAAAACCAAACAACAATGACATTAACGAAGACTTCTACAGCTTCACGATCAAAGCGGCAACAATTTCATTCTAGCTCTGCAATCTGAACGCGTATTCCCCCGGGCCCGTGACCTTCCCTGCCTCTGGCCAGGGCCCGCTGGGCAGGCAGAGGACGCCGAGCCCCGCGGGCTGAGCCGCGCCGCCATCCCGGCCCCGGCAGAGGGCAGCATTCCCCAGCGCGGCTGCGGCGCTGGCACGGGAGGCTGGGGCACCCGCAGAAGGCAACCACGTTCTTCTTTCCCAAGTCTTCGTGCTACGGAAATACACTTCACGGCCTACAAACGCAAAGTAAAACAGACGGCCCGCTGTGATATATGCAAAGCGTCAGAACCGGAGCAAAGAAGCAAATCGCAGACACGCGAGCGGATCGTGCCAGCGACTTCTCGCTCCCGCCTCGCAGCCGCGCAACCCGCGGCCAGCCTGCCCCACCGCGCGGCCGGCCTGCCTGCCCCACCGCGCGGCCGGCCAGCCTGCCCCACCGCGCGGCCGGCCAGCCTGCCCCACCGCGCGGCCGGCCAGCCTGCCCCACCGCGCGGCCGGCCAGCCTGCCCCACCGCGCGGCCCGGGACTCGGTGCGCTGGCGAGCTGAGGCACACGCACTCGTGGTGAGTTTATTCTCTAAAGACACAGGTGAACAGTTTAATCAACGGGGGAAAAAGCACAGGAGTTCAGATTGCCGGTGTAAGTTGAAACAATCCTACTCTGAAATGTGACTGTCCTGCTTACCCGGGACATGCTTTCACAACCCTTCTGACAGCAGGGCTACGTTACAATAAGCCACCAACGGTGCCCACGTCACTTTTGATGATGCCTTAGGTCCTTTTTGGACCCAACCCAATCTGATGCTTCTTCAAAAATATGTGGAGACAGATTTTTCTGCTAAGTCTCTCAAACAACCTAAACCCTTAACAACCAACTTCATATAATCCTTAAAATCACCCAGCTACATCATAATGAGCTCGTGTTATCTACGTTACTGTTACAAAAGGCTTTTATTGAACCAATTACTTCAGCAGCAAGGAACCTTTTGATTTCCAGCTTTAATTTATTTTGGTTTAACTCTTTGTTCCCAGCTCAACATATTCTCATTTGAAAAGTCATTGCCACCATCCTGTTTTGGAAACATATTCCCTATGCTGTCAAGACAAGCTCTTCCAGCCCCCCCAGCACTTCCCTCACCACTGTGACAGTACTTCCAGCTTTGTATGCACAAATCTGGAGTGGCACCTACGTAACGCTGTATAAAACAGTACTTTTCCATCTCCTCAAAATACACTGATGGTCTCAAAAGAGCATTTCACATTCAATCAAAATGAGATGAGGGATAGACTGATAAAAGCCCTAATCCTTCTAGCTCAACCTCAAATTTCTCAACTGAATTCCAGTTACTTGCATAAAACCAGCTGTGTACATCCAACCCTCTGAACAAGCTGTTAGGAACTGAGGAAATAGGAAAATTGATGCATTTCTCACCATACAAGAGATGATATTTATTTCCAGGAAATTTTCTACAAACAGCTTTTAAAATGCATTTACTAATAATGGGTCACTAAGTTAACCACTCCTCTACTTCTTTACTGGAATTTTTGTAGCGCATAAAGAGTCAGGCTTCAATTAAAAACAACCAAAAACCAAAGGCTAAAGCATTCCCCAGCCATTTTCTTAGACTGAAGGAAAATGAGAGCAGCAGGTGAAAAACGTTTTAAATAGTAAAATAGTGCTACTTCTGCCTTCTTGAGTAAGAGCTAAATTATTATTGATATTAATTACAAATAGCAGCAGAAAGGTGGTTTGGTTTTGGGACTTTGGGGGAGGGGTTAATGAACTGCAACAGCAGCATCACTGTGGACTGCGGGATTAGGACTGAAGTTTCTTCTTCATTTTGGGTTGCTGGGTTTTTTGTTTTGGAGTGGTTTGTTTTTTGAGAACTGTACATGATTTAACTACTACTGCACTTTACTAAAACTAAAGCAATTAAAGATTTTCAGAGTCATGTAATAAGTAGTTGTGTTTTACCACGTGAATGAACTATGAGTCAAACATGCACAATTTTGAATTACAATGTATTTTGCAAAGAAGTAACAAGCATACAAATGTGAAAGGCCATCTCTGAATTGCAAAAGAAAAACAGATCAAGTTCATCATTGTAATAGTACAATGACTTCAACAGCTTTGCTACAAAGATAAATAAAAACTAAGGTGCAAGAAGGAAAGAAGTGTGACTGTTCAGTTCCATATTCACTGCTACCACACCTGGCCAACACACCACCCCCACAGCTGCAAGAGCCCAAGTCAGCTCAAGGTAAAAGCTCTGGAGCTTGAACTACACCACTCATACATCATCTATCACATAAACAACAGGTAAACAAAACATTCCTCAGTGGTGCTGTCTTCACCAGGTAATAAAGGCACCCAAAATATGGTGGCTAAATGCAACTATCTACCATACTATTTTTCCAGCAGGAAAGAAAGAATAGGGCACAGAGGAGCAAAAATTCACTGCAATGCAGTGCTCTATCTCAATGGCACATGTGAGAGAAACTTGAGTAGTGGCTGGCATGCTCAGCCCCACCAAGATAAGGAAGAAGCAAAAATGTCTTCAAATTATACATGGACACAAGTAAATCCACTGTTAGAGCACACACAGAGCCAAAAAGTAATTACTGTTCTCATGCCTTCACACAATGGAGGGGAGAGAACTGTGCTCACAGGCAATAGGGGTCTTTCTCTAGAACACCCCAAGGACTGTTCATTCTCTGTTGGGCATTTAGATGACTTCAGAAAATGTTGATGATTCCTGCCCACACTGACCTTTAAGACAGCAGCCCTCAGTTACAGTTTTAGTATGTATTAGAATTTCATTAAAGTGTGTCCTTCCCTCCTACAAAGCCCAGATGTGGCAGGGTATGGTCTTCAAAAGACAACCTCTTTAAAAAAAAAAACCAAAGCGCCTTAGAAGGCTGAATATCATTTAAGCAGTGACAGTCTTCACCTGAATAGGGCTTTGATGTTTTACTTTTTTGGTCTGGTAAATACCAGTCCTAGAAATAAGATTCAAGTAATGTTATTACCACTTATGAAAGTATGAGTAATGCCTACTGACAATAAATCAGGCTATGATTAAGCCTCGAGTAAGGTGCAAAAAACATGTTCATGTTAACAAAGACCTGGTATAACTTACTGTATTCACAAGGGAGAAGTGATCAAGCACAGCGCCAACTAGTAAAACCAAACTGACTAGGTGCCACGTTAGATAATTGGCCTGTGAGCTCAGCCATCCTGAAACCTCACTTGAAGTGAGACAGGAAGCCTTTTGGGCTTCTGCCATCAAGAAACCTAAATACCTCTGCCTACTGAAGGAATCGTGTTGGAGACCATATGTCCAACTACGAACAACCCTACGTTTATTCACCCACTGTTTGCTCCCACTGTTTTCATTACAACAGGAAACTATGCCAAAGCTGTTCAACTCCAAGGGTCCAGTTTCATACGGAGCAGCCAAACAGAGCCAACATTTTGATTTCACTGCAGAGAGAAACAACTGCTCTCTTCCCCTTCTTCCAGAAGTGTTGAGCTGGTAAAGTATTACCATTCTATTTTACCTGCCTTTTAACAGGCAGCTGAGACAATTCAGCTGCTCAATACCTTCCAACTCTCCATCCCAGCAGATACCTTTAAATAGCTCTAGTGCTCATTAGATTTTTCCATGAGCTGCTTTCACCCATTACCCAGCAGCAAAGCGCACCAGGTTCTACTAGGCTCCTCCAAGATGACCTGTGAATATAAGGAGGTCAAAGCACTCAGGAGCAGCAACCTGGCTGATCAGTTCACTGTCACTCATTCAGCCACAGATTGAATTCTTCTCTCATAGTAAACAAGGGCAGCAGCACAAAAACAATCAGTAATGAGTATTTCACTGCTCTGCTCCTACTAATCCTACCTGGAAAATTAGTCAGGTTACAATCATCAGCTCTTCTGTAATAAACCCACACAGTTCCAGGCAGGCAGAGAGAGTTGTGAAAGTGTTTTGAAGGGGTCTTATTTATAGGACTGATTTCAGAGAGATACTCTCCAACCTAAACATATTCCATACCATGTTCTTAGAGTCACTCCACAAGGTGCATAATTGAACTGTTGGAAAAACTGAAATTTTACAGGCATTTGTCTTACCTGCTCTTCAGTCAATTCCTAACCAAACATGCCCAGAACTGGTGCCTATTTGTACCACGGATTAGCAGCTTTTACTTTTAAAACAGGAAGGGAAATAAGTAGAAACTTAAAGACTCAAGAGCTTCATGTAAGATTCATCAGCCTCATATAAACACCTCAGGTATGTGATATCCAGTGTCTTTGAGCACACAAATGTCCCTGATTTATCTGCCTGAAAAACTACACAATTATAATAACTTTTGGTTAACGAATGAAATGACCCTGCATACTTGCAGTCTTAGAGCATGCAAACACACAAATAAAGATTATCTCTGGAGATGCTCTGTATATAAAGCACATGCCACAAATTTATACCTTTGGTTTGTATTTTATGTTAGTTTTGGTGAAACTAGACAACCCATGTAAAAGAGCAATCACTTCTGGCCCAGGCAGTCCTTGAGTCCCAAACTGTTGCTGGTTGGGAGAATACCAAACAGCATGCCGCGATAAACACAACTCTGAATTTAAGAGAATCCTCTTGAAGTTAAGTACAGAAAGCTTCTTATGTCCTTGTAAGCAATACACAGTAAGAAAAAACTTTTACTAATTATATTTTCTCATGCTTTCTTAATACAGCTTTAGATATAGCATATCATGTCTCTAATTTGACCAACTGTCACTCTCTACCACCTTCAACTTCTTTGTCACTCTTGGTGTCCTCACTCACCACCTTCAAACTTACTCATCTTCAGAACTCAAACAAGCCACTTTCAGTCCCAAAGGAATCCAAAATACAGTATTTCTTAAGTTCTTTAGGTACAACCTCTGGATTTAACCAACCTCATGCTATCTTGAGTTGCACTGGGCTTCTTTACCACACAGTGGTTAGAAGCATGAACCCCTGCCAAAGTCTATTCTGAGTATTAAAACTTCAAACTTTCAAAAAAGTTTGGTTCACAACCACAAACACACAAGTTGAGACATCATTTCTCCTGGCATGATCACAAGATGAGTATTATCTGCTTGCATGCCTCATTTTTTTGTCAAATACCCTTTAAACCCACCTATAGCATATATTACTCACACACTCTGTCTCCTATTCCAAATGAAAGTTAGTCAGTCTTTAAATCTGCAGACAACCATCCTTGATTTTGAATCTACCCAGTAGGTAGCTATTTCTTTAGCACTGCACTACACTTCAAGATTACACACAAGGGCAACGTCATACCATCTGCTGACACCACCAATGTTAGTGATGCACCATTTTTTTCACTTCCCAAAGTTATCGTGACTGATTCTTCAGGCAATTCTTCAACACTGTAACCAGACGGCGTAACAAAGCCAAGTGTTGTTTTATTAGCACAACTCAATTGGCTCACCAGATAACTATGATTTTATATAATCCAATCAAATATGTTTGGAAAGCAATTTGCTTTTTAGTGAAGCCATGGAATGTTGGCAAAATTAAGTTCCTTGCCAAAACCCATCACGATACATCATTCACACGTGCCAACTTGGAAGGGCTGTTTTCAACTGTTTCACACTCACAGGATTTCTGAAGCCTGTAGTGAAATAATTTCCCATAACCCCATGTTTCCATCTCTTCTACAATTTTAAACTCACGAAATTCCTTATTTTGTTCCACCCCCACTTAAAGGAAGCACCCTCCTTTGGGCCTTCCTAGTAATTTCTGCATCAAGTTTACACACAAAAGCTTAGATTTTATTCATATTTTATTAAAATCTGTTTCATTTTCATACAATTGTCTCTATCACACTTTATTTCCTACCAACATCAGAGTTTTTAGTTTTAACACACACAGTACCTCCAGAAGGTTAAAACTTGCATTGTAACTTCTCCCTGGGCTTTTTCAGACATCTAGAATATAGGAACAAGTACAGCAGAGAGCCATCAAAATGGTCAAGTGGTTGAAGCACAAAGAAGAAAGGTTCGGGGAACTTGGCATGTTCATCCTGGAGAAGAAAAGACTTTCCAGGAGCTAGCAGTACCTTTCTAACATTTAAGAGGAGGTTACCAAGAAAACAAAGCTTGACACTTGTTATGCACAGCAGGACAACAGACAAGTTTAAACTGAGACAGGGAGAGAGGGTTTACAAAACCTAACCAAAGCCTGAAGTAACCTGGTCTGAAGTTGATGCTGACTCTGCATTAAGCAGGTGGTTGGACTAGGTCACTTCCAAAGCAAGAAATTCTGTTGTTCCCTTTTGCACTTGCAACTGGCAGGCTAGGAGGCACAGTTCACTTGAGGGAAATACCAAAAACTGACAATAATGTGACTCTGAACAACAGCACACTGCACAGCCCAGCAAGGAAACCCACAGGAACCACACAAACTCAGTGTCAGCTTTCCAACCAGCCACAACAGCTGTAGTTGTGCTCCTCTGTTCAGGCACCTTGTGCAGCCACACCACTGTGCTCCTACAGAACAGAGGTGACTCAGAATTTTATGAGGGCTCATGACTTTCAACTTTAACAACTTGGGAAAAAAAAAACCAAAACCAAACCACAATTCATCTTTCTCCCTTGGCAATAGGCCAACGCACCACACATGCTTCCCCTCTCTCAAGATACCATGCTTAGGCTACTGTCAGGAACAAGGTACTGGACTAGACTGATAGTGCTCTGATAGAATCCCAGCAGCATGCCTCTTGGCATTTTGAAATAAAAATTATATAAAGCAACAGTTCTTTTGCATTAGTCTTCCTAGAAATATTATTTGACAAAATTTAACATCACTTTAAATTTAACTGTTTTACCCAAAGTATATTACTGAAAAGACAAGCTAAGAATGTCTGCCTAAAAATTGCTTTTCTGGAAAAATTCATTATTTTTCATATTCTGTATTTTTAAGTGACATGAACTCATTTAAAACTGTTACTTAAATAAAAATCATTACTGTAAGCTCAGCCCACGTGCCTGCTCTTAATAGTATCCATGGTTGCAGTGATGCAAATTTGCCTACCTACATCAAACCAAATGTGCCCACATAAGGAGAAAAAAATACCGTATTAATCAGTACTCTTCGTGCTAGATTAGGGCAAAGTAAACCAGATAGACCTCAGAAGAGAGGACAAAGTAGTTTAAGGACCTGTCCACCCATCGTGACTAGATCTTAGTTCTGAACTAAATAAACCAGAGTTTTCAAAGCTCAAATTACAAACGATTTCTCAAATACGGGAAAAGAATTCATCTTCATGACCAAATTCTTCTCTTCCCTAATCCCAAATAGAGAGTAACAATGAACTG
Organism: Hypotaenidia okinawae; assembly: GCA_027925045.1. Lineage (NCBI taxonomy): Eukaryota > Metazoa > Chordata > Aves > Gruiformes > Rallidae > Hypotaenidia > Hypotaenidia okinawae. The sequence goes on from BSDF01000010.1 coordinate 14,283,888, forward strand.
CTTCCAATACTCCTCCACCCAAGGTAGAGAAAGGGGAAGCATTTAATTCTATTACTAATCCTATCATGCACTTTCCAATATTGCCTTACTTAAATGCATTCATTTTCCTTTGCATTTGAAAAATTGGTTTATGCACAAAAAAAAAAATCAAGGAATTTATTTTTCATTACACTTCAACTTTCAAGTCAAATGCACATGTATTCATAGGGAAGCAAACCACTCTTTTGAGCCCCACTTTAAATAAACAGCTTTTACTGAAGTTGCAAGGACTACAGCAGTATTTAGTTAAATGAGACCAAAACTTCCCAGGAAACAGGCAGGCAGGATTAAGTGCTGATAACCTCCAGGTGGAAATGCATGATCAGTCTAAGCCCACCTAAGACTATGCTGTGCAGACAGGATGATCGCTTCCTTTCCTGTGCAGCATTTCTCTAAGCAGTCTCACTTAGCACTCAGAGCCAGGCTAATCATAAGCTCCCCCCTCCCTCCTCCCATATGTGTTCTCTTGGCTGAAGTTTTCATGTAAGTTGTCTTTTTTTAGTAGATATAGGAAGGTAAACAAATGCACGAAATAAAACTAAAGATGAACAGCTTAATTATAAAAATGAGAGTACTGCTCCTCCCTTTTTTGAAAGGGGTACAAGAACATTAAGGGACACATCATTTAACCGAAGCTGATGAACTAATATTCAATCCAAATCTCAGAGTATAAAAGAGACTATTATAAGAGAAATAAGCAGAAATGCTGCAAATGAATGTTATTAATCTAACATGTTTTTAAAGGGTTTTATTTCCAAAAACCCCACAACAGTTCAGACACCAGAAAAGACTCCTTTGAGGAGGTTACTTCACCCACTCCAACCAGCCCATGCTTCCTTGGGTCAAACGGGTTGACAAGCACCTAGACCTTTTTTTTGTATAAAAGCTATCACTAAACTCACACAATATCCTAAAAGATGTTAAAATTTATTATGCTTTTTGAGAAGTTTATTTCTATGAACAAGTTCTATGGCTTCAAATTATCCAGAATAATGCTAGAAGTTGAAGAAGCTTGTTAAAAAAAATTAAACCTGCAACTGTTTTCTCACTCCAGAGAAGAGAGAGCAACATGGAACAGCAGTTCACCACTTCCAAGAAAATAAAAAGCTTCTAAAACAACCAGCTCAGCATCTCAGTATTTTACAAGTATACCACTACCACATTCTCTTTATGCATCAGACTTTATCTTTAGCAGTTACAAGTGGACTGTATTAAAAACAATCATACATAGAACTTTATCCTAGCATAGAAATGATGACACTAAGCTATCTGAGTGTCTTCATCTCAAAGCAGCAAAATCTCAAAATAACAAAGCATCTTGAAATATATCCATCCCTAACCTCATTTGGAAATCCTCATTCTGGAATAAAAAGCAAACTACTTTATTTAAGAGAGAGAGAATTTCCATATAAGAGTTTCTTCATGCAGAATTTTTAAAATAATTAATCATTCTACTACACCTGAGTTTTTCAGTATGTGCATAATTACCTCTTAGAAAAATTAACATCTATGCTTGCTCTTAGCAACAACTACAGAATTTATGTTGGCAAGCTCTGCAGCTAAAGTTAAAAAAACCCCAAACACAACACTAGAAAACCATCAAGACATTTTCATTACCGGTAGAGAAAAACTGGAAGAAAGATTCAACAAGAACTTCCAAGATTGTAGGCATTAATCAAAAGCTTTATCATCTTACCTTTGTTGTTACAATGCATAAGCAATCCATCGTTTCAGCATAGCAGGTACTTTCCAAACATTTAAAAGGTTTATTTTCAATCACAGCTAAACACCATCTCAACAGAATGAGAAAAAGCACACTTATTTAATAGTCAAAACAGAAGAATGCATGCCAGGTTTCCCTTTGGATTCATTCAGAGGTAGAAACACCGTGGAGGAAAAAAAAAAGCAGGCTAAAATACAAATGCTTTAAGTTTCATGAAAGAATCTTAACCTCTTTTGATTATCTATGTCTGAAAAACTTAAATTTATCCTTGAAAATATCCTATAAAAGATGTCAAATCCTATTCCATACCAGTTAAGTACCTCCTCGTATTCGATTTCATATACTCCTCTTTCAGGATTACCTAACACATGAGCATCACAGAGAAACATTTGATGAAATGCAATACAAAATTATTTTACAGCAAAAAAAGTCTCAATTCAGCTTTTCTTAGCTGGTTACAATTTCTAAAATGAAGCGTTTGTTCAAAAATAGTTTTGGTTGCAAGCAAGTATTTCTCCTCTAACGTCATTTCAGCATTTGCAGACTGCAAAATAACTGATTTCTTAGGCTGTGATGAATGGAATATTCCATGTAGAACAGGGAGAGAAGAAAGTGGCGAGGAAAGAGTAATGCATATTGCAAGAGAAATGCTATTTTGAGCCTTGAATTAACCTAGAATTTCATTTCCTTTTGTAAGGCTGTAATGCAGTCACAAGGCAAAGTTTGTATGCACAGGCATTGTATTCTCAGCCTAATTAGCACATCTGGGAAAAGTCAAACACTTGGGCACAAGAAAACCCTCTATGTACTATGAAACAATAAACTGACAATTTCATACATTGGTAAGAACCTTATTACAGTCATTTCCCCTCAAGAAATGTTGAAAGGAACTAGTTCACTCAGTTTACACTATCTTGTCCTATTAGGTCTCCCACTAACACCTTTGCCACAAACACAATGAAGTATACTGAAAAAATTCAATAAATCACTTCAAAGTGTTAAATATCAACTGCATCATTTTGCTTTTACCCCAAGGTGAACAACTACCCAAACTGATAAAGTTCTGCATCACGAAGCAACTCTAGAATATCCTAAGTATGTATCTAGAGCATTCTTATTGTTCCCTTGAGATTTTCCTACACTTTACTCCACTTGATTCTCTGGCTCTGCCATATATGGGGGGGGGGGGATGGGGGGATGGGGGATGGGGATGACACAGGTCAGAGAATAAAGTAAAATCATGCAAGAAATAAGGAAACTATTCTATTTTGTCTGCAAGAGGTACCTTTACAGGACAGAGGAAAAAGGTAGACATTACAAAAATTCTTCTCCAACTAAATAATATATATTTGAATATATACAAAAAAACCAACTATTAAAGGCAAGCTTGATTGCACGCTAATAAAAGCGACTCTATTCAGCTTGAATGGATATTCAAGGTAAATCTTATACCATTCAGTCATCAAGCCCAGGATTTTTCCCTTGTATGCCCAAGTGAAGCCAGACACTTTTCCCTTTTAACCTGTCTATACAGTCTGTGAAGAATTTCTATTACAAACACCTAGGTGAATTTTTCACTGCTGTAAAGCATCAGTGGGAAAAATATGCATCTTCCAGACTAGTAAGTCTCAATCCAGACAGAAGTCAAAAAGTTCCAGCTTTTTTTTTTTTTTCTTCCTCTTTCTCAGAAAAGAAGAAAAAAAAAGTTCTTCCTGTAGCTGAATGCACAGGAGGTACCCAACACACAAACCGTCCTTCAATTTCTCAAGTCTTCTGTTGGGAAGACTGAAGTTCAGAGAAATTAACGAAGTACAAGCACCCAAAACAGTAAGGGACACTGACAGAACACATTTTTAGGTGATTTGGCACATACTCAGTGCCTCACCTGAAACATCTTCAATGGCTAGTCTGAGACATCTGGCCAGTCCATATGTAAGCTTCTTGACAAACTTCACTTTAGGAGTCCCACACAAACTCTGCCTGTCCCTCATGCTCTGTTTATGAAAGGTAGAGATGAGTGACGCCTTCTCATCACTTGAATCATTCAGTCACTCTGGTTCAAGAGTATGCTCCTGCAAACTAACTTTGGCTACAGCCACTTATGTTCAGAGTCAATTACTACTTCTCCCTCAATGTTTTATTCTCTTGCCTTCTCTGGGACTCTTTTAGAACCAAATATCTTCACCACTACATTTTTCTGCCCCTCCCACTCACTAGCATTCCCTTAGCAAGACTGGAGACCCATTTAGCCTTATCACAGTGAGCATGTAATGTCCTGCCAATGCAGAGGATGAGATGAGGAAAAGCAACCCATCCAGAGACTTGGGGGAGAGACATTTCTCAGAGCAGGATCTGCAGGTCAGACCGCTTATCATCAACAGACACACTAAACACACCAAGGCAGAGGGCACAAACTCTCCTAAGAAGCATGCTTGAAAAGCAGTTACACCTTCACTGCCCAAGTCAGAACAACATGTACAACTGAGATACATTAGAGCCCTTTACCAGCTAGGGCACCACTGTGATGTGTTAAAAGCCCTTCATGGTAACTGCCTGCACAGCTCTCTCAAGACCCACCTTCAGCAAAGCACTGAGTGTCCACACAGGACAGGAAAAAAGACGACAAAAGACGCAACCGTACATCATGCTGGTAGAACAAACATTTTGTAGCAAATCCCAAAACACATTTTCATTATTACAGTACACCAGTGGCTGAGCATTCAAAGACAGCACTGTCCATCAGGAAGCATCTCCTAGCCCAAAAGCAGTTTCTGCAGGCCTTCCATTGGAAATACTGCACTCAGCATTTGCAAGGTTTAACGTTATCGTAAGAAACAACAGTACAGCTGCTTGAAGACAAACTTGCATGAGCATGTGTTATATCTTGGACATCAGAAGAAATACATTTTTTTCAAGGTGAGAAGTAGGTAAGGAAGCCAGAATGAAAACTATTGCAATTAAACAACTTAAAATAACTTAGAACTTTCTTTTCTTTAAATTGTATTGTGAGGAACAAGAGAAAGATATTAAAGGGCACACCAAAATTTGAATCACAGTCATGAAGCATAAGAGAACCTCCATTTATGAAGCAGTGAAGAATAAGACCTCTCCACACAGTACTGTCAGCCATTAAAATCACAATTATTCTACTGAATTTGTGAGAAGTGTTGCTATGTATTCATGTCATTCAAACTTACTGAAAACAAACCTTGCTGTCCTGTTGGCTCCAAGTGATCTCAGTAACAGTCAGCAACAACCATTCTATACAGTTTGGCAAGAAGGAAGAAGTGCATTTGCATTCACCACCATTTGTGGCATTAAATACAAAGGATTATTCTCATGAGAAACACAAAGGAATATCAGAAACACAAAGGAAAGATTTTTTCTTGCCTTAAAAGATCTACCAATTCTTTCAAGTTATGTTTGGCAGTCACTCTCTGTGCCTTCACAGTCATATTCTTTTTCCAATGTGAGATCTTCTAGCTACAAAGTCACCAGATGACTAAATAAAGGAAAACTCATGTACAGATAAACCATACATAGAAATAATTAATGCAAATTAAAACAATGCTTCAGAAAAATACTGATCTTGCAGATAACTCATTTCTTCATCTATCCACAACTTTAAAAGTGCATATGGTTAAATGCTAATTTGCTTTTAGATTCTATGAGAAAAACCCACATAACAGAGCTGTCACAGGTGTAACCAGAGAAGCAGGCTCAGTTCAGCTGTGTGAGGCTGTCAATTGCCCAACCTCAGCATATTTGAGGAGACATTTCAAAGACTCAGTAGAGATCAAGCACTATCATCACTGCAGGAATTTTCTCAGCTCCTTTAGTAAAGAAACCATTAATGTTGTAAGATGCTGTAACCTAATTTATCTAGCTACCTTTGAACCTGGCTGCAAGATGCAATTATTACAAGTAATTTTAAAAAGCTGTAATTAGATGCTAAATTCACATAATTTTTTTGTAACTTCTTAATTTGCTTCTGAATTGTGAAAGGTAAGTTTTTAGAAACAGCAGGATTTGATTGCCTGTGTATGAATTCTGCACTGAGCACAGGGGGTTTGTTTGTTTACTTCACATTCAATTTGACCAGAAACCTGACATGGAAGACTTTTTTTAACTTTGGTTCAAAGCTCAAGTGACCCAAGACTATCCACTGGCAGGTGCCCTGATAAAACAAGCACACCATTTCTGCAGAGAAGGTGCTGATATAGATAACAGGCAATACAAACATATGGATAGAAACATAAAGGAACAGTGTGGTAACAGGGAGCACAACAATCAGACACAGCATGTCATCAAGCCAGCCAGTACTGAATTTATATAAACATCACAGCAAAGAAGGTATTTGAAGACTGAGTGCAACAGGTCTGGGATTTTCCCATCAACATCTTATTATGACAGATGCAAGTAACTGTATTTGTGAAGGCCAGGTGAGGATATGGCAGTCAACAAAAACAGAACTAGAGTATCCTAACACTTTAATAATATGTCTTATATTTGCAGGTATCACGTTCTAAGATCCAAATTAACTGCTTGATGCATTATTTCATTTTGAATACAAACTGCTACTGATCAAACAGATATTTGTTTTTCATCCCACTAGCAACCACACATCCAAAGTTCTGTTTTCCAGACTATGCCAGCTCATCTTACTAAGAATTTATTCAAAACTACCAAAGTCTCGCAAAGGTTAAAAAGACATTAGTCTTGCTTTATTACCAAAACCAATTCCCATCTTGTGGGAAAATTAAGTTACCTTAACTCTACCCTTTTTCAAAATATTCACATTGCTATTGTCTTTTCACAGATATTGAGCAAACACAAGCCTGCAGAACACCTTAACAGCAAAGGAGGGTAACAGGAGCTGCATTAGCAGGAGCAGTCAGTAGTATCCAATTATTCCCCTTTACTCGGCACCTCTAGTAAGGCATCTGAACACACATTCAGTTTTGGGCCCATCAATGAAACAAGGATGTTTACAGCCTGGAGCAAGTTGCCCCTTAAGGGGAGAATGAGGGTGCAGGGTTTGTATCAGCTTTTTTAAGAAAAAAAGATCAGTGGGACCTAAAAGCAGTCTTCTAGTACCTACAATGAGGTTACCTAGAAGACAGAGCAATGTGCACGTTGCATGATGGAAAAGAAAGAGAAATCACAAATTGAAACACGTATTTTAATCAGAAATAAAGGCAAAGCTTTTTAAGCAGGAGGCTAGTCAAGCACTGGAACAGACTGGACAAAAAACTTACTTATGCAGCGCTCAGCCTTGGAGGTTTTCAGGGCTAAACTGGTTGAAACCCTTTGCAGTCGGACTGACCTCACACACACCAGAATCATTTTATCCTTCCAAGATGTTTACAGCATTTAATCCCCAATCTGCCTCAGCACGTCTATAGCTTCAGCTGTTTTCCTTATTTTCCTCTTTGGTTTTCTTTTTTGTTAAAGAGATTGGTAAAATATTTTTGAAGACAGTGAGCCAGTCTCTCCACATGTCAGACATTAACACATGGGCACATGCTGATAAATAGGGAAACTCCAGACCAAAATATTTCAGCCAGAGATCTGCCAACCCAACTGTAAGACACTCCAGACCAGGTTCCACCTCTTAAGACAAAAAGATTTCCTTTGAGACGGTGTTCAGTGGGGTTTTTTCCAACATCTAAAGTGAAGTGGTAGCTACTGAGAAGTAAAAAAAGTGTTTGTCATTGAGCTTGAATTAAAACAATATTAAAACATACCTTGCAGATTACAAAAAAAAAAAGTCACAAGACAACTATTTCCTTCACAATGCATAACTCAAATAGGTCAAGGAAATTTCTACCAGTCATTTGCATTTCACCACATATTTCTCAAACACAAATTGTCCCACCTACAGATGGCACTACAGATCACAGCAAACAGTATGAAGACTGCTCCCGCCTGTACACATACTTCTCCCACACGATTACTAACGTTAAGAGATCAAGCTTTAGATGTGCTAGCTACTTTGCCAACGCACACCAAAAGCTCAGCATTTAATGCATATGAGAAAGAGAGGCACCTTCTGTCCTTTTCATATATAAACTTTTTTTCCTGCTAGTCAGTAGCACTGAGAGGATTAACATTCCTTCCCTGCTTATCGCTGCCTTGATTTTTTTTTCTTTCCTGCCTCATCATCTTGTACCAGAGACTCAAACAAATAAAACTGTCAAATAAGGCTCCGGGAAATACAAAGCATGGAAAACAAAGCAGATTGCTGTGAGCAGTAAAACCACAATCTGCTGCTCCAACTTTCTGTAATACACTACCTGTGGGGATTACAAACTCCCATCTTGATCCAAAAGCGGGAAGGCAAAAGCAGAACTAGGCTACGTCCCATTAAAAGTCCTCAGGCACCCAAAGCTTGTATACCAGGAGTCTATGTATATACACAAGCACACATTGCTACAAAGTCATTCCCAAAGTCAGCTGTACAAGATAGTTCTTGTAATACAATCCCTAATCTCTTTAGGAGAGCATTATATTCTCACTCTGAAGCAAAACTCACATATACCATCACAGTGTCAGCTGGAAGAATACTCATTTTTCCCAGGGTAACTACAGCAAAAACATCCTTAAGGTAAAACAAACTGGATTGAAAGGTTTTATTTTCAAGGCTAAAAATTTGCAAGCGAGAAAAAAATTCGACTCTTACTTCCTACAATCCTACTAGCCTGGCCAGCAATAGAAAAGAAGTAAAATAACCTCAAAAGTGCATCTGGAATGCCAATCTGCTTATAGCTGGTTAATAAACTAATATTGAACTGGACAGCTGCACTAGGAGATAGTTTCTATTAAAAACATTGACTTTGAAAAAAACTCAAATATCATCGAATCATAGAATTGTAGGGGTTGGAAGGGACCTCGAGAGATCATCGGGTCCAACCCCCCTGCCAAAGCAGCTCCCTAGGACATTTCACTCAGATAGGCGTCCAGATGGGTCTTGAATATCTCCAGAGAAGGAGACTCCACCACCTCCCTGGGCAGCCTGTCCCAGTGCTCTGCCACCCTCACTGGGTAAAAGTTCTTCCCCATGTTGGTGCGGAACTTCCTGTGCTCCAACTTGCAGCCATTGCCCCTTGTCCTGTCTCCACAGACACTGAAAAGGGGCTGGCCAATTCCCCCTGCATCCCATGATTAAGATATTTATAAACATTAATTGGTTTCAGCTTCATACAAACTAGCACCACCAACAGCAATACATACAACTTTGTTTTTAAATACTGGCAGTAAATATCACATCTGACCTTCACATACTGCAGGTCAAATAACTGACTTTCACATGATACTTGAGGCAAAAATGTCTGAAGGCGGGCAGGTGGCATTGTCATACACGTTCAAATCTGGGCCACTTTAAGAAACTATTGAAGTAATCCACACTGCATCAGGTTCTGCTAGGTAAGACCATATAACATGACCACTAGACTGTACTGGAGATGCATCACCAAGCCAACAGTTGAAATGAGAACATTCACTTATGTCTATCGTGAGATTTCCCAAATTCAGCCGTTCTTCAATACATTTGTAATCCCACCACAGTAACATGCCCATTGTCACCAGTACAGTATCACAGACAAGTCCTTGTATGTCTGGCACTCTAGCAGCACATGAGAATTAAAACTAAAGATGCAACTTCATTGTTAAATTACACCTTCACATGCATCTTTTTTAAAAATTCAGAAAGATACAGGAATAACAAATTCTCAAGTTTGTTGCACTGTTCCAAGGTGTATGAGACAGAAAAAAGAAACAACCATATTTAAGACAGTTACACTGCCTCTAAAGACCTTCAATAAGGGACACTGCCCATGTACAGCTATTTAAAACAGCTTTCCCAAGCCTATTACCATATTGCCATTCTAATACATCTTGTATAGGCACAAATTATCATCTTCCTTTTTTACATTTGCCTCCAAACACAGGAAAATTGTTTCCCAATTAAATGTTCAATTATTTTAAGCACCACAAAAATCTTCCCATTGATCTTCATTTCTTTTCTCAAGCTTTATATCTTCCTTGTCAATCTATAAGTACTTAGATTCTTCTACTTTTTTTTGCACCATAGCACTTTAAGTTTTATAACATCTCCAGCAAAGCCTTACGCAGACCAAGCGGAGCAGAACATTTTTCACCACACTTAAGTCAATAAGGTGTTGCTTCTCATGTATTAACATGGCCCGGTCGACTCACCTTGAGATTCAAAAATGACACAGATCTTTTCTGATAAGCCACTTATTAACTATTCAACTTCCAGGGGTGCTACTGAAGTACAACCTCAGTGCAGGACACTGCACTGGTCCTGCTGAACAAGAGCCTGCCTGTTAATTAGTTCAATGGCTCAAAGCTTCATTCTAGTTTAAACTTCTGAAGCAGCAACACAACATTCTCCTCCCATGGATCAATTTATAACTTAAGCAAGATATTTTCACTAATAACTCAACCAGGATGCATTTTTTTAAACTCTAAATGACATATTATCCCAAAATATAACTTGTTGAAGCATGGCTAAGTTTTACTGAAGTCAGAATTCATTACAGTTACTGTATCTTCCTACTACCAGAACTATTACCACATTATAAGGAAACTAAGTTTGGCAAAACTGTTAACAACTCTGCTGGCTACTATTTGGCTCCTTTATTGCCTTCAAGAAACTACAGAGATTCTAGAATCTTTCCCTGTACCTGTTAAACTCTGATCCTCCTTTCCTGCCTTGCTCCTATATAAACCCTCTTTAAGATAGTTTGCCCATCTGCAGTTTCCCAGAGACTGATCTATCCTCTGTGACTAAAGGCAACTGTAACAATTCTTAAATTGCCTCATTCAGTCCTGTTTAATATCTTCATTGACAACCTTGATGAGGGAATAGCATCGACCCTCAGCAAGTGCCGATGATACAAAGCTGGGAGGAGTGGCTGACACGCAGGAACACTGCGCTGCCATCCAGAGAGACCTGGACAGGCTGGAGAGCTGGGCAGGGAGAAACCAGATGAGGTTTAACAAAATCAAGTGTAAAGTCTTGCACCTGGGAAGGAACAACCGTTTGCATCAGTACAGGCTGGGGGATGACCTGCTGGAGAAGAGCTCAGTGGAGAAGGACCTGGGGGTCCTGGTGGATGACAGGTTGGCCATGAGCCAGCAGTGTGCCTCGGTGGCTAAGAGAGCCAATGGGATCCTGGGGTGCATCCGGAGGAGTGTGGCCAGCAGATCAAAGGAGGTGATCCTCCCCCTCTACTCTGCCCTGGTCAGGCCCCACCTGGAGTATTGTGTCCAGTTCTGGGCTCCCTGGTATAAAAAGGACAGGGATCTCCTGGATAGAGTCCAAAGAAGGGCTACAAAGATGATGAAGGGCCTGGAGCATCTCCCCTATGAGGAAAGGCTGAGAAAATTGGGACTGTTCAGCCTTGAGAAGAGAAGACTAAGGGGGGACCTAATTAAAGTCTATAATTATCTTAAGCAGGGGATGCAGGGGGAATCAGCCAGCCCCTTTTCAGTGGTCTGTGGAGACAGGACAAGGGGCAATGGCTGCAAGTTGGAGCACAGGAAGTTCCGCACAAACATGGGGAAGAACTTTTACCCAGTGAGGGTGACAGAGCCTGGGACAGGCTGCCCAGGGAGGTGGTGGAGTCTCCTTCTCTGGAGATATTCAAGACCCATCTGGACGCCTATCTGAGTGAAATGTCCTAGGGAGCCTGCTTTGGCAGGGGGTGGGACCCGATGATCTCTCGAGGTCCCTTCCAAACCCCTACAATTCTGTGATTCTGTGATTAAGTTCTTCGCAGGTATAAACAAGAAATGCATCAGAACACCAGTTTATTTCAAAACATGTCAGTAGACAAAATAAACTTTGCCTATCCCTGCCTACACAACTGTCTACAGTCCATTCTGGTTCAGTTTCTCAGAGACTCCATTCCCACCAAACCTCCCGAAAGGCAAGTTCCACAGCTCTAAGCCCAAGATTTACGTGGTGTCAAACAAGTCAATAGCACAATGCTCTTTTTTATATTATTTCTCATATACACACATTTACTTCATTTTCTCCAGAGATGACAATTCTTAGTCACCTTAATGAAAACTTTCTCTATGACAACAGTGGCCCTCTTAATGCAATTTCAGGTAAATAGAGACTCCAGAGCGCCATATAATTCAAGTTTTCCACTGTATAATCAAGATGCACAAAAATCAAAAGGCAAATAATCCGTTCCTACACTGTCAGTTCAACTAGATTTTAATCTCTCAGTGTTCAGTTACTTACAAATCTGAAAAATACTGTATATCTAGGCTGCTCAGTTTTTTCACGTAAAGACAGATAATGAGTGCTCTTGGCAATGTATCACTGCTGTCCTTGGCCAGGCTTAAAAGCTGGGGAGGGCGTTTATTAACTAGTCATTTTCTACTTTGAGTGAACACAGCGCAAGTCTTGGATTTCCTCTGTAATTTCCTTTAAGGCATTTCTGACACATTTCATATTAGCCTCAATATGACAAATTTCAGAAACACTGCAATAAGCACAACTTTTTAACTGCACAAACTCACTACCAAATCATGAGTGCTTCTGCTCTGCAGCTAAGTGGGCTTTTTTTTTTTTTTTTTTTAACACAATCCAAACAGCCTCTGAAAAAGTTCACCCAGCAAAGCATCCTAAGCACCTTATCTTGCTGGGTAGTACAAGCTTCCCTGCAAGCTGCACCAATAGTTTTTTGGCTGATCTCCCCCAGTGCTCTTCCTGAGCTCAGTATGTCATCACAGCATGCTGCCTTCAGTTATCACAAAGAAGTTCACACCCCTTTCCTAATGCTCTCAGTACTAAGGGCACACTTGAAACAACGTTCACCTCTTTGGAGACAAATAATAGGTGTGATGCAAATAAATAGAGCAAGCAATGTTGTAACTCTAACTGGGGCAGAGAGATGTTGATCTCCTGAAAACATACATTAAGGTGCATTTCCTTGCATTTCTCACCACTCACTAGTAACAACTGGATTGATGTAGTTTTCAAAAACTAGTCCTTCCAAATCACAGTTGTACAAGGAGCAGATAATTTCTTATGAAGAGACTGTAAAGTTTACTATGAGAAAGATACACCTTCAGATTTCCCAAATTACTAATGAAGTAATGACTGAACAGTTGTCAGCATGGATGAATATAGGCATACAAAGCTTGTCAGCAAGGTTCCAAATTCAGAGCATAAATCCAATTTAATGGTCACTTACTGGTATATTTGACAAACAAGTTTATAAATTTTTGACTAAGTAAAACACACACAACTTATTAAAGATCTCAATAATTAAATCCCCTATGACTATTGATCTTAATAATCTAAGTTTTCTATGGAAATCAATATTTTATAAAATGTAGGAACAATGTTGAGCTAATAATTTCAACAAGAAAAATACACTCAATTTCTGTATCATACCTCTACACTTGGGCTAAGGCTGCTCGGCAGTGTTTCTGATGTCACTGTTGTGCTTGGAAGGCTGGAAAAGTCCCAGGTATTCACAGGCTGTATTGGTTCAGATGGCTGAGAGCGATCAATACATTTTGGATTGTCCAGTAAGGTCACTTCATAAAATTCTTGAATATCTGAACATGTGGAAAAAAAAAAAAAAAGAGCAGTCAATCTTTGTAATTACTGTAACATTCTGATTTTAATATAACCTTCCTCTACAAAACAAATCAGATACCTACTGCTCTACTGATTAGTGATGAAGCTGTAACACCAAGCTGTAACACCTGAACTTCCCCACCAGATAGACAACTCTCTCTCTATGCCCCACTCACTTTGGGCTTCTGCAGCAGGCAGCGCAGAAGCATATGGCATAACTGCAGTAGAATACTGGAAGGGATGGGTGTCTGTGCTTCAAATTATGCTATACAGTAATTTCAGCCAGTGCAGCCTCTGGTTATCTGAAATCTAATGCTTAAGGGCAATATTAGAAGGTAAATACATATTTTCATGGGAAATAGAAATATAGCCATGAAATCAACAAGAGTGAATTTGCAGTAAGTCAGGGAAAGATCGATCAGGCTGTTTTTTCACTAAGTAACAGAAATAGGATGAAGCTTTAGCAATATGAACTACAAGTCATAATTAGGAGGTAATGAACAGCTTTTTCTATAACCCTGAAGACTCAAGTGGAGTGACATCCTATCCACCACATGAGGTACCAATGAAAATAAGTCTAAAGAAGCATCAAAGACTTTTCTATGGAAGTATAAGCATGTGAAACTCACGGAAACAACTATAATCACATCCATAAACATTTTTTTAAAAATCTGAAAGGGTATAGGCTAAGGGAAGAAAAGACAAATGAAGAAGCTTTTAGTCTCTTCTTCAAAGTAAAAATCTGCTGAACAGGAGTTGTAAACTCACATATTTAATTACATCAACTTCACAGAAGACAAGCATACAGATATGGTTAGACCAAATAGCAAACAGGACCCAGCTGTGAATAAGGAGGACTCTAATCTGCAGAATCTTGTAGCTTTTCAGCAGTTTCCCAGTCTGTAACCAAGGCACAATAACTAATTTCTTTATAGAGCTGCACCATATAAGAAAGACTACACAAATAACAGACGTCTTACTGTTGCTGGTGTTCCAGTCTTAGGGTTTGGGGTTTTTTTTTATGTAGACATTGCACTCTTGCTCTGTATCAGCACAGAAAATTGCAATTCTCAAATTCCATTTGTATCTTTTCGCTGAGCAAGAGTCAAATTCCTAACAACTGCTTACATTAATTTTTAAAGTTATACTTGCTCTTAGCGCTGCTGATTGGAAGAAATAGCACTGAAGGTTGCAGAAGACATTAAGTGACCTAGATATGCAGGAGCAAAGCAACCTGAGATACAAATTGCATTTAAATCTATCTTTCACATTAGCTTCCTCAGTTTGTCTTGGCTCCCTCAAATTTGTCTTGTAGCTGCATTAACATTAATACATCAATCAAGTACACTGAGTAAAGATTTCTCCCCCTTCTCCCCAATAGAGAGTACTTTGTATATTAAAATAGGCAGTGGTTTAAATTGATTCTATAGCTGCAATCCACAGCAACCAAGTCAGGAAGAGTACTACATTATTTATGGGAAGGGGTTATTTGTGCAACTGTTTTGCAACAGAAATCTAGGGCACCAATTCTCAATTCTGCTACTGTTCTTTTAAGTCCCTTCCTGTGGAGGTAGCCATTTATGCATACTGCAGAATGACTTGCTTCAAAAAGCACATTATTTCCCATACATCTTCTCAAGTTTTCTACAACCAACACCACAATAGACTTACTATTGAAAGAGGTCAGAAATATACACACTACTTCATAAGGGGACTGGTTTCTGTTTATCCTGAACTTGCTCCAAATCCACAGACACACTTCCTAGGAACTTGGTGTCTAAATAATATCTAACTTTTCTTTAAGAAAAAAAAAAACAAAAACACCCCACACTTATTTATTTTTACTACTCAAAATGCAACCTTTAAGTACTTACTGGTACAGGCAAGCAGTCTCTGAACCCTGAATGCATTCGGTCCACAAAGAACAAGTGATGGACATTCACGTTTTTTAAAGCCAGAAACCGACCTTACTAAATTCAACCTAAAAAATGTCTCCTTCTCATCTACTGCTTTATCAGCTCACAAAAATATTTCATCACATGAACACACCAAAATATCTACCGAATTCATATTAAACCATACATTTTCCTAGTTCTTACAGACAGCAGGTGATAAAATACTATTTAGTTACATCTATGCTTAGATTCTTTCTTCAACATAGATGTGCTTTTCTCATGTCCCAGCTCTGTCATCCCATATTAATTCCATGTTGCTCAAACTACATTACAGAAAACTAATTTGGAGAAAAACAGCCAAAGAAAATAGGTGGGGATGAGTTCTAACTAGAAGACAAACTTTAAGAGAGCAGCTGACTGACACTGAGAAATAGTAGTACAAAAGTTTCATGAAAGCCAAACTGACAAGAAGTTATGAATGGGAGGCAACAGAAAAAAAACCCTAGAATTATGTCAGCTTAGAAGTAAAACCACATAAAGCAGGCAAATCAGCAATAAGTTTGATGGCAACAAGAATAAAAAGTCTATGCAAGCCAAGTGACAGACCAGTTCTGAAAAAGAGAACGCTTAAGACGCAAGGGAAAAAATATTTTCCCTTGTGCAAAGCTAAGCAGTGTTGACAAGCACAGTATTTATTCAGTTTTCATTACAGTAGAAGCTGACCAACTACAAGCAGTTTGCTGCTGTGTATTTTTCCCCTTCTCGTGTTCTCCACTCATCTTAGTTTTGTTCTTTGAACAAGCTCATTCACCAGTAACGTGATACACTAGAAGCTAAAACTGTTCACTCTTAAAGCAAACGAGACTTATCTACCAAACATAAATTGAAACCCAAATTGACATCACAAGGGAGTTTCAGGTTCACTAGAAACCACACCACAGTAATTAAAACAGCAGAAATGCAGAAGCAAACAAATTATTGCAACATCTCCTAAATTGAGTGTATCTGATGGCACTTCAAGAGCCTGCATCAATCCTGACTAGAGGATCTGCCTCTGAGGACAAGGATTCCAACCAGCAACATGACACCAGTCCTTCAGATAGATTTCTTCCCGGCTCCTTAGAAATCAGACATCTGCTTGCCATTTCTACTGGTACGTGGAGCGTCTGATCTTTCTGCTATATATGCAGCAGCAGCTACACTTGTGATCAGGGCAGCGTAAGACCAGCGCGCGTTCTAAAAATCTCCCTGTCAAGCCAAGCTCTCCACTCACACCTTCCCTGCAGAAAGGAGTACGTCATTCTAACACAGTCAGCTAGTAAAATAAAGCTGAGCGGATCTATTCTCTGCATTCACTTATGCAATAAACCTTTTGACAGCTGTAACTTTGCAAGTCAAAGATGGGACACCTGTAATTGCATTTCCTGAAGAGAACAGTGTAACCCCATAAACAAGACATCGACAGTGCTTGTAACAGGCCACCAGCCTCAAGCTAAGCTAACAACCAGACCTCTGGACTTGTCTTGGCCTGCCTGGAGCTTAGTTTGTGCTTGTCCAACTCTAACAGCAATTATCTAAAGACCAGGCACCCTATCTAATTTGTATAGCTTTTACTTAGCTTCAGACCATTGTGTGATCCAACACCTCTTTTTATACATATTTATATAAATACACACACCTTATACACAGATAAATAATATTCATATATGTGTTATATATTCCATAGATATTATATCTTTATATATGTAAAACCAATAGGTCACACACTGCACAATTATCCAAAGTGAAGTAAATGCTATACATAAGGACACACACACAGACTGTATATACAAATAAACGTCTGTGCAATTCTGTAACTAATGGATATCAATAACAAGTCGTTATTCTGTAGGGAATTAATCCCCTATGACCCAAGAGTAAAAAGCAGCATAGAGGAGCACAAACAGAATGACTGTAGAAGCCTTGAAAATAAAGGCACTGGGTGCTATCAGAGGCCTCAAGGCTATCAACAACTCACCAACTGCTAATTATCGGTCAAAGGCAACCAACCTTGAGAACCAGGCAAAAACTGGTAGATAACACAGAGCAAGCATCAAGTATATGGAAAACACACTGAATATACAAGAAATTTAACATGGAATGCAAAGTTATGAAGAAATAATAAAGCACAGAGTATGTTAGCAAACAAAAATAAATTCCAGAAACCGTAACAGTGAGGAGGAAGAAACCATCAACACCATGTATCTCGATGGGAAGGATTCCCTGTACCACAGTCTCCCATTCCCTCTTCTTCTCTGACCATATTTTAATACGGTTTGGCTTCCTAACAAGTATTAAGCAACTCACTTAGATTTCTAAGTGTTGTTGTTCTTTAGGTTTCTGATATAGGACTTCTAATGTTATGGTATAGAGGGAATCACTAAAATGTCGTTGACCTTCGCTACTTATTAAAAGTATTTAAAAAAAATTAAAAGCAGTCCTTTGATTGTCACAGTAGCTTACTGGCTTTGCATTTTTATACTTTAGGCATCATGACCATTTGTGGGTTATAGGTGGTTTTTCTTAAATAAATGCCAGGGAATTCCACACGAGCTTAACATTTCGTGGACTAAAACACGGACACATTTATTACAACAGACTGCACTGGACACTGCACGTAAAACAGTGGCCTGTTGCCTGTACACCATACGCTGCACAAAGCTGTAAACTGCTACCACAAGATACATGAAGGTAACAAGCACATCTGTATTAACTGTATCCTCATATGAAGATTTTCAGTTTTAATGTTGTTAACATCTTGGTGCATGAGCAAATATAGGAAGCCTGTATTTGTCTTCTGGTTTTTTAGAAACCAAAATGTGAATTCACAGTTTACAAAATGCAAAGAAGGGCCACCTCCCTCGAACTGCTGGCAGTACTGTCTCTAATGCAGGCCAGACTACTCACTGCCTTTGCCAATGGCACACTGCTCACTCATATTCAACTTGATGCTCACCAGGACCCACAGGTCCTATTCCGCAAAGCTGCCTTCCAGCTGGATGGCACACAGCGTATTTGATACATGGAATTGTTCTTCCCTGGGTCCTGGACTTTGTGGTTCTCCTTGGTCAATTCCATGAGGTTCCTGTCAGTCTATTTCTCCAACCTGTTGAGGTGCTTCTGTAAAGCAGTATGACCAGGATTTATGCACTCCAACTACAGAGTTAATTCCACACTGGCACTGATGAGGTATTCCAAATACGCTTACTCAAATAGGGCACATGCAAGTGTCACTTTGTTGGTTTGGGGTTTTTATTTTTCAAATATGGGTAACTTCATAAACCAAGAGGTCTTAAGAATTTGACCACCTGCACATTGTCCAGGAAGAGATGTCAACCCCTTACAAAGGAAGTATTTCTCTAATCCCACTTGGGGACGTTGGGAAGGACACATTTCCTACTCGTGACTTCCTACCAAAGCACCTGAAGCATCAAAACACTTAACACCACTAGAAAGGAAACTAAAGGTTAACATGTTACTTCAGTTCAGGGCAATCTGAGATGGTTGGCATCTGCCAAATCCTTTGCAGTCTTACATCACAAATGTATAGACAAAACTGGAGTTATGATCACTGCCAGAACAGGCAAAAAAGAGTCTCCCACTTCTACAGACCTTCATTATTTAATTGTAAAGAAACTCCTCCTAATTTTAAGGAATTCTCAATTCTGCATGCCTACTTCACCTGCTGTATCAAGCAAAGAATATCCAACCAAACTTGCAAATTAGCAGCCAGCACAACAATGTACATTTTTTTGGTAAAAAGCTTGGTTTTACTACTGTCTTTAGTAGTAACAAAAACCTTATTCATAGCATGTCCCTTAAACAGTGCCAGCATAGGACTGTGGAGGTTTCTCTCCAGACAAATGCATTAAAAAAAATTAAATCACACTATTTTGGGGATGGGTTCACTCAACACTCGAA
Source organism: Hypotaenidia okinawae (assembly GCA_027925045.1). Classification (NCBI taxonomy): domain Eukaryota; kingdom Metazoa; phylum Chordata; class Aves; order Gruiformes; family Rallidae; genus Hypotaenidia; species Hypotaenidia okinawae. Next base: position 14,303,134 of record BSDF01000010.1, read on the forward strand.
GCTGAACTCTCATACAGGTTCATAGCTCTGCTTAAAACAGGCAGCACAAGCATTTGTTTCTTCTACCACCAGTAAGCTCACAGACTCTAAGGTAATTATCTAGCATTGGTGGCAACATGAGGATGCCTTCTCTGCCAGCAGTAACACTTGCATGTTTCCTGCAGCTAAACTCTGACTCAGGTTTCTGAAAACAGGACTTCAATTTGCAATGCTTTTACTAGCTGTTCACAAGATTTCCTTGCTGTACCTCTGTCTTAGGCTGACCTTTTCATTTCAAGCCAAAATAACTCAACCTTTTTGAGGACATGGCTAGGAAAATACTTGCGCATGAGAGGATTCCTATAAATGCTTTACCAAAGAGCTCCAGAAACTTCTCTAATTTGGAGAATGAGCATGAAGCTAAGGAGTTATTCTAGTGTCTGCCCTACACTTTCTGCAGTCTCTTAACATTTCTGCAAATTTGGCCCAGTTATAATTGAGGAAGCCATCTGTGCAAGAATACTACTCAGCTGCTAAAGCTCAGCTTCCTTGAAGATCCATTCCCCCTGCACCAAAACAAACACCATCCCTCAAGACACAGGCAACTAGATGCAAAGGAGGCTCATGGCATTCCAGATGCAGAGCTGAACAAGATGTTCTGACCTTGCTGCAGGCCTGAGATTGACACTAAATATCCTCTCTTGCACTTTACCCTTTCCTCTACAAGGTACCCAAGCAAATGTTGAGCGAGATGAGGAGAGAAACCAGGTACACAGCAGCATGGGAGGAGATAAGCATCAGAACTAGGTAAAGTAAGTGAAAGAACATAGGAAAGAAAGTGAGGCAAGAGCAGGACAGAAGATAAACTTTCCCAGAATCTGGAAACTATACCAATTACTCCTAACTTTCCTTTCAGCCCCTGGATGAATAGCAGATTTATTGACAAAGTTCTCTTGTCAATAGTCCCTTTTAATGGTAACCCTGCAAAGAATAATACAGTAATTGATAAATTCTACAGTGCAGCTATTCAGCACTGAATACACAGTATAATAACCACAAGGATAATCTTTTGCCACAATACTGTTTATCTGCATACCAGTAGCTACTCAACTTACACTAGTCTTACTTGCTATTTTAGGCTACCAAAAGCAGCACCTAATCCTAAAAATTCAATACATTGCACTGTCACAGGCACACACATATACAGCATGAAAAATACTTAAAGCAAGCATGCAATCACCCCAGAACTTATTACATTGCCAAACTGCACTACATACACACAAAACAGTAAGTAGTGCTTTAAAACGGAGGAGCGATGAGATTATTTTGCTCATTATTAGGTTCCTCAAAGAGGAACATAAGAAATTCTTTGAAAAACTGAGATATTCTGAAGCAATGGCAAACTACATGGCAGAAGCACATGAACAATGACCAAGCAAACACTCCCATCACCTAGACACCAATGGAAGTGTTTTATCCTCCCCTTCATTTGGATAAAGAAAGATACATGAAAATAATCAAGTCCTTAACTTCCTTTGAAGACACAACCCCAAGTGAAGCCTCTCTAAAACTGACTGACTTTTGCCTACGTTTCAGGAGGAGACCATAGTAAGCATAACCATAGTGCATCCCTGGGGAACTTCTCTGAAAAGACAACAAATACCTCAAAGTTGCAAGAATTACATCCATGGATATTTCCACCTCAAATATGAGCAAATATGTGTAAAATACAGAAGTAGTAATTGGGGGGGAGGGGAGGGAGAAGGTCAGTCACAGAAATGTGACAACAGCATGATTTCAATGTGAAAATATCCCATTTAGCTTCTACAACAATTTAATTGGTACCTAATGCAACGGATGAACCAATTCACTACAACCTTTCATTTACTAAAAGGAAAAATAAAACCCAACAATGTTCACTGATTTACTAACCCAATCCTCAACTTACCATCAATTTCTGATTTCTTAATGTAAATATTATTTAACTGAGTCTAAAAAAGCTTGTGCTAGGGCCTCAATAACATTTAGAAAATGTGAAGCAGTCCAGAGTAGCCTTCCTCAAGTTAACTGAAGAGCTGACTTACGGTGACACATACCCACAACTGAAATTCTCTCCGAGGCCCAAGCTGACTTGAAAAGTTAACTGTGTCACCATGCCATATGCTCTATTAACTAACTGCATCACTGAAATAAAAGCTGATACTGAAGTTTCCCCAAAAGCAAGTACTTTTGGTTTCACTTACGAAAAAGAGCTTCTGCTTTGACTGTATTCTATTTTAATTTAGCCAGCAAGCACAGAAAAATATTTCCATGCTGGATAACTGAGTGTTAGCTTAAAGAACAAAAACGTCTACAGAGATGCCACAGAGCTCAGAGCTGAGACCGCGTGCCACCCAACAGAAACGCGGTCAGTCTGTTCCAAAGGCTACTAGCTTTAAAGAGTGCTGACCCAATCCAGTCTGCAGTCTAGGGTTGTTTCCCTAATTCAGTTCAGAAAACCAGTGTGCACAGATCTGAGAAACATGCAGAATGTTTCATATTCCTAGATGCTTCAGTCCTGGTCAGGCTGCTGATAAATCTAAGCAAAGAGTTTATCTTAATGCAACCACCAATTTGACAAAAATTTCAGAGAGGGGATTTCTTTCTTTGGTGTGTAAAAACATATTGACAGCACTTTTTAATATATTCTGTCCAATTCATAAAGCTCATTAATTCAATCTACGGTTAAAAAAATTAGCAACTACTGGCAAAGAGCTGGGTTTTGGTTCAATAAGGATTACTGAAACCACTACTTATTTTTTCTTCAAAATTTCCCACACTGGATATTTAGTATTAAGAATAGCCAGTGTGTGAGCACAGTTCTCAAGGCAAATCTTCATGCAAAAGTTCTCCAAGGAAAATAAATTACACTGCTTACACATATGAAATTCAACACATTCAATCTTCGCTAGTCAAAGTGGTAATTTTATACCAAAAAGGTCTTATATGTGTAGCTATAGAATAATATATGAAAACAACCAACACTTCAGACAGACAAGGCAAGGCAGGCAGCACAGCCAGCTGCATTGCCAAGGTATTTAGAGACCCCTAGAATTCCCTTTTTCTGACACCTATGCAAATGGAGTTAAGTTATTGCCAGGAAAAAGGATCATCTTTAAAGTAGTAAACTACTTCATGTTCCTAGCTATAACTAGAAATATTTGTAACACTATTTTAATACGGTCGACTGCAGCACACAGCCCATTAAAAAAACAGGCTTAATTACACAAATAGATCACGTGTGTAAACAGAAGCCTGCTTCACATGTTTTTCCCTCAGAAGTGTCTAGCTTATGCATACAAGTACTCCTCCTCTTACATTTTTAAAAAGACAAATACATCCTATATCTGTACCTTTACAAGTACCTGTATCTTCTCAAGATGGCAGAAAAACACCTAAATTACAGGCAGAACTTATCTGCAGGATTATTACCAAACTAGTTGAAGATAAATATCAATTATTTACCAAACTGAAATTAAGTCTATCCCATGCCTCCGTATGTGCATATCTTACTTTGGTCTCTTAATAAACATGAGTCACCTTACCAATTATCAGAATATCAATAACAAGCTATTTTAACTACAAGCAAGAAATCACACACTAGAAAAGATAGGGCTCAATTCTGAGATGGTGCAGGAAGAAATTTACTGGCAGTAGTCTCAAGCTCATTTTAATTACAGGCCATGGCTATCCATTTAATTACAGTACTAGACATCATGACATTTGGTTGGTTGAAGCAACACCACATTACAGAAGCCATAGAAAATTTAAGAAGTGAGCTTTTTCAGAGACTGTTTTAAGGAGGACACATTTGGTTACCAATTTTGTTACTAATTTGAAGTTCCTACAGTTATTTCACTAAGATCTGACACTTATGACAATGTCAGTTTCACAACACTCACTGGCTGTTCACACTGACTAGTGAGTGCTCCAAGTCAAACCATTTAAAGTCATAATTATATATTTAAGAACCAGGCCAAGATTGTAGATTTAACTGAATTTTTGATATAATTAATTGGAGAGAACAGCATTTAAAAAAGACTTAAATGAGAAAATATCACCATTTACTCTTAAGCATCGAAATGGAAGTTCACAGAAGAAAAAGCCTAAATTCCTTTATATGTATCTAAATATGTAAAGTATTTATAAGTGTGTAGTTTTCAGGAGTACTTCATTTCCCCTATTATAAATCTAAATATTCATTTCTGTGCATAAAGTCGTGTCTATTTTTTGCTTGGAAGAACAGCATTTGATTGCCAAGTTAAAAATTCTACTAAAAAAGACACACAAAGTTGACAACAGATCCTGACTGCAGCCTTCACAAACATTGTCACCTATCATGGACAAGCAGGTTTTGGATATAAAGCGCGGTAACTTGGCAAGAAAATAAATGTATGAAGTTGTTGGGCTTTTGGCTTTTTTAGTATTATTTTAAAAAAATAGACACTAGAAGTCGCATGCTTTCTGGAAGAAATATCTACATGAGAAATAACTTGGTAGTTGAGCTTGAAGCTTTCTGTCAGAATAGCATTGGCTATTTAACTTGGGGACACATCACAACTCCTCTAAAAGACACACCTGAAAATCTGCTATGAGGTAATATGAACCTGCAGCACAACTGAATACTTCATCCAGCCTGCTTCCAAATCTCAAGGGAAAGAAGACAGGCAGGAACAGACTTGAGGTCTTCCCAGTAACTGCAGCCATCCTCCAGATAGCATCTTTCCCAAGGAGTCACCTCACTCTACCCCCATCATGCTGTAGTCACACCGTAAGATGATGTTTCCAGGAAAACAATAACCAGGAGCAGCCTGCCATAAACAAGAACTCCCCTGGCGTATTTCCACAGAAAGGAACAGGTTAAACAAGAGAGACTGAAGTTAACTGCATACATTCCTTGGAAAGTACTCGCCTTCTGCATTACTGCCTTTCAGACAAACACTTTGGGAACACACGTACACCCTGTGACAGAGACACAGCGAGCCAGTAAACACTAAGTTAACACAACTCACCCGAGCAGCACAGCACCTATTGTGCTCACACAGATGAGCTGAACTCAACAAAAACAGGGTCAGGCAGTTACAACTTAGAACTTCTTACAAGACCAAAACACAGGCCATGTAGCACACCCGTGCAACAATACCTTCCTGCTTTCTGCTCTTGCAGAATGAAGCCAGCATACACGAGGCTGCCTGCTGTTTCAAGTTTCCTACAACTAGGTGTAGAGTTATTAAAACAATGAAAAACCATATCTGGATAGGAGAAGAAACTGTCTTGAAGGTTAGAATATCAAAGGCTAATAGATGGGTATTTTAATTCAACAACAGGGAGAACAAGAGAGTACTGTGTGGATCTTCAAGACAGCTTTTAAAAAATAAATAAACCGCACACATCCACGCACCCAAAACAAGAAAAACTGTAGTCAACATTGAAATTTGCAGGGTGAAAAAAGCACTCAACTGCAGCACATTATCTGATCCACCAATAACTGAATCCTATTCCTATGTATCCCACAATAATTATGGCTAGCTTGTCATCATCAAGTCAGTCAGCATCCACTGAGTATGGAAGGGAAATGCACAGAGTTCCTCTAAGTAAAAAGTTTCCCTAACTGACCTATCTTCACAAAAACCTTTCATGAACTTGCATGACAAAACTTAGAAAGATTACTGTTTTTTGAAAACCTAGAAATGATGATTAAATATATGCTCCAGAAGAAAACATTCCACGTGCAGCAATGCATGTTTAATGACTTGCCTGTACCTGTGTTTCCACCACAAGAGAGTCAAAGCAGTTTCAGTACTACAAACGTGTGTGTACACCTGTGTGACACTAAGCAGTAAGCCAAGTAACAAATTTAGCGACAGTGTTTGTTATTAGTACAATTCATACACAGATTACTTTGTTAAAGGATAAAGATGCAGAACTTTACAACTTCTCCTCCATAAGGTAAACTAACAAATCCCTTTCATTCATCAGCTGTCATAAAGATAGTAACAATCAATCCTTGAGAAACCACTCTCACTGCTTCCCTGCATAAGTTTCCAAATAAAGATTCTGCTAGTCATATTTACACTCAGTTTGTTGGTTGGTTGGTTGTTGTATGGGTTGGTTTTTTTTTTTCCACAGAGAGCCATACAGAAAGTTCAAAATTACATATAAGTAGTTCAACAAGATTTATGGGAACATTTTCAGTGAAGTACTACAAATACTCTGAACTAAGAATTAGTTCACTTTTAATATGCAACTGACAACAGAGAAACAGAACACTAGTATTGCTCAGAGCATTAGAGGTTTCTTCTCATTTAAGTTAACGTTACACTTCAGATATACACTTCGTGATGTTTTAGATGTTTTCCAGCAGAAACATTTGCTTAAGTCCTAGCTTACATTAAAGTCATTTTAACCCATTCTTTAAACTATAACAAATGGACTTAAAAAAAAAAAAAAAGGTACTCTTTAAGAACTGTTGAAGGGAATAAAGCTATGTGGAAAAGCAGTCTATATAAAGTAAGCTATGGTAACAAGTCACAGAAGAAAAAACTGCACTACGGTTTTAAGCAGCTAAGGCCAATCAAAAGCCTCAAATTGAGCACCGAGACAGTGAACTGTTGATCCACAACAGCACGTGTGTGTTACTACACCAAACAAAAACACAAGGGATAAAACCACATGGTGTCTACCGTCAGGGCAAAATACCTTTCATTCTTAACACTGCAAGCGACAGCATTAGCAAGAACCGACCGGCCTGAGCAGAGACCGAGAGCAGCCAGCCTTTACCTATCAAAGCCTGGAAGAGGTTACTTTGGAAGATGCTGATGACACGCTCTATGGAGTTTCGCAGCTGCCGGTCCTCCGCCTGGCTCAGCTTGGAGCGGTATTCCTCCAGGAGGCGCAGGGCTCGCTGGGTATCTGCAAGCGGAGACCAGAGACACCGGTGACCCCGGCGCACCAGGCAGGACCGGGGATGCACACGCCGAGAAAGCAACAAGCCTCCGCGCCCACGACCGCCCCAGCCCAGCCCGGCCCGGCAGCTCCTTTGTTCGCAGCCAGGAGGGCGCGGGCGGGACCGTGCCCCTCAGCGGGCTCGCACCGCCCGCAGACCGACGACTCCCGGCAGCCGCCCCTCCTCGCCCGTCCCGCCGCCGCCGCAGCTGTCAACCAGTGACTCCGGCAGCTGCCGGAGCCCCTCGGCGTGCGGCGCTCACCTTGCTTCCTGACGGGCATGGCGCTCCGGGGCTGCGCCGCTCCCCCGGCGGCCGGGGCTCCGCCTCACAAACTTTGAGCCCGACTCGGGGCGGTGGCGCGGCGGGGGGCGGTGGCGCGGCTGCCCCCGCCGGCCGGGCGCTGGGGTGGGGAAGGACGGGACGGCGGCCGCCCCGACCGACCCACCGACCCACCGACCGACCCGCACGCCCGCCGGCCGGCCGGCGAGCTACCGGCTTCGCTCGGGGCTCCCGCCGGCGCCCGCCGCGGCGCCTCCGCAAGGGCCGGGCCGGACCGAGGCGGGGCGGGACAGGCCGGGCCGGTGCCGGGCCGGGCAAGGCTGAGACGCTCACGCCACCCGCCGCCTCCCGCTCGCACCGCTTGGAAATTCCAAACTTTCCAGCCAAAATGGCGGCCTGGAGGCTGTGGGGAGCGCGCCCCCCCTCCCACGTGACCGGGCCCGGCGGCCGCCCAATCAGGGCTCGTCTCTGCTCGGGGCTGGTACCTAGTCGGCGGGGCGGGCGGGGAGGAGGCAAGGTGAGCGCTCGGGGTCCGCCTTAAAGGGGCCGGCGCGCCGCGCCTAGCCCCGCCCAGGCCCGCGGGAGGAGGCGGGGGTCCCCGAGAGGCGTCCCGCCCGGCCGGCCCCTCAGGGGGCCGAGGAGTGGCGTGTCCGCCGCGAGAAGGTGAAGTTGAGTCCGCTAACCACCACCGAGCCCTCCCGCCGGCGCTGTGCGCCGCTCCGCCCGGCCCTTCAGCGGTGAGCAGACCGCGGCCGGCGGCGTCGTGCTTCCCCGCCCCCCGGCACTGGCGGTGTGGCCTCACCGGCGGAACCGCACCGGGACGGTCCCGCCGACGAAACCGCCCTCGAGCGCCCCGGCCGTGGGGGCCGTCCCGGCCGCGGGCAGAGGCGCTACCGGGCGCGTCGCTGGCGAGGTCCGGCGCGTGCTCCAGGCGGGACAGCCGCAGGTGTGCTGCCAGAGTTACCGGGCAGTACCGCTTATTCCCTCTAGCTGCTGTTTACCAAATGTACGTGCCGCTGGCAGGGGTTAACGGGCACAAAGGGCCTAAACAGCCAGTTTGGCGCCGGTGCTGTCAGCCCCAGGCGCGGGTCAGCTCCCATAGTGCCGCCCGCTGCAGAAGTGCAGCTGGAGATGCCCCTTCCTCCGGGAACCTGAAGTCTCTTACGCTGTGAGGCGATGGGACCCGCCTGTGGCTGGGCTTCCCTGCAGCCATCCTGGCAAAGAACGGCATGAGAAGGAAAGGAAGGGCTTGGCTGAAGGAAGATTTAAAAAAATAGCTTTGCTGTGGTTGACAGAGGACATGTTTAATGTAAGGACATCATAGGAGAAGCACAAAAGCCTGGCTTATTTGAAAAGTAAAGAAACGGTCTGTGTCAGCTAAGGTAATGGCCCATGGGAATCATGAGAGCAGCTTTCTCAAAGCTGGCACGGGAGCAGTAATGAGTCACCTTCAAAGGTACAGACATGGGTGACTTGGGAGAGAAACATGCACAAGTAAATGACCTTTGTAGTATCTTCTAGTTGCCCATTAAAAGGAAAATGCATATTAAAACCTTTAAATTTAGTGGTAACTCAAACACTTGTACTGAGGGGAATGTTGCTTATTTCTCAATCGGATCGATGATCAGAGCCTCAGTTCTGAAACACTTCAAACTCTGTGTGTATGTGCACCAGAGAGACTGGAAAGTTCAAAGCAAATCCTGCTATGGTATCTTTTTTTGATCCAGGTTTGCATCTCCATTTACACTTTTTTTTGATTTAGACACATCTGAAAATTTACAAGAACTTACCCCAGGTACCTAAAAATAACCTTCTGGGCAACTTGTACTGAGGGGAGTGTTGCTTATTTCTCAATTGGATCGATGATCAGAGCCTCAGTAAATTTGAAGTCTAAAAATCAGGACTAGATTTGGCTGTGGCAAAGTCCAATCCTTTAAAAAAAACTTAAGACTGCAACAAATCTAGCCCAGATCTAGGAAAGGCCTCCATCCTCTCTCTCCCCCTCTCACCGAACACTCCCATGTTTTGTACTTTGATTTGGACCAGGAGTTTCTCCTCCTCTCACAACTATGTACTGCAAAAATGTCTTCAGAGCTCATTGAGGAAAACAGAGTATACATTTAGAGCTGACTGACACACATCTCCTCCTTTCTAGCTGTATTTTCATATTTTCAGAGTTTTGGCACTAACTGGTACCAGTTACCATATTTTGAAATGAAAGCATGCTAAGAAAGAGCATTGGCAGAAGCCTCCATCATCTGGCCTCATCAGTTTCCACTGTTTACAACAGCAATAAATGCACTCTAAAGGGGCCATAGTCCTCTCGATGTCAGAGAAATATATATGAAGAGGAAGAACAGCCTAAATTTAGCTAGCAGAAAGGAGACATCTGCAGCAGTTAGGTTGATTTTGCTGACTGACAAAAAGGTATTATTACAAAGTAAAAAAAAACACCCCATTTTTTTCAATTAAAGGAACCACCATAAAGAAATGACTTTTTCATAAACAGGATTTGATGTTTCCAAGGATTTTTTTTTATTTCAAATAAGAGATAATCCCATTACATACGGTCATTGTGCTGAGGATAGAGAAATAATCCCATATATAACACCCTGAGACAGCATTTCTCACTTGTTACTAATGGTCCAGGAAAAAAAAAAAAAGGAAGAAAACATCAAAGAAGGGGTCAGGATGACGGATCAGCAGGCCAGGAAGCAATTAGGTGAGCCTTATTGTACCTCAGAGAGGGGTGCTGGTTCACAGCGCTTCTGTTTCAGTTCTATGAGTGTATTTGTTGATTGAAAGCAGTTGAACCAGAAAGCAGAGTGCTAAACTGCAGTATATAAAGTGTTTTTGAAATTTCAGTGCATATAGAAAATATCCCTTGAATGGAAAACAGCATTTTTACTAGCACGTAGCAGTAAGAGTCAGCGTAGCAAACCCATCATGTATCACACATGGGCATTTCCAGGCACCAGTTTTCAAGAAATGGTGTGGTTCCCTCGGAGGCAGGGAAAAAGTGGGTATGAACCAGAGCACCATTTATGACACAGTTTAAGCTGTATCATTTAAATCAAAGCCTTACAGGCAGCATACAGAAAGGCTTGTACTTAAATTCACCGCTGGTGTGGTTGGTATACAAGTCAGCATTATGCTGTGCTCAACACAGCCTGGCCGTGCTCCAGAATGACCCTTGGCGTAGGAACTCCAGAACAATTATACCAAGCAGCAGCCTGTCGCCATTGTAGCCCTCTTGGCTCCAGAATCAGCCAAGGATCTGACCGACAGCCCCCTCTCCCTACCTTCCAACCTCACCATTAAAACCCTTCTGTTGTGACCCCTGCCAGCAGCCTGTGTGGGACCCTCAGTCTGCAGCCATACCTCTGGCCAGGACAGGCAGCTTGCTACAGTGATGTGTCAATCTGCCTGTTCAAGGAGATGGTGCTTAGGGGACACATGTGATACAGGGGCAGGCAGCTGTTAACAGCAAGGGGGCCAGTACAGCCCAAGCATGTGGCCCAGATATGGAGGAACTTTCCCTAACAGCCACCTGATCCCAGCCCATGCCATTTGTGCACAGAGGAAAGAGCCAGCCCTGAGCGAGAGGCTGATAAACCCAGTTTACAAACCTGTAGTAAAACAGAGACAGTGCTTTTCCAGTTCAAGAAACTACATCGGGGCTTGTTGGCAACTGTCTGCTCTGAAAATTACTGTAAATCTCCTGGTTTGTACCTGACCTTACACCAACTCCCACCTCCTCAGCAGGCCAGCTGCCTCTTTGAAAGTGGCTCTTGTGCTCTTGCAATGTCACCTATACAATTGGCACCCAGCTGCAGGGAGCAGGAATGGTGTCAGGCTCATGCATCTTGCAGCAGCCACGCCTTGGACACAGGCAGATCAGTATAATGTGTAGGGGTCTGACCAGCTACCTGGAAGACCCCTTGAGTCCCACAGGAATGAGTTGACAACCACATGGACTGCTCAAAGTGATTATCTATGCAGATCTGCTGTAGCTGGCTCCCCACACGGTAAGTGGACAGGTATGATGAACTCAGAGCAGGAGACTTCAAGAAACATTCATTAGATCCACACGTAGCACACCAGTCAACACAGCAACAACCATTTGAAAGCCAGGACCAAAGAGGACAGTGGACATGACCACATTTCAAGAACTTTCAGCTATCAGTATGGCCAAGAAAATACAACAGTGACAAGCTGAGACAAACTCCACTACAGCAGAAGGCAAGTAGACAAACTCACTGAGTCTTGGTATGTGTATCCATACTCAAGTTGGACACTGGTGCAGAAGGTAGCATATGGCTAGAATCAATAATATTAAATTTTAGCAAAAAGAATTGCTGTCAGTTGAAGAGTAATGAGTAAAACTCAGTTTTTTATATCTGGAGTAACAATAAAAGAAAACACAAGAAACTTAATCCTTTCTATCTTATGTTTGTCACCTGTTTAATCCCAAAGTCACCATACAGTATACAGAGCAGGTGATTCCCCTTTTTCAGACACAGTTGGGAACTGTTACTCATAAGAGGATCTCTGACAGCTGCAGAATAGCTTTCACTTCTCCCCTGCAGACGTACTGCAATGCTTCACAGCTAACTGGGGAAGCAATGAAACTAATGAAGCCTAATTTCCCCTGGCTAATAAGGAGTGAAGCCTGAGTGAAGTTAGCTCATTCATTATGCCTCCGCTCATATGGATTCTCTGATGTCTGATAAGATTACACCTTCCAGGAGCTGCCTTTTCAGGAGAGTGCCTTTTTTTTTAGTGGGTTATAAGAGATTCAAACAACTTCTTATAGAAGCATCCTGCTTGAATGAAAGCATGGCAGCACGTGCCTTTTTTCTGCAAGAGCTACTACATACAGCTATTTTTCATGAGGCTAGTAAACATTAAAGCTACTCTTTTCATTATGTTGTGCAGTTACTGTGTCACACCAGCCAGTGAGTTGGTGTCTGTCATATACTGTTAACAGTCAAAATGCAAGCTCGCTCTTTTGTATCATCTTTGTTCTGGTGCCTGTCACACACAGAAGGATAACCAATCTGATTCCAGTTGTTAAAGTTTTATTAAAAATCACAGTTTAAACTTATTTAATTAAGCCTACTCAACAGAATTCTTACAGGATCATCTTGCACATCTCTGTTAGATTTTAATCTTTCTTATACAGAGAAGACGGTTTCCCCAGTAATACAAGCTTCATATTTTTAATTTGTGAGCTCTATGTCCAGTGTTTGTCCTCATAACTGAAACTTGTCTTAGGTTAATTCGATCTGGATCGGAATACAAGGATGCCTTTATTCTTAGGGCTAGAGTCCAGCTGAGTATGACTAGCAGATGAACGTGTTCCTGTTTACAGAGAAGACTAAGAGAGAACTGCCCTTTTTCTTTTAGTCTAAAAAAAGGCCCCTTTTTTCCTATCATTGTGCAGTTTGTGTGCTCCAAAGTTGTTTGAGCTCTTGTTCGAATAGGGACTGTGGACCATGTGTAAAAAGTCATCTCTGCTGTCTTTTACGCTTGTAATAAGGTGTTTCTATTCCATTTAGGACAGTTTGCAATCCTACAAAAGACCAAGCAACCTCTGGAGCTAGAACACTACAGGAAATGATATGTGAGTTCTGTTTTGTTCTTCAGAATGTTTTATTTAAATATATTTACCTAATGTGTGGAATAGTGTAATTGGAATTTCCATAAGCAAGTTTGGTGCCTGGCTGCTAATGTGCCAACGCCTTCTGAAGGGCTGCAAAACATCAAAACCAAAAGCATACAAAACAATATTAATTATAGCCACTAACAATTACTGCCAATATGACATGCATCAACCTAGATCATCTTCCTCCACACTTTCTATAATCAGGGCTGTGTTATATAATATCAGCTTAACAGCTTCTTAGTTGACTTCCTGATGTAAAGATAAACATCATTATATAACCTGCCTATTTTAACTTTCCCAGTCAAATTAAGCAGCGAGGTTGGTGTATTGTATGGAACGAGTTAGTCTGTGTGGAAACCCAACCCAAGCAGTAAACCCAACCCAAGCAGTAAACCCTCAAAGAGCGGGTTAAATGCTCTTCAGCAGAATTTCCCTGTCAGGAAACAGCGGCTGCGTTGGGGTTTGCCTGATGAAATGCTGACAGATCACAGAATCCCAGAATGCTAGGGGTTGGAAGGGACCTCGAAAGATCACTTAGTCCAACCCCCTGCCAGAGCAGGATCATCTACAGCAGATCACGCCCAGGTGGGTTTTTAATGTCTCCAGAGGAGGAGACTCCACAACCTCTCTGGGCAGTCTGTCCCCATGCTCTGTCACCCTCACAGTGAAAAAGATTTCCCTTATATTTACATGGAACTGCCTATGCTCCAGCTTGCACCTGTTGCCCCTTGTTCTATCATCAGACATCCCTGAGAAGAGCCTGGCTAACTTGAGAATTTTTCTATGATCACATGTTACCTAATTAAGCCAAAATCTATTCAAAATAAGTTATTTACATTATATGAACACATAACCATTACCCCCTAAATAGCAAGGTTACCTGATTCAGATAAAACACAAGAAGAGGTATTAAACCTCACTGTGGGATTTGGACACAGACCATGCAGAGTAGCACCTTGTCCTAGAAAGCCCAAAAGCCACTTTCACACTTTCTCCTTATCTCTGTGGCACAGCCCACAGCAACATGAGGAAGCAGCTAGCCACAGCTCTGTTTACTCTGTGCTGATTTCTGGGCAGCTGCTCTCTGGAGGAGCAACCCCAGACAGAGTCTTTGCACCTAATGTCAGTTCAGACACCCACAGAAGCCTCACCGCCCCTGACGTACAGGAAGCGGTGTGCCTGAACCAGGCCATCCAGCAGCACACAGCAAGATGACAGCGCATCGCATCAAGATACCTTTGTTTTCCCAACACAGACAATGTAGTATTTGTGCCCAGCCTTACGCCTCTACACACAAGGGTGAGATCTACATATGGCTGCTACACCACCACATTGTCCAGCACCTGCACCTGAAGAAATAAGAAGTCTTTGTATTTTGGGATTACAAGCACACGTAGCTAATTAGGTGAGTGGAGAAAATAGAAAGGGAGTCTGGCAGTGATTTTTATAGGAATCAAAGTACTTTCTTTTAACAGTTCAGAATCTCTCTCCAAATAAATAAAGTTTGCTTGCAAGGTATTAAGACCTTCTCATTCACACAAAACACTACAGGAAGCACGGAGCATGTGGAGCTCTCACAGTAACCCCTCTTTCTCTTGGGATGACAGACAGCTTCTTTAGAGTTCCCTCTTCCTCTGCTATTGCCTATCTTTTAAAGGGAAAATACGTATTTGTGAGCTTTTAATGAGAGCACAGAGAGCAGGCTGCTGCTTTGACCTTCACAAACTGCAGCTTCTGCTGTAACACTCTTCCCTGCTACTAGCTACAGGGTATGCTACAGTCACCCAATGCACGGTCTTCCCCTCTCATGCTCTGCTGCTCAAGACTGTAGAAGCTTTCTCCAGGGATCAGTTGAGAGGAGTTGTTCAGCAGTCCTGAGTTGGCCCCCAGGAATACAGATGGTCTCCAGCAGGCGACTGAATTATCAGGCCCACCTTCCCTTTAATGGGTTTTCTTGCTTCTTGTTTGAGTAGAAGCTATGTGAGGATAAAGATGAGTATGTTCCTCAGCTACATGTACAAAAATAATGGTGCTGAAAAGGAATGCAGCTGGAGAATTCAAGAAAAGTTTTGTCTTGCTTGGGATTTTATGAATAATTTATGTTATAGGAGGGAGAGGCTACCAGTGACTGAAGCTGAGGGGTAAGTCCTCCAGCGTACCAGTGAAAAACTGTAGAGCAGAGCAACTCTGAGTGGTGAGGAACCCAGAAAAACTGTGTCCAGCCATGTAGGGATCTCCTGATGAAAAGGACCTCAGGGCTGCAGAAACTACTCACGGTTAATGCAGCCTGCCCTTCACTCCAGGTGAAGTGAGCAGTCAGTGGTGCTGAGCTCCTGTTTACCACAAGCATCCTGCAGTGCCTACATAGCTTGTCTTATATTTTCCTATGTGAAAGGACTTTGCAGAGAGCCCTCATGTGGGTTTTGTAAAAGCCACCCTTTAAATCCTAATGATATTGTGTATACTCTTTCTGAATATAAAAGGTTACCAAAGGAACCTGTTACTGATTCACAAGCAGATTCCAGTTTGTTCCTTCTGTAAATCCTGTGATACATAGCTTATTTAAGCATTATAGCTTGCTTATCATTTATCTGGTCCCAATTCCCTCAAATACTACTCCAAGTTGAGGTCAATGGAAGCTTTAAGGGTGCCTGTTGGTAAGTTCTCAGGGAGTTAATGTCAGACTCTCAGAACTACCTCTGGATGCACCCACCTAAGCATTTTGCTGCTGCTGGCTAAGGAGAGCAGGGACAGCTAAATCCTCCAGCTGAGTCCAAGGATCTAGGATTTCTCCCTGCTACAGAAAGCTACAGGGAAGCCAGCTGCAATAATCAAACATGCATGCTCAGAGATCTTCTATTCCCTCCATTTGATTTTGGTCCTCAAAACCCAGCACTGTTTTAAATAAAACATCAGACTTTCTTATTTTCAGATTTTCAGGTGAGTGGGGGGATCTTCCACTTAACCACAACTGTGGTTTTTACAAGGTGAACAGTGACATCACCAGAGGCCATACCACATTCCTTCTCAGATCTACGCTATTGCAACAGCAAGGTGCGTTGAGTAACTAGCTTGTCTGATACCAGGACTGACTCATTAAGGACAAGAAAAGCTGAAAGACAGGTGTATGCTTGCAGTTCTTGTCCTATTTCCTTGATAATTTAGAAATGTGGCAGAAAAAAATCCCAAACAGTTGGTGGTGTGCTGGCCCTTCTCTGGAATGATTTATATTTGCTTGCTTAATGCCAAAACCAGAAAAGTTCCTTTATTTATTTTGGTTGTGGAGATGTGGACTAGGACTTAGAGGTAAAAATATTTTCCCCTTTTCTTTCATCAGTATTTCACACTCTGTGAAGACAGAGTTATGGCAGAAGCATGGGGCAACATGAAGAGCTACAGCAAAAGAAATGCTGTGAAGTTGAATAGTTAGTGATCAAAATCGAAACCAGGCAAGAGGGAGAAGCAAGAAATATGGGTACACAACTCAGGATGACTGTGAGCCCTTGTTGAAATGTGACCATGAAAGGGGATAATGACTGATGCAAGCTTCAGGAGAGAAATTTTCAGCAGTTAGCATTATCCTGATGGCCCCGTACCAAACACTAGTGAGACCTCACCTGGAGCAGCATCTAACCATAGCCATCTGTGCTCAACAAAGGTGAGTTCACACTAGAAGGCAGAGGAGGGTTCCTGGGATAATGACCAGAGTGGAATGCCTCAGAGGATGCCTCAAGGCCAGCAGGGCTATTGAGGAAAAAGAACAAGGCCCCCTGGAAAGCAGAAGGCTTCTTGGGACAAGAGCAGTGAGATTTGGAGCTGCTTCCTGACTCAAAAAGTACAGAGAATCACTGAGCTTGTTTCAGGTTGGGGCTTGATGAAGCCCCACATCATGATGTTCTTTCAATTCCATGTCCTGCAGGCTTGGTGCCTTGCACCCAGGATACTCAGACTGCACCACATATTTAAAAAGTAAATTGCACAGCCAGATTCAGGCTGCATCTGCACTGAAATGGCTCTGTATTGAGGGGCAATAGTACAAAGATGTAGACTTTGGGTTTGGTTTATGCCAGTAAATTATCTTTCACACCCACAGGTTCCCTTTTGTCTTCAATCTTGACTTTCTGCAGGTGGCCCAGACAGCACTGTGAGGTACAGCAGCTTCAAGGTAGCAACCTGATGAAAGCCAGGAGTCCTGAGGACAGCTCTGGCACAGTGAAACTCTAGATATGCTCCTCTGCTGTAAGGTGCACAGGACAGGACAGACTAAAACTTCTGCTAGGTTTGGGGTTTTTTACTGCTTTATACTTAATAATAAGAAGAAAGGAACAGAAATGAGCTAATGAGGAAGAGTGGCATCCCTCTCTTCAAAGCTGCACTGAGTTTTCATTCTTGTTCTAGAACAGCTATGAGCTTCCAGGCCTGTGCACTAAGGGCAGACTGGAGAGAAGAGCCCAGCCTGCCATCAGCACTCTGGATTCAAGGTCTCCCACTCACTTTCCTAATCAGAAACAGCTCAGTATTCTCATGGATCTCCGGGCATCATGTGGGCGCGGAATTTGCCTCACATCACAGAAACTCACTGAGGATTTCCTCAATTATTAATTAAAATCTCCTTTGATTATGATTCTACCACGCGCTGGAGGAAGTATCCGGTGTCGTTGTGAACAGTTAATTTAGACTCTCTGAAGACATTCCGTCATTTAAAACTAAGCCAGCAGTCCAAAGAAAGCAAGCTGTATCATTATTTATGGCATTACATTACAATTCAGATGGAATTAACTAACTCCATTTCTAATATTTCTAACAATACAATCTGATGAAACAGCCTGGCTGTGTTAATTACCGTTTGTTAAGGCTATTTATGCAGCGTACATCTTTGGCACAGTTCCAGTGATTTTCTGATGCATTTTTGCCTCTGCAGATTTATTTTTTCCTCTGCCTTGGCTTAATGTAACTAAAAATGATCATTTTGTGGGTAGTCCCTGCACAGTGAGCCACATGCTTGTATTTATATCAGAAACAGCTCATAGCTTCAACGAATTAGCAACTCAAGTGTGCTACTTTCTATCCGTGGCTGGAATTAGCTCTAGATACCCATCGTGCCTGGGTTTTAGATAGGCCCACAGAACTGCCAGTGTCAGAGGGATATTGCATCAGAATAAAAGTGGCCCCTTCAGATCTCCCTTGCTCCATTCCTTGCTTGTGGACTTCATTTGGGTTTCTGCAGTTAGTTAGGAAGCATTTGTTCCTATTGCTCCCCTGCCCTGCGCTGCCCTAGCACACAGAGCACCCTGCTCTCCGTGCCAGGCCATGGCACCTTGGTGGCAGACAAGGGGAAAGAAGGAGGCCTGGCTGGCTTTCAGCCCTTATTGACTCATGGTGCTTCAGAAATTTCACTACCCGTGCAGTAAACACTAGTAAGTAAACTATGTGGTCTAGCCCCAGTAAGTCTGAATTAACATCCCCACCCCATACAAACACTTGCTGCTTTTTATATTTTTGTGGCAAGTTAATTCTGTAAACTCTTCGGATGACGGAAAGTGCTTTTGAAAATGTGGAAAACATATAAAACTCCTCCAAATGCCCTGCAGATTTTAACAGCCCACACATGGACCACCTCCATTTCATTGCTGGTGTCCATAATGGAAAGCAGGCTGCCAGCCCCAGGCAGCCAGAGTCCGATCCCTCTCAACAGTATCACTATTAAAGCTGAGGAAATCACTCCACAATCACCACAGTCAGAATTAAATCATCAGCCTCATACTACAACAGTTTCAGCCATGTATATATTAAAAGCAGAACAGAGCTTTTCATTTTACAGACCCTTAAAAGCTTTTCAATGTCCGTGCAGACCTCAGGAGTCATTTTTAGACTCATTAAACTTCATTTCTTGGTTCACTTTTACAATGCTGTTAAAAGCAGCCCAACCTACAGACTTCCCCTGACCATTTTAGGAAAACCACTCAGCTACAAGGAAAGATGAAGTGGCATGAGAAGTGCAAATTAAACCCTAGCTAGTTTGTGTAGATGGAGCAGCACAAGCTAGCAGGATCTGGGGAGGGCAGGCTTAGCGCCTGTGTTCCCCGATTGACTTAAGCTTTCTCAGCTTGAACCAGATCGCTTCAGAAGTGGCCCTCGGTGCTGGGGCTGCCTGGTAGGTAACTGCAATGCATTCAGATACTGAGAGCTGCTCTAGGGCTGGCAGGGACACCCCCTGGGGATGGGGAGGGTGGGGGGCAGACGACTTCCTGGGACACAGACATTCCATTGCAGCATTTGTTTTGCTGTAAGTAGTCACACAGCCTGTTTCAAACCACCTCTAAACTTTCTTCTTACCGTGTGGAGTCAGCTCTGCTACGCCGCTGCCTCCAGCGGCACTGGTGGAAGAACTTCTGCCATTATAATAGCATCCACCCAGCTAAGTTTCTGTTGCTTGTGTGAAAGCATACATCCAGATGGGATAGTTTGTCTCTACTTTCACTTCAACGTTTTATTCCTCCTCTCTTACTGGCTAGCATGTTATTGCCAGCGTTTCCAGGAGCTGTGTATTGGGCAGTGCTGTGCCATTTGCAGGCAGAGCCGTTCCCCTGGCAGCACAGCCCTGTGCCCAAGCAGTTTCACCAAAGCTTTCTTTAGAAGCTCTCTGGTCATCTCACCCCCCGCCCCCCATGGTCCTAATAACTATTCGCATGTAGCATATCTTCACCGAAATAATAGTAAACCTCATTTCTTGATATCAACAGAAATGCTGTTAAAGCATTTGAAGGACTCTGTATTGCCTTTCCCAAACACCATCATCTCCCACCACAGGTGCTGTCCAGGCAGCCAAATTAAAGCTCTATTAAAAAGCACCTGAACATTGCTGTGGCAGGACACAAACGCTTCCTCTTCAGCGCCTCGGGTAAGGTTGCTGATAAGGAATACCAAAACTGCCTGCCCTCATTCCTCCTGCCTCTGGGAAGTGGGCTGAAGCAAGCTGTTTCCAGAGCAGCCATCGGACTAACTCCTGTCAGTCACTACCAATTATCAATATTATTTAATCAAAAATACTCTGTTGCAAGTTATGCAGATTCACTAGCACACTCTTTCAAAACATCTGTGGGTTTGATTGGGGTTTTTTGAATTCCACAGAGTAGGTTTGGGTCTTTTTGGAACCAGTACCAGTCCAAATGGAGGGAGGAGGGGTCTAAATTAGCAATAGTTTTATGTGCCTATGCCTAGCTTTCCAGGTCACACACACACCTGAGATCAGTCCAGTAACACTAGGGAAGTCCCTGTCTCCACTGAGCAACATTTTGGGCATAGTTATAAAGCAACATTCTCTCACAGCGGGGGAGGCAGCTATGTTATTTGCCCTAATGAGTATTTCTGGCTTTTTTACTACACTAAATCACAGCAAGAAGCTCTCTGCAAGCTCATGTTCTTCCTTACAGCTCTTCAAAAGTCCACATGGCTTTTGTCGCTTTTTCTGGCTGTATTAGACCCCAGAACTATCATTAGGCCAGGGCATGCTTACAAGGGGACATGGATGTTTTTAATGTAAACAGCCAGCTCACACGCTCTGCAGCAGAGCAGCCTGCCTACACATCCCTTCCCCTTTGATGACTTGTAAGATTTTTCTGCTTAACACCTAATACCTCTAGCATTTGAGGTACAGCTGCAAAAATAGCTCTGTTCCTGGCAGGCTCATTACATCAGTCACAGCTCTGGCAGCAGACCTCAGGGCTGCTGTTCTTAATTTTGGCTCCAGTGCTGGCCCTTTGTAGAGGAAGATGGAAGATCTCTCTTTTCTCTACTTCCATCAGCAAAAAGCAACAGGGAGAGTTTACAGGCTGCCTACGCTGTGCTGAGGAAGGGAAATTACCATGTAATGACACTGATAATGGGCAAATGGACTTGTCTGAGACTGGGGTCCATGCAGTTGAAGACTTGATGGCATGAAGATAGACACATGCCCCTCTGTCCTGGTTCAGTCCCCAGGCTGTGCTGGAGCAGTCTGAGTGTGCTCCATCTGTTCCAGGCTGCAGCAAAGCAGCAGCAAAGGCTCCAGGGTGCCCGCATCCTGCCACAGGCAGTGTGGCAACAGCCTTCAGACACAGAAACCCACTGAGCAAGGGTCATTCCAGAGCAGCGAGAAAGAGCTGAAGAAACTGGAGTTGAGCCTGACCTGGTTTGTGTTGGACTGTCTGTTCCTAAAGCCCCCTCTACCTTCAGAAGGCTCTCTCTTTACCAGTTTGATCCCACCACCCGAGACAGCTGCAGTCAGTGCTCTGCAATCATCTAGATTAGATTTCCTTCAAAACAGGCAGCGCCATTGCGTTTCCACCCATGAAACTAAAAGCAGAATAGGAAAAAACATACATATGCAAATGGTTATGCATATACTGTCTAAAGTTCTTAAGAGATTGCATGGAAAATAGATGTGGAAATTTCACAGATTTTCAGCATGACTCAGGGAGCATCCAAACAGTGAGTGTGACTCACAGACTGCGTAGGCACGCACAGGTATGTGGGTAGGCTTCTGGAAGCCATATGGTTTCCTGCAGGAGCTGAATCTCGGCACAAGCGGTAGTGGTGGGGAGAAATGTGACGTTTTATCACATAACAAGCTCCTTCAGCACCGCCTGTCCAAGAACTGCTAATGGAGCAGAGCCTGGCGAGGGTTGCCTTCTGTCCATGATGCAGAATAACACAGCTTCTTTCAAGAACAGCATCTATTCACAGGAAACCCTTCAGAGCACAGTGCAATTTAAAGGGGCGAGGGGCAATTGTATTCCAAAATAATTCGGTTTTGTTGAAACTGGTCCTTGAAGAAGCCATAGTCTGGCAGAAAAGGGACATCATCTGGGACCATGGCACTACTTGGGCTTTGTGAAAGAAGCTGGAAGCAATTTCATCTGAGCTATAATGATGTTTTAAAAGGGAACAGCCAAGCTTGGATCCAGAGCAAGACACCTAACACACAGAGCCTGCTTAGCCCCATCTAAAAGTGTTATGAAATACTGTAATTAAATATTCAGGTGAGCTTCTCCAGTCAGAGACCAGGCTGCAGTTGTCAGTTCCTGGACGGGACAGTGCAGACTCCCCATCCACTGAGGATGAAGGAAGTCTGAAAAGCTGCTATACCACCAAGGAATTCAATGCTTCCCCTTCCCCCCAGGAGCCCCAAGAATTTAGGAGGTGGTTTTCCCTCAGGGGGAAGAAACCAGGAGGTAAGAGAGAGCTGTGGATTTTGTGACTTTACACAAGTAGCATGTGCCAGGGCAGACATAATCAAGCAGAGGGGATACGCTACATGATGAATATATGCAACCCCTTCATGATTTGACAGCTGCAGCCTGCCATTTGTTTCTGGCAAGACAAAAATGATTTGAAGGGAAAGAATGGATGTTTTTTCTCCCATTGTTTTTCCTACAGTTCTTTCCATACACCAAAGCCCAGAAAGACACTGAAAAGGAGGAGGTAAAGAGCTGTTACAGGTTTTGGAACTCAAATGGAGACTTAAATTTTTAGTTAAAAGTCAGTATCAGTGCAACATAGCAGGTGGTGGACATGACACTTTTGCAGTTTCAGGCTCAAAACTCAAACAAGCAGGAGATGTGAGGAAATCAGAATGGATTCCTGTCTCTGTCAGCCAAAGGTACCTAAGAACAGGAAGTTTGTGCCTGCTTTTGGTTTGGATCTCATGGGTGCTGAGTGTCTGGAGATGGGACCCATGCTCACAGCTAACCTGATCTGCTGCAGAGCTGGAGTGACACTTCCTTTGTGCAGTGCAAGTGTTACTTGGAGTCCCTCTCCAAAGAGTTTCCACCAAAATAGGAATTGTTTTGCCTGAAAGCTTCAAAATCCTGGAGAAAGCCTCTGCAGTGGGATGCAAATCTGCTTTTGAGACCTGTACTTAAAGCCAGAGTTATTCTGGGGCATTTGACATATGGCACATCCTGTGGTCTGAGGCTTTTGCGATGATGGAAAACCCTGTTCTCACCACAGTGGAGTCATCCACAGATAGCACAGAGTGACTCTGTTTGTGGGGTAAGTGAAGAATTTGCTGATAAGTGCTTGCAGATGAGGTAATACCCTTCTGTCAGTGCTGCTTTTACATTACAGCAGGTTCAACGAAGGGAGACAGGGACAACCATCTTGATCTAACAATACATGAGAAAAACTGGAATGACAGAAATAAAACACTCGCCTGAGCTGTCAGAACATTGATGCTGATATGGGAACAGGCAGGGAGACAGTAGAGAGAGCAGGTTACAAAAACAGTGATCAGCCATAAAATTCACTTCCAAAAGCTATTTGAAAAGTATGGACACCGAACAGCGAGCCCCATGTTCAAGGGCTGATTAGGGTACTCATCCACTATCTCCTGTCAGCCTCTGCAGGAGCAATGTTATCTGCTTTCAAACACACTGCTGGTCCAAGAAGTTAAACTAGAGTCTGAGAGCAGTGCTGCTTTGCCTTTTGTAGTTAGCATATGTAGAGAACATGGATTAGAGACTCTCTTTCAGCTCCCTGGGCAGCTATGACACTTGAACATCTTGAAATCTCAGGACACTTAAGGTAAAAATGGAAATATTTTCTCACCTTCCAGAAACCTGCCTAATCTGTGTGGACAGGAGCTGTCTGCCAGCGGTGGGCAGGGGAGGATGGGAACAGCACTTATTTGCAGGAGGAATTCTGATGTGGGAGAGAGGCACTGGAGCTAACTCCACTTCCATGTCGGAAAGCACCCCTTGACAGGGGCCCTGCCCTAAAACAAACTGTCTTCTGGCTTCCTTTCTCAGGCTCATCAGATGTGTCCTCAGTCATCCACCAGCAGAGCTAGTTTATATCCAGGACACTTCAGGCAAACAGGAAAAGTGAACCAAGAGTGAGCACAAACTCCTGTGCAGGTCCTACACCTGGTTCACTTGTGGTGGATGCACTCCATAAGTTCATTCTCAACTTAGCAAGATCAAGTCAGTAGAAATAACTGAAGTAGTACTAAACAGACAAGTCCTCTAAGTCTTACATAGCTTTTAGATGCCAATCTTTCCTCAGAATCAGTAATTTAATTAATTAGTTTTAATTTAATGTAATAAAGATGCCTCAGTAAGAACTTGAGCATAACTGATCATGAAATAAATGTAACCTAGTTATATCTCACTGGTACTGCCATCATCTGCATAAGCAGCTGGCTGGTGAGCTGGGTCCCTGCTGTCATCAGAGGGGCAGAGCACTGAGCCCTGCTCCAGGGATGGCACATTCCCTAAGCAACAAGCCTGACAAGCTCCTCCAATCCAGGGTGTAGAGATGTCCTTGATCCAACATGGAGCTGACAGAGGGGTTTCAGTACAGCAGCACAGCCCAGGAAGGGCAGGATCAGAGGGGCCTTTTTTCCTCATTAAAAGGAAAATCAGTGCAAGTTTAGTAGGTCCCTGGATGGAGGCTCAGGCCCTGGGTGCATTTCTAGGAGCTGTTTCCACCACAAGGATAAGTGAGAGAAGTGCCAGGTGAGGGCAGAAGGCAGTGGGCTTGCTGCGATCCTGCGGGGATCTGCAGGGAGTACCCTACTGGGGCACCCCAGTGGCCACTCCTCCTCCCACCAGTGAAGAGGGGTCAGCCTGGCACAGGGGCGGTGGGAACCAGGTCTGCACACAAAGGTCAGAGGGGCAGAGAGAGTTTCTGTGGGACTCACCTCCAGGCTACTCCCTTTGGCTCAGGGGACAGAGCCCTGCAGACCCCTCAAGCCCTGGCTCTGTGCAGGAAAGAGCTGAGAGTGTTTCTGTGCAAGGCACTGGCAGCTGTGGCCTGCAGAAAGGATCAGGAGAGCCTCTGATGTGGGCTGAAGATTTCTCTTGCAATTTCTGGGGCAAATTAACTGTTGTTGATTACAAACCCAGGACAATCTTGTTAATTTGCAATACAAAACAACAACAGCCATTTAAGAGAGCAGCTCCTCCAGCATGAAATTCTCATGGGTTAACAGCATGGTACAAGGCTGTTTAGGAAACAGCACATGGATCTGGGAAGGGCCAGGAGGGATTGAGAAGCACATAATAGCTACCTGATATGTAAAAGGAGGTGTTACAGTCCATCACATCTATTGTGGTGGCAACCTGCCTGGAGATCAGACCTCTGCCGCACTGGACAATGCAGGCTGAAGAATCACCATACAACGCCTTGGTCCTGTGCTCTTTCTGCTCTCAATGGTACCTGCTGAGGAGCCCACAGGGCCAGCTGAACCTCTGGGCTGTCTCATATCCGTACACAGGAACAGTCCTGTCCCTGTATGCTGGCAGGGCAAGGAGCAGGAAAGAGGTGACCCAAGAGGAAAAGTGATTTCAAGGTCACCCAGCTGACCACAAGCATGCAAAGCTCTATTGAAATGGGTGACCATAGCCTGGGCACAGTGCCCCAAGCTTGCCATGGTGCAGGAACAACACATTTGTGGCAGGACACAGAAGCTGTCAGGCTTTCTACAGAATAGCCCTTGAGGTAGCACCCCTTGAGGTTCTGGAAGAAGAAGAGAAGGCTGCAGCTCTTCACTTAGAGCCTCCATCTGCCCTGCCAGGAGGGGACAGAAGGGGAATGGAATGGGGTCAAGTTCCACTGAAGAAAGAAGCAGGAGATACACGTTGTCTGTGTGTGGTACCCTAGACATATGCCCAGGCAAGCTCTATGGGACACTCCCATCATCTCATGAATAAACTAATTCCCTGTTACTGAGGGAACAACCCATCCGTACATGATGCTTGACTTTATTTTTTGATTCTGACAGAGGAACAAGCAATTGCTTTTTGGAACACGTTCCGAGGTGGGATCTGTAACAAGTCCATGTTTTACACTGTGATGCATATGGAACTCTGCAGCATGCCTGCCTGCACACTAAGCTTACAGTGTCCCTTCTCAGAAGACTGGGAGCAAGAGCAGCTCTACTGAGCAGCAGATTTCTCTGTGGCTGTCCCTGATGGCTGATGGTGACATAAGCTGGCTGTCTTGGGGATTTCACGTAAGCTGAAGCTTGGAAGGCTGAGCTACACAGAAGAAGCATCAAAGCACACCCAGGAGCCCAAAATAGGAAGGAGAAGGCGGCGCATGGACTGAAGTGGCTCAAACACCAGGTCTGGACAGCAGATTAAATAGGAATTGCTGGGAATGTGGGGTTAGTCTAAACCAGCTCCAGCACAACAGGCATGTGATGTCCTGCAGCATACTGTGGGCACACAGTGCTTGTAAGTAAAAATTCTGAGCATGGAATCCCAAATCAAACCCTAATTTTGTTAAAAGCTATCAGCACCAAAGATATTTTGGGGCAAGTGGAAAAGATAAGGTTGAAGCAGAAAAAGGCAGGTGGCAGAGGAAAGAACTCAGTACAAAGGGTCCCCGCACAGTCTGAAACCACTGGCTGTTGTCTTAGTGTTGGGACTCAAACACAACACTGAGCATCCCACCGTGCTGGAGGAATCTGGAGTGACATCGCCATACAAACAGGGTTCGCACAGACCGTTTCGGAATTAAGGTACGGTTTAAGCCTCAGTGACCCTAACATTACTGCAACCAGGGCTAAGGGGTGTGGCCACAGAGTCCCTTTAGGGAGGGATGGCAGGCAGGGTATTTGTAAGTCTTTTCTTATGCACTCCTTGAAACACCTTCGGCCACCTCCCCCTTTCACTTCACGTTAGCAGGTAACAACGCCGAGGAACAGCCTCCTGACTGCATCTGCTAGGTAACGGGCAGAGAAAAACCCAGAAAAATAAAGCCACCTGTATGAAAACTCACAGCTTTGACTTGCTAACATATTGTCAGGTAGCACAAAGCAAGGGCATACAGGTGTGTGTCAGAGCTGCCTGTGAAGCGGGCAGACACTCACTGAACGCTGTTGTCACGTTTGGGCTGACTGGCAGGTTTCAGGAAGAGGAAGTGTTCCTCTTCCTTGACAAGCAGTATGTGAGCAGCCAGGAGAAGTGCTGTCACTTCATTGCTAAATCCAAACCAACACATTCACCTTTAATCTACTGCATTTTAAAAAGCATTAGTCAGACGAGGCATGTGACGCTGGTTACCCCAGAAGGAACTGTAAGTAAAGCTTAGAGTCTCCTAAGCAGTTTATAGGCTGTACATCATGCTCCAGTGCTGCCTCCGAGTAAAGCAAAACCCTGCAAAATCCCTCATCTCTGACACCTTCGGGAGCAGCAGCACTGATAACCAGCCACACCAGAAGCTGGAGGTACCTCTTTGCCCCAGCAAGACGGTCCCAAGACAAGCACCGATGCACTTTAACATCTTCCCCTCTGCATCTGTTTGTACATCAGTATGTGATACTGCCAGGACTCTGTCCCTGTTCTATGCACCACAGTCATTCTGGGCTCTGGTTCCGTGTCCCCGAGATCAAGAGACTTTGGACCACATCCTACAAAACTGGGTAGAAACACATGGTCATGAAAGCACAATAAGGAAAGTAATCCTAGGAGGAACGGGGGAGCACTCCCAGCAAGGACACGGTTCCTGCCTGGTGCCTCCGTAGGGGATGGCTGGACACAACTCCCCGTGCAGCTCAGCGTTATTCATATGTAAATCAAAAGCTGGTTCAAAGGCTTCTGTTGAATTCTTGATTCCCCCTGACTCCGGCTTTCAGTTTTCCCCCTTTATGCCAACAGCTTAGTCAGAAGTCTTTTTCATCACTGGAAACATCTCAATTAAATAATTAACCAGAATGTGAACATCTACAAACTGCAACAAGGGAAAGCTTTGGCTGTCCAAGTTTGAGGGTGCAGTGGAAGCTCGTATGCTATTAATTTTGGCTTCTGATCTATGAGATTTAGCTAAACCCAGCTGTGAACCTCTGCCAGCTCCTCCAAAGGCACGGCCACCACAAACATGTCACTGTGCCTACCTAATCAGTGTGCCCCATGGCTGTGTGGGGAGGTTTGAACCTCCTCTGTTGTGGGAGGAATTGCACAGGGGGTGGTTTTTGCATCCTCAGAGGCAACTGGACAAGCCCCAAAAATTCTTTGTTCTTTGGACAAGGCTTTGCAGGAGTGCCCATCACCTGATGCGCCTGAATAAGCCTTTTCCTATTTCAGCTTCACTCTCAGCTGATGGACCGTGAACTGCTGAGCCCTATATGAAAGGGCAGGGCGGATGGAGGCAGGAGAGTAAAGGAGTTAAGCAGTCACCAGCCAAGGGCAGCAAACAGGAGAGCAGGGATTTATCTGCCTGCAAAGCAGGGACAAAGATGAGGACAGTTCTGAAGACAGTGTGGAGGGAATACAAAGTGCAGACAGGAAACAGCAAAGCCACAAGGGATAGGTAACCCATGAGGGACACACGGTGACAGTTGCTCCAGCAATAGTACCAGAGTTTGTGAAAAAGGGATGGATAAAAAATAAATTCTCGATTGAGCACATATTAATTTAGACCAGACCTCTAAGAAACATTGGTCTGATTCCCAATTCCCAATAACAAAAGGCAAATTGATCAGTTCTAGAAAGTAAGAAGTCAGCTAGGGGGAGGCAAATGAGGACCAAAAAATGGAAGCAAAGCTCTTAAACCACTCTGGGACTTGTATCTCAAACAAAAAGGAGTAAGGTCCGGAGCAACACTGCAAGCTCAAGTCCCTACTCCTCCACCTTGGTAGAGCAGCTGGAGCATGCAGAGACTTGAAGAGGAATAGGGAATAAAAGCAAAGGTACCAATGCACAGCAGGTCAAACACATTTGGTCATCACCTCTGGCAATCCTCAGATCAAACGACACCTCACAGTAGGTATTAAACATAAAAGTTTAGTCAGCTATACGAGAAGGAGATCAAAGAAAGGAGAAGGGAGGGTCTTTTTACAGAGACAGTGGGGTAAATACCGATCTCAGGATGGCCCCAAGCTAAGTTAACTCATTGCTTATGTTCAACATTATTGTTTTCCTATGAGTAAGGTAATAGGATAAGTAGATGGGCAACAGGATAAATATGATAAATAATTGGGTAATGTTTCAGCCCAGATATGAGAAAAAAGCAGTTTGACATAGCCAACTGGAGCAGACTGACATATGAGGCTGCAGGAACAGCAGTATTTGAACATGCCTGGGACATTACCATACAACTCAGAAAACTCAAAATACCTATACTACAGAAGGGAGAAGTGATGATGAAGCAAGCTGGAGGCCCGCTGGTCTGGCTGCAGTGGAAAGCTAGGCTTTAAATTTTGAAATAATACAGGATAATGAAAAAAGACAATAACATTAAACACAGACTTTGCAAAGAGAAATTTTGTCAGACTTTGTTCTCTCCTCCTTTGAAAGCCAAAAGAAGGCCCTTAGAGCTCATCTCTTTGGACTTCAGAGAAGCAGCCGCCGACACGACATCAAAGGGAGATTAACCAACTGAAGGTGCTGCTGCTAAAAGGCGGGATACAAAGCAGGAAGGAGCTGGTTACAAGGGAAGCAATGAAAAATAGTGTTGACAGAGACAGGGTGAGCCTAAAGAAGAATTACTACCATGAGTCCTTAAGGGTCTGCCATTGAGTTGGATATTTCATTGGTGTCTCTGGCACAAGAAGTGAAGTTTGGTCTTGCCAAGGAGCTGGATTAATTTTAACAGACACAAAAAGAGAGCACCACCAGGAAACCAGCCTGCTTCAGCAGAACTAAATGGCTGGCTGGTCCAGGCTACAACAGAAAAACACTGAAGACCTTGTTCCTCTAAGACAGACCAGTGAAGACACACAAGAGAGGAAAAAGTTCTTTCAGGCACCGACAGCAGCGGTGCAGGCTGACTGGGTACACCTGGTGTGCATCAGCAGCCCACTCACCACAGGGGCACGCAGCCAGAGCTCATCAAAAGGGACTCATTTGTGAAGAACAGGGGCAGAGTAGTGGTACAGTGCCACAGACACCCACACCAGCAAAGCCATCCCATTCCCTAGAAACACAGCATTCCTCTCTTGCCATCTGCTTCTTTCCACCTGCATTTGGGCAGGGCCTCACTTCGGGCTATGCCAAAGCACCTGGGCAGCCGTGGTACCAGCAGCACTGCCAGGAAGAGCCCAGGAGCTGTCAGAGGTGCTCTGCACCCAGTGCTGCTGGCACAGACCCCTTAGTGACAGCTAGTGCTCCAGGAGCGATTGCTCTGAAGTCATTTGGGAGCATTTCTAGCAGCATTAGTCACTGCCCTTGTCTTGACACATTCTAGGCTGTCTAGCTACACTAATGAAACAGACATTGACTTCATGGTGGTCAAATCTCTTGGCTCATAAAATAGTAGCTTGAGTTTCCTGCCTTTTATAAAAGCCAGGAGCCCTTCAGTATCCAGCTCATTCATAGAAGATAAAAATCTCTTGGCATGAGCTCTTTCCTCATTTGGAGGTTAATTTCATTGTTCAGACTCTGCAGAACACTTAATACAGAGCTCCCCTGTTAACCTCCAGCAAGGTTTTTGACTGACATGGCTGGGCATCAGCCAGGCACCACCAGTTAAGGTGTAGGGGGTTCTTTACACCAGTGTTAAATCTCTCCCATCTCCACAGCCAGCAAAGCACCGTGGGATTCTGTGAACCTAGCTGGTCACACTGCCCCTTGCATCTCTAATGCGGCTTGTCTACCACTGAAGAGGTACCCAGTGCCTTGCAGCACCAAGGAAGTTAGGGACATTCACTGGAGTGGGAAGCAGCAGAGGGACCCAGAGGTGCAGTGGCTGGGTGCAGGAGGTGGCAACAGCCACATAGCAGGAAAATGCTCCCAGAAACAGCATATGCCTGGAAGCACAAGAAGCTCCAGACCCTTTCCTTTGGGACCACTTGCAGTAACTGCTAGATCCAGCCAGCAGCAGGTGTGTCCTTCTGCGCTGCGAGATAATGGCACCACTCCAGTGAAGTCGGTACAGCTCAACCAAATTAAGCAGCACAATTTTAATTAAAGTTATAAACTAATGAACCAGGTTCCCAAGGGACAAGGTAAAACCTCCATTGCTGAGCTTCCACAGCAAGGCTAATTGCACAGCCAGAAAATTAACAGCGCTTGGTCTGGTACAAGCGTGGGAACTGTGCAGAGATCTCTGTCTCCTTCAGAGACCAAGCTTCTCAACATCTTTAGCTACCCAGTCCATCCCTCACAGCTCACTGTGGGCATTTGCCAGTTGCTTGCCATTATTAGTTACCTAATGTGGTCATACAGGCTGTCCACTCCCTGTCCAAAAGCTATACCCCCTTCATAACCATTTCTTTACTTCCGTGAGTCCACAGAGCTCATTTAAGCCTTCTGCTGCCTGCTGGTGGTGCAGAGTTCTGTGTCAGGTTACTAACTTAAAAGCCTTTTACTGGCCCAACATAGCTTTACACAGTTGTATGTAGCCATGAGCATGCCTTGGCAATTCAGAGCTATGGAAGGGAACCTCTGACAGCTCCTGGGCTCTTCCTGGCAGTGCTGCTGGTACCACGGCTGCCCAGGTGCTTTGGCATAGCCCGAAGTGAGGCCCTGCCCAAATGCAGGTGGAAAGAAGCAGATGGCAAGAGAGGAATGCTGTGTTTCTAGGGAATGGGATGGCTTTGCTGGTGTGGGTGTCTGTGGCACTGTACCACTGCTCTGCCCCTGAACCTAAAAAAGCACAGTCCTACAGAGGACACCAACATGCAGAAAGGGGTTTGATGTGGGGGCACATGAAGTGTCTCCATTTACATGGTTCCACTGCTGTCCCTGCAGTGCCACAGGGACAGGGAAGACAGGAGCACTCCCATTGGCTTTTGCTCCACTAACACACAGAGACCAAACATTTTAACATGGTATTTAGCACCACATGATCAAATGGGCACCTCTGCTCTATTAGGCAGGTACAAGGACACCTAGCACTGCCCAAGCAGTTTGGGTTTCAGTGAGGCAGCACAGGACTCCTACAGCTACAAGTTAGCAGGGTCCAGAGCTCAGCAACCTCCATGCAAAGCCTTACTGGCAACACAGGCACCACTGCCACACTCAGGAAGGAGGCCTGAGCTTTCCTCAGCCTTCCCTGGTGTCACCCACACCAGGTCTCGATTATACCAGGTAGGAGCAGAGAAGCTGTGTTCAGTTCACAGAGCTGACAAGAGTTACCCCCAGGGTCTGAGCAGCAGGTCATTTGGCTGCTGCAGTGAAGCAGCCCACTGTAGGAAGCTCTAGTCTCTGAGCTGTGCATGTCTGCAGGACTTGACCCTCAGTTATTCCCTGCTTTTGACCCCTTCAATCCAAACATCAGCCCCAGCTGCATTCCCCAAGGGCCCCTCAACTGCCAGAGCTAGCTTTGCCTGCAATACCACACACCTTTAGCTCTCCCCAGCCAAAGAATAAAGTGACACTGAAATACATATATTAATTCTGCTCTCAGTCTATGAGCCCAGCAATGTGAGACAAGCTTTCCACCTCCCAAGCCCTGTCTCTTGGTAATGTCCCTGGTCCCACCAGTTAAGTTTCCATCCCTCCTGGTCACAGCAAAACCACTAAATGGCTGGTGAAAGAGCAGTTTTAGAAAGGATGGAGCAATAATCGGAACATGACAAGCTTCTACTACAAAGCTATGTCCCAGCTTGGCAGACTGCTAGCTGGACAGCTAGGAAGTATCAGAACAGAGATGTGGCTTTCCCAGCTGTTGCTGTGGAGCAGCTCCCACCCTTCAGGAGTCCTTGGACAAAAAGGCAGAGAGGAACAGAAGTGCCAAAAGGCTTCAACAGGGGAAAATAGCACAAGGAAACTCAGCAGAAACAGAGAGGTGGTATCTGCTATGCACTTGTTGCAGTGTGTCATGGGACAAGGGATGGAGGTTCCCATCTGCTCTGGCCAGGCTACCAGAGGACAGGACATGTTGGGGGAAAATGAGCATTGCTGCAGCAAGTGCCAGAGACTAAAGCAAGCTGCCCCCTCCTCTCCAAACAGGCCAGAACTTCTCTCACAGAAGACTTGGGTAGGAGGAAGAAAATAGCAATCACAGCTTTGTTTCTAAATTGATTACAAGCTCTCTTTCCCTTAAGAGCAGCAGTTACATAAACACTTCTTGGAAGAGAAACACTTGCTTCTTTTTCAGGAGCCAGTAGGCAGATGCACATGCAGCATTTGGGGCAGAGCAAAGGTTTGTCCAGGGCAATCACACTTCCCTGCAAGCACCACATCACCTTTCTGTTTTGCTGCCCATTAATTCCCTGCATCACTTGTCCTGCACTCAGGACTGACCTTTGCAGAGGCCCCTGGAAACATCTGGGTAATAAGCTGACACATTTGTCCCTTTTGGAACTACCTTGCAAAAACCACCCCAAAAACTACTTTATAGAGAAATTTAGATTTTTATTTATGTCTCTTCTAGTAATTTTATTCACAGAATTGCATGTGTCATCAAGGCATCTTTGTTCTTTTATTTCCCCTCTTGCATGCTTACAACTCACTGCAGTGCCAGCTGAATTAATAGCTAAGTATTTGCAGTGTGGAACAGCAAATACCAGAACAATATTCAAATAGGTGATTTCATCAAGTGACCTATTTCTCCAGCAAGAAATTTTTGTGATGTGGAAAGTTATTAAAAACAAGTTTTCATATGTAAATTCACATGAATAACTTCAAGCCCTAGCCACAGTTCTCCTTTTAATTTTTGTCTGAAGCAGCAACTCCTTGGCAAAAATCAGTGCGACTTGACTCTGGCCAAGCCTGACCTTTAGTGCAAATCCAGAAGCATCACACCTCTTCTCTGGAAGCAGAGAAGTAGATACAGCTCTTCCCAACAACTCTGGTGCAGGACCATCTGCATCTTGCTCCTTTAATTTGCCATGACCATCCTGTGTCTTAAGACTGTTTTCCAGGTGACGTGCACTTTCTGGATGGAACAGCCTTACTCAGCTGTTCTGAGCACAGGAAGTAGCAGCAAAATGGTCTGTTAGAAGTGTTCTGACATGGCTTTTCAATAGAAAACACCTTTGTGTGATCCACAGTAAGGGCTTTCATCCAAGCCACAGCGTCTGGTTGAAAAATAAAGTCAGCAAAAATTCATATTTACAGAAGTATGAATCTTATTTCTATTGAGATTTGTTTGCTGCTGTACCTGTGCATCTTTGTGTGAATACTAACATACAATACGCAGAGGAGCAATTCACATAAAAGTCTTTACTGGAAGCATTAAGTTTAAACAGGATTAGGTTTGAACAGTGAGGTGGTTCAGCCCCCAAACAGTGTCTGAGCACCACTCGCTCACTCCTGGAGGACAAACAGGCAGAGTGTCTGTGGGTTGGGATAAGGACAGTTTAATGACAAATTCACCTTGAAAGGGGAACAAGAACAGCCCAATGCAAGTTTCACTACTTTGACCTGACAGTAACACAGAGTACTGCATTGATGCAAGGACTCACCCCACTCAGACTGCCCTGAAGGCACCCAGGAGCACCCCTCCCCAGCCAACCCTTTTCATGGGGAAGTGATGTCAGGTGGTGTGGAAACAGCCCAGGCTGACTCAGCTCACCTGGGCTGGCTGCTTGGGGAGGCTGACTCTGGCCTGGCCAGAAACAGGACAAAATTAACTTGAGTTTTTGCCAGTTTTGCCTGTGTAAGGCAGTACAGCAGCACTGCCTGCAGAACACACCTACTGAGGCCCAGGGCACAGCAGCAATTGCTCTGCTGACAGATGGAGAGCTCTTACAGTGGTCGAAGCCTGCGGCCATGCAGCAGGTCAGGACAGCTGCTGCGTTATGGGCTGCTCTCACCAGGTGTCTGGCATGCAGGGCTGCTTCCATCAGCTGCAGCAGCAAACTGATGTCACAGAATATTTGGAGTCTGACACTATGAATGGAGGTAATGACTGGTATCATCACGCAGGAGCTAGAAGTAGGTAGAAAGAAAAGCTTTGCGTGGGCAGTGAGAGAAAAAAGGCAGATTAAGGAGACAAGGATCAGAATCTGCAAATCACGCAGAACCAGTTCTGTGTCAGGCAGGGAATAATTAACTTGCTCTTTTTTCTAGACAAGCAGCCCTGGTGTTGCTTTAGAAACTCCTTTCCTGACACCAGGTGAAAGCAGACACCCTTGGGGATGTTTTGCTTTGGGTTTTCAGTAGGTTTAGTGCGTAGTCTTGCCACTCACTGCACGTTTATGAGGCACTATAGATCAATGGTAGATGCTACAGCCATCACATGCCCACACCTGCCAGATACAGGGCCTGGGTGAGGGGTCAGTGCCTGGGGAAACAATTCAAGACCCTTCTAGTGATAAACATCAACCCCAAAGCCAGCCAGGGGCCTTCTCCTGCGAGTTTAGACAAGAGGGGGAGTTACTCCCCAGAAGAGTTTTTGCATCAAGACATGATGGAATTCCTGTCCCTTCATTCATTCCTTGGAGTTTTCCTCAAAGCAAGGTTTTCACACTATTGCACCCCTGCAAGCTCACAGGTGGGATCCAGGAGCCTGACATGCTGGGGAGAGGATCAGAAGCAAAGAGCTGTGTTAGCAAAGCACCACCAGCATGCTGGCAGGTGGGCTGCCCTTTCATGGGTCAGTACAGGGCTGCTGTACTTGGTCACTGCCCAGCAGTTTTGCCTTGTTGGAATGAGACATGTTGCAAATATGCAGTTCCATCTCCCATAATCAAGCTGCTGGTGCAGGCTGTAGTGCTACACAAGCCATGCCCACGCTTGGCCATGACAAGGTGCACTCATCTGTTTCCTGCTGGTTACAGCACTGAGCATACTTAGCTATGTTCAAGTTGTAAAAGAAAAGGTCAATTAAAAGCTGGAAGTCCCTAACCTACACCTTCCTAGGATGATACCCACCATCAGCCTCAGATCTGAGCCAACACAACAAGAAACCAGCAGTCATTTGTTCTTTAGGCCTTAGACACAAGCATCCCAATTTCTACTGTGCTTGTTTTCAGGACACATGGGAAGCAGGTAAGTGTCCCAGGCACAGAGACACAAAAGGATCAGAGCACTTGACTACCTGAACTCTACAGAAGTCAACCAAAGCCAAAATCCAGGAACCTCTACGCTTTGTCCCATGTGCTAAGAGCAGAGGTGGAAGGAGTCCCTGCATGTTTTCATACATCAGAAGACAGAATCACCCTGTATTTAGAAAAAACAGACATTCAAACCCTGCTCTTCTGAGAAAAAAAAAATTGTTCCAACTCAAAAAAAACAAGACACAGGCAGCTATTATTCTGTCTGTCCAGGACTGACTTAATAACCAGCATCTGCAAAACATAGCTTGAAAGTTTTCCCTGTCACACAACATGCCAGACCACAGCTGCATAGAATAGAGAAAACCTGTTATAAGTGACCAGAGCCACTGGATAACTGTGGAAACATTGCCTCAGGCTGCAAGGCCCTTTCCTGTGGAAAGAATATTTTGCAATTGTCAATTGATGCTGCTTGTTGCTGACCCAGCACTCACACATCCTGGATTTCAGTAAAACTCCTGTATAGGCTGCTCAAAGCTCCAAATGCAAGTTGAGCTAGCTTTCTTCTTCTTTATTCTGATTTATTCGTTTCTCCACCTTCCCTCCTACCACACACATCAGAATGCTGAGGAGAATGACAATTCAAAAGCATGGAAATAATGCACAGGAACAGGATGCCACATGGCAGAGGCACCACTGCTGGACTCTCCATGGAATAATGGATGTTTCTGGACTGGCATATGCAAGAAGATACTTGAGGAATGCTTTAGAACACTTTTGTCACTGTTACATGAATACTTTGTATTATTCTTCAAGCAAAGCAGCACTCCACATAATCAGCTTTCTTGCAATGCTGGCTAAGGCACCAGGTGAGCGAGCAGAAGTTGGTGACCATCTGAGTATCAGAGCTGCAGAATTCTAGGCACTTGCAAAGTTTCTGACAGCACACAGTGCTCCACTCCCCCTCCATCCCCAGGCTGCTCCCTTTCAGGATCTAACTCAGCATCCCCTCCCAGGAAAGCTGCCCCTCTCTTGCCTCACAGCCCCATCTGTGATGAATTGTCACTCCTTGTGTCTTCGCCCTGTTTGGCCGCTGACCTTCATCAGTTGCTTGTGAATGAGAAGAGGCCAAGGCCATCGAGCTGAAGAACTCACAGGATGACTCTTACATTATTTTTTGAGCAATGTACAGCTGCAAGCTGACAGATCTGCAGCAGAATGGAAGCAATTAAACCAGGGGCCCAGGCTAAACTCTGATAAAGGGGCCAGTTAAAGATTTAATATGGGTAAAGGTTTAAGGATGTTGGTTCAGGCCCCTCGATAGCACCTAGGAGGCCACAAGCTTGTGTGTTAGGCAGCAGAGCATCAGCCTTGTGAGATAGTCCTTGCTTTTAAAAAGCTTCTCTAGGTTCAAACAGCCACAGACCCTGCCAGGAAATTTCCCACAGAGCTGAAATTATGTTGTTAGCTTTTCCTGCCAAAACTGAGTTCACTGGCAGTCCCCTTGCTGGAAGTGACACTCACTCAAAGGGGTGTAAGCCAGAAGGGTCACAAAATACTCAACCCCACACTGTGGGCCCCCAAATGGAAGGAAATAAAGACAACTCAGTGTATACAACTGGTAAAGCCACTTGCAATCTTTTGCCACCCCACATCCACAGGGCAACACCCATCTTGTTTTCCAGCAGTACACCTGCCAGCAAGTGTGCTGGGGAGCTCAGAAGTACATGGGACATGATTCCCCCTTCCACTTGACTGCCATCAGCACAGATGTGCTTTAACCTTGTGTTCCAAACTTCTACAGCACTGATGATATAAGCACTAAGAGAAGAGAGTTACCAAAGGTTTAAAAGGGAAACATTATTTCTGGAGCACATCCTAGCCACAATTTCACTCTGCTGTGCTTGTCAGCTCCAAGCAGGATCAGAGCAGCAGAGTGGGGGAAAGCAGCAGAGGACAGGAGCCAATGAGGGTCTGACTCACTGAGCTGGGAGGGGATGGTCAAGCTGGGAATGACAGGGCATTTTTGAAGGGTGAGAGCTGGAGCAAAGCCCAGTGTTAGGAGACACGGGGATCTTCAACAAGGAAAACCAGCAGCTGTGCAGAAGGCAACACCTGTGCCATCTCATGGTGGATACACCCACTACAGTGCACCCCACACAGCTCTTGTGCTGCCATCAGGATTCTCCTGCCTCCAGGACAGGATCTACAGCAACACAGGAGCACAAAGCCAATAAGGCATTTGGCAGAACCAGATGTCAGCAAAGTCCAAGTTTCTGTTTTCTGCCAAGTCTATGGCAGAAATACAGCACAGATTTCCAGGTTTCCTCAATTTGCCTTTATTCTGAGCCCCAGTTCTGCCCTCCAGCACACACAGTCAGCCTAGCACACTCCACACCATCCCCATGAGCCAGATTTCTGATGGAGCCACACACAGCAGAGGACCAGACCTAGGCAAGTCCCCCCCACTTGCTTCACACCTGGGCAGCAGGAGCATTTGCAACATCCCAAAGCTTTCAAATACTTCACCAAAAGCCAGCTTCATACCACACATCAGAAACCAAAGCACGAGTCCACATAGTACAAAGAAATCAAAGCGCATACCTAGAGATCTCAATGGCAAAGGTTCAAAAAGGGAACACTAGTGGCTAGTGCAGGTTGCCAAAGGGGTGAGCCCCTGCTCCAGGTTGAAAACTACTGGGACCAGCCCACCTGCTACCCAGCTATAAACCATAGCAGCCCAGGCCCCTTCCAACAGCTCCTTACCTGCCTCCATCCACAAAAACCCCCACCACAGACCCACCACGTTCAGCCAGCTCACACCACGTGCCCCAAGCCAGCTCCAGCACAGAGCAAGGTCACCAGTGCCCTGCCACATCCTACTTCCCAGGACAGGAGGGGAGCCTTTGGCTTCCCAGGCAAGACAGGCTTTTTGGCAGAGCAACAGGAGCAGGGACATGTTGGGGTGACATAGACATGGGGAAGCCTCTTAGACAGCTGCAGGCCACAGGGGTGGTTTGGTGCCCACAGCAGCCAAGCAGCTCACTGTACTGTACAGCCCAGAGAAAACTGGACCCAAAATAAGAAGGAAAACAGACTTGCTGGCAGCACACAAAAATCCCCACAACCA
Organism: Hypotaenidia okinawae; assembly: GCA_027925045.1. Lineage (NCBI taxonomy): Eukaryota > Metazoa > Chordata > Aves > Gruiformes > Rallidae > Hypotaenidia > Hypotaenidia okinawae. The sequence goes on from BSDF01000010.1 coordinate 14,342,043, forward strand.
TTCCAACTAGGGGGCAGGGCACCCTGCAGCATCACACAACTCTGGGCCAGGTGGGGAGGGGTAGCAGGGAGCAGAACTGGGTTTGCAGTGAATTAGCAAATAATAGCCAGATTTCTGGCCATGAGAGCAAGGAAAAGAGAGTGGCTGGGCTGCAGTGAGGCTTGTGGCTCAGGAGATGCCTAGACCTGCTGAAGTAGGAAGTGAAATTGGAGCTCAATGCCTTCTATCACCCCACAGAACACAAGGGGAGGTAAACCAAGCAGCAAGATCTGCATTTGCACCATTCAAAGGCCAGCCTCACTCTAGTTACAGCAGAGCACTGTTTTAGGGGTCAGAAACCTTTTATGTCTCCCAACTAGGCAAAGACAGGGCAGCTCTACCTCCAGCTGTTGCAGAGCCCTCTACCACCTCTCATGGTGCTTACAGCACTGCACAATTCTGTTATCACCCCATCATATACTCACCCAGACAGCAAACTGGTAGCCCAAATAAGCCCCCACGAATCTCAGACCTTCACTGATGGAAATATCCCCCCAGCAGTGGTGGTTATATACTAACAGGTACCCGAGCAGCTGGGAGTGAGAGGGTCATCTTGACTGGGGTTGCCACAGGAACAAATTGATATAATCTGACCACAATTAAAACAGCCTGTGATGCTCTCCCCACCCAAGGTTGCTATCCATCAGAGCTGTGGGTGTCTGCAGCAGCTTCCATAACGGAATAGGGTGGGACAAGCCCCTCTGTTTGTGAAAGGGATTACATCATCTGGTTGCTTAACATGGTAAGTGATCAGGTTTGAGGATCCATGAATTTCCTCCTGACCTATTTTCTGTGATCCAAGGAGAGGGTGTTCATGCATCCATGGTCAGAGCTGGCCAATTCGGAGAACACCTGCAAAGAGACCAAAGCAACCTTCCCACCTGCCAAGGCACCCATGCAGGCTCCTAGACTGTACCAAGGATGTTGTACAAAAGGGTGCAGAAAGTTCTGGGCAGCACCTGGCAGGTGTCAGGTATGTGAGAAGGGAGAGCTCCATCCTTCCTATGGTTTCTGCACGTGGAAGCCACAAAACCCCATGCTCAGCCTGTGTCATTTATTACTGGCGCTGCAAAGCCTTAGAGCAAACAGATAAATTAGCTGGCAGTGGGCAGGCAACAAAACATCTGCTCATACCCCTGTGGCATGCCAAAATGGGGCTACGGTGTGCAATGACTGGAATGGTATGAAAATGGTATGGAATTGGAGCAAAACCATGTGGCAAACAGTTCAATGGGGATTTTTCTCTTATGGAGAAACTGAAGCATATCTATAGCCCTTGTCCTGTGCAGGATGAATCTCTCTGTACGTCACTAGCAATCAAGGAAACACACTTGAATCAAAGAGCCATGTTAGTTTTTATTTTGAGATTTTATTATTAGATTACAGGTTTAACTGAGAGGTCAGTGCTGGCCTTCTGCGCCCTCTGCACCTCACTGTGCCTGTTGGACCTGAGGATGAGCCCAAAGCCTTGTTTCACGCTTACACTAAGCCGTGGCTGAGGTGCTCCCAGCCTGGGCTTCAGGGTGCTGCCATCACTGACCTGAACCGGGCAGTCAGGAGGGGAGAAACTTCCCTGGCAGGATCTCGGCGCTGCCCAAACGAGCTCTCCTCCCCTCTCTGCCCAGGCAGATATGGGGACTCCCTTCCTTGCAGCTGTTTCCATACGATCAGGCAACAAATGATTTATATTCCACCAAAATGGAACCTTTTCCTCAAAGCTATTACAAGGGTGGCTGCGATCAAAGGCGACTGGGAAAGCTGCTGGTGGAAACAGCCATCAGCTGTTTGCACAACCCAGGGTTGGTGTAGACTGGGGAGAAGATGAAGAAGGTCCCGCAGCACCTCCTGTGGTCCATTGTTCAGGACTTCAAAGAGCCCAGGGATCTGTAGGCACTGCTAATAGCTGTTATCTTCCGGCACCAGTAATTAGGAACTGAAGGAGGCCCAGGCAGTGACTGTAATAAAGGGCCAGTAAATGCCCCATTTTCATTATATCCACCCCTCCAGGATGTGTCTTTTAACCCTCCCAGCTGATCTATCCCTATGAATACTCACTGTCAATAGTACATTTATTTCTGCTGCCTGAACATCCTGAAGCCGCTATCCATCGGGCGATAATCTTACCCACAGCTCCTGGCACTGCATCCACAGTGCAAATGCAAAGCACGTGAAGAGCCAGGAGGAGAAAACACTCTGTAAATGCTGATTTAAGCTTTCCCAGTTCAGCTTCATATCCATGCTGCCATTCTGGGTTTTTGGGTAGTAACTGCTCAGGTGGTATTTGTTGCAAGCCCATTTATCATTTATGGATGTATAACTATATGCATAACCTCTAACTTCTCACGTGCGTTGAGCAAAGGGACAGAGGAAGCAGCCACAGTGAGCCAGGCCAGTGGTGCATCACCCCAATGCATGCCAAGGGAAGAGTAAGTGTCCAGGGGAGCTTGCATTTTGTGTCTCCTCAATGTCCCCCTGTCCTGGTTTCAGTCAGGATAGAGTTAACTTCATTTGTAGCAGCTGATGGAATGCTGTGTTTGGGAGTTACAATGAAAGCAGTGCTGAGAACACCCTGATGTTCTTAGTTGCAGTCAGACAGTCAAGGACTTTCTCAGCTTCTTCGTATTTCTCTATTCATGAGAAAGGAGGGGCGAAGCCAGGACAGGTGACCCAGATGGGCCAAAGAGAGTATTCCATGCCAATTACGTCCTGCCCAGGATAACGGGGGGCTGAGGGGAGGAAGAAGAGGGGCGGTGGCGGGACGCGTGCTTCTTGGGGGGACGGTCGGGTTCCGGGACAGCTCTGGGTGGTCCGGCCTGAGTTGTGTGGGTCGGGGAGAAACTGCATTGGGGATCAAGAGTTTCATATTCTTTTGCTCTAAAGTCCTGTTAGCATTGGTATATTTTATCTTTCTGTTATCTTAGTAAACTCTCCTTATCCCAGCCCACGGGCCTCTTAGTTTCTTGGGTTTGGAGTTATTTGCCCCTTCCTTTTCCCTTCCCTTGTTCCCCCCTTTTTCCCTTTTCCCCTGCTCTTTTACTTTAAGAAGCAGGCAGCTGTGTGGATCTCAGCCCACAGCTGGGGTGAAACCACGACACCCCCCACATCTGCTAGCACCTGATTCAGGCACTCCATAGCAGAATTGTATCTGAATTAGTGACCACCGGATATTTCCCTCCATGAATCCAGTGAATGATTTTCTGAGCCCTTGTGAAATTTCAGTAGCCTCCGTGCCATGCAGTGAAGAGATTCACAGCTTAGCTACTAATTTTGTAAAAAACCTATCTATCCCCTCATTGGTTGCTGTGAACAGGCTGCTGCTAGTTTCACCTGATGGCTCCAAACCTCACATGAGAAGAGGAGGAGGATATCCATTCCCTGTTTGTCACAGTGCTCAGTATTTAGGAGACTTTTGTAATATTCTCCCCAGGTCATTAATTTTTGCAGTCTGTAGAACTGCCCTAAGTTACCGAACTGTCCCTCATGGGGAAGCCTGTCAAACCACCCAGCATCTTTGCAGTGCACGACTGTGCCGTGTCCCTGATAAACCACTTGGATGAGGTGGTGCTGGGTGACACACAGATGCAGGAATCTGTTGATACGCTCTGCATGTGGCACTCCAAGGCTGCCACAGCAGAATGCTCCTCCGGCTGCAGGTGCTGAGCTGGCTCCCATCCCTCCCATGCACCAAGCTGCTCCTGGGACCTACAGCACAGTGATAGCATCCCTGGGCAAGAGAAGGGCTGGGTGGCTGCACAGCAAGCTGCCCTGGCACCCGGGGCAGGATGAGAGCCAGAGGGTGTTCCCTGAAGCAGGGACTTCACTCATCATTATTTCATACATCACTGTGTTCGTATTTCTTCTTCTGCAATGACATGCCATAAGAGGGGCAAGAACGCTTTTGTCATCAGCTGATGGGGAGAAACAATAGCTCTGCTCACTCTGTCACCAGCCCGCAGAGGCTGAATCACCGTCACAAGGCGAATTATCCTCTCGCCTGTTGCTCAGCTCCTCCATCCTGGTGACTCATCCTGGAACAAGGATGGGAGTGAAAGGCGGATGCTGCAACCACCTCCCCCTATGCCGAAACGTGAACCAAATAGTAATGTGTGGTTGGGATTATCTCAGGGCAGGGGGCAGTGAGCAGAGCTGGGGAGGAGAGCCCAGGGATGCTGCACAGCTTGGGGCAGAGCTGGCACAGGGTGTGGGGAGGCAGCCCCTGCCCCACAGGGTGTGGGGAGCGCAGGCAGCCCCTGCCCAGCAGTGGTTTTGCTGGTTCTGCAGCCTCTCTTGGGGGCTGGCTTTCTCGTTGGTTAACCCCAACAGCCTGGTACAATGCATAAAAGCTTGTCTTTCCTTCTGCCTGCCTTTGGTGAAGAAAGGAAGACTGGTTTTCTGTCCGTGGGGCCAGCAGGGTGCTGGCTGCTTTGCTGGTAGCGTGGAGAGATGCTACTCTCTACAGACTACTTTACATAGTTTTAATTGTGCTGTTGGTGCCCATAAGGAGAAAAGAACCCTGTCCTGGTCTAACATGGCTCCTGTGGCTCATTCTGGAGGGCAGACATGCCATGGGCTGAAGGCTTTCCTGATGGGCACCGAGCCCCACACATTTCCCCAGGCTGTGGGCAGCCAGGACTGGACCCCCAGCTCAGCCTCACAACATCATCCCCAGGGCGCATCCACCCAGCTCCAGAGCCAGAGAGGCGGCATCTCGCCCAGCGCGTGATGCGTTGTAAAACAAGTGCTGGTGATTTCGGGTTAAAGAAGCTCAAAACAGCCTGATGGGGGAGAATGTTTCCAGAAAAAGGGTGCCATATGTGCCTGCCAAGCAGGGCTGCTCTCGTCCTCACAGTGAAGCCTCTCTCGTTACTCGTCAGCAGTAAAGCACACTGCCTGGCTGGTGGCAAAGGGACATTGTGTTACCAAGATTAGACACAGAATGTGTTTTACATGAGGAATAAAACTAATCTGTGGGTAAGGATATTAATGGCATGCTGCCCCTCACAACATGCCAGGGGGCGATTCCTCCTCACCGCGGGGGCTGCGTGAGCACCCAGTCACCCAAGGGGCTGGGTGAACAGGAGCATCTCTTGCAACGGGGTGAGGAGGATGCACAGACACTCCTCAGCTGCGCTGTGTGAGGGTCCCTGCTCCTTACCCACCCCGAGGGCCCTCTGCCAAGGAAACCCTGAAAAGCAGCCCATGGGCACTTCCTCACTGGCTGGGCGGGATCTCTGTGCTGGAAGGATTTGTGCTGGCTTAACTCTCTGTATGTAACTCTCACCTCTTGCCTTCCTGGTCCCCACAGCCACTCCTCCCCCAGGCTCCCTCACCTCCATCACCTCCCACACCCCAGCTCCACCATACATGCTGGGCAGAGGCTCACAGGGGTGCAGCGCCACCAGCAAATGGCCTTTCCTGAGCACACCGAGCTGGAGGAAGAGACACTAGGCACAGCAAGCTGCTGTGGGATGAAGTAACTGCTGTTGCAGGAGAGTCATTATGTGATCTCATTTCTAACAGAGAAGTTCAGGCAGCTAGGCTTTAAGACACATTGAAGATATTAGCAATTACAAATGCCAGACAAATATTTTGTGGCAACAAGTAACACCTGAACACAGACTTTTACCAGGTTTTTCAAGCTTGGTGGGAAAAAAAGTCCTTTTATTAATTTTTTTCTTACAAACCTTCATTCTGCAGTCAGCAAGTCCAATGGACAAGACTTTGCTGGGAAGGGGAATCTCTTCAGTTTGCAGCCCCAGTGTAAGCTCCTCCGTTTATCATCAGACCTTTACCTGTGCCTATTGTGCTCAGAAATCACCTATGATTTCTTACAAACTCTGCAGTATGAGGCCTGGGAGTTTCAGAGTGCTGCTGAGGAGCAGAGGGAGCTCTGCAGGGAACATTTCCATTACAAACTGACTCCACAGCCACACCAGCTTGTGTTGTGCATGCTGGAACAGCCAGCACAGAAAAGCTCCATGAAGGACCCAACTGCTGCAGCCGGGATGCCCCATGGCCACAAAGGCAGAGAGGAGCATCCCCAGGCACTGCTCCCAGCAGAGCCCAGCAGCCCGCACAGGGGCAGGGGCACTGCCGGAGCTGCTGTCAGGGGAGGGCTCAACATGCTTTGTCCATAAAGCCAAGCTGTGATGTCTCCCATGGTGAGTGACAGAGGGTCTAGGAGCTTTCTGAACACCTAAAAGGCAGCCGAATGTGCTGAGCTTATCTCCTGACTCTGCATGGGACAGCTGCCACCGCAACAACAGCCCTTGCTCAGTGGCAAAGACCCCATCAGGTGAGTGAGGATTCCCATTCCAGGGTAGCAGATATCACAGGAAAAGCCCAAAGTGTGGCCCAGCTCAAGTGCCTGGCCCCTGTGAGTTCCACAGCAGCCCTGCACCCCCTCAGAGCATTTTCTGAGATACCCAGAGAAAGGGAGAGCCTCTCTACAGCATCATCAGCATCACTGCAACGCTCGAGCAGGGAATACCGTGTTCATGCTATGCTCTCTCGAGGTCCCTTCCAACCCCTATGATTCTACGATTCTAAGGCCACCTGCCCCCGCTCCCTTGGGAATCAGCAGCACTCACATGTGCTAGTGAATCATTAAGCCCAGGAGAAACGGTTCTCCCACAGTTAATTGTCTTCCTGTGGTGCAGTAACGCTGCTAATAGCACTGACAGCCTTTGCCTTTGGGAAGCTTACAGTGTCAGAATGAGAAAATGAGCATATGCGTTCCTCCTGACCCTGTGCAGACTTCAGCCTCTCTGGATAGCCACCTTCATCCCAATAAATAGTGGTCTTGGTTAGAGACATTATAAATAGACTGATAATTAAGCATATATGACAGGGTTGTTACTATTCCAGACAGATGTGTTGACATTACAAACTGAAGCTGGAGAAGTGGTGCTGGGGTCATTGGGCTTCCAGGCAGGACATCGGTGGTGCCCGTTGCAGATTCACCCTGAGACATTTCAGGTTGCTTCAGGATGTCTTTCCATATCTATTTACTGACAATGCTTCCAAGCTATTTTTAGTACAAACAAAATAATAATGTTTTACACAAAAGACAGCTCCCAGTTTACAACCGCCTCAAACCCCTTTAAGCCTGCGAGTACTAAGGGGTATTATCAGCATTTTTGAAGGCTGGGAGCAATCTTGGAGCATGCAGAAAGCGTGATAACAGTGGGACAAGTCTGAGCAGGGACCTTGGTAGTGCCAGCTGAGCCTCAAGCGCCCATCTCTGCAGGGGTCCAGCCTGGGGAGGAGGCTCACAGCAAGGTGGTGGGCAGAGGAAAGGCAGGGAGGGTTACAAAGCAGAGGATGGTGGGACATCTGGACTTCTGTATGGTCCTGTCTGCTGCAGAGCTGGAAGATGCTGCAAACGCCACGCAGCCCAGACACAGTGGTACCCGAGCAAACTGCGTCCATCCATTGGGAGCACCAGGACCCAGCCCAGCCCTGCAGGTGCTCAGTGCTTGGACATGAGGCTTAGGAGACCAGGGAGTGGAGGACATGTCTGAGAGCAGAGCCTGTGTGCCACAGGACCGAGCTGCAGGTCCCTGTCTTGGCACAGCACCGTGCTCTCACCGAGCCCAGCACACCAAACCAAAGGCAGCAGCATGTACCATGCAGATAAGATGTTTCCTCTCTGAAGTGCTTTACGACCAGCCAGGCTTCCCCTTACCTCACAGATGTTACATGACCTCTGGGGTAACCCTCTGCATACCAGAACTGCTGCTTCTGTCCCCCGCAGCACGAGGCAACGCTTACAGGGAGAGCTGAGGGCTTGCGCTGGCCCCACAGACCCAGGGAAAGGTTCCTCTATCCAAGCACCGGTCTCTACCCCCCACCATAAGTCTGCTTAATTAAAAACCTGCCTCTCCGTGCAAACCTGGCACAGCAGGAACTCCTGCAGATGGAGGGGAGCAAGTTTGGCAGGTCTCTGAGCTCCCCAGAGAGGCGAGGCCCTGACTGCCTTGGGGCCAGGAGAGGGAACATGGCAGGCACCAAGCCTGGCCCAGGGAGCACATCTCCCCATGCCAGGGGTCCATCCCTGGGAAGCCCAGCTTCCCTGCCACCCGCCTCAGGGGTCTCTTTTCCCCAAAAAGAGGAAAGGTCTTAAAAATAACACTTGGGACTCTTACTTCCTCCCCTTAGCCCGCTCAGGACACATCCAAACTCCTCTCCACGAGTACAAGGGCTGCAGATCTGCTTCCTCAGGGTGAGGAGGCTGACGCTGCCACCCAAGGAGAGCCTGGAGCTGCAGGGAGAGAAAAGCCACTGAACCCACTGTGACTCAGACCGAAACCATGAGCCGGCTGCATTTCCAGCCAGGCCTGTAATCAGGCTGGAAAGGGCAGATCCCGTAAGGGTGGGAGGATGACAAGGATCTGGCTTTCAGAGGGGTCGCAGCCTGAGCTAGATGACCCACAGCTCACCCCCGAGGGTACCGACCCCCAGGCTGGGGGGAGCATCTCCAAGCAGCTAGGTGCAGAAGCTTCAGTCAGTTTTGCCCCGGACAGCACTCAGAACACTGCCAAAACTGGGTCTTCTGAGGCATGTGGTGTTCTCAAACTCTGCTGTGGGGGTGCGATGTGCTCTGCTGGGGTTACAGCTCACGACACATCCACTACGCGGGGAGCCAGCTGGCTAAAACTCCAGCTCAGCCTGCTTGCTGCCTTCACCTACAGAAACCCTCCGAAACAGTTGCGGTCGCTTCGGGATCACAAGTAGTGGCTCAAAACCTCCCGTCTGCTGCTGCTCGCTGCCGCAGCGCGACGGGAGCTCCTGCGAGCTCCCCCACCGCACTCAGGATCAAAGCCGGCAGCTCAGCCCAAAGCACTGCTCAGAGGGGATCTTAAAGAGCGTTTCAGCCGAGTCCTAAAAAAGCTCATCTGCTTTCATCCTAGCTGCGGTCTAACAGACATCCACAGGCCCCTGGGTAATTCCCTGCGGATCTCTTTTCTCTCTGCTGCATCAAACCGGGATGAAGCCTGCTGAAAAGCACATTTCAAAGATCCCTGCGCTGTCGGCAGCCCTGTCTCCACTGGCTGGAGCCGAGTGGCTGGGAGGCAGTGCCAGAAGAGTTTTCCAGGAGCAGGAGCTCAGCCTGGGCTGCATCCTGCCAGAGACACTGGGCACAAGGGCTTTATCACTTGTGCTGTGTCCTTGAAGACCTGGCTGTCGGCTGGGCAGGGAATCCAGGTGCATTTTTTTCCATCTCTGGGATGAAGTTGGCACACCTGGGTTTTTCTAAAGAATTAGAGAAAAGGGGAAATAGCACTCAGAAAACTGTACTCGGGGGCACCAACATTTTCCTGAAGTGGGACAGAAAATTGCTCAGTGTTGTCCCCAGACAACAGCACATCTGCCCCGTTTCTGCTTCCTGACACAACCCCCTGCACGCGCCCAGCACACAGCACCCAGACCAGCCTGGGACCGTGCAAGACCCCACTTAGTCCCAAGCCACCATGTTAGCGGCAGATCCTCCATCCCATGGGAGAGCCACCAGCAGCAAAGCCCCCGTGCCGCTGGGCAGAGCTGTGTGCAGGCACACAGCCACGGTTAGCTCCCGGGCACAGACCTCAGGGCAGAATGAATAGCTCTGGCATGTGTGTGTGTTTGGTGGCCCTTAGCACCATGCGAGGCAAGTGGCACCCAGATTGGACACGTGCATGCAGGGGCAGCAGTACCCTGGGACAGCGTCACAGCCCAGACACCGGTCTTCTGCTCATCGCAGGTCAAGAGTGGCCACATCTGAGGCAAAACAAAAGAGGACCACATTGCTGGGGCTCTAGTGTTCACTCCAAGGATCCCTGGTGGATTCTGGTGTGGGTTTCAGTTACAGCGCAGGCCGGAGCACAACTGCAGCAGGTCAGTCACAAAAGCATCCACACGTGGGATCCTGCTGCGAGCTGGTGGCTGGGCACGGAGATGGGTGGCACAGGGTCAGGCTGCAGCAGCCAGAGCTACAAAAGGCTTTTCAGGGCAGCGGGCAGCGGCTGGGACTCAGCCTGGCAGCCTGGTACCAGCCTGTGTGCGCCGACAGCACCGGCACACGGCTCGGCTCTGTCTGCGCTTTGTGCCGGCAGCCGAGCTGTCTCTGACTGATGCATCACCCGTTGTTCTCCCTCTGCCAGGGCTGAAAGGGACCTTGTCTGGGCCTGTTGGTGGCTGCTCACCTCTGCCCAGGGCTTGAGGCACCCCATCTTTGTGGCACCTGGCAGGGCCACAGCACCAACACCCGATGCATTGGGGGGACTTGAGGGAACAGCACAACTGTGAGGCACCATGTCCTGAGGCTCCAGGGGCTCCTTGGGCTCACTGAGAAGCTAAAACATCCCTGGGAGAGGGGTAAGAAATGGCTTAATGCTTAGAGGCCCAGTCTCTGCCCACCTCATTTCCACAACCTCCTCCACACAGGAGCAGAGGTGATATGCAAGAGGGGCTTCATTGTGCACTTGTCCAGGGAGCTGGGGATGCCCTGCCAGGTTCCTGCAGATGGTGGGTGATAAAGGGCCCCAGAGATTTCAGTTCAGGGCCAGCACTTTGGGGGCAGCCCATCCTCCCACCCACCACCCCACAGCCCTCCCATGGCAGCTGGGACAGGAGCTGGCGGGAGGCAGTGAAGTGAATCTGCTCGGGTTGCAGGGCTCTGCTGTTGTCAGCAGCAGGTTACAGCCAGGCGATTTCTGGTGGTGCTGAAGTGGGACGCACTGGTGTCAGCACAGGGGGGCCCAGGGCTTGCCAGGGCTGTTCCAGCCAGGAGAAGTGGTGCTCATGGGGAAGATATCCTTGGGGTGAGCCTGCTCCTGCCACCACCACCAGCATGGCGGCTTCAGGTTTCCAACCCCTCAGGAGTGCCCAGCTCACTGTTTAGCTCCACACACTTGCACTCATCCTGTGGCAGGCTGTCCTGTGCCTCACCACACTGTCCCCTGCAGCACCCCATCACATCTCTATGTGCCCATGTCACCCCACAGTATCCCCGTGCCATGCTGCCCCCATGGCACACCCACCCATGCCTGATGAGTCTGTGAGAGAAATTTGCTTTAAGGAACAACAGGGGGGAAAAAGTCCAGCAACCTCTTGAGATGCTCTTGATGATGTTCACCTTGCCCAGCACAGGGCCACCAGTTCCAGTTGTGGGTGTGTGGCCAGGTTTTGATGCAGAGAGCTCAGAGACCTCAGCCAGGGATGGTCATCATCCCCCTGGCACAGGAACAATTTTTCATGGCTAACTACAGCTGAGCTAAACCTTTCCAAAGACCCTGTGCACCTGCCTGCCTGCTTCTGTCTCCTCAGCAAGAAAAAGCAGACTGGGCACCCCAAAATCCATGAGATGTTGCAAAGCAGAGGGACACTCCTCTGCCTCCAGTCACACCCAGACCCCCAAATCCCCAACCCTGGACACGTCACCCCACACAGTGGGGTGCGCCCACCGTGACTTCCCATGCAGCACTTACTCCTGCGCTGGCAACACCCTCCCCCCTCCCGGCACGGAGGGGACAGCAGCCTGGCCCAGCACAAAGCCCCTGACACAGTGACAAAAAGCTGTGAGGAGCCCAGGAGCCACGTGCTGCCCCTCGGGACATTCAGCCACCAGAGCCCCAGGCCGATTAGTGTGGGAGCACAGCCAGAAGGGCAAGCAATTCACCCCAGGGATCTCCCAGGAGCTGAGACACAAAGGACGGAGCAGAAGGAAGCAAAGGAGGAGGAGGACTGAGTGCATCATCCCTGGGGGATGCTGCCCGGCAGCAGCAGTACAACAGGGCTATGCTGTGCTGGGTCAGAGGTTTGACCCCCTCTCTCCCAAGCAGGATTTGCTTCCCAGGCATGCTGGTCTTGCTGGTGAAAAGCATTGCTCCACTGCCTTTGAGCTAGAAGAACAGCACGTTGCTCCTGGCTGAGGGATTCAGTGCTACAGAAACCTCCTAACACAGACACACAGAGCTGGCTCAGGGTGTCAGCAACGGCAACACGAGTCCCTGCCTCCGTGAGGTGGAGGCCAAGTCCCTTGCATGTGAAGGTCTCAGCCAAGCATGGCTAATCCCCACAGAGCAGACACCAAGAGTCACGCTAGGAGCAGGGTGGCATCCAGAGGAACTTCAGGGAAAGCGCTGGTGAGCCAGAGGAAGGCAGCTCCCTCTGCTCCTGTGGATCCAGCACCCTCTGCTGAGTGCCAGCACCCAGCCAGAGGCACATGGACCCGCTACAGGCAACCAGGGACCTCTCAGCAATAAAAAGCAGCAGGAGGATAAGGAGGGAGTGGGACATCCTGGTGCCACCAGGACCATTCCCAAGAGCCGTAGGTTGAGTCAGAGCAGCGTCAGTGCTGACAGGAGCATTCTCATCAGAGCAGATCCACCCCTTACCACTGAGGAGGGTCATGCACGCCCCCTCAGAGGAAAGAAGTAGGTAAGGGTTGTAGGGGTCAATCCAGCCCAGTGGGGCTGAAGACCAGCATCCGCCATCCCCACCACAGCAGGGACAAGCAGCCCCAGGCAGGGCTGAAATGGGATCCTGGGCCACAGCAGGGTCAGGGGTCCCAGCTGAGGCTGGTCAGGTCCTGATGATCCATCAGGGCACAAGATCTCTCTCAGTGATTCGAACTCATTGCAGATCCAGAGGTGACACACCAATAATAACCCAAAGCTTCTGTTGAATATTCTGTAATGTTTCCTGGTCTCTCCTTTAGGCTTTCAGTCTCCTGACAGTAAATGCTGCAGTTTCACTGTGCTGTGGATTGGATCCTGGTAAGGTTTCCCAGTACCTCAAAGATCTCACGATAAGGAAAGCAGTGAATACTCACCTTGTGCTCATGGGTACAACAGAAACCTCCTGCTTTCCATGCCAGCAATACCCATCCCTGGGTGGGCTGGTTCAGATCCAGCAGCAGCATCTGGGCTCCTAAGATCTGAAAAACTGTCTAGAAGTCTCTCTGGCAACATGTTTCTCACAAGATTTATGGTCCACCCTGCTCCAGGTGGGCAGAAATACCACTCAGTGCTGGCCCCAGGTATTATTGCATGATTTATGCTGCTGCTCTGACATTCACAGCTGAGGGAGAAGTGAGGACAGGAACACTTCCTCTCTCACCCCCAGCTCTGAGCTTTCTGGAGGGTCGGTTGGTATTGGGGGAAGTGGGAAGCAGGCTCCTGATAGTTTCCCAACTTGCAATTCTGTCTGGAAAATGAAGTAAGGTTGTGCTCAAGGATGAACATACCTGCACATCCCAAGAGGGGCATTTTAGTCTTCTATGTCCTCTTTTCCCTTGGGAAAGGCATGACCCCTCCACAGTGCCCGTCCCCATACACTGAAGGAGAGGTAAGCAGTGAGGGGAGCAAAACCCCAGGGACCAGCACTTTGAAGCTCATTAGAAATGCAAACGGAGGATGGGCTGAAGTCCCTGCTGTGGGCTGCACAGGTCTGGAGTGGCTGCAGTGGGGCCACAGCTCTTTGGTATCGCAGCCTGATCCCAGGTGGGATGACCCCCTTGCTGCATGGCTGTGAAAACAGAGTGCCCTGCTCCAGGAGAGCTCTGCTCCCCTGGGTCTCGGGGTGGGTGAGGACAGGCCTCCCAAGCTTTTCTGCTGAAGCTGCTCCATACCACACAAATCATACTCGACCTTCGGGTGGGGAAGGCAGGGGAGAGGATGGCTGGTGGAGTCCGCGGTCTGGTCCAGTCCCTCTTCCAGTTCACTGCAGTGGTGGAGTCCCAGAAAGACAGAGCCTCATTCGTGACCGGGGACAGATGCTGACAAGAGGCATCTCTGAATAATCACACTCGGTAGCAAACAGAACACTGTGTTAGCAGAAATTATTTTAAGCTGGCAACATACATCCTAAGCAGGCTCCTCACCCCTACGCTCCCCGCAGGCCACAGCGAGCTGCCTTCTGCCTGCGGGAGCGGAGCAGCCTCCCCTGCAGCGTTTTGGACAGTCCTCGAGCCCTGGGGCCCTTTGGAAGGTCAGAGGGGCTGATGGCCACCTCTGGCTGTCCCTCACGGGGCGCAGGGGAGCTGCAGGATGGCACTGTGTCGCCGCACATCCCTCTCTGTGCTGTCAGGGTTAGAAGTCCCCAGTAACACGACTGCCATCAGTCGCTCTGCTGGCAGGTGATGGAGAGCCAGCTCCAAGCAGTCAGACTGTCCTGCTGGCAGCACGTGCCCCCCTGGCTGGGTGCTGGAATTGTGGCACATTTGCAGCGTCCCCTCTCACCATTGGCCACTGAGGGTTGTGATGTCCAGGTAATGGGTGATGAGGAGCAAGGGATTGCACAGCCAGTGCTACCTGCCATGGTGTGACAGGCACACGGGCTGCTCCTGGCCCTGGCATCTCCTGCTTCTCACACTCATGCACAGTGGGGCAGATTTCCTGCTTTGGGGTACCAGGCCAGTGCTTCACCTCACATGGGGGAGCACCAGGTTCAGCCTGCAGCACCCCAAGGCTGACAGCAAGCCCTGCATCGCTGTTGGGAAAGAGACTGGGGCTGTGCTCCTGAGGGGTACCTCCCCAGGGAGGTGTCATCACATCTTCTCTACATCATGCTTGTGATTCCCTTTGGGTTTGGGAAGAGACTTTCTTTCCAAAGCCAGAGCCCACAAAGCGCCGGCAGCTGCACGTACACTTTGCAGCAAGGCCCCTTGGCTTCCCTCACGGATCAGTACACGCAGGGATTTGACTTTGCAGCTCAGCAACTGAGCCACTCATATATTTAATTAAGTATTTATTTGTTATATTTAATTGAATTGGGGAAGACACCCTGAGCTCAGCTATCTCACGCTGCCTGCAGAGCAGCAGTGCTTTTCTCCGTCCTGTTCCCAGCAGTCCTGATTCCGAACTGCCAGCCCAGGGCTGTGCATCTCAGCCAGACTCACAGGGCTGAGACTCCAGAGGGAGCCTGGGCCAGACCTCTGCCAGGGTGTGAAAGCTGCCATGGGCTTGGAACCAGCCCTCCCAGAGCCCTGCTGTGAAAGTGATTTTCTCTTTAACTGGGAAATCCCTGCACTTCCTCCATAACACGTGGCAGGAAGGGGTCACTGGTCTCAAACACAGCATTCACCACCCTCAGCAGTAGGAGCAAGAAGTTCTGAAGGAGGTAGGACTTTATGATTTCCTCATTAAGGCTCAGAACAAGATGTAACAGCTGCAGTTAAAATTACCCCATCTCTGCTGCCTCCCACCACACAAGGGAAAGTTATTTTTAACTCCAGGTTGCCCAAGGGATGCTGCACGGTGAGATCAATTGCTTCATCACCAACAGTCTTTGCCTGGCAAGAAATCTGGGGAGAGCCCTCCCTGCAGCCAGCTGGGGTCAGGTTAGAGCCCAGGGGTGGGCATCACTGCCAACTGGCCCCTCCAGGCTCCCCAGCCCCTCCTGAGAGGGCAGAAGCCCCACTGAGGCAGCTCTGGGAGTTCGGAAGACCAGGTGCTTGGCCAAGTCCTGTTTCACTACGCTTTTGTTCTGTTCAGTTTTCAAATTAACTTGGTGGGCTGAAGCCACAGTGGCACCACACAGGCAGGACCCTGAGTGCACTGCATCACAAGTACAGTCATGCAGAACCAGAGGGGGTTAGCTTTTAGTGCACTTCTCAGGGAAAACCCTGAAACTGTGAGACTGCCAAGGTCCCCACGGGTGAACTACGCAGCTTGCTGCCCTCCTGGCCACAGATCTGCTGGCATTAGGAAAACTTGCACAGAAACCTAGTAACAGCCACAATGCACAGGAGCATCCTGGCCATCCCCTCTCCATCGCATGCAGCCCCAGTACTGTCACATCTCCCCCAGCCCTCGAGTGGTGGCACAGCTCCAGAGCTCCCTGTGGACCCTCATGCCAAAGGGTCCAGCAGCCCCCAGGAGAGGTGCTGTGTGAACACGAGCAGAGTTATTGCTGTTTGGCTTTATCTTTCTGTCTGGGGACGGCCCCAGTACTCTCAGACATCTGTCTACAGCGTTGGCTCTCAGGGGTCTCTGAGCTAAGCCGCAAGCGCTCAGCTGCGCAGTCTATTCTGTATCCAACCTCACTGACGTCTGTGGTAAAACCCAGCACTCCGTGTAGAACTGGGGCTTTGCATCCCAAGTGGAATGATGTGATTTTATGTGTTACTTGGTATCTTGGGGCGACATTTTCAGACTACAAGAAGTTTCCTTGTAAAGCCTGATCTCCTCCTGCCGTGCCATCTGCAGCAAACATCGTCAGGCAGGTCATCTGCTCTGCCTTGCAAGTCAGTCCCTGTGCCTGCCGGGTCTCCTGTGGTTCTTACCCTTACGTTTTGCACCAGAGACAAGTCCAGAGAGTGGAAAATGAAGCCATACTCCCTGCAGCTACCACTGCTGGGACTCGAGATCACAAAGGTCTGGAAAGCCAGCAAGTCTCTCCCAGGGTTTTATTTAGGGTCTGTCAGTGACCTGTTGCATGCGTGCCCTGCTGAATCACCACCGTCCCCCTCGCCTCTTCAGAGCCCAGTTTCTCCTCCTGCTCCCTGGGAATAATCCATAACAATCCTTTGTAATCTGCGGGAGTCCAGTCCAGGTGCAGGTTTAAGAGCTGTGAATGCACAGGGTCCAGGGGTTAGGTGTGTTTGTCACAAGATGCAGGATACATCTGGCACTGTACAGAACTCCTGTGCTATCCAACATGGACACCTGAGATGGAGGACTGCACAGCAGCCACTGAGCGCAGTGGGCATGCGTAACAGGCATGAACCTCACCTAATTTAAAACAAACCCATCCCAAAAACCCAACACTAAAGATGAGCTTTCCACTTTAAATATTTAGAAAATAAAGAGAGGGAGCCTCTGAGTTGTATTACCATTCATGTATACATTTATTAAGCCAAAGGAGTTTGATCATGTCATGGTATGTTACTAGAGCACGTGAGATCCCTTCTTTTAAATTTCACTAACAATGGTTATTTTCATTACTTTTTTTTTTTCCTTTCAAGCTTAAAAATCCTTCTCTTCCTACATTCCTCATGAAAGGCTCTTTTACTTTTTTTTCTTTTCTTACAGTACAAAACAAACATTTCTCAGACATGTAAACAACCATCACAGAACTGAAACTGCTCTTAAAGTTAATTTCATTGCTATGGACATTCTGTTAGATTTATGCCACGTTAGATGTACTTCAGCTCCATGACTCCTTCAGTGAGAGTTACAATTGTTTCACCTGCACTGCAATGGTGCCTAGAGGCCCCAGTGAGGGCTGAGGCCCTTCTGTGCAAGGTGCTGTACAAATACCTGGCGTAAGTCTGAGGGCCCTGGTAAGAAGAGCGTTCACTGACGGGACTATAACCCCCTCCGCTTCCCTCTGCTCAGCAGCGATCCTCACAAATTACAGGAGCTGGAGAGAAGCTCTGCTCCAAACTAAGCCTGGAGTTGTTGTTTAATCACTGTTGAAGAGAAATTACAGTGTGGGCCAATCCTGATGCCTGAGGGCCTGTGCGTAAAAAGCTGCTCACACTCATGGGAATGCTCATACGAGTAAGAAACTCCTGTGGGAAAGGTCTGCAGGATTGAGTCCCTGGATCATTGAACTCCTTTGCAATAAAGCATGGAAGAAAAGCAGACTGGTTCCTTTTCTCTAAGGTTTCATCAGTGTAACTCTAAGAGAGAAAGGGTCAGGGTCAGTTGCTCAGTTTCAGCACATCGAGCATTTTGAGTTCTGATCCCCAATTAAGAAGTCTCTGCTCTGCCTTGGGCTCCTGTGACCAGGCCTGGAAAAATCTGTTGGACACTCTTTGTCATGAGGAGGCAGTGGTTTGCCATTACAGCATGGAGGGTCTCTGTTTTACGGTGTGAAGGCTGCATCCTAGGCAGGAATTGTGAAGCCTGTGCTCAGCCTTCAGCAGGAATTACTCTGAAAGCGCTTCAGAACAACTGCAGCTCAAATAAGGATTTCAATACTTGAGGTGGGAAATAAAAAAAGGATTACATGAAATCAACAGCAAAGACTTAACATCCCTGTACAGACCTAACACATTCCTGCCTGTGAAGCATCCCTCGTGAATTACCGCCAGTGAGGATACGTCAAATGTTCAAATGAACCTTTAGGGCTACAATACAGTACTCCGAAATGAGGTTAGAAAAGTTTTAACATGACTAATGGGAAGTGTGTACAATGCTCTCTTAAAAACAAATTCCCCACCTGGGCAGCCTGGGAGCGCGAGGCCTCAGTACACATAGAGCCGATCCGAAATGGCAGCGGGCATGTGTGTCATGATCTGCATGCGCAGCCACCAGTAGTAATCCATGGGGTGGTAGCGGGTGTAAGGCGCCGTGGAGGTGAGCGCGTGGGCGACGCTTTCGATGACCGGTGAGGTGTCCGTGGAGCCGCTGTTGCAGTACGTCTCCATCTTGCTGACCTGCTCGTCGAAGTACTTCCTGCCGTAGTCTTTGCGCACGATCTCAGGGAGCTCGTCCCACATTTTGTCAGCTATGGCTTTGATCCGCTCGGGGCTGTACAGGTTGGTGGCAGCTATGAAGTTGCCGGGCTCCACGATGCTGACCATCACTCCTTGGGGCTGCATTTCGTACCGCAGGCAGTCAGAGAAGGCTTCCACGCCAAACTTGGTGATGCAGTAGGGTGAGCGGGCAGGGCTGCCCATCCGACCCATCATGCTGCTGATGTTCACCACACGACCTAGGCAGAGGCCAGGCAAAGCACAGCTGAGCTCCCACACCTGATCCAGAGCAGACACCTGACACACCACCCAACGGATTCCTGAGTGCGCATCCACCCACCCACTGCACATCACAGGGGCTGCACAGCAGACCTGCTCCCCGCTCTAAGTGAGCATTGCTGTCCTACCCAGTTGCCTTCAGGCAGGAGAACAAGCCCAGCGCTTGTGCTCCCTGGCTCCTTACACCTGAGGGAACAGGCACATGGTGACACACAAAGCTCAGGGCTCTGGGGAACACAGAAGAGGGTGGACAGAGCCTGCAAGGTGGGAAACAGGCTTGCTTGGCAGCAATCAGGGCTGAACCCACACAAGGGGAACAGCAGCAAGGGAAGCCTCTGGCACCAAGGCTGAGCTTGTTCATTTGCAAGTCAAAGGTACAAAATCCAGGAGCCAATGGTGGTTTACTACAAGGGAACTGATTGAATCCACTGCACTCTTTTCTGTGTGATAGCTGGATTACAGCTCCAGGCACAGAGCCCTTCTCCGCTGGGGAGAATGCTGGGAGGAGACTGAGGATGCTGCAGGCTAATCAGAGGTTGCAGCTCTCTGCACTTTCTATCAGTGCTCATCTCTGAATTGTGTTAGACCACAGTAGTGGGTACCCTTCCATGGCAAAAGAAATAGTGCCTAGGCCACACACTGCCCAGGTTTGCAGTACAGGACAACTGTTCATGTCTGTGGGTGCCTCAAGAGTAAAAACCATTCTCATTTAGCCAGGTAGTTGGCCCCAGTACAGGACAGCTTTTGGCCTTTTATGCTGAAACCCATGCAAGCTCCAGGTCTGTGTTCCTTTGCTATACAAAGCAAAGTAACAGAGCGCACAGCCAGCAGCTTCCCTGCAAGAAGCACGGCATAGGACAGTGCTGCTGCCCACCCTGCCAGCACTGGCACAGGTGGGTTCTGTACAGAGAGGAGGGTTGCTCCTGGTGCTGGAATCTACAGTGAGCTGCAGCTTGGAACAGGTAAAAGCCGGTATGATGGATTAGATCTTGTGTGGGATGTTGCAGGCGAAGGCAGCTCGGATAGGAAGGAGCAATAATAACTGGTTTTCAGTACTGCTGCCTTGCTGTATACTTCAGAGCAATTAGGAGATATGTCATTGTGTGGATGCTGTGGGTCACATTCTGTTTGTACAGGCACGGAGGTGGCCAGTGGCGCACAGTGAATCTAACAGACCTTTTGGCCTCTAACAAAGCAAGACATGGGGCCTGAGGAGGGACCTGCTCCAGGGAGTGCCAGTGAGGGAATCACTCACCCTTTGACCTCCGGATGAGCGGGAGGAATGCCTTGGTGGTTCGCACCGTCCCCCACAGGTTCACTTCAGCTACCTCCATGTAGGTGTCCATGCTGGTGAACTCGACTTCCCCAAACGTGGAGATCCCAGCATTGTTAACCAGCCCCCAGAGCCCTAGAAGACAAAATCAAGCAGAAAGCTTTCCCTCTGTGAGACTAATGACAGCAGCTTGGAAAAGGCCTTGCTAATCGATTATGGAACCACACAACAAGCTTTTTATTACGACTTGTCATGATGGAAGCCAGACAGAGGAGAGTCCAAAGAGAACCTCTGTCTCTTGAGCAAATACAGCCACAAGCAAGATCTGCCTGTACTGCCCAACACTGCAGCCACAAAGTACCGTGAATAAAACTTCCTGAGAAGTTCTGAGCCAGCAAACAGGGAACTTCAGCCTTGTCTAAGCTCTTCTCCTTGCCATTCTCTTTTTGTCTGTCATGATTTTTTAATAGAAGCAAAATATAAACTCTAAATGCAAACAATAAAAATAGGAAAGACTGTAAGAAACAGAAGAGTGATTCTTTCAAAGGAAATTCCATAAGAACTACAATGTCTGCAATGCTGGGAAAGGGGATGCAGGCAGGGGTGAGCACATGTCACATAGCCTCTCCCTTTTATTCTGCTGCAACCAAGATGGCAAGATGAAGCTACCAACCCACTTGGCAATGAAAAGAAAGATTAAAAAGGGATTTGAAATAAAATGAACTTGCTTCAAATAATATTCTAACTACACAGGAAACAGACTGAGAAAGGTTTGGGCTGGCTTCTCTCTGCTGTTTGGAAAAACTTGCTGTTATCTGTTGACTGACTGTGCCCAATCTGTGTTCTCAGAAGCAGCCCAGAAAAGGCAATTTCATCCTGGGCTATGCTTGAGCATACAGGGTGAGAAAACTTCATATAGCAGATCCATCTAAAAAAAAAATTAAATGTAAAGAAAAGAAACAGATTTATGCTAAAACCAAAAAAAACCCTTAGTGGTTGTTCTGCTTTTGAGCAGCCTTCATGCACTGAAGTGTGGGTGATGTTTAGGGGAAAAATGTAGTTCACCAAAGGGTGGAAATGTTTCAGGAATGCATGCAGGGATTTTCAGAGTACTGGAGCTAACCCCTGATCTCTGAAATCTGTGATATGTGGTAATACCTGCAATGGCATTTGTGATACTCATCTGGCTTCATGGGAAATCCTCTGGAAAACCTCTCCAGTTTCCTTTGAAAGTCTGGGGGACACATTTCCTTTGCTAATCCCAAATCTTTTGGCACTGTCCAGGTTTTACAACATAATGAGAGTCTCAATAAACTTCAGATTGCAAGAATAAATGACCATTCCCAAGGCTTTGAGCACCACCCTGATTTCTGCCAATGTCCCTACAGGACCTATTGAAGAAAAAAGCAGTTCTCTTTGTAGATGCTGTCTTAAGTGGGAAGCTGCTTTCTGATATGGCACAAGATTTAAACAGGCCATTTGCTCTGCACTGCTAGTCCTTAAAACTTTGTGCTCTTCAACCACACACTCAGCTTTTGAAATATGCCCTCAGAGCATTGGAAAATGCTCTCAGACCCCGGCTGAGGGAGCTGCTGCCACCTATGTGACCACAGAACCACTGCATGCACCTACCTTTCTCTGGGTCTTCCAGGCTGCTATTCACGTGCTCCACTGCTCGGTCCACTTCCTTGCTGTCACAGACGTTGAGCTGGACAGTTCTCATTCGATCACTGTTCATGTTATCTAGATCCTTGGAGCCCCCATCTCCCTTGTCCTAGAGAGGAGGAAAGTGCTGGTTTGAATCTGGCCAAAGGGCTTGTGCAGAGCATCAAAGGCATACCAACTACCAAACCAAGCAAGAGAGTGCACAGGGCAGTCACAGAATCATCAGGACAGTCCTGCAGCTCTAAGAGGAAGGGGAACAGACAGGGCTGCTCCTGCAGACCCTATTCCTCAAGCATCTCCATCTGACCATGAGCCTTGCCACCCTAGTGGTACTGGTAAAAACTGCTGGTACAAACTGCTTCGACCACCAAGAAAACAGCCAGAGCTGGATCTGCCCCAGGAGGGCAACTACTGCCCAGTACAAGCTCCTGAGATCAAGCTATGCCCACTGCCACAGTGCTGGGAACGTGGTGCTGTCCTCACTTTGGCTTGCACATGGGGCACAGCAAATAGCTTGGCAGGGTATGGTATAAAATAGCTGGTGAGTGGCAGCACGTGCGTTGCACGTTGCACGTGCTTCTCAGTCACGCTGCCTGCTCTGGGAGCGACAGTCCTAGAAGAGGGACTGCCTGCCCACTGCTCTCTCCCTTCAGCTGATCCACACACACAGCTCCCACTGCCTGGAAACCTACCTACTACTTCCAACAGACTCCTACAGAGTCCTATTGTCAAGTGCCTGACCAGCTTGCCTGCTAGCAATTCCTTCTGGCATCTTTTCTTGCTTTCTTCTCTGCCTCACCCCATGGGCTTTTTCTTGCTCCCACTTCTTTCTCTGCTACTTTTTTCTCATCCCAGAACAACAGATTCCCACAGCATACAGATACTGCTCACAGCCCAGCAATTAACCACAGCCAGACCCCGAGACACCTTTCACAGGGGCCAGATGCTGCTTGCAACAAGGCTGCCATCCCCAAAGCTGGTCCCTTCACCCCCAGCAGTGAAGCCTGACAATGGTGCTTCCAGGACACAGACACGGGATATTAATATGAGTTTGGGACGCCCCCTGAATTGCTCCCATGGTTATAAGCTACAGGGCTGTGCTGACCACTCCACGGTTCTTTTCATACAGGATAGTGAGGTCTAGCTCAGAAAATCATCAGGTTCTGGAAACACCCCTATCTTTACTATAAGAAACTCCCTCTGTCTCCTCAATACCATTCCTTATCAGAAGACTTTACCTCCCATTAACAGGCTAGACGTGGAGCATGTCTCATGGGATCATCTGACTACTGCTCAGCTCTTTCCCCAGCGCTCAACCCTCCAGGTAGCCCAACTCAGTGTCAGCATCAGCAGGAAAGCATCAGAGTGATCTTTACTCTGGACAAGGCTTTTTGTATAGGTAGCTTCTTTCCTGTGGCCTGAAATAGGCTAGATCTTCATGCCAGGATTTTTTCCTGACTGCTGAATGACACCAGATTGCTCTCAGCACCTTGAGTCACAGGCACGCCCTGTCAGAAACTGGCAGCAGTCAGCTGCCAATGTGATGGTGTGTGTCTCTGCAGTCTGATCCCTGGCTGTCCATTTGGTACCCAAACAAGAGGTCCCTTCAGACACCATGCTTTAGGTACCACAGGTGGGTGGCCATATGTCCCTGTGCCTCTGTGCTGCCCATCTTCCAACAAACCTTCTCCTGGCTCCTCTCATTCCTGGGCTTATCCACTGTGCTCAGAGAGAGTTCACTAACATCTGACATCTCCTCTGTCTTCTTCTCCACTCCCTTATTCCACCACAGACTGTTAACACCAGTGCTTGTCCTTAAAAGAAGGCATCTACTGCGCTCTCCTCACACAGAAGCATACTGCATACAAAATGGAGCAGTTACAAGTCCCATGCACAGCTTAGTGGTGTTTCTTTTTATGGTGACTGAAGATGGGATCTTGTGCTAAGTTTGCTGCTCACTTAAGCCCACTGTGGTGCCAAAGCCAGTGTGCATGGCAAAGCACTGGGAAGCACACAAGTGGCACATATGGGAAGGCCAAGAGGAAACTAGCAGATGCAAGCATGCAGGTCCCTTGGGAACAGCAGGTACAGCGAAAGGGAAGAGGAAGAACAACAAGGCCAAGGCACGTCTTTCCCTGATCCCAGGTTTGCAAGGTGCTACAATATCACTGGGACACACCACCACCCCAGCCTCAGAGGCCTCTTAAACTCTACTGGGAGCTTCACAGCACCCTTCTTCCTCCCTTACAAGGTTGGCTCAGCAAGCCAACATCCCTCCTGCCCTCCCACCCACAGGCAGCTGGGCGCTTGAGAGGGACCCTTGGGGCTGGGATCATGGGACATTAACCCAGACCCACAAGGCCATTCCCTTGGCTCTTTAGAAAAGGCAGATGGGTGATGTTTAAGTCAGGCACCCTGTGATTGTGTCACACTCTCCTGGCACAAGATGCAGCCTATCCTACACGCCCCGAGCCCATATGCAGCAGCACAAGGATCTTCTCATGCTACGTCTAGAGACCAGCACTTCTCTGCTGTCAGTCCCAGGGTCTGCTGTCCCCAGGGCAGGAGGGGACAGCTTTTGCAGATGGAAAAAGCACACCACTGCCTCATCTTCCTCTTCCCATGGTCACCTTCTGGGGCCCATGGACATCAGCTTGTGTCTTTATCAGCGTGCCCTTGAAGTGGTACGTAACAGCTCTGAGTGCTCCCATTGAGCCCTACAGTAACTGGCCTGCATGCTGGCTTGCTCAGATAACCTCTGCCTTCTCATCCCCTGCAAGCCCCAACAGGCTTGAGCACACGAAGCAAAGCAAACAGGGGTTCCACCACACTCCTGACAGCAGTGACAAACATCACGTATCTCAACTGGTAACAGACACTGATGGAAAAATACCTTCTTCATCTTGTGTCAGCTGGCTCCTCCAGCTATTAACCAAAGAGGAAAAAATAAGACAGCTGCAGCGTGATCGTTCATTGGATCCAGTCTATCACTGTCTTTTGGCAATGAAGGTTCAACACAACTCTCACATGAATATATTTGCCAATGGAAATGTGAGGAAGAAACTGTGTGTGAAATAGCACACTGTTAGCACAGACCCATCCTCAGGCTCCCCTCAGTTGTGTGGCTCTAAACACCTCTCAGGTTTTCTTCAGTAAAAATACAGCCAGGCACTCAGGATCTGGCCACTCTAGGGAACCTTTCCTGATGAAGAGTCAACACTGCACATGTTTTCAATCTGCAGAAAGGACGTTCCTAAGAGCAGCACATAACCTGAAGACACGATGGCTCCCCAAGCTGGAGTGTGTTTCTGATGTGCAAGTGTGCTGTGAGAAACAGTCCCATGACAGTAACACTGAAGTTTCATAGTCATTTCCTCTCTGTCACAGCTAGGTCAAATTTACCAAATCAAAAGAGAATGCTTCTTGTTTCTACCTCCACTTCTACAAAACACACCAGGCTTTCCCTCCCCCTAAAATCAGCACCAGCAATAACTACAGTCTGATCAGAGCTCTGCGTATGGTTTTGCCAGTAGAACCTGTGGCACAAGGAGAAATCATCTCAGTGTCCTGGAGCTGGTTTAGTTCTACAGAGCAGTGTTACATCAAGTACGTGGCCTGAAGACACATCTGAAGCCAACCTGTTAACTAAGGAGCTCTGGCATTTTACAGTGGTTTTCTGATGACAACTGCTGTTATCAGTCTTGCCACAGTCACATGGATTTGTGGAACATGGGATGAGAGTCCAGCTAAAGAAGCAATGTTTAATTAGACAGTGACAGAGCAGGAAATAAATCCTGATCAAATCCTAAAAGAATTCTGGCATACTGCTGCATGTCAGCTTATGCTAGAATTGTCAGAGGCCAAGATTCTTCACTAACATGCATTCAGTAGAAGTGCTGAAGACACCAAAGTGGAAGGGAGGTTTCAGTGACTGTTTAAGACATGTATGTCTTCCTGGCAGCTCAGACAGAGGAAGTGAAACCCAGAAGTAACTTTGCAGCTCTGAAATTTTTTGCTCCTGTCAACAGAGGCAGGCTATTATTCTAAACAGTCTCCAAAGTTCTTGTATTCTTTAATGTTGATCTTCAGTTACAAAAGCTAAGTAGAAATATCTGCTAAAAAAGTACTCATCTACCCTCTCTCTTCTGGACACCTTTAGAAAAGCAGTTTGTAAGTGTCCTGTTCTGGTGTGAAGCCTGTAGAGGGAGCTCAGGTTAACAAATACACCCTTGTCCCAAAGCTGAGACACAGCAAGGGACACAGCTGTAGAAACAGAAACTTCTTTTGAAAAAATGCAGCCAAAAGAAACTAATAATTTAAGTAAAACTTAGTAATAACATAAAAAATAACAACATAAAGAGTGTTGATAACATTCAAAAGCACCTTGCAAATTCTCTTTAAGTAACATAACTATTGAAAGTACATTTATAGAGATGAGTGAGCTAAAAGATTAAGATCAAAATAACTGACCCACCCCAGGATATCCTGAGGAGTAAGTCTGTTTCTGTTAGGTAATGGCCTAACATAGCTAAAAAACCACAGTGCTTCCTATAAAGAGAGGCTAAAGCTCTCCTGTATTTTCCCTGCCAAGGCATCTCTGACTGCCACACAGAGCACAGAGTCTATCAAGACTGAAGTCACTGAGCTAACTGTGGCCTGATTTTGCTCTCACTTGCACTAGTGGAACTCTTTCACCTTCACAGTGATTTCAGGAGACCCTGAGGCATGGCTGTACTCATGAATACAGAAAAATATGCTGATACCACCACATGCTATAACAGCACTGGTGGCTCACTGTATCTCACAGTTAATGAAACCAAACCCTGTGTAAATAGGTATAGTCTGAGAGCAGGGCCAAAGGTCCAGGCTCAACCTGATCCCAAAATTTGGTTATGGATAAGCCTATAAAATTAGATTTGGGCTTCCAGTCAATCAAATATGGAACTGAACACAATGTTGTGACCCAAATAAGAACTCCCTAGATACCGTTCAGTCTTGGTTCTGGTCTAGACCAGGTTATGCTCTATGAAATTCAAGCACTCATGTCTATTCCTCTGGGCTACCACCCACCCTCCTTCTCCTTGGCAGAAAGTTGTGCAGAGTGGAGAGGGAAGACTGGATTTGCTGCAGTGTCTGTGCACATGCCACAGGTGAAGAATAGTGGCTTTGTTTTCCTTACCTTTTGCAGGCAGCCAGCGTAAACAATGAAGCCTTTGGTATGCAGGTGCTTGGCCAAGGCAAATCCAAACCCTGAGTCACAGCCTGTTATAAGCACAGCTCTGCTGCCAATCTGCAGAACAAAACAGAACGAAACGCACTGGAATCAAGTGCTTGAGATCAGCCGTTTGTGATGCACAGAACAAAACCCTGCCCTTGGCCAGGAGCTGTCTGTGCTCTCTATACTCACGGCCAGCTACTGCCACCCAGTGCCTCTCACAGACGAGAAGCAAGGGTTGCATACGGAGCTGACTCCAGTGAGGCAGGATCGCTGCCCTCCCAGCACAAACAGAAGTTCGGCATCCCTGGCAACAGGTTCCCAGAAAGACCGAGCAAACCACCATTCTCTGGCAGTTCACACCCCCTTGAAATCTGCAAATTCAGACCCCAAGAAATGTCTTCCCTTCTGCAGGACCTGTTTCTGCATGTTCGAAGCAGGAAAGAATCCCCTCTTCTGTGCCACGCAGGGCATGGGGAAGATAGCTTGACTGAAGAAAGGATATAGGATAACCTTACTGACTGCTCACTCCATTTTCTCTCTCTGGCATGTAAACCCCCTCATGCTGGGTTTTAAAAGCCAAGTAGAATCGAGTCAGTTTAATATTTGAAATGAAGACTGGTTCATCATCAGTCTTTTTCTTGCTTTTTTTGGTTGTCTTATTTTTCTAACCTAGAATTTAAGCAGGAGATGTACACCTCCTTCTCCAAACCCCTTCCTTCTAAACCAAAGAGAGCCAGCAGTTAAATCATAGGTTAAAAACTGCACAGGGTATCAGACATTCCAGCAGCAACTACATATGCAGCAAGGTACTACTGTGGGTGGGATTAGGTAATAACTACTTGCAATTAATTCCAACTAATCTAACTAACCAGAAATTTGCTTTCCCCAGTACACACAGGGACTGAGCAGGTTCACACTGCAAGTCCAGCCGTGATACAAGGGCCACATCCAAATTCCTCTGAGCCTCTGTCCTGTGCTTATGGAGTGAGACATGCATGCTCTAGCACTGCTGTGTTTTGTACCACAGAACAGGTAAGAGGGGAAAACATCCCCCTTCCTTTGCCTGGCACTGCTCCTGGGGAGCTACCCCCTTCAGGGAAAGGGCTGTTAAAGAAGAGGGCCACTTTTCAAAACCAGAGGTGAGGTCACCCAATTTATTTACACCTCTTTACACAACCACTCCAGAAAGAGTGCTTGATTACAAATTTGTCATGCAAATTCCCTCCACTCTAAGGTGGAAGATTTCATCTGCTAAGTGAGCTCCAAAAATAGAAAAAATCCACTAGTCTGATTGTTTATTTCCATCCTTAGCAGCATGTACTGTGCTACGTCAATGGAAGCTCTGCGCTAGGAAAGAATGTGGGGTATGCTGGAGAGGTCCAGCTCAGAGTCTTCCTGGCGAATGGGAAAGAACAATTTGGGTGCCAGGCTTCAGGGATTTTAAAACCCCAGCTCAGCAGAACTAGTTCCTGGAAACCACAGTCACACTCACCTGATCAACTTCACTTGCATAAGAGCGGCTGCCACATGGGGACAAAAGTGGGAAGCAAAATCTTTGCACGGGCCTGTTAAAAAAAGCACAAACAACAGAACCATCAGGCTTGGAATCTTGTCTGTACTCTGGTGCTGCAGCACAGGCATGAAAAGGAATGCAGTGTTGCTGATATGTATGATGCAGACTGTCATTTGAGAAGATGGAATCCAGTCTACAGTTCTCCTTGGTCTGAGCCTGTGTTTCCTACAGTACAAAACACTTGTTTCTCAAAAGACCTTGATGCTATTTCCAGCTGCAGAAGCTGTCTGGATATTACCAAGAACTCTAAAATAGCTCACAGTCTGGAGGCACTCCGTAGCTTCCACCCGCAAAACGGGCGGAACAGTGTTTCATTTCCAACAGCACCACTCTCCCTTAAGGGTTACACAAAGTAGGGAAAGTTATTCATTTGTCTGGTTAAAGTATTCTGCTGTGGGATTGTCTCTTATGCCCAGCCTAAGGTCAAATTGGCTTGGATGTCTCACTGCTTTTACACACAGCTCCACCCTTTTGTCATTTTAGATGGCACTTCTTCCTCTGCAGTGACTACCCATTAGATATTCTTTGATCTTATATGCCCTCTTTGCAACTGTTTAAACTAAGAGACACAATGCCTATGAGCACTACCTGCCATGCAGATCTAAGGCCCTCTGTATAGCATGTCCGACTCCCAGGAAGATAAACCATGTCCACAGGACAGACCAGACCAAAGCAACAACGCCTTCCAGGGGATGACTATTTATTTAGCAAATCTATGTTACAGGTAGTATCATGCTGGCTTAGCTCTTGCCATCACTTACCAAAACCGGGCCCAGACCACACACCACAGTAACCCCAGTCTCTGTCCTTGCCAGCCACATCTCTGCACCACATCAGCTTTTTCATTTTTGCTGTGGGCACTGACCTTGCCCTCACAGAGTGTTCTGGCCTTCCTCTAGACCTGCTGTACTTCATCTGCCCTCTGATGCCTCTAGCAGCTATCCTTCAGCAGAGCTTAACGTCCAGGCCGCTCTTCTGTCTTCTAAATTAATTTGCATAATCATTCACAATTATCTCCTGTTCAGGCATCACAGGCACTACCAAGGTGACCTGTGCTACACTGGACAGCACTCTGCAGACAGTCTGGCCTCTGAGATGCATCTTGGGAAAACAAGGCTAGAAAAAGTCTGCTAGAGCAGAAGCTCTGAACCAGATGGGAGAAGAGCTCATTTATATTCAGGCCTAAGGTGTCTGCTCACCTTCCTGCAACAGTTTAGCTCTTTTTCTAACTTGAGTGTCACAAGCCCAATCAACTCTTGAAATAGCAAGAGCCAACTTAATTGCTGCAAAGGTCAGTCCCCAGCAAAGGCTGTGCTAACATCACTGAACTGCAGTCCCAGCTTGGAACTTAAATCTCAACAATAAGCTTTTCTGTGAGTCCCAAAGCACCCAGAAATGTAAGTTACACAAACTTGAGTTTTATTTTTCAGTGTCACCTCTGATTTGCTGCACTCCATTCACAATAACCTCTAGAAAACAACTACCTGACATTCTGCCCACCTTGACCAGAAGGCAAGGGCATAAAATAGATGCTGGCTGCTGGTGAGGGCTCTCACCAGAGGCAGCAGCTACGATGCACATGGGATGTCAGCTCCTCCCCAGCACACTAATGTCCCATGAGCCACTTTTGTCATTCTGCATGACTGAATTCTACAGACCACAACTGAGACTCAAAAGGCACAGATGGTCCTCAAATTGAGTCTGTGCTTGTCCCCATGCACTGGCTTTTGCTCAGTTACACCAGAAAAGGCAGCCCTCAGCTTGCAGAGCAGAGTATATAAATACTACCTCGAGGCGTTAGGATACCAGTGTAGTGACAACACTGCCTTTCAGATGCACAGCTGGCTTTCCAATTCAGGTTTAGCAGCTTGTAGGTACTTCAAAAACCCCAACGCATTCTTGCCCAGAGTACAAGCCGCACAAAGCACAAATAAACAGTAAGCAAAACAAAAGAAGAATTAAAAGAAAGAATACGCTGGGAAATATTTTCTGAAGTTAATAAAGCATCATTTTGTATTTCTGAGGCCACAGCAGATACCTGCTGGTGCAGCTTTGCTGTGTGTGGAGTAAACAGGAGATAAAAGGCTGATGTCTGTTTACACAGGAAATCTCTAACAGCTTGGCTATCTTTGGTCTCTATGAGCAGTCCTGGGCAGTGGTGGTGGAGGACACCACTATCAAGGGCGGGAGATCCACACTGGAAGTGGCAGATCTTGCTAATCACAAGCCACTTGTAAACAGCTTAGGTACAATTAGTGGTATGCACACCACTGTTTGGGTACCCTGCTCTAAAGCAAAGCCAGTGAAATTGCTCAGCTAGCTCTGAATAAGTAGGCTTCCCATCATGTATCAATACAAAAGAGTGGGTTTTTTCAGAGTTAGGAATTAGAATTACATAGGCAATTTTCTGTTCCATGTTCAGAAGAAAACAGCTTTGTTACTCAGTCCACCTCCATTTCTCACTAAAACCCTCTCTCATCTTTCTCATTTTATGTGATTCATTACCTCAATAATGAAGTCATAGAAATATATGACAGTTCTGTGCACTGCAACAAGGTCTAGTTGCTGGTATTCAGAAATAAATCTTTGCTTGACATTGAATTAATGCTCTACTCAACGCCCTTTTGACTGCAGATGATAGTTCAAGTACAAAGAAACCTCCACATTGCAAACCCTTCCTTTCATAAAGAGTCCACCCCCTCTGTGCTCAGCTCAATGAATGAGCACTGTCACAGGCTGCCCAGGCATGTTGTGGAGTCTCCATCTGTGATGATATTCAAAAGCCATCCGGACACAACCTCAGGCAACCAGGTTTGGGGGCTCTGCTTGAGCAGAAGGGCTGGACCACATGACCTTCAGAGGTCCTGTCCAACCCCAACCACCCTGTGATTCTGTAAATAAACTGTCCCATTGAAATCAAACGAGGCCTTGCTGTATGCTTTACTCAAGATCTCACTCCTTCTCCACCACATCACTTACCTGAAGCCATTCCCTGGGTCCTTGAAATTCAAGGCTTTCACAGAGAAGTTCAGGAGAGGCCGGGACAGCTTGGTAGCCAACATGCTCTCAATTAACACACTACCACCAGCAAGACTGTTCTCCCTTAGCTCTGCAATACAAGATAGCGCCTCTGTTTTAGTTGCTCAATTATCTTGTAAGTCATGCTGACTTCACGTATTTCAACAAGAAAATAAAGTCCAAAGGAACTCATCTTTCCCCCTTGCAGTCCCTCACGCTGAGATACACAGCTCAAACTTCAATCACCTCAAGATGCTTTTAAATAAGTGAAAAGATTTCAAGGTAAGCTGGGAGTCATTTAAATGATGCCATGAAAACTTCTTTTTAATGCATCATTAACTGTATTCTCTGAGACACCTGAAAATTAAGGCACTTACATAGCATATATTATTTTACATGAGCTATATAATTTTAAACTCAAGGTATAACGTCAAGTAATGGGCGATGTTATGTTACATGTTCCCAAAGTAATCCTTGGGCTTTACAGCTAGTGTAGCCCTGCGGTTAAAAATATAGTTCTCTGCAATTAAGTAGCTGTTGATGCTGGACTATATACAAAGGGAATCACTGTTAAACTCACTATGGGGTCAAAACAGCTCACAAACACGAGTTAAGTACAGAAAGTTAACTCTAATCACATTCCTCCTGGACAAAACCAATCCAGAGCTGAAAATGGGTATTTAATTATTAGGGCTTATCTGCCTCTCTGCCGAACAGCCAGGCCCCGACTGAAAGCGAGTGGAATTCCCACAAAAAGAGCAGCGGTGAGGCAGCGGGCTCGGGAGGGCTCGCCGGCTCCGGTAATCCTCAGAAATTCAGGGGCTTCGATCAGATTCGAGAGCTCGGCTGCTGCCCACGCGTCTGTGGGTTTGGGGTTTTTTTGTGAGGAATTCTGTAAGGAGCGGGTGAGGGGACGGGCCTTCCCACGGCAGGCCCCACAGGCCCAGCCCCACGCAGGGGCGCGGCTCCCAGGGCCGGGAAGGGGCTCGCCAACGGCGGAAGAGTGCGTTGCGGCCCCGTGCCCGCCAGAGCCGAGCGGCACGGAGGGGGGCGCGGCCTCCCACGCGTGAGCGGCCGATGGCGGGCTGCTGGTGGAGGCCGCGCAGGGAGAGATGCCAGCGCACCCCGTTTCCCGCCGGGACCTGCCCCACCCGGATCGCCCCCTCCCCGCGGGCGGGCAAGGTCACCGGGCTGCCCAGCAGCCGGAGGTCAGGCGAAGCCAGTCTGCCACTGCCGCCAAGGCCGAGCCGTCCGCTCGCTCGCCTGCCCGCCCACCCGCCGTCTCACCCGCCCGTCGGCCCGCAGAGGCCCCATGGCAGCAAAAGCGGGCCACCCACACGTTACCTTGAAGCCGGTGGGC
Organism: Hypotaenidia okinawae; assembly: GCA_027925045.1. Taxonomy (NCBI): domain Eukaryota; kingdom Metazoa; phylum Chordata; class Aves; order Gruiformes; family Rallidae; genus Hypotaenidia; species Hypotaenidia okinawae. Next base: position 14,374,874 of record BSDF01000010.1, read on the forward strand.
CTGTTGGGTGCTGCTGCCGTTTGAATGAGGCTGGGCCGGTGCCCCGGCTGCCGGGGCGCGGCGGGGGGCGGGTCGGGGGAAGGGCTGGGGCGGGCGCGGGCGGCGGCGGCGATAGGCTGTGGTCATGCGAGGCGCCGCGATGCTGCTGCTGGCGTTGGGCGCTGCGCTGATGCTGGCGGGCGGCGGGCGGCGCCTGGCCCGCCGCCTCCTCCTGTTCCTCTTGCCGCGGCGAGTCCGCCGCGCCCTGCCCGTGAGTACCGCGGCGAGGGACCGGGAGGCTTCGGCCCGGTTTGGGCTCGCCACAGGGAGGCCTCGGGGAGCTCCCCCGGGGCCCAAAATGGCGCCGCGCCGGCAGGCCCGCCTGTGGTTCTGCCGGGCTGGGGCTGAAGCGTCGCGCCCGTGGCAGTCGTATAGGCAGCCGAAGCGGCAGATGATCTGCCGTGAGCGGAGATGCAATGCCGGGCTGTGAAGAGCCTCGGGCTGGCTGCTGGCCACTCGGGGCTCGGCCGGGCCGCGGGGTGGCCGATTGCTGTGCCCTGGCCCCCGCCCGCTGCGAGCACCCGCGCTGAGGCACCGGGTTCAGGAGCAGCAGGCGTGAGGGTTTTGTTCCAGGACTCTCAGCGTGGTAGTGACTGTAAGAAAAAAAAAAGCCCCGTGAGTGAAGCAGCATCGGAAAACCAGGCTGCTTTCACGTGTTTTTAAAAAATAACACAAAATGTCCGGAGTCCTTTCACTGGATTAAAGTTGCCGTGGCTCTTGGTTACGCTCCGGGCAGGCTTTCTGCAGGCAGCAGGGAGAACCTGCAAGTGATCATGGTTTTGCTCCAGGGCTTCCAGCTCAGTCCTGCCTCTCTGAAGCAGCCAGGTAACAGCTTTGGCCTGTGTGCAGGCTCCTGCGTCACCCTTCTTCCATCCACTCTGCTCCTCAGATGTTCCCTATGCCTGTCCCACCTCCAAAATTAATAAATAACTAAAAAATACCAAATAATTAAAGTTCTTCTCCCTGGGATTGAAATTTTCACCTTCCTCATCCAGAAATAAGGATCAAGGAGTTTCACTGCTCTCATCTTCAAATGAATCTGTTTGATAACAAGCAGATGTTCAGGGGAGGGCATCACAGGGAACAGGATCCAGAGAACAAGTCACACAGTGGAAGAGGATAAAGTCTAAGAAGGCATGGTGGGTTCCTGGATTGTCCAGACAAACAGGGGCTGACAAAGTAGCCTTGTTTTCTTTAGCCTATTTTGGAGTATGTGCGTATAATTGTGATAGATCACCTGCATGAGTAAAGTAAGCTCTGGTAGTTAACAAAGCGATCACAGTCCAGTAGGAAAAGCTGTTGAGGTGTGTACACATGAGCCGGCTGCAGGTGAAATTGGGCTGCCTTGCTGGGGCTGCTTGTGTAGACTGCGTGTTACAGTGCTGTGGGTCGTGCATCAAGGATGCAGCATTTCCCTGCCCAGATGCAGCACCTCCTGTACAAGAAGTCATGCTGTACTCTGAGCAGGGTGTCCTGGCAGCACTACATGTGAGTGCTGATGCCTGGGCAGCATTTCCTGAGAGCACCTGAAGTTCCTCAAAACACTGATCAAGGTCACTGTGGTGCTTGCTAGAGAGGTGATAGCCAGTCCTCACCACTGTGTCAAACTGCACTGCAGACAGACCTTATCAAAACCAGAAGTGAGGCCCATTAGGCCTTACCTTGGGACTTTCAAATTATAAGGTTAATTGGGCTTTTCCATGCTTGGAGGTTTTTTTGAGATAGGATCTTTGTAGCTGGGGATGGGATACCTCCCTCTTGTCATCCCTGAGAGCTTTCTGTCTAGCAGGCATGGCACAAAGGCAGTTACAAACGTGAGATCTAGTAGATCCCTTGGATTTTCTTGACACACTTGTTAGCTCAGCTAGGGCCTCAGTTCGTTACAAACCATGTTGCTGTAGTCACATTTTATTACCAGCAATTAGGGTAATAGCAAATAATTAACATAATCACAGGAACCTTTGCTTACTGTAAGTTGTTTCTCATTTTTTGTGAGCTGTTCACTGTAGACAGCTGATACTTAAACCTCCTCTTTTTTGTATACATTTTGGTGTTTGTTGGTTTGGGTTTTTTTTTTAACCTGAGAGAGCAAACCAGCTGCTGAGAGCTAAAACTAGACCCACACTGGAACACAGCCCAGCTTGTTTGCTTTTATTTCCTGCAGCTGAGCTCTGTCCTTATTAGACTGGTTCATGAGGGAGGTAATGATGGCTGAGGATTGGGCATGGTCTCCTTTCGCCTGTCCTAGGCTCTAGGGGTGAGCACAACTCTTTACCTTCTTCTCAGTTGCTGCCCTTTTGGAAGTTTTCTGTTCTCAGGATTCAGAGGCAAAGGGTCTGGGGAGATGAGACACAAAAAAAGTCAAATCCTTCCTTCTCCAAGGGCCAGGTTGTTGAATTAGCATAGAAGTTAACCTTGGCAGATTGTGTGGTCCGGTTCATACTTGGAGTTGTGTCACTGTAAATTAGATTAAGACTGAGTATGGTGTGTTTAATTCTTACTTACTGCGTGCCCTTTAGCTGTAGCTACCTTCAGAGCTTTAGTAGAGCTTAGCCTGTAGCTGGGCGCTCTTTGCCTGAGCGTAGGAATCTGTGTTAATGTGGGTGTTTGTATGACAAACGCAGGATAGGCTTTTGATGGATTCTCATTTCAACTTCAGATCGTTGTTCCCCTTTGAAAGCAATAGCTTCAACACAAAATGTAGGACAAGGTGTAGCTCGTTGCTCTGCACATCTTGGGTTTGTGCAGTAATTCTCTGATCACTATCACCCTGCAATTATTTCTTACTGCCACTTCACTGCTGCGCATGTCAGCAAAGCGAGAGCAGAGATTGGGGCACTGGCGCTTGCCCCATTTCTGTCTGAAAAAGTGGTTGGACAAGCTGGTGCAGTTCATGTGTAAGTAGTATAAAAGACAAATGTTTGTATTCCAGCTGTTGTTAATACTTGAACAGGGAATATTCGTTGCAGATATCTCCACAGAGATGGAAGTGACCTCACTTCCTTATTGCCTTCTCTAGATTTTTATTACTGTATCATGTTACTGTCTCGTGAATGTGGTTTCAGCTTGGAGCAACGTGGAGCCCTGCAGCTGGGTGCCTGCAAGTTGGGCTCAGCTTTCCAAGTTCATTGCTTCATAGCTGTGGTGAGGAGAGCAGGAGAGGGACGGCTTTCAAGCAAACAATGAGGGTGAAGGTGCAGTGTTTCGGTATGGGGTTCTGTTTTCACATCTGTCATAAGCCTGTTGTATCATACCAGATTGAGTATCAAGTCTCTCTCAAGTTATCTGTCAGTCAAAAGATAGTAATGTAGGAGAGAACAGTAGGATTTGATAAGTTCTTCCTGTTAAGAACGCAGTGTTTCAGAAGGAAACCCTACCCTGTAGTCACATTCCTGCATGCTGAAATACAGCATGTAAAGTACTGCGTGGAGTGGGAGTAGGTGGTGAGCAGACAAGAGTCACTCTGCAGTTAAAAGAGCTGCTGCGTGGTTCAAGCAGGTGACATACCATCCTTGGGAGGTTTTCTGTGCCCCTGTTTCTTACGATGCCTATGAGCTGGTAGATCTCCCACTTGTTTTGAAATGTTTCTGTTCTGGCCACTGATATTTTGAAAGGAAGGGCTGCTCTTCTGGGGTTCAAGGCAACACAAATAGTTACAGATTGGCAATCAAATAAATTCAGGGTTTGACAGCAGTTGGGAGCTAGTTGTATTTCTACACAGGGATCTTGTAATCTCCTTTATGCAAGCTGGCCCAGCAGAAGCTCCACTGAAACTGCTGAGTTTAGATCACAGTCAGGTTAGCATGCAGGCAGGTATGTGCCGCTGTGGCTCGCAGCTGGAATTGTACATCCTGAACAGTGGCTGGCCCTGGCTGCAAGCTGCTCCTGTGCCGTGTTGCTCGGTGGTGGTGGTTCCTGCAGCTTTGCAGTATCTGATGGCACTGTATTGTCTTTCCCCATGCAGGCTGAAGGGAAGGCGGTGCTGATCACAGGCTGTGACAAGGGTTTTGGGCATGCCTTGGCAAAGCAACTTCACGCCAAAGGATTTACTGTTTTTGCAGGATGTTTGCTTGCGGTGAGTAGTAATAGTGATCAACGTTCTTCCCTGATTAGAGGGGGAAAAAATGCTGCTCAAGCGTCAGCATGGTCACCTGCAGCCTCTGTTTTTCCTAGTCCAAAACCTGGGGGAAATGTAATGACCAGTGATCGTGACATCTTCCATTGCTTCAACTGCCTGTTGCATCTTGTTATTCCTGTAATTCTGAGCTCTTCAGGGTGGGGGCTGTCTGTCAGCTGCCTGTGTATATAGTAGCTGACAAACAGGTAGGGCACTTTTCACTGCTGGAGCCCTCTCAGCGGTGCTGAAACATAATAAACTTTATAGTCCAGGATTACTATGGCTTTCTGTCTTCCCTGACATCTCTTTTGCTGTCTTTCATTCTGTCACTATCCTTTTGGGACATTCTCAAACTCCTCTCCCAGCTGCCTCTCCTGCCCTGTTTGGGTTCTGGTTCTGAAGTATTTTCTAACTGTGCTTTTACAGCTTCTGTAGAAGCTATTCAGTTTCTGGATAGCTGAATAAACAAGTTTATGTACCTTTCTGATACCTGTAGGTCTCATCCTCTGTCACCTGTATTTGGCAGATGGAATCTCTTGTTGTAAGAGATGAGTTTAGGCATGCTGAATAGAAGGGGGTTGCAGCCCCATCCCAATCCCTGCTGTTTCATGTACCTGTGTTGTGTAATCTGTATAAACCAGACCAGCTCTGCTTCCATCTCAGCCAGAGTTTAACCCTTACTATGCTCTTTTGCTGTTTTGTTAGTTAATGTTCCTGTAATTTCAGACCTGAATTGTTCATAGTAAGTTCACACCCACTGGTTCCTCCATATTAAGATGGCCATTACAGCATGGTTGATCAAAGAGTGATGACCACAGATTCTTGAGTAGTGTGACGGGTGAGAACAAACAAACAAAAAAATGTCCCTGGTTGCCTCTGTGATCTCAGCAGAGGTTATGTTCTTCCACCACACCAGAAGGGAAAGTTATCAGCTGACATATTGTGTAACTTGAGAGCAAGAGAGTCCTGTTGGAAAATTGCCACTATTTGGAAATTTCCATGTGGAGGATGTATAAATCCTTCAGTAATCATGTCATACGCTGCTTTGGGATGCCTGTCTCTGGTTGATAGCAAGTCAGGCACTCACTTTGCTGAGCAGCAGGTGTAGGGAACAGAACAGAGAGGGGAGGGGAAGTAGGAGGGTCTGAGAAGGTTCTTCAGAAGGCAGCATGCTACTGCAGAGCGGAGAGGGCCACGCACCATTTGAAGCCCCATAAAGAAAATAAATGCTCCCAAAGTAAGCCCTGCTTGCTTGCTTTATTGATTAAAAAGAACACCTCAAACCATGTTACTTCTTGATCATGGATTATTCCCTGTCCCAGAATGGCCAGGCAGCTCTCAGCAACCCCTTTCATCTGGCCTGGTGACTTTTTACTTGGAGCCAAAACTTTTGTGGTTCAGTACTTACACTGTTCATTTCCACAGAGAATATCTCAGTGATTGTGGCTGATCTGTGGGTGACTTTCAGGAGTCTGACTGAGCACTTCACCCTGAAGGGGATGTAGAGAGTGGGAGAATGTGATTTTTCTTGTTCTGTGTGTTAATAAATTTTTGGCACACCTGGACTTAGTGCCCTAGGGTTTCACTTGTGGGTGCTCTTTTTTTTTTCTCCTGGATTTTTAGTGGTGTCTTACCTGTCCTTAGGTGCAGCTGAAGGTCAGGGTCTGGTGGTAACATAGATAACAGGGTAGTTGTTACAAAAATAAGACAGCCAAATGGTTCCTACAGTTATTGGGACAGCCAGCATCCTCATGGAACAGCCTTGTGTTGGTTGAGGGGAAAAAATAGCTTAGGAATTTAAAATTTGGTAAGCAGGAGCTTACTGAAAATCTAACAGTAGAATGCACTTGGGGTGAAAATTGTTATGAATCTAGAGCTGACTGCTGTGAGAGAAGGCAGTATATACTGACTGCAGAAAAGGATAATGGATCCAAAAGGAGCAGGAGACACCAGTGAAGGCAGGGAGCTTTTAGGTCAGGTCATTTGTGAAGAGCAGGGTATGAACATATGAGTGATTATTGCTGAGACATGGAGTGTGGCTGAGGGTGCAGCTGCCCTGTGGTGACTGGCAGTGCGCGTGTAACTGCTCGTGACAAATGCAAGGAAACCTACCCTGTCATGAGAGAAGAGCGAGCTGCGGGGTTAGATCAGGTATGGAGCACTTGTCATAGAGCAGATGTCAGGCCATTAGTTAACACATAGTTACTCCATCACCACTTACTTGCATGCTTTTATAGTGAGAGTTAAAGGATCCCTGGTGTACTAGCCACCACAGAAAACTCTTGCACTGAATACAAGAAGGCATGCTGTCAGGGGTATCAGGAGCTTTTTAATGATCAGGCATTCAAAAGTAAAGCTGCAGAAATAGCAAGAATACTGCACGCAGGATGGGGTAGAAGTGGAGAGTATCAAGTGTGAAAAGGATTTCATTTAGCAAGGACAACTCCACAGAGAAAGGATCTGTTAATATATTAGGATTAAGATGGAAAAACACACATAAATTGATTACAAAATAACCTGGAAAGAAGAAAGTACAGAAAAGCTTGAAAGAATCATTGTCTTATTTTCTTTGGTCTTGCTGAAAAAAGGGTAGATTGTTTTCAGATGCCTACTGCCAGCAGTTTTGGTGAGGGCTGCGGGCAAAAAAAGGAAAATAACAGGTAATGTTTATATAAATGGGTGCTTTCAAGCTCACCAGGCCTGATGAAATGTACTGAAGAGCATTTAAAGGATGAGCCATTGTGATTTCTGCCCCATGGGTGGTATTTTCAGAAGCACCTGGAGGCCAGGGGATTTTAACAAGGCTGGAAGAGGGCAGATACTGTAATTCCCAAAGGAGACAGACCTCTGGAATTGCCAGCCAGGCAGCTCACTTTTTGGTGCACTAGAGGAAGTTGCGACATGCTGAATGCAAACCTTACTCGTCTAGTGTGATGCATGCGAAGTTTACCAGTTGCTGGCTGTGCCGTGTCAATCTGAATCTCGTTCTGGCTAAGCAGCAGGGTGGTTGAAGGGGAAGGAATAAATGTATCCTGAGTAGGGGGGTTGACTTAGTCCCTCGTGACAGTCATGTGAGCAAACATACACTCTGAACCTGTGACTGCTGTTTAGTCCCAGGGAAATTTTCTTGGAAGTGCCCTATGGAATAGAGAGTCCACTTGGAAAGAACTGTGCAGCATGCCAAGCAGAGGATTGCAGGCCCGTTGGGGAATAGGGCTCAAAATGATCCTCACAGATTGGATGGAGTCTGAAATTAATTAGGTTGAATCCAGTAATGACAAATAGGAGGTGTTCTGCTCAGGAAAGGCAGGAAGGGAGTGGGTGGATAGGCAGCAGCAGGGCGGGGGGAACTGTCGTACACAGAGCAAGCTGACAGGATCCTTGGGCATTCAGCATTGTGTTTGTGGCTTCCTGATTCCCACTGACGTCTCGCTGCAGGTGCCCAAGTGCTTTCCAGCACCTAATCCTGAATCCATGAGCTTTCCTGAGAAAAGGCAATGGCTCAGTCTGTTACAGGAGAGTTCTGTGCTAACAAGCCCCTGTGTGTTCTGCCTGCCCCTCAGCACCATCTGCTTCAGGATCTTCTGAACCTTAGCCAGGGAGAAGAGCAAGGGAGGGGCAGGGGAGGCAGCTAGGAACTGGAACAAAGCTCCTCTTCTGGCGGGAGAGGGCTTGCGTGACTGTGGGGCTCCCTGCCCAGGAGCTGTGTCTGCTAGGTGGAGGGTGGGGTGGGCAGCCAGTGCAGGGCTGCAAGGGCAGGATAACCAGCAGACCCCAGATAGCTGGGAGGAAACTGCAAAGTCCCACTGAAAGCTTCTCTGGAGAGTACTTGGGGGTTGAGAGGCTGGGCTGGAGCAGGGCGGCTTTTGATCTTGATGGAGCTGCAAGGGAGAAGCTGGGAGGTCCTCTGGGAGGACAAAAATCAGCCAAAAATGTGACAGCAAAGGGATGGAGGGAGAAGTTTTGCAGGAGCAGCTGGGTTGTTGCTCCCAGGACCACAATTGACTTGTGCTGCTGCATGGCTCCTGCTGGTGAGCCCCAAGGTGACAAGGACCCTCCTGGGGAGGACAGCCTGGCTGCTCCCACAGGAACTGTGGGAAACCCAAGGAGGAAGTACCACATGGGTGTCTGAACAGGGAACCTGCTCACAGCCCCTGACCACAGAACATAAGATGATGCTGACGTCTTTCGGTGAAAATACATAGCAGCTTCATTTGTGAAGAGGTTTTCTGGATGTAAGAGTGATTTGTTTCACAGTTAATGTCTGAGGTGATGTCCATCACTATGAAAAACTGTTGGAATTGATATTATATGTTGAAGTCAGTCTTCCAGAATCAGTGTGCTTTGCCAACCATGGATAAAAGTAGCTGGGAAGGTAACTTGCAGGTTGGGTTGCATTGGCAAAAGTGGAAAATTAATTTCAATATGAAGAATACAAACTATTTGTACTGGATTTTTAAGTTGCTGGTCTATGACTTTGTTTCTCAAAAAATATTGGAAGTATTTCCTGTTTAGTTCATAAGGGTTATGAAAAATTAACGTGCAGGGAAATGTTTTCAGTGCTCTTAAGTGATGACTGGTACTTGAGTACAGATGCAGGTAAGGGCTTTTTCTATATACATACAGTAAGTCTCTCTCTTGACAAGCTGAATTAGCTCAATTTTATTCAGTGTTGAGTAACTGAAAGTTACTTTGTATAATGCAGTGAGGTGCAAAAGTATCTTCCAGAAATATGGTGAGGCATCTCACAACCTGCACCCATCTCAAAGAGAAGACAGTATTTTGGTGTCACGCCACTTTCAGAGGTTCCTTTCATGGCTGGGTAAGAGGGCTGGGCACAGCCTGCCACTATGTTCAGCAGCCATTAGGAAAGCTTCAAGTCTTTATCTGCTGGTTTTGTGATACCTGGAAATAAGTCAGTTGTGAAGTGGTTTGCAGCCACGAGGCCAGCAGCTTGTTCCTACTATGTCATCATGCCTATATACTGATTTTTGAGAGCTACCCTTTTTGGCTCAAGGCTGTGGTGGACATTTCATCTCTTTTCCTTTGTCACATATCATTGTTTGCTGGAATGAAGGTGGAAATGAGATGTTGTATCCTATATTCCTTAAATAGACTGAGATATATACATAAAAATGAAGCAGTTACATGTTTTTTACATCAGCCTGGCTGCAGAGGCAGCTGAGCAGGTGACTGTGGGAGGGATGCTCACCTTGTTTGCCCTTGTGCTGTGGGAGTTGGTATCAAGTGCTAAAGGAAGAGTGGCAGCCAGGCATGGTGACTCACCAATTCATAACTTCTTCCTCTCTAACGAGGCAGAGACAGTGTTTCAGGGAGTAATTTGATGAATTAAACCTCAAGCCTACTGCAGAACTGCATGGCTATCCTGTGCTCTTCTTGCCTGTGTGTGCTGTGTACCACCTGAGCAGGACTGTAAGGCTTAGGCAACAATCTTGTCTGGAAGTGACCAGGTAAAAGTTGGAATTTGAAGTGTGTTTGTGTTTTACTAAACAAAAATCCCCCTGCACACTAGTTTAAAAAAAAAAAGGCAAGGAAAAGAATAGAAATAGAAGCAGAGCCATCACATTCTTATTACCTATGGAGTGTGTGGGAAGGAAGACTTGTTCTTGCTTTCAAAGTGGTCTCATAATACTATTTCATTAGAAGCCAAGCAGTATTTTGGGATGACATGAGTACAGTGCCTAATTAGCCTTTTGTTTTCAAGCCTAGGAAATCTGAGTCTGATTTCTGTACAAGTGTTTGCTATGTTCCCTGCAGAGCAGGGAGACTGAGGCTGTGGAGAGTCATCCACAGTTACCCCGGCTGGCATAGTGTCTCAGTGTTACGTGTGTGGACCCCTTCATGTGAGAAGCTGGCAGCAGGGTCTTTGTGGTCCCCCAGCACATTGGGTCGCTCGTGCTGTGCTGGAGGCAGTAGGAAGATGGTGGTGGGTTGCACACTGGTTCACGTGGCTGCTGTGCTTATTTGTTGTGCACCAGGTTTACACCTCTGTGTGGAATTCCAATAGCTTCTATTTCCTGTCCATGGGAACAGAAGCTTTTCCAGCCTGGCCCCAAGCTGCATTGCTTCTTGCCCATCTTAGAGGGACATCTTTCTACTGAACAGGATGAGAATGGCGATGGAGCCAGGGAGCTGAAGGACATGAAGTCAGATCGCATGGAAGTGCTCCAGATGGATGTGTGCAGTGACCAGGAGGTGGCTCAGGCAGTGGATTTTGTGAAGAGGACCCTGAAGGAGCCAGAGGAAGGTATGTGGGGATCTTTGTATTTCCAGCACAGCTGTCTCAGCTGGGCTCACAGAAGCCATCCTACAGAGGAAGCCATGCACAGGCTGGGTCATTCCCTCTCCATGCTGCTGAAAGAGGTTTAACAAGCCTGGAGGCCTGTGACAGTGCGTGGTTCCTGGTCAGGCAGTACTGGGTAAGTGAGGAGAAATGTCTTGCTGTTCATGTGCCAGCCATGTGGAAAGAGACTGAGACTGGCTGGAGGATTAAGCTCTAACTGTACATCCCATAAAAACTGATGAATGGCAGCAAGCCCAAAGAGTCTGTGTCTTTCTCCTTGAGTGTCTGTGAAGGTCATAGGATGGACAGAGCCTGATCCCCTCCTGGTGCTCCAGCTGCAGCCTGGCTCAGTAGTGACCTTGCCAGTGAAGATGTGACAGGCCCTGGCTGCTCACTGCGGTCCCTCTGCTGTGCTGGTAACTGAATGCTGAGCTGGAGCACAAGACTGACCTGACCCCCCTGCAAACTCGGATTATTCTTCTGCCAGGTCAATTCATGCTTTCAGTCAGCTACACATGATGTCACATGAGGCAGGATCCAGGCTGGGCTTGGCCATGTGCCACCCTAAGCAAGAGTTCAACTCATGGACCCTAAGAGCATGTAAAAGATGGAGTCCTTTCAATGTGCTTCCTTCATTCTTGGAAGTGGTTTAGCAGTAGGATGTGAGCCTACGGTTGGACCCTGGTGTGACATCATCAAACCTCTTCCCATGAGGTGAAGTTGTGAGGCTTCTTGCTCTGCATAGATTTCTCTGCATCCTCTGTGCAAGTAGCAAGCTGGACAGCAGCTGTAGACCCAGGCTGAGGGTGGACTGAAGTTTCACATCTGCAGCTCCAGGACTTCAGGGTGATGTGGCTCCTCTTGAAGGTTGGGTGAGGCTGCCATGGGCCTGTCTTTGTTCACAGCAAGTGTAAAGCTAGTAAGTAACAATAGCTCTAATCCTCATTCGGATTACGTGAGCACACCCATATAAAATGTAACAGTTACGTACAAGCTCTGATCCCACACATGTTCTCTCTGCATGGTTTTTCTTCCTACACAGCCACCCAGCCCTCACATTTCACAGCTTCTCAAGCTTTTCCTGAAGAGACCAGCAACAGCAGTGATGGCACAGAGCTATTTCCCACTGAGTGAAAGCTTGTAAGGGAGCAGCTCTACTGCTTCTATAAATGCAGCAGTGTGTGTAGCAGGGACAGAGAAGTCTTGCAGCCTTGATCAGCAAGTTGGACCGGTTCCCTCTGCTCTTGAGAGCCTTACCCTGTAGTTGTTTGCTCTAGCACAGTGCACAGATCAGCAAAGGCTTCTTTTTAGTCCCACCAGTGTGACTGAGGTTTGGGGCTTGCCAATAAATACTGCTCAATAAAAAGTGCTGGAACACAGAGACTGTTGAGACCGAGGTGCATTGCACAGAGGTGTTTGTTGTGCCCTGAGCAGAACAGGTCTTGCACTGTACACTTAGACCTCTTCTTTCTGGGCTGTGTACATAAGGCCAAACTGATGTCAGTAGGAGCGCCCCTGTTTGCTCTCAGTGCTCTGCTGTTCCCACTCTGTTGTTGACACTAAAGAAGCAATAGTGATAAGGCTCTGCTCAGTGCACACGCTGCTGCCCAGCCACCAGCCCTGTGACCGCCTGCCTGTCAGCACTTGTTCCCTAGGTGATGTGATCCGGTCTGTGGGCAATGAAATTCCAAGGATGAGCTCTTGTCACTTGTATTTCCATGAACATCCCTGAATCTAATCTCATAACCCAAGCAATGGGGAATGATTGTAGGGAAACTGAGAGTCAGGAATGCTCTACAGATGTCAGTTTGGGACTGACAGCTGAAGTCTTCTGCAGTCTCTGGTAAAGCACTGCCAAATTTCCTCTGCATAGCTTTTGTTACTGGTGAAATTACACCATCAGATGCCCTGTTTCTGTGGTCCTCCTGCTAGCCATTAGAGTTTGCTTTGTAGCAGTGCGGGGGACCCAGTTCAGGCTGAAATGCTGTGCTGGCTGCTAGACGAGTATGAATTTCAGAGTTATCTTGACCCATTAAAGCTGGCAGCTTCAGTAAATACAGCACTGACAGCCAGGGGGTGTTGGACAGAACAGGAGCAGAACTGCCTGAATGCAGCATTTAGAAACTTGAAGTAAGGATAAGTGAGCTAGAGGTTTTCTTGGCTTTTGCTGCAGGCTGCAATTTGTTATCCCAAATGGCCCCTGGGTCTCTTGTGGCTGGGTGGGGATGAGGGAGGGATTTTTCAGGAGGAGCTGCAGGCAGTGAACTGGAGCAATACTCTCACCACTCTCTGTCAGAGACAGGCATGGAGGGCTGAAAGGTGGGATCGCTGTGTGAGAGCTGAGAGATGCGGGAGTGGTGGCAGGTATCGTAGACAAATCCATGCTGGGACAGACCGTGAGGGAGTAGTTGATGTGTTGTGGTCACTGGGTAGGATGTGACCTCTGGTCTGCTGTTCATGGCTGGTCAGCAGCCTTCAGGGAAAATGAACTTAGCTGGGAATAGGGCAGGGTTGTGAGGGCTGGCGTGAGAGCAGAGCCAGTCTAGCAAGGTGTTTTCAAATGCACCAGGAGGAGAAATTCCTCTAGTGTTTATTGGGCAATGGTAGAATATTGCAGTTCACCCAGAGGGCTGTGTTTGGTACAATACATGGTTACTATCTGACTGTGAATAAATACAGGCTGGAAGTTTTTACAGGCCTCTCATACATCAGGGCAGGGAAGCTATGGAGCAGAGGAAGGGCAAATAGCCCAGAAGTTTTTTAGAGAGAGCATGATAAGTTTTATCAACAGGGTGGCACAACGTGGGTGCTTTTGTTAGCAATGCCAGAGCTCCCTGGAGATGAAGACTCCTTAGCCCTGTGTTTGCTCTTGGTGGTAAGAGGAAGGTCAGGAAGTAGACAGGGGCCCCAACTCCTACTACGTACGTACACAGTGAGAAATAGCCATGCTGTATGGAAGGACATGTAACAAGGAGCAACTCTGTTATCTTGTTCCAGCTCTTCTCTTTGCTCCTCCTGCAGTTAATGGCTGCCTAGTCCTGTGCTTCAACAAATTCACAAAGTATGGACTCCGTCCTACAAATGTTTGTCATGGGACTCCTGCAGTAAGGGCTGAGTCCTCAGTGACCTGCTAAGTCCTGGACATGTGAGGAGCTCAGTGCAGGAGCTCTTGGTAAGTGCAGTCAGTTTAATTTTGACAGGACTGCATGCACAGAATACATTAATTTTTAAATTCTAGTAGTTTTAAGGGTTGGATTTAAGTTTGCAATCTTCTGCTACAGTTAGAGTTGAGGGAAACCAAATACTTGTTCTAAAACACAGCTATTAATTGGGCTGTGAACTTGCACTCTCCAAAACAGTGAGTCATCTTTGTGAAGGGGATTTATGAAGCCAGAATCATTGCATTCCTTCCTTTTCTTTTTTTTTTTTTTTTTGCTTTAAATTGAGGGGAAGTTCAGCCCCCACAAAACTGCAAAAGCCATGGTAGCCACTGAGTGAAGACACACCTGGGACTGACAGAAGGCATAAAAGAGGGTCAGTAAGACCCAGTGCTACAAAGCCCCTTACACCTTAGAGGAGACATTCAAGGAGGCAATGCTTGTATGACCCCCTTTCCTTCCTTGATGTTCCAAACAAGCCCCACTGGCTTCACTTCTGGTATGCCAAAAGTGTATTTCCTCTCCTTACTGGGTTTTTTCTCTTCAACTTTTTTTTTTCTACAAAAAGTGCCCAGGGTTTGGGGTGTTTATTTGATGTTTTCTTTTTTGTCAGGGGCTGGGATCACTTTGAACAACAAGGAAGGCTTCTTCTCTGTGACACTCTTCCTCATTCCACTCTGTGTTGGTTGGCAGGTCTGTGGGGGCTGGTGAACAATGCTGGCGTCTCGACCTTTGGAGAGGTGGAATTTGCAAGTTTAGAAAACTACAAGAAGGTGTCAGAGATCAACCTGTGGGGCACGGTGAGGGTGACGAAGGCTTTCCTGCCCCTCATTCGCAGAGCTAAAGGTACCCGCTGGGCAGCGCTGGGCGAGAGCTTTCGCAGCACAGCCGAGAGACAGGGGTGAAAAGCACAAGTCAGGCTCTGCACAAGGAGTGCCTGTGCAGCCCAGAGAGAGTGTCTGCGGCATGCAGGGTTCACAGTACTGTGTAAGCATTAGGTGGTATGGGCCAGTCCAGGCACCTATACAGCAGGTGCTATCTTAAACATCCTGGGAGATCACAGACCTTCATGTGGTGCTGGCAGATATGACACAGGACCCCAGGCTGCCTTTAGAATAAGTGACTGGCTGCCAGACAAGATACTTCTGGCTTCCAAAGTCCACCAAGTGCTTATGTTTGGATAACTGAAAATGTTCTACTCATGGATGATTACAGAAGTAGTGCTGGAATAAATAAGGGTTAATAACAGCCATTTAGATACCTTACAAGGCAACAATATTATCAAAAGGCTTTGCTTTATTAAAAAAAGACCTGTACGAGCAGAACTCTGAAAAGATTATTTAACATGTGCTGGAGAATGCTGGCACAGCTGTGTGCTGCCTGAGAACAGAAAGGGGTTATATTGAGAAGATTGCTCAGATAACATTTCCAGAGAGCAGGTTCCCACTAAACAAGCCCCACCCTGCTACAAAAGATAGCTTACCCATCAGGCCAGGTATGATGCGAACACACAGGTGCTAGTCTCAGATCTGGGTGCTTCCCTACTTGGAAATTAGGAGGAAAATGTCTTGTATGCTTTGTAAACCCTTTTTACTACAGAGGCAGGCATGTGTACTATCCATGGAGGAGGTCAGAGCAGGGGCTAACCTTGCTGCAGTCAAGGGAGGGTCCTTGACTGGAGATTTGGATGCCTTTTCAAGATTCAGTTTTACAAATTGGCACCTCTTTACTCAGGTGCTCTGGCTGCTGCTTCTGTAGCCCATCATCTCTCCCTCTTCTTTTCTCTCCAGGCCGTGTGGTGAATATCACAAGCATGTTGGGACGGATGGGGAGTCCCTCTCGCTCCTGCTATTGCATTTCCAAGTTTGGGGTGTCAGCCTTCTCTGACTGCCTCCGGCAGGAGATGTACCGCTGGGGTGTCAGAGTCATCCTCATCGAGCCCAGTAACTTCGTGGCAGCGACCGGCATCCTGACGGCAAGAGGTATTGACAGGCAGGCGGAGGCGCTGTGGGACGGAGCCGGCGACACTGTGCGGGAGGACTACGGGAAGGAGTACTTCACTCACCACACGGCCCTCATGAGGTCCTTCGTTAACAGTGGCTTGAAGGACATGTCTCTGGTCTTGAATGACATCATGGATGCGCTTACTTCCCCATGCCCTAACAACCGTTACAATCCCATGGAGACCTACTGGTGGGTGAGGCTGCAAGTCATGACTCACCTGCCCACTGCCATTGCTGACTGGCTTTACATCCCCGGAGCCACCCTGTAAATGTGTCCTTCAGGCATCCTTCCAGCGCTCACGTGTATGCACAGGTTAGAGCTGGCTCTGGGCTCTTCTGCAGCCAGTGCTGGTGCATCTCCCTGTGGATGCTTGTGCTTTCACTTTGAGTTATGGCTTCACATCTTGTGGGAAACCAGGAACAGCATGGGGTTCTTGTTGGGTTTTTTTCTAATTCTTGCTCTTTGTGTTCCCTGCTGTCCTGATTTAAGTTGAAAGGTGTTTTCCTTTCAACTGTGAAGGAGGCAGAAGAAGGTTAACATAATGGGTCAAATATGTGGCTAGTGTAATTGGGTCAGCAGAGCTCCCCTGGTGATAAATTTGGCTCGTTAATGGGCTCTTGCTTTTCCTTACAAGGACAGGCTACTAACAGCAGCACAAAGCTGTTGCTATGAGATGTCTCGAAGGAAGAAGCTAAAATGGGAAACAAAAGCAGTTTTCCATTTGATTGAAAATGGGTCAGTCACAGCCTTCTGTTGTTTTTGTGGTACTGCTGGGAAGCTCCACTGCACTGTTACTGTCTGCTCTTTCCAGGGAAGCAGCAACACTGCCTCTAAACAGCCTCATTACCTAGCTGGGGGCAGTCAGATCTCTCCAAAGAAGAGTTCTTCCCTCCCAGCGCTGTGGCCAGGAGCTGCCAGAGTCAGCAACTGCAGACAGGCTGGGCAGGGAAAAGCCCTTCTAATAACAGGTGAGCTCTGCACTGTCCCACAGTCTGTCTCTGTGGGTGCTGGGACTTGCAGCCTCTCTCCACCCACTGCTGAGGAGCTTTATGGGACAGCGTTGAATCTGATGTAGCAAACTAATGTGGCTCCTCTGAGCGCTACCTTAGTTATCAGTGCCTGAACTACTCAGTTGTGGTACAGACACTGTCCAGATGTCCCCCTGCTTCCCTCCTGTCACTACCCCCATGCTAGGCTCCCTCTCACTGGTGAGGGAGCTACTCTTGCTTTCCCAAATGAGTATTTTGGTTCCATCCTGTCTGCACTTTAACAGTGAGGGCACTGTGCACCCAGGGAGGGCTGACGATGAGCTCTGGAAGGTGCTTTAAGTGGCACAGCTCTTTTTTTTTAATACTGCACAACGAAATTTCCATGTCACATGTGATTGTCTCCTCAGAAAACCTCCTGATAACTGGTACAAGCTACTTCTGCACAGTATCCCCAAGGGTCTCTCCTGTTGGCCTTACAGAAGGATTTCAGCCATTCTTCCAAGTGCTGGGCTGCCTGGCTTCGTGCCTTGTTGCCTCTGTCCTAGTGGCGCAGAGTAGCCAGCGGGCTGCGGGCTCTGCTGGCTAGGCTGGGACCCTGCCCTGTCGCTCTGGGGACCAGCTTTCCCTTCCACCACTAAACTTCATTCTGTTTTGTCCTGTGAGCTGAAGTGGCTGTGAAAAGCTTGTCACTTGCTCTTTCCTCACGTCTCTGCTAGCTCTGACTTGGAAACTGGGCTGTAAACTTTCAGTATGCTGTTGGCTGCAAGTGTGGGCTCTGTATGCAGCTGTGAATGCTGTGATGCCTGAGGGGGAAGCAGGCTTCCCTTGGAGGTGCTGTGGAGTAGCTTGTGTTGTAAGTAACAACTACTGGAAATGCTGGCTGTGCAGCTCTTTTCCAGAGCAGCACACGGAGATCACTTGGGATCTGGAACAATCCCACTGAACTGCAGCTTAAGCTGTATTGTAATCCCTTCTGCCCCTTGCACTGTGAAATGTGAGTAATGTTAAGTAGCACTAATTCGCACAGAGAGAAGAATAAACTCTGAGATTTGTAAAGCAAATTTGTGTCTCCAGTGCTCATTTCTGCATTGTTTTTTCCCAACCCCTTTGAATCTGAGGCCAAGATTTAATTGGGCTCAGTAATTAAGGAGGTGGCAGTGGTTCAGCAGGTAGTGGGACTGCAGAGGCTCAGTGAGAACTGCCTGGAGGGGAACAGGCAGCAACACCAGTTTCATCAGCAGAAGGCAGCTAGGGAGGCCTCTGCAACACACAGCATCAGTGTTTGTGTCTCTGTGGTTTCCCTCGGGGGACACTGAGAGCGGTGACACTGAGAGCAGTGCTGTGTGTTACTCCTCAGCACTCCGCCTGTAACCGATCCAAATGCTGCAGCTGCCTGTAGCAGGGTTTAGCTCTTCTCACAGGCAGAGCAGAGACTTGCAAGCCAAGAAAAGTCTGAGGTCATGCAAGGACCTTCTGGCCAAGTCAGGGTTGGGATTTTGGAGGATGTGAGTCCTGGTCTCTTCCTCTGCCCCCTGAGAAGTGCTCAGGTGAGCTGTCAGTGCCTGATCTGGTTTCTGCCTGGCTGGGAGCTCTGGGGCATGTCTGAGAGCAAGAGGAGCCAAGTGCTGGCAGGGGAAGAGCAACTACCTAGTGTTCTCTGCGTAATGCTCATGATCCAGTGAACTCTGAGCCAGCAGAGTGAAGCCAGGATGAGTGAGCAGGTCCCTTCCCACCTGGAGCTTCCAGCAGCTGTTCAGTGAAAGCTTGGTTCTGAAATCTCTTCCCCGTGGGATCCTTGTTTCACACCCATGGTGTTGCACTAATGCAGGCATTGAGGGCAGGTTGTTGTCTTGACAGTGAGAAACAAAGAGGAAAAAATCTCAGTTCTGTTTGACAGTGTCCCTCAAAGTGGGAGGATGGAGACAGAAGGAAGTAGAGTGAAATCCCCTGGAATTTGATGCTCATTGCTCCTTTGGTGTCCTGTGAGAAGTTGGGCTGTTGAAGAAACCTGTGGCTTTGCTTCCAAGGGCCAGCTGCTGAGGCTGTGGCTGTGTCTCTGTCCTACCTTTGTTCCTCACCGTGCTTTGGAAGGCGGTGATGGTACAGCTCCTTGGTGTATACAGCCATTGTACAGCGCTTCTGCTTCCCCTTTTGGATCACAACGATGCTTGGAACCAAGAGGAGCATCTGCATGTCTGTGTGCTGTGTGCTTATCACACAAGGGGCCTCCCAGGCAAGCGTGGTGAGTCTGGGTGCTCCAGACTGCTTCATGTTCTTTCTGGCTTGACCAAAACCCAAGTCCCAGTGTGTGTCCCAGACCTCCTGGCACCTCTGGTTCCTGGGTTAGCCCCAACATGAAACCTCCACTAGCAGCAAAGGGAGAGTTTAGAAGACAAAAAGTTTACTGCAGGTGAAGTGAATAAAGATCATGTCAAAAAGCCAAGGGAAGACAGTCTCTTCTTAGCGGTGAGAGCTGCAGAGGAAGTGGTTCCTTTCAGGCAGAGGTGAGAAGTTGCTATGGAGACCCCTCATTGATAGTTCTGTGTGTGTTTATCTCTACAATGAGCTACACAGCAGATGGGAGTGTATGCTTCTTCCTCTGGGCTTCAGAGGTCTTCACCCTGTCACAAGTGGCTGACAGCCTAGGTTTACTGTTCTGATAGGGCTGAAGAGCTCAAGCAGCTGCAGAGCTGGCCAGGAGGTGAATTGTGCCAAGTGTGAGCTGCACAGTGTCACTAGGAGCTGTGCTCCACGCCCCTGGGCCAGACCCAGCATTTGGGGGGATGCTAAGTGGTG
This sequence comes from Hypotaenidia okinawae, assembly GCA_027925045.1. Classification (NCBI taxonomy): domain Eukaryota; kingdom Metazoa; phylum Chordata; class Aves; order Gruiformes; family Rallidae; genus Hypotaenidia; species Hypotaenidia okinawae. Next base: position 14,394,281 of record BSDF01000010.1, read on the forward strand.
GGTTATGATTCCTCTCGGACAACATTGATCAGCAGGGTGTTTCTGTGCCACTCACCCCCGAGTGCTGGTCCTCAGGCACTGGTTGGTCACTGAGTGCTGGCACAGAAGCAGTGTAAGGGATGGCAAAGCGGCTGCTCTCCTTTGCCTGGCAGGCCTAGACGATGCATGTGACTGGCTCACACCGTGTGGCCACTGTCTGTTATGTTGCTTTGACACCGGGGATGGAGTTGATCAGTGTTAGAGGAAATGTTAGAGTTTGAGAAGCGCTTCTTGTATGTCTGGCTTTGAACCTGCAGCTGAGAAACTGAACTGCCCACTGCCAGCGCTGCTGTTGGGAGAAGGTGGCTGGTGATGGCAGTGACACTCAGCAGCAGCCCTGAAAGCAGTGGGAGGTTACCCAGGGCAGCTCTCTTCTGCCCCAGGTCAGGGCATTCTTCCTGCTTCCCCTGAAGGTCTCTGCATGGGGACCCAGCACCCCCTGGGCAGGCTGCCTTCCCCTGGAGCTCCTGGTTCTCCCAGAGAAGAAAAACAAAGAAACCCAGCAATATTAGTTGGAAAAAATTGAATGTGTCAAATGAAGATGAGGAAGCCGTGCTGAAGATGCCTGCAACAGGTCAAGAAGTCTTCCGAGGTCCAGCCGTGCACTGAGAGATGCTGGCCCAGCTGTGCTGCGGGAGCCAGGGCAGTGTGTGGGAGCAGGACACCTTTTCCAGCTGCTGCTCCCGCAGGGAGCTCTGATCATCAGCACCCAGCTCTGCAACAGTGCCACCCAGCGCGCCCTGGAATAGGAGCCTTCAGCAGCAGCGTGTAAGGAACTTCCAGACCCAGGAAGCCGGGGTTTATCTTTCTGGTTTTAGAGCTCCACACACAGCCCCCGAACATGGTGATGCTGTGCAAATTGCAGCACCAGAACCTGTCCTTCTGGCTGGGGTTTTGAAACATGAGTTTTCAGCTTCCTGTGCAACCACAATGCTGAGAGATGTCTTAGAAACAAACGGAAGCCAAAAGGAGGTTTCTCAGCCAGCAGCCTGAGCCCTGGGGACTGGAGAGATGCTACAAATAGCTTGAGAGCCTGTAATGGAGCCAGCTCCACCTTCGGGGCCTGGCCTGGGGCCAGATGCAGCGAATTCATTCTTAGCAGCTCTGGAAGGGCCCCAGGGATGCTGCTGATACAGCCCTATCATCCGCTCCCCTGACACTCTTTGAGGAAGGAGCACACCTGTGTCTTCACATCAACAGTGATGTGAAATAATCCTCCTGCCCTGACGGAAGCTTATCAGGCGGCACCGAGCAGCTGGGCCTCCTGCGGTGTTCGGTGCCATCTCCTCTGGTGTCCTGAGAGCAAAGCAGCGGGTGGGAGCGCTCAGCGTGTGGGAGCGCTCAGCGGGACGAAGGGCGAGGCATGCGCTGACCTGGCGGTGCCAGGCATGGTCATTGTGCACACGGTGCAGTGAACGTGCAGTAATTCCCTTCCTTGGGGTGCTCTCATTTGGCTCCCCGAGGGTCATTTCCCTCGCAGCATTTGTTGCGGACAAAGCAGTAGCAGAGTGGGTCTCTGCCCACCCCCTTGCCCACAGAGGTGCAGTATTGCTCCCCTCTGCCCTTAACAGGGAAGCTAATTGTGTTTTAGCCCCATAGGTAAGGTCAGGGAGGCATTTTTCTGGTCTCCTGATAAAGCACATAACTACCAGACTATCCTTAATGAAGGAGCCCTTGCTACCAGGTGGCTTCCAGCCCCAAGGAACTGACATGAAGAAAGATTCTGAAGTTTTCTGCCTTTTGGAAAAATACTTGTGCTTTCAAGAGTGAGGCTTTCAAAGGCTCAATGGTGCTGCTCTGCTGTTGCCAGCCTTGCAGCTTCATAGCCCCCGGATCGTGAAACAGGCCTGAGTACCATGAGTTTTATGAGTTTCCTTTGAAGACAGTTGATGTGCCTACCCATCCCTCACTCTTGCCTTCCCTTGTGCCTGCCAGTTCCTATGCAGCATGGTGTGAGGTTGTTCACCCCAAGCATGTTATATCAGTTGCTTGGGCCCCCCGTATGAAAGCTCTTTCTCATGTGGGACCTGGCAAGTGATGTGAAGAGCAGTGAAGCTTGTTAGTCCTTGCCAGCTCCAGCACACAGCCAGCACGGCCCATGTCACTGGGAAGTCTGGCAGATCTTCCTTCACTGTGTTTACCAAGACACCAGTAAAAACAGAAACAGGTAAAGAGAAAGAAAGAATTTCTACTCTGATTGAAGAGAAGGGGTTTGATGGAGTAACCAGGTAAGAGCTGGTCTCTTTTAATGGTATAAGGGAAAGACTTCTGCCTGGGGCTGACATCCAGCAGGTCTGGTCCTGGGCCTGACACTGGCTCATTAAATGTCCTGAACAAACCACTCCACCTGCACCAAGCTCCCTCACCATCCCAGCCATCCTTGCCACCACCCTGCCCGTGCTGGGAAGTGGAAAACCGAAGTACCCATTGCGATGCAAGGCAGGGCTGTCTGCTGTTGCACCTGATGCCAGAACAGGTGTGATCCCCCTTTCTGTAGGCCAAGTTACTTGTTGGCATCTCTAGATTTCTGTGTGAGAGCTGTTACAAGTGGCTTATAAAGTCCTCTGAACTTCTGTAGGTTCAGGGAGGAAGGTGCCAAGGTTGAGGGCAGACATTAACACTCTTGTGTTGCTTTTAAAGAGGCTCCAGGGTTAACCATCACCTCACAGGCACCTTGCCCATGGACCTTGGACTGCAGCTTGGAGGAAAACTCTACAATGTCTTTTCCTACATAATGGCTGGACCTCCCTGCCAGAGCCACCGTGCTCCCAGGGGAGGGAGGGTGGTACATGTCACCTTGTGGGGTCAAGTCCTGTGGGAGAAGTAATTTTCCTGGTGGGACTTTAACCAGGGTTACTGTGACCATCAGTGAGCAGGCTGCCAGCACCACACATCCTTGCATCTCCTTCCTGGTTCCTGCCTGCTCAGGGGTGTTGAAGCATTTGGAGCACAGCAAAGGACTTTCCCTTTCCACCACTAATGAGTTACAGCCTTTGCTCAGGAAGCGTGACTAACGAGGGTCCGGCAACGCATCCTGCCAAGGCTCCGCAGTTCCATCACCTCCTGCGGGCAGTCCCTGTGTCCCACTGGAGACATCCAGTGGGTGTTTGGAGTATGGCTGTACGGCTCTTCCTATGGAAAGCAGTGCACCGCCTCTTGTGCTTGTGCAGGTGCTTGCCCTGGCAGCTCTCCAGAGAAGAGAGGGGTCCAGTGCTCTAACACAGCTGAGGTACACTTTGGTATTGGGAAAGTGCCTCCAGAAAGTCTGACAGACGCTTGAGAAAGGCTTTGAGGTGTCAATGGCTGTCTCTAAAGGGGATGTGATGGTGCAGCACCTTGGCTCCGTGGCACAAGGTGGCTTAGAGGAGGTATGGGATGGAGTCATGAGGTGGGTGCAGCACAGGTGTGGGGATGCTGCTTTTACTGGGAACTGCTGCCCATCACATGCATACACAGTAAGCACCTCTCCAGCCTTCCTCACATCCTCTCAGTCCCCACACCAAGTCCCAACCTCACCCCTTCCTCCACACACCCTTGCTGCACACCTTTACCAACAAGGGGCTCCCTGAGACTCTGCACCCCATGAGCGCACCTGGACTTTCTTTTTGCACCACTTGCACTCTTCCACCTCCTGAGCTGTACTCAGGCTGCCTGGTTCCCTCAAGCTTTGGGGACATTCATACAGGGTGGTCTGTGCCCAGCTGCAGCACTAGCAGGAGCAGGAAGCCCCCAGCTCGCCGGGGCAGGCATGGCACTCGGCATAGCCAGTCTGGCTCCTGGCCTGGGCAGCTCTCCCTGTCTGTGGGCACAAGCAGGGCTGGGAGCCAGCTTCCAGCCCTCTCTGAGCAGGGGCACCTACAGACCCGAAGCCAGTCCCAGGTTGCTCTGTTGCATCCTGAGGAAGTTCCTCCCCTCCTGTACATCTGTCCTGGCACAGGAAGTTTTTGCTCTGTTCCATGGGTAATAACCAATTTGCAAGCATAATTATGGCTGGGAAGGTTAGATACAGCATCTGTTTTCAGAAGAACTGCTATTAACTGGATAAATTGCCTCACAAAGATCCATTGCCTCACCCCACATCTCTACACACTGAAATACACGTCTTGGGAGTATCCCTGGGGTACAGCACAGATAAAAGCATTTTTAGCATCATCTGAACCATTCCTATCACCTACTGGGTTTGAATGAAGCGCACTCTGAATGGTACCTCTGTCCCGTTCCACACTGCAGCTACGTACTGAAGCAAAGCCAGAGCACTGGCTGCTGAACTTACGCTGTTTGTTTTCTGTATGATGTAAACTCCAGGCTAGCAAACACTTCGGCCTGTGTTTCAAAGCACGGGGTGTGTGCTTGGGCTCAGGGCCTCAGCACAGCTATTCACGGGCAAAGCCAAACACATATGCCAGTGTCTTTGTGCTCTGCAGCCTGTGTGGGGGATGCGACTTGCTCTTCCAGAAAGGAGAGTCTGAAAATTCTCCTCTGACCTGGGGTATGAGACTGAGGCGGCTCAAAGACAGGGGCTGGGAAGGCTGTGGTCGGTGGATGCTGTCAGGGCTGAAGTGCTGCCCTTGGATCTTCCTGGTACATATATAAAATGTATAGAAAACAGCTTTGCAGCCCTGGAATGGGGGATGTGTCAGGCCACCCCTGAACTCTGTGTGATTCCCAGTAGCTGATGCAAGTTGCTGACTTGATGCCTGCTCTGAAGTGCTGGGGCAGCCAAAGAGCCCACATCCCCACGGAAGGGCCCCGCACCCACCTGGCAGGGTGGCATAATCTGTGGGAGATTTCTGAACTGCGCTTCTTCACGCGATAGCGGGCCTGCGCTTACCTGCACGCGGTGCTGCTGCGCTGTGAGGAAGGCAGGTGTCCTATACAGGTCACAGACACTATCCCTGCGTGGCTGCATTAACGCATTCTGGAGCTGAGGGGCTGGAAGCCGGTTCAGCTGCAGGGAGTAGGGCTGTGAGCTTTAAACAGCCTTCCTTGGGCATCTCCTGGGCAGACCTGGCGATGCCATGCCCATCGCTGTGCCCCTCTGGGAGAAGACAGAGTCCCTTTGCAGGGGGCACCGAGGCTGTTCAATAACATTTTTTTAAGCATTCAAAATATGTTTCAGCACTCCTGCTCCATTCCAACTCCCAGCCCAGCCTGCGATCACAGTGGGATCCGTTCCCCATCCCCTGCAGAAGTCCTGCTCTGCTCCCCTCTGCTGCACACTCCCTCGCTCCTCCCAGCAAGACCAAAATCTGGCTGAGCTCCAGCCCGACCCCTAGCACAACTCTCATCACTCAGCAGCGATGGGGCAACAACAGTTATTTTTAACCTTATTACGCAGCTTAAGGCTGACCTGGGTGTGTGGCACTTTGGGGACATATCGAAAAGCCAGGATTAAGTGTGCTGCTTGAGCTCAGATTTTATGGTGAGCACATCACAGGGGAGAGATGCTGCTAAGCCAAAACTTAACCACTGGTCCAGCTTCAGCTCTGGATGCAGTTCTGTCTGCAATGACTTATCCTCCCATCTTGTTTTTACCTCTTTATCCTTGTTTTTCTTTGTTTTGTGGTGTGTTTTTTTTTTACTTTCAGGAAAGTAGGGATCTCTCTGGCTCCCTTCTCCCAGGATTTGGACCTTGGCAGCAGTGCCAGCTCCTCAGAGCCCAGTCAGGACCACCACTGATCCTGCAAAACAGGGTTTTTCCTTAAATAATACTATCTCTTTTTAGTTTTCCAACTTCTTAAACTTCTCTCTTTGGTTTCTTGTGCTTTGAACACATAAAGGGACAATGCCCAGGGTGGGGAGCTACTTACTAACTGTATATACATGCATCACAACATCTTCACACGCTCGCCTTGAACCAAGTTCCCGTGTCCCAGACCCAGTTCACACTCACAGACTCCGTTTACTTCCTTCGGTGTCACAGCTGTAATTGGAAGTTTTACACCATTTTGCATGAATAAATTTCAAAGCACTTTCCTGACACTCCTAGAAACAGGAAAGCCCCCACTTGCCTTCCCTTTCTCTGCTGTGTCTCCTGCAAGTTCTTTTTTGTTTCCACACACATGTGACAACCTGTCTGGTCAGCCCAAAGCCCCATTCCTGGTAGGGGAGGGAAAAAACAACAAAATGAATGCAGGAGGAAACACAGAGGAAGGAGGGAAGGCACCTCCTCAGGCAGGAAGAGCTGTCCCTGCAAACAGGGTCTCCATGATGGCAGTCCCATCTCTCCCAGGGTATCCCAGGTCCCAGAATATAGTGCCCCAACACCGCAGGTCCTGCAGAAAGGCTCCAGCATCAGGGCTTCATAGGCAGCAGGCCCAAAGACAAGATCTGTTCATGCAGGGCTGGAGCTGCTGGTGTCCCATAACCAAAGGGGATGCCCAGAACTTCTGGTCCCGCAGTGTCTCTGCTGGAGGCTCTTCCTGCTGCTGAGAACTTGGGCAGCTCCTCGACTGTACTGAGCCATGTCAAGGATCTCATCGCAGTGTTGAGAGGATGATGTCACTCCAGCTGCCCTCCCACCCTATGGCAGGTGTGAAACTGCTGGGGGCCTCTCTGTAGTGGCTGGAATCCCAGCTGTGGGACACAGCATGATAGGACAGCCTTCCCCAGGCAGCCAGGTCCCCCCAGGCCTGCCCAGGTAATGTGGGTGCCAGGGCCTGGTGTCAGGGTGCCCTGGTGCATGATGGGACAATCTCACTCCTGCCCCGCACAGGCAGGGCAGCTTGACCTGCCCGCCCAGGGACGCGCCATGTAGCTCATGCCTCATCACCCCACAGCTGCTCTGCACCCCCTCCTGCCTTCCCCTGTGCACACCCTGCCCACCGCACACCTTGCAGGCCGCGCTGCTGCATCCTCGTTCACTCTCTGTGTGCTGTGCAGGCACCCGCTGCGCCTGCCTTGCAGCTGCCTCGTCACCCAGAAATGTGAGGCAGGCTTCACTCTTGCATGAAGTGCTCAGAACACGACTGGTGCCCCCTCCTCTGCCCTGGTTTCCTCTCCTCCTTCCTGTCCTCCCACCCCTGCTCCAGCTTCCTGCCCTTTGATGTGCCTCCCCTCCTCTGCCCCAGGGCACGGACTGCTTACCAGGTGGAGAAGACTTCTCCCCACCCCACAATTAAGTGCAATTAGAAGGCACAGCTCTTCCCCAAGCCCTTGCTCTGGTGGGCGCTGCAGGTTTCCAGGCAAGTCCTGCTGTGGGCTAACAATGGACAGGACACTGAGCAAGGCCCTTGTCTGTGCTGGTGAGCGGTGCCAGGGGATGCTGGGGATGGGTTGACAGGAGGGTCCTGGTGGTGCTGGGGATGGGGTAGCTGGTGAACACATCCTGGCCTGGTGGCCCCAAGCAGGGACTTGGCTGCTTGAGCCTGAGCCTGCTCCATGCCAGCACAGAAGCAGCAGGTACCTGGGTGCTTCCTGCCTTGTCAGGCAGAGCCTAGAAATGTGCCCTGGGGGAAGGCACAGCCAACACTCCAGCAGAGACAGGTCCCTTCTCCGTGCTCCAGCAGAGACAAGTCCCAGCAGCTGGCAGTGAACTCTGCTGTCAGCTCTCATCACCGGTGCAGCAAGGCGTGCAGTGCCTCCACACCCATAGGATGCTCCTCTGCTTGCTGCTGCAAGGTTCCACACATTGCAGCCCCTGGGCTCCTGAAGGTGCCACCTTCAGCTGGAGGTGGGACTGCCATGTCACCTACTGAGACACAGGTCTGCTTTCACTGCTGGTGGTGCTGGCTGCAAGGGAGCTGACAGCTGCACCAAAGTCCACCCCACATGCCAGCCCTGCTCTTGCTGGGGCCCAAGGAGTGTCAGCTCTTGCTGGCTCCTGGCCACTCATCACCTCCTGGCCACATCCCCATCAAATGCATGCTCCTGCAGTGGGTTTTGTGGAGCACAGCTGGGTGAATGTACTGCTGCCCTGGTGTGACCTTGGCTGCAGGGTGCTGGGAGCCAAAACTGCAGTGCCTGGACATCCAGGCACGCCTCTAGCAGGGCCAGTGCTGCAGGGCAGCCCCTGGGTGCTGGGCAGTGCCTGAAGGTCAGAGCAAGCACAAGCCCCTCCTTCTGTAGCAGCACAAAAGGCTTCATCAAAACCACTCCATCCAAAGGTAAGGTCCTCCTCCCACAACCAAGAAGTCCTTGCTCCAGAAAGGTGCTCCATGTGCAGATGTGGATACACAGACCGGCACACCTCCATGTGCTCATCCTCAGGAACAGGACAGATGCTCTCTCTGCTCTGGCCAAGGCTGGCCATTCTGCCATGCCTTCCTGCCAGCTTGCTCTGCAGGATGCAGGTAGCCAAGCTCAGGAGGAGAAACTGAGCTCGCTGGTCTGCTCTGTGTGTGGGATTTCAGCCCTGCCATGCACTATGGCATGGCAGCACTCCTACTGCTCAGGCCAGGGCGTCTGTGCAGGGCTTTTTGATTTTTGACCTGTTTGTGTCACAAAAGGCACAGATGAAGTGGGGTTTAGAGGGTCTGCGGGGCACTTCTGGCTTTGACATGTGCAGCCAGACCTCCCCATCAGGGACATGCACATCGTGGCTGCCAAACCTCTGGAGAGGGGGCAGGTGCAGGCAGGAACAGCCCCTGTGTGCTCCCCTGCCCAATGCCAAGCACTGCTGGCAGGGCTGGGGAGCAGGTGCCCCCCTGAGCCCTTCACCCCCAGCTGTTGCTGGTGGGTCTGCACTGGGTGGGCCATACTCAGCCACAATGGCCATCGAGGAACGAGGAGCACCTTGACTGTGGCCAAACCTCAGGGCACACCTTGACAGTATAGCTGTAAGGGACAGGCCTGAGCTACCCATAGCTCCCGAGGTGGCATGTGGGCAGCCAGGGGCTCAGGAGCCTCTGTGTGTGAGTAAAGCCTGCGGTGCAGCATGCAAAAACACACCCGGAGAGAAAGTCCCAACAGAGATTGGATTAAAAGCAAATGTAATTAAACACAGAGAGAATCCTGTCTGTTACCCAACTCTCCTTGCATAACTCTTGGGACAGGCTGCCTTCACAGATGGCTGCTCTGCTGTCAGAATTATTTGCTGGGCACTTGCTGGAAAAACTGCCAGGTCAGCACCAAGCTGACTGTATGGCATCCTTCCTTCAGAGCAGCTGTAAGAGTCCAGAGGAAAAATTGCTGGAAGGTCCCACAGCTCCCCAGATGTGCCTGTGATGCCTCCCACTACTTGATCCTCCGCATGTACCACTGTGAGTGACTGATGGGGACAAGGAAGCTGCAGGAGTCCAGAGGGTCTCTAGGCCTCCGGTGGCCCCTGAGACGGGATGTGCATGGGGAGAGGGGCTGCACATCCCCCCTGGAAGCACAGTGATGGTGGCTGCTGAGCCAGAGGGACACGACAGGAGGCACTGCTGTCCCGAGCCCCTCTCATGGGCTGCAGCAATTCTCCCCTTCCCCTTTCCCTGCTGTTTGCACCCATGTCTGAGGCTCCCATGGGCAGCTGGACTGCAGAGAGCTCTAAAGCTGTGAGGCACGTGGGGTGCCTTTATTTGCCTGGGTGAGCAGCCAAGTTGCAGCCCATCTCCAGCTTCGTACCAGCTGCAGACCTAAGGCAGCTGACTGGCCTGCCAACAAAACACAACATGTCCAGGACCAGGGAGTGGCTTGTGCTGGTGCTGAATAATGATCCCAGCGCGCTTATAAAACACCAGGCAGAGAGCTCCCCACAGAGCTGGTCCTTGCAGCCCTGGTCCTCTGCAGAGCATCACTCCGCCTCCTCAGCCAAGGTACGTTTGATTTGAAAGATTCAAACTGGGAGCTGTGCTTGTGACTGCAGCGGGGCCTGTGCCTGGTGGCTGGGATAGACTGGGCTTTTCTTTTAACCATGGGGAAACCACCACTGCTGCTCCTATGGAAGAGTTTCTGGCCTGAGAAGCAGAGCAGTCGGTGGGGTCTGTATGTGTCAACCAGCCCCAGGCACAGCCTTAAGCAGGTAGGAGCATCCTGTCACCAGGAGCTGCTTAGGGAAGAGCAACAGCACAACTCCTGCCTCTGCTCTGCAGGAAATCCTGTTCCTTCCCTCCTTGCAGCATGCTTTTGGGGGTCTGTTCATATTTTATGTGAGTCTCAGCCAACCTCCCCGCACTGCAGCGCTTTGTGCATCCCAGCACATGAAGAGCTCCCCCAGGGGCAGCTGCATTGTCCCTCCCACTGTTCTGCAGGACCTGGCACAGATGGGGATGTCCCTCTTGTCATGCAGGCTCCTGCCTGTGTATGCTGCTTCCTTCCATGTCCCAGGGCCACGGCATTGCCCTGGCTCTGGGAGCATATTCTTTGTGCTCCAGCATTTTATAGCAAACACCCCTGCATTTCCCCTTGCCTCAGTTCTGGACAGATGACGATGCTCCTCTATGTCCTTGGGCATTTATCACCCCTGCATCTCGCTCAATGTCAGGTGCTGGGTACAAGGGAGCTCACCAGGCTCTTGCCAGGCTTCCTGCAGAGTTGCTGGGTACAGCCTCAGCACAGGCAGGGCTTGAATCTGTTTTGGGATGGGGACTTACTTGGCCCAGTGCCTTTGTGCTCTCCTCATGATCCCTTTCTCCTCGCTGTGCCCCTGAGGTGCCGTGCTGCAGACACCCTGTCTTTCCTGCTGTATTTCACAGAGCTCTGCTCCAGGGAGGTCCCAGCTCACCTATTTTCCTCCTCCCCAGGTCCATTTCCCGCCCCCAGCGCAGCCATGCTGAGCACGGCAGTGCAGCTCTCAGTCCTGCTCGGCCTCTTCGGCTTTGGGAAAGGCCAGATGTTTCACATGGGACCCTGCCCAGACCCACCAGTCCAAGAAAACTTCGATATCAACAAGGTGCGAAGAGCTTTCTAAAAATCTCACGGCAGGTAGCAGGATAGGCTAAGGGGGCATGGGAGCAATGGTAAGCCATCTGGGTGCAGGATGGGTGTTGGCAGGTCCAGTCTCAATGCCTTGTGCCAGAGGTGCCAGCGTGGGTCTGTGACCCCACTAACCCCCCAGTCCCCCGCACCACAGAGGCGGGTGCCTGAACAAACCAAGCCTGCAAAACTGTGCCAGCGACTGAGCTGGGCAGCCCTGCCTCAGCCCTCCCGTGCTAAAATCGTCTCTCTGGGCTTTCTTTTATCAGTATTTGGGGAAATGGTACGAGATAGAGAAGCTGCCCTCAAGTTTCGAGAAAGGAAGCTGCATCCAGGCAAATTACTCACTGAAGGAGAATGGGAAGTTCAAGGTGATCAACAAGGAGATGCTGTAAGTGTTGGTGTTCAGGCTGTGTCCTCACCACAGCTGTGGCACTCCCTGCTGTCCTGGACAGTGTATTTTTCTCCAAACTGACAGTTTCTGGGTCTAGGGGTGCTGCAGGAACTGCTGGGATGATGGGCTTTGCTGTGGCTACAGTAGAGATGTGGGTGTCTGGTCTCTGCCCGAGCCTCCCCAGGGCTCAAGCAGGACTCTGCCTCGTTGTCCCAGGTGAGCAGTGGGTAACAGGTGAAATACACACGGGGACTCCTGTGTGAAAGAGCCTGGGTCTCCCTGAGACTGGTTCCTGATCCCCAGTGATGGCTGAGAAGCTGGATGCCTCAGGTCCTGTCCCAGGAGGGTTACGAGGTTGGTTATGGGACAGCAGCCATCACCTTGTGCCCCTGCACGCCTGGAGGTGCCTATGCCTATGCCATCTCTGCCCTGGAGCAAAGGGACCCCACAAACAGGGGCAGGGAAAGTGAAGCACATTTTTACCCCAGCAAACATTCAGCAGCCTTTTTCTGGACCAGGTACCTTGTACTGGTAGTAACTGCTGCGTAACAGGGACAGCAATTCCTGCCCATTTAAATCAGTGAGCAAAGTGAACGCACTGATTGTTCTCTTTATTATACTTGATAGTTTGAAATGATCCTGAGCAATCCTGGCTGTGTGCACGGACCGATGCAGGTATTAATTTGCCCATTTCCATCGCCAGCCCTGGCTGCCATGAGGTGCTGCTGGCTGGGTGGGAGGGAGAGAGCAGTGAATGCAGCACTGTCCTCTGTGCCCCTGGCATGACACGGCGACTTTGTTCTGGCTGACAATAACAACAACGCAGCAACACATCCCTTGTGTCTGGCAGAGAGCGGGTTCCATGCTGCTCACTGACCATCTCTGCAGCTCTGGTGCTAGGACAGCACCGGGCAAACAGATGACCATGTATTTGTGCCCGCAGCTGAGGCTGGAAGCGTTTCAGGTCAGGTGCACGCAGTGTGCAGCATCAGCTTCTGCCTCTTTGGGTGTTCCTGTTTCACAGGGAAGCAGGAAACTTTCCTGCCCCACAGGCAGCCTCCAGGTCTTGAGGCATCCCAGGAAAAATCCAACTATGAGATGGGCAGCCTGAGTCCTAGGGCTTGCTGCAAGCTGGGCAGTGCTCCTAACAGCGGGCCCTGGCTCACCAAGCAGGGACAGATAATTTGTGTGCAGAGGGATATGCTGTGACCTAGAAAAAACACAGGTGATTAAACAGACGTGAACACAAGCCTCCCAGAAGTATCAGGAGTCGAGCTCCTCCCTGGCATATCTGAGATCTGTGCTGGGATCATCCTGTCCCATGCAGAGCAGTCATTTTCACCCTCTTGTCACCATCCCCACGGCACTGAAGTGCACCCACCTTGCTGACAGGGGTGCTTGGACGGAGGCACCTTGGGCTGCTGAAGTGGATTAACTGGGGACAGGATTCACCCTGCCGTGCCTGGGCCAGGACCCAGCGTGCCCCAAGCACTGCTGAAACCATCCCCAGGGGTGACTGTCCCTCTGGGGATGCTGTGGTTAGCTGGAACGTGTTTTACCCATCTCCAGGCCGGTGGGCACATCAGGAGAAATGATTTAGTACAGCAAAACCAGAAGTGATTTCAATCTCACCTGATTTTATTCTTCACCTTGTCATTCTCTCCTTAGTTCCAATGGGAAAGTCAATGAAATTGAGGGAGAAGTCATGCACATGGATGTAAAGGAGCCAGCCAAACTGGGTGTCCGCTTTAACTGGTGTAAGTGTGTGGCTGCAGCCCTTGCTGGCTCCCAGCACCTGCTGGCCTCAGCCGTGCTGAGCACCGCTGCCTGGTCAGCAGGGTGCAAAGCTAGCAAAGCGAGAGGCCAACCTGCCCTGGCAACATCAGCGCAGCGTGACGGGACAGTGGTGGAGGGTTGGGACAGACGCTGTGACTGGCAGGCAGTGGTCTGGTAATAATTACACACCAGCTACAGCAACAGCCCCCACAGTGGCAGGGCACTTTCCACCAGCTGATCCCAGAGCAAGAAGGATGAGCAGCACGACAGTCAGATGGGGACAGGGAGGGCGGGAGGTGGGAGGCAGCAGCCCCACAGTGCTGCAAAGGCCAGGAATAGGCTTGCTTTTCTGAGCACATGGCTCTAGTGGTGCAGGGCAGACTGGAGATGTGTTTTCACAGTGCTGACGGTGCCCTTCTTCCTCCTAGTCATGCCTTCTGCCCCATACTGGGTCATCTCCACCGACTATGAAAACTACTCACTGGTTTACTCCTGCACTAACATCCTCTGGCTCTTCCACATTGACTACGCCTGGATTCTTTCAAGAGCTCCTGATATGCACCCAGAAACTGTGGAGCACCTGAAGAGCGTTCTCCAGTCCTACAAGATTGACACCGACAAAATGATGCCAACGGATCAGCTTAACTGCCCTGCTGAGATGTAACTCCCGGCACGCAGTGACACAGTGCCAGGCCTGCGATGAACTCTGTAGCTTTCTTTGTTATCCAGTAGAATTTCTCTATGTAACAGATACATGCAGTAAGCCCTTTGCTATCCCTAGTCTGCCAGCCCCGCGTTACTCCTTGCTGTTTTCCCTCTGTCTCTCTCCTCCCTTTTTTCACCTCACTCTGACTTTTGCAGAGTAACTGACTGATTCAAAGCTGATGGGTGAAGAAAAGAAACCCCAAAGTGCAGACATGAAGCTCTGCCATTGCTGGGAGTCCTCCAGCATGTGGATGCAAAAGGGTACGAGATGGGATGTCAGAGTGTTAGTCCCAGAGGGAACCTTTTGTCCTGTGGCCCCAGGTGTGTTTGCCAGTTTTTGCCTTGATGCTTCTGGGCCTCAGGAGCCGCCTGAGCGACAGGGTGAGCATTGCCCGGACATGGGGAGCATTGCCCGGACACGGGGGTCGGTCCTGCAGCCAGGGCGCAGAGGCGGGGGCAGAGAGGGGCACATGTATGCTGACGCAGGCTGTCGGTGTACTTTACTGCCAAATCCGCAGACGCCCTCGTTAGGATTCAGCCCCGGCCCTTTGTATTTAAACTCCGAGAAATTTAAAAATGCCCAGAAATTCAGCCCCGTCCCATCCCCATGTCTGTCCGCGTCCCGCCTCCAGTGAGGCCGGTCCCGCGCCCCCGAGGGCTCAGCTCTGGGACTGCCCGTAAGCAGAGGGACAGGGCTGCCCCCTCGCCCCCTCCTCCCGCAGCTCCTCCCAAACGCCGAGAGCGCAGCTTCGCCTGACACCCCGCTGTGCGTGCCCGCCGGGCACCTCCGCAACTCCGCTTCAACGGCATCGGCGCAGCGCATTAAAAACGAGATCGAAACGCCTGGTTCGGGCTTGTGTGTCTCCCCGACCGGGAAACCTCTCACCCGCGCCGGGCCCGCCTCCCCGCCGCGGCCACGGCAACCGCCAGGGCGGCGCAACGCGGCGTCTCCAGCTCAGCGGCTCGCTGCGGGAGCCAGGGACCTTCCCGGCTCCCCGGGCCGGGCGTGCGGGCTCCCCCCGAGCTGAGCCACGCCAGCAGCCCCGCGGCACGGTTTTGCTGGCGGAGCCCCGCTCCGGCAGCGCCCCCCCCGCCTCCTGCCGTGTGACGGAACAGCGACGGGGATGCGGGACACCGCCGCGCTGTGGGACATGTTCCGTACACTCTGCCGAGGGCCGGGCCGGGCCGGGCCCGCAGCCGAGCCCCGGGAGGGCCCCGGGGACGCAACGGAGGCGGCGTGCCACCGGCCCAGCCGTGCGGCGGCGGGCAGGGGCCAGGCGCACACCGTGATGCCGCAGACGTGACACCACAGCTCCGACCGCGCCCCGCGGCTGTGCAGATCTCGCGGACGCGCCGGCCGGGGCGCGCGCGGCGGCTCCGGGCCTCACAGACCGCCCCAACCCCCCCCCCGCGGTCGCCCGGCCGTTAGGGAGCGCGATCGCGGCGAGCTGAGGCGGCGGCGCGGGGCCTTCCCTCATCGCCCGGCGGTAGTGACGCGCAGCAGGGCGGGGCCGGGCGAGGACGAAGCCGGAAGCGGGGCTGGCGGGCGGCAATGGAGGCGCCCTCGGTGCCGGCCGCTTCGGCGTCGGGCGCGGCGGGACGGGCTCCTATCAAGGGTATACTTAAGAAAGGCGGCGGGAAGCTGTCGGCCGGGGGAGCAGCCCCCGGGACGCGGCGGGTCAGCCCGACTCGCGACGAGGATGAGCACGGGTGAGGGCCGCGCCCGGCCGGGGTCCCGGTGGTGGGTGTCGGCGGCGGGTCCCGGCAGGCCGTCCTCTCTGGTCCCGCTCGCCCGGGGTCTGACGGGCGGCGCGTCCAGCCGGGTCTCCCGCTCCTTTGGGGTGGTGCTAGGCGGGCGGAGTTGTGACGGGGTAAGCGGACTGTCTCCCGTGCGCTTCCCGTGCTGCGGCGGCCCCGGGGCTCGGCTCCAGCCGTCCGGCGGTGGGAGTGCTCTGCGGAGGCCGGAGTATGGCTCGGGGCAGGGACTCGGTGGGCTGCCGGGGCTGGGCACCTGCAGGGTGAGGGGAGAGCGGGGGAGCTGGAGCCGTGACTCCTGCCGGAGCGCGGCGTGACGGCCCAGAGAGCTGCGGGATCCTTCGCTGTTCGTGAAGCGGTAGCAGGGGCAGCGCTGTCCGCTAACCCTCGTTCAGCAAGACAATGGGGACGGCTTTACGGTTGCCGTGGGGATAGCTGGCAGCTTGGTCAATACGCTTTACTGCGGGAGACCTATTCTCAGTCCTCGCCTCAAAGATAGCTTATTTCTCTGTAACCAGAAGCATATGTGGGGATGAGACCTTTCCTGGTTTGAAACATAAGTAAGGTGTGTTCTCACTTGTTAAAGATTAATCTGGAAAGGGCTTACACTTAATAATATGCACTGGCTATATGCTTTGTATTTTGAATGACAAGAAACTCTTAGTTTAATTGTAACATGCTGAGTTAGTCCAGATATGCAAGAGAGGGGGTTTAGCCAGCAGCTCTCCTTGACCAGTAAGAATTCTTGCACTTTTCCTGATGTTAGCACCCAGGATGGGCAGCCTAACGCTGCTGAGACTCCATTGCCTTCTGATGACCAGGGTTTGACCCTAACACTTGTTAATAAATTTCTTTGTGACAGTTTTGGTTTTTTTTTTTTCATTTTGGACCTCACTTGGTATTGCAAGGAGAGAAATAATGATAAAATTAAATGGACATCCAGTTTTTGTATTATGGTAGTATTCTTTTCCTCTTTGTCTTGGTAAGTCATGAATATAGTCTAAAGTTGGCAACATCGAAATAAAAAGGTTCTGTTTTGTTCTGTTGCCTGTGTCAGTGGCTCCTGCTTTCCAGGGAGAAGTTATTGCAACTGAAGGAATGAGATACTGTTTTAGAAGGAGGTGAATGTAGCTAGCATATGCTACACAAATACAGCAATTTTTTTCCCCCCACTTAATATAATTTAGCAGAAGGTGTTTGCTACCACACTGGCTGTGAAGTAAAACTAGCTGTTGGTCTCCTCTAATGCTTTATGGTCTCTTTCACATTATCTTGAAGAACGATCAGAAATCAGAGTACAAACTGATGAGCTGAGTGTGTGGTGTGTTGATTGTAGGACAGGGCAATTTCTTGCACAGCAGTTAAGTGGGCAGGAGTCCAGCTTCTGTTTCCTGTTTGCCAACATGAGTCAATAAATTCAATTAGATTCATTCTGAAATTGCCTTGCAAGTTACAGGACGCTAGCTAAATCTGTCAGGCTGCATTAGAAGACTTCCTGGAAAGATTAGGGCATTTGAGTCTGGTTTGTGTGCAGGTGTCACTTCTGGCTGATTCACTACATCAGTGCTACTTCGGACTCTTGTACTTAAAAGAATGATAAGCAGGACAGCTGTGGCTTTCATTGAAGATTAAAAATTAGTTTATAAACTCAGATATCTGTTTTTTGTGCACCTCTGTCAGCAGCCTCTCTGCTTATTTCAAATCTTGAGATTCAGATCTGAATACCTTTAAAAATAGATGCAGATGAAAGAGCTCATTGTGTCAGCTGTCATCTTTGAAAGCAACATATTCAGTAGCGCTCTCAGGTATTTTCATCAACGTTGACACTGCACTGTTGTTAATGGTGGTAAAGTTCTTTGGAAAACTTCCTTAATGAAGATATGATACAAGAGTGAAACCTGTGAATTTGTGACATCACTGGAACTGCTTCTGAACAGCTGAGATCATGGTTTAAATGTAGACATGTTTTTGGTATTCCAGGTATAGAGGGATTGGGGTTTTTTTGCTTTAAGGCTCCTGAACAATCAGATCCGGCATTTTACAGAGGAACAAAGTGAGTGTGTGTGAGTAGCTGTGCTGGAACTGGCAAGAGAAGAGTGTGCTATGGTGAGGAGCAAATGGGGTGTGAGAGGTGTTCGTTGAGTACTGTTGCTGCAGAAACTTCTATCACAGTGTCATCTTGAAATAAGTTCTGTACATTTAAAGATGTGAGAGAATACAAACGAGCACTTCTGAGACTTTGCAAATCTCATTTTCCTGAGGAAGATTAGATTTCATCTTTCTGTATCTGACGTGGCGCCGGGCAGCATTTTCCTGTGGTGGTCCTGAGCTCTGTCATTAATGTTATGCTGCTCAGGCATGCCTAAGCATGCTAAATTGGAGACAATCAAGGGAGGTGTGTGTGTTTTTAGAGCACTTAGTCACTCTCCTGTGATGGCTTTTTATATGAAGGGGTGAAGTGACACATTAGTCTGCTTGCTGCTAATGATAATTTTTTTCTTCCCAGTTGAATTTTAAACAGTACTTTGGGAGATGTTCCACAGCTGAGGCTTTTTGCGTTGGAATCTGAGCTCAAGGAAATGAGAGCAAGAAACTGAACAGCTAAAATCTTCCTCAGTCTTTTATGAAACGTGTTACTGAATTGCTAGCTGTAGGCTGTCTTAATTTCAAGAACAATACATGCCAAAGATTTTTCTACAGTTGTCAATATTATTATTGAGTTGTGAGCCCAGGCAATAAACCTTGATGTGCTTTGGTCCAGTGCAGTAAACACAAGGCACGTGATGGGAGTTCTTCCCATCTGTCACATTTTCTCTTCAGCTAAGCTCTGTGCCTTTTGCAGAGGCTGCATACCACTGTTTGACTGCTATGGCTAGTAAAAATTATTGTGTGCTCCCTAGATAACTGTATGATCATCTTACGTTAGACATAGATGAACTTTGAGCAGGAGTTTAGGTGACGTTTAACTCTTCTAAACTCCTAAATAGATAGGTTTGAATCGCTGGCATTCTTCAGACTAGAGCTCTGGCTTTGTCAGCTGTGCTGCTCCTGACTCTCTGCCCTGCCAGGGCAGGCCACCTGACTCGCGTGCTGTCTGCTTAGGTTGCAGTCCTTGCATTGCAGTTCGAACAAACCGATTAAACAGATCTGACACCTCAAGCATGAGAGTTTGGCATCAGTTGCTGTAGGCTAAGGGGATTAAGGTCACTTCATTTCTGTTTGTTCCTAGAGTACACTCCTGTGTGGCATGTAGGGTTCAGCATCAACTCCTGCACCGATTATTTTTTTTATCCCTTTTGGGTTTTTTCCCCCTTGTATCATGCAGTGCTCTCCATACCTGTAAAATTTGTGCTTGGAATTTTGCTCTGTCAGCTTTGTTTTACAGGCAGCATTCTGCCCAAGGGCAGGTGTGCTATTGAGGATGAGTATATTTTTCACATTTTTATTTGACTGGTATGTGTTTAAGAGTAATGAAGCTAGTGATCTAGGCAACTGCCATCCCCCAAAAGACTAACAAACAGAAAACCAACACTGCCCTGTAACACTTGCTTCCTTAAATAACAGTTTGCCATGCTTCAGGATGTACATTAATGCATAAAGTAATAATAACTACTGGAATGATTTTACTATTCTAGAGTTAAATGTCTTGGTTTAGCCTGCGGGAAAGACCACCCTGTAGGAAGCTTGCATGAACCTTTTTAGAGACAATGCAGAACCTGGTGGGCTCTGTTGATTAAACATTTCTGTAGGTTTGAGATCAGGGAAGGGATGACTCTTCCTCTGTCCACAAGGCAATGACTTTCCCTATACGTTTTGTCAGTCTGGGTGGATTTTTCTTTCTGCAAATACACATAAAATGGTGCATTCTCTAATTAATGGAAGAAATTCTAAATAATCTAAGTGTGGTGCCTCTTTGTAACATGTGAAAATCCCTTGCAGTCGGCAGTGTGAATCAGTTCTGGTGTGTGGTTCCACTTCAGGGTAACAAAAGAGGTATTAATAGCCAGCTTGTTCCGTGCTGTCTGCTTTCCTGTAGGGAGTTATTTCTTGGTTGGCATTGTTTATGCAACAGTTGCACTATAGTCATGTCAGCTCACTGAGCAGAGGTGAGGTGGAATTACTTGGTTTTGTTGTGTGTTGTAAAAGAATGATTTTCCAGGAGCTTGTAACAAGAGCAAGCAGTTACTGGGACAGCGATTGAACAGGGCCGGTAGTCTTGAGAATATACATGTACCCATATGGATAAGATGACGTTTATAGATCACTGAGTTTATTTAGCTGTTGTGAATTGTTAGAGAATAATTTGTTGTGACTTAACTAAAGTGTGTCTAGAGCAGTTGTGTAATAGCATGCTTTGCACATGCCTGTGTGTTACAACAATATTCTGTGTGTATTGGATGTAGTAGAGGTCAAGTGACATTCTAAACATTCCTTTTCTGTGGCCAAACAGAACTGGGTTTAGTATATAAGAAAACTAACTTTGTTCTCTTATTTCAGGAAAAAATCCCAGAAGTGGGATGAAATGAACATCATAGCTACATACCACCCAGCAGGAAAAGATGATGGCTTGATGAAAATAGATGAGCCAAGTACTCCTTATCCCAGGTAGGCTTGCTGAACTGATAGTAAATGATAGCAGTTTGACTGTATTATTTGCTATAGCTGATTGCCTGCCTGACTGTGCAGCCTTGTTGGATACATGCAACATATTCAGATTTACAAAGCTTCTAAAGAAAGGCTTACAGCTGTCAAGGAATAGTCTCAGAAAAGACAGAGTCAATTTTAGGAGGTCTGTGTCCAGTAAGCTTTAGGCTTTTGATGGAATAAGTAAGTTTAACTTGTACTGATGTCTTTTTTTCCAGTTAAGATCTGCGTACTAGCATAGAGAGTTGTCATTCATATCGCTATTTGAATATCAAAGTTTTTGAAGTACTAAAGGAGTCTCTTAACTAAGTGTTGTAAGCTGTAGACTGGCTTATGAAGCAAATTTCAAGCAGCAAATTGCTGATAAAGGCTTTTTGTTTGCCCTTCCAGCATGGTAGGAGAAGATGATGAGGATGCTGTGAGCGATTCAGAATCAAATGAGCCCTTAAAAGCAGAGGTGTTGAGTAAAAAGTAAGTATTGTCATTGTCATGTCTATTGACTGAGTGTTAAGAAAACTGCTCTGTTCTGGAGTAGTTTTATTTTTTGAAAGATCTTGCTGTTTTCTCCAGCAGTCAGATCTTTGTTATTGTCAAATGAAGGAATTTATGGTGTTTGACAGTGCCACAGGTACTTAAAACCTCTTACAGGTTGTTGGCACACGTAAATGTAGTAAAAATAACAAAGCAAGCAGTTTGTATCAGTGTTTTGGGATTCCATGTATTTTAAATACTGAAGTTGCTGCACTTTGCATTGCATGTTCCTTGTAGACTGGCAGCTGCAGCTGAAGGTAAAGGACCCAAGGTTATAGCAAGGCAAGAAGAAAGCAGTGAGGAGGAGGAAGAAGATGAACTACTAACACCTGAAGAAGGAGGTAAGCCTAATTCTCTTTTTGGTGGTGTTTTCCCCTCTACAAATAGTTTCAGTATTTCAGTAGGAAATACTTGGGAAGAAAAAGTGCTATCTAACAGAAAGATGTTGCCATTAGAAAACGGTGATACAGAGGCTTTGGCAGATAAGTAAAGTATTGAATAAATATGCTGTTTGTTTGTAATGGGGACTGTTTGGTTTGGGATCTATATATAGCTAAAGGAGTTTGCTGTTACTTTCTGCCCCCTTGCATAGAGGCTTAAGGTGTGGGAATTAATTTTAAGAAACCTGGGCTTCTCAGATAAGCAAATCTCCTAGTCTGGGGATCAGGGAGTACTTCTGAATCTGACCATCAGGTGGACTTAATTTAATGAATACCACTGCATTAAAGATACTACTAATTGCTTGCAAACTCATGGGTATGATATTTCTGTTGTTTTCAAAGCAACTGGTAGATGGATCCAGCAGGAAATCTACATTTATTCCAAAGAAAATTGCATCGTCAGCAGAGATGTTGTTTTGTGTTAGCTTGGGCTAGAATGTTTTGAGGAAACATTAAAACAATAATACTTCTAAGGTGTCAGGCCTGTGTTTTCTAGCAGTTGCTTCTCATCTTTCCTGGCCCTAACTTTGGGCATGTAAGCATTCTGCTCTGAAGGAATTAGAATACAGTGTTGGGGCTGGCTGTAGGCAAAGTTTATAATGTGTTACTGCTAGATCTGCCAGTGTTTAATACATGGAGCAAAGTTAGGCTTCGGGCCGTGGGGAAAGTGGAAAATATCTTCTTCTACGTGTGGTAAATGTATCGGGCCTTTGGTAGCCAGCCAGGGCATCTGCAGAAGTTCTATCCCAACAGTATGTTTCAGTTTGTCCTTCAGTTTACTTGGAAACAAAGCTCCCAAAACTTTGGAACTTCTTACTCTGTTAAGAGATGTTTCTCTTGGTTCAGATGTGTTCTTACTTGCAGACAGTTTGTTTTAAAAGTGCTGCAGCCTTGCCAGGCCTTTAATTACCAGCCTTTTTTGTAAGTCACACTCATTTAAAAAAACCCCAAACACTCCACTGCTTGAAGAAAAGAATTCTAATTGAGTGATTGCTTGACAGTGTAAGCGGTGGACTTTCAAGGTAGGAATAAAATTGACCGAGGAAGCAGTTGGTGCCTTTCTGAAGAGGTAAAAAGTTGACTTTTTAAATTTTATTTATTTTTTTAGGGATGAAATAAATATTTGCATTTGTTTGTCCACAGAAAAGAAGAAACAGTTTGAAATGAAGAGGAAAATGCACTGCAATGAAGGACGGAACATCAAACTGGGAAGACAGCTCATTGAAAAGGAACTACACGGTGAAGAGGATGGGGAGGAGGAGGATGAAGAAATGCATGATGCTGCAGATGTAGAAACAATGAATACAGAAACTACTGAACATGGTAAGCTACTGATTAATCAATAAACATGTTTCAGTACTTCAGTTGTCCTTTTAGCTGTTGGGAAATGAACACACTCATGTGTGAGTGACTGGAAAGGGTACAGTATGTACGTAACGCTCCATGTGCAACACTGCACACTGTCTTGGTAGTCAGGTCTGTAGCATGGTACCAGAAATGTCAGTATTGGTAAATAACACATGGGCATTTGTTTGTTGTGACACAACAGAACAGCAAACACCTCTGCTTCATGCTATTTCCCCAGCACGACTGACTATTGGTAGTGAAGCTGCCAGCCATGTTTTCAGAGGAAGAGTTGCCCTTTATGGAATGCTTAAAGCTGTGGGCATGTGGGACTGATGTTCTGGTTCAGTTCTCATTCTGTTCCCAAACCACCCCTTAGCCAGCAACGGGAAACTAGTGACAGTGCTTCCTCCCTGATGGGATGAGTGTATCTAACTTACTAAGTGAGAACTTCTGCCTCTCTTACTGTAATGTAAAACTCTTCTGTCAGGACTTCAGCATGCAGTTGTCCTTGAGCCGTAAGGTTTGTTTTTACAGTACAGAATGAGGCCCATAAAAAGGTTTGCTTTTAGTGCAGGTCCTGGAAGAAAGTCTGGGACTTTTAGCTGGGAGCTGTGTCTGGAGCCTGCTTCAGGGCTGTACCTTGATAGGAAACTCATAAAACTACAGAGGCTGACACCTTCTCTTTCCTCTTTAAGCTTCCCTCTGGGTGAAAAGGGTAGACTGTACACGAGTGTTCTTTTTGTGGTGCCTTGTGAGTGAAGAATTACAGCTGTTCACTACCCACCTCTGTGTGTAACAGCACTTCAAATATGTTTTTTGCATTTTAAAAAATGTACATCTGTTGCTCATGAGATTAGTGGCAATGAAGTCTGTAAGCCTCATTCATCTGTTGCTTGGTGCAGCTGAGACATTAGCACAATCTGCAGACTTGGGAAGATGCTGCATGGGTTTAATTTGGCTCACATTTGCTTTTCACAACCATGTGAACTAGGAACTCTTCTAAAATTAGTTTAAATTCCACACAATATAAAGGTGATTTGCAGAGTTGTGGGTTAAGTTCTGTGGATTGCACATTTTTGTTCCACTGTTCATTACAGGAAGAGTAATGTCTTCGTAATTGCTCTGAGAGGGTCATTTGGTATGTGTCTGAGACCCGTTAACAGATTGACTTTATATAGTGACTTAGCATACGCCTTACAATGGCTATTTACTAGAACTTCACTCTCCAGGGGAAAGGAGGTCTCCAGTAGGCAACCCTATGACCTTTCTCCATGGCTTGAAGCTGCCATCTCTCTGCTCTCTGCTGTACAACAGAGGCAACTCCGCTCCCCAGCTGCAGCCGTCAGTGGAAAGAAGGCACACCTTTGAAGCATTTTTCCATCTCCATTGTTGAAGCCCATTCCACCTTGCCTCATAACCAGCTTCAGAGCCACAACTGGTAATTATCAATTTTAGACTGCTCATGACCAATAGATTCCATAAATGTAACTGTTTGGCAGTTTATCAACCCATTAAACTAACTGGTTCACCTCCACACCGTGACATATGGAAATACTTTCTGTTGATTTGATGTAGTTCTTAATTTTTCATTTCTGTTTTGTCTCATTCTGCTTAACAAACCGTGATGTTTCATTATTGCCTAATCCCCACATCAATTATCACAGCTTTTGGTCTCTGTACTTGATCAGCTCTTCTAAGGTTAAGTACAGGTCTCACTTATGTAATGGCTAGTGAATTGAATGCCCTCAGACCGATCACATGTGATTTCTTGTGGCAGGGTTGCTCAAAGGATGATGGAATATGGTCAGAACTCTTCATAAACCTGTCTTTTGCCACTACCCACATTTTAAAAAATTCCCACATTGAGATGATAAACGTTCAGCTCTCTTAGCAGTGTTAAAGTAATGTCAAAGCTTTACTGAAATAGCTTTTTTGAGATGACATCTCTTTGTCACTCCATGATTTGTATTCTAAGGGCACAAATGAACCTCCTTACTCATAAATGTTAATTATACAGATATTAGAGCTACAGAATGTTTCTCAAATAACTGGTTCTAAGGCTCGTCGTTCCGATTCTTTGTTAGTCTGTGCTTTCGGTCATGCCATGCTTTTGGTTATATTAGGCCACTGATAAGGGGTTTAAAACAGTATTTAAATTTGGTTGTCTCCTTCGTGGAAGTGGATTAAAATGCTATTAATATTCTTGTTCCTGAGATTCCCCTGTCAGGACTGAAAGTGTGTGGAAAGATTATTCATCTGGATATCTTTCCAAGAGCTCTTTGGCTTCAAATCATTGGGGTTCAAGGTGCTTTCTCGCAGACCAGAAAAGGAGCGTTTTCCCTTGCTCAGCTTATTGGGTGATGCAGGAGCCGACTCTTGTGATGGCTTGATTTGGCTGTAACAGCTCTGATGCTTGCTTTTAACTGCAAAGGAAATGTCTGTCTCTCTGTTGTATTGTAGCTACATTTTGGTGATTTCTTCAGTTCGACTTCAGTTGTTCTGAAGTTACAGAGATCATCTGGTGATGTGGCCACCACTCACCTCTCACACCTGAGGCTGTAAAGCTGGTATCCCAGTGGAATAACATGGCTTCTGTAGTACTGATGATTATTCCAGGTAAAGGTGTGATTTAAGAGGCATCTCGATGGTCTGTTAGGACTAGGACTCCACTGGCTCCTGGTGTTTTTCAGGCAATTTGAGACCCTCTTCTTATTTGGATATTTTTTGTCCACGAAGATCTTGTAAAGGTTCTGTGCATCTCTCATGCAATGCTCCTTTCTACCCACTAATCCTGTCTGGTGTGTATTTGAGTAGAACTGACAGTATTTGAATCTCTACGCTCTCCTTCTGAAGCAGGGGCTAAAGATGTAGGAGAGGTTTTTAAGAAAGCTTCTCTCAGGTACCACCAGGTGTGCTAATATGAGTTGCACTTCTTGGTTACAGACTGAGATTTCTTGCTGATGGAAATGAAGATGGCCACTCCAGTCAGTGATGGTGAGAACTGTTTGTATGGTTTTGCCCTGTCTTCATAGTGGACTACTAAGTGATTTAAGTAGATGGGTCATTCCCTCCTTGCCTCAAGTGGCTGTAGCTTTTATCCCATGCATACAGATTCCAGCAGCCAAGCTTTTTGGTGGGAAAGAAAGTTCAAGTTGGAATAGACTGCATTAGGATTGCTTGCTTCAGCATTCCAGCTTCTCTGGAATTTCTCTGTCTATCCTCTACTTCTGACTATGGATGACGTAAATAGACTCTGCTAGCAAAATAGTGACCTTTGCTCTCCACATAATACTTTTCCTTTAAAAATTCTCTTTGAAATCCCTGAAGGAAAGATTCCTGGTGTAGGTGGATTTCAAGCATGATGATTTCAATGCAGACCTGCCTTTACTGCTGCTACACAAAAGCATCACGTACAAGGGTGTGATCTCCAGCAGTTCAATTGACAAGCAGTAAAACTATTGTTGTCTCCTCATGGTTCACTTAGCAGTCATTGCTATGATGACCTGCTCAGATAGTGCTGATCAGCTGAGCCCTCAGCTGACTGGATGTGCTCCCTTGGCCTCTGATAGATACAGAATACACAGTGTTTTCCTAGCTACCAAGAGCATTGCCCTGAAGAGGGCTTTAAGTTAAAAGGGAGCGTATACCAATTGGTTTTGCCTGTTAGCACTTGGTAAACTGCACTTGTTACTGTATCTAACTCATGCTGAAGCTAAACTGGCCTTTATTTTAAAGATGATTATCATCTGGATGTGGTTTTCTCTGATCTTTGCTTTATGCTGCTCAATTTTCAAGGGCATATATATATACCAACACACACACATCGTGGGCTTTTTCATATGAAAAGCACTAATGACGAGCTTTCTCTTACTTATTGCTGCTGTTTGGCTCAAAACCATGAGTTTAACGACTTCCTGACAAACGAGAGAGACTTGTTTTTAAAGTCTCTCATCTGGAATTTAAATTTGACTTGAAAAATACTATACCTGCTTGTGTTCCAGGAACCTCCTAGGTCAGTTCTGCAAATCGATCTCTCCCTTAACTCCTGGGTTAAATCTTCTCAGCTCCAGGGGTAGTGAGCACTCAGTGCTTGGTATGCTGAACATAGCGTTAGCTGTTTCCTCAGAACATGAGGGTGAAATAACTTTGCTCAGAAGCATGGAAACTTCCAAAATAAAGCTTGCAGGTTGCTAAAATGGATGGCAAACATTACCTCTGGTAATGTAGCAAAGATTATTTCAGTAGCAAAGATTATTTCAGGAGAATATTTGTGTGTGTTTTGAATGTTTCACCCAATGAGTGTGAAGAATTATCTTTTTCTTTTTTAATCTTTCTTATGCAGCACATGCTACTCGTGACCACCTGGAAAATAGAGCACACAGCATAGAAGAAATCTGTCCAGAACTGTAACTGCTTGTCAAAGACACAAATATAAACATCGCTTCATGATTTTTGCTATTAAGGCTCTTAAATATTGAGAAGCATATCAGTTACAATGTTGTATTGCCAAGAATGTTAATTTTAGACTTGTCCATTAGGCAGAAAAAAACCTGTCTAATTGATTTATTCTTGTGCCTAGTATTTCATGGAGAATACTGCTTCATAATGTGTTCAACCAGGATGGCATTCCCTGTATCTATAACGCTGATTATCTTGTGTAATGTACTGTTACTCTTCATGCTTCAAAGCAGACTGTATCTTTTGGTTTTTCACTATTTATTTGACAGTGTTCAAGGTGTATTCTCTCTTACAGAAAGGTTCGGGATTTGAGAGCTAAACGGTACAGCATATATCAGATTGACATGCAATCTATTTATCAGATGTGTTAAGCAGTTTAAAAAGGGATTATTGAAGTCTTACAACTTTTTTGTAAATTGTTGACCTGTTAATCTAGGTTTCAGGACATCATTAGCTGTACTTTCCCAGTCTTCAGAAGAGCCTGTATCATTTTTTGAGTGGTGTTTGGAATCAGCTGTTAGTTTCTGACTGAGGCAGTGCTAACTCTGCTGGAGGGAATGTTTTTACACTGGAAATGTGCTAACTTGAACTTTGCATTTAACTGTCATTATCTCTTCCATCAATTCTGGATGTTTTGAGGAGGTCTCTCTGGTCTGTCCTGAGAACACTGAAGTTCCCTCCTGCTCCTCTTAAAACTATATTCACTGTCACTCTTCTGGCTCTTGTTTCAAACTTTTGGTCCTTTCCAGTTGCATGAAGAGTGCTTGTGCTACTAGTACATGAGAAAAAACACCCAACCATGAGAAAATACATGCCAGGACTGTGAAGATGAGCTGAGTTTAAGCTCTGGCTGTTATTCATGTAAAGGTAACTGCTGATCATGTGCTTGTTTGGAGTTGGTAACCTGCATACTGAAAACCACTGGTCTAAATCTTCCTGTATCCATTGTAACTTAAAGCAGCTGGTTTTGTAAAATGAAGTCTGTTTGGGAGAATAGAAAGGAAACTGCGTAATTGAAACACTTGTTTACAGTGTGGTTGTAAAGCCTCTGTAGAGAGGGATTCCCAACCTCTAAATTTCTGTAAACAACTTCCCACTCGATGGAAATTGACTGGTGAATGTTCCAGTATTCAGAGTAGTTCCTAGGTTTTATTATACAAATGAGGTATACACTTAGACTTTAGCTTGGTTATGGGATACAGTGTATATCTGAATTTTGATCTGAATTTGATATGTTGCAAAAATCCATATAATTATATGGATCTATTTTAAAATGTCTTTTTGTTCCACTGTATATGTGAAGTTTGAATAAAGAAATGAAAGTTATTTTACAGTTATGCATTCTCAAGCGTGAGCTTTCATGAAAGACTGAGAGTGAATAAGGCAATAGGATGCTGTCTTTTGAAAGATTTATACAGGAATCATTCATTAGAATGGCTGCATTGCCAAAGATACCTCTAAGTTGTGCTAACTGGGTGTTGCAGTGTGCCTTTACCAGCTATCTCCTCTCCTTAGTAGGTAACAGTGTTGTCTGTTATGGGATATTTAGTCTTCTAAGGGCCTGAATCAGGATTAATAGCATCTTTCTCACAAGAAAGAGATGAACTTTTGATTCAGTTGAGTGTGGGGATCCTGATTTTTCAATGTGGAGAACAGTATTTCTTTTCTTCTTGGGTCAGATATGGTCACTTCTACAGAATAAACAAGGGGCAAAGAGTAAATACTTTGATACTTCTGACTCCTAAAGTCACTTGCTGTAGTTTTGACTCCCAAGAATAGGATTTAAAAACTCAGTTTTGAAGCATCCTTTCCATACCAGCTTGCTGTTTTCAGACTGTTGGAATGTCTGCACCATGCTGTGTTTCAAAGTGGCTGATGGCCCAGTCTGCCCCAGCCAAGGCAGTGCAGCCCTACTGAGAGGGGGCAGCGCTCAGCAAAGCTGTGTTACCATCTGGCTGAGCATGAACAAGTCAGGATTTGACCTGTGGGTATGGGCAATGCAGATATCTTCCATGGTGGGGTAAAACAGACTGCTTGTACTTTGTGACAAGTACAAATGTATTCTGCTTTTGTATCCACAATTGAGGCAGAATCCATCAGAAGCAGCTCTTGCATAAGCTGATGCCCTGCCCTCCTTCCCCCATGCTTTCTTTGTCCAAGACATCAAGTTCATTTTGGTGCTCGGTGAAAGTACTTTGTACCCTGCAAAGTATTGTGTTTAATAAACAAAGCCCCCCACTTTGCTAACTTCTAGGAAAGACCTTTTATGTAATGGCTTCAAAAGTCTTGGATGAAATGGGTGTGTAGCTTTGAGGGAGGAACAGTATACGTAACTACATGAAGAGAGTTTTAGAAGAGCTTCAGGATGGATAGTAGGTCCTTTCATGAGTCAGTTGATTTTGAGCTCTCCCTTTTTTTGTGCCACCAAGCTCCCACGTTGTAGTTAGATACCATTTTGGAACTTGTACTGATTTTAGTTATGGGTTTCATTAAAGGCTTTGTTGTCCTCTTCATTTTCTTCAATGCTAGTAAAAAATCCCTTCATGTTTCTTCATCTCACTCATCTGGAGTTCAGCATGAAGTACCTGACACTGCTTTTAACCGTGAGGCTGGTTTACTCTATTTTATCTTGTTTACACCATCATGCATTTTAAAACCTGAAACACAATGCAGTTCACCTTGCAGTAACTAAGGATACATTTTCTGTTTGTTTTTTACAAAGGGGTGCCCCGTTTCCTTACACTGCAGAAACGTGGATTGTAGTTCCCTGCTGAATTGGGACAACAGAAGAAACGCTTTTGCTCTTGTTGCATGCAAGCCTTGGTCTTGGGGTGCGTGTTGCTAAAGGCTCGCTCGCTCGGGCAGCAGAGAGCCTGCGCTAATGTAGGTACCCAGTTCCACAGCATCGCAGTTGTGAGGCTTCTTGCACAGGTTTAAGTCCTCAAGGTGTGTCCTGTTTAGAGAATATATTCTCAATATGCTTCCAATAAGATCATCACTTGCAAGTAAGAGCCTTACCTCTGTCTTCAAAGCGTTGGGTTTTTTTGTCCTTATAGTTTCTTTCACACCAGGTTGTACAGTTTGTGGAAATGGCAAAGATTTCCTTCCACAGCTCGCTCTCGTGTTGAACTTGTGTATCTTGCCAGAGCTCTTTGTTTCTGTAACATGCTTTTTGTGGTGTTTATGATGATACCACCTCACAAATGTAATTACTCTGTTTGAGACCAGTGTCAAGTATCACAACATAAATAAAAACGGTGTTTTCATTACTGCCAGATGGCACTGATACATATATGAGGTATTGGTTTGACTTCTTGAAGCTTTTTAGAAGAGATTGGCAGCTACTGTGAAGTTTACAGGTGTGTTTGTAGATGAACACTTAAAGCAGTATTGCAATTTCCTCATCACTGCAAGTGAGGAAGCGCTTCTTAGCGTAGCTGTGACATGTCAGTTTGATAGGCATACTTCCAGTTCCTGTTGTTGCTTGACTACCAGTGTGTGAGGGTAGATCTGGGAATCTGAGTTGTGGAATTAAGACAGCAGTACCATAGAAAAGGTTGCATTTTTCAAAGAAATTTTCTTTGTGCATTGTAGGGTTGAAGCAAGACCAGTCTGTGTCTTCATGGGCAGTATTGAGCAATTTCTCTAGCACTGGGTAATCTAAAATGACTAACACCAAGTACTCTTAAGAAGTAAAACTATTTCAGGAAAAAGGGAGCTGGGCTCTTTTTAATGGCACGTTTTAGTTGAAAAGTGGATTTCACAATATAAATGCTGTTTAAGTAATACAAAAATTTCTGAACTTGCTGCTTTTTTCTAGGTGGGTCACAAAAATACACCCTTGTTGCATCTGTGTGACTTGTGTAGCATGGATCTGACATCTCACCAGTCTTAAAAAAACACAAACCAAACCATCCCAAAATCCTAAACCACAACTAACTGAACCAAAAGGCTTCCCTTTGCTTCTGAGAAGGGGCACTGAAACGGAGGGAGGGACAGCAAGAGTACAGCAGGCATTCAGCTTCTCGAAAGAAGTCTTATGTTCCCCACCATACTTACATTTGACTTGTTCTCTGTGAGACCAAAAGCAAGTCAGGGGAGAGAGAACGGGCAATAGGGGAAAAAGGGATGAAACAGAGGTGCAGTGTAATGATGGGGTACTGGAGAGATGGTGGGTGAGAGGGCTGCAGGGGTAAAGCAGGTGTGCCAGGGGTAGGTATACAGTAGCTCCTCAAACTCCTGCAGGAGCTGAGACTAAATGTCACCAAGTCATGCTCGCTCCCCAGCTCTGCATCCCTGCGACTGCAGGACTGAGCCTGGGATCTGGTGTGAGGCCACGCTAAACAGCAATTCGCACTCGCCTTTCGCTGCCTTTGAGGACACGGGCGGATGGCCAGCGCTCCTTTGCCAGTTTCCCCTCCGGGGGTACCGAGCTCCTTTGAGCTTCCTCTATTTCGCTGGAGGGATCGGCAGTGTACAGCGCTCCGCAGCCCTCCGCCGCCCCCGGGAGAGACCGGCGCGGCCCTCCCGCTGCCCGCAGCGCCCTCAGAGCGCGCTCAGGCCGGCGCTCCGTGCGGAGCCCAGGTGATGTCGGTACTCCGTACAGAGGACCCGACAGCTGGCTTCTGCCTCTGCGCCGCCTCGGAGCGACCCAAGGGACTTCCAAGGCCTCGGATCCGCGGGAGCAGCCGGAGCCGGAACGTCCCGGCGGCTTGGAAGTTCCGCTGCACGCTCAGCCGGCGGCATCGCCTTCCTGCGGGAGCGGCCCGGGCCGGGCCTTCCCGCGCGCGCCTGGTCCCCGAGGGGAAGTTCCCCTGATTAATTAATGGCGGTAATGACAAGCACGCGCTGGCCCCCTCTGACACCGGTGCCCAGCCAGCGCCTCAACAGCCCGGCCCGGCCCGGGCAGCGCCACCTGCCGCCAGCGACGGGCAGCCCGGCCTATGGCACCGCGGGGACGGCCCTCTCAGTGTTCACGAGAGCTGGGATTGGTCTTCCGGGTGCCAGTGGCAGCGGGGCTTTCCAATTGGTGGGAGGCCAGCGACCGCTTTCCTGTTGGCTTACTGTACTGTCATTCTTCCGGACGCCCGATGAGGAAGTAATCCCTGCGGTTCCCGGCGGTTGGCTGCTTCCTCTGCGTGTCTCACTTACTGGGCGCGCTTCCTGTTTTGCCCTCGTCTCTCGCCTCGTGATTAGGCAGCCCTCTCCTGCGCCTGGATAGGCTGAACCCTTTCCACTTTTGCGTGAAGCTCCGCCTGTGCCAACGTCTTATTGGCTGTTTCTACTGCGCTCTGCTGCCCATTGGCTGGCCGCGCTGTCAGTCGCAGCTGGGCGCGGGAGGCGGGCAGAGGCTGTTCGTGGCGCGGCGTTCCCGGAGTAAGCGCTCAGCCGCTGGGTCCCCTCGTCTCTCCGCGTCGCCATGAGCACCGCCCCAGCCTAGCCCCGCCCGGCGGCCGGCCTCCGGCCTCGGCTCGCCCCTGGCTCGCTCCGCCAGCAGCAGCAGCGGTACCAGCGGCAGCGCGCCCCGCGGCAGGGGAAGATGAAGGTGACCGTGGACTTCGAGGAGTGCCTGAAAGACTCGCCGCGCTTCAGGTGCTGCCGCAAAGGGCCCGGGCTGGGGTCGTGCGGGGGACCAGGCCGCAGTAGGGCGGCAGGGTGTCGGGTGCCGCGCAGGGGACCGGCGGTGGGTGTCTGCCAGGATGACAGGCCGCGCAGCGGGGCGCGGGAGGGTCTGTGGGGACGGGAGGTGCGGGCGCCCTGGAAGGTGACAGGTAGGCGGCCGGAGCGGAGGACAGTGGCAGGCTGGGGCCAGGGCTGCGGTGGGGAGGCGGTTCCGTGCGGCAGGGACAGGCTGCGGGGGACAGGGAGTGACCGGGGAGTGTAGGGCGGCAGGGCGGGGGCAGCGTGCGCGAAGGGGGTGGCCGCGAGGGGCTGCGTGTGAAGAGGGGACTGTTGCGGGGCTCTGCAGGGCGAGGGGCCTCCTGCGGTGTGGGGGCGGCTCTGGGGAGGAAGGGGTGAGGGAAGTGCGAGGAAAAGGGGCAGTGTGTGTGGCAAGTCGGCCGGGTGGGCGATGCGGGGTCCGGGCACCGCGCGGGGGTGGCACAGCCAGCAGCGAGCGCTGCTGGGGTCTCCTGCCTTTGAGCAGATGTGGGGGCGAACGGTGTCAGGCAGCTGGTGCAGGAAGCGCCCAGCAGCTGAAGCGGCACCGGCTCCTGCTCGAAGAGCATCAACTTCCCGGCGGGGCACCTCGGTATTGTGCTCACAGTTCAGCTCCTAGTGTCTTCTGGCCGTGTCTGCTGCGTGTGTCCACCATCTGACTGCTATTGCCGTGCCAGAACTAAACGAACTCAGTATAGTCTTGCTGCCCGTTGTCAGACCGAGGCATGTACTCTTGTTTTACCCGACTGGAGAGACCACTTGTCTGTCACTGCTGTAGGCTTGCTTCTGCTTACATTGGACAGCTTCCCTCTTCTTCTTTTCCTTGTGCTTTTATCTATTTTGCACCGTTGTATATACTTAATGTAGCTGTGCCTCTCTGTTGGATGTGTGACTGGTCTGTGAACGTAGGCCCACTTTCTGTGCCTGGTACCACCCTGTTAGGTGATGGAGAGGCAAAGAGCTCTATCTTGCTATATGTCACCACTGAGCCTGTGGTTTGAGTGACTGTGGCTCTGCATTTGGCAAAGGCTGGGTGAGCTCTGGCTGCTGAAGGAAATAGTCCTGCTTGTCCTATGGTCAGCTGTGTGTCCATGCTGCCTCTTTGTGTCAGCTTTAGCAATTGTGTGGTTCTGGGATGTGGAGGAAGTTGGTGAAGAAGGTATGAATGGCCTACCACTGGCAGAAGCTGGAGTTCCTGTTCTTCCCTCTTTTTCTCCTTTGCTGACAGCTTGTCCCTGGCTGCTTCTGCCACTGTTCTCTGCAGTGGCCGTGACTTGTATTGTTGAATCCTTCAATGAGCTAGCTGTCCTGGCAGAAGAGACTGGCTTGTTTTCGGCTTGATTAGTGAGTTGAGTCAGCAGTTCAACGGGTTTGAAACCTAAAGCTTATGGGGAGGAGGAGGAAGAGGAAACTTCACTGCTAGAAGCAAGCATAGAGGAAGGCAGTGGGGAGTGAGACCTCCCCTGAGGTAGTGGTGAGCTTTTATGTTGGCTTAGCTGTTCCATAAAGCTTTGTCCTGAGCTGGACATGCTTGCTGGCGTATGTACCTTCTGGCATAATGATGTGTAATGTGTGGTCCATCCTGTTCGGTGGCAATGCAGTTAGATGGCTTAATGTAACTGTAGAGCTATACTGCTACTTCTCTTTTTTCTTTTTTTTTTAAAATCATTGCTACCTGTTGACGTATAGAATAGACTTGAGAAAGCAAGAAATTGTGACTAAAGTTTGCGAGCAAATGTGTGCTGCTCTCTCCTCAAATTAAGACCTACAAGTTCACTTGACCTTATGCTGTATCATTCTCCCTTTCCCCTTTTTGATTCCTTCAAGGAGAGAAACTGTGGAAAACCCTTTGTCAGGGTCTTCTAGCATGTTATGGTCTTTCTGACAGTCTCTGGTATTAGTTACTTTGAAGAAATTGCAGAAGACCTTATGGTGTAATTACTTCATGACACCAAAGTGTCCTTCCAGCCTTTAACTGATAGGAAGTGGTTAAAATCATGAAGCAAAAATCCTGTAGTATTTCTGAAAAAAGTTCATATCTTTTGTTATTGGTCATTAGTATTTGCTGTCATAAATCTGGTTCTTCTTTGTATTTGTAGAAATTATCCAAACCAAGTACTGGGAAACTTCTAAGTAAAGTTTACTGCAGTGGTTTTATTAAAGAATACCTGGTAGAGACAGTGATGTAGAGCAAGATTGTTATGAGGTGCCAGCGTTCTTGCAGGGAGTCGTGTGGACATGAAGCACCTTCCTGTGCTGTGTACTGTATCTCACAGCAAAGCAGAGCTGCAGCTTCCTCCTGACCTTGCTGAGCAGGTGGGTGTAGTCTCTGTCCTTCCCATCTATACCTGTTGGAGCAGTTAAGTGAACCTGTTGGGAGGCATATAGTTTATAGAAATGTCATAGTTTGCTTTCTTACAGTCGTGGAGAGAACTGGGAGGACATGGGTGAATCAGAGTTCCTGAGTCACCAGATTCCTGTTTTCACAGGGAGCTGTTTAAGTCTTTTAAAATGTGCTACTACATACAGCTTCAGCCACATGGCTTTACTGCTTGCCTGTTTTTCATGAAGTTTTCTGGCTTTGAGATGTCATCGGGAAGATCATAGTTACTCGAATCAAAGAAAGAAAGGTTGGTTTGCTAGCTTAAAATACTTATGAAGGGAGCATGGGTTGTTGCTGTTGAGTTGCTGAGACATTAGATAATAATGGCTGTAAAGATTTACGTCAGAAGAATGGTGAGTTGTTTCATAGTAAGGCATGCCCTCCTCCTTTCCCCCTGGTAGATAAAGAAATCTTTGAATTATAAAACCTGCAGCAGTGAGGGCCTGTTGCATCACTAGGGCTATAAACATAAACAGTTTGGGAGTGGACTCTTGAGGGTTAGAATCTGACTTCAAAAAGGGTAATGGAAAAGGCTGTGAGTGCAAGCACACTCCTTCAAAATTGCAGTTGTGGTTCTTTGTTTAAACCTACTTTGAAAATAATCTCCTTGAAATACCGTGGTTTTCCTTCATAGCTCCTTCCTTAGAGTATGGACAGAGCAAAGAGCTATCAAGGGAAATGTGTTTGCAGTTCTACTTCCCATCAAATGAAGAAGTTGCATAGGGAGGGGCCTTGGAACGGTCCTTGAGTAGTAAGAACTGAGCTGTGCTGGCAAGTTCTATGTATAGAATCAGGAATTCCTGGAGTGTTTTTTGATATGCAAATAGTATTGTGAAGTAATACTTTTCTCCTTACCTTTAGGAATGAGGGTTTTGGTTTCAGAGTGTGATGGAATGTGCTTTTACATTGATGTTTCATTTTTGTTTTTTCTTGTAACTAAAGAACACTTTCTCTTAGTGAAGTGTGTGCTCTAGCAGCCACATGGATCACTCAGCCTAAATTTTCAGAAAGGAGAAGCAAGTTTAAGTCATGTGGAAGTATATCTGCTGTAAGTAACAGTTAACAGATAAACAACAAGGAATAGAAAAAGCAAAATTGTTTGTGATGCATGCAGTAGTTCAAACTCTAGAAAAACCTTCACTCTGTTCTAATCACTAAAAATCACAGAATATTAGGGCCTGGCAGGGACCTCTGGAGATCATCTAGTCCACCCCCCTTGCTAGCGCAGGCTGCACAGGTGGGTTTAGAATATCTCCTGAGATGGAGATTCTACAACCTCTCTGGGAGCCCATCCCAGTGGTCTGCCACCCTCACAGTAAAGAAGTTCCTCCTCGTGTTTAGGTGGAACTTCCTGTGTTCAAGTTTATGCCCACTGCCTCTTGTCCTGTCAGTGGGCACCACTGAAAAAAGACTGACCCCATCCTCTTGACACCCACCTTTCAAGTATTTATAAGAATTGATAAGATCCCCCTAAGTCTTCTCATGCATCAATAGAAAGCTGCATGCTTCTGAAATAATTTCTTAGTCCTTTATCTACTTCTGAAGTTTAAATTATTTTTTATTCTGTTTTGTATTCACTTCCTGAAACCTCATCTGCACAGCAGATGATGGATGAAGGAGGCAGATGAAAGGATGTAAATCAAACTGTTGCCAGTCACCGTTCTTGGTAGAAGTCTGTGGTGGGTAGTTTCTGAGTAGAACTTGTGGTTATAGAGTGTTCCCTTCAGAGGGGCTTGTCTGAGGAGATTTCTGCTTAGAGTGAACTCTTTGTGTCAGATCTGCTGTGGAAGTTAACCTGGCTTGCACTGGAGTTCTTCCCTGTTATGCCTGTTGGTTTTCTTCTTCCCTGGCTTTGATTCTGGTCTATCTAACAGGGTCCAGCTGAGATGCACCTCATGCTTATGTAAGGGAAGCAGCCTGAATAGGTCACTCTGGTCACTTTATGGCTTCTAGACTTATAATTTTTTTTTCCTCTCTTTAGTACTGTGTAACCTAAGCTTAATTACATAGCATCTGTTCCCCAGGTAACAGGAAGTGTTTTGGTACTTTAAAATATGAGTAAAGTAAGAAAGCAACTTATTTAACTTATTTTGTCTAGATCTTGTTGAGTAGTCAGGGAAATTATCCTAAGCACCTAGCCCATACGCTTTGGTCTGATTATTACTTTCTGAAGGCAACATAGACGTTGGATTGCCCGTGAGCTTGTCCCTTCTGTGTTGGCTTCCCGTGGGTAGGGTGCTGCAGTGCAGCCTGCTCCCCAGCTTGCTCTGTGACGGTACTAAGAGTAGCCAGGAAACCCCTTTTACTCAGCATGGGTTTATAGTACGAGTAATCTCTGTGTGTGGTTGTAGTACCGTTGAAATCACTGAGGCCCCTGCTCCCGTGTGGGTAAACTCAGCCGCATTTAAGGTATTAAGAGGTATTTGACCAAGAACTCTGCATACAAAATCTGTTCTGCTGTGACCTACCTAGTTGTTTTAGGAGGAATTTTCAAAGAAATGTTTGGTCTGGGCTTTCTGCCCTTGGTGTTTGGGACTGAAAAGCAAGTTTGTAACTTAGTTGGCAAGGCAGGGTGGAAAGTATTGCAGAAGAGCAGAGGAGGAAAGATGGGGCAAGGCAAAAGAGAAAGCTGCCAAACATTTGTGTGTAAGTTTTCATTTACTGTTTTCCAGACCCGGTTGTTACGTTTTTGATTTGTGACTGTTGAACAATCCTTTTCACAGCTGAAGTGTAGTGAGGTGGAGGCCAGTCTGGTTGGGGTGTGGGTGAGTTACACATGCGTAACGGCTGTCCGCACTGCTAGCAGGCTGAGGGAGTTAGTTAACAGAGTGCTTCCAGATTTCTGATTCTTTTGTGGAGATCACAGTGAATGTGCTGTTCGATCCAGACTCTATTTATTTTTAAAGGTTTTATTTTTAAATCTGTCAGTGATCTGTTTATTTTTAAATGTGACTACATCTTTGGAAAGTACATTAAGAAAATAATTGACCTAAAGAAAAGGAAGATAGGACCCAGTGTTAGAACATTTTCCTTGAGGGTAATCAAACTAAAGAACTTTAAAGATTCCCCTCAGAGGCATTTAATCAAAGTCTTTCATGCTGAAATCTTTTAAAGTGTTTTTAAATGTAATAGTAAGTTGTTACAGTCCTTCCTAATATGTCCTGATATCAGGTTGTCTTGGTTTGGTTAGTGCACCTAAATTGCTTTAATTAAAAAACCAAAAGTTGGCTGTCATAATTATGAATTACAGAGGGTTTTTTAATGGTGAACTCTGATTCTGTTTCTTTGTTGTTTGATTATGATTTACATAAATAGCAAGCTGAAACCTCTTCACTATATCCCAAATTGCTGATAGGAACATAAAATGTTAATTTCCTTGGGTTTGGTCTTTTTACATTGTTAATCTGGGAATGTTTAAGACCCACACACCAGGAGAAGAGAGCTTGCAGTGCAAGTAGTAACAAAGTGTGCTAGCTATAATGTTGCTGTAGCACAGCAGCAGTATCACTGTCATCAATTCAGTGCATGAAAATGATCTTTATTGGGTACTTGTAGAATTAGGAGGACAGCTTATTAATGCACGTGTGTGTGCAATGTAACTGTCATGATACAAGCTCTTGCAGTCATTCAAGTTTTAAATATAGATTTGAAGAGGCTTGGTTTTTTTATCCAGGAGTGTCTCGTTTGTGTTGGCTGAGCACATCTCATGTAATTCCATTTAGAGCTAAAGCTATGGAGATTATCATTGTATTGTGGGGGGTAGGGCTATCGGTGTTAAAAATCTCTGGAAAGCAGGGTTAGTAAAGAGAATGCTCATTAGGAAGGTGGCAACTAGAAAATAGAAATCATGTCGGTCTTGGCCTTGGTAGGCTTTAGGTAGCTGCATTTTTCCCTGTACATCTGTGAAATCATTGGCTGCCAAATAGCCAACGTGCTGATTTAGCTGTGTTAGCAGCATCCTGTGACCTTTTCTCAGGTGTAGGCTCTTGACCATTCTGTCCTCAGAACTGTATTAGAGTCAACGTTTTTCCTGTTCATAGTTTGTGCAGTAAAACTTGTGACTTAAACTTGTTACTGGTGAATTTTTACTACAGCAAATCATTCTAAGAAGACCCCACAGCAAACTCCATCCTGATAACCTGCTTTGGGAGGAAAAGGAAAGGAAAATACCTCACTTACATTGATGACTAGAGAAACATTCCTTCTGAAATTACAGTTGGCAGAACCAAGAACCTTTGCTGGGGTCCTGATGCAGGCCTTTCTGGCCAAATCAGTTACTTTAGAATCTCAAGGAGATGGGAATGCAGAAGTGTCGTGAAGGACTACCTAAAACCCCAACCCAAAAACCCCCCAGCGGTTACTTAATGTTATGTCTTGAAGTGCATCACTTTTATGTAGGCAGGAAATAGAAACATCAATTCTAATTTACTTTTTTCTCTGCTGCATGTGCAGAATTCAGATGAAAAGCATGTATAGAAGTTTAAACCCTGTAACTGCATTTGTGACCTATCTGAGCAGATACTGTGCTGTTTGTTTGAGATTTAGATACCCCTGTGAGTTTAGGTAATAATTTAGGCAGTTAGCTTTTTGATGGTGGCAAATTTGTAACAAAAATACGGGTGGAAGTAGCTGTCTGCAGTGGAAGACCATGATGAGGAAATACAGATTATCATGCAGACTGTAACATTAGTTTAATATCTACAGGAGTTTTCTATACTTCTCAAGAGGAGTCCTTGTGTATTTGGCTGAGGAATTACTTTATGGTTAGCATTTACTGTGTGAAGATGACAGGTAGCCAGGCCTCAGACCTAGGATAAGTCTGTTGTGTTGTTGTGATGCATTGTAACTAACTTACACCTCCACAGAGGAGAAATCTAATTTACGGGATGATGTATACACTTTCAAACTAAGACACAAGGATAGACTAAGAAAATAACCTGCTGAAAAATAGTTCCTTCTAATGTTTTGTGAATGAGAGGAGGTGTTTAACAGAGAGCATCTCTCAGATATTTGGCAGATTTGCTTGAGTGGCATGAATCTTTCTGTGTGATGTTCTTGAACAATTTTGAGGTTCATACATCAATAGTAACCAGAATTTAAAGAGTTGTGTTGTCATTTTGCATGAGGGAGTCTAACAGTAGTTAGTGCATGTGCACAAACTACCTTTTTTCTTATAAATTTATGATATGCCTTCAGTAGCAGTTGTTAAAGGAAGACCTCTGCTGACAGCTTTGTATGAATAAACATAAAGCAGTGATCAGTTTGCATTATGTGATTTCTGAAGGTTCTGAACTTCCAAAATGGATTTTAGGCTGGATATAATACAAAGAGAAATTGGAGAGGCCAATGTATTTAATCTGACAAAATTTAAAATGGGAAAAAAAAAAAGGTCTGTGCAAGAGAATTTCAGATTTCCTCTTTCTGTTTGCCAGATGTTAATTTAAGTAGGAACACGTGGATATTTAACACACTCAACACTTCTGTGTGTTTTAAATACCCTATTCTTCAGTTATCAGTGATCATGCAATTATTTTTTAAAAAGATGCCATACATCATGTAGCAGAGTTTTGTGTACTGATGTTTAGAATGACATTTTGTGGGTTGGAACCTGAGTCGAATTGACTCCTTTGGTACAAAGGAAAGGCAGGTTCTGTTTGGAGTCTGACTTCTGACTGTGAATGTTATCCCTTTTGTCTGATAAGAGAGGTGTGGAATTTGAGCTGGGGTTTGATTTTCTGCTCTGTGTTCTGTACCCAGGGAGTCACTGGCCTCTTCTGTCCCCTTCCCCCCTGCTGCAGCCATTCGAGCTGGGTTCGGGGCTCCCTCAGCTGCTTTGCACAGCCAGGGTGTCTGGAGTGAGTCTGCCCGGAGACCTGTCCTACTCCAACGCCTTCTGAGACTGCAGCTCTCCGGTGCTTCTGCCTCAATTGCTCCATGGGCAGGAAGTAACAGGGGACTGAAT
The DNA here is from genome assembly GCA_027925045.1 of Hypotaenidia okinawae. Taxonomy (NCBI): domain Eukaryota; kingdom Metazoa; phylum Chordata; class Aves; order Gruiformes; family Rallidae; genus Hypotaenidia; species Hypotaenidia okinawae. Next base: position 14,435,209 of record BSDF01000010.1, read on the forward strand.
GTTGCTTGCTAAGACAGAAAGGCACCCCTCACTTGTGTTGGGAGTACTGTGTGAGAGTAGTCACATTCTGCATTTGGCTGGATTCTTCTGGGGAACTTCAGTGTAAGGAAAATACAGTGCTATTACGGTGTAATTGATTTTTTGTCATATGCTGTTGCTAATATACTATAGCTTTGAGATGACCTGAGTAAGAGATAGCCTGGTTAAAGAGGAAAATTTATGTAGGTAGAGCTGTTCTGGGCCTAGTGATCCTAACTGGGGCTAGCAAAAGGTATTGATAAGGCTGACTGCTCAGCTAGAAATATAGGTGATGACTTGTCTCTCCTAGATTTGTAACATTCATGTAAACTGGTTGGAGTTCCTATCTATGTGAAGAATTCAGTAATTAATGAAATAGGTCCTTTCTTTCTTTAACTCCAATTTTCCTGTTTAAGAAAGTTATCTACTGTTTCACCATCTCTCTTCTAAGTCAGATCTTAGGCTTAGGCTCCTTCAAGTCATAATGAAGAATCATAGTTGTATCCCAGATGCTTTTTGATTTGCTTTAGCCACATGTGTGAGGACAGGTTGAACTACACCCTGGAAATAGATTTCTACTTTACTGTTTCCAGAGGTGATGTAAATTACTAACTTGGGTAATCTATGCATAGATAACAGCATTTTATCAGATCAGGCACATTGTCAGAATAGAGAAAAGTATTTGCTTTGCTGGTCAGGGATCTTACTGGGGCTAAAAGCCTATTCAAGATGACTAAGGAATCCATCTTTCACTGAGGATGTAACTTTTGGATGAATTTGCATGTTGCTAAATTGGAGACTGAGTAAAAAGTCTACATGTGCATGCACATCTCTGTGGGATTCTTCTCCAGAAGTATCTCCAGTTTGGGGTGTAGGATAATTACTCTGTAACTTCCTGGAGGTCTTTCTCTTTTCAGGTGTTTGATTTTGAAGAATACGCATCTCTTGTTTATTCTGTCTGATTTACTCCAAAACTAGTGATGAGAATTGGCAAGATGAAGTGTTAAGTGTGCCTACTATTGCAAAATATCCACTGTATCATAATTCTTGATCTTGCAAAACTTTATTTGAAAATATTCACAGTTGATTTGAATTAAGAAACCTTTAGTATGTAATTAATAAATGATGTGTGAACTTCTGTTTGGTTGTGAAATAGCTTACCTGCTATTATCATTGGTAGATGACTGAAAGGCCAGGATCTTGAAGGTCTCCTTAAGACTAAAAGTAGTGGGAGAAAGATACTAAATGTACCCAAAGAGTATTTCATTTTTTTCCAGGGCTGTGGGTGTACCATATGCATTTTCCATTTTTTTATTTTATAATACTCAAAATGTTTATTTTCCCACTGGAGTGCCCATTATCTTTTGAGAGGAATGAAGAGGAAAGGAGGCTGGCTTTTCCACATGTGAAAACAGTAAATTTGAAGAAAACACCAGTATATTTCTGTGTTTTCTGCCTGCTTATGTACTCTGTTAATCTTGAGACTGGATTCATTTGACTGGCTACTTCAGTGCAAAAGCATAAAGGGCAAATAAAGACTTTCTCTGCAGTATGAGGGAACAATAAAGCTACGCAATAAACCTATCAATGCATATCTGAAATACAGCTACAGTATCTGAGTGTGAGAGATGTGTGTGTACCTAGTAGCCTAAAAAAAAATCAAATTCAGAATTGGCTTGTTGCAACAAAGCTGCAGCCTCCCCTCTGACTGCCTAATGGGGTATTTTGATTTGTAAAACTGTATTGCCAAAATATTCAGATTATTAAATGGGCAGAAAGGGTAGATACTAGCTGAGGACTGTGTTTTGATAGCAAATCTGAAACTTTCCTCTGGGTTTAGTAAAGAAGATCTGCCTGATGTAACTGCAGTTCTAGAGAGCTAATGGTCCTTAGCTCTCCTGTAATGTGATCAAATCTTGTTAGAAAGGCTTTGCCATCTTATTGTGGTTTGGAAAGAACTTTTCCAACTGCAGTAGGTGTAAGTTAGCAACTAAGGGACTTACAAGAAGAAAGGGTCATATATTGCCTTTTTTTTTTTTCTGAAATCTAAGCAAACACAAGATTCATGTTAAGGTTACATGGTATGTCTGAAGAGTGTTCTCTGATTCCTTGTGGAGTACTGTGATCTCCCTTGCCTCTCTTTTATAGGTACCAGTGGTTGAGTCTTGCTGTCAGTTCTGAATGTACCCATACTGAGAATCCTATAATGGGGATCTAGTGGTATTTACCCTGTTTTCAGGTGCTGCTACCCTTTCTTTTATATTGACTGTACTTGAGGTACATTAGGGGTAATCTTTATAAATCAGGGATCAGTTTCTTCATTCTTCCTCAAATTGTTATTACTTGCAGCTTTTACACAGCTCCTTAGCATATGACAGAGGAACTCCAGATCTTGAGGCTGTTAGGGTGTAGTGTTTAGATGGAGGGATGTGCTTTGCAGTTGTTTGCTTGGTGGTTATATTTATGGTTCCACTTCCTGACCTTACTAGGTTTTAGTTTCTGCACAGAACCATCAGTTTCTTGTGCTTATTTCTGTTGCATTCTTTTTGTTGCAACATCTTGGTACTATAGTCCTGCTTCCTGACAGTAAGTCCCCCTAAAAAGCTTTTGACTCATCCTTGAAATGTTGAAATTACTAGTCGAAGTTGTGCAGGATAGGTATTATGTGTTGCATTCTTATCTGAGTTTAGGATTAGTAATGTAATCAATGCCTCCAAATTCTGTGAAGCTTTTGTGGTCACTATTGTGTTCCCATCTTGTTCATTATGGGATAGCTGTTAACAAAACTTTTCAGTTGGAAGATGAAGATAACTCTGCTTATCTGAACCTGTGGGAGAAACAGGTTGCTCATTTCTTACTAGGCTTATAGGTTGTCCTGGGGTAAAAAAGCTTAGGGAAAAATATTAGGCAAAATTATAGGGAAAAGAACACTGGTGGGAGTTTCTGGCAATTTACTGCAAAAGAGGAGCAAGAGAAAAGGTGTGAGACTTTAGGGCCAGCAGGTAGCACAGATGTCCCCACAGACTGTGTATGATACATTAAATGCTGTTGCAAGCATAGTGGTATTCAGTTTGATTTTCAGCCATGTATCTTGAGTGCATAAAAAGTTGTTACTTTTTGAAGACTGATTTGTTGGTCTGTATCTTTGAGCAGTGTCTTGCAGTGAAGAGCAAATGGAGTGAAGTATGCCTCTTAAAGGGATTTGTCCAGGTTCTTTGCTCTTATGTCAAAGACTGTATGAAATTACTGAGGGTGAACTTTGTAGATGAAGATGAGCTTAAAAACTTGTACTTACAATCAGGCTTTTTGGTTTAATGATTAAGAGAATTCAGTAAGTACTCTTACTTCATTTGCTTAATAAGAGGAAAATTTGGACTTGGGAGGAACAGAAGAATAATTATTCTAATATTGAGGACTTTTTTTTTTTTTTTCCTTCTCTGGGGAAACCTGAAACACAGATTTTGTTTGGTATGGACCTATGAGAAAACTTGATTCAGGAAAGGCGTTTCCTTGTTTCAATCCACCAAGCTCATAGAAAATTCCTAGGGTTTTGGGGTAGGGATGAATAGAATGTCACACTTCTGATTCAAAGTCCTGCTGTTCAGGTTGTGAAGCTTTTCCAAGCTGTTGGTAAGATGTGTTGTGGTAATGACTGAAGAATTAATAAAGTAAGGAGTACTAGTATGACAGAGGAAGTTCATCTTGGCATGTCAGGGAGCATTCCTCATCTGTTCCTCAGCATGGAGGGGCTCTCTGCCAGCAGGGAAAAATCTCTGCTGTGCCAAACCAAGCTTTCAATGGGCTCTATGACAGCCTGCAGCAGCCTTCTTTCTTCAGACCATATTAATGGTTATGACACATAAGTTACATACAAGGAGAGTTTTATATCTGTGCTGTTATCTGAGGTTGTTAGGCCTTATTGTTCAGTGTATGATTTATTTCTTCCTTGATATATCATGTTTCTTTTTTTAATCTGTGGTTGTCCGATGCCATTATGCATGTACCAAATGTGTGTGTTGTTAGCATGTTGGCTAAAATACCTCTAGATACTTCTTTTTATATCTAACTGTAGATGAAATAAATAAAACAGTGATTGGGAGGGAGCAGCTGATATGCTGGAGGGTAGATTTGCCACTCAGAAGGACCTCAGCAAGGTGGAGGAAAGCACTGGTAGAAACCTTCTGAAGTTAACCAAGACAAATGTGGAGATTCCCTCTGGAAAGGCACAGCCCCGCACAGCTGTGCTGGCAGATAGGGACCTCTGCAGCCTGAAGAGCAGCAAGTGGAATGTTGGTAAGCAGTGATGCCTGTGCAGCAGTGAAAAGTGGCAGTGTATTGGGCTGCATTAGTAAGAACGTAGCTGGTGAGTTGAGGGAAGAGATGATTACCAGTCATGAGGCTAACTGGAGTGTTAGGAACATATTGGGGCCCTGTCAGTACAGGAGGGAGATCATGAAAATGAAACGTGTGCAGCTAAAGGCAGCTGGAATGAACTCCATGGAAATGAAGGAGAGTTTCTGTACAGGGTTTGTGTTTAACACGACAGTTAGAATGATCAGTTGCTTTTACTTTAGCCAGTTATGTAATAGCTTTATCTAGCTTTGGCCCTTGTAATTAGTGAGCTGTGTATATCTTTATAACTGCTTTTCAGTTTTCCTAATATCCTTAAAGTTTAAAAAGAAATGCAGCTGAAGAGGTGAAAAGGAGGTTAATCACAGTACCATTTGCTTGTTACTTTGCATTCAGTGCTCTGTGTCTCTTCAAGGCCGAGTTGCTCTCCACTGGCAGTAGAGCAGCATGATAATGCTTCTTTATTTACTCTCCTGATAAACAGTTGGTGTCATGAAGTTACACTGCAGTAGTGAAAGAAATTGTGAATGGAGTCATACTTGAATATGTGTACTCAAATACTGTGATTTAGCTCTTGATAATTGGTGGCTAATCTTGCACATCAACTTTATACTGTTGTGTGATGGATGTTATTTTTAATGGATGTTATTTGAAAGGCTGTGTCATCTGCAGTGAAGTCAGAGCTGTGTGTGAAAGGGGCTTCTTTGCGTAGAGTATGTGCAAGTAGGAGATGTGTGTCTTCAAGATTTGGGGACAAGACTTAAGCAGTAATACTGAAATTATGATGGTGAGAAGCCATTATTCCCATTCTATGAGTACAAATACATTAATGTTTTAGAGCTTAAAAAAACCCAACCCACTAAATTATGAGAAAATACTTTATTAATGCGCTTTTACTCTTCAATTTTTTAATATTGGGGTGTGTTAATTCTTGAATTAACAATAATTAATCGTTAATTATCTACAGCACCTCTTGTTGATAAACAACATATTGGAGAAGTCATCTAATCTATAATGACTACTGATTCCAGTCTCCTCACTTTCAGGAACTCAGTCTAAAAATGCAAACTAGAACATGATGAATGAGTGAAGGATGAAAGGCAGGATGTGGCTTTGGCAGTTAGATATTGTTTGAAGCTGGCTTTAAAAATGTTGACCATGGCCACCTTTTACACCATGAGAGTGAATGGACCAAGGAGACACTTGTCTGTGGCCACAGCGCGCTTGGCATCGCGATTGGCAGTATGTTCAGTCTAGACAAAGTTACTTCCTTAGCAGTGTCTGCTGGGTGTGGCCTGAGAGGGACCAGTCCTCTTTCTAGAGGAGAGTTTGGCCATCATCTTTCTCTTTGGCTCCTGGGATTCTTGAGTCCCATACTATATTAACCCAGAAGGTAGTCTTTCACTTGTTACTTCAGAGGAATGCTGTGATGGATTCTATCCTTTGTTCTATGCTGGGCTTACCTAGGTAACTGTTGACATTTTCCTGATTTTAGTTTTCTTCTGTCTTCTATCTTTTATTCTTCTTCATTCCTCCTGCATTGCAGCTGAGCAGGAAGCTCTGTCTAGCAAACAACTGTGTTTTGGGTTATGGGGCGAAGGAGAGGAGGAACAGCAGAGGAAAGGACACGTTCCTCAGAGTCCTCATTAGAGAGCATGAAGAGTAAAGGGAGACTGATCACTTAGAAAAGTTGTCCTCCACCCTTAAGTAGCTGTTCTGCTTTTGTGCACTGCCACGCAGTGTTCGAACATCTTGGGAAACCACAGATGTTTGACTCTGATTCATATACTGAGGCAGATTTGATCCTTATTCCTAACACCAGAGCCTTCTGGCTAAGATTACCCTGATGCAAACCCTGCTCCCAGCTGCCAGTTTGCTAAGAAGCAATGCTTTTGGTGCACGTCAGGTCTGGCACTTGGTCCTCAGTTGTTTTATGACCACTTCCTCTGTTTATAGCTGGAGACTTGGTCTTGGCTGTGGGTAGGAGATTTCGTTGGAATTACAACAATTTTCTGTGAACTTCAAGTAATTCCTGACACAGATGTTTTAGAGAAATGCACCTTTTTATTCTGTGGCTTCAAAAAGTATTAAATTCAGAGAAAAAACAAGGATAACATTAACATAGCACTGCTCAGATCAGCTGTTCTTAATGTATTCCCTAACCCAGTACAGAAACATTTATTTTTGTGACTAGATGGATGCTTTCATGTTAATACATTATCAGCTCTGTGTATCTGTGCTCTGTAGTGTGAGGCTCCTCTCTCTTGTGGTTATGCTCGAAAGCCAGGGTTGGTCTGATCCTGTGAATGTGTTTGCATGAGAAAAAGTTTTCAACTAGTAGGCAGCTCTATGCAAAGAAACAGGGCGTTAAAGTGGGGTTGGGCTGAAACCTAACAGCCCTTTGATCCATATCCAGCTGCAGGGCCCTGATGTGCCATCCCTCCATCATGTGGCAGTGGTGGGACATAGCCCAGCAAACCACCTGGTGCTTCAGGGTCCTGTGGTCCTTCAAAGATGATCTGCAGTCGGTCAGCTGGTGGAGGGGGCTGTGTGTCTCCCTTCTCCCATAGTATCTCTTTCAGGTTTGCTCTTCAGGTCTTTCTTGACCTGCCCTGTATCTTTTCAGTCTTCTGATGTCTGTTGTTCCTTTTCTTTCAGTTTATTCTTTCTTAAAATAATCTTCTCTCTGGAATACAGTTTAATTGCTAAGCAGATGCTTTGTTTTCATCCTGCCTGCTCTAACTGCCTTTATCTCTCTTCTTTTGTCATCTTGAATCTTAGACGTTTCAGCTCATTAAGTCCTGTGGAGCTAGAAGGCTTTGCTAGTTAAAGACACTAAAAAAAACCCTCTTATCAGATCTTGCTACAGTTCTGTAAACAAACTACTTAAGCATGCTTTTATGTTAATGCCAAAGAAATAAAAATTGCTTGCACAGTGATCTTATAAACAAATGAATACAAAATTGCAGTCTAAATATTGAGACACTTTTCCTTTTTTTCCTTTCTCCATAATTCTCTTTGAAACAAAATTTAACTCTAGAGATTTATAAAAGTTAAGCATTTGTGGGAGAAAATAAACTAAGAGAAATTGGTGCCTGAAATCCTTCATGGTCTGAAGCTAGAGAAGGGGCAGAAGCCAAAACATAACTGTGCAGGAATGTGCTTAGATATAAAACCTGGGATGTAACTGTGGGAATGCTGTTAGATACAAAAACTGGAATGCAACTATGTGTTAGTGAAATCTGCACAAAGCTGGGAATGTCATGCTCAGTGTTTGAGAACTGCAGGCTATTGGCAGTGTTTTCAGAACTGTGCTTGTAAAAACTGCTTTTCCTGAGCTTGTGGTCTGGTCCAGTACCTCTTTTTCTTTTTTGTTTTTGTTTTTTCTTATTTGTTTGTTCTTGGCTTGAACTCATGTGAGTTGGAAGAGAGTTAGCAGGAGACAGTAGAGCTGTGGTTCTGTGTGCCCTCTCCTCAGTGGTGGTAAAGCTGGCTCAAGGAATTCCTGCTCCAAATCGTACTTCCCTGCCCATCTCACTTATTCCAGGAAGAGTTTTTTTTTGTAGGAGTGAAGTTTATCTGGTCAAATTTTCCAAAAAAGCATTACAGAAAACTTCCTATTACTTTTGTTTTCCCCAAGGCAGAATACTACTGGTGAACAGTGTGGCTCAGTGAAGAGTTACACTGGAATGCAAAATCATGAGGAGCCCTGTGAGGGGAGCAAGGGATGGGAATACAGCTGTTCCCACCAGCCTCTGTGTAATGTGAAATCCCAGTCTGTTGAATAGTTTTTTGTAGCATAGCATTCATGGTCAAAAATCAGCACATTCAAGCTCTCCAGGCAGCAGCCCAATGAAATGTTAACAAACAAGGTGTCATCCTTTCTCAGTCTGCTATTTTTTTCAGGTAGCAATAAGCAAGAAAGGAGGTGTCAAAGGAAACATAAGCTCTCCAGCATAAAAAAAAATCAATGCTTTAAAAACACTTAATGAAAGCAGCTTTTACTAGCAGGTAAAATTTGATGGATCTGAAAGATGTGACCGGTCTAGACTAGAGGCAAAGGATATAAACAGGCGTGTGGGCTGAGGTTACTACTAATTTGGTTGGCTCATGGCAGATGCTGCACCTTTCATAATGCCATTGCAAGGTGGTTCATTAAATATCTGTAGGCTTGCTGGTTTGAGCCAGGGGAGTTACCAAAAGAATTACTTCTGAAATTTTGTTTCAGACATTTAGTTTCTTTCCTTTGTTGTTACCTTCAAATGTATGGACTACTGGCTGGGAAGCAGTAGAACAAACTATTTCAGTGTGACGACCGTTAAGATTAATAAAACTTAATTTCAATTCTTTATTACTAAGCTGTATGTTTTATCAGTGTTTGTCTGGTGATGTAGTCTTTCCTTCCTGTTCTTGCTATCAAATTTTCTACAACTCTTGTGGTTTTCTAAATTCTATAATGTTTTATAGTTGAAACTTAAATGAAACTGTGATGACAACATGTGGCTTAAATTAATGTGTCTCTGCCCCTTCCCCTCAGTCCCAGAGTATTTTTCCCGTGAAACTTCACAGTTTCACGGGAAAACATTTTTAACCATGCAGGGCAGCTTTAGAAGAAGTAGAAGGAGATGTGACAGAACTGGAACTGAAACTTGACAAGGTAAGCTTTTTAATTCAGCAGTGTTCTGAAAAATACAAGAATGTGTGTTTAGGTTTTGTTTTAAAGTTTGCAGCTGGGACGTGGCAGTGGCAGCTGACCAAATGTTCTGCTCTTGAGGAGGGAAGGGATTTGGGTCTAGTGTGGAGCTGGGCCCCAGAGACCCAAGATGAGTAACAGCAGCAACAGCCAGTGTGAACTCCCTTTCTCCCTGCTCTGAGGATTTGGATTGAGCAATACCCTCCTGCCCTTATGGCCCCTCACACTCATGTGACTCAGCCCCACAGTGGGAGCCACATGCAGACTAATTCAGTTTTCGTGTGAGTTATAAGCCAGGGGTTGGCCATCCCTGCATAGAGAGCTTATGTTTTATGACAGCTGCGTGCTGTGAGCACATCTGGATACCCTGTGTTTTAGAGAGTTGAAGTCAGTGCTGTCTTCAGTAGTGTGCAGCGCAGTCACAGCAGGATAGGTGCAGATGTATCTTTCACTTTCGCCTGTAGAACTGAACTGCTGTAAAATTGATCCTGCTTCTTGTAAATGTATCATCTTTACTGCCTTATATTGCATTATTAGTTTACTAACCAGTACTATTCTGAAGCTTTTGTTCATTCTTTGCTGGTATGTTGTGGGTGGCTTATTTTTGGTTTACATCTACAGAAAGTCTCCTTTCCTTAGTATTTTATACTAAATGTTTAAGATTATTTTTGCCTGTGTTTTCACATGGTGTGCAGATGTCATTTGTTCACCTCCTTAGCTAGTTCTTGAATGTGAAGTTTGGTTTCTGCAGCTGTAGGTTGGCTGTAGAAAGATAAGTCAGTGTCAAGTGTGAAGACTTCTTGTAACTTGTAAAAGTATTTCTAGCTTTTGTAGTTATTGTAACCATTTGGTCTTTCAAAATAAATTCAACATATACACTTGATTTTCATTTTTGGTGTGGATTTCAGTGAAACTGATGGGTGTAAGGCACGTTTTTACTGTAGGGGTGGTAAGTCTCTTTTGGCAGATGAAACCATCTGAAAAATCGGTCTTGGAAGTTTGTATTTTCCATCAGTCTAAAAGGATCGTTTTTGGGGAAAAGAATTCTCCATTTCCTTGCTCCCAGCCTCTTGCAGGAGGCCAGTACCAAATGTGCCATTTTATCATGTAAAAGCTGTAACTGTAGTATACTCTGCCCTGAGAGAGTCTCCTAGTACTCTTTAAAGCAAAACCACCCAGACCCATCTGCTGCCCTGACAAGAGAGCAAGCTCCCAAGTCAGTGAAGTAGTTTAATTGTAACATGAAATGTAAGTGATCTAGTGTAACGAAAGCCAAGCTGCTCTGCTTATGTGAGCTGAATTAAATATGGCCTGAGGGTAACAATTTGTCTAGACTTGGCTGGTAACTTTTTCTGTTCAGTTATACTAAACTTAGTTTTATTGTCCTACAATTGTGACTTTGGGCTATGTCAGCTGTGTTCTCCTGCCCCCCTCTCCTCTGGAAGAAAGGATGCTGGGTTCAGGCTTGCAAACCATAAGGAAAAGCCAAGGAAAAAAAAAGGATCGTGTTGGTAGTGATTTTTCTGTCCATTGTTCAAGTGATTTGGCCATTCATCAGAATGTGGGAGATGGTGCTCAGATTTCCTTTTTCCTAAGAGGATCTGAGCCACCATAAAAATTACTGGGTAAATAAGGCAGGGAGGTCACTTGGGTAGTTTCCTTACCCCAACTTAGGGCCGAGAACTTCTGCGTTGTTTTTCACAAAAATTGGTCTGACATCATTGAAAAATCTTCCAGAGAAAAAAGTTCAATCTTCCTATTCTATTCTCAGTTTAGCTAGGCTGGGGGAACTCAGTTATATTACGCCTTCTCACAGGAGAGCATCTTAGTAATTGTAGTAAGTTTTTCTTTTGTCGACGGCCCAGAGCATAAACGGTTCAAAAAGGGGGAGACATCCATCACAAGATACTGATGGCCTTCATGTCAGGTTGCAGCCCATGACAGCTAAGGTGCTAACCTGAGCAGAGAGTGCTGAGATGGGAACACATCAGAGAGACTGGTCTATTGCACAAGTGAAAACATGATTGATTTCCCCTTCTGAGGTGTAACCATCTCTCTTCAGTTGTGCTTTGTGTGGGTAGCCTTTTGCTTTCCTGTGCTTGTATTCTGAGTGTCTCAAGAGGAAACAACTGGTGTGGGCTGCTTTTGGTTGTTTTGTGTGTGTTTATTTTTTCTTGGAAACCACAACACACTCGATTGCTTGGGTTCTTAACCAGTTGTGTTTTAGCTGCTGCGCTTCTTGCCCTCATACAGCGCTCTCTTGCAGTATGTGCAAAATCTTAGTTAACAATAAAATAAATAAAAATACTTAATTATAAGTAGTAATAACCTTCTCAATGCAATATCAGTTGATCTAGAGTAGTATTTTCATCGCTATCTCTATGCAATAGAAAGCTTTTCATAGAATGTGAGGCTCCATAAATTTAGAATTTACCTTTTAAAAATTCTTGTTTCTTAGATGTAACTAAGCTCAGTGTGTTTCATGTTTATATGGTGCTGTAAAAAAAAAACAAAACCAGAAAGCTTCCACTTTGTTGCTTTTTCCTCTTGTTAGCTGGTGAAGCTTTGCATTGCCATGATCGATACCGGGAAAGCATTCTGTACAGCCAACAAGCAGTTCATGAATGGAATTAGGGACCTCGCACAGTATTCCTGTAAAGATGCACTGGTTGAGGTAAGTTCTTTCAGAGGTCAAAATGGAGGGAGAAAAGCATAACTTGAGAAGGGTAAAATATAACAGTAGGCAAGAGAAGTAGTTGGAGTTTATACTATTTATCTTTATGCCCCTTTTGCCTTTCAGATGTCTTAAGAGTGAGTTTTTGGAATGTGGTGCACTGCAAGTGTCTGTGCTGTTTAGCTTCAGCTCTAATCTGCAATGGCAAGGGTCTTCCAAATTCCAGAAACTGTGTTAGGTTAGGAGTAGTCATCTTGGGAGGAGTGGAGTTAGGTTGAAGCTGTGGACAACTGCCCTGTTTGCTAAGTAAAGGGCTTCTGGTCATGAGATCCTACGAGACGGTTCTCTGCAACTAGTTTCTCTGAGTTGATCTCTTGGATCCTGGAACTGGCACTCTCCCAATACACAGAAGTTTAATGTTTTAATAGTATGGAGCCTGGTTTTATGGTGGTGCTAGGCTAATGTGGAACATGAAATTTCCTGTTTCTTTGAAATGAGGTATGAAATTGTGTCTCATGCAGGTGTAGTTATGTACACATATCCATGTACCATCAATATTTAAAGTGTGTTGTGTAATGAAACATCAGTTGCATAGGTGCACCTTCACACACTAATGCCTGTGAACTTCAGTATAGTCTGTGTGTGACTGAAACTGTTCTTGTCTGGACACTTACTTGCTAGACATTTAGTGTGATGGCAAACTAGTAAAATTTACCTTGTTTTGTCCCAAGTAGGTTTTTGTTACACTTTTTGGGTAAACAGTAAGCAGTTACAAAAAAAACATTAGGGATGTTTGTTTTCTAACTGTGTTCCTGCAGTGACTATGTGTGCGCTCATGGTTACTGCATGTCAACCCAGTGTTTAGAGTTGAGCATTAAACATTAATAAACATTAAGTGCTGTAATATTTAAAAAAAGTTTTAAAATTAAAATATTAATTAAAATTAATATGCTTTTTTATGTGAACTGCCCATCATATAGCAAACTTTGCTGTAGCTTTGCTTCAGTTTGGTCCTTTATATGTAGGTGGGTAGCAGTAACTACTTCAATAACTTTTAACAAGTTTTCATAGATTTACTTGACATTACCTCCACGTTGTCTTTCTAGCATAATGGGTTTAATTTAATAATTAAACAAAGGAAAATAAATAGCCAAATTCTTTACTGAAAAGCTACAAACCTCTGGAATGTTTTTTGCACTGTATAGGGTTTAACTTAAACCACTTCGGTTTTCTCTCCACAGACCAGCTTGACAAAGTTCTCTGACACCTTACAGGAAATGATCAATTATCACAATGTGAGTATTTCTAGCTGAAACATGACACTGATACTATGCCTGAGCACTGCGTGGAAGCTGAGTAGTAGAGCAGCTTTTAGCAAAAGGCACAAACATAAGAAGTGAGGCCTGTTATGGGGCTCTGAGGTAGAGCTTTGCCAGACATGTTGTGGTCTTGTGTTGTTCTTGTGAAGCGGCTTAGTTCAGCAGGACTTACCAGCTCAGTGTCAGCTCTGTTGTTGGCTGAGAGCCATCATGAGTGAGAAGACACTAGAAGAAAGAGGAGAGGCAGGCATCCTCCAGAACAAAGAAGAGAGGTGTAGGAGATGGTCCCACTGAGATCTGGATGGGGGTCAGTTTTTCCATATGAGGCTCTGTTACAGATAAGTCTGGAAACCAGATTGATGCAGCGTCTTCACTCATTCAGCAGTGAGGGGAGTAGTTTTGACAGCTTATTGCAAATAGCTTGCTTAGGCTTGGATTGGAGTGTGTGCAAGGTAGTGTGTTGGAAAGGCTGTAAATCTAGTCAGATCGTGTTCTGGCCTTTTTTCTGTTCTTTTAGAGGAAAAAAAATGTGTATTTTTCTGCCTAGCACTTTTCTCCTCTTCATTACTGCAAGCACAATTGCAAGGCTTCTATTTCTGGAAGTCCACTAATCAGTTGAGTCCCCATCTGGTTATATGCTTTCTGTATTGATCTTGATTGGTGCACTCCTCAGGCACTGGCAAGCTTAAATGTCAGCAGTGGGAGTAGTCCCAGCATGACTTCCAGCCTGTCAAGAAGTTCTTTATCTATTCTAGTTGTCTGTTTTCCTGGCTTCCCAAAGTGGGAATACAAACAGGATCTTCATGTGTTACTGTTAGGTGTAGGATGATTCAGGTTGGATGAGCCTTGGGATGTGTCTGGTTGAACTGCCTGCCTAAATCGGGGTCAGTTGTGAGGTTGGAACAGGTTGCTTAGGGGTTTATCCCATTTGGTCTTGAAAACCACAAAAAAGGAGACTGAATGGAGTGTATAGTACCACTGTTAATGGGTGACTTAAACTCAGCCATGGTTTCCTCCCTTTGGTGTTTCTAGAAAAGAGAAACAAGCTGGTAAGTGTTTTGCTGTCAGTACTTGGCACTGCATGGCTTTTCCTAAACATTCTGAATAGGGAGACTAAGACTGAGAATGCTTGACCTGAAACTGAGGTTTTGAATTACTCTTTAAGTAAAATTCTTTAAATATTCAAGACCTTAACTTTTGGAGAGAGAATCTCTTCAGTGGGGCCAATTACTACTTACTTATAGTCTTTCACCTCGTTATTTTTTGTGGTTGCACCTTGTGTATTTCCAGAACACAGAATAGGACGTGTAGAGGAGTTGGAAATCAAGGCATCATTTGTGGTCTGCACAATGGATTTGTCCCATAGCTATTGACTTGTTCCATTCCATCCTAAAACTGAGAGGGCAGATGTGTATGTAAAGGAATGTGCATTTTCATTCCCCAGTTGGAATTTCTGGGGTCACAAGGGAAAATACAAGTTGTCTAAGATTCAGATATACTTTGGCCTTGGAAACTTAACACATTTCTCAAGCTTTACAATTTGAATTAGTAGATTATGGTCTGCCCTGCCTCCCCAAATCATAAGAAATTTGAGAAGCCTGGTTTGGAACACTTAATCTTAGAAAAAGGAGCAGCCATTCTTCTTAGTAGTTCAGTGGTGAAAGTTTTGGGGTTTTTTACAAATATATTATGTAAAGGAGGTGGTATTCATTACTCATGTATGTTTCCATCCTCAATTTCAGTCTGTGGCTTGTTTGTTTTTCTCCAGAAGTTAAGGGCATGTTCTTTTTACGGTATCATGTTTTTAGTTATTGGTTACATTGTGGAAGTTTTTTAAGATTCAAAAAAAGTAGTTACTTAACACTCAAAGCTGTTTCTTCAAGGTTGTTTGTACAGTAATATTCTTGACTGTTGAACAGTCATAATAAATATGATCTATGAAAATGGGCATGTCTTACATACTCAGGATGAGAGAATAAGATTGAAGGAGCTCTTGTCTCTCCTTATTACCACGGTTTTTAAAAGACTAGCATGCAGTGTTGGGTTTCTGTTACTGTCCTTGTTTTATCATTTATATCAAAACCACTTTGAAGAGGTATTGGAGACACCTTTGTTTAATAATCAATCTCATGGAAGTGTACAGAATAACTGGATGCATGTCTAAAGTTAAAAGTTATGAATACCCCTAAGCTTTTGACCTACGTAATCTTTTCTTTCAGATCCTGTTTGACCAAACACAAAGGTCAATTAAAGCACAACTTCAGACATTTGTTAAAGAGTAAGTTACCTTGGATTTGTGATGGGAACGTTATAGATAAAATATAAATTAGAAACATCTGGTTTGAGTGGTTTGGTGTTATATCTTTCCTCAAAATTGCCAGCCATAAATTGAGGGGTGTGTATTACAGCTGGTTAAAAATTACCCCAAATCAGAGACACTTTAGATCCAGCTATGGAAACTAGAAATAGTATGAATTACTGATTTTAATTACAGTGTCTAAGCTTAGGGGGAAAAGTGCTTATTAAAGGTTTTTCCCAGTAAGTATGAGATGCACTTATTTAAATTTCAATTATGTCCTTTCGTCAGGAGAGACAGGGAAGCTTCTATCATACTTTGTATGATTTGCATTTGATCCAAGCAGTTACTGAAAAAAGTGAAAACAAAGAAACTACTTACAGCAGTCACCAGCATGGTCTGTCTTGTGTATCTTTAAACACTTTCTTCATGGCTTGGAATTTATTTGTTACCCCTCTTTCCTTTTTCTTTAGAGATATTAGGAAATTTAAAGATGCAAAGAAACAGTTTGAAAAAGTCAGCGAAGAAAAAGAGAATGCTCTAGTAAAAAATGCCCAAGTTCAAAGAAATAAGCAGCATGAAGTAGAGGAAGCAACCAATATTTTGACTGCAACACGGAAATGTTTTCGACACATAGCTCTGGATTATGTTCTTCAGGTAAGTGCAGCAATGGAAGTTATCTTTCAGATCCACCTGTTAAATATACTTAGAGCTCTGTCCTTTAGAAGCTCTTACTGTAAACTTCTCAGAGGCTGTGGAGATTCAGTGAAAAAGAACTAACTGCAAGTAGTCTCTCTTTTTTAATCGAATCTTAGAAAATGAATTTACTTGATGCATCCTTCTTGCTTACTGCTTTGGCATTCAGTGCTGTTGCTGTAATGACAGTTTAATTTTCAACTTGAACATTAATTTTGTAAAAACAGTATTTGGCTGATACTTGCCTAAATGTATTTTCAGCTTGCTTTGCTCCAGCCATTCATAAATTTGAAATTAAAAACTATAACCTAGCCTGGGAAATGTGTATTACCTGAACAATTCTGATATAAGATGTTGGCTACTGCTGTAGTTCCAGCTGTTTACTTTGGGTTTTGTTCAACAAATCCTGTATGTTGAGAAGCCTCAGAGTTTGGTGGTGTGCCGTGGGGGACATCGAGAGCATAGCTACTCTCTTGCTCTTCAGTGCGCACAGCCGCTAGAGTGCTGAGAGGTATCCTTTGTCCTGCTGCTTGGAATCCTGTGAAATAATAATTTTTCTAGTGATACTTACAATTCATCTGGTTCATGGCTACCCACTACTGCAGCAAAACCAGGATTATTGCAACTTGGATGGTGTGAGGGGTTGGGGGCTCCTGAATGGATCTCAGGTTCTCCTATGAACCCTTGAAAATGATGTTGGTTTTATGTTAGATGTTATCATCTTGATTTGTGACAGTCCAGTCCATTTTTTAGTTAACTGTTCTTGCACGTATCACCTGTAAAGTGGAATAGTTCTGATCAACCTGAGCACATGCACAGAGATGGTAGTCAGTGGTCAACCCTGAACTGCATTGAATGCTTAGTACAAAGTTTGTTTTCATGTACCACTTGATCATTTGGCAGAGGGGGAAACGGGCAGTTGTTGCTATAGGCCAGTTCCCTGTGTGTGCACAGAACTGCCGATTGTTTGTCTCCTGGAATTCCTATGTTCAGAGTGTGAGCAGCTCCTGTGATAAAGATGCATTTAAAGTAACAGTGGAAAAAATTCATCATCTCTTAATTAATGCAGACAGAAAATAATTCAGCTTTAGGAATTCTTTCTACTTGGGTGACTCTTTTCTTCTGGAAACAGTGGCCTAACAACTATGGTCTCTTTGTAGCTATATTGGCTTTAAACTGTTTCAAAACCTCTGCTTTCTTTTTTCTTTTTTTCCTCCTTGGAAGTTGAGGGTTTGTTCTATACAAACAAATCTTAATTATTTTTGCTGTGGATGGTTTTTCCAAAATACTGACTGTTTAAGTATAGAAGTGCAGTCTGGTTTTGATCATAGCTTCAGTAAGTTTGGTTTGGGGTTTTTGTTTGGTTTTTTTCCTGGAATTTTAAACTGACAGGGTGTTGAATTACAAAACTGTGCTTGTTTCTGCTAAATGGGGCTTTGAAAGTAAAATCTGTGGTTCTTGATGACAGCCTTAAAGAATAGCAGACAAAGAATGGAGGAGCTGAGTGAATGTGAAGAATTAGGTTGGGGTTTTTCATATATACTGTGAAATTCTTTAAGATCTAGAGCAACACCACTGGTTGGTGACTTCAGCTAGGTTAGATGTGCACCTATCTAGGAAAAGCTACTTACTGAATCTAGTGTGCTCTTGCTTGTCTCAGAGCCTGGGACTATATTCCAGTTTGGTGACACTTTGCACTATGTCAGCCCAAGGGGAAAACCAAACATGCCCCCGTTGTTTCTTTCCCCTAGCAGGGGATAGCACAGGGGTGTTGAGGGCAGCTTTAAAAAGTTGGTGGACTGGTTATGTCACCCTGTTAAAATGAGTATTTGAAATGTGTCAAATTCTGTCTCTTGAAAACAGGTACCGATTTTTCGTGCTTGAAAGTTGTATTGTATTACTTCTAGATAGCACATGATGCCTTTTATTTTCCCTTTTAATATAAGAAAGTTGAGACTCTCACTGTGAAGGTCTAGCTTTGCAAGCATTTTCTGATTGCACAATTTCAACGTGGTGACGAAACTAGCATGCATCTTCTTTTAAAAGAAGTGCTTTGAAAAGTTGTATATTGCGTTATGTTCTTCTGACTTTTTAAACCTTTATGATTATTTGGAAGCATTTTGAAGTTTACTTCTCTGGGGAAAATTTGCAAGTGGAATAAAATAAGTTCTTCTCTTTCTTCTAGATCAACGTTCTCCAGTCTAAAAGGAGAGCAGAAATCCTAAAATCGGTAAGATATACTTTATAGAAAATACTAAAATAAATATGCAATAAAGAAATGTGACTGGAGAGGAGTATGTTGAAAATATTGTCTCTCTATCTATCAAAACATTACCAGTACATTTGGCACTGTGGTGACTGTCTGTTTGGCCTGTGCTATAACTGGGCATAACTGGTTTTGGCAATCCGTTTGGTTCAGATTTGAACACTTCAAGATTTTCATTGCTGTTGACTCTTTAGGATTTTGTTCCATGGTTAAAATTGAACTTTGTCTGCCAAGACGTCTGCTATATGCATTCTAAACATTAAGTGCTACTTATAATCTAAGATGGATTCAGCTCTTTCTACAAAAATGGTGGTATTAATGTAAATAGCATATTGTAGCAAATATGCAATATGCTTTACCATGGTATCTGCTCATATACAGCTATATCTGCATGGTAGTTTTCTTTCAATTATCTTCCCTTTTCTGCTTCATATTAACTCTGTGAAAACCTTGCTGAGGTAGAGACTGAAAAATTAAATGGTGCTTTTCTTTCAGTGGTCTAAAGTTGCATTCCCATGATTTCCTTAATTCCTTTAAATAGCAAAAACTTTAGTTGGGTCACAGTTGTAGAGCTGCTTGCCATTTGGCTCTGCATCTTCCCAATTTGCTTCCTTTTTTAAGGCTGGGAAGCCTTAGCTGTGTTCATAAGGGTTATGGCTCTGGATCATTAGTAAATATATTCCGTAGCTGCTGTGTAATTTACCTGTCCTAGTTAAACAGAAGATAACAAAACCTTCAGGTGACATGAACTAGTACTTTTTTGCCCTTAAGCAGATTTTTTTTTTTTAACTTCTGAGATTTTTGGTTTGCTTCTCTGCTGCTTTTACCTTTCAGGTTTGTTCATGTGGATTAGTTAAGTGATATATTTATGTGATATCTGATAAATAATTACCCTTTTTAATATATACTTTTTTCCTTCTAGATGTTATCCTTTATGTATGCCCATCTGGCTTTTTTCCATCAAGGCTATGATCTTTTTAGTGAACTTGGGCCCTACATGAAGGATCTTGGTGCACAGGTAACAAGTTGCTTAAATTTATAACTATATGTTGGAATGGCTGAAAACAATATCTGCATGTATCTCATAGATTAATTCTGAAAGGGAACTGTAATGTGATAAAGACAAAGCATGAAAATACACTGTAAGTGGTTTGAATGAAAACAGAAACTAAAAGTTGTCTGTTTGCTGAAATTAATGTTACCTGTAGGATTTACATACTACAGTACAACAGTGTAGTGCCATTTGTGGCATTCTAGGCTATTCAGGATACAGAATTTTTTTCTAAAAAATTTATATATGACCCATTTTATAAATATATTTAACAATAAAAAGTAGTTTTTTCTTCTACTTGTGTATGTTTTTTATGGTATAAATTACGCAGTGTGCCAAAAATGAAATTGATATTAGCCCCTTAGGCCATCAAAGTCTGATTTTTTTAATAAACAGTGCAAAACTAGGTTGGTACTTGCCCAGTTCTGTTGTTTAAAAACACACAAGTGCAACTTCTGGGTTTTTGGTGAGGGACTCAGGAAAAGGTTAGATGTACCACTGCCAACTGCACATGGGAGACGTTGAAAATGATTATTCAAAATAGATTAAGAACATACAATATTCAACTGAATATCTGTCATTGGTGCAGAAAGATGACTCAGCTGTGTCTTGACTTGTTTTCTGTGCAAGTTGAATGAGCCTGGAAAAACTCGTAAAGTAGTCCTTTTTTTTTTTATATATATATTTTTTTTTCCCCCTCTAAGGACTTGCAACAACTACACTGGTGCAGAACCCTCTATTGCCACTTCCCAACCTAATGTACAAAACAAAACCAACCTAAATTTCAAATGACTATCCAGATAAAAGAGCAAACAGACAACCCAAACTTTGTTTGCATTCATCTCAAGTGGATGTGTTGTCTAAGAAATGCATTGTTCTGAGCTGGTTATTCCTGCCACAGCGCTGTCGTCATCTGTGCCCCTCAACCTGCTTCTGTGTATGGGTAATGAAGCAGATTGGGAACTGTAGAAAAAAAAAGTCCAACAGTCAAATGTCTAAATAGTTATTTTTCTGCTAGACTGGTCCCCGGTCTGGTTACTGTGGCTCTTAATTACTTTTACAAACACACATCAGGGAGGTGTGTACTTTGTGTGTGTGTACACACCGTGCATGTGGTGATCAAGTGATGGAGCTGAGAAGAGACAAGCTGCTTGGGCTGGCACTGCCATCAAGAAGGGAAGTGACCATACAGTTACAGCCCTCTATATTTGGTGTAGTAGCAGCCCTTGAGAGGTTCAGGTGCATGGGACTCTGCCTTTAGTTGTGCCTTGTATTCTTTCATGTCCTCCTATTTTGGGTTGTAACGGTTGAACTGTGTAGAATGTGTCCCCTGTACCTCTGCAGAAGAAGGGATCGGGAAAAGAGACAAAAACTATAGGGAAAGGAGACAAACCCTATGGAGCTGGTAGTGGTTTGTGCTACCAGTTAGGAGTTAATGTTTCCATTTCACTGAGATTGTTTGAGCAAGGAACACAAGGCTATTTTTGAATGGCTGGTCATCCTTTTGCTTGATCTGGTAAGGAGCATTGTGTAACACTCATTTTGGTGCCAGTATCATAGCAACCAAATGACTTAAATTTAGAAAATATGAAGCTGAGAATGTTGAAAATATATTGCAATTGGAGCAAAGATAGACTAGACCCTGAAGGTGTACAACTTGCTGAACTGTTCTGTTGTGACAGATCCTGGCATTTAAGCAATGAATATTTTCCATGACAAACACACGTGTAAACAGCTGAAAGTTTAACAGTTAATGGCTTTGTGGTTTGTACTGGTTGAGGCTTCTGCCTTTAACAGGTCAGAGAGGAAGGAGATAGGTTGTGACACCACAAGATAGGGTTTTGCTGGATTTTTTTTTTTAAACTATTGGCAGAT
Source organism: Hypotaenidia okinawae (assembly GCA_027925045.1). Classification (NCBI taxonomy): domain Eukaryota; kingdom Metazoa; phylum Chordata; class Aves; order Gruiformes; family Rallidae; genus Hypotaenidia; species Hypotaenidia okinawae. The sequence goes on from BSDF01000010.1 coordinate 14,456,447, forward strand.
TCTTTCTTTTTATATTCCCAGGTAAATTTTGTGTATGGTCTTACTGACAATATTTAGCAGAACCTGAAGTATTAAAACTTAAATTATCTTAAATGCTCAAGTGATCATTTTTAATTCTTTTGTTTTGCATTTTCAGAATAACTGCTTTGCATGACAGGATTGAGGAGTTTTGCTTTATTTTAGGTCAGGGTAGGATTTCTTGTGAGCCAGATAATTGTAGGGGAATCTTTCGTGACGCACAAGTGTAATACAAGCTTTTGCGTGGAAATTATGGTATTTGGCAATTTTCATGTGAAATGTGGTATTAGTTTAAAAAGAACCTACTTGCATTTTCATTCCAAGGTGACTATTTAAAAAACTGAATATTTTAGTCATCTACAGAATACCACTTATAGTGCTAAATGTTTATAAGATACCAGTAAAAGCAGTATTTTGAAAAACACTTTTTTGAAGGTTTCCCAGTAGTGGTATAATGTCTGGGATTTTTATAATTGTGTGATTTGCCACAGCTCTTGGTAGTTTTATGCTGTTGGTGTAAGATAGTTGATGTGTTGCTCACCTAAGTGAAAAGAAGAAATGCTGGTTGGAGCTTGGAAACCAGAATGATGCAACGCTCTCCTGATAGTGAAAAGTAAATGATGGAATGAGCTGCTGTGAAGAGCTTTGTTCTGGCACTTGTACTATGGGTAGATGGATCCTCAAACGCTTGTATTTAAGATAAATTAGAGCCACTTGCCCTAATCTGAACAGTGGCTGCCTTCTGTTTTATCTAGCAGGGTAGGAGGAGGAATTCCTTGGGGACCATGTGTGGATTCCTGCATCTGAGGTTTTTAGCAAGAAACTTGATTCTTACAAAGTCTTGAATAGCCCTTGGACCAGTTTGCATGTTTGTCACGGGACAGTTTGTTTCCTGGGGTTCTGGATGCGAAACAGTCTGAGCACAGTGGCAGCCCAGTCGCTGTTGTAGAGGCTCTTCTATCATTTTAAAGTCATATTGCTACATAAATATGTCTGGATGCTTCAGTCTTTAACCTGTTCATGGTCCCAAACACCTGTAAGGTGGGAAAGTGCTGGTGTAGCCTTTTGGGCCAGAGAAGCCAGGGAGAGGAGACATAAGACAAGTAGCAGAGTACACAGTTGGACTGGGATGTCCCAAGTGTCTGGTGGCTCCTTAATTGTTAGGGGCTATCTAGCACAGGGCTGTTAGGGACAGTTACTGTCTCTTTATCTCATTGCTTTGGGCAGATGAAATGCAATGCTAGGGAAAATGACCACGGTTGGCAGGGGTTCTCACTTGTGGTTATGAGAGTGGGTGGAGACATCCTATTTGTGTGAGAATTAGACATTCTCTTAGTCATACTGTGCCCTCTGCCACGTGACTGACTTCAGCTGGGAAACTGGTGTTGCACAGAGTGCAACAAACCCAACCAACAACAACAACAAACGCCCAAAAAACCCAGCTGACTATCTTACAGGATATCTTAAATTTCCTGCTTTTTCCCCCTTCTGGTTTTAGAAGGAAAAGGTGTATCTAGCAGTGCTATAGATGTGCTTGCAGCAAGGTTTTGGTAGCATCTTTTCTATTACAGACTTTGTAAGAATTCTAACCTCAACTCCCTCTGTTGTGACAGTCTCTCATCTTTGCAAAATCCTGTGTCATTTCTGAGACTAGAAAGAGTTTGAATGGTTCTACCTAAGATTTCAAGGGATCCTGCTCAGATGCTGCTAGTGACCTGATCAAAGCTATCAATACAAAAGCCTGGTCAAGGGAGTTCTCTCCCTCCTTCCCTTTTACAGAGGGGAAATTTGCTCCTTCTAGCTTTTGCTGCTACTGCCAGTGCTGCTGCATAGGCCAGTCAGCCAGCAGGAGCAGCTAAAGCATGAGTCATTCTCCTCAGAGCCTGAGCACCAATGCGGTATAGAATCGCATATGCTTGGCACCATGCTGTTCTTTGAAACATTTCTTCTAAGGCTTATGAGAAACATACACCTTTCGTGGAGGTTAATTCAGGATGGTAGTGCAGTGCTTTACACAAGGCTTCAGTGGTTATTCAAGGTAAACATTTTATGACCAGAGGAGTAATTAACTATGCAAATAAAACGAGACATGTGATGTCTAGACATAATGTGTTCTTTTTTGTCAGCATTATGAAACCTATTGAGGCAAATTTCTCTTGATATCTAAAGATCCAATTTTCTGTTTCTCTTTTCAGCTGGATCAGTTGGCTGTAGATGCTGCAAAGGAGAAGAGAGATATGGAGCAAAAGCACTCCACTATTCAACAAAAGGTACTTGAGAGAATGTAAAAGGCAGACTGCACACCCATCTTTCTATCTCTGGCATCTCTCCCCAGCAGAGCCCCTCTGCATCGGAACTGTGAGGGATGGTATCTTTAGTGCAGAGAAAGAGACTTAGGCATCATTAAGCATAGAGTTGGATTGAAAATACTTATTTTGTATTACAGAACAGAATACTATGTTTAATTTTGACTGAAACCTAAATAGAGCAGAATTTATTTGGATGCTGGGACTCTATTTAGAACACTTCATTCTGATTATATCTTGGATTCAGTATGGTTCTAAAAGTTGCTATCTGTCCCTCCTGTGTATCTGCAGAAGTGCATACACTGCACAGTCATACATATCACTTTCTGGACTGTGCCAAATATGAGTGCAGCACTTAGAGGTATAATGTGGCTGCTGCTATTGCATATGAAGAGCAAAAGTATATCTTTGTAAAGGCTGTCTAATGTATGGTGCTCAAATTTACCAAAATCTGAAAATTATAACATTAGATTGCTGTTTTGGGAAGATTGGCATGTACAATAATTCTTCTTGCTTGTTGAGAAAAATGCAGATAACTCATTTTGCAGAGAGAATAACTCCTGATGTTTGGACATTTCAGGAGCTCTACATCAGTATTGGTTTTGCCTTATGATAGAAGTTAAATATATCTACTCAACTCTGATAGTGAGCTAATGCTGCAGGTACTTTTGGAAGGGATTAGCTACCAGTTTAAACATAATGCAATGTTTCTAACTCTTATTCAAATACATTCTTGGTCTCTTTGGATGGCATAAATAAAGAGACCAAATGTAAATGAAATCTGAGTAAGTAAATTTAGGCATGAAATAATGTTAAGATTATAATTTAGGTAGACTTAGTAGCAGTCAATATTGATATTGATGGAAAAGGTAACATTTTTGGTTGCTGCTAAGTGTTTCTGTCACTCCATCCCATCATTCTGGCAGGAGTTGGCAGGAAGCATTGGGGTTTCTGTAACTCTGAAATTGAGCAGATAATTTGATGAGGTTTAGGGCAGTGCTGATGCTTGGAGGCAGACAGGAGATAACTACAGTCAAGGAAGAAGAAAGAGAGGAAAATGGGAAAGAGATGGAAATTGAGAATCAACATTGGTGTTCAGATTTTAATCTGTTGGGGCTGTGTAGGCCTAGCTTTAGGAGTGGGCAGCAGTTGATGGTTTTAGTGTTAGAGAACACTAGTGCTTGGTGATGTAAATTATGGGCAATTATCTTTTAATTAGCTGTAGAAATAATAACTAGTTACAGTGAATTACGGTCATTGCTGTTGTCAGTGATGTTTACAGTCTGTTTTTTCTTCAAATGCTGCTGAAGGCTGCTTTACAGGTAAACTGTTTCTAATTGTATCAGCAGTTATTGATACTTTTAAGCTTTTTTGAGTCTTCATAAGCTATATCTGTGTGTAATATAAAAATTCTTGGTTTCTAGTACAAATGGCAATAATAATAAAGCTATTTATATATAGCTCCTTATTTTAATTGAATGACAATTTTACCCTGTCTCTAAAATATAATCAGGGCAATAAGAATGTATTGAATGTTGTCCTCTGAAGTTCTGTGTTTATTAAGCTGTATATGTTGTCTCCTGCCTTTATCAGTGAAGTCACTGAAGTGCTTTTGTGATGATACTGCCTATATTAATGCATCTGGGCTTTGAAGGGCATGATTTATTGGAGATTTCTCTTATAGCTTGTCAAATAACTTACCTGGTTTTTCATGTTGTCTGTTTGGGATTATTTTGTCTCCTTCTCCTTGTTTTTCCCAACTTTCCCACCAATTTTGCTTCCAGCTCATTAGGATTTCAGAATCTTGAACAGGTTTAGACCTTGGATCTTGTTCTTTATATCATTACATGTCATCTGGTCAGCCTGACCAGGACTGCAACCTTGTTCTCTGTTTTAGAATCATAGCTTGTCATGTTGCTTTCCACTGGGCATATGTTCCCAAATCTTCCAGTGCCAAATCCTTCCATGTTTTATAACTACCGAAACATCTGCTTCTTGTATTGACTATTCCATGAGGTATATATGCATTTAATATACTGAAGTTTTAATCTAATGCTTCAGAAAGATGCCTTTTCTTCATTGTGTGGATAAAGAACAGTTCCTTTTCTGAAATGTATAGGTAAGTGCACATGTGCACACACCTACCCACCCACTACCTGTGTTTGCATATATGTGTATATGCATGCAGAATAATTGCACTACTTAAATAACTCATCTCACTTTTTCTAATCATCATCCTATTTAATTAGGCTGTTGTCTGAGAGGCTAATACAGAAGTCATGGAAGGGCTTGGTCACCACTCTAGTTTGATGTCTTTAAGAATTCTGACATCTGATCTTTTGGGATTTAATTTTTTTTCTGTTTACACAGCAAATATGCAGGAAGCAATGTATATTCTTTTCTTAGTGTGAGAGATTATTTTCCCCAGAGTAATCTGAAGCAAAGAATATTATGAAATAATCTAGAAATGTCATGAGCATACTGGGAACATTTTTTGTAGCGAAAGGCTAATATCAAGAGAGTGGTGTCACAGTGTCAGTATCATTTAGAGACTTAAACTCTTGCTTTCTGAGCAGTTTGCAGCCCATTGCTGCAGTAATATGTTGAATTAAGAAACAATCTAAAAATTGGTTGGACATGTAAATAGCATTGTGGATACTTGGTTTTTTCTCAGAGCTAATATTTTGTTCTAAAATGTGAGAAATGATACAGGAAAAATAATTGCATTAAACTTCAAATAGTTTTTGTTGTATTCAAGTCCATTTCTCACAAAAAAAAAAAAATCTGCATCCAAAGAACTGCTCAGGAAACAGCTGGAGTGAGAATGATTTGAAAATTTTTAAGATCTCGATTAAACAAGGTGATAAACAAATGCTACCACAGTCACAAACTAATTCCTGTCTCAAGAGACAGAGATGTGCCAGTGTTTCAGGTGACTTGTATGCTCAATGACTGTCTTGCTTTCTGTCACTCTGCTTCAGACTGTAAACCTTGTTACTAGTGTCTGTTGTTGTAAGCCCTTCATCAAGGGACCTCAACGTAGGCATGAGAAACATCTCTTCTGCTGGTGGGATGGGAAAGGAATCAACTTCCTAAACGAGAGGGTTGCACAATTAGTGTCTTCTCTTTTAGTATATGCTGAAGTAAACTTTCAGATTAGTGTTTCCTTTGGTACTTATGCTGCCCCATTTACTGCCTTTTAAAAAACTTTAAAAATTTTGCATCTCTGTGAATGCATATTCACTGTCAAAATACTGATACTCACACTCCCTGAGATTTAGTGGTCAAATGGCTTGAATACCTTTCATGACCTTTCAATCTTCATATTGAAAGCAAACTGAAAACTCTGCTGCTGAAAAGTAAGGAGGCTTCTGCTCTGGTAGTGAGAAAATTCTATGTAGAGAAAGAAAACACGCCAGCTATGAAGTGAATCCAGTATGTATGCTAAATTAATAGGTTTCTATGAAATTACATTCAATGAACACTGTCAAGATTAGTAAGTGTTCTGTCACCCACCAGCTTAGTATTAATTGTGGAAATGGAAGATGTTTTTCCATTGCCAGCTGGTTTGCTATCCCTCATGGACACTTAAAGAAAAAAGGAGAGGGGAAAAATAAGGCATGAAAGCACTCTGTACTCTTCTATAACCCACTTCTACGTGTTTCTCTTCCAGTAGTTGGCCATACTTGGAACATCTGTATCAGAATAGAAACCATAGATGTTCCTCCTTTCAGATCCGAAAGAAATGTGCAATATAGCACTTCAGTGTAACTTTTATAATACTGCCTTAATTTTTTTAGTTGTGATTAGATCTAAAGCACATTTAATCTGTCACCTAGAGAATAAATAAATGATGCTTAAAATTCAGTCTTTATCAGCTGCTTAAGGAATATGAAAGTCTGAATTGTATAAAGAAACTGGGTTTGTTAACATGTGATTCTCTTACACAGAACACTGGAAAGATAAAGATGTATTTCTCTCCACCCCCTGATTATTTTTTGTGATTCACTAAACTTTTCCGTGAGCCAAGATAAAAATAAACTGTGATGTGACTGCTTTTCTCCTATTCTTTAATTATAAAACAGCAGAGACTGTAAGATCAGGCATGCCTTATCCAGTTGCGTTTCCTTTTTCAACTTAGATCCTTTTAATTTAAATCGAGTGTGGGTGGTGGTGGTTGTTGGTGTTGGTGGGTTTGGGTTTATTTGTTCATCTTTTCTGACAACAACTTTATCAGTGAAGTTGTATGAATAAAGCATATAGAAGCTTTATGCCCTCTACCACCACCCAGTTTGTTGTCTGTTATGTACAGTTAGGAAAATATTAAGCATTTGTCTGTCTTTATCTGTTCTACAGAGGTGGAAGACATTAAAAATTGTGCTAAAGGCTCAGTATTTGAGACCATTTGGACTGGGGGTGTAATGTGGTAAATTTTCCAAAGGAGTTCTCCTGTCATGCTCATGTATGTCTTCAAAGCATAAGTCTAGGTTCATTGGAAAAGGCAGTTGGTTTTTCTGTAGCAGTTCTCCAAACCTGGAGGAAAATGTGATCGCGTGGTACTTCGGTCAGAAAAGACTGAGGGAGCTGTATGTTGTCTTTTGCTAGACAAGGAGTTGCAGGCATCACTGAGGCAGGAAGATGCAAATCTTTAGCAGGTTTCATTATGTTTGGGAGCTGGTAAGTTAGAGTAATTTATCAGCTTTTTGGGGAGGGAGGGAGTGTGACATCAGCATGTCTAAATCTGTTCTTATAAGGGGGTTCTCTTTTTTTGAGGGGGCAAGAATATTACAGGACTTCTAACCCTTCAAGTTGGGAAATACTAAGTGAAAGTTCTACTATGATACTTGGCTGTGTGCTTACATGAAGTCTTTAATGTTCAGATTTTCTGATCTAGGAAACAAGCAGGAAAAAAAAAGCAGGATTCCTCTACCAGTGAATTACCAAAAATCTGGATTTGACACTGCAAATGTAGTTCAACTTTCCAGATCAGTAATACCTGAAAGCGCTGTAATTTGATAGGATTTGCTGTTTTGCTGGCCTGGGAGTGTAGAGGGCTCATGTGATCTTTGTAACCACTTCAGTGTCTTGTTTAATTAACCTTGAATTGGACCAAACCATCTGCATGTAGAAGAGTGAACAATCGTGTAGGTGAACAGCTGTACAGGTGTACAGGCTGGAATATTACACAGGGCTAACAGTGTTGCTTTTGAACCTGACTTTTTTGATTTAGCTGCTTTTTTCCTATAAACAGACAAATTCCTAAGGAGCAAAATACAAAGCAGAGATGTACAGGCATACTTCTTACACAAAACTGATGTGTGCAGTTCGCAAAAGTACCTGCTGAAGGCATGGGAGTGACAGTGAACTGCCTGCCACCTTCAGTATTTAATCCGTTTGGGGTTTTTTTTGTTCTGAAATTTGATTTTTAGTGATGTGTCTCTTCTGCCCCAGTTAAGGGGAAGAACCCATATGTTGCCAGTCTAGCTATATATTTTACTAACAGTGAAATGAAATCATAGCATGTATATTATTATGATCACTGGACATAGCTTATGATAAATGATGTCATTCCATGTGCCCTTTTTCATGCATGCCCAGTATTTGTTAGCTTCCCACTCACTGAATACCTGAGCTCTGTAGCTCCCTGGGGAGAGTCTGTGCTGTTTCAGATTGCATATGAGAGCAAATCGCCATGTGTATTACCACTTAGTCCACCCCATGTTGTCTGGCAATGTGAAGCAGTTAACCTTTTTAAAATTTGTTAAGCTGCTATTAACTTTTATTACCTGTTATTAGATTAAAACATATATTCCTTTATCCTACTTGTAGCTTCATACTCTTGTCAAAGCTGATGAAGGAAAAAATTGCTGCTAGGTTGTTGTCATTGCCAGCATGTTGACTGCTTTAATTTAGGGATAACTGATAGCATCATCTTTGGTTAGTTCTTCTAAATTCTGACCTGTCTCACTTTGTCAAGATGACAGAGCTCAAAGAAACCTGCTAAAGCACAACTGGCTCTATAGAGTTTTCTGCAACTGCTTTTTGGTTTTGACTCTGAACTCCAGTTGCCCCTTTTCGTCTACCTTACACTTGTCTGTCTTTGGAATATATTTAAGACCATTTGAGCAGACGCTTGAAGCATCAGATGCTCTGTCAGTAGCATTTGTCCTCTACTTGGTCGTAGAGGGTACCAATACCTGAACAAGAAGTGCCCCTTGTGTGCAGGTAAAGTAAAAATCTTCATCATTCTGATCTCCTAAAAGTACCTCTTTAAAAGAGTGTTAGGGACTGGGAGTGATGGCATGACTAGTAAGTGTTGCAAGCAAAACATTATTCCTAATTTTTTATTTTTAATTACATTAATGCTGCCCATACTTGAAGAGTCAGTTGAAACTGCAATGTGTCTTTCTTGTCTTGTTCCTCTGTACTAGGATTATTCCAGTGATGATACTAAACTGGAGTACAATGTGGATGCAGCCAATGGTATTGTTATGGAAGGTTATCTATTTAAGCGAGCCAGCAATGCCTTCAAGACTTGGAACAGGTAATTATTTAGAACCCGTTTACTGGTTTATTAAGATGCACTGCTTGTTAAGCTTAATTCTGGTCTGACTTAAAACCTATGCAACTCTCAGATTCCACAATTTTGACAGAACACTTGGATGACTGTTAATTAACGTAGAGGTGACATTTCAAGGCAATTTTTCCTATTTCTGTCCTAGTTGTTTGCAAGCCTTTTTCTAAGCATGTATCTTAAAGCCTGGAGAAGTCCTATGTATGGAAAGCTTGCTTTTTGTGTGCAATCCATCTCTCTGTGCGCTTTAGCCTTGCTTTGGGGTTGAAAGAGAGCAATCCTTAGGATTGTGTACGATAATCTATGTAAATGTATGCCCTGGAAAAACAAGTGTTAGAGGACAAAAGAAAGTGGAAGTTGTATAGCTGTTGGAAGCAGAGAAACACATGAAAAACTCAGAGACTCCAGTTATTTTTCCTGAAATTGTTATCCTTTACAGTTCCTGTCCTGTGCAGTGGGTACTACTTAGTGGTTTTGATGGCTCTGATGAGAAATCAAAACATATTGTTGGTCCTGTATCTTTAACAATGTATGTTTGACTACTGGTTTAAATATTTTTCTCACTTAACAGGATTTCTTTTGCATTTCCAAGGGTTTACACTTCTTAAAAGTAAATATTATATATGCACATTAGTGTAAGCACACTGAGAAAAATCTGCAGTAGCAGGGCAGGAGATGATCCTGTGTCAGACTCTCAACCAGCTGAAATGGTCCTCTTTGTAAGATGTTTTGCAGCATGGACTTCAGACTCTTGATAACTGACTTGATACAAAACTGACTTCTCTGGATGGTTCTTTGGACACCATAAAGGCTTTGCTGTGTAGGAGTGGCAGAAGGGAGCAGGACAGGAGTGCTGGAAAGCAGCAAATGCTCATCTTCCATGTGGCCTCATTCCTGTTAGTACAGTACATGTACCTTACCTAAAGTGGTGAAGGAGTAGGAATCAGTTAAAACTGAGTTCTGTATCTTGGAAATTTAAATGGACACAAAATAAATATGGGGAGGTAATAATTAAATCAAAATACAAAATTATATTCTTCAGGTTAAGATACAGGTTTGAACATACATAATACAACCATATCCAGACAATTACCTGTTTGAGAGTGCCACGGTAAACAGCTCAGCTCAGAGCTACCTACTTGTACTATTTAATTTATATTTGCTATGAAATTTACACTTCAGTTTTTCTTCTATTTGTCACAAGTATTCAATAAAGCAAAACCTTTAATGTGCTTTAATTTTAGATTCTTGGTTATTTGCCTCACTGTGATAGGTTAGCAGGATCCTTCAGAATTGAGGAATAGCATTGGATGTGCTATAAACACTCTGTAAAACCAGAATCACTCACTTGGATTTTGTACTTTGCATTCACGACCCGTGAGTAATTGTTGTGAAACTGCTCTTACTGTACACAAAATCACAGGAGTTGGAAGGGACCTCAAAAGATCATCTAGTCCAATCCCCCTGCCAGAGCAGGATCACCTACATCACCTAAATCACACAGGAACGCATCCAGGCAGGGTTTGAATGTCTCCAGAGAAGGAGACTCCACAGCCTTTCTGGACAGTCTGTTCTGGTGCTCCATCACCCTCACAGTGAAAAAGTTTCCCCTTATATTCACATGGAACTTCCTCTGCTCCAGCTTGCACTTGTATGTGTGAGACGTTCTTAATGAAGACAACTTTTAGATTTGAATCTAGCTCAATTGTTCATGCTTTAATAAAAACAGAGAAGTATATTTACTGTAGATTTTATCTCTGCCTACATTTCGTAATGGCTTGCTATGATGTAGGGAGTGAAGGGGCCATTGCCACTTTCCACTACCTGTTTCCATTGATGGAACGTCTGCCTTATGCAGTATTTCAGCTTCAGGGAGACATTAGTGATTCAAGTTTACCCTGTATTAGATGGGAGCGTGTATTTCTAGTCACTAGGCAGAGTACAAGAACAGACTGTGTCATTGCACTAAATTATTTTGTGCATAAAAATGTACAGTGAAATACCAGAGGAGCAAGCATTTAGAGAATTACATATGTTATATGAGGGAATTTATTTACAATTAAGTCAGAGACCCCAAAACAGACAAGATACTGTCTGTGTTAAGACAGGTAGCTTGCTGCGTCATTATACACCCATCTTTGGGGGAGGTGGGTGGAAAATCCAGCAACCAAAACAAAACTAAAAGAATTTTCTAGAAAGTAATACAGGAATTTCTTGATGCACTTAACCCAAGGGCAATGGCACTGATGTTCCTTGCTGGCTGCAGATTGCACTGTCCGTTCTAGTATGTGTTTTAGATGGTAGCTTCTCTTTTCCTTCTGTTGATGTCAGTTGGTATTTTGCTGGTTCTTGCCCCTCTGAAGTATTCCTTTATGACTGAATTAAAGGCATCAAAAATCATTACAGATACCACCCAGCATATACTGGGCAGCATTAAAAACATCGAAGGAAATTGTGCAATGGATTTTTGTCTGGGTTTGATATACATCAGTATGATTCTACCTAACAAATTAGATAATTGTGGTGCTTCTGCACTCAAATCTTGGTCAGTGAATCCATGGACACTGTAGTGGATTATCCTGGGAAATGTCTGGTGCTGAGGGAAGGGGGCAAAGGAATCAAACCCATATAATGCAACCCAAGGCGGGGGGAAATCTATTCTAATGAATAAAAGCTGCTTGTTTCCAATCCAGAATAATTTCTTACTAGGATCATGTAGTTTTTTCCTGGAACAGCTGGCAGCTTGTGTGTAATTCTCCAAAGACTTGAGTTATTTGGGCTTTTGCGTTAAGTTTCCTGTTCTTGGGGTAGTTCTGCATGACACTGTCTTGAGAAACAAATAGTGTTTGAGCAGATTACAAAGTAAGAATTATTTGCAATTCAATGTTGCTGTGTTTTGAAAGAGCTGGTGATACTAGAATCATCTTTTTTTTGGTCATTGTGACTAAGTATTAATAAACAGATAATACACTGCAGGGAAATAAAAATTGTATCTTTATCCTGGAAAGTTTTACCATAATACATACGGAGACCTATTTTTTTTTTTAATGTCTGTAAATGATACATCTTATTATACACAATCTTTCTTTAAGGCATCAAGAACTGAAATCTAGTGCATTTATTATTGTGGAGCAGTAGGTGGAAAGCTGTTTTGGTTCCTAAAAAGTCCAATGAAAAAGAAGTCTGTGTCATGTGCCTGAATAAATACGTGTAGGGCGAAAAGCCCTTGTCAAACACTGCTACGTTCAGAGTTGGTTTTAGGTTGGATGCATTAAAAGTTTTCCTTTTTTATTCTGCTGTATTTTCAGATCATGCTAATTCTTTGCTTATTTTGCTCATTTTGCATTTTTCATTCCTTTTCCTCCTTTCCCTTATGTTTTAATCCTCCCCCATTTTTTCACATGACAGGAAAAAGCCAGATCACATCAGGTACCAAACAGCTTCTTTTATACCTTCCCAATGTTTCTTTGGCACGCAAAAAGCTCTTCATTAACCCTGCATTTAATTTTGATTACTTGCAATGGATGTATAAGTGGCTCAGTCTAAGAAAATAACAGAAGGATTCTGCCTGGGATGCCAGTATATCTGATGCTCAACGTATTTCAAAGAATTAGAGTGATTGAGCTAGTTTTAGCTAAAAAGGAGTTTCTGAACTCAAAGATCTGAGCGTACGAGATCAGTGTTTTGACTTTCTCCAGCTTAAGTTGTTGAGATTTTTCTCATCAACTGCATTGGAAATAGAGACATAATTTTTAAATGTTGTGCATTCTTAATCATTGTTTTATTTGTGTGCTGACAGCAACTAGTGAAGAAACCCATTTCCTTTTTTAAAACTGAGCATAATTCAACTTTTATGTAAAACTCAATTGAAATTTGGTATTGTTACTTCTCTTGGTTCTTAGAAATTGGAAATGTTTTTTCAATTTTATATTGTTTCCTATTTAAAAAAATTTTTTTTGAGTTGTGTAGGTATCAGTGATGGAAAACATTTTGTTTCTAAACCCAAACAGCTATATTCAAGCACTACCCAGTGGAGCAGTGAAAAGATTCACCCATGCTTCTATTTTCAACAGTGACACGTTTAAAGAAACTTGGGTAACACTTGATACTTCACACATGTTGCCGCAAGGTTTATGAACAGGAATTCTTAGAGCAGGATAGATACGGAATTCCCTGTGATATCACCCTCAGTTTGTGTATTGTACCTCAGTTTCCTGGCTGTGATTGTTCTAGACCCCCAAAAGTCTGTTTTCTACAGGAATGATTTATTGATGATACTTCATTAATTTAAAATAATTAATGAAGTGTTTGGCCTGAATATAAAACTGCTGTGGTGCTGTCATTAGAGGACGCTGCCATTTTTATTTATTTTTTTCCTCAAGCATAGTTTGAAGTCTGTTACCTTTATTTTCTGTTGTCATCTACTTCAAAAGTTTGATCTACAAGTTATATTGCACCCTAAATGGTTAATCTGGTTCAATAAAAGTTGCCTTAAAAATATCAAAAGCCCCACCCTTCTTACCTGGACTGGAAAGTTCTCTAAACTTTCCTCTACTAGAAGAAAAAAAAAAGCAAGCAACTTCTGGACTGGGCTTTAAAAGGTGACACAAACTTGTTTCACAATTTGTATGCTCACTTTCCTATCCAGTTGATCAGATTGGAGCTTATTTACTTTAGTGACTCACAAAATATTTAGCTGCAGAGCATATGAAGCATTCCATTAATGAAGTTGATTACACTACCTAAGGCCATTATTAGGGATTTGCTCCATTGCATGTTATCTTGGGGCAAGGCTGCATATTTTTTCCTTTATCACTTAGGCACTGCTTTTCATGTTTTTCTATTTGGTGTTATGTTAAAAAAACCCCAAAAAATCATTGAAAAGCCTGAGTTTATTTTCCTTTTCTAGTCTGCTTTTTTGTTGAGTTACCTGTTTAAATATTAGCTATAACCTGCCTTATGGTTATATTTGAGGCTTAGTTACTGCATCTGTGGGTGTTTTACACAGATGGTAAAGGTGATGCCTTCGAAATAACAGCGACCAAACCACTGCTTTTAAAAAATTGGAAAATTAGTTAACTTTTTGCATTATTCTGTTCAATTATCTTCACCCCAAGAGATTGAGTACTATTACAGTGGAAATCCAGAATTAAAATAAGATCCTGTTGTTGCTTTTAAAATTAAATATACCTGCACAACATTTGAAAAGCGTAACTGTTAAAAGGTAGAATCTCATCTGTCTACTAAGTACTAACTATTCTAACAAATACTACAGTTTTCTGACTCGAATCTAACTTTTTTGTGTATTACCCTAATTTTCCTTAATATGTGTGCTTCTTTTCATGAATGACTTGTGGTGGTTGAATAAATATATGGAGCCCTCTTCTTAACTAATTGTAATAAACTCTAGCCTAAAATTCCACAGCCTGTCGTGCATAACAAGATAGGATGCAATACAGTGTTCTGGATCCTGCTACAACCCAAATGAATTGGCAGTGTAGAAAAGATGTGATTTTTGGTGTAAGTGGGGTGCTTGAGATAACTGAGGAGTCATGCTATGATAAACACAGGTTCACCTAAGCCTGAGCAAAACAAAAGAGTGGAAATTTCATTGCAATACTGAATTCTTTTTTTTTTTAATATTCCCTTCATTTTTGTCAGGTCAAAACCAGTGATGGTTGGTTAGCTTTTGTTTTGTGGGCAAGGGCTAGAAAGAGATGGTTGTACTTGCTGGTTTTCTAACATTCAGTACTTTGATAAAACACATTTGTTAGATCTGAGGTACTCATGGTTTTTTTTTTCCAAAATACAAATCACCTTTCCATTCCCTATTAATAGTATCCTTCTGAACTCTGAGTTTGAGGAAGGATACAGTTCAGAGGATTTACCTTTCAGATTTGATAGGATGCTTCATTAAATCTTTCATTCGGTATTTTCCTACAAAGCTGAGGATTAAGCTAGGCTCCCACTTAAAAGGTTTTCCTTGCTTTTGCTTTATTTTTGTATGCAACTTTTTTATTTCAGCACCTAAAAATTTAAGAAATGCCAAGTATGTCGACATATTAAACCTACATGGGACAGCAGCACTAGTATTTTTATCGCCTTAGTAAGTTATTTCTTGGTTCTACTCTCAAAAACATTTAATGAGTGAGTAGTTTACAGAGTTTAAGTGGTTTTGTTATTCAAACTATCGCAATTTATGCTATCCAAGAATCTTGTGAAATTGTGGCTTGCTGCTAAAATACAGAAGTAGATGTTCTTTGATGTGAAAATATTTTGTGTGACAGCCTAACTAATGTCGTAACATGAATGTGTTCAGGACTCAAATTATTTGAACCTTGCTTTCTTTTCTGTTTTGTCTCCGCTTTCCCTTTTTTCATTATTCTCATGAAATAGTTGCCAAAACTGACTGCAGCATTACTTCTGTGAATTCTTTTGTGCAGTCTCTCTGTAGACTGCATGTTAGCACATTTCAGTCAAATAAGCACTGTAAAATCAGTTATGTATTGTCTGGGTGTCTCTTTGTTTGAATAGGCGCTGGTTCTCAATACAAAATAACCAACTTGTGTACCAGAAGAAATTTAAGGTAGGTATCAAAAACCATCTGGGGCTAGCTTGTACTGTGGGTGATGGCTTTCCAGGTTGATCAGGGCAAGGAGGAACAGTGCTGTCACTGGCATCCTGTGTAGTCTTGGCATGTTCTAAACTGGTTTCTCTGTGTGCAGAATGAGACCCAATTACTACACAGAGAGATTGAGATGCCTGTGCAGGGATTTGTAAGCACAACTTCATTGCTGTGCGTTTTGTTACTTTGCTGAAGAAAAGATTGATGAAGATCCTTAAAGTTGTTGGTCCCAAAAGGCATCTTACATACTTGCTGGCAGCAAAATAGTCCATGCACTTTGTTTGAGCTGTTGTGATTAACTCTTCTGGGACTTGCTCCCTCCAGTTACTTACTGGGTTCACATACCCAGTAAAAGACATGAAAGCATGTGATAGGAAATATTCAGGGATGCTGTGTACGTGTACTTGATACTGAAAGGGTGAGGTGGTTCAGCAGTCGCTATCTGTCTTTTTGCTGCTGGGAAAGTACAGTTGTTTATTACAGCAGGAAGGAAAGAGCTGCATGGAGGTGGGGGGGAACAGAAGAGCTTATGACAACTCATTTGTCTTCAGTGTTACGAGACCATGTTCAGAATCTGTTCCTTATGTGATGCAGTTACATCAAGGGTCTTCATTTTTGTGGTTGGAACGGAAACACAGTTGAATTTGAGCACATTTGGATTGGGCATTTTTATGTTTTATACACTTCTACATGTTTTAAACCACGCTTTTAAAATGCTGATAGCAAGAACAGAATTCCTATGAATTCAATGAAATTTTCAATACCACTGTACCCAGCATCTAGATTTTGTACTTGGCATTTATAGTAATGTCACCTGAGGTATAATATTTGTGAGTTAATTGTGTCTCTTAGAAAATATCTTTGAACTCCTTTAAATACTGTTGTTTAAATTCAAGGTGTTGACTATTTAGTAGATTGGATTGTAGGTAAAAACGATTTCCTCAAAGTTTCTATTAAATTTTCATTAAATAGATAAAATTTAATGTCGTTATCTTTCCTGTGTCTTTGATTCCACCTATTTAAAATTTTATTTTTTGAGGGGAAAATGTGTGTAAACCAGCAAATTTCACAAAGTATTTATCTCCTTGATGTGACCTTTTTGTCAATTTTCACCTCTTAGGATAACCCCACGGTAGTTGTTGAAGACTTGCGGCTTTGCACAGTTAAACACTGTGAAGACATAGAAAGACGTTTCTGCTTTGAGGTGGTTTCTCCAACAAAGTAAGAAGTTACAGGGCATATTTATTTCAAACTAAATTTGTTGCATTCAGTTGTCTTGAACTGTAAGATTAACATGTCTCTTGGGATAGATCAAAACAGGAAGAGTAACTGAACGATTCCGTTCTCTGGAATTTTGGCAAAGATTAGGTGATGCTGTGAGAAGTGTTTCTAGTATTTAGTTTACTTTTGGAAAAAAAAAATGCATTCTTGTGCTTTATGCATAAATGGCTTGTGGCTGTGGAGCATGGTAGTAGCTGATACTGTCAAGCTGCTTAGTAACATAGAAAATAGCTCTGGGTTTCTCCAAGTTTCTGATCGGTGTAGTGAGAAACTCAGAAGTTGTTGTTACAATGTTAAATTGCATTTCAGAAGGCACTAACTGAAACTGCCAAATAAAAACGTTTTAACTCTAGCAGTGCAGTGTGGTGGTTCTGTTTGAAGCAGTCTGGCAGTCCCGTCACAGCAAAGGCAGGACGTGGGTTCCTCACTCAGGATTTTGAGATGTGACCATATTGAAGTTATTGATAGAAGGTCGACGTGCTTTTAGATTTGAATGTTACCTGCACTCTCTGCTCCTGCTTGTGTTTCTCTGCTTAATAGATTGCTGTCTGAATGTTTGCATCCTGAAGGCATGGTTCACATGTGTTTTGCTCCTGCTTGCCTATGCCATTTCAGCCCATAAGTACTGGAACAGTTTCATACTGCCATGACCTGTTTCCTTTGACTGTTAGGGTGAAAAATAGTTCTTTCCTTGTCAGAGCTTTCAAGTATTTTTCTCTTAAATCCAGCTTCACTCACTGCTATTTCAAGGACTATTACCTGTATCTTAGGTCATTAGTCATAGAAGTAAATTGCATAGAAGGATATAAAAATAAAAACTTGGAATAGGAAGCCAAGCCATTCTCTGGGTTATTTAAAGGGTTGTGTTTATGTGTTTTAGCATTACCTGCAAATAGTTTTGCAACAAGAAGTTTGCCATTCATAAAGGGTCAGCTGCTTTCTTATCTCAAGATAAATGCCTAATAAACAATGTACTTGTGGTGATATCAAGAAACTTTCTTTAGAATCTGTATTTTATTGAACAATGTCTGGTTTGGTCAGTCTCATGTGATTTGTTGCAGAAGCTGCATGCTTCAGGCTGACTCAGAAAAGCTGCGGCAGGCATGGATTAAGGCTGTTCAGACCAGTATTGCTACAGCATATAGAGAGAAAGGGGATGAATCTGAGGTGAGTTTAAAAACCATCCATTTGACGTACCTCCTTTAGATCCTGAAAATTAAAAATAGAGAAAAACTTTTTGAGATGAGAGGGGAAAGAAGAATCCGTTGTTTGACTTTACTGGCCCTGTGCAAAGCCAGGAGCTGGACTTGATCCTTATGGGTCCTTTCCAACTCAAGATATTCCATGAAAATTGGAAGGCTGTGATTTATGTGTCATCTGTCTTTCACTGCATCTTACTAATGTTACTTTGACCTGCAAGTGTTGAGATTTTTCTGTAGTGTGATTAAAATTCATACAATACTCCTGTATTTAGCTTTGCACAGGAAATACAGCACTGAACAGTTTTTTCAGTTCTATGACTTTCATTGGCTTTAAATGCAGAAGTTACTTTTCTAGGATTCTAGTGCACAGTCAGTATCTGTGGGCTTTTTGTTTCTTCAATTTAGTGTGTGTGTGTGTCTTGGTTTATTTGTTTCTTTTCTTTTATAGAAACAGGAAAAGAAATCATCCCCTTCTACTGGAAGCCTGGAATCTGGCAGTGAGACAAAAGAGAAGTTGTTAAAGGGAGAAAGTGCTCTGCAGCGAGTGCAGTGTATTCCTGGTAATGCTGCCTGCTGTGACTGTGGTTTGGCAGATCCTCGCTGGGCCAGTATCAACCTAGGAATCACGCTGTGCATCGAGTGCTCTGGGATACACAGGTTGGGGAACTCTTCAGAATGGTATTTGATTTGTGCATTGACTTTAAGGTGGTGGTTGCTCCTTCAAAAGTACATTGAAGCAAGATTAAATTCCCTTGTTTGTAAACAGAATTAAGATTGCTACTTTATTTGCATAAATTAATGGTAAAGCTGTCTGAGGTAATATATAGCATGTAGTTGCAAGTTAATCTTTTTCCATTCTGTTTAGGAGCTTGGGAGTCCACTTTTCAAAAGTAAGGTCTTTAACGCTCGATTCATGGGAACCTGAACTTCTAAAGGTAAGAGAAATGTCTATTTAATACCTAGACTGTTGTTCTACAGCCTCTTCATCAGAAAGTTCAATGCAGGGGGAATGCTTTTATGTCTTGCACTTTTGAGTAGAATTTGTGTGTTGTTGGTTGGGTTTTAATTCACACTTTCTTATAATAGCAGTAAAATAATGTGTGAGCTAGAACGACTGATGACACCTTCAGTTTCACAAATGCATGTTGAGTATTAAGCTTTGTCTTAATCAAAAGGGAAATCTGTTTGCAGACCAGAAATATGGTGGACTGAAAAATTTTGTAAGTTCTCTGCCAGCCTCAAGCATGATCATACTTGAAAATCCAAATGCCTGCTCTTGATTGAGATCTTGATTTTTGTACACTTACTGGCTTCTGGCTTTGAGGAGAACACTTGTTCAGCTGCTCTCGTGCACTATTTGTGTGCCACAATTCCAGTCTGAAACATGGCTATGAAAATGTGACACTGAAATACCAACATAGGCACTTGTGCATGAATCCATGTGTGCAACTGGGAAATTGATGTGCAAAGCATTTGTTTCCAGCTGTGATGTTCTGGTACTTAGGTATTGCTTCTCTGTTCTGAACAATCAAATGTGAGTAGGAGTGTTTCTCTTGTGGTTTGACCTTAAATAATCTTAATATCAATGTGTTCATGCTGAGGAAGCAATCAAAAAACCCTCCAAAACTACACTCCCTGGCCTGTTCATGTAAATATCAGGGCTGAGTATTCTACCTTTGTATTAGAAGCAAGAAGCCTGTTCGTTGCTATCAGCAAGCTGGACTTCATGGGTGAACTCTTTAAGTCTCAGCAGGCTGTGCTTCGATCTTTTTCTATAGATACAACAGATGAATGGTTAGCAAAGATGCGTGTTGGTTGCATTGTCTCTTGCCAGGGGGATAAGAATAGCCACCAGCAGAGCTGATGGAAAAAACTACCTTTGTTAATGAGGCCTGAATGTCGTTCTGGTTATTGAATGTCAGATTGTCACTTTTGCGGTCCTTTTTCAGAAGGGAATGGCATTTTAAAAGAGTGACTGTGTCTTTTGCTATCTTACTCAGTTTGGTGTCTATTCACTTGTCATTTTCATGATACAAGCCCATGCTTATTTCTGTAAGTGTACTTTTACTAGTGAAAATAGTTAGTTGTGAAAATAAACTGAGGTTAAAACTAGCTAAATAAGTAGATAAAGCCTTTTGCAACGGTATTTGAATTTATTTCTTTTGCTTCATAGCTTATGTGTGAATTGGGAAATGATGTTATAAATAGAATTTATGAAGCAAAGTTGGAGAAAGTGGGAGTAAAGAAGCCACAACCTGGAAGCCAAAGGTAGTAATTTGCTAGCAGTGCCTCTTCCGCTTTGTGTTGCTTCTTTCAGGCTCCAGCTTTAACCAGTGCTGCCAGTTAACTGTGTAACGCTCCTTTCATTGACTTTGTTTCCCCTTTTCAGCAGTACAGTTTGCTCTCCCTATTTTCCCATTCTGTATCATTATTGGGTGTTCCTTCTGTTGGTCCCTTTTGACTTCATTTCTATTTTTTTTTTTTTCTGATCTCACTGTCTCCTTTTGATGACATTCTGTTCTGTCTCATCAACGTGGTCATGTTCATTTTGTTTCCAGTCTGCTTTGAAGCATCTCTGCTGGCCATGCTTGGTCTGAGAGTGCTCCTGGAAGGAGCCTGTGGCTGTGCCTTTTGCTTACCATGACTTTGTTCTTGAGCGTTACTTTTGTTCCCTGATCCCCAGAACGCTCTTTTCCTTCTGCCTACATTGTACGTGAGCTCTGCTGCTCTACAGCAACCTGCTAATGATTGTGCTGCTGTCTTCCATTTCTCTGATGCTAATTTGTGTGTGAAGGTGTTTGTCACAATTGGGGTGTGTGTCTGTAAGATAACCTCAAGTTGCAAGAAAAAATATGTCAGTATGTGTTATGGAACTGGTGGCTGTGCCTACTTGAGGCTTATTCTTGTTATTGTTCTTTTGTGCAATCCTGATGTTCCTTTAACAAATGTTGCAATTTATATTTAGCGAAGAAATTAAATATATTCTATATTAATTGGTTATTAGCAGTGCAAAACATGTATAAAGGATTCATTCCAAGAAGTCATGGTTGAACTACATGATGTTCTAATTCTCTTCCAACTGCAATAGTCTATTCTAGGTAACACAGAATAGCTAATGCTTATTTCTTCCACATGCCACTTTCTAAAGGCTCTCTGCCTGAAAGAAAATGTACATATGTGAACTTAATTAAATTACTCTCTTTTGAGCCTTATGCAAAACTTCATCAAGAATCCAGAGTTAGCTGCTGTGCCCTTCATCTTTCTGAAAGTGTCGTATGTCTCATGCAGTGCCAGCCTGCAGCTTTGGTTACTGGCTTTAGTATGAAATGGAGGTTCTTTTGATACAGGAAAATATTAGCTTACTAACTCCAAGATTTTGTATCTGACAGGCAGGAGAAGGAGGCATACATCAGAGCAAAATATGTGGAAAGAAAGTTTGTAGAGAAGCAGCCTGCATCAGGATCTCTGCTTGAATCTGGAACAAAACCTTTGTCTCAGAGTCAGGAAGAAAAAAGGCACAGTAGCCCTGAAAAATCCCTTTTGGCAGGGGAACAAGGTGCAGCGTCCCCAAGAGGTATTTACACACTCTCCCCTTAGTGATGTTACACTTGTTCTTTTTGAAGTAAGGTGGTTTTGTATTAATTGATTTCCTGCCTTGTTCAGAGAGAAGGGAATCCGCCTTTCAGTGGGTCGTAGCCTGGGTCAGGAGTGTAGGGGAGAAAAGACTTTTTCGGAGATGTGTATTTTTAGGTGGGGAAGAATATGGAGTTGGGGGGTGCTTATCATTCAGCAACATATTAACCACTTTCTTTCCTCCGTATTTTCATCCTTCTTAATTTTTCCAATAATGTTCTTTCCTGCCCTGTCCCTTCCTTACTGCCTGCTTTGTGCTTTGCTAACTTGCATGTCCCAGCGGTTGCTGTAAGTAGCGACGAGGCGAGGCGGGAGTCTCTGTTCTGTCCTGATGAACTAGATTCACTCTTCTCCTACTTTGATACCTCTTCAAAACTACGTAGTAGTAAGTACTACAGCTATGGCGTGTTCAGTATTTGCACTAGTGATCCATTGTGTGTTGTGGCCATCTCCCTGCCTTTAATCCATTGTCTCCAGGCTACTGCATTGCTTAGTGCTTTCATGAAATAATTTAAGCTTTTTTACTTATCCTGATCTTTTCCTTTCTAATATTCTTTGACAGTTATTATCATTATCATAAATCTTATAGTTGCAATATGTGACCTTGTATTTTTCTGTGGATAGGTTAAGAATATTGAATAGTAACTAGTCTTGTAAAAAAAAAAAAAAGTGTTCAGGACCAAGTATAAGAGCTTGCTTTATTATCATGGTTATATCATGGTGAAGAGTCGGTAACTTATGGTCAGCATAGTAATTGCGATTTCTCCCGAAAACAGTGCGAAGCAGTGACAGTGGGATCCAGCAGAGCACTGATGACAGCAGAGAAGGCCTTGCCTCTACTATATCAGCTAACAGTTTGTATGAACCAGGTGCGTCAGGCTTTACACTTCAAAATTTAATCACTTCTTGGTACCATGCTCTACTCAGAGATTAGTACTTGTTGATACAATTCATGTCCTCTCTGTCCTGGTGGGCTGAGGTATTTTTAACAATGATAATATCTGCTTGTGTGACCTTTCTCTCCTCCAGGCTTGGCAGCAAGAATGACACTGAATCCTTCTAAATTAGTTCAGAGAATTACGTGGGCTTCTTTCCAGTCAGATGATACTGAGCCTGAACTTGGTTTTTCCAGTAGAGAGAGCAATCCCACATTTTGATACAGACAGGTCTCCACAGAAATGCATAATCCTTTTACAAATACTTAAATCCTTGGAGATAGAGTTCCTGATAAGCCACAGATAATAGGCTTTTATATGTTATTTGAGCATTCTTGCTTAATTTTTCTGTTATCTGCTTACTGGAATTCACCATGTCTTTAAACATTACCTCCTCTTTACTCAAAGTTTTGTGAACTGATTGATGAAATTATTTGCTAGCTAATACAGCATCCTGGGCTGACAGATGTATTGACTATGGCTTGTCAAAATACCTGAAACGTTTATAAAGCAAAGTTTCTACATCAAAGTGCTCTTCTGACGTATGTGTTAAATCCAGTAGTTCACAGATGTGGTTTGTAGGCAAGCAGCATGTGACCTGGATCCTTTCTTTGACTGCATTGTAGAAACACGATGCTGTAACTCATAAAAGCTTACATATAACAATGTCTTTATCTCCCAGGCTTCACTCTGTATAGTTCTTAAAGATTAAAGGAAATGTTACGCTTTAGTCCCAAAGATTATAGCCACAAGGAGCAATTTGTCAACGACAGTGGTACCTTTTAATGAAAATTAGCTCAGAGCAGTATTAGCCTCATATTCAGGTGTATCAGACTGGTACAGATACACATTAGTTTTATTCATATCTTGCAGTATATGATAAAACACACCTTTAAACCTAAAGTAATTTCTTAGAAATAACATGGAATAGGTAGATTGAAGGATACACATGCTAGTAATGTGGAGAGAATGCTTTCTATACAGTAGTAATTCTGTGAAGTGACCATGCTCGAATGCTGGAACAAGCAAAAGGCATCTGTGACTTCTCCTGGCAAAACGGAGCAACAATGCACAGCATTTAGTAAAACCTGAGCTGTGTTACTTTTAGTCAAAATTATAAGAGGTACCTTATAAAAACAGGGATTGCAGATGAGGTTTTTTTTTCCCTTTTTTAGAAGGAGACAAGCGAGACTCTTCTGTGTTCTGTGACTCCAAACAGCCTAGTCCGGGACTGCAACTGTACCGAGCTGCCTTTGAGAAGAATCTTCCAGATATGGCAGAAGCATTGGCCCATGGAGCTGAAGTAAACTGGGTCAACACAGAAGAAAATAAAGCAACACCACTCATTCAGGCAGTGCGAGGGGTATGTGATGTACAGCACCGACTGATGCACGAGGAGGGGAAGGGGAACAAAAGGGATATTTCTATGTCACTGAGCTGCTTGCTTCTCTAATGAACGATAATGTGGTGCTGAAGTTGTCTTTACAATGTCCTTTCAAAGTTGTTTCTGAACTGCTTTTCCAGTTAATGCTTTGTTTGGAGTTGTATGACCTAGCAGTGTTTAAATATGGTATAGAAGCAACTCCTTTTTGTTTCTTGTATCATATGACTCCGTGGTGTGAAGGCAGAACAGGTTTGGCTCTTTTCTAGAGATCTGGTGCTGAATTGTGTCTTTGCTTTTATTTCGTAGGGTTCGTTGGTTACTTGTGAATTCCTGCTGCAGAATGGGGCTAATGTGAACATCAGGGACATGAAAGGAAGAGGACCCCTGCACCACGCCACAGTCCTAGGGCACACAGGGTAACTCACTGCTCCAGAGTTTGTAAATGGCCGTCTTGTTATAGTTGCTGATGTGAAGCATCTTTTGTTTCCCCAAATATTCTGGTATTTTAATATCTTTCAGATAATCTAGGTTTATCTTAAATTTTTTTGTGGTGAGAGAGGAAGTAAGATTTTGAATTAGCAGCCTCACCTGCTAGCAAAACACATCTGTGAACACTCTGGTCCATTTTCAAAAAAGGTGTATTTAATAATGCCTTGAAATAGTGTGAACTTTTGGTGAAGACTCACAGGATTTTTTCTCATTTTCTTAAAAATATGATACAAATAGAAGAGGAGGGGGGGGTTCTGACAACCAAGTCTTTCTGACTCACCCCACCTGAGTGTGGCACTGAGAGTGCCTCTCTCTCATTTCCAAATGTTTTGAAATCAGGCTTTTGAAAACTCCCTTGAGTTTTGGAATCAGGCTTTTAACTGAAATCCTGTACCAGCTCCACTCATGTGAGGACATAATAAACTGGTTGGTGGTGCTCAAACTCTTTACATGTGTGAATTCTAAACAGTGTGCCACAAATTGGTAGAGTTTGAGATGCAAGCTTAGTATACCCTGCTTATAAATGCATCATCACTGCAGAGGAAAAAATGAGACAATTGGGTTAAATCAGGCACCTGTGAACTGTCTTCTTTCCTGTATTTGATTTATCCTGCTCTGTGGTTCCTGTCTCTTGTGGTAAAAGTGGTGAAGTTTTTTGTTTCTACAACCTAAGATGATGCAATAGAGTTTCACTTCTAGAGGGTTCAACTCCTCACTGCACAATCATGATTTGATATTTCCATATAGATCAAAAAACTAAAGGATTTACTTACTACTGTGTGGACATCTTAATCTCAATGAATAGCACTGGGTTTTTTGTTCAAGAGACTTCTGGTGATTTCAAGTCAGATGCAATGTATTTGGCTTAATTTATTCATTGTTTTCCTTTATTTGGTGAAAATTCTTTAATGTTTTTTTT
Organism: Hypotaenidia okinawae; assembly: GCA_027925045.1. Classification (NCBI taxonomy): domain Eukaryota; kingdom Metazoa; phylum Chordata; class Aves; order Gruiformes; family Rallidae; genus Hypotaenidia; species Hypotaenidia okinawae. The sequence continues at coordinate 14,481,813 of BSDF01000010.1, forward strand.
TCTAAACAGACAAGTGTGTTTATTCCTAAAACGAGGAGCAAACCAGCATGCCACTGATGAAGATGGGAAAGACCCATTGAGTATAGCAGTAGAAGCTGCAAATGCAGATATCGTAACATTGTGAGTGGTACCTTCTGGTTTTTACTAGATTCTCCTGATTTGTTTCGTGTTAAAAATGTAAGAAATGTCAAAATCTCTTTATGTAAAAGCAGAGAGAGCAAAAGAAAAACCATACTGCACTATCCATAGGTGACTTCACTGGTATGAGTTTCAGTAAGAGGGCATTTGAGGTCTCGGATTGCAGTCATCCTTTAGTGCTTTAAAAGTGACAGTGTTCGTTTTGTTTCCTAAATCACAGGTTGCGTCTAGCAAGGATGAATGAAGAAATGCGTGAATCGGAGGGACTCTATGGACAGCCAGGTCAATACTCTACTAATAACCATACTGAAATGCAGTATAAGAAGTGCATTCAGGAATTTATCAGTTTACAGCTAGATTCTTAGGATTTTAGGAAAATTTAAGATAGCTTCATACAAATAATGTTTTTTTAATAGACAACCAACACATGTTAAAGCTTCATTGAAATTCACTGGTGTCACTTTGTCAGATTATTTAGGGGACATAAAAGGAGAGTATCTGAAGTACATTAGTATAGTAGTGTATGTTACTACAGCTGTTACCAACCTGTTTTGCTGGTAGTTGTCCAACGTTTTCTCCTATTGATGTTCCATTGAAATTCACGTAATGTTGGGATTTACCTGACGTTATTTAATAGCAGCCTTCTGGCCTGGGTTGCTCAGAGACGCTTGAGTAGTTCATCTTACTAGAGGATACCATTCTCCTTCCTGTGGAATGGTCCTCTCTTTCTTTTTAAGAAAAAATGCTTGCACACCAATGTAAAAATGTACATCAAATATCTCAAGATAACTCCAAACAGAAATAGGAAAGTATTACTTGCTTAAATTTTATTTTAAAATATTTTTATTGTAGAAACAAAACAGTTGTTCTTAGGTATGTATTTTTGTATGCATAGTATCTTACCATTTGATTAAAAATCAAAAAAGAATTGGCATTCATTTGAGCCAAATGGTACAAAAAAGTAACATATTTAATGAATATGTGCAACTTTATTCTCAGGCACTCGGTCCCAATTTACACTATGTTCTGATGTATTCATGGAAGCCACTTCTTCTGTTATGGTATGCTTCCATAGGTACCTGGCATTCTCATAGGAATATCAGTAATGAAAGTACACTTGGTTGTGAAGTTAGACAGCTAAAACCACACTGCTCTATCTGGCAGTGGTGAAAGGCAAACATTACTCTTCAGGTTGAGGGCTGAGGACTCTTGGCTCACTCCTGTAAAGCCCTTATGTAACTTCCCCCCCCCCCCCCCCCCCCCGATCCATAAGGATTGTGTGGGCTTACGTCTTTATCAGATTGGGCCTGGCATATACTGAAGGGGCAACGTTATGTGTTATGTCAGTATCCCAGATGAACTCTACTGAACAAACCAAACTTATTTAGTTTCTCCTGAAGAATAGATGTTTTTCAAATTTATTTTTGAACAAAATTCTAGGAAATTAAAATTAAAACAATAGAAGTATGATAGACACCCAGAGCTGCTCTGCTGCTTTGGCAGAGTAGCAGGTAATTTAAAAGCATGTACTTGGTTATGGGGAAGATTTCCCTACTCAGAAAATGCAAGAGGCTAGATACATGAAACAAGTTGGTTGCCAGTTTGGCCATTTTGATTGTAAAGCTGCTTTCTGATATAATGCATATGATTTCACTGACAGACTGAAAGTAACAAATACTGAAGTATTTTTGGGTCTCCTTGTTTTTTATTTGAAGAGGTAAAAATAATAACTATCAGTTTCAAATAATAAAATGCCTTTATTTTAAGGGAGGGAGGTATTTTGATTCAAAAGCTCTGTGCCAAGTCGTAAGTTAATATTTTAGATCATTTAATTGACCATTGACAAATCCACTATTATTATTAACCAGGAAATGTGTTTTTGGAGTTTGTACAGAAAGCCTCAGTTGGTTACTTAACCTTACAGATGTTTAGTAGAATGTTTTGTTTGTAACAAACACAGGCACTGCACACATGAAAATCTGAATGTTTAAACCTGAGGTGGGGGAGACTATTTTCCCAGACATCTTGTTCAAAATGCTGTTTTAGACAGATTCTTCAATAGGTAGATGAAATAAAAAGCAGGCTAAATCTTTCATTGACAGTATCTTGTTTATCAGTTTGTGCTGCAGTAGAATTTAGAGACTGCAGTTGATACAAACTGATCCAGGTATTTTACAGATAGCATCTGATCCTTGTAAACAGGTGAGACTGACAATGGAAAGCAGAGCTGCCCCAAGGGATGGAGCTTGCCCAAATTCAGGGGGAGGGGTATCACTGGAATGATTTGAAATTCAGGCCACAAGCTGTGGTGTCCCAGCCAGATCTTTCTGTATCTTTGGATAGCATAGCTCCTCTCTCCTATCCTCAATTCTTGCTGAAGCTTCTCTTAAAAGTTGCTGTAAATATTTCAGTGTCTTAAATGTTAGTGTCTGCTGGCCTGCTAGAAGGGCTGGGTACATGGGTAAGGGCAAAGCCTGTCCCTGCTGTCTCAACGTGCGATACCTTTCTGTGGTCGTAGAGGAGGCAGGTCTTTTTCACTGCATAGACGTGTTACATTTTCTGCACTGCCCTTATTTTAGAGCTCCTTTTATCCAGAATTATGATTCTAGAAGAATTAAGGCTTTCTCAAGACAAATATATGTTTGCTGGGAGCTGTGTGAGGGTAAATATCAGTGTATGAGTTTGCTGTCTTTGGAATGAAGCAAACTGCCTATCTTCCGCTGGAGCAATGCAGATGATACGTGATTACTAATGTAGCTAATGGCATCAGCGTTTCTAACTTAAATATACCCGGCTGGTTTGTGCTGCTGAGAGAATGTACATACTGCTTTGCAAGGTACAGTTGGTCTTCCAAAATATTCCTGGAATGGGAACTAGCTGCAACTAGCTTGTTCCACAAAAAGTTTGTTTCTGGTGGTAGAAGCCATATGCGCCATTGTACTGTTCCTTGTATACTACTTGAGTGCTCATCTTCTGGTGCTACAGTATGTCTGCTAACTATTTGATATCAGTATTGCTACTTTCTCTTCCTATCTTTTCTTGAATGTATGATGTGTGCCTTTTGAGTTAATCTGGTGTTAAATGGTAAAGCAGTGTCTTAGTATTTTTGTACATAAAATCTGCACTTTAGGGAAAACATTGCTTGGAAAGGGAATTTCCAGAATTCAGTTTTAAAGTAGAATTTTAACCGTTATAAGGTTTACAGTATTGAATATTTTAATGCAGCATACAAACTAAAGGGGCACTTTATTTTAGTCTATTTTTGTATGTAATATTTTTGTTATGTAATAGAGCCAAGACCAGAGCCACAGTGTATCTTGCAAAAATAGCTTTTGGGTTTTCTTTCAAGTAAATATGAAAGAACCAAATATGGCAACTTGAACTACAGTACTAGTTCACCGGTGGAACCCACGTCTGCATTAAAAGCTTAATTGCTTTTATCACATGAGCTTGATTCTGATTTGTGCTCTTTGTAGCTGATTTTTTTTATGAATGTTATAACTCCATTCTGTGCTTATCTCCCAGTGCAAGCAGTTATCAGAAACTGTTACAGTAAAACGTGTCCTGTGCCTGCTTCATCTCTAAAATATACTTGAAACTAAACCTGCAAACCAAAAGGGAATTTTGCTGAAACTAACTTTTCCTAGTAGAGCAGTGCTGAATGTATTTATCTGGTAAAGCCTGGGAAGCATTGTGTCGTTACATTCTTAATATAAACCCACATGCCATGCATGTTAAGTATTCCTGGAAGGTCAGTAGTTATCTTTGAAAGTGTTTTCAAATGAATGGAGTCTTGTCTCCAAAGAATAATAGTTCTAGTATTGGGAATGTACATTAAAAGATAGAAAACAAAACCAGTGTAGCTTTTCACTGTAGTGCAAACTTTTTAAACACACACAAAAAATTGAAATTTAAAATCTGCCCTTTGGGAAGCAGTGGTGGAATAATACTTTTCTTCCACGGTCATTTTGGAGAGGAAAAATTCTCTCATTATGTATGTTAAACACTAAAGTATTTGGGTTGATTTCTTTGTCCTGTCTCAATCAAGCTGTCAGCAAGGAACTTGTGACAGTGCTTGTGTCCCGTGCAGTCATCTGTGTTGGGAAGACTAAAATTTGGATGGCTGCATAGATCCTGACTGGACCAAATGTTTTATGCATTTAATTCCCTTTGAAGGCAATAGAGTAAGGTTAATGTTTTAAAATGAAACCTGAACTCAAGGCCCAAAATGCTGCAGCAGATGAAAGAATGTAAAAATGTCCTTTTTAAAGTGGCAGAAGAATGGCTTGGCAATGACTCAAGAATTAATCATTCCTGAATGTGTTTTCCTGTGCAGACAGGGTGAGGAGGAAGGCAGGCCTGCTGAAAATCGCTGCCATCCCTCATTTTGGGGTTGTGCACTGGCAGTTGGGTTGTGTTTAAGCACAAAGGGTAAGGATAAAAAAAAAAACAACCCAAAACCAAATGAAAAATGTATTAGAAAAGCATTACCACTCTTACAGATAAAACTAAAAGATGTAATAAATACTCAGTCATGCATGTAAAAGTTTGTTTGCTGAAGTAATGGGCCAAAAGGATTTATGAACAATAATTTCTCTACTTAGGATTGCTTTTTTTATACTCTTGGTTACTGACTGTTTCTTTCATGGAGAGTTCTGTCTGGCTGTAAGACTTCTGACCTCTGTTTCCAAGTAAATCTTTATTTGTGCCATAATTCTACTTTTCTGAAGAGAATCTTGCTTATGTTTCCTTGCAAAAACAAGGATTTTATTCTTTAATAGCTAATAAACATTTTCCTTTCTACATTGCTTTAAAATGCTTTCATTTTTCCTTTCTAACTCTGACCTTTCCTCTGTGTGGCTGCCCATGAGGTACTATTTCAGGTATAGTTTGGCTTTGTTTAATTTGCTTCTGCAGAATGTGCATGCAAGTAAATGGTCCCAAAGAGTTCACATCAGCATCATTCCATCTATAAGCAATCTTTACACGTGACTAAGTGTTAGACAGTAATCAGTAGCACAGTGGGGCATTTGTGCAATGGTTGGGTGATGTCAATGATCACAATTGTTTTTAACTGTTTCCTTTTTCTTTTCTGCCTAGGGGATGAAATTTATCAGGATATTTTTCGTGACTTTTCTCAAATGGCATCAAATAATCCGGAGAAGTTAAACCGTTTCCAGCAGTCAGATTCCCAGAAGTCTTAAATATCAAGAAGGAAAAGAACCTGATCCTTATAGTGCAAGTCTTTTTTTACTTTAACAGAATGAAATATATGCATTTTGTTAGCTAGTTTGGATAAAATGACCACTCTAATGTAGCTTTAGATTGTGGTAGCTGGGGAAACGTATGAGTCATTTTATGTTCTACAGTACGTATACCTCAGCAGCTGGAGAAGATGTTTTAGAAAAGGCATGCCTGCCAGCTCAGTGTAACGGGAATACTTGTTAGCAAGTACAACGTGTGCCTGCATTTACACCTAAAGTCAGCAGGGTGCAGCTGGATGCCTGGCAGACTCTGAACAGCAGGATGGCCAGACCAGCTTTGCTATTTACTATTGCCTACTGTCATCCGTCTCCCTGGTGCTGTAAAGAACGTGCCTCTTACAAGAAGGTCTGGGTTGCATTTTCTGGGACTGTTTGGAAGGGAAACTGGGTAATGACTTACTGAGTTGTCCTTCTATTTGTGGGCCAATAACTTAACAGATTATCTTGTTCCTACGCTGACTGTGGTTAGAGGTAGACTCTTAAGACATGGTAACTCCTGCCCTTTTGCAAGCTCTTTCACAGTGGAAGCTTCAACACCAGGCTGGCCTTTATGCTGGTGACTGCAGGTCAGTCACAACAGGTATATATCCTGGAGGACCAAACTTCTCTAAGAACAGTCTTTTTTCTTTTTTTTCCTCTTAAATTAAACTTTTTGTGCAGCAAGTTTATTTTTAAATGAGCGTGTGGAACCTTTCATGAAAAATAAACATAATCCTTCTGGACATGTGGGGTTTATTTGTAATATTTTCACATCAAAACTTGAAATTTGAGACATGAAAGTAAATAGTGAGCCAGTGGAGCTTGTGTAGAACAGTTGTACAAAATGATGTTTGTTACGTTTTCTTTTTGCTGTTCTACTAGCCCTAAGCTGAATATATAAAATCTCACGTGTAATGCAGCCACCCTGAATTTAGGGCAATCGATCCTTTTTATCAGGAAGCAGTTATCCTTCACAGAATCTGCCAGGGTGTGTATCTGTATGTGTTTCCTAAACTAAGGTGTGCACAAGAACACCTGGGAATTTCACTGCATGTTTTCCTAGAGTAACCAGTGAGCAGAGTCTCTACCCGTGTTCTGTGGGCAGCTATGCCCTGTGCTTGATGCAACAGTGAGCTCTGCTCTGCTGATGTGTGTGCCTAAATGGTGCCTATAGATAAATGTTTATGTGTCAGGTTATTTAATACCTACATAGTAGTCACCCGAAGCCCCAACACAGCAGATGCAATTCTTTATGCTCTGTTTGTCTGCCCTATGGACAACTTAGAGGGGAATTCTTAGGTAGCATAGTATCAATGTGAGTTTCTGATGTTCCTAAATAGCTCTGGCATTATGCTAACCTGCTGTTTAAATGTGTTTAGGAAATGAATTGACTTTTCTCCAAGCTGACTAAAATAAGCAAAAATAGGTTAAGAAAATCCTGTAAACCATGGCAAAATTGAACTTTCTGGCACGTTAAATTTTAACCAGGTATTTAAAGTATTTATAACTTTGTATCAAATGTATAATAATGCATCAAGGCTGGATGATTATTGCTGTAAAGTTAATAGCGTTTTAGAATTGTCCAATAGGTTCTTTTTCCAAGCAGAAAAACATTCCAAAACAGCTCTTGCTTCATGTATGTTCTAATTATTCTAGGAAAAGCAGATTCTTCCCATTTAAAGAGCGCATTTAGTCTGAATAATAAGAAACCTAGCAATATCACCTGTAAGCAGTAATTTCTCATAAGTTGTTTTTTTAAAATAGCTGTGTATGAAATGGTAATATACTTCCTAATCTGCAGTATTTAACAGCAGTAGATACTTTAGTAGATCTTAGAGAAAGTGAAATTCCCCCTGTATTGATGGGGCAACATAAGAGGACTAGGTATTGTATACACTTCAGACGTTTAGGTTTTTCTAAAGATGTGTCTTTTGCAGGCTGCGTGCCAGGCAGTATATGGTGTGACAGGCAGTATATGGTGTGACCGGCAGCGATGTAAAGCTGCTTAAAGCTTAATGGCATAATCGCTATCTCAGTCCATGCTGCTGGCAAAATGTCCGAGACACCTCAAATCTCCACTGGTATTTTCCTTCCTAGCCACAGTGATCTTTGTTGTTGGACATTTTCAGGATGACTTCCTATAAGGAGGAGAGTTTCTTCCCTGTAGCGCTGCAGATGTGCTGTATTCCCAACTCTAATCTTTCTGGGAAGCAATATTGATCCATTTATGCCGAACCTGATCCCAGGTTGTATTACTCTCATCAGAAGCTTGTGAATTCTGATGGTTCAGAGAAGTAGGTATGTCAGGTCTGATCCTGCAGCCTCCTCCCCTCTCCTTTTAGGTACACTAGGATGTCCAGGACAAACTGCATGCAGTTAAGGGTTTCTTTAGTTCAGGTGCGATCTGTGTGTTGATGTACATTCATCAGCAAAAGTGAGCATGCCACCAAATTAGGTGAACATATTGAGGATGTGGATTCTGTACCCAGTTCTGGCTCAAGTGCTAGCCTTCTGCTCAGTAACACTAGGAAACTTCCACTTGTATGACTGTGAATCTGAGTATGACTAGGAGAGCAGACAGTAAGGTTCCATTGTGGGTTAGCACCTCTTACTCTGCACCAAGTAATGCAAAGCTTCGATTCCCATGCCTGCTTTGCTGTAGGTATGACACATAGTAGGTCTTAACTGGTGCGGTACAAAGCAGTAGATTCCTAACTCAGTTTACAATTAGCTTCCACGTGGATTTTTAGTAACTTACTAGATAGCACATTGAAAGATTTTGTAGTATTTTTCCTAGCCCGAATTAGGTCGTGTGCTCCAAAAGTCTCTTGGAAAGACAGATGTCAGGGAGCTCACCATACACGCAAATGCATCTTGATTTCAGAGGTGTAATTTACTTTGTTGCCTGTTGATTAAAGTGGTGTCTGGAGTCTCCTCAGTGGTCTGTATCATTTTGATTGTCCATAAGGTTTCATATGTTATGTCAGTACAGTGCATATAAACTTAAATTTCTGAATTATCACACTCACTTGTGCCACTGACTTATTCTAGACATGCTGGGATCTGTTCTTATAAATTGGAGGGGAAGGCCTAAGTCTGGTAGAAGTCTGTCCTTGCTTTCACAAGCTGCATGTAGTGCAGTCTGACCGCCTGTTTTGGCGGTTCATTAGTGCATGGTGCACCACAGCCTCCCTGCCCACTGGGACCTAGTCCCAGAACTCACTGAAATCGGTGGTAGTCCTTCCAGGATTTCAGCAGCTTTGGGTTTTACCTTTGGTGGCTTCTACTGCTAGTGCGCTAAGGATCCTGCTTTAATGCCCCATTTTTCACTACGGAGGGGGGTATATTTGACCTGTTTACATACTGAGCTGAAATAGTTTTAGAAAATGCAACCAGACCTTCCAAATCCCCCCACAAGAGGAAGTTTCTCCTGTTTTGCAGTATGACATCACTGCAGGTGTGGTCCAAATTATTAGGGTTCTCCTCAGTAAAGGAAAAACTATGTAGCACTAAAGAAAACAGGTAAGATCTAGGTGAAGCACGGGGTTGGCGCTGATTTCCAGGATGTTGGTGCTTCTCTGCAACCATCTGCGTTAAAGTGTGGATGTTCTCTCTGCTCCTTGGTCACAGCACCTGTAACAGGACGGTTTGATGGAACTACAAATGATGTGTAAGGACTAAGGGTGCAATAGTTTTACACTCTCAAAAGGACTGAGATGATTATTAAATAAACTGACAGTATTTTCAGAGTCAGTTCTGCAAGCTGCCATCTCTGCCCATTCCCCATGCATGCCACTTTTCTTGCACAGCAGTGTGTTTTCTAAGCGGGGCCAGTGGAAGAAGGATGGATGGACCGCCTGGGGCATCCCCTTTCCTACCTTTTATCTTCCTTCCATGGAAGAAGATGATAGAGAAGGAAGAAAAAATACCCCTCGCTTTTCTGTTAGTATCCCAGCCTTCCCCTATCTAGCTACAAGCCGCTGAGAAATCCTCCTCTCCCCGAGCAGAGGGCTCCCTCCGCCCGAGCGCGGGCGCTGCTTTGTGTTAAGCCGCCTGTCCCGCCGCACTCGGAGCTTCTTGCGAGTTCCGGGAGTAAAAGGCTCGCGTTCTCCCGGGAGCTCTTCCTTGACAGGGGGCTGTAACCCCCTTCTTCGCCGCCAGCCTCTGCCCCGTGCCCTTCAATGTCGCTCCGGTACCTCGCCTTGTCGAGGGGCTGCCGACGCCGTAACGGGGCGGGCGCGGGGCGGGCGCGGGGCGGGCGCGGGGCGGGCGCGGGGCGGGCGCGGCATGGCGGCGGTCCCGCCCCCGGCATGGCGGCGATGGGCCGCGGCTGGGGCTGGGGTCGGGGCTGGGCGCGCTCCCAGCCCTGCGCCCTGGCGCTGGCAGCCGCGCTGGCAGTCTGTGCCTTCTACTACCTGTGCGGCGGCGGGGAGACTTTCTCCAGCGCCACCCGCCGCCTCCGCGCCACGCCGCCCGCCCCGGCACACCATCACCCCCAGCGCGGCGGCGGGGAGGCGGCGGCGGCGGCAGAGGGGGGCCGTGACTTGCACCTCCTGATGATGTTCACCAAGGCGGAGCGGAGCCCCGCGCTGCGCGCCAAGGCGCAGGCGGCGCTGCGCTCCCTGCTGCGGCACGGCCGGCTGAGCGGCGGGGACGCGCTGCACCTCCACCTCGTCACCGAGGGCGCCAGCCGGGACATCGGCCTCGGGCTGCTGCGGGACCTGCTGCACGGCGCCGCCTTCCGGCACCAGGTGCGGGTGGGTGGGCGCGGTGCGTGCGCGGTGCGGAGTGTCCGCGGGAGCCCCGCCGGCAAGGGAGGTTGCGGTGAGCGGCGCCGCGCAGGACGCTGCCGTGCCCCCCTGCTAGCGGCTCCCTGGAAGGGAACGGGGAGCCTGCGGGGGTTGGGGCCCTGCCCCGGCCCGAGGGGCTGCTGCAGGGCCTGGCTCGGAAGCGGCTCCGATCTCTCACCTTTCCCGCCATCGGTGCTCGCTGAGCCCTGCTGAGGCGCGAGTGGAGGCGCATCCTCAGCCCCGCTTGTCACGGCCGTTTGTTCGCAAAAGCTCCCGCCTGCCCGGTTACCCGAACGGCCCGGTACTAGTGCCGGTGCTCAGGTCGCGTACCCACCGCGCCCCGTGCCGGCAGCGCCCGGCTGCCCGGGGGTGCGCACAGCTCCCTTCGGGCCTTCTCCCTGCATGGCAGCGCCCCACGCCGGCGCGGTGCGACAGCCTGGCTCGGGTCTGTGGTACCGTGTTCCCTGCAGATCCCTTGCAGACGCCCCTGCGTGCCTGTGGCTGCCCTACCGCCTTCTGCTCACAAACCAAATCCCTGCACCAGCAGCATTGCTTCTCCGTGAGGACATGGGCTTGCAAGGTAAACGTGTGAGGTGGGAGCAGGAGGCAGGGGTGCTCAGCAATGGGTGTTGTAGGGTGGGCCTCTATCTGTAGTTGCTCGTGGACTCGCGGTAGAGCCTGGCTCCCTGCTTGGTGGGCAGCTCTTGTGCCAGAACTGATCGCTCTGCGATGTGAGCAGTGTAACCTCAGGTGAGGCCTCGCTGGGATGTGTGCAGTGGGATGGCTTCTTCCCTCCCTGGCAGAGCCCAGTGCATCCTGGTGCTGGGGCCAGCCTGCAGCTGCAGTATGCTTCTTGCCTGTCTGCTTCCCTGCGGTGGGGAGTTCCTACAGAGCAGAGGCTGTTGTACACATCCGAAGCACACGGGCTCGCCCTTAATACCGTGACAATCTCTGGTACGTTAGCAGGTGGCAGTGCCTTTTTATTCTTGCTGCAGCCTTCCTTGTTCCTCTTTATCAGTAGGACATATCCCTGTAACTTGGAACTTCTGTGCCGCTAAATGTCGAAGGTGGTTGATCCTCAACCTGGTCCTTGAGTACTCCAGCAGTAACCCATCTCCATTCCAAGACCTCTCCTTTCCTGGCTTTTTTTGGTGTCCCCAGAACACTTTCCTAGTTCTTATGCTGTTTTGCTAAAGCAGACTTGGTGATGAGGCTCAATAAAGTGCTCAGAGGGCACTGCTGAGGGATGTTGGCCGTGAAGGTACCTTTTCTTCACAAGGATGTGATTTGGACTCTGCTTCTAGAGCTGTCCTTGCCCTTCCCTCCTGGCAGAGCTGGGATCAGTGAAGCCTAGGAATCAGATCAGGATCCCAGCCCTTGGGGAGGGTCGTGGGCCACCTCTGGTCTCTCACCAAGCCAATTCAGGAGTCTTCAGAGTCTTTCAGAGCCTGAAGCAGTTGGCTGCAGCCTGCCAGGGCAGGACACAGAGGGGTGAGAACAGGGGCCTTTAGGATGCGTTGCAGTGGGTGGTATCCACACAGGGCAGGGCAGACCAGGGCTGTCCCAGTCATGAGGTGGTCGTGACATGGCATCACTGGCCCCATGGTGCTTTTGCAGATGCGTCCCAAGCGTGGAACTGGGACTGCAGCATGCCGGCAGCCAGCGGCAGAGGGAGCTGGTGCTCCGTGGCATGCTGCCGGCGCGGCTGTTGGGTGGGGTGGAGAGCAGTGGATGGAGGAAGTTGGCTGGAAGAGCCCGGTAGCAATGGTACCGTACGGCACTGTATGGAGGAAGGCCTGACTCGGTGCCAGGGAAAGGAATCTCCACTCGCTGGCCCCCAGCCAGGCCCAGTCCTTCCTGCCATGCCCTGGCCTTGAGTTCCCGGCTTCCAGAGGTTCTGTGGGGCATTTACGAGGGCTTTTATGCTCCCGGTTGCAGAAAGCATGTCCTGTCCCAGGGGTTGTGGAGTGATCTCTGCGGCCTCTCCTGCTTCCTGGGGAGCAGGAAGGGCCCGGAGCAAGCCTGGGCATGTCTCAGCAGCTCATACTCTGCCTGCAAAGGGGCCCAACTCCCCCGCTTCCTGTAACTCCAGACTGCACAGTCTGACTCCTTGTGCCGTTTCATATCGCCTATTTATTCCCCTCCCCTCCGAGAATGAAGGTAACAGTGCTCTTGGCTCCTTGCTCTTCCTGGTTGCTTGTTTAGATCAATCCCATGTAGGATGCTACCAAACCCTGACTCCCCGTGGTACTGGCACCACGTGAGGACATGCTGGGGTGAATGTAACTGAGCTGCTGTCACACCACACTTACAAGAGAGCCGCAGATATACAGCCATGAGAAGGAGGGAAAGTGAGAGGGAAACCAAATGTGGGTTGTTTTTTTCCTAGTGAATCAACTGAGAGGCTCTTTTCTCAGCACAAGATGTGTGTTTACAAACTCTGCTTGCACAGGAAACTCCTAGAACTTACTTTTCTTAATGTCCTCAGCAAACATGGTCAGATTTAGCTACGGGGATTTACTGAAAGCTGCTACACAAATAAATAACGATGTACAAAATTAGCAGCAGATCAACAAGCCACGCTAAAGTAAGCAGTGGGAAGAGAAGCCCTCACAGCCCTGGAAAGCCTGGCTGGGCTGTGGCTGAGGAAAGGAGATTCAACTGCTCGAAGAGTTTGCTTTGCAGAAATGCCTGACCAAAGAGTGGGCAAAAGACACATATTTTCCTGTTTTCTTTGGCAGGGGAGGGAAGGCTGATGATGCTGTGTCTGGAGTTTCAGGAGCTTTTCCCATGATTTTGTCCACTGGTGCTTGGCACTCTGCTCATTTCTGAGGTGACTGGAATTGGTTTGACTTTTTTCCCCCTCTGCTCAGCTGTTTCCTGTAAGCTGTGCAGACCTCAGAAGGGTGGTTTGAATTTCTCCTCTGTGCCTCTCCAGTCAGGCCAGACCCCAAAGCTGGGCTGGGAGCAGAGCATCACCCATCCCCAGGGTGGTGGTGCTGGTGGTGGTGCTGATGGTGCTCAGCTCCATGCACAGGTGGTCAGTGCCTTTGCACCTGAAGCATAGTGGCATTTTACTGTGTTTGGGGTAGCTGCCATCACCAACGCTTGGTGCTGTTGACCTGCTCGCTGGAGCTGTGCCACTCTCCGGCCTGTCCCCATGGCACTGCCAGTGCAAACCATGCTGGCAAAGCCAGCCATGGAGCTTGGCAGGGCTGGAGCAAGATGCTGCTGTAAGGTTCCTGGCAATGGAGCTTCCTCCCCTACTGTGTCTTGGGGAAGGATTATGTATGCGGTGTTACCCAAAGCCAGGTGTGCCTGCGGATGAGCTCTCCCAGTTCCTGGTACATGGTGTTCTCTGCTTTTCCTGCCGTCCTTCTGCAGGCGCTTGGCCCCAAGCCCGACAGCCAGGACATCAGCAGCGTGGCCGCCCCTCAGGGGACACATGGGCCATAGAGCCTGCACAAGGGCTGTCGTATGGCGCCTGGCTGCTGGCAAGGACCAGCATCAAGCCCTCTGCTGTGGGCAGGTGTTTGGGGTGCCCTCCCCAGAGAGGGGCTGTAGGGATGCCACTGTGACTGACCTCCAGTGGTACCCCACCCTGGGCTCGGCAGCTGTGCCCAGTGTCAGGATGGGCCCATCACCTTGCCCGTTCGGTGTACCGCAGGTCCCACAAGTGGCTCCCTCACTCCAGCGAGCCCTGCTCTGATGTGAGAGCACTTTGACAGGGGTAATGTTTTGTGCAGGAAAGTGTGGGAGGAAGAAGCTCCAGACTGCTGTCTCTGTGCCAGCCCCGCTGATTGTCAGAGCAGCTCTAGTGCAGCCCAGAGAGAGGATGGATGGTCATTGCATCCTTTTTTCTTTGGAAGGCTTGACTTGGTTTAGGTTTTAAAAAAGCAAATGCTCTATCTTGTATGTTTAAGCATGTAATGTAGGGCTCCCTGATTGTAAGCAAATGAAGTTTTAGTAGGAAAAAGGAGCAAAACCATAGAACTCTTGAATAGTTTAGTTTGGAAGGGACCTATCAAGGTCCTGGGGTTGAGTTCCCTGCTGAAGCCTGAAGGAAGTGTCTGTATCCCTCAGACAAGGGGTGTGGACTCCCCTTTCCAAAATTCAAGTACTGTTTCACAGTCATGTCCTCACTGGCCTTCAGTTCCTGCTGGGCTCTTCCTGCTCTGCCTGGCCTGGAGAAGGCAGCGCGACCTCAAGTCTCCACACTCGAGTTCCTGTGCTCCCCCTTATCCACACCCGGGTCATGTCCCTTGTCTCAATTACCCTGAAAATCCCTCCTGTTATCTTGTGTGATTCAGTGACCTGCATCCTTCTGCCTGTGTAATGAGCATCAGGCTGTGTGAAAGTTCCTGTTCATCGGACTTTGACCAAAATTGATTACAAGCTTGTAAAATTTCAGTAGCTGACAAGGTACAGTTGCTTCTGTTTCTGGCCCGTAGCCATGACCAAAGCCAGTGTGCCAGCATCCATGCTGGTGTGTGGGCTCCAGCAAGGCTAAGGAGTGCAGGTCATTGCTGGCTGAGCCCGAGCAAAGCTCCAGTAGAAGCAGGCTGAGATCCATCTAGAGAGGATGCTTGCTCTGCTGTAACTGCTGATGTTTGGGTTTTCATCAGCGTGCTGTGGCTTGTCGTCCCTTTCCCCCTCCAGCCCTGGTGGGACGTGCTGCAGAGCTTGCCTCCATGCCGGGCGGAGGTTCAGGAAATCCGGGCTGCGTCCCTGGCCCTGTCGCAGCCTGCCTCTGTAGCAGGGAGCAAGTCTTGGTCCTCTGGGTAAGTGACGTGGCCTGGCTTGCCTCAGACCGGCAGGATGCCAGAGCCTGGAGTGAACCATCACCTCTCCTGATGGACTCCATATGGGAAACCACATATGCGGTTGCATGAGGCAGTGGGACGGACCAGAAGAAAACCCCAAACATTGAACAGACTCGATTGTACGAGTGGATTTGAGTCTCACAGCCTGTCTCACGTTTGTGAAATGGTCATTAAAACCTTTCCCTCCTTCCCTGATGCCTTAGCTGGCCCTCACAGCAGGTGGGAGTGCAGTGTGCAGGGACCAGGGCAGCCGGGCCCCTTTGTGCAGCTGCACTGCCACACGCAGTACTGGTGTTTGACAGCTCCCCGCTCCCCCCTCCCCCTTCCCCATGCAGGCTGAGCAAGGCCTGCCAGCTCCAGCCAGTCCCCAGAGCCGGCAGCCAAGTGGTGCTTCTGGTGTCTCTCCTAGGTAATAGTCCATGATGTGAACGAGCTGACAGAAAAGCTGTTTCCGATTGTCGAAGCCATGCAGAAACACTTCAGTGCTGGATCTGGGACCTACTACAGCGACTCCATCTTCTTCTTGTCGGTGGCAATGCATCGCATCATGCCCAAAGGTAAGCCTCTGCTGAGCTGCTGCAGCACCTGCCTCTGGCAACACAGGCTGTCTTCTGCTGCTGTGCCGGGATGTCATCCATCGCTGTGTGCAATACAAAGAAAGTTAACAGATTTTTAGGGTGGGCTTCCAGGATTCTGCTCTGTCCTGTAGTGAAGGACCCGTCAGTGCAAGAACATCCACAGCCAGGTCTCTGTGGCAGGAGTGGCAGGGAGCTATCTGTGCCACAGGCAGCTGGCCTTGTGCCCTGAGGTGGTAGGAGTGTCGAGACGGGAGCTAATGCGCTTGCCCTGTGTGTGATTACAGCCCCCTTCTCCATGGGGTGTCAGCAGAAAGAGGTGCCTCAGGTTCATGGCACAGCTGCCTGGCTGTGTGCTAGCAAATGTCAGCAGAGAGCGGCTGTCAAGCCTTTCCTCTTGGCTCCGTGAGTTTTTGGAAAGCTTTGCTGATTAGCAGCCACCGATCACTTAAGTTTCCTTATCGTGACTTCACTTTGCTGTTATTGAGTGAAGGAACAACAATAAATCTGCAGGAAAACAAGGCAGCTGGCGAGGAGGGCTTGGCTCAGTTGATGCCATGTTTTCCTTCCCTGGCTGCGCATGGGTGCTGCGCTTGGGACCAGCGTGTTCTCCAGCCTTGGACTTGTCACATGAGGAGGGTGTTGCATCCCTGAGCTCCAAACTCCTTCCCCAGAGGTCCCCCAGCCTGCTTGCCACCCTCACAGTGCCACGGCAAGGTGCCCCAAGGTCCTGTCTGTCCGCAGGAGAGGTGACCGGCCTCTCCAAGCTGCTTGGGGATGGCATGTGGTGGTGACCCTTTTCCACATGTGTGTGCTGCTGAAATAGGTGGTGGGTAGCACCACCAGCACCTTCCTTGGCATCTAGAGCCTCTGCCTAGCCATAATATTCCTTGTAGACCACCTACCATGGATCTCAGGCACAGTCTTGGTCTTGCTGGGACATTAGCAGGAGTTACTCCCCTGTCCCCAGCTGAGGCATGTCCCAGTTTGACCTCTACCTCTCTACTGGTTTGTGGAGCTTTCTCTGGGCATGCCCCTGTCTGGGAGGCACAGCTATCCCATGATAGCTCCTTAAGTGGTGGGGCAGTGGTGTTTAATGTGTGCAGGAAGGATTACAGAAGAGCAGGCAGAGAGGAGGTGACCTGCCTTACGTGCCTTCCCTCTACGCTTCCCGAGAGCAGCTCCGAGGGTCCCGTCCAGGCGCTGGTCTCCAGCAGATGTGCTGTACTTCACTCTCCATTAGGCTTGGGTAATTATTTCCCTTTTTTGTCTGGTGGTGTCTGCATTGCGAGGGCTTTGAATGAGGCTGAATACAAACGACATACAAACCAGCATTAAGGCTGGCTAATTGCCTTGTTGCGATTCCCTGCCCTGCCTTTACCGTGCACTGAAGATACCAGTGCTGTGCTGCTGCCAGCGACGAGCTGCTCAGTCTGAAACGCCTTTCCTCAGTTCATCAACCTGCTGGTTGTCTCATCTCTTGCAAGGCTCGTTTGCTGTGCCCCCGCCCGATGGGGCTGTCAGTGGTCTGTTGGGGGCACAGGATGTTTAAAGAGGCGTTTTTACAGTTTCACGAGCTTAGGTTTTGTTCCAGAAGCTGCTAGTAAAGCTGATTTATATTTCCCTTGCAAGGGAGGTCAGATTTACTGCACTGGGTGCCTGGTGATTTATGGTCTGGCTGAGCTCCCCAGCCCCTTCCCTGCTTCCCGACATGCAGCCGGGACCGGATGGGAGGCAGCAGGGGAGGCTGCAGCTCTGCTGCCCGCCTGCCAGCGGTGTAGGAATGGCACTGGACTCCTACCACGCTCCTGGCTCTCACAAACCAGCCTCTACCACTGTGAAGAAACCTCTTTGCTAAGCTGGAGAAGAAAGGGCTAAACCTTTTGGGGCAATATCGGCATTTTTCCTGGTGACATTTCACCTGCCCTGAGTACTCCTGCTTTTTATGCACCTCTGCAGGCACATCTGGCTCCATAGTGTTAGAACCAGGCTCTTTGTGGAAGCCAGATTCAATTGGAAGCTCGGGCATCCTCCAGTAGAAATTATGGCCCTGGTCTGGATATTGAACTCTGGTATGTGCCTGCATTTGTATTAATCAGCCTATAGTGTTTTCTTTCACTAGCTAGTGACCTTTGCATTGAAGTTGCCTGGCTTTGGTTTCCCAAATCCATCGTTTTTTGAAGGGAGGCATTTCCGTAGTGGCATGACTTAGTGATTCATTTGGAGCCGTGGGGTTGTGATGGGGTCCTGGCTTTGCAGACCAGTGGCACCAAAAAGTCAACACCAGGGTTATTTTTCTTTTATTTTAACAAGAGTTCTGTGGAACATGTGCTGGCTGTGTGCTTGCTGCACTGAGAATAAATGGGGTTTGCCACTCAGCTGCTCTGTCTTTCACTGTTCTTGGGATCCTTGCCCAAAAAACTTCAGATCTAAAACCCGCAGCTGCCAAACTATAATATAACAGCTTCTTAGCTGCTGTAAATCATGGAACTCTCTTGCCTTAAATGTCTTACATCAGTGGAGTTAACCTGATTTAAACCAGCTGGGGACTTGGTATGCAGCGTGCAGAAGTGCAGACTGCATAACTCTTGTCTGTGCTTGAGGCTCATAAATCCCATTTTAATGCGGTGTGGCCAGGCCTGAGGAGCTGGAGGAGGGCTTGGTGTGTCGCAGTGGTTCTGCAGGGGAGAAGTGATGGGAAAGTTACACACAGAGAGGACAAGCAGGGTTCAGGCTTAGGAGGAGATGCCAGGGTGAGGACGGTGCCAGTGTGAAATGGGACTTGCAGAGCAGTGCTAGGAGGGAAGGGAAGACAAGGACTCTTTGGCTTTCCCTTTCAGTATGCCCATCCAGAAGTGGCCATTCACTTCCTGACTGGCTGTGATCCCTCCAATCCCTTGTCATTTTAGTTGTGTGGTTTAAGAGGATCCAGCAAGTGTTTTATCAGCACCATCCTTACAGCCATGTGAAGCTGCAATGCTGGGCACCTCTGCCTGGCAGAGTCCTGGCGCTGGGGCAAGGGGAAGAGGAGATGGGGTGTCAGAGGGGCAGCTTGGGGAAGCTGTGGGTTCCCCAGGGGATTCTTGTCCCCCATCCTTGGGGGCTGAATGAGGGGCTAACAGTGTGGTCCATGTGTGTGTTGGGGGGAAGCATGGCTTGCTGTGGCAGGTGAATAAGTGGCACCTTGTCCGAGGGAGTGGATACTGGCAGAGAGCTGCACCTTTGGCTTCACAACGGGTGTCCAGACTCATGTCTGTGACCCACTGGGATCAGATGGGAAGTCCAGCGGTCTCCCTGCCCTCAGACTGCGTGGGGCAATTTCTCCAGCTCATTATCAACGGCTGCACTGGCTGTTAAGCGTAGACCAGATGATAATGTTTGTCCCAGCTGCCTGCTAAGGACCACGTCCCAGGCCGCATGGGGCATTTTGGAGCTGCTCACAGCAGACTCCAGCTGCTGGCTCCAGCTTGGTCTCCCATGAAACTGCTCTCAGCCTTTGCCTGCTCGGGGAGCCCCAGCCCAGAGACCATGGCCTCTGTGAGCAGCAACTCGTGGCTTTCCCACCAAGCGGAGCTGGAGGAGGGCAGAGGCCAGCGAGGAGACGTGTTGGAGCAAGCACTGAGCTGCAGTCTGCCTTCATGGAGCACCTTGCTGTGCTGAGGCCAGGCACCTGGAGCATTCCTGCTGTGAGTGCAGAGAGCCTGGGAGCCAGGGGAATGGCTTCTGTGGGGAGGTACCAGGAGAATCTCTGTTTGCTGGAACAACGCCTTGACAAGTAACTGTCTTCTGCTAATGTGCTTCTGTGCAAGCAGGCAGGCAGCGTCCCAGAGACATTGTGTGTTGTGTTTGTAGGTGTGCTGCGTGAGGGTTTGCCACTGCAGCTGCAGTGTTTGAATCCCCAATGCAGGAGAGCCTGGACAGGCTCTGCCTGCGAGGTGCCGGGTGACTGCACGCAGTGTTTCCCCTCCGCAGCGCTTGTGTGCAGTGAGTTACGGGTGCACTAATCCTGCATCGGGTGATGAACAGGTCTGTAAGGGGGAGCCCGGCAGAGGGAGATGGGGAAGCATCACCTCCTTCCCCCTGTCAGCTGCAGAGCAGTACCAGGCACATGGTGCAGCCACCCACAAAACCCGGCAACTTATGCTGTAATCAGTGAGCAACTTGGGGGTGTACTGCTCCTCATCCTTTACTGCTGGCTGAGCAGTGCCATCTTTGCTGAGCCCCACCACATCAGGGGTACACAGAGATGCAGTGGGTTGGGAGGAGAGTGCCTGTGTCCCAGATGTTCCAGGCCTGATCCTGTGCTATTGACGTGAAGATGTTGTGAAGAGGCACAGAAAATTGGGGTCAGTGGTGGAGTCGTGGGAGAGGACCCCAGAGCCACGTGCTCCCAAGCCACAGTTCCCATGGGATGCTGCACTAGCTGAAGGGTTTTATATCGTGGCAAAAAAATGTTTCCATCTTTACAGGGATGGAGAAAGTGTTAATAGTTTCTGGTGTGCTCTCAAAACCTACCTCCCTGCTTCATGCCGTGACCACATGAAAAGCAGCCAGATTCCTACCCTGGCCTGTCTTGGGGCTGCAGTTGCTCATGTCATCTTGTGATGAGAAGAGGCTGCAGTGGTGGATTTGCAAGCAATAGGGAGCCATCGTTGCTCACCGAGGTGAGCCTGTTGTGCAGTAGGAGTTGGTTTTGTGGTGCTTTTGGGGAGCAGGCAACAGCAGACCTCTAAATAAACCCACCCCAGGTAAATGGAAGCTGTGGCCTTGTCAGGGGTGTCCTCACCTGCTGAAATGAGATGCTAACCCTGTCTGTGCCTCTCCTGGCAGAAGGCCCCCTCAGCTACAGCCCTGTGGAGGAGGAGGAGCCGTTGGGAAGGGCTGTGGCAGTGAGGGGGACAAGGGCTGTGGCAGTGAGGGGGACGCGGATGCTGCTCAGCAGGTACCCGGCAGCCCTGGGGTGCTTGGCACAGCAGAGGCCCCTCCCTGCAGCACTGCCGCCATTGGGGCTGGCTTGACCCGCAGCCCTTGGGGCCGGTGTCACTTCTCATAATTTCTGCTGGCTGCCCCTCACTGCAGTGCCACCACTGATTATTTTGGATGTCCTAGATCTGTCAGGCCGGGGCAGGCGCGTGTGGCTGTTCCCCCTCCTCAGGGAGCAGCAGGGTCTTGGTGCCTGGTGCTGGAGTGGGTGCTGCCCTCTTCCCTCCCTTCTTCCCTCCCTCCCTCAGCAGTCCTATTCCCCCGTTCCCAAAGGGTGGAAGATGCTGGGTGTCATCCAGCATTGATGGGGGCTGCTCTCCCCCACAGCCTTGCTCCCCGCTCTGCCATTGCTCATTAGAGATTAGCAGGAAGAAACAAGGACAAAATCTGCCTGCAGCCCCACAGCCCCTTACATACCAAGTGCAGTTAATCGGGACATGAGCTCATCTACCTTAATTCATTTATTTTCTTGTATCTCTTTTTGTTTTCCATCTCACCTGCTTGTAACTTCACAGCTTTCCATCCACACTGTTTTGTAGTACCTGGCAACCTGGAATTAAACCTTATTTTGTCTGATTAAAAAGTTTCCTGCTGCTCTTCCTCCAGCTCCAAAAAGTGTCTTCACACTCCTTCCCCAGCAGCACTTCCAGCTCCATCCGGAAAGCTGTTGTCTGCTCAGCAATGTCTCTGCGTTGGAGTCCGGTTAAGAGCCAAGGTGTCAAGCACCATTAAATACTAGTCCCTCAGACTTTGATGGCATATGAGAAGCCACTTGGATGCACAGGAAAAATTAATTTCCTGGAACAAAAGTCATCCATCTCCTGCTGAGCCTTCTCCGTCCCTCTGGAGGTGGCTGCAGGGTGTGAAGCAAGGTGAGCAGAGTGACGCTGCCATCAGCATGCAAGGCCATTGCTGCTGCACCAGACCCCTGATCTCGCCCAGTGCCTGCCCTGTGTGGGTGGTAGCAATGATTTGTCGTCTGTCTCTGGCAGGCAGCCTAATTTTTTAATTAGCTGATAGGCTGGAATTGCTGTGCAGCAGCCACTGCTCTGCTGGGTGCCTGATCGGCATCTGCGTCATGGTGTGGCTAGTGTCCAGGGCAATTGGGCACATCCCCTTGGCCTCCTGCTCTCCCCTGGTACCCTGTTTGCAGGGAGGGGAGGCTGCTCGGTAGGGAGGGGAACTCCTAGGCTGGCCCAAGGGAGCAGAGGGGACCTTTGGCTGCATGGCAGAGGCAAGGACCTGTGTTTAAGTGGGCATCGGGAAGATACACTGTCTGCACCTTGGCAAGATTGTCTGCTCTTAGGAGGGTGGGCTCTGGAGCAGCATCAGGACCTCAGAAGGGGGACTGCAGCACCCCAATCGCCAGCACACTGGCAGCAAGCTCTGCAGTGTGTTGTGCTTGCATGCACAACGTGCAGGCCCCTGCCTCTGCTGCCTTGTGTGGGTGAGGCTCTCCAGTGCCCTGGGGTCAGCTGTGAGGGCAGCAGTGATTAATCCCGGAAGCAGAGGGGGAAACTTTATCTGCGGTGAAAATAAGGGCTGGGAGGGAGCGCAGCAGCCAAGAGGAAGCTGCTCACAGCCCTGCTGACAGCCAGAGGGAGAGTGGCTGGGGGCAGCTGGCAGCGCAGGGGAGACAGAGCCAGACACAGGGAGCCTCTAGTGAAGGGCAGGATGGAGAAGGGCATGTTTGTGTAAATAAACCACGAGTATCCACGCTGGGCTTCTTGTGACGCTGCAGCTGCACTCTGCTGCTCGCTGCAGGCCCCGCTTTCGGGGGCAGCTGGCTGCTGTTGCTGAGCAGCGCCCTCCAGTTTGTGTGGGGACCTGTAGAGCCTGTCGCCTGCCCTGCGCCCACGCTTGGCCTTGGTGCTGGCCGTGGGAGTGGTGTTTTTCTTGGCCATGAGTCCCTCTGAGCCGGTGAGGGCAGAGGGTCCTGGTTTCGTAGCCAGCGCGGGTGGCTTCACAGAGCCATGTGTTGCTGCTGCAGGCACGCTGCCCGCTGGAGCAGGGGCTGCTGCCAGCCTGCTCCAGGAGTTACTGCCCGGGGCAGTAATCCAAAAGTCGCTGCTGGTCCTTCACAGCTCCTGCTTTCCTTGGGATCTCACCCTGTTGCAATGGGGACAGCTAAGAACCGTGACTGGTAGTCAGTCAAACTCAAAGCGATAGAGGGAGATGGAGGGGAAGGTGTCTGGGTGTGCCCAGCGTTTGCCACCGAGCACACCTGAGTCCTCCAGCCCTGCTGAGTCCAGCTCAGAGACCCTGGGCTGCTCGGCCTTCTCCTTTCTGACGCTTCAAATGAAGTGGCAAAATGCACAGCCCCCCGTCCCGGCACAGCTGCCCCCGGGCCCTTCCCAAGACCCCGGCAGCAGCCCCGCAGCATCCAGAGCTGCAGCCAGCAGGGGACACTCCTGTCCCTTCGCTGTCACCCGTGCTGGCTGCAGCCACTCCGCACCCTGCAGAAGAGTCTCTGGAGCTGCTCTGCATCTGGCACCTGTCTGTCCCTCCCCATTACCCTGCCCTTGCAAGGCCATTGCCCCCCTCCACGGTCTCCAGAAGGATGGAGTGGACTTCTGCATCCTCGTGTTGCAGGAATTGGTGCTGCTGTTGCCATGGGTGAAAGCGAAGCGGTATGCCTGGGTCACGCAGCATGCAAGGCACAGCCGACAATCCTGTGTCCTCCTTGATCTCACTCACCTCTTCTGCTCTGCCTGAGCACAAGGCACCAGCCTCTGGCCCCAGAAGTCGCTGCTGGTATGCAGAGGAGGCACAGGGAGGTCAGGGTGCTCCCATCTGATATATTTCAGAGGAGCATCTCCTCATTGGCATGGTGCACCGGAGTGCTTAGGTCCTTAAAAAGAAGTTTGTTGAGACAGGTGGAGAGCCCAACGCAGAGGATGGGAGGAGCAGAGCCAAATCGCCACCAGCATTGGTGACAGGTGTTTGCCTTGGGCATGTGTGTGAGATCTGGGCACAGTGCACCCTGGCAGGGTGGTGGCCTGGCCCCTCCTGCCATCCCACCGCTCCCTGCACTGTCTCTGCTGCCAGACCAGCTGCAGGCAGGATTTGGTACTCTGAGAAGGGAGCTGAGCTTGTGCCAACACGAGCCTGTCAGCGGGCTGGAGAGCTACACCACCTCTCGGAGGTTTCAATTCTTGCTGCTTCTGCTCTAAAGCTGTTAGACCACTGCTCAATTAGCAGTGATTAAGCCCTGCTGTTTGCTGGAAAACTTCTGCCTTTTGCGTTGTGACGGCAGCTTTCCACTTTGCTGTTTGTTCCTGGACACGAGATACTATTGTCACTCTTTGTCCTGCCCCACAGAGTGCCAGTGCTGGCGTGCCTCTGCCCCACATCTGGCGTGTTGGTGTGGGAGAAGAGGGTTTGGAGCTGAGGCAAGCACTTATGCCCCCAGCCCTGTGCCTGCCACCCAGGCTCAGCTTTGCCAGGGTAGCAGGCCCCATACAGAGCAGGTTCTTGTGATGAGTGTAAGTTTGCCTGCAGGACAGCCTGTGCTACCCACAGAGGCCAGGCTGCTGTATCCAGCTTTTCTGCTGTGTGTGTTAGAGCGCAATGCACAATTGGTGAACCACCCTGGGCTCCCCACACCTACACCCAAGGGTCCCTGGTGTCCAGGAGGTTGGTAGCTCACGTAGGACCCTCTCAAATCACATGTCATATTCCAGGGACTGGGTTTGGCCATCACTAGGTGACCTGTGGATGTGCCAACTGAGCATGGAGGGTGTCAGCATTGCCTGTGCATTGGGGAGGGCACACTGCTGCTGCATGCCTCTGCCCTGGCGGCCTGCCGCACTGGGGAGGCAGTGGCTCGCTGGCGGTGAAGGCACTGGTGCTGGCTTTCTCTCCTGGTTTCTAGCACCACAGACCCTGCTGTGAGATCGTGCATCCTTTAAGTCTTTCTCCTCTGGACATGGCTGGAGGGAGTTCCAGCCAAGTCCAGACAGCAGTTCTGCTGCTGGTAGGAGGCTGCAAGAGAACATTATGAACATTAAAGTGGGCCAGCCTGTGCTGTAAAGCTGTCACTGCTAATGGAGATCATCTCTGCTTTGTGTGGCGTAACCCCCTTTACGCACCATGGCTACAAGAGCTGGAGCCGAACAGAACAGACAGGAAGATAGAGTATGGCAAAGTCAGAAACTGCTTGCTGAGCAAAATCCTCTCAGCCCTTTCCCACATTTCCAGCTGGACCCCTCCAAGCAGTTTGTGCTTAAGAGAGCACGTGATTCCTCTACCCCCATATGGCAGCCAGGACAAAGTGCTTTGTGAAAGGGCAAAAAAGCATGATACGTCATAAATATTAGTGCCTGGCCCCTTGCCAGTCCCAGGCAGAAAAATCATCTTGGCCATTAATCTACCCATGTAAGCTGCATCTGGCAAAGCAGCACTTAGTGTCACCCATGCTCATTTTGCCTCAGTGGTGCAGTTCATGCTTACTTTAAGGAAAGAAAAAAAAAAAGGAAAAGTGCTTTGTGCTCTCTGTGTCTAATTCGTTAGTGAGTTTTTCTAGGGGGAGCTCTACCAGCACAGCATGGGACCAGTGCTGGGGCAGGCAGGGATGGGATTGGAGCTTCCCCCAAGCTCAGCTTTCATTCTCTGCTGTGATTAATTGCAGTTAGCACTCATCTGTAATTTCAGAGAACAATCGGATGACGTGCCTTGCAGTTGATTTAATTGAAACCTGATGAGGCATCAGAAAGCTGCTGTGCACCAGCATGAGTCATGCTGGGATCATCCTGGGAACCCCTTCCCCTCTCCCCATCCTTGGCAGCACCTTGGGGGGCTCAGGCTTCCCCCACATTTCTCAGGCTGAGCTTGTGCTGTAAGTCCAGAGTCTACTCACCCTGGAGATCCGGGTCCCATTGCCCTGGAGGCAGTAGCTTTAAGGTTTTGGGGCATTGCACCACTGAGGTATGGACTGCTGGGGAGGTTTGGGGTATTTGGGATACATGTCTCCTTCCCTTTTCGTTGCAGAAGTCTTCCGCTATGCCTGTTCATCTGCTTGAGTTGCACTAATGATTTCCAAGGCAGTAAGGGAGGCTGAGGGAAATTGCTTTCAGGTCAAGACCTGCTTTAGCCTGTCGTGAATTACTACGCCTGGGTTTTAAATCTTTGCAAACAGAGGATTATGGTGGTGGTAAATATTAGGTAGGCCTGGGGATTGCCGTGCTGCTGGATGAAGGGAATGTGGCCTTTCCCTTCAGCAGGCAGAAAGTGGTGGATGTTAAAAAAATAAATTGAGATACAGCCTGTGTTGTAGCTTAGATGCTATTTCTCCTTGATTTATAAATCTGCTTGGGTGCTTCACAGAGTAAGCAGTATATTTCTTGCTAAGCCTCACAGGGCTTTTTCCTTCTTAAATGAGGACAGCATGGTAGATACGACCAATAGCCAAGAGCTCCAGATTAGTGCAGGATCTGCAAAAAACTCAGCGCTGCTGTACAGCCCAGCATCTGCTTGCAACACAGACACCAAGTGACGAACGCATTTGACATGGCAAAGCTGCCTTCCTGTGCCAGCAGATAGCTGCCCGAGCCTGGCAACTCTGAGGGTGGCTTGGGGGCTGGAAGCAAAGCAATCGCCTCCTGCTCTCAGCAGAGTGGGGGCAGCCAGCCTGTGCCCAGCATGGCAGGGCGAGGAGCCACGGTGATGTGAAGGCTGGAGCGTCGGCAGCACCGTAGAAACACCGGCCTGATAGGGAGCCTTGCCTGTAGCCACGGAGGGTGCAGGCAGCAGGGTGAGGGCAGGTTGGGCTTGTCCTCCTGCCTGCAAGCACCGGGCAGGAGGACAGATGAGAGGCTGGTTTGGTGGCTGCCATGGGAGCAGCAGTGGCATGCACATCTGGCTGCAGGAACCTGTAGCAGCACCTGTCCAGAGAGGCTGAAACAGGTTGATAGAGCCTTTATAATCCAGTTAGCGCTGAGCGCTAATCAACCTGGCCAGTTTGCGCGGGGCTTTCATAACACGTATAAATAGCGGTGGCATTACGCAACGCCATGGGGGTGGCTCTGCTCACAGCCCCCGAGCAGGGCTGAGCTTAGCTGGCCAGAAGGTGACCATGGCTTTTCCCAGGGCTGGGGGAACCCATCTGATGGCCTGATCTCCAACCCATACAGCATCCCCAGGTCTCCTGGGACAGGCAGCCTTGGTGAGGCACATCTGCACCCTGTCCCAAGCAATGTCTCCATCAATCAGTCTTGTGTGCTGCAGGGAAGACCGTGACAAACGCACGCTAGGGCCTGACGCTGTTAACGAGCTCAGCCCTGGCCTTGATAATGATGCCCTCCAGCCTCTCCTAGCTTTCCCACTGCAAGTGGAAATTGCTTCCAGGTCTTCACGCCCCTCCTTGTCTCTGACAGAGTACCACTGGCAATAATGAATTTTTCCAGGCTGCTGCAGATCACCAGCAGTTGTGTGCAGAGAGGGGCTTGTAATACCTGCTCTCAGGGAAGCCTGTGTAAGGCTTCTGGCAGCTAATGAGCCTGTGTGGGTGTTACTGTGTGTTGAGTGTGAGGGTGTTGATTATTGATGTTGTCTGTGATGGAAATTGCTGTGATACTTAGAGCCAGGGATGCTCCATGGGCTGGAGCTGGGAAACATTCATGAAGTTGCTGGCTTCTTCCAGAAGTAGGTAGGAGAAAGTGAGCATGGGGTTTTGTGTGGCTGCTGCAGCAGAAGCACTTCCAGAAAGGGGGAGGCTGTGTTGAAGTTACCTCTTGCTCTTGTCAGTCATATGGAAAGCCAGTCTTCTGGAACGGGAGAAGGGAGGGGGTGGATAGATGCAGGAGGTCACCAGAAATAGTTTTCTGAAGTAAATCATGCCTCAAATGCATGGTGGTAAATGCTGTCATCATGGTTGAAGGTTGGTACTGTTATGTGGATGTTGCAGCTGGATTGGGTTTGCCCTGAATGAGCTGAGCCTTACCCACAGGGCTAACTGTACCAACTCCTCATTGGGTGTAATTTGTCAAGCAGCTGTTGGTAATGACTGGTTACAGTTTTGTCTTATATAGCTGACTTTTCCTCTTTATGCTTTCAGAAATAACACAGATCATCCAGGTAGACTTGGACCTGAAGTACAAGACCAACATCCGAGACCTGTTTGATGAGTTTGACAACTTCCCAGAGGGAGCAGTCATTGGGATTGCCAGGGAAATGCAACCAGTGTACAGGTACAGCTCCCTGTGGGGAGGAGAGGGTGGGCAACTGGCATGTCTTCTCTTCAGCTCAGGTTGGTCTTTGGAAGAAAATCTAGGGGGAGCCTGTCTCCCTGCTTTAATCCCTGCGGAGGAACTCTGAAGGTTGGTATGAAAGAAGTGTATGGTGTCACTGTGGTTGCCTTGTTCTCACACACTGTCACAAGGCTTCCAGAGCCAAATACCTGGACATCAGTGCCAAAATCCATACCTAAACTATAGCATATCTGCTAGAGGTGTGCTCCCCCAGCCAGCCCATTGAGGTGCTCTAATCACATTCT
This sequence comes from Hypotaenidia okinawae, assembly GCA_027925045.1. Classification (NCBI taxonomy): domain Eukaryota; kingdom Metazoa; phylum Chordata; class Aves; order Gruiformes; family Rallidae; genus Hypotaenidia; species Hypotaenidia okinawae. The sequence continues at coordinate 14,509,857 of BSDF01000010.1, forward strand.
GGAGCATCAGTCTGTATGCTGGGGCTCAGAGGTTTTGGCTGTGAATATCGCTGCTCTGTCCACGGAGGAGTGACATCTTTCCAGCCCAGGTGGATCTGGGACCAGTGTGTTTCAGCTGTACACACACACCATGTTAGTCTGATGAAGAGGAAAGTGTGGCCAGTGCTGCCTTGGGGACTCGCGCTGAGCTGCACCGTTGCCTTGCATCCTGCTGTCTGGCTTTTCCCTTTGCTTTCCACCTGTGTTTTCCACAAAATATCTGACCCAACGTTTGAGGAATCCCCCTGGCATGAGGTTTAAGCAGATCAGTCTGCCTTATCCAGCCATTAGCTGGCTTGCAGCGAGTGCAAACCCCATCCCCTGCTGATGTGAGAAGTGCCTAAAATGATGGACACAGAGTAGAGGTGCGTCTTCCAGTGCCTGTCGTTTGGCAGCCTTGGCTGGTTGTTTCATGTCCCTGTAGTCAGAGAATAGGGGTTGTATTTGGGCAAGAGAGGTTCTAGCTCCCTGGAGTGTCAGTGAGCCTTCTGCTGAAGAAATACACCCTCAGGAAGATTTGAGTGGGCAACAATCTGGGTGACCTGGGCTAACAAGCATGCAGCTAGCCCCATGGTCACTTGCTCTTCAGGCCCTTTGTCTACAAGCTCCCACTGACTGTGGTGGCAGGTAGCAGAGGGAGCTGTGCACCAAGGGGTGGCCCTTGTCTTCCCACTCACATGCTGCTGGTGGGCTTCAGGGTCGCACACTAGACGGTCATTGTAGGTCGCTTCCAACTGAAATACTTTGTTCTATCCCAGGTATTCCCATACTGGTGCTTCAAGAAATTGGTTTGCTTTAGCCTGTGTTGTTCCAAAGATGAACCTCAGGTTTTCTTTTAGTTGAGGGTGAATCAAATCATCAACTCAGGATGCCTTAATGGCTTCTCAGCTGAGCAGAGTTTGAATGTCTGAGATGGCTTGGCTAGATTTGCTAATCCTAATGGAAATGTTCTTAGACAAAGATAAAAAGGCTTAAGAGCTCTGTATGTCTTTTCCTTCCCTACTGGAAACCTTAGTAGTGAGATCAATAACTGAACCTCCTAAGACATGTCCAGCAGCACTCTTGGGCAAATGCTGAGCTGCAAAGATCTAGAGCAGCTGTTCCAGCTGCGTGTACAGGATGGGACAGGGGTTGACACAGAGAGTAGTTCGCCATAAGGAAACTAATGGAAAAGCAGCTGTACAGGCACTTCTTTGGGAGACCAGAGGATTATCTGCAAGCTGCAGGGTTGACTGGAGGCCAGGAATGGTGAGCAGTCACCCCTGGACTGGACGGGCTAAAGCTGGGACTATGTGTAGCTGTTCACATGGGTCCTGCAAAGAAAATGCAGCTACCCCTCATGTCTGGGCAACAAAATGTCTGTCTTGAAATTCGTGCAAGAATTTGAGCCTCCTGTTTGTCTGGATGAGAACATCTTGGGTTTGCACCTTGTCTCTGGCCACGGCTGTGGAGGTTCACGTCCATGCACCTCTCCTTGGGTCTGTTGATAGAGTAGGACACAGAGCTGGTGCAAGAGTTTGGGTGGGTGAGTTTCCCCCCACTTCTTGGCAGTCCACCCCACACCCCGCTCCCCCCACCCCCGAGGCTGCACTCCTGGAGTGAGGCTTTCACTTAGTGTTTTGGAAGTTTGGACATTTCCCCTTTTCCTTATCATTAAACACAGAAGAAAACAGATTGGAAAGGGATAAAACTTGCCAGATTGCATCTTCCTCAGCTTCTGTCCAAGTGATATAGGACTGTTTCAGTGATATAGGACTGTTCCCAAACACGAGCGTGTTGGGTTTCCTGAAGTGATTTATGGATGGAGCTGATGTTTGCATGGCTGCTCTCAGAGCCATGGCTCCAGAGCAGGTCCTACAGAGCTGTTACTAACGTGAGCTTGGTCCTGGCATCTCTGATCTAAGAGCCTTGCTCAGTTGCTGGTGATCCATGTGGTCATTAATCACGACCGATTGTTTACTAGAAGCCCGAGCCAGCTGACAGCATGCTCATGAGAGCATTTCTGGTTGCTCAAGCTGCGGAAGTCAACACTGTTCCCAGGCTGGAAAATGACGTCTCTGTGCCTGTAGCAGAAGTGTCACCTCCCCTCCTGGCTTGTGCTCTTGGCAGGGAGACCTGGGACCAGAGGAACACGGATGCTGAGGTATCATCTCTGTAGGGCAACACTGCGCTTGGAGCACTCCTGTATCCGCTTTGGGTGTCCTGGCAGGATTTTGGTGCCCAGAATGGTAAATCCAGCCCCAGTTAATCATATCCAATTGTTGGAGCTTAAAGCTGGATGGAGGGAGTGGCAGCAGCTGAGCACAGCCACGGAGCCTTGTCGGGCTGCCTGCCTCAGGCAGCTGCCCCGTGGGGACACCATGCCTGTTAGCAGCGCAGCCTGTAACGGGGGGATTAAGTGTCTGCCCCCTGCAATGAGCCCATGGTGGAATCGCTCCACGTTTCTGTCTCGGGGGGTGGATCAGCTTTGTGTTATTTCCAGTCGTACTTGGGGAGTGGGTATGGTGTCCCCCTGCCTGGATGTGGTTTGGGGGACGGGGCACGCCTGGAAGGGACCGCACTAAGCTCCGGGGTGCTCACTGGAGGGAGAGATCTCTGCTGCAGCAGGGGACAGGACACGGGGCCGCCGGGCTGAACGCTGAGTATCTGACCCAAGCCGAAGCTGTGCTCACCCCCTCCTGCCGCCCGCGGTGGGGACAAACACGCCGAGCAATAACAGTCCTCACAGGCTGCATTTTTGGGCTGAACTTTCTGTTGTTGCAGTTTTGGCGCTCTGGGTCACTTTGGGCTATGTTGTGCTTTTCTTCTTGTGCTGTTTTGATCTTTGTGTGAAAACAAAGTCCCTGATCCTTCCTGTCGCAAGATCACCCAGAGTGGGGCGAGCTGTGCAAACGCCAGCCTGCCCTCCCGCCGAGCCCTCCGCCCCATGGGGCTCACACCTCCCTGCTAAAAGGGTTTCCAGACAAAAACGTGAGCTGACAAAACATGTGTGTCTTTGTAAAAGAAAAAAAAACAAAAACCAACCAACAACTTTGCTATTTTTATACTTTTAGCAAGATAAAAACGTGTTGTAGGTGTGAAATGAGAGGTGCCAGTTCCAGCTGAGTGACTTACCACGTGCATAGGGTTGAAGCATCAGTGAGGAAAGTGGTTGTGGGGGTGGAGGAGAGTTACTGGGCTGTGGGAGCAATGATGGGGGTCTCTCAATTTCCATTCATGTTCTCCTCCCCACTCCATGCAACGTGCTGCAGCACCAGCGCTGACCAGCAGGATTAATCCCAGCTCTGCTCCTTTGCACTCCAAGCATTCCCAGCAAGGGGAGCAAGCTGATGTGGTGGGATTTGCAGCTGAGATGCCAGTGTCCTGGTACCTGCTCTCACAGCAGGCCAGGAGTTTTGCAGGCAGAACACAGTGCTCAGGGCTGTGCCTATGGCTGTGACTCGGCAGCAGTGTGGGTGCACCCCTGTCCAATAGTTGTGTCCATGAGAACCATGGCTGTGCCGGCACCCCTTAAACACCAAGGCCTTAAAAGCAGGGTAGCCAGCGTGGGGCAAAACATCAGAGGCAAGTCAGCAGAGCTTTCCTGAGCTTGCCTGCAGTGCTGTGGACTGACACCCTCAAGGCTCAGTACACCAGTGGCTGGGAAAGGTCTGGGTGCCATCTTCCCCCTCTGGAGCAATGGGGAAGATGGACAGAGATCAATCCACTTGGCTGCGTTGGATCCTTGTTACCTACTTGGCCCGTGGAAGGAGGTAAATGGATGCAGGCTGGTGTGTTTTGTAAACGATGTGCTGTTTTCTGGGAGGTGATGCTGTTCAGACTGGCTGTTGTCTGGTTGTAGGCTGCACTGTCTGGGCATGGGCTGGGACTGTGCAGTGTTCGGCTGCTGCACCTGTGCACTGAGCACACTGTGAACTGGGGCACTGGGCACAGACGCTTGGGGGAAGCAGAGGAGTAAGAGAAAAGCAAATAGGAAGTGTCCTGGAGCCTGCCTGCACATCCTGAAGGTAGGGGGAAACCTCCAGACAGCAAAACAGGATGGCACAGGAGCGTTTCCACTTGTTTGACTCATGCTGAAACAATGCCTGGCTGCTGTTTGTCTTGGATAAATGCATTTCTCTGAGCAACAGGATCTCCTGGCCCTCCTGCAAAGCAAATGCTGGGGTTTAACTGTTGCGGAGTCTGGGGCTCGCGTGTCCTTTGGGGTCACTCTGGATAGGTCAGAGTGGCCTGTGGGGAGCAGTAGCCCCTGCTGAAGCTTTATGTGGATTGACCTGGAGGTCCACCTCCCCACCGTGCCCTACAGAGCAGTGTCTGGCAGGGGGTCCTGCGTGGGGAGACAGGAGGTTGCAGGAGCCCGTGGCAGGTGCAGAAGTCAGCCTGAGGTCCAAAGCATCAGCTCCGTTTCTCCCCAGCTACAGTGGAGGAAGCAGCGCTCTGTCCGTGGGTCAGACATGGCCTTTCTGCAGGTTTTGATTCTGGTATGTGACGTGGGGCATGGTCAGCACCTCTGGGATGTGGAGGCTGGCAGAGCTTCGTCCCACAAGGGGCTGCCCTTGCTACCAGGGTTGTCGGGGACACTCAGTACTGTGCACTAGGCTCTTAGATGCTTGTGGGCTTTCTGTGGCAGCACTGGATGCCTCCTGCCAGGTTGACATTTGCATGCTGGCCTGCGGGCAGAGCCTCTTCCCAGCACAGACATATGCCTGCTCATGTGTGTGCACAGGATCCATGCCATTGCCAAGACCTGGAGCTCCTGCTTTTGATGGAAAGATTAAAATCTCCATCTGAAGTTTGCCTGGTCCAAAAGGTTTTCCAGGCAAGGAGTGCTTCTGCAGAGACATAACCTTAATTAAAAATCCTGTTGTACCCTGCAGCATTTCAGCTACTCAGGTGTGCTGAGGGCACTCTGTTCACCAGGCTACAGAAGGTGGGCAGTGATAATCCCTATAAATATTTAGGTTGCAGTGGGCCTTCCACTGGGATCTGGTATGATCCTGACCAAACTGAGAGGTCCAGGCCCTCCTGTACTCTCTGCCCTGCTAAGAAACATGCAGCAGCCATTGCAGATGCAGCCTGCAAGCCAGCTACCAGGCTGGCAGGCAAAGCCACCATCCCCAGTGCATGTGGGGTGTGTGCCTGGCCTGGTGTAGCTGTGGTCCCTACTACAATGTGTTTGAGAGACAGGGAAGAGAAGCACAGCTTGCTGTGGGTCAGCCTCCTGACCTGGGCATGAGCAGCAGAAGCTGCGTGGGCACACAGGGGAGATCTCCCCTGGGGCACCGTGAAAACATCCACGTGTGAATGCTGCTGCAGCCCAGACCTCCCTGGGAGCCTCTGTCAGCCTGGCCCAACTCAGAGCTGCTGGGTGCTGAAGGGAGAAGCCTCCTTGTTTTGAAGCAGCCTTGCAGCTGAGCTGAACAGAGTGGGGGAAACGCTGTGGCACTCCCCAAAATGTCCTGAAACTTTCTAATTACAGAAGGCAGGGCTTAAACCTTATTCTTACTTTGTTTCCTAGTTTTAGGTGTATGTTCAAGCTGGTGGCATGCAGGAGGAAGCAGGACAGCCGTATTGATTGCACAGCTGCTCTCAGCAGCCTCGGGGTGAACCCTGACCAACATGCCACACCGTACTCCCCATTCCCATCCCTTCTGCCATCCCAGCCTATTTGCTTCCCATATGGTGGTGGTGCTGTTACATGACAGTGGGCTCTGGGTGCTCACCAGTGACAGCACTGCCCAGGGCCCCAGGCTCTGCCTTAGAGGTCTCATTGGAGAGAAGCAGCCTGCTGGCAATGGGGAGCACCTAACCCACAGGTCCTTTTACCCACTTGCTGCAGCTGGGAGGAAAGTGATGGACGAACCTCAGCAGAGGGACCAGACCTTCTCAGGTCCAAGAGTGCACACTGCTGGGACTGGAAGAGTGGCCTTGCCACTGGGTAAGAACTTCACTGCTCACCCTTGTGACAAGGAGCTGGAGGCGTCATGGGAATCCACAGTGCTGGAAATGATAAAAGTTTGTCCTGCAGGAAGGGCTATCTACATCAAAGGGACAGCTACAGACTACAAAGGACCGACACCAAGTCCTTGTGTGGCTGTGAGGCCATTCACCTTCACTTCTGCCTAAGAGCCAGGGAGAGCTCGGACAGGGCCTTATTCTGTGGAAATGAAGAGCTTTGTTTCCGCTCATGATTGTGTGGGAGCTGCTGTGGGTGTGCTGTGTGCCGTCACACAGGCTTTGTTTGAGTTGGCAGAATAGCCCCAAGAAGCCCATTAACGAGTGGAAGCAAGCCTGTGCAGCAGCCAGAGCCAGAGGCACGGTGCTTGATGTTCGCTGGGAGCTCAGCGGCAGCAGGGCTAAGTCAGTTTGTCAGATGTTTGGAGGAGGAACAGAGTTATCCTGGGCTGGGAGCAGGCTAGTGGTGAATCCGCAGCCAGGATGGGCTGTTGGCGCCTCTGGGCTGAGACAGTACGTCCTGTACCTTCTCTTGGGAGCTAAAAAAACCCCAAAGTGCTGCTGACAGCTGTGAGCAAGGAGCAGCAGCTGGATTCCCTGTGTATCAGCTGAGGCAGCGGTGGTGGTTGTAAGATATGGCAGTGCAGGTGGGCCATATGAGCTTTCCAGAGCTGGAGATAACCATCTCCAGCAGGAAGGTCTTTCTGCTTGAGTTTGCCTGAGTCTGTGGGCTCCTTGTGCAGGCAGGCTGCCCTGATTTGGAGACTTTGCTCTTTTCCAAGTGCTTGTGGGCCAGGGGAGTGGGGAGCTGCCTGCCACTACCAGCTCTGTGTTTCCCAAGCCCCGCACCCATTGAAAGCAAGAGAATTTGTGTCCTGCCAGGCACAGCCATGCTGCTGCTGCTGCCCACAGCCCTGTGAGCCGAGCCCCGCACGCTTTGGGTTTTGAGGCTTTGACTTGATTTGTAGCAACTGCTGCTGTTTGATGTGTACAGGAAATGGCTCCTGAAATTCTTTAGCAACGGCTGCCAAGAAGCAACCAGAGTTATAGCACAAGCAGAACCTGCAAGGAACCGTCAGGAGGATTGATTTGGGGAATTTAGCATTACTGTCTGATTAAAAAATATCTAAGGAGGTCAAGGAGTTTGTTGGTTGTGGCCATGCACATCATTACTGTGCAGGGCCTGTTGCGCTCACTCCTGTTACCAAGCAGACTTGAAACGTCATTTAAAAACAACAGATTTGCCAGATCTGATAACTAATCTGTGCATTGATTAGCACAAAGACTGTCAATAATATTAATACTGTTAACTGGCCCTTTGGAGATACTGGCCTTTACAGACATGACTTTTTCTGCCAGCCAAGACACTTGTGTGTGAGTAAGGCAGTCAGGAGTCTCCAAGCATGGGTTCGAGCCTTCCCTCCAAGGACTTTGCTGTCCTGCAGAGAGCACATGTGGGTGGGGGTGCTCACTTCCAAGGGCTGCTTGAGAAATTTGTCATGACTTTGCCATGGGATTTTATTTGCTGGCCAGAGCACACAAGTCTGGGGTGCGTCAGGTGAGCACGTATCAGTTACCGTACGTGCACTTGGCTTCAACTCCTTAGCTTCTCAATTTCAGCTCCTGAATGTCTCGGTTTCAGTGTCTAGAGGTAGGTGTCACAGCGGTGGCATCTGGGTTTGCTGGAGTGCCTGGCTGCACTGGTAGATCATCTGCCCTGCATGCTCTGCATTGTGAGCAGGTGGTTAGATACAGCTGGGTATTTTCACAACCTCTCATCTTCAGTGGTTGCTTTTTTTCTCATGGGAGAGCATGACCTAAAGAAAGAGCAGGTCCATGCTGGTCAACAGTGCTTTTTGGGAGGTCACAGCTTGGTTTGGGGTTTCTAAGACAAGTGCTGTTCATTGGCTGTGGCAAGGCCCAAGCTGGCCTGCATAGCACAGGTATTTGTGATTCCTTGCACACAAGTGAAGGTCTTGCAGTGTGGTAGAGGGGGAGTCTGGGCTCTACTGCGAGCAGAGGTCTCCAAACAGCCAAGCTTGGCTCTTGAATCTGCTTTAGAAGGTGACAGCTGGGGCTGAGCACTCGGAGGGGGGCCAGGACGAGCGGATGGGGCCACTCTGGCAGCCGGAGGACAGCTGGTGCTGCTCAGCCAAGGGCTTTCTCACCAGCACTTGGTGCAGAAGGAGCTTCCAAGAGCTGAAGCCCTTTGATAGAGGAACAAACAAACAAGCAGCAGGAAATGGAGAGGGTTTGCTGCATAGCTGGGATGCTTTCTGGAGCAGTATGGTGCTGGGGCTGCACAGGGAAGCTCCCAGCAGTCCTTTGGAGGGGTTCCTATAATACCCATCTGCTCTCTGAAGCTCAGAGGCAGCTATTCCCCATGCCAGGACTACCCTGTGGCAGTGCAGCATCCCACAGCTGGGACTCCCAGACAGGGATGGAGTTCCTCCCCACAGCAGCAGTGGAGGGGGAACATCTCCCCTATTCCTGAGAGTCCCATCAGCGGTTGAGGGTGGCCTGGGAGAGGATGCCCATGACTCTGAGACAGGCAGGAGAGTGCTGCTGGAGTGGCGTCCACTCTGAGTTGTTGAAGAAATCTGTCGTTTAGGCAATAATTAGGCCCACTGTGTTTTAGAGTGTCCCTGGAACAGGCTGCCACCATCCCTCCCTGGTGCTGAAGGAGTGGATGGTCTGACACACACAGCTCTGCACCACAGTGAGTGCCACGGGCTTTCGGTCTATAGAGAGAAGGAAACTGATGTGACCCAGACAGCGTTTAGGGTTCCAGTGTCTACTCAGAGGGTGATATTTGCACCAGAATGGGGTGAAAAATTGGGAGAGGGGCTGGCCTTGAAAATCTTGTTCTAAAGAAGCTGCATTCACAAGTTACTGTTAATCATCTCTTTAAGCATGCCCATTTTGGGGCTGCTAAGTCCTTGCAGAAATGTAATCATTGGGAATCAACCTGTGGCTCTAAATCCGGGCCTTTCAAACGTTTGGCATGCAGACGGGGCTGAGCAGAGACCAGACCTAATCTGTGCCGTGCGTGAGGAGTTTATTAAGGAATTACCAATGTCCTCACTGAGCTCAGTCCATCGATTCGTTGGCATTTTCCAGGGGAGGGCTGGAGGTCCTGCTGGAGCTGGACCCTCCCTCTGAACCCATCAGAGGAGGGTCAGGCAGTCCCGGTGTGCACCCCGATACACCCCGCCCTTTGTCCCAGGCTGAGAATCAGGGTTGCTTTGCCCTGGGGTGATGTATTTCCCTACAGAGCGGGGGTACTGCTGTATTGGCGATGGCATTGCAGATCACGAGGTGCAGGGTGCTCCCAGGAGGTGGGGAGCCAGGATTTCCTCTCTTGCACAAGCTGCTCGGCCTCAGCTAAGGGGCGCTGGGCTGGGCTGGTACTGACCCTCTACTTCCTGTGCCCTCTCCTCTGGGCAGGACAGAAGCCACTATCAGGGGCTCCTCCAGGCTGCTGTAGGAGCCAGGTTGCTTTTAAGCCTGTATGTGTTGTTCTCAGAAGCCCTCACAATCATTTACCCCATCTGTTTGCTCTTTCCCCACCTCATCTCAAACACAAGCATCCCACTGGGGCTCCACCCCACCTGCCTCCTCAGCCGGGTTGCCAGGGACCCACAGGAGCTGGGCACCAGGCAGGTGGGTGGCCTGGCTGGGGATTGCACGAAGGGACCGCAGCCACACATCACATCCTCCTGCCCACCCCGGGGAGCACTGGCAGCAGCACGGAGCAGAGGAGCATGGAGCAGAGGAGCACGGCACGCTCACGGCATGCTCACACCTCGTAGCTTACTGCCCAGGAGCAGCAGGGCTTGCCAGCAGCTGCAGTGGGGATAGTGCCATCAGGTGCCCATGTTCTGGCTCAGGGACTGAAACGCCTGTTTAGAGGTAGCGAGAGCGTGTGCTTGTTGGTTTAGTTGGTGTTTGGGCTGTTGGGGCTGCTGTCAGAGTGGGGCAGAGTGGGATGGCAGCCCCCACTTCCCTTCTGTGCCCCTGGCTCGCGGTGCCCCAGTCCTTGACCCCCAGTGATGTGGCTCAGTGACAAAGTGTCCCCAAGGTGCTGAACTGAAGCAAGCCAATGGAAGTTCATGGGTTTGAACAAAGCCTTCACCCAGCATCTGCCCCTTCCCGTGCATGAAAGCAAGAGGACCTGCAGAACACAGATGGTAGGTGGAGTGGTCCCTTTCACCCTGGCAGCTGGCCCCAGAGAGACCCTGTAAAGGGTGCAGGGGACGCTCTGCAAGCCAGAGGTCATGGCCGGTGTCCATGAGACCGGTGGAGGCAGCGAGGCAGGGGAGGTGCAGCCGGAGCGCCCTGCTCAGGGCCAGCAAGGGAAGTCCTGGTGGAAGCTGAGGGTTTTTTTATCTGGGCTGCCTGGGCCTGGTGTTTGAATGCTTGGAAATGCTCTTCTCCAGATGTTTCCTAGCACACGCCGGCTCTGTTTATAAACAGCTCCTCAAAGCAAAGCCTGTCAGGGCTGCAGGCAGGCGCTCGTGGCAGAGGCCCCGCAGGGCTCCCCCGCACCCTGCTATGGGGTCGGGGGCCCAGGGTCACCTCTTTCCCCTCCTGTCTAGAGGGGCCAGGGCAATTAACAAAAGTCTGAAATGCCTCCTCTTCCTTTCTCCTCGCCTCCTCCCGGCCAGCAGCTTCCTGCCCCATTGCATCCCAGCGGTGGCCGGCATCTCTGGGCTGCCTTCCTGCCCTGGCCGTCACTGCTGGGGTTGTGGGGACAGGGCACTCCAGAGATGGGGCTGGTGGCACACTGGGTCTGCCTGCACCGCCTGTCCCGGCTGCACCAGGGGCTTGGGCTGAGGAGACGTTTCCATTGTATTCAACCAGGGCGTTGGTTCCTTATTGGAAAGTGGTTGTCTTGGGGGGCTGCACCGCCAGCAGCCCAGTCCCTCGCTGCAACCTGGCAGCATGCTGGGATTTTTTCCCTCCATATTTTGCCAAAATTTCAGCCAGGTGCAAAGGGCCAATGTCAGGCAGAACAGAGCAGCAGAGCACAGGCTGGGTTAGCCATTGGGCTCTTTGCTGTGTTGCCTCAGCCCTGCCTCCTCCAAAGACAATGATGCTCTAATACCCGCTGCTCCTTCCTCTTCCAGCTGGGTGGAAGTGCCTTTTGACCACGGTCTTCTCTGTCCTGGCCCCTGCAGAAGGACAGTGCCAAAACCCTCTGCTAGAAGGACAAAAGCTAAGCAAAATCCAGGCTAAACAGATGCTACTGGCAGCCCTGCCAAAATACCTTTCCCTCGGTTGGCCAGAGCCCAGCACTGGAAAGGCTGTGGCATGGTGCTGCGAGCCGGTTCCTGAGCTGTCTGCACTGTGGAGCCGCACGCAGCTCGTTGCATCCTGGATCTTGCCCCAGCATCATTCCCCGGGGATGGTCTTGTCCCCCCAGCCCTGCTCCTCTGCGGTCCCTGCGCAGGGCTGGGGGAGGATGGCCCCGTCACGCCAGCACCGGGAGGAAGGGCTGAACAATTGCTGCTTGTCAGTCTGTCTCCTCTCCCCACAGAAAAGGGCACGTTGCTCTGTTCTCCTTATCAGCTGTCGCCAAGTAATCCGCTGGGGAACGACTCTGCTGAAAAACTGAGTCATTTGATAGGATCTGCTTTCACCTCCCTATGCCCGGTGATGCTGAGGGCTTGGGCACTTGCATTTTTTCCTATTCTGGCTGTTTTCAGAGGCTGTGCTCTTGTCCCTTATCTTGGGCAGCATGTTTTTGGAGGTAAGAATGTGAAAGGAGTCAATCCCACTGCTAGGGAGCTGGAAAGACACCTCTCTCTGTGACACTGCACCCCTTCCTCCTGCCAGCTTCATTTTTGGGCACGGGGATAGCTTCCCTGGCACTGCTAGGGAGAAGCTGAGGGATCAGAGCGTGCAGAGGTCATCTGAGCAAGTCCCTGCTCAGACCCCTGGCCCTGAGCACCTCGGGAGGCTGATCAGTGCAAGGCTGGGTCTCATCTCTGCAGGTTGAACTTCTCTCTAAAGCTGCGTGGAGAGTGCTTTGCTTTTCTTATGAGCATCCACAAGTCATCTTGCAGTGGCCTGGTGCCTGTCCCCAAGACATAACTGCTCCTTGCTCGTGCAGAGCCCTTTTATCTCTTCCTTGCCCTTTAGATCAAAGGAGTGCTGCTGCCCACAGGCTCCGATGAGGCAGGGAGTCCTCTGCACCACCTCCCCAGGAGGTGTGCAGGCGTCTGCTCCCAAACTGAGCCTCCCTTCCATGGGAAACTGGTGCTTGGAAGAACCCTCTCCACCCTGAACCAGGCAAGAGGGAACACATTAATGAAATGAGACATTTCAGAGCCTTGAATCTGAAGCATCTAAATGGGAAGTTGTAAGGAAGGGATGCTGTGCGATTGACAGTCCCAACTGACTCTCCAGATGGGGAAATAAAAAAGGTGCTCACAGTTGGCATTATTAATAGATCCATGTTTTCTGCTGGAATAATTCTGTGGTGGCTGCTGAATCCTGGCTCTCCTCCTGTCTGCTCTTGACTGGGCAAGGCTCCTCACAGGTTGTGGCTCCTCACGGGATCCAGAGAACAGGCCAGAGGGTGGATTTAGTGCCTGGTCTCCACACAAGCCATAGGATTCCCTCAGGTGGCACTTGTTAGGGCTGAACACAGCTGCTTACAAGAAGAAATTCAATTAAGATGTTCCCAGTGGGGGAGTACCCACCGTGACTCTGGACCTGTCCCTGGGGTGATGCCCTTGCACCTTCTTGCATCCTAATTAGCCCAGCTTCAGATTCCAGGCATGGGACAGCTTCAAATCTGATGGTGTTAAATCCACGGCACCTACCAAAAAATTGTTCCCCGTAGGTGCGTGGAGGCTTTGATCAGTGTCTGACCCATGTAGGGAGGAACGGGGGACAGGCTTGCCTTATTCTTTCTAACGGGGTTTCTTCCTGACATCTTCACAGCAAGGTGCAAAAAAACCTGCTGTAGCTTTGCCTGAAGTGCTAGGGCTGGAAGGAGAGCAGAGGGCTGGCACCCCTGGGCTGGCAGATGGTGGGGTGGGTGCCATGGGTCCCTCCTGCCCTCCTCCAAACCACAGGCTCAGCCAGCTCACAGCTCCTTGGCTTTGTAGCAGAGGATGCTGCTCGGGGGCAGAAGGGTTTTGGTTGGAATGGGAGCGATTTTGGGGGTAGGTTCAACCCCAGCTGCTTGAGTGATTAATTCAGTTCCTGCAAGTGGAAGCAGCCAGTGTGTGTATGGGGGTTGTGCTCACCACCCCAGGGCTGAGGAAGGAGACAGACTTTTTTGGACTCTTGTTTCAGTAGTCTAAATTCTTCCCATTTGAATCACCCTCCAGAGTTACTTTGTGCCTTGCTGGACTCGCACTGCTCTCTTCTCCTGGGCAGCTGGAAATGAGCTAGTGAAGATTGTGTCAGGCAGCTGCTCCAGCTGAGCCTTCCCAGAGCTGCTCATGCTGAAGGCAGTGCTTATTTAGCTAACGAGATGTTGCTGCTGGATCACTTATTTTTATTTTGAAGAAATATTGCTGCCAGCCAGATTTATTTCAAGCCTTCCTTTTGCACAGCTTCACACTGGGGCCCATCTTTGATCTGTAGCTCCCCGTCATCAAGCAGTAATGATGCCATGAGCTCTGCTGCTGAGATTCCATTAACTGCAGGATGTTTTCTTGGTGTGTACCAGCCATGGGGGCACTTCTGGTGCACGAGGGCACTGGGAATGTGGTTTCACCACCCCACATAGCCGTGTGAGCTGTCATGTGATACTCCATCCTGTTGGCTCACCAGAGTGATGCTGGAAAAAAACAAAAGGGGCTTTAGGAGAGAGCAGGAGAGTGGTTTGAGGTTTGGACAATATCCTGTGCAGGGGGTGGAGAGAGCTGCAGCCCGTGAAGCACCGGGCAGCTGTGGGAGGCTGAGTGCCACCAGCCAGCAGAAGACTGGCACTGCAAGATCCCTTGGGTGGGTGGTAGATCCTGTGCAGTGATCCAGACCTGCCCAGACCTGAGGTGGCTGCTCTTACGGCTGCGCTTCCTGACTCCCCTGTTCCTGTTTTTCCTCTCTTTGCAGACACACGTTCTGGCAGTACCGCCGTGAAAACCCCCAAACCAAAGTGGGGGACCCCCTCCTGATGGGCTGCCTGGCTTCAACAGTGGTGTCCTGCTCCTGAACCTGGAAGCCATGAGGCAATCCAAGCTCTACAATCAGCTGCTAGAACCCACCATGGTGCAGAAGCTGACAGAGAAGTACCACTTCAAAGGCCACCTCGGGGACCAGGATTTCTTCACCATGGTGGGGATGGAGCACCCAGAGCTCTTCCACGTGCTTGACTGCACGTGGAACCGGCAGCTTTGCACGTGGTGGAAGGACCATGGATACAGTGACGTGTTCGACCAGTACTTCCAGTGCGAGGGTGAGGTCAAAATTTACCATGGAAACTGCAACACCCCAATTCCTGAAGACTAGGGCGCCCGGTGCCCCTGCCAGCAGCTCTGACTGCAGCGAGCCCTGCAAAGCCATAGTGGCTGCACCAACCATCCCTCAGGAAGGGGGGCCAGGCCTGATCCGCTGCATCCTAGGGAGATCCCTGAGGATCCTGGGAATGATCAGTATCCCACTGCAGTAGCCTCACTTGTCCCAGAGGAAGCACAGTCTGGTAGTTGTGACAGGACACTCACGGTCATTATGCCTGGGCTCAGCTCCTGGCTCTGCTTGGGGCAAGTCTGTGGTGCCCATTGTTGTGAAGCAGCCACCAGGCTGTGGGGACAACCAAGGGGCCATCAGGTGACTGCTGCTTTTGCACATGGCAGGGCGCTGTGCAGCCTTGTCGTGTCTAATGCTCAGCCGGAGTCTGCAGGCTGGCAGCTGGGTTTTGGTTTGGTGTTCCTTAGTGTCCCGTTTCTGCACCTCGCGCAGACCATTTGTCTGGTCCCTCTGGAGAGCAGACGTCGTCCTCAGGTCACCTTCCTTTTGAAACATTCCAGAAAGGCGAGAGGGTTTTAAAGACTGAAAAGCTGCTGCAAGTCAGGTTACTTACAAACAAAAATTGGCTGCTAGATGAGCTTTAAAGCCTCCCATTGGTTCTTCTGGCAATAAAAGCTTTACTGCCTGTCTTGTCTTAAAAGCGTTCAGCGAGCGTGTACCAATAGGCCCATTTTTTAGCTTTGCCTTTAACCTTTTGTACGAGAATAAAACTGCAGATGTGAAACGTGCTCCGCTGGTTTTTCTGGGGCACAGCTGAAGCCCTGTGCGACAGGAGCTTTGGGCTTCTTATCGTGATTAAAGAGCAGTCGATGTTTATCTGTTGGGCAGTTGAATGTGGTGCCGCACACAGCTTATCACTGCCATTATCCCACCTGCATCCCAGGCGGCGCCGAGGACACGGGCTGGCGCACAAGCCACGTGTTCAAACAAGATGGCCGTCGCTGTAGCCAGGGTTGGCTTGGAAGGAGCCAGGAACTGCCTGTGCTGTGGATGAGCGGCCTTCAGGCAGGAGCGCTCTGCTCCCTAGTCCTGCCCTCCTGGGTTTGCTGACCCCATCCGTTTCGCCCTGCGTTAGGTGTTTTCACATCCCCGGGGGACACACAGCGGAGGCGTGATACAGGCGAGTGAAAGAAGCGGCAGCCTGCTCTATTAGATCGACATTTTCACCAAACCCTGGGGTGGTTGGGCCTTACTGTGAAAGGCAAGGGAGTCAGCCGGGGCGCTGGAAGCTGCTGCAGGGCAGGACTTGGGGTGAGCGATGCACGATGATGATGATGCCCCAAAGGATGGGGAGGGTTTGCAGTGGCTTGGCTGGCCAGAGCCATACCCGGAGAGCACGCACCCTCCTGAGGACTTTGGAGGGAGGCTGTGCTCAGCTGGAGCCCGCTCTCCTGTTTGGGTGAGCTGGGCTGGAGCATTCCTGTAGTGTATGGGCAGGAGCAGCCCCAGGAGCTACCCACCTCAGCCCTGCCCTGGCAGTGCCATGTTGCTTTCCCAAGCTTACTGGGCAAAATGGAGAGAGGGTGGGGCTTCCTGGTGCAGTGTCACAGTCCCAAGGTTGGCATTGGTGCTTCATCACCACCCTGGCATGTCACGAGGCCCCTATGATTGCCCCGAGCAGCACCCAGGGCTGCCCCATGTGCACAGCCCCCGCCCAGCCCACCATGTCACTGCAAGGGCTCAGCCCTGCACTCACTGGTTGGGGCACGCTGGGGACACTGGTGACACACAGGGCTTCACGTGCTAGGACAGGACCTCACCATCAGTTTGGAAATTGCCACACTAGAAATACAGGCCAGGCAGCCCGTGTCACTGGCCCTGAGCTATAGAGGGGCAATGAGCAAGCACAGATTCTTCCTGGGGCTAAGCAGCTCTGAGATGGCTCTGAAAACACCACAACAGGTTTGGGGTGGCATTGCCACTGGGTGACACTGAGGCTGCTGGCCTTGCGAGTCAGGGCTGCGTGGGACTGGGTGCCCCCTGCCCCACAGCTGCCCCTGGAGCTCCTGTGGCCAGGGGATGCTCTCTGTGGGGTTGGAGCACCTTTCCCCCTTTGTGGTCCCAGGCTGAAACCTTTTGCCTTGGTATTTAAAAAACCCTACAAAACCTCTCCTTTACTTTATGTTCAAAATGGCAGCCTCCTGGGACACAGGCTGTGTTTTTTCAGCTGGGAAAACCATAGTAAGTGAAACATTGGATTCAGCTCAGGGTGGTTTTCCCCCAGCACCGCAGGCAGCCCAACAGCACAGCTCCCCGTGCAGCAGTGCCTACCCCATCCTGACCTGCATGGTCCCCAGGGCTGTGACTAAGCACCGCAGGCAGCACGGACCCACACAGCACTATATATAGACCCTGCATGCAGCCAGGGCCATGCTGCCTGTGTAATTATCTCCCCTTCATGCCCTGATGATTGCAGGCACTAATGAGCTCAGCTGCAGAAGCTGCTGTGGCAGCCTGGGGCTGGCTGGCGTGGGGCTGCCAGCTCAGCCTTTTCAAAAGGTGCTGCTGCCCGGGCCTCTTTGGGGCAGAAGCAGAGCTTGCTGTGCTTGGCTGGGGTGGCAGCATCCTTGCAGGCACTGCCTGCCTGGGGAGCCTTCAGCCTGTGCTTGGTGCCCAGCCAGCTGGTGACTGCAGGGTCACCCCATGCCCTTCCTGCATTCCTGGAAGAATGAGGACTTCCCAGCCCATCCCTCTTCACCCTCTGCCAGCCTCCTGCTGTGCAGCCCTGCCTCGGGCAGAGCTGTTCCAGGCACATGAGGTCAAACCTGAGCATCCTTCCTGGATCCCTGGTCAGACCTTAGCATCCCCTCCTGGGCTCCATGACACTGGCCTGGTGCCATCACAACCAGCACTGGTGCCTGCCAGCAGGCATGCAGAAAAAAAGTGCTGGGAAAGCATTAAGCAGCACCAGTTTGCTACAGGGCTCCTGGACTTTGCTGCAGTGACCTTGAGGCAGCAGCTCGGGGGCTGACAGCCGGCTCATGGTCTCCAGGGACTGGCACCATCTCCTCAGACCAGCCTAGCAGAAGGGATCCCAGTTTTGGGTTGGTTGGTGCCTCTCCAGAGAGATGGCAGGTGAAAGGCAACCCTGGGTGAGTGGCAGGTGGGGGAACACTACTGTGACCACAGTGTCAGACCAGCACAGACTGGCTGCAGGAGATAGGGCTGTGCCCTGCAGGTCATGGGTACTGCAGCCGTGGAAGGGCTGCAGGTGCCCTGTCCAGGGCCCGTGAAAGGGGGCAGCAGGTTTTACTCTAAGGTTACTCAGCCCAGAGCTCATCTGTGGCACCTGTTGGGCTTCCTGCTCCTTGTCTTGTCGCCCGCGTGCTCACAGCAAAGTTCTGCTCGTGCCGAGCCCTGTGTTTTTCCAGGAGAGAGAAGGAGGCAGGAGAGCAGAAGGGTCTCCTTGCACTCTGTAAAAGATTGTGCTGTGGAAAGCAGCTCTGTAGCTTGAGCCTAAGGAGAAAATTCAATTTATTTGCCTGTATTGTTCAGCACTCCTGAGGAATTGCCCATGAAGCACACGGTATCCCCTGTTTTCCATCCAGCTTTGCCTTCAGCCCCACGCCTGAGCTGAAGGGATTTCTGCTCTCCTCTCCCGCATTTCATAACGCCGTCAGTGTTTATTCTCCTACTCATTTGTCCTTCTTTCCCATTTGAAATGATGGATTGTTGGTACAAGCTCACCTAGGGAGCAGTTACTGTGAGCCTAACCCAAACAGGCGCTGGGGGTGCTGCATTAGGCAATACAGCCGCCCTCCCCTCCCCGCTCTCCCAGAGGATACAGTATTTACTTTGCAGCTCTCTGCTATTCATACCCAGCGTGCTCCGGTCAGCGTGCCAAGAATAACACAAACCATAACAACAGGCTTAAGGGCTAAGATGGAGTTCCTGACTCTGCAAAACAAAACAAAAAACAAAACACACACCAAAAAAATAAGGCCAACCTTTTATTTCACCTCCCCTAAGAAACGCTTGGCCCCACCAGCATGTGAGGGTGCCCCAAGCATCCCTCTGCCTGCAAGCGAAGCCCTGGGGAGCGTGAAGTCTGCCCCGAGGGAAAGCGGGGAGAGGCAAGAAAAAGAGCCGTGAGCCTGGGATGCAGGTTGGCAGCTGCAGGTTTCTCCTTCTAACGTGGATTTTTATGAGGTTGCTGCATTGTTCTGTGAGCTTTTCCTCAAACGCTCTGCGGAGCCCCGGAGGGACACGTTCCCTAGCACCTTGCTTGGGAATATTTCAGCCAGGTTTTCAGTGGCTCCGAATCTGACTGTCATGAGCCTCCACGGCTGTAATTAGTAATTGCTAAGAAATTGCTGCCCGACCTCGTTAGTCTTTTCAGGGTTCAGTTTATACAGCTCTCCTCTGGAAATTATTTATTTGCTAACCAGCTGCTAATGGGGGGAGCACTCGGAGCAAATTACCTTGCTAGGATATTTCATGGGCATTAGCTATATTGTACCTAACATCTCAGCATTAATTTAGGCAATTTGCCTGTCCGAAGAAAAAGCTGAAACAAAGCAGAGTCTGGAGCTGTGGGATTGGGCCACGGGTCTGGCCCTGGCAGGAGGCTTCCGAGTTGCCCACCTAGGAAAGGGGATGCTCAGTGCTCTGAGGGGTGTTCCTGAGAGCCAGATGTGTTTTTCATGGGGCAGGTGCATGGTAGCAGGTAGGAAACCATGCCCTGGGGTACCAGCTCCCCTCAGAACAGATGGGCAGCTTCCAGCTCTGTCTCACGGCTCGCTCTGGCTGGATTTAGCATCCCGCAGCCCTGGCAGGTGACTTGTCCCCAGTGCTGGCCTTCTCCAGCACAACCCCAGCACCAGCTTCTCCTGCTCCTGCTTGGCCATCGTTTACCAGCAATTTGTGACTCTGCCGGTGACAGCCCCAGAGCCATGCGAGGCACAGGCTGCACGCAGAGCCCTGCTCACCGAAGGCGCTGTGTGATGTGTCTCCATTTATCGCCTGCAGACCACTCATCTAAGTGCATTTTGCAGCTATTGAGAGGTTCAGGGCCTTAGTCATCACACATCCCCTCCTTTGAACTGCTTGGGGTAAACAGAGCCTTTTAAGCAGCAAGGATGGTCTCACTTTTGGGAACAAAATGCTTGCAGATGCCCTGTGACACATGGGGCTCTAGGCACTGTGTCAGAAAGGAAAGGTGGGGAGTGTTTTCTGTGTGCTTTTTACTTTCAAGCTCGTCTCTTTCTATGCTGGAGGACTTCTCTGGCTGCCTGAGGAGCACAGTGAAGTCAGACCCTTCCAGCAAGATCTACCGTGCTCAAGAGAGAAGGAGGATTTATACGGAGTGCTTCCAAACACCAGCAGCAATGGGGGAGGAATGCACAGGTATGTGAGACTGAGCTTCTTGGCCGTGGAATGGGGGTATGGAGAGCTGCCCGGGTAAAGGACACTCAGCTGAACTGACAGGCCCTGTGGTCCTGTGGCAAAACCTGCCAAAAAACATTGTCTGGAAAATCTGGGGGGAAAGGTGACATGGCAGAACCTGCCACTGAGCTGTTCAGGAGAGGGGGATGCAGAGCCAGCTTCAAGAGATGCAGAAAATGTGGGTGCTACAGAGCAGATAGGTAATGAGATGGGAACAAAATCCATCAGCAGCAGATGCCAGGCAGTGCGGGTGCAGAAGGGCATAACCCAAGGGGTTGTGCTCAGCAGGTGGAGAAACTCCTGGTGATGCACAGGTCTCCAGCAGCAATTTTTGTCTGGTAGTTGCAGAAGATGTCCTGGCACTATAAACCCCTGCACACAGCAGATGTGCAACAGCAGCACCTGGAGTCTGGCAGGCCTGGGGATGTTCCAGTTAAATACCAGATACAAACTACAATGCCTGTGCAGAAGGCAAGGAAGGTGCTAGTCCTGTGCCAGGGTTTGAAGAAGGCTGGCAACTCCGAGCTAGCAGCTCAACTTCCAGGGTGGGCAAAAGGATAGGAAAACTGGTGTAACATTCACCAGGTAGTAAATTTTCCGGGTCAAAAAGGTTTAACCTGGAGCAAGAGCTCAGTGAGCAGGGCTTTGGACACCACCTTCTTAAATGATGCAGTAACTGATCTAGAAGAAAACACCATTCAGCAGCAGAGAAACTGGAGGCTGGCACACTGGGCCTGTGCTCACACACCAGTGCCTCAGGTTTTCAAGGCAGCAGACACTGCAAAAATAGGAAATGCAAGAAGTCAGCACTATTGAACTAAATGCAATGAAATATCCTATTGTGAGTCATTACTTGTAAACCTCAAAACGTTTTTCAGCAGATGCCACTAGCCTTCTTTTGCCAGTCATCGCTTCAGTGAAGCTTTTCCAGCAAAGAACGAGGATGTAAAATGCAGAGTGCTTCCTTTACTCCTTCCTTCAAGCGCTGTGTGTAATAGGATGCATTACTGAATAATAACGATAAGGGAAGCATTTAAATAATGCTGGGCTGAGCAGGGTGTGCCAAGGCACTCATATGCTTGTCACAAAAACAGAGTTCCAGGTTCCTGATGAATAAATGTGTCGGCTGCATTTGGGCAGGAGCATCAGGCAGGCTGAGTGGGCACTGGCAGCATTGGAGCCTGTGGTCCCCAGTCTGAAGCCAGCAGTGTTCACAGTTCTGCAGCTCCTCCTGCAAGCTTCTGCAGCCTGTGCGCAGCCAAGCCTCCCCCTGAAGGGACAGCAGTGGTCCAATTTTAGAGGGGAAAATGAAATGAGAGTCTGAGAAGCCAGTCTGACAGGGAGCCAGGGGGAGAATTTCTACATTTTCTGGCCATCCTCTTACAGTTGTCAGTCCCAAACATCCTGGACTTGCGTGGACAGGATGCTGACTGGGGAACCAGTTGTCCTGGGGGGATGTGGCTCCTTTTCCCCATTCGATTTTCACATCCCTCACAGGTGAGTGATGTCCACTCTGCTCTGGCGGGATGGGTGGCTCAGAGATACCCAGAGCACCACAAGCACACCAGGAAATATGCAGTGCTGGGGACACGCAGCAGGGCTGTGTCAGGGGTGCATGAGGGGACCCCAAGTGGCACAGCAGGGTGGCAGGGCATGCTTCTTGGGGGCACCTCCTGCAGGCAGAGAGTCTCCTGGGGAAGCAGCTGCATTAGAAAGCAAAGCCTGCCTGCCCTCAAAGTCATGTCTGGGCCAGGACTGCACTCAGCAGAGCAGGAATGCTGTGGGTGAACATGAATTACATATGATGGTCTCAGCTACATTTACCCTTCTCAAAATAACTTTGCTTTCTGTGGATTGGTTGTGGGAAAACCATAATTGATACTCTCCAAACCCTTTATAGTTGCTTACAGAATAGTGACCTTCTGTTTGGGGCAAGGGTGGATCTGTTTGCTTCTGCCTTGCAGAAACCAGAGACCTGGTGGTCCCCTTGCTGAGCAGCGTGCCCCGCTGCTGCCTGGCTTTAGCTCAAAGCCAAGTTCATTTGCTTTTCCCTAATTCCCCCTTCAGAAAACAGATGTTGCAGTTTTTCTCACTCAGATCAAACCCCATTATTTTTAACTACTTTGGGGTTTTTTGTAACCCCCCTAAAAAAAAACCTGTAACACTGCAGAAGAAATGAAGGGTCCTGTAAATCTGAGGGTGAGTTAAGAGGCTCGGCTTGGTGGGGAGGGGCCAGGTGCCTGCCCCAGGAGAGGAGAGGCTTCACCCTGAGACCTGAGGCCCTACAAACAGAGTTTGCAGCATTAGGTGAGCCAGCGTTTAGGCTGAAATGATAAATGACGCTGCACACGATAAATGGGTGAACCCCGAGGTTGCAGCACCGGAGCGATTCGTCACCGAGGTTGCGCACACAGGGTCAGCAGCAGCAGGGCTGGCGCAGCAGGCAGGGTCAGCAGATGCTGCCCCGCACCCGCGAGAGATGCTGTGCGCAGGAGCTGCACCAGGCTCCTCTTCGGAGCTGCGTTCACCTCGGATGGGAGTCCTGGGTACTGGTGAGCATGCCCAGTGCAGGGGGCTGCAGTGCCAGGCGGGCTGGGCAGCAGCTCCGGGAGGATTCGGGCATCGGCAGCCTCTCTGCCCGGTTCCCGCCATCCCTGTCCCAAGCGGTGCGGCTCAGCAGCCCTCACTTCATGCACCAGGAAGTGTCTCTGAGCCGGGAAGCACCTCGAGCAAAGATCGGTGGCTTGTCAGGGCACGCCTCTGCATTTCCATCTACGTGGGGATGAAAGAACGAAACCTTCCCTGTAATCCCAAAGTCCTTCTTCTGATGAGGAAGGGCAGTTGAAGAGTTCTGTTGCACAACCTTCAAGATCAAACGGTCCTTTTTTTCCACTGCACTTTGTGCACAGCACCCAGGCTCAGCAATCGGCTGGAAGCAAGTATTGCTCCTCGCTTTCCGTCTGCCATTAGGACTGTGTCTCACCGGTTTAACAGTGCCATTATCGGCTGCAAATACTGGGGAAGTTCAAGCCATTTGCTTGTAGCTCGCTTTTTATATATTCAAATATTGTTAATTCAGTGGCAGTGCTGTCTTGGAAATAATCAGAGCATGGCTTCTTCTCCCTCCGAGCTGCCATTAACAAACAACTGCTGGAAATACTCCAGTGTTTCTACAGCTGGGAGTATCAATGGCAATCAGAGAAAATGCCCCTTTTAAGCAAACCTTTAATAGTTTATTTTCCATACAAAAGAAGAACTAAGGTACTGTATCCAATGCTCATAACTTTTGTCTGCTGCTTGCCTCTGGTGCCTCCTACAACCTTCACAGCAGCTCAGAGCCAGCAGCAGCCATGCCCAACACTGCTATAAATCCTGGCTGGGTATTGCTTTTGCAAGGAAAGAGAGGGTTGGGGAGGAAGATCTATGCTTTTCCATAGTTATGAATAAAAATAAATCTTTGCCGTGCCACTTCCCTGCCTGGGTTGGCAGAAACCTGGGGTAACCTCAGCGGGTAAGCCCAGTCCTGAGCACAGTGTTAAGAGTGTGGGCTCCACCTGCAGAGAGTGGCTCAGGGCAGTGGTAGTACCCCACAGAAGGTGGTAGGACCATGCAGAAGATGGTAAGACCTCACAGAAGGTGACAGGACCACACAGAAGGTGGTAGGACCATGCTGAAAGTGGTAGGATCATGCAGAAGGCAAACTTCTGCCACGGTATGCACTTGCCTTGTGTGTAAGGGTCTGGGTTTTGCAGCCTGACTCCCACACTGAGCACGAGGTCCCCTCGGTGCTGTTCGGGATTGCTCGGTGGTGGTTCCTCTGCTGGTGCCAGCTTTGTCCTTGTCTGACCAAAGCAAATTAGAGCAGAGGGGTATTTTCAGTGAAGTGCCCTCCCCCATTTTCAGTTTGTTGCCCCTGGCTGGTGTGGGGAAGCCTGTGGGGCTGCCTGCCTTCCCTCTGCAGTGCCTTGCCACGCTACTTTAGGAGAAAACGCAATTTCAGTCCTTTTGGCTCATCCCCAGCCTGCCAGCAGCAAGCCTGCAGACCTCTTCTGAGCACCACTGTTAGGAGGAGGGAGCAGGTAGGCTCCAGGACCATCTCCTGGGAAGGCCCACAATGCCCTCCTGGTTCACAGGGCAGCTGCTGCTGGGGAGGATTGCATCCCAGGCTGAGAGTGTGCCTGGAGGTTCCACACCTGGGGACCCTTCTCCTGGAGCTGGGTTCCTCAGGGCTCTGAGGAGAAGGATAGAGTCATCACTCCTCAATGCCCCCATGTCCTCCCCTTCAGCCTGCCCTGAGCGATGCCCTGCCCCACAGAGCACACTGCACCGCAAAGCTCCTGGCCCGGTTGATCTGGAAACTGTATGTGTGGGGGAGCATCGCACGGTCTGCGTTTGATGGGGAAGAAATGCTTTCAGGGAGAGCCTGGGTCTTCGGTCACAGGCATTGGATAGACACAAAGGTTGCGGAGCACGGTGTGAGCAGTGACGAATGCTTCTCACAGAAAGGGCAGTGAATCCCAGAGGCCTCAGCTATTTTTTCCTCCTTCAGAACGACGCTAGGTGACAATCCTTGCCAAGAGCACCATCTTTAAAGCCTTGAGAGGAGACTAAAAACCTGCTGCTGGTTGTGTGAAGTCCAATAGACAATTTCAGGCCCAAAGAAACACTTCCCATGTGTGTTGCGTGGGAGGCTTTGCATCAGGAGTCTTTGGCTATAAATCAAAACCCAAAACTGAATCGAGATGTGGTGCTGCATCCAGCCTGATCAGGTGAAAGCCCCAAGCGCTGGCGGTTCCTTGCTTCCAGGACATGCCAAAGCCTGGGCTCCTGTTCTCCGCAGGCTATTCTACATCAGGAGAACAGCGGGGCTTTCCACATGGATTTATGTTCACACCTTGAGAACCTGCGCCTCCGGAGGGAGAAGTGATAGCATGGAAGATAATATCTGCTGGCAGCTTTCGCACCCGCCAGGAGGAGGCATGAATTACCCCCAGTCGTTATCGGCTCTGCTTATAATGCAAGAGGCTGCTCTCAAGATGCGGTGGGACACAGGCTTTTCGCACATTAAATGTTAAAGGTGGTGTCAGCTTTCGGAGTAATTTAAGGCTGGTGTTTCTTCCTGCCTTGTTCTTCCTCCCAAAATGCACCAAAGAGCACCTTTCATCTCTTCCGAAGGCTTATCGTTACCAGACATCATACGCAAAAAGGGCTTTAAACGCCCTCACCATCTCACAGGCCGGCTTCACTCAACACCTGGCCCGAAATGCAGAGCGTCCCTTCCAGCTGTGCTGTGGGACATTTGGCCAAGGGGAATGAGTGCCAGGGGGAAGGCACATGCACGTGGGTGTGGGAGATTCTTCATGTCCTCCTCTCCAGCCTCTAAAGCACAAGCCTGTCCCACAGGAGGGTGGCACGGTGCTTTCACTGGCACACAGGGCCACATCGCAGCACAGGAGCAGGGGTGTTTGCCTGTCCATGCAGGCACCTTGCTGAGGGAAACTGAGGCAGGAGCCCTGGGGCAGAGCTGAAGATGACTGGGGAAAAAACAGCAATTAAGGAAAAGGTGATGAGCAGCGGCTGCTGTGGGGCTGTGGCCCCGAGGAGCTTTTTGGATGTTGCGGTCTTGTCTTTGTGTTCATTCTACGTGCGAGGTGCAGATGTGGGAGACAGATGGAAAGTTCAAAGGGTTTGGCCGTGTTTCATTCAAAACCAGTGTCAGCCTATGGAGTTTGAAAGGGAACCAGCCTCCAGCAGCAGGGCTTTTCCAGCCTTGGAACCAGCAGGACCCCTTCTCCCCAAGCAGCGCTGGAGCCCCCTCACTTAGCGGAGCCAGTCCAGCACGGAGGCTGCCCTGACCTGCCTCTTCCCTCTGCACCAGGCCCTTCCTGGCAATTAGCAACCAGCCAAACTAATCAACACCTCCCGGCAGAGCTCCGCCACAGGCAGGAAAACAAACCACGCGCTTGATCCGGTGCTGGGAAGCACCATGAGCTCTGGCCAAACAGGCATTCTGCAGAGCTGGCTCCCCGCCTGCCCGGGGGTGATGTCCCAAGTCCCCCACAAGCAGTGCCCACAGAGAGGAAAGCCCTCATGGGCTGCAGTAGTTCAGCAGGTTATGCTCTGGGGTGTAGGGAGCAGGATTGCTGCATGGCTTCTGCAAGTGATGAGCAGCCATGTACAGGCCTTGTATAATGTCACAACCCTATTTCCAACACTGATGAGCTCCTCCATTGGGAAGAGGAGGTGTCAAAACTGGGCCGTTGGCCGGTCTGCACCCTGTTGCTTGTGGAGCACAAAGTCTTCTGCCCTTTGAGCTTCAAAATACACACAGCACCTTCCTGGCTCCCCAGGAGCTCCCCCATCATCACACCTGCCCGTGCTGCTCTGGGTTAGATGAGAAGGTTTGCCAGCTGGGAGCACCCAGCCACTGTTCAGGCAGGGAGGCAGGGGATGCTGAGCCCATGAAGTTTGGCTGGGGACTTCCAGTGGGAGCCCCAGGGTGGTCACCCATGGACTGTACCAGGGATCCAGGCTTAGCATAATGAGTGTACCATGGCAGGCTCATTAGCCTTCATTAAAATGAGCAGGCATCACCACTCCACCAGTTGCTTTGCCGTAGAGGATGGGCAGCGCAGCACTGTGACACAGCACCAAGCCACAGTGAAGAGGCGGCAGGGGGCAGGGAGCTGTTTGGGAGGGATATGCTGAGACTGGAGCAAGGGGAATGGCCAAGGAAAGGCAGCTGCGTGCTGGAAGGGATTAGATGCAACTCTGAATGGGGAGCAGGGATTACAGCAGGTGCTGCTGATGTGGAGGGCTGAGGGGGAAAGAGGAGCATGAATTAAATGATTGCCGGCTAATTAATTTCTGGGCATTACATGTGCTGATGAGCGCACTGGGCTGAGGGACTCACTCCATCCCACAGCCTGGGTGCAGGAGCCAGCACAGCCCTGCTCAGTGGTGGCCCTGGTGCACGATGATGGTTCCTTGCCTGCAGCCAGCTCCTTCAGCATCACACCCAGGCACTTCAGAGTGATTTACAAGGAGCTGCCACATCACCAGAGAGAGAAACAACCCAACATGATGTTCCACCATGCTCCTTAGGGTGAGCTCTGAGTAATTACTCCAATTACATACCAAATCACAGAGAAGCCAGTGGCCTCCACACAGGGACAGATTGCGGGATCCGTCTTTAATCATGGCTCAGGTGCTGTGCTGTGCTCTCCTGCCTCCAATTTGAACTGCACATTCATTTTCCCTTGTGGGTCTCTAATCATGCTGCTTATCATCACCTTTTCATTCAATCTTCTATTTCTAGCACGCATGTCAAAGAAGACAGTATATTAATCAGCCAAGTTTTCTTTATTGCTTCTTGTCAGCAGCAAACTGTCTTCTAAAAAGGAGCAAGCAGGTGTCTTCACCTGGATTTGCCTAGAAGAGGTGTCCATCAAAACCCAGCAAGTGACAAGCCCACAGGGACCATAATTTCTTGCTCCAGGTAAACGATGAAGGACAGGGCTCAGCCAGGCAGGGAGAGGCCAGCCATAAATCCAGACCCCTTATGCCGATATTTCTGAAAACCCATCAACAGCTGCTCCATCTGCCTGCAGCCCCAGCACCCCTCAAGTGGGACTAGCATGGAGAGAGCCCCCCAGCAGGGACCTGGTCTCTCAGCATGGATTTGGTCCATAGTGGAGCTGTGCCACGCTCCTTGCCCCACCTGAAGTGTATTCATCCTGGTTTAACCTATGTCAGACGGATGAAGGAAGTCACGCAGGGGCCACTGTGGTGCAGGGCTAGGGAACTACATCACCCCAGACTCCATTGCTGTGCTCATCTGGGTGTTTTACAAAGCTGGGCACCATGACCTGCCCAGGGTGCCCAGGTGGCAGGGGCTGTGCCGACTTTGGCTGCGGTCCTGCCCTCCGGCCGCGTGCCCTCCATCACCTGGAGTGTGGAAGCCATGTGCCTCCATCTGGCAGGAAGCAGCTGTGTCCCCAGCAGGAAAACAACAGGCCAGAGCTCCTGTCCCAGCCACAGTGGCTGATCGTGGCCAAGTGGAACATCCCTTGAGGACTGGGGCTACTCAGGCCCATCAGACTTCCCTGGGGTGGACATGGACCCATTCCTGAATAAGACATTTCTGGTGCAGAGCTGTCTCACGCACCGGGACCATCCACAGCCTGAGAGACAAGCTGGCAGGACATCTGGGTCAGGGCTGTGCTGAGCCTACACAAACCATGGTTACAGCACTGCAAGGGATGGGGAACTCACCGCAGGCTTTGGGGGGCCAGGTGCCCCCAATGTACTGAAATCCAGGCTTTATTTCCAAAGGCAGCTTTCGTTCATCTTTGCCTGCCAAACAGAGGCACTGCTAAAGATTTAATCACATCAGAAAGAGCTTTAATAAGCTGGGATCAAGTTAGCCCTTTAACCTCCTTTTCTTGCCTGCACAGATAGTGTCCTGGGAATTTCTTTCTATGAAAAGTCTGTCATCCCATCCTACTGTTGCTCCCCAGCTTCCTTTTTGGGCTTCACTCAGCCTCCCTGCCTCCTGAAATGCTGACCCCCATGCTGGACACAGCTCTGCAGGGAAGCTGCAACCCCTTCCCGGGTGGCTGTGTTCAGGCCCTTCCCTAGGGAGGTATCTTTTGGGGTGGGGGGAGTCCCCAGGGGTGCAGCATCCTCTCAACCAGGTGCTGAGTGCTGTGCTGGCAGTTCAGCCTGCTCCTGGGCTACAGCTGTGCCGGGATCACTTCGGCAGAGCCCAGGCACCTTCGCTGAGAAACCAAGAAGGTGTTAAATGATGGAGGGCTGAGCATTGATCCCGGCCGGAGGCCCCCAGCAACACCCGGGCCGAGCTGCGGCGCTGTGTACACAGGAGGGCTCCGGGACCTCGGCCGCGTCCGGATTTCCCATGCACTGACTCCTGTGCTTGCTCCAAGCAGCGGGAATTGCCAAACGCCTTGCGCAAGCTTCTGACATCAGCACCGGCACAAGGCCGACTGATAGGGGCAATCTCCAGAACAGAGATGCGCCAAGATCTCTTTTCCATGAAATGGTGCTAATTGGCACTAATGATATTTCCCTGCTTCAGACCTTTATCGATCGAACCCGGTCGTGACCATTTCACCCCGCAGCACAGGACTGATGTCAGCCGGACCGGCCTGGGACATCCTGTTTACTCCATGGAGGTGCGGGCAGGGTGCCAGCTCTGGGACCCCGGGGGAAGTCCCACGGACCCGCAGGCGCTAATTAGATGGCTCCTTACGCGGCTTCTTTATACTCACCGATGTGTCAGACCTGCTGATTTAAAAATCTAACCCCGGTAGCTATTGTTTAACATCTTCCTGAAGCCCTCGTAGGATGGAACGTGTTTTATAACTATTGTATTTTATTTTATAACGTGCTGTATTGTTTGGCTTTTGCCTCCCAAATGCTGAACAGAAGTATTTATCAAATACCTCTTCTCTTCTGGGTTGCTGCCTACATGATTTGTCACCCTCTTCCTTTTTGAGTCAGGCAAAGACTTCTCCTTGTGCTCCCTGCTTCTTTCATCAATCCTGTGGGCTCCTGATGTACATGCAATTTGTCATAAACTTGCGATTTTTATTCTGGTCTTTATTTTTTCAGCTGCCTTCATCTCATGTGAAGCCTGTGATGTGCAGATCCACACCTTCTCCCAGTCACAGCTTTGGGGAGCCAGCCGATGCGTGCTGGGGCAGCTCTTGGCCACTGCTCTGGGGTTGTACCCCTCATTCCTGGCTGATTGTTTCCAGGTTCCACAGTGTGGGGCTTTCCAACCCAACAGCTTCTCTGCTGGGCAGTAGCACCTGCGCTGCTGCCTGCTCCCCATCCCCTCTGTGTGGGCATCGACCTGGGGGTGCTGCTCCCCTTGGAGCCTCCAGTCATCACACGGAGGCAGTGCCCTGCAGAGCAGAGGTGGAGGTGTGCAGCTGGGCAGGTTCCTGCTGGCTGGGCGTGATGGCTGTCTTTCATCCCCGGCAGAGGCAGATAAGCCTTTCATGCAACCCCCACATGCGCATGGGAGCCAACGCCCAAAACCTGGCCCACATGCAAAGCACGGGGAGGGGGCTCCTCTGGGAGCAGGAATGTGGGCACTCTCCAAAGTGATGCACCACAGGAGCAGTCCCCCAGGAGGACATGAGGGGCTCCTGGGGTGCATGGCTGCTGGGTTGCTATGACTTTACACAGAAAACGTGTTTTGGTTCCAGTAGCAACAAAACAAACACAAATCTGCTTTCAGAGGTGTGTAGGAGCAGCCCGAAGAGCAGAGACCTCAGTGTGGTCTCAAGCCAGGACCTGCTCCAGCTCCCTCCTGCCCCAGAAGAGAGCACAGCCAGAGCAGGCTGGCAGCTCCCTGACAGGGGCTGGGCTGGGGTTCTCTCCCACATCTGGCATCTAGGAAGGGTCCCAGCCCCTCTGCAGGGAACAGGCACTGTAACCTGAACGTCTCTAACTCTGGTGTGCCCCCACCATGTGCGTGGCCTGGCTGAGGCTGTAGGGTGAGCGGCATCTCTCATCGCCATGCTGGGCTCCTGAGGTGCCTTCCCTTGGTAATTACCCTTCCCTGGGAGCTCCCGAACAGGTGTGCACACTGGTCATCACAGCAGGCAGACCATGGCAAGGCACAGGTAGCAATTAATTTCTTCTCTACAAATTATCAAATTGCAAACTTGCTTTTTAATAGTACACCCTTTGAAGGAGGCCACTGCATGACTGGGGCACATTTCTGCCCGTGAATCACCAAAGAGCCACGTGGCAGCTATTTTTGGTGGTTGGGGAATGGCAAGCTCAACCAGGTTCAACAGCACTACCCCCAGGCTGCCACCCTGCTCCAGCCCTCTGCTCCTGCCTTGGCCACCTTCACCCCAACAAATGCATAGGTTGCTCTTCACCCTAAATGCATCTTTCCCCCTCCCTGAGCAGAGCCTCATGCAGAAGCAGAGCCTGGTGCAACCCACGGGCTTGTGGACACCACAATGCGTGGCAGTCCCTGGGCAGTGCATCCAGCATCACTTGTTTCCCAGCTTGCTCCCCCACACCCTAAAAAGCCTCACCACCCATCCCAGCCCTGAGGCACTTCCCGCAGGGCTGCAGGCCCCGTGCAAGAGCTCACGTGCCTGGTTCCCTGTCATCGTGCTGGGTTTGCTCAGAGCCTGACTTGGTCATAAGAAGGGGGAAGGAAATGGGAAGATGCCCCTGGGAAGGGCAGCATCCCCAGCACAAGGCACTGCTCCCCAGCCACTGCCCCACACACCCAAGGAAGTGCAGTGACAAATGTCTGCAGGTATGAGCAGGTCAGATCAGCTAACAGAGGTATGACAGGAGGATGATTGAGCCAGTGCAGGGACTTCTCACAGCTGCACATCAGCAGCTACCTCGGGAGGGCTCTGACAGATGACTAAGATTGACATCTCCCCTAACCCCCAACCTAATCCCATAGCACATTACACCTGTGCATTGCTCTCACTTGCTCTTTTCATTGGCCATCCGCTGGCGTTGTGCACCCCAGCTGGCCCTGGATGGGGCATTTAGGTGATGCAGGCAAGGATAAGCCTCCCCTGCTTATGGAGGAAGGACTGGCTTTTCTGGGTGCTCAAGACCTGTGGTTAGTCCTCCAGATCCTGGTAAGCTGGTTGGTGTTTTATCTGTCTCACTGTAGAAAAGTTACTAGTGATTTTGAGGTGTCTTTTGTTGAGTGTCATGTTTTAGCCCTGAGGGGCTGTTTGGGCTTTCCTTACAGTGATGGAGGGCTTGTTTCAGGTGTTTGTGTCCATCAACTGTGCCTGTAATGTCTCATCCTTCTTACTATTCCTTCTGAAGGCTGGTTTTGCTGGTCAGGCAGCTTTCCCTCACCTTTCTGTGCCAGAAGGCTCATGTGGATCAGACCACTGGAGAAGTGGCTGCTGGGGTCTCTTCTTAGGGGGCTCCAAAAATCAAATGTCATGATCCAGTGTTTGCACAAGTCCTGCTGAGAGTAAAAGGTTGGACCAGAGACCTCCAGAGGTCCTTTCTGACCTGTATGTTGTTTTTCTCTGGGTGCTGTTCTCCCACACAGGACAGAGATGCATTAACGTCTGCACCACTGCCTGACTTTGTGTTCATGGTTTCAAGGTGTATCTGGGGCTGTAGCTGTTCCTTGGGTGAATCAGATCACTGGCACTAGAAGCATGTGCTCCTTGCTGTTTATGGCAGCATCAGCCTGTGTCATCTGCTTGTCTTACCAGGAAAGATTTTCTAGTCATTTAGTTAATTGGTTAAAGTATTAAATTATGCAACACCAAGAGCTGATCCCCTAGGAGCTGCTTGTAACAGCCAAATGGCATCTATAATTCTCTCTTGCACTTCAAACTTGGTTGGAACATCTGTTTGCATGCAATGTTTCTGCTCAGAATGTCCGGTGGCATTACAAGCCTTGGGGAAGCTGGATTGCACAGCAGCAGACTATAAGGTGTTTAACCGTGTTTGGGCATCGCCTTGGTGCCTTGGCCATTTGGCTGGCAGGGGTGGGTGGAAATTAGTGGCCCTGTGGTGTTTCTTGCCCCATCCCTAAGGGTTGGGACCCCAGGCTTTGCCTACTTTGCAGATGTTCTTCCTACAGCTCCTGAGTGCCATGCTGCATTTGCTCCTCCATCACACAGGCTTTGACATGGCAAGTATCGGTGGCAACCAAATGAAGCTATTAATGGGATGAGTAAGCTCCCTCTGGGGACAGCAGGGACTGTTTGCCACCTGCTGTGAGTTCTGGTGGTGCCTTGCTGAGTGTCCCTGTCCCGTGAGGAGGCCTGGGGGTAGGTGGTGGTTACAGGGCTGTGCCAGGGCTTGCAGCAGCAATGTGCACACCACATTGTGGCGTCAGGAGAAATGGCATTAGCAACATGGTCCCTCTGCCCTACCCCAGGCACAGCCGGGTCTCCCCACTGGGCTAGGTGGGTGCTGTAGTTGGATGTGCTCTGCTTGGGGGAAGACTGGCGGTGTTGGGGCGGTGTCATCACTCCCAGAGCTGATGGCTGTTTAGCCTGGAAGCCAGTCTGAGTGGGATGATACGGGAAGTCCTGCTGTGCCTGGAAAAGTCATCACACTATCCAGCTGGGGGAGAGATGCTTGATGCCCTGGCATGGAGGAGGATGCCAGCTGAAGCCAGTTGTCGTGCTGTGGATGGGATGAGCGAGTTATTGGATCCCAGGGAAGTCCCGTGTGCCAAGGACAGGGAGCTGCAGTCTGTGCTGGGAGCACAGGCACGGGCTGAGCCGGGACCAGGGAGCATGTGTCCTGCCTGGCTGAGCCATGATCTCCTGGCTGCTGGAGGAGGTGGAGGCGAGGCACACATGTTGCTTGTCCCATGGGAGGTTCAGTACCTGGAGCCCCCACTTGTGTTGCACCTTCTGGGAAACGAGCCCTGCTGCTCTGCACAGATGTTCTCTGTTGGGTTTAGTCTGGCTGTGCATGTGTAGGGCACTGGTCCAGCGAACATGGGCTTCTTTGGCTCCACAGCCTGTCCTGAGGGCACTGCAGGTGTGGGGCAGGCCACAGCACAGAGGGTCTTACCCCTGTCACGCCCCCTTGCCTGTGTCCTTGGTCAGTGTGTACGGGAACACTGGGAAAGCTGCAGGCTCTCTGGGGTCCTGTCCAGCATCCCATGGTTAGTGGTGTGCCAGGGAGCTGTGCCAGTTGCAGACGGAGGTGCCATCTGTGCACCCCTGTGCCAGAGCAAGGTCTGAACTTAGCCCTTGGTCCGCCTGCAACTCATTTTGCGTGTGTGCTGTGGAACAGGGTCTCTCAGACCATTCCCTACTCCAAAAGCTTTTTCTGAAGCAGGGGCTGTTTGTGGGGCTGCAGCACGGGGCCTCCCAAAATCAGTCCTCTGGTGAAGAAAACCGCTTGCAAGTGCTTTTTGTCTCTCCTCCCTGGCAGTTCGTACAGCTGGAGGAATAAGCTGCACAAGGATGGCCCCAATCTTGATGTAACATGATAAATTATGTAACGCAATGTCACAATTACGCATTTCTGAAAGAGAAGTAGGGCAGGGAGCTGCCAGAGATGGCTCTGCTCTCCGGGCAAGCAACACCCACGGGCTGCTGAATGAACCGTGATCTCGTGGGGTCACCTCCCCATCCTTAATGCCACAGAACACTGTGGAATTGGTGGGAGCTTTTCAAGACCTTTTTCTTTTATTTCAGAGGCAGTGGGGGGGACAACTACCAAAGGGAATATGCGGGTCATTTCTGCAGCTAACAGCAGGCTGCCTGACATGACGCTTGCCTGGCCCCTCGGCAGCCCTCAGT
This sequence comes from Hypotaenidia okinawae, assembly GCA_027925045.1. Taxonomy (NCBI): domain Eukaryota; kingdom Metazoa; phylum Chordata; class Aves; order Gruiformes; family Rallidae; genus Hypotaenidia; species Hypotaenidia okinawae. The sequence continues at coordinate 14,544,032 of BSDF01000010.1, forward strand.
AAATTGTTTAACCAGGGCCCTGTGTTGGGTCAGGTCGAGCCTTCCTGGATCTTCTGATCATTGCCATTTGTAGAGCCTTTCTTTGCTGCTTCTGTAACGATATGCTGAGGGCTCATGTTTCTTCTTCCTCACTGCACTGGGAGAACAGTAAATACATCACGATTTTTGCAGAGCTTGTCAGCAGTGGGCAAAGAAAAGCAGAGACTGGAGTTGACTGGTTTGGGTGATTCTGAGCCTGCAGAAAGAGCCAGCAGCCTGTGTTTCATCGCTGCTTCCTCTGCCCCAAACACAGATGGGGGGAAAAAACAGGAGGGGGAGGAGGGAGAAGCAAAGAGAGTGAGAGACAGGAGGAGTGAGATCTGGTACAATGCTAACACTGTTGTTGGAGCAAGCTAAATATTTCAGAGCAAACTAGTGCTTTGGAGTAATGCAGAATTAGGGAAATGTCTCTTGGATTTGCTGCTCTGTTTTTATCTGTGGGACTCGAGTCAATTGTGAAGTAAATAATTCAAGTGTTTCTCTTTGCTCCTCTGAGTAAGGAATGATCTCTCTGGTTCTGGCCCCTGAGGTGGGCTGGGTGGCTGTGGAGGTGCTGGGTGAAGGTGTCTAGAAGCAAGTGGAGCCCAGGGCACACTGTGGCTGCCTGGTGTACCCATGGGCAGTGATGCCCACCACAGCATGCTTTGGGATGTGTAATGCACTTTCTGTGGTCCATAACCCAAGTGAGGTGTCCAGCATGAGAAAGAAATCAGTACTTGCATTAGGGGGAAACTGGTGAGCTCCACTCTTACTGCCTATTCCAAGAGCAGAGGCAAGCTCTTTCTCAGCAGCTCTGCTTTTCTGTTGGACTCACCCAGGCCACTCACATTCATGTCCCTGGGAGCTGCAGCTTGGGCCATGCATACGTCTGGGGCTGGAGAAGGAGTGCTGAGCATGGTGCACTCACACCATCATGTACCTCCCCCCATGGCCCTCTGCATTGCCTGGGGTGGAGGAAATCCTCCCAGAGCTCCAAGCACACAGCAGGCGATGACCCAGACCTACAGCAGACATGACCTGTACCCAGCCTGCAGCGGGCCAGACCATGCACATGGGTGCTCATGACATGCCGGTGGAAGAGGGGAAAGAGGGGAAAGCACTCGTGCGTGTGGGTATGTCAGATCAAGTCCTGAGAGCGTTTGTTCAGGGTGGAAGTGCCTGAGACATGCTGCTACTTTTCTGACTCTTCCAAAGGCTATCAAAGTCCTCCAGGTAAAGTGGGGAAGTCAGGACATGACAGCTCTAATGTAAAACTGCAGCAGGAGACGACAGCTGCCTTCACAAACAACCTTTGCAAGGTCATCTCTGAGCAAGGCAAGCAGCAGCAGAGGGCTCGAGTGCTTTTCTGCAATTCAGCTCAAACAGACGGCATCTTGCCCTTTCTTTATGGAAGGAAAGCCTGTGATGGCGGGTCCCCAGAGCTTTTATTTTGAAGCCAAATGCTTAGAGTGCACAGAGACAGCAAAAGCATTTTCCTTCAGGCAATACAAATCAAATAAATGGAGACAGCACGCTGCAATTCTGAGCAGCAGTCACCACGAGCCACACTCGGATCTCGCATCGTGAAGGCATCAGTGACAGGAGCTGCTCGGGACTGGTGGCGTCAGCGGCTCTTCTGCACCAGACACTTCCTACCCACTGGGCCCCAGTCTCTGCCCTGGTGTAACTTTGTGCTGGAGTTTTCACAGCTGGGTTTTCCTGCCTCCTCGTTAGAGATGGGTGTGTGAAGCTGTTGGTAGGGGTTAATTACAGCACACAGAATAAGCTCCGGGAGAGGCTGGCTGGTTTAGCTGCCTCATTCAGTGTGCAGAGCTCCTATGGGAATATGGCTGGGTTGTTATTGTCCTTGTGTGGGATGTACTAGGATTGGTGTGGGATGCTGCTCTGCTCTTTCCACCCCAGTGCTATCACAGCCCCAGTCCGGGCTGCTGCCCCAAACAAGAGAGGACCTGCAGAGAAGGGCTCTGCACTTGTGGGCTGTGCTGCAATGTGCTCTGAGCACCGTGGAGATGGGGAGTGGGGGAGGGAAGTCAAGACCAAAAGATGTTTCTAGGACTCTGCAGAGCTGACCCAGGCTCCTCAGAGCAGCCCTGGGTGTGGGGGGACTGCAGAGGGACAGATGCTTGCTGTGTTCCATGGGAGCTGTTGGGAGCCCAGCAAGCAGGGTCTGGGACCCTGTGTACCAGTGCTTGTGGAGGGGCCAGGGGGCCTGGGGGGTGGTTTGCAGCTGCACCCTGTGGGTCATGCAGCCGGGTTTTGGAGAGCATGCAGCCATGCCCTGGGAGTGAAGGAGGTCTGGCTGTGGTTTACTTGCCTTTGCTGTACGCTCTGCTAAACAAATGGTCCAGAGTGCAAATTGGATTGTAAGCAACACTAAAGGCAGGAAACGAGCCAGTGTATTTCATAAGAGCTCTGGAGCTCTTATCCTCTCATTAATGGGGTTTTACAGCTGTCAGAAGTGAGCCATCTCCCTAGAAGTAAAATATTTTCTTTACTAACAGCCCTGTAAGTGTTGCAGGCTATTTAATAGCTGTGGCTTGGTTCTAATTAATAATCATTCCCTTAGCTTGTTAGGATTGTGGCCAGACTACCTGCCACTGCTGTGAGCTAGAGCAGTCCGGCAGAGGCCACCAGGTCTGTTGCAGCCCTGCTGGGTGAGAGGGACTGGAGCTCCCTTCCCGCACTGGTTTTGAGTAGGTCACCCTGATCTACTCCCTGCTCCACAGAAGGGGGTGTAGCACAGACGCTCCGTCTCCATCCCTCTGGCCACAAGCTGGTGCTGTGTTTACCCACAATACAAGCAGTGCAGGGAAGAAGCTTTTATTTAAAGCCTCTGGAAATTAGAGTGAGATGAAGCAAGGCTCCATGGCGTTGGCATAATACCAGCAAAAAATCCATTTAATGCCACCATGATGAGTTTACTCTATCTCCATGTTTGATTTATAGGGCCAGTGCAATGTAGCCTTTGAAACAGTGAGCAGCTCTGGGTTCCATCCTGGTTGTGTCCCTGCATCTCCAGGCCTAGCTGGCTATGCTGGAATGGTCTGTCTCCTGCCTGATCCCTGCTCTGCCTCACGGAGGAGTGAGGATGTGGCTCTTGCAGGTGGCTATGACCACGTCACCATGATGTCTCTGGGTGTGAAGGCAAGGGACCATGTACTTCAGGGTGGCCCCTGCCCAAGCTGGGTTCCTAAAAGCCCGTCTGGTACCCTGGGCCTGAGAGCCGTGGATTTGTTTGAACATCTCCCATCCTTAATGTGTTGTGCTTTGTGCTGGGTTGGACTGTGTCCAGGCAAACACTTACCTACCTTCCCACTGGAAGCTGTGCAGGCTCATGCCAGCTGCTGTCTGAGGAACTGCTCTTCATTTGAAAAGAAATCAAACCAGCTTTCTTTCCAAGTCTCTATTAATCATTTCCCAACTCTTGTCTTCTACCAGTGGGCTCTGTTTGGCCATTTGAGCTGGAGGATATGGGAACTTTGGTTTGGGTTAGCCCTGGTCTAGCTCTGCTGTTCAAGGTCCCTCCTCCTAACCCAGGTCCTCTGCAGAAAACCCTGCCAGGCAGGATGGGTGGCACCAGTCTTGGCAGATTGCTGGTGGTAGCAATGGGCACTGAGCACTTGATCTATTTGAGATGTGGTTCTAGGTCACATGGTTTCTCATGAATATGAGCTTGCCAGGTGAATCATCACAGAAGGACCCAAGGTTTCTCCTAATCATTCACAACGTGAGCTTGCCAACCCCAAATCTGTGCCTGGCTATCTGCCATGGCTGCCGCGCCCCACCATGGGTGTGAGCTGTTCCTGTGTGGGGATATGGGGAGTCTTTTAAAAAGCAGAAGTGACCATCCTCCTGGTAAGCAGGCATGGCCTCCACAGCTGCCAGTGCTCCCAGCAAGAGCTTGTGTGGCGTCTCTGCTTGGTCGCTGGAGATGCAACTGTGCCAGGAGTGCTCCAAACTTGGAAAAGTCTCTGGTCTTCCCACTGGAGCTAATGTACCAGAAAGGCTGATGTAGCTGTAAAAAACTGATGTTAATTACTGACAGCACTTGTGGCTCACATGTACCTTGGGCAGATGAGATCTGTTCTGCACCCACAAGTTTTTTGGCTGCAGCACACCCCCTGCCTTGTCCCATCTGTAGCAACAACTGTAATACCTCTGGTCTCACTGGGGAATGGCCTCATGATCTGCACGGCCCTGCGGTTCCACTCCCTTTAAGTCCCTTGTGCTGATGGATGTTCCAGCCTTCAGCAGCAGTGCTTTGATCGTGCTGCCATGTGTCTTGTGATTCTGCAGCACCCTGTGTGCTGATGGCATCCATCCATGTACTGCTTAATGCATCAGCTGCCACCAGCAGTAGAGCATGTACCTGCATAAAAGTGTGGTGCACCCAGGTCCACAGTGCTGTCAGCAGTCCTGATCTGCTGTGTGAGGATGCTCCAGGGAAGTCAGGGAGGATCCAGCAAAGGGTAACTGAAACAAGCCTCTCCTAGGGACTGTGGACTTGGCATACTCATCTGGAGCTGCCAGACCCAACATGCTTTGTGCCATGGAGCTGAGAGGACAGGCATCTCTATAAAGGGCTTAGCCTGGGATGTGAAGAGTTAAATACAGTTGACATCCAGTTCTGCTGTGATTTGTCAGCCTAGACACATGTAGTCTATGGAGAAAAACAGGCAGGGTAATTTCCTGATTTAAATGAATTTCAGAGACCACCACAGGAAGGAACTTGGGATGTGTCCAAAGGGTAACCAGGCCATGGAAAAATACCAGGCAGAGGAAGGGGCCAAGGGAACCAGGAGTTGGATTTCCCCTTTTGTCACTGAAGAGGTGGCAGCCACCATTGTATCTCTCAGTTATGAGTCCAGTTTAAGGAATTTAGGACACGCTAAAAGTCAGACTGTTGAAGAATCAACTCTTCTTAAGGGGAAGCTTCCCTGGCAGCCTGAGCCCTTCCTGGCTGGCATTTTATTTATTGAATTGCTTATGGTACCTGTGTCCTGAGTATGAGCCAGAAGAGATCTTTGCTGCTGCCTTTCTTGTCCATAAGCAAGCTGCTGCATTTAGGCAATGCTTTTTAGTCTTCTCTGCCCAGGGGGTGCCAAGGACCAGTCTGCCCCTCTTCCTCCTCCTCATGGCATACCATGGGCACAGAGGGCAGTGGCTTTCTGCTTCTCATCTATGATACCCTGTGGCCCTTGTCTTGCAAGGCACTGCTGCTAAGGCAATTCTTGGTCCCCATATGGTCCTCCTACCTGTTTTGGGGGAAAATGGCTCTGCTTGGCAGAGATGAGCTGTAGATGAGACTTGTGCTGTCTCCCTAACCAGATAATTTCCTAAATGAGCATGTGGAGTTGGAGAAGCATGCTGGGAGCAGATGTGGTGTTGTGGCCTGTGCTGGGGAGTCTGACTCGCTCAGTTTCTATCCAGAGCTTGTCTGGAAACACATCTGTCTGCCTCCCTCAGCCTCTCAGTGCCTTACCATGGTGTGGTTTGATGCCATGGGGACTGCATTCCTGGGGATACATTACCATTTGTGAAAGAAACTTTGTAGGCAAAGGGATCTGGTTGGAGTCCCTCACTGGAGCTGACACTGCTGTCTGCTGAAGGTTGTGAAGACAAGATATTGCTTCTGGCTAAAAGTACCAGGGCCACAAAGTCTTGAAGACTAAATAATCCTTATTTCATTGAAGCTCAGAACAATGAGTCTTTTTTTTTTTTCAATAGCAGCTTCTGAGGGTCCTCAGGATGCTGGTTGTGCAATGAAGCAAGGTCTCATGGTGCCTGCTCTCAGTGGTTTCACTTGTCAGCATGTGTCCTTGTCACCCTTGCAGCAATCCTGGCACAAACTTGGTGACAGACCAGGTAAGGGATATAAATGACAGTTCAGGGGGTCAAGGTGGTCCTGAAAAATGTGAGGGGGACTGAACCTAGAGAGGAGAAATGAAGCTGAACCAGGTCACAGAGACCACAGGGCTGGGGTTACAAATGTGCTGGTCCATGTCCTGGGGACTCCAGGGATATTTCTGTACAAAGAAGAACTGGCGAAGCACAGAGCAGCATGACATAAAGACATGTCCCATTTATTTATTATCCCAGGGACCAAAACTTCCCCAGCAGCAAAGCTTCTCAGTCATTAAAAGTCAGTTGAACAGAAAGGCTTTTTGCAAATGCTCTGGGCACCAGCCTGGGCTGGATTGCAGAGATGGTATCTGCAGAATATACAAGCTGTAAGGAAAGTGCTAATTGACCACTACTGAGTGAATTTATCATCCTGCTTGAGATGCAGGAGTTAATAGAATAAAAGCCTTTTAGACAGTGAGGAGGTTATTATTTCAGGCTATCATCAACCTTAATTCAAAATTCTCATTCCAAGGATGCCTGAGTGAACACTTGTGCTACATTAAAAGCCGAGTAAGCCTGGCTGCTTTTCTGAATTCTCTTGGTACTTCCCTGTCTCTCATGCTGTAATTGCATGGGGGTTATTTAAATAGTGTCATAAGTGATTGCTATTTTGGGGTTTAGAAATCTGTATGAAATTTAGCCCCATGGTAAAGGATTCAATTTGTTGTTCTGGGCTTGGATTTTTGTTTAAATAAACTGTGAAATACACGTGAGAATCCTTCCACACAAGTGGTACAGTTCCTGAGGCTGATGTATCTCCAGTATCTGCTGTGCTGGTGTCCTAGGGTGTCTCACCCTGAGCTAGGGAGCAGGATTGCAGAGGGGGAATAGAAGGTGTTTTGAGCAGACCCCTTGTTCCTATTCCAGCAGTGAAGTCATGGGAAGCCGTGCCCTCCTGGGTGAGACCTGCAGCCATGTCCATGTCTGCAGGGTCTGGGGAGCATCCTGAGCATGGAGCTGCAGGTTTCTGCTGGAAGGGCCCTGAGCTCCTCTGGCAGTGCAGTACTGAGCTGGGACATGCAGGCATTTGTCCTGTGCAGAATAAATCTGTTTGTGAAGCATGGAAATGGGTGTTTACAGGCCTTCTACCATGTCTGTATTCATGAGCCTGCTTTTCATGTTAGCATCCCACTGCAGTCTCTGTTTCTTCCCATGTCGAGGACTTCTTTCATATGGAAATCCTCACCTCCTGCCAAATGTATTTTCACCCATGTTGGGCTCCTGGGGCTGGAGCAGGGTGTTCTCAGAGGTCTGGCTCCCTAGCTGGAGGAAGCAGATGTCCTCTGGTGACCTGGGGAGTCTGAGGTGGCTGCCTCAACACTGGGAATTCTGTGCTGTTCCACATCAAATCTGCCTTTTTCCACTTCATGGCTCTGCACTGAGATAAAACCTATGAAAGACCCAACAGTAGATTCTCATGCCTGTCACAGGGCTAAAAGTGGTCATCCATCACGTGTCTGCTCTCCCTCACTCCCATGGCACAGGGCTGGGGATGTGGCTGCCAGGGTGCTTTCCAGGCTGAACTTCAGAGGGAGCAGCATGCTATGGGTAGCACTGGTCACAACTGGTCCTTGTGTAATCTCCTAGCAAAAGCTGTGAGGCTCACAAGAGATCTTTTATGGGGTCACTTTAGATTGGGAGCAGAATGGCACTGCATGGGATGCTATGGTGGGAAGAATGCATGGGTGTTGAATCGCTTAGGTGGATGTGATGGCTGCTTGTGCCAAAATAAAACACTAATTTGCTTGGCTTTGACTTTGCAATGCCTGTATGCTTCAGGAGCTGTGTATCCCAGGGAGGTGAAACAGCGAGCTGAAGGCTGATGCTGTAGAAATAAATATTCCTAAAAGTGAGGAGAGAGTCTGAGAACAAGGCTTGCTCCAAGGCAGGCAGCACCGGGGAGAAGAATGGTGTTCCTGCCCTGTGGGAGTATGCTTGGAAACGCTGTGCTGGCAGCACTCACTGATATAACTGTGTTGTGGGAGGAAAACCACCCTGGGTGCAGGGCCACAGCTCAGCTAGTGAGTGTCCTGTGCCCAGAGCTGGGTGAGCATCCCCCAGCCAGGGTCCTCTCTTGGGCTGATGCATGGCCTGGACTGGAGAGCGCAGTTTGTTACCAAATCAATGATAAATGTGTAGGGATGCAAGACCTGGGAGGGAGACAAGCAGCAAGGCTTTTCTCATGGTCCCTCAGAGAAGTAGGTACTTGCAATAACTTGCTGTATTAAGCTTCGGGGCAGATTCAGTGTCTTGGAAGCAAGTGAAGTAATTTCTGGCATTCTGTGACTGCAAATATGTGTGTCTGCAACCAGAAGGGACAAGTCATTAGTGACACTGAGAAACCACTTGAGGAAAATCTGTGTGGATTGATCTGCTGTTGTGAATGAGATGTATTCTGCTGTCTCTTAGCAAGGGGATGTGTTTGTGACAGACTCCTATTTAGTGTGTATTAAAGATCCCACTGAAACATCCAGATTTATTTACGAAAACACTCCTGGGGCACCAACTGCTCTCTGTGCAATTTCATTCAGGCTTTTCAGCGGGTAGAGCTTGAATTAAGTGTGTAACTGCCCACAAAAAGCCATTCGTTTTACTGCTCTCCTGATGAGAGGGAGCAGAAGCCATGGCTGGGGTTTGGAGGGCTGCATATCAAATCCACCAGTGTCTAGACATAAAATGAATAAGGTGCTGGGAGGGATGTGTGGCCTGACCCTTTGCTGTGCAGATGCAGTCTGGGGAGGGTGAGGGACAGATGGACCGAGCAGGGAGAAACTTAGCCCCAGGGGTGGCTGAGAATGCAGGGGCGCTGGACCACTGCTCTGCCAGGATGGCTTCTTACCGGGGACTTCCCTCTGGCCTGGCTGTGACACTGCAAGGGCTTAAAGTAGTTTAAACATTTACCTGCATTAAGCTTTTAAGACTTCTTTGATGGCCTCAAGTGCTCATCTGCATGAAGAGCTTAGGCTGTGCTAAGCAGCCTTACATCCTTTGGGAGGCTCAGGGCTGGGAGCCGCTGCTCAGCGCTGTGGAGCGTTTAACAGGATTTGTGCTTGGTAGTGTGGCTCTGCTGCATCCCTGCCCTGTGCAGGAGAGGAGACTTGGGCTGGTTTCCCCCGAGGACACCCCTGGAACAGCCACCCTGTGATGGCTGGAGAGAAAGGGGGTGGGTGGTGCTGCCTGTCAGCCTGTCTTTGGGATACATGGAGCTCCCCAAGAGGAGCTGGGTACCACCAGGAGCCAAGGGCCAAGGATGCTCCTGAAGGTTTGCATTGGCCTGGCAGGGCTGGTCCAGCTGTGGCACAGCAGGAACCAATCCTGGACACTGCACATCCTCAGCAGCCTGGACTCTTTGCTACCCACAGCTCTGGCAGTGCCCATGCTAATGCTGCATCCCCACTGCCAGGGACATAAAGTAGCTGATAGGAAGCAGCCAGAGCCAGCGGTGAGCAAAAAGGCTTTGGAGCAGTGACTGCTGGTGTGCATTGATCACCTGAGCAGATGTGCCTGGAAGTGAGCAGAGCTCTGCTGTGAGTTTCACAGAAACCACAGTGCTTCATGGCAAGCGTTTAGCAGATCCCTGCTGCAGCCTTCCCAGCCCAGCTGATGCTTCCCGGCAGCCTGGCCGTGCACGGTGTGGCCGTGTGCTGGTGGCAGGAGGGAGAAACCTGCTGTCCCTCCTGCCCTTGACTCATCAGAGGTGTAAAGCTGGTGGGTGGGCAGCACATGCTGTGCCCAGTGCTTCCAGTTACTGCCTGCCCCAGCTGACAGCACCACTCTGGGGAAGGGTAAATGATCAGTAGAGCTGTTGGCATGACCCAGCATTTTGGGTAGAGCTGCCAGCTGCCTCCCTGCAGACAGATTGCAGTGCAGCACAGCCACCCCCCAGCTCTGTTTGGAGGGACCCAGCCTAGCTTGGTCTGGCAAATCTGCAGAGCATGGCACTGCTGCCGTGGCCATTGCAGGGCTATCCTCACCCAGTGGGACTGGGTGACCATCCCTGACGCTGCTCCTGTCTCCTCCAGCAAGTACCATCCCTACTTTCATTTCTTTGGCAGAAATAAGGCTGCTATTGTCCTTGTTTCCTAAGGAAACAAGGGTTGTGTGACACTGGGTGCCTGCCTGGTCACCACCTTCCCTTTCAGGGGTGTCTACTGTCAAGTTTCATTCTGGGGTCCCAGAGGCGAGCAGGGACTGTGAGAGGGTCCCCCTGCCTGGCAGGGCTGCAGCAGGAGCCCAACACTCACCTGAGGCAACAGGTGGGCATCTGCAGTCCCCCACCCAGCCCACAATTTGGAGGCAAGGGGCAGCCGTGGGGAATGCCAGATGGGTTCTTGTGGGCACTGCAGCAGGGCAGGGGCTGTGGGGGAGAGCTGTGATTGCTGCAGAGGTGTAAGACGTTTGTCATGGTTGTGGGACACCCTTTTAGGCAAGGGCAGGCAAAACCATTCCCAGTTCTGCAGGGAGACACGGTGGTGATCTCTGCTTCATGAGGCTGTAGCAACCCCAGGACCCGTGGGGATTCTGGCAGGCAGATGAGAGGCAGGGTGCAGCCGGTTCATCCCGGAGGCAGGACTTGCAGAGCCTGCAGGGATTGCGGGGGAGCTTCACACACGGGGGTGACAAGTGTGGAGAATGTCACGATCCGTGGGTGACTTGTGCCTGGGAAGAGGCACAGCCCTGATCCCACATATTATCCACCCCTGGCTTTTTGTTTTACTGCAAGGGGTGTGCTTTACCTGCAAGTACTCCTGCAGCCTTGGCTTTGTGAGTAGGATATCTTCTGCTCTGGTGCTATCCATCCTTCCTGGAAGGCTTTAGCTCCCAAATTTAGTTCAACTGATTAATAGACTTAACAAAATCTGAAGGTCTGTGCAATGGTTTCCTCATGCTCTCAGAAGTGCAGTAACATGGGAATGCAGACAGGACTGGGAAAAACAGGATCATCATCTCCTCTTAGCCTGTGTCTCCCTGCTCCACCCAGGACAGGGCGGATGCTGCTGGGAGGAGAGCAGGTCCAAGTTTTCCCTTTCCCACCTGCGTATACAATCACATGAAAGGTGACCTATGGCATGGTGCATCACCTGAGCCACGTTCCCCTTCCCTGCCACAGCCAGTACAGGTTGCCTTCCCAGCTTGGCACTGATGTCTCTGAGGACATCATGGCCCCCACTGCCCTGGACCAGCCTGTGCCTGCTGAGTGCACCCAATGCAGCAAGCTCCCCATGCTTCCTGCCTTGTTGCCAGGGTGCCTGACCATCTTCCAGACCATGCTGACCTACAGATATTGCCCTGGTCCTAATGGCCCATCTCTGCTGATCAGCACTAATTAAACACCCTAGGGAAAGTCCTCCCTGTAGTTAGAGGTAGCCACTTGCATTGCATGCTTTTGTCACCCTGCATAAAAGGGAGTCATGGCTAAAGTCAGCTCTTGAGTAACAGCTGGTCCTTGGCTGTGCTGGAACAGGCTGGCTTGGAAATCCCACTCTGGATGGTGAAGATGCCGATGTATTAATAGACGTGGCTCCATCTTTAGCCCTGGGGCCAAATGTTAGTAATGTTTCTTTTTTAGCAGTAAGGCTAAACCTAACCTTACACTGTCTGAGTATCTTGGGCAACACTAGAAAGACCCTGAAATGTCCCTGGGTGATGGCTACATGCTGGCTGTGATCAGGGCTGTTTGGGTGTCACCATGCTGGCAGCCCATGCTGGTGCCACATGGCAACAGAGTCTGGTGGTGGGGGCTGATGGTCCATGGGGCAGAGGGGCTATGGCAGCATGCCAGGGTCTTGTAGCAGCAGCTTGTCCCTCTGTACTGTAGAGACAATTCAGTGCTCGGGCTTCTCATACCCAAGGCTGGCAGTGCAGCAGCCAGGGTCAGTGATGTAGTCACTGCTACTTGAAAACAAGGATTTATCTGGTCAAACATACTGGTTCCTGTGTCCTTTCCCAAGGCCAGCATCCTGCCTGTGGTCCTTCCTGCACTAGGGCATTCTCTGGGCAAAACACAGCCTGTCTGTTCCTGTGCTGGGGGATACCCTCCTCTTCCTCCCTTCCCAGCGGCGGTCCTGGCACTGCTCACGGCTTTTCCAGCAGCGGCACACAGCACCAGGCACAAGCTCGGGTGATCCCTCACCAGCACTGCTACAGAGCCTGGGAGGCACAGCCCCTTGTGCCATTAGCAGGAGGTATGAAGCCCGTCTTGCCTGCCCAGGCTGCCTGCCCGCTTGGCAGGGTAAGATGCTTCTGGCAAAAGCACAGAGGAGAAATCACATCCCTGTGCTGCAAGTCAAAAACATTAATTAAACCTGCGGTATCGTTGATGGCTATCTCAGGGGAGAGGCAGAGGGTGAGAAAAAGCTCAGGAGAAGGAAACCCAGAGGAGGATTTGCTAGGAGCTTTCCTAACCTTTAAAAGTGAGCTGACTATTTCTGGGATGTTGGCATCTTCCTATGGGGAGGCCTTTGGAGCAGGTCAAGCTCATGCCAAGGGTGTGCACTCCCTTAGGGCGGGGGTCTGGGGACCCCTTCCAGCTAAACCTTTGATGCTGCCAGGGAGCAGCCTTGCCCCTGTGCTGGATGACCCAACTGGCACTCCAGTGGCAGACACCCTAGCAGGGACAGTGATCCTGGGGAAAACAGACTTTTTTGTCTGGGGGTGGAAATGGGGCACCCCCTCTGAGAGCTGGGGGAGGGGCACTGAGCTTTCTGCTCCCTGTGTAATGGGATAGTGCAAACCTATTTAGGCTGCCTGTGTTATCAGGCAAAGCTGCAATTACTCCAGAAATACTCATCCAGTTAAACTCCCTCATTACAAGCCATTTGCACCCAGTGACTTTATCTGGGCACAGTTGCTTGGGCTGGATTAAGCCATGACAGAGCCTTTCCTTTTAGTCTCCAAATACCAAATGGTATGTGAGCTCTGTCTCCCTGCTCATGAACAGGGTGGCTCTGTGGGGGAAGTCCCCTTGGTTCCCTGTGGTGCACCTGGTCAGGGGCTGCAGGCACAGCCCTACCTACCACCTGTGCCCAGGACAATGTCCTGCTTTACCAGCTGGAACCAACTACCCTGCTTCACCAACACCAGCTAACACCCCTGTCCTCAGTGTCCCCCTATGGTTATGGTGCCTTTGGGAAGGGGATGCTGTCCCCAGGCCCCTGCACGCCCTTGAGAGCACCCAATGGGGAGCTGGGCACTCCCACACCAGTGAGCCGTGCCTGTGGTCCCCATCCCTGCTCCTGATGACAAGCCCAGTGCCTGCGGTTGCCACTTGGCATGTACAGTGCCCTCCCATGCCAGCTCGTTGGCTGGCAATCTTGCTGCTGCTGTCCCTCTTGCTTGTGCTGCCCACCCCACTGCCTGTGTGGGCACCAGAGCCCCAGCATATCCCCTCTTCCACTGCAGAGAGTGGAAGCATGCAGGAGCAGGGCAGGAGACAGGACTGAGTGTGAGGCTGTGGGGCAGGATCAGGGGCTGGGTGGCTGTCGTGATGGGGTGATGCAGAGCCAGCAGTGCAGCATGCACTGTGCTGGTGTCTGCTGCAGAAAGGGCTCCTGTGAATGGGAATCGCTTCCTGTGGCACGACAGATTGGGCAGTTGGCCAGGCTGAGGGGGAAAGCAGGTCATCTGCCAGAGCTGGTGTGGAGAAGAGCCCTGGCTGGCTCCAGCCCTGTGCCCACATGAGCACCATCAGTGCAGGAGCAGCAGCAGAAGCACGGTGGCATTTGTTAGCAGCAGTTCCTGCCAGCAGTCCTTTCATCCTGGCTTGTCTGACATGAATTGGTGTGAACAAACCTCCCTGCTCGCTTTGATTGCTTCCCAGGGATTCGTCCATTTGCATTATAATGAAGTGATATTTTGCTGTATAAATAAACCTGGAAGTTGACATAGGAAGGACTTATCAGATCTAAAGGTATTTGTGGGCTCTCCAGAAGGAAGGGAAGAGCCACACAGGGACTAAGGAGGGACAAACTTCTTGTGGTGCTGAGGACAGTGAAGATTTACAGCATGATGCTTTCTTGGTGCTTTATGGGAGCTGTGCCCAGGGCTGTGGCAGAGCAGCAAGATGAGGATTGCTACTGGGGTGAACGTCTTAAATCCTGGCCTGAGACACCCCTTTCAGCAGTGGTGCTCCTCAGTCTGGGTCTGCTCCTGCCTGCACCCGAGGGTCAGATGAGGCAGTGAAAAATGTGCTGTATTCTGGGTGGGCAGCATCAAATAGTTTATTTTCTCCTGGTGTGATCCCATTTCCTACTGACAAGCCATCTAGGCTGGGAGAGGGAAAATGAGCAAAGCAGTGACTGTGCCAGTGCCTGCCCTTGGCAGATGCTTTGCTGTGGGTCAGGCAAGTGCTGGTGTCCTGTACTGGAGCTCCTGCCTGTGTGCCACCGCTCAGGAGAGCAGAGGAGCCAGATGGGGATCAGGTCAAGCTGTGTTGCCTGGGGTGGGGATGATGACTCCCTCATTGCCTCGCAGATGTGCATCCCTCCTGCATCCCTAGCACAGGCCACCTGGGTGCTCGCTGGATGTGACAGGCATGCCAGCCAGCTTTGGACCCTTCTCGGGGCACTTGCCCTAACTTCCTCCAAGCAGTGACACCCGTGGCTTTCATGGTCAGGTTAAGACACAGTGGTACCTTGTAAACCAGAGTGGTTGGCATTTGCCTGTGTTAAGCCACGTCTGCAAGGGATTTCTGAGTCTCCCTGCAAGGAAAGCAGCAGGCCAGGCATGATGCCTTACAGGCATGCAGCTCCAGGCTCTGGCCTGGTGCCTGCAAAAGCAACTTTCCTGACCCACTTAACCCACGCATCTTGCCAGAGACCAGCTCCTGCTGGTGCCAATAGGCCAGTGTTTAATCCATAAAATAAGCAGAGTCCAGCTTTTGCTAAGACACTCAATAGGCCTGTGGTATCAGAAAGCCATTTCTGAATGAATCAGCAAAGCGTGGCAGCACCCCAGCTGCAAAGCAGGCATGTCAGCACCTCTCGGGTGAGGACGAAGGCATGACTATGCTGGCACAGCCAGAGGTCCAGCCCTCCTGGCTCCTGCTGCTGCCCTCCTGGCTGCTGGAGAGTGGTCCATGCTCTTTCCCTTCTTAATCTCACAGTTGTGCAGACAAGCATTAGGGGAAAAACATCCCTGCAGGGTGTGTCTCCTCTCCTGGAAAGAAGTGAGGCTGCTTCTGGCCAGCTTTGGGCTCTCCAGCTCTGGGGGAGGCAGAGGAACTGGAGAGCATCCAGAGGAGGGCTGGTGTACTGGTCAGGGCTGGAATGTGGGGAGGATGGGCTGTGGGAGCTGGGGAAGCTGCTCCAGGGATGGGCAGGCTGGGAGAATGCAGCACAGCTACTGGTATGTGACTGAGGATGGGTGGCAGAGGACAGAGTGGGCAGCAAGGGGTAACAACCCCACACTGGAGCATTAGGAGGCATCTGGCTGGGAATTAGGACAGAGACTGGGACACCCTGCTTCTCCCCTGGGGTCTGCTGCTTCCTGCCCCTGCATCCGGCTGTGTCTGGGTGACCCACATCCCCACAGCAGCCCTGCCTTCCCTGGGAGAGCCAGCCTGTGCTGGCTGGCACGTTACACAACCCTGCTGCAGCCCTGCATGCACGGTACAATAGGTGCTATTTTTACTCCCTTTCTGGTTACTGCGAGCAGTACAAAAGTCCTTGGGGTGGAGGCTCTCCTCCCCTGTGCTGTTATGTAGGACATTTCAGCCACTTGTCTTTGTGCCCTGCTTGTGCCTGTCCCCACCAGCCCAGCATACCAGGACCAGCAGGCACAGGGCATGGGGTCAGTGTCCTATGAGGAGAGAAGCCCCAGGCTGGGGCACTGCTCAGAGCCTGCCCTGCCTCTCAGCCTGTGGGCACCAGCCCAAGGAGACATGTAGTTCTGGGGACATTCTGCTTTTGCACCCCATCTCTGCAATGGCATCACTCCTCAGAACAGCAGGGAGGAGGAGAGCACCAGACCTGTGGGTGGGCTTCCTACCTTCACCTCAACCATGGGGCTGTCCCTAACACCCTGCTCTGGCAAGGTTTGATGTGCTGCTGCAAGGGTAGAGCCCGTGGTCTTCACAGCTCCCTTATACTGCTTGATGTTCCTGGGAAATTCAGTGGTGGGTCTGGCCACTGGTGACAGCTGGTTGCCCAGAGCAGAAATTCCTCCTGGGCATGATGTGGATGGAGCAATTTTCTGCACAATTACTCCAGTTTATTCAGGGTGATAAACCAGTATTAAAGGAGGAGATGAGGCATTGGAGCGATGTATCTTCCTTCTGAACCTGTTTCTGGCCATGCAGTACAGCCTGGGCAGTTCCTAATGGAGCTGGAAGAAGTGGGGACCTGCAGCATAAGGATTAGATCAGACTAGAAATAAAATTTCCACACTTCCTATGTTAGAGGTACATGTAGTGTAGTTTCAGGCCTTATAAGCTTAACAAAATTCTCTCTCCCTGCCTGCTTCCTGCAAGTGCCAGGTTGGGGAAGAGCAAAAGGTGCTGCCACACAAATAGCTGTGCTGAGGAGGAGGCTGGGGAAAATGAAGCTCTCCTGGCAGCGATGTTGTGCAGTGAGGGGAAGAAGGTGCCAGGTGATGAAGGTGCAGTGTGCCAGTAGCACATGGCCAGGGTAAGCAGGCAGTGTCTGCATGGTACCCTTCTGTTGTGCAGTTGTCACAAAGCCTCTCCCAGCGATGTGGATCTCCCCCTGAGTAAGAGCTGCTGAGGCTGTAATTCCAGACGGCTGACACAACATCAAAGTGCTTCTCTCCACCAGCACTGCTTGCCAAGTCATGTTTTGCACTGTGTGATCCTGCACCACCACATTCACATATTCTGGGCAGGTTATGGGGTATTTCTTGCACCCCTGGGCATGCTGCCAGGCACGTCCCCTTGGCAATGCAGTTTCCCAAACCTGGGGCTTGCAGCACCCCTTTAAATAGTCCTGCTGCTCCTAGGGCTTCCCCGTTCCCTGCAGGGTCTCATGTTTTCTGCCTCTCTGGCTGCAGGATCAGGCCAGTGGGCACCAGGCAGGCAGTTTCCTGGAGTAGCCCATGGTAAAATGCATGGCAGGGTATGCTGAGGAAGAAATGTGGCTCTGATTTCGTCGGCAACTAGTTGGGCACCTTGCTGGCATGGGGCTGAGCAGGACATGATGGTGAGAGGGGGCTGCTGAAGACAAACCCTGGTGGCTTGATGACTTACAGCTGCATGAGCACAAGCTGTACTCATGGATACACGCAGCCAGCCTCCTCCCTGGCTTTCCCACCACTGCCTCCTCACTCTGCTCCCTTCCCTGGACCCTCTTCCCTGTTTGTTCTCTTGGAGCCCTGGAGCTCCTTGGAGCCGCTCAGTGCCTCCCCTCCCTGGGGCTGCAGCTCCCTTTGCCTTGCCTTTCCCGGGGGCTGTTGGAGTCTCTCATGGCACAGAGCCTTGCTGTGCTCAGCAGGAGTTACTCCTCTTTGCCCTTTGATGTACTGCACTCCGCTGCTTGGGACCGCTGATGGGGACGAGCCCTGGCCAGTGATCAAAGTCTCCCTGTTGATCTCTGCTGCAGCAGCCTGACTCAGTCCCTGGGATTTCCCACCTGAAATCCCTTAGGGCTGCTCTGGGTGGTGGCATGAAGCATGGCATGGCAATCACTGGGAGCTGCCTGCATGCCGTGGGCACCGGAGCCGGCGTGGCACAGCACCCGGGTGCTGGTAGCTGGGCACAGGACAGAAAAGGGGTTACCAAAGAGCAGACAAGCCAGCGAGGCCAAACTGCTGGCGTGTCACATCAGTGTCTACCAGGCAATGTGGCCAGGAGCACTTGGCTTGCTTGCTGGCACATGCTGCATGCCAGGGCTGGCTGCCACTCTGGAACCCAGCTGCACTGCAGGCTGTTGCAGGGGCACCGGTGCTGGGCCTTCTCAGGGCAGGCAAGTTAAACAGGGACCCCGCTAAACTGCTCTGCTTCCAGCACTATGGAGCCAGACCCATCCTTCTGTATTTCTGGGAATAGCCAGGCTGACAGAGGCCAGTGCTGCAGTGCAGGTGCTGCTCCTGAGCTCTGGGGCTTCCTGAGCAGCAAGCTCGGAGGGCAGGTGCTCCCTGTGCTCTGGGGAGGAGGCTGTATTCGAGCCCAGCAAGTCACTCGGTCCCTGAGGACCCCTGAGGCTGGTGTGTATGGCAGCTCTGTGCTGATGGAGGGGCTGGTGGGACTTGTGGATGTGCTGACATCCTGCTCAGTATCACATGCTTTTTCCAAAGGGAGAAACCACCTGCCTAATTAAACATCAGTAACGAGGTTGGCATCAATAGCCATGCTCGAGCACAGTGCTAACTCCAGTGACACTTAGAAGAGGAAATGTGCCGCCTTCTGGGTCTCTGCTAATATTTAGAGGGCTGGCAGCTGTGTCCTGAGCCCAGTCAGTACAAGGTATAATTACAGAAGCTGTTTGAATAGTGTTGTTATAAAAGTGATGTTAAAATAATGGTGTGGAAGGAAAAGCTGGGGCTGTGTGTTTCTGGGGTATGCATGCTACACTGGGCACCATGCCCAGTACGCCGTAGTGATACATCGAAGGCAGCCTCTGCTGAGGGAAATTAGTATCTTTGAGCTGGGTACAAGGTACACTCTGTTCTTTGGATGCAAGTTCGGAGTTACATTTAAAACCATCCAATAGAACATTTTCCAATTTCTATTTATCAACGAGCGTCTGTGTGTATTCCTGGGGAATGAAATATTTATCTCCAGACACACACGTGCAGAACGTGTGAGTGCCAATGAATTATTTACTGCTGCTTCCCTCCCGTAGCTTATAAATAACTCAGGAAGCGTGGCTGCCCAGCACACCCCATGGCTGGCTACCTAAAGCAGCTCTGGCTGCTGCTGCACGCCAGCTCTGGGCATCTCACCCCAGGCAGAGCATCCCCTGCCTCCATGCCCTGCCACGGAGAGGGCTGGCACTGTCCTTGCCACTGGAGCCCTGCGTGCAGTCCTACCAGCTCTACCTGTGGTGGCTGGTGCAGGTCGTGGCTCCTTGCCCACAGATGGGTGATGGGACCAAGGGGCCAAAGGGGAAGTGCATGAGCAGCAGGGTTTTTGCTGGGCTCCCGTGGAAGGAGCATGGGTGTCTGAGAGTGGCAGCTCCTGGCTTGGCCACTGAGAAGGAAAACTGAGGCAGTACCAGCAGTGAGCTAAATGCACCGTGCTGGGTGCTATGGAAATGTTGTGATCTCATTGCATGTGTCAGACAGGAGAGTCTTGTGTAGATAACATCCTCCCCGATAGGAGATACATCACTTGTACTGAAACTGCTGAAGCCACAGCCAGGCAAGCCCAGCTGTCTGGGAGAGAGGGATTGGACAGTGGCAGCCCAGCCAACTCCCTGGACCCAAGGCAGAGGTAGTGAGCCCTTCCCCAGGGCTAGAGTCTGGGTCAGAAGCCAGTCTGCTCAGCCTCCGGGAGCAATGCAGTAGGCCTTGTAGATGGCAAACTGAGGAGGAGGAAGGCATCCAGAGCTGCTTCTGCAGGGTTTGGTGATCTACAGGTGCAAAACAAACCCCTGTGCTGCTGCTCTGAGACCCTGTATTTGAAAAAATACTAGGGGTGAACAAGAGCAGACAGGCATCAGGCAGTTCATGGCTCTGCACATGTAACTCTGGTTCCAATCATGTAAAAAAAGAAAAAACAAATTGCCCTTCTCCAGTGCTGGTGATGGATGCAAGTAAAACAGGCACAGGGAGCTTGCTTCTTCCTCTGTAGAGTGACCGCAGACAGATCAGTGCTGCTGAGTGAGCCTGGGGCTGTGAGCTGGGATAGGTGATGGAGGTCAGGCTGTTCTTGCTGCGTGGCAGGGGACAGATCAGGGTCTGGTACTGCAGGAAGAAGGGGAGAGAGTTCCCTTGGCAAGTCCATGCAGCAGCTGAGGAGCTCACTGCCTCATGAGCAGTACTAACGCAGTGTACGCTCTGACTGTCTGGGGTAGTGTGAGTCAGAGCAGGGGAGAGATTACACAAGACCTAAAAGAAATATAAAGAGAAGTACTAATAACCAGGAATTACACTAAATCACTTGGTAAGTGAATTATCCTCCCCACATTACCTGCTGGCAACAGGAGCATCCTTGCCTTCTCTGCAGTGAGAGGATGGCTGGCTGGCTGGAGCATGGCTTTCTTGATACTGACCCTCCAGAGCTGCTGGTGGCTTGCTCCATGCAGAGATGCTTTTGAACAGAGCATCCCTTGCCCCACAGAGCTCAGCAGGGTGTGCAGCCCAAGGCTAAGCGGGTCTCAATGACACTGGGAGGGCACCAGCTGGCATTTCTGGGATGCTCCCTGATGGCCACTGGTGTTCTCCCAGCTGGAGGAACTGCTGGAGCTCAATCCCCTCCCAGGACCACATCCCCAAAGAGAGATAGAAACACTGTCCTGGCACCTCTGCATGTTGGACTTGCTCATGGAGGCAGAGACCCCAGGGAGGTTAATGCACCTGAATCATCTGCGGGACAAGAGATGTTTTCTCTCAGTTCCAAGACAGCAGCTGCTCCCCTGGCCAGCAGAGCAAAGCTCATCAGACATGGGTGCCGCACGTCCTTGAGCCAGGTGCTTGGTGCTGGTGAGCCAAGGGCAGTTTGGCTGGGTGGGAGCTGCTGCAGAAAGTCAACAACATCCCCCAGCCTCCTGAGAGTACTGTCTAGCACTGAGCTATTTCTAGGCCACAGTGGTTATTGGGAAGGCATTACGGGGCATGTGTCTCAGCTAGAGGTGTGCTCAGATTGGGAGCAGCACACACCCGCTGCCCTTCGGGGGCTCCGTGGCTTTTGACTTCACTCCACTTCAAAGCCCTGGGCTCCTTATGTGTGTTTTAGCGACATTCACACGCTTCAGGTTTCTAGGCCAAGCGAAAGCTTTGATTCTGTGCTGCACTCAGCAGCTCTGTGTGAAGGTAGCCTGCGGTTAAGTAAGGTGAGAGGCTGAAAGTGGTTCAATTTTGCAACAATAGCTGAGAACAAAGTACAGATTTTACCATTTAAAACTGGGACAAAACAGAGCTGGGAGGTTTCTGTGGGTTGGTTTGCTTTTTCTGCCACTTTCCTTCTAACACTCAGTAGCCTTTTTTGAGCTGAATTAAATATATGGTGTCCATGGCCTTTGGCTCATACTGGAGTGTTCCTGTTTGCATCCAGTTGGCAAAGCCAGGGCAGGAGCTGCTGGGAAGGGAAGAAAGTGAGAGAAGGGGAGGAGAGGGACCTCAGCTTGGGCTCGCTCTCCCGGCAAGGGCTCTTCTGGGTCTCTGCCGCCAAATCCTCTCAGCACTACAATTTTTTTTCTCTTTTATTTTGTCCTGCACCTAGCACATCCAGCCCATGTCTGGGCCTGGGGTACACAGGAGTGACCAGTTAATCCTAACTGAACATAGGCTGTTACACAGCCCTGGAGCTGGCCCAGTGGCTTTTGCTCTCCTTCCACCCAAGGCTGACCTGCAGAGGATCTCTTCAGCTTGCCAAAGAGCATTTTTATGTTAAATGGTTAAAAGTCATCATCACCATAATGGTTCTTATGGCAACCCAGCAAACTGAGCTCTTAAAAGCTCCTTTTGCTTAATGCATCTCTTGTACATGGGCAGTTTCACTTACCTTGCCCCCAGGAACATGGGCAAGCCCTGGGGCTGAGCCAGCTGCTCTCTGAAATGCTTCCTCAAACAGGAGAGGAGGGGGCACCCAGATAGCAAAGCCAGTGCAGTCTCTGCCACCTCAGTCACCCACCGCTACGTTGTTTATGGATACCATACAGTCCGTAACAGCCTCAGGATGATTTCCTTCTTTCCAGTCTGAATTTTAAGTCACCCCACAGCCGCCTCCTGAAAACCTGCCGAGCTGAAGCTGCTGCAGGTCACATTGTGCAATTTGCTATTGCAAGGCAAAGAAAACAAGTTCTTCTTTTTCACAATTACCAAACCACTTCACCGAGCAATTTCCCTGCCTCTGCGCTTCGGTTTCAGTTAACAGTATTCCTCAGGGAGGGAAAGTCTAACTGCACCTCTGAATGTCTTACTGCTGGTTCTGCTATTACAGATGATCGTGAAAAGTTGCTTAAGTGCCCTAACTGCTGGGAGCGGCTTTTCTGGGCCATGCACTAGAGCCGAACCTGGATGAGGCTTGCTGGGACAGATGCTGGCTGGAGGGGCATACACAGCCTCGCCTCAGGCACCAGCTCACCAGTGGTGGGGTATATCTGCCCAGGGTCTGAGCCCATCTGTCTCTCTTAGTGTGGTTCTCACTGGGGGGCTCTGCCTTTGTGGCTCCCACCTAGGGTACCAACATAACCCCGGGTGCTTGGTGGGGACTCAGCACCAGCGTGGGAGGGAGAATGCTGCCCTGGTCCAGGATGGAGGGCAGGGAGAGGGGCTGTCCCCACAACGTGTAGCACTGCTTCCTGTACCTGAGTGGGCACTGATGCTGGTGGTGAAGCTTGGCTGCACTGAACCGGGGTATACTGGTTTCCTCCTGATCACAGAACAACTGGGTTGAAAGAGATGTTTGAGATAATCAAGTCACCCCACACCAGGAGCTAGCACTGCAGCTGACCGGCACCCCAGATGGGCTGCCACTGTGCTGGGAGCGGACAGGCCAGCCCATCATCACCAGCTTTTAGGCCTGAGCCATACTATCTCCTGTTGGGATGTGGGGTCTGTCTCTGCTGCCATCTTTCCCATGCCTCCAGGCTGCCCACCAGTACATCTCCAGGGATGGGGGCACAGCTCTGGGGCTAGGCATGCAGACTGAAGGCCAGGACCCCCCATGTCTGCCCTTTTGCAGTTTGAAGGCAGCACCCCTGCTTTGCAGAGGGCAGGACTAGGGGTCGTGGCTTGCTGCAGGTCAGCTGCCAGCCCCGTGAAGCCCTGATGGCCCCAAAGAAGCACATGGAAGTGCCTGGGCTCTCAGCTGGCCACAGCTCAGCTCCAACCCCTCCAAACTTCCTGCATTTGTTTCGCTCAAGCTATTTGGGGGAAGTAGCGTGTTGTTATGTCTTCAGCTCAGGGTCTATTTAGAGAAGGATAATGCCATTGTGGGGGAGGACAATGAGAATATTAAATGCTTAAAATTCTCTGTCTCTCACTATTTGGACTATTTTTTTTCCCTCTCCTAATGGATATTTCCTTGGAAAACTAGAGTGAGATTTGATGGGTCCCACTGTGGGGGTCAAGCATGAGTTAACCCCACCAAGATGAGCCTAGTGTGATCCCTGTGTTTGTCCTATTGCAGGCAGGTGAATCCTGCACGCTGTCTGATCAGGGGCAGATCAGAGGGAGGTCACATCAGGAAAGAGAAGGGATGGCTGGTGCAGGAGCAGACCTCCCCAGGACACCTTAGTGCAGAGTAAAGCAGCCACCACCTGCCACTTTCCCAGGGCTATGTTTAGCTCTTGGTTTGCTTGGGGAACCCAGATGAGCACCTGTGATGTCTTAATGTCATTGTCCTAGGCTTTAGGGGACTTTTTTGCCTTGCAGGATATAACTAATTGGGCCTGACACAGGGGAGAGTCATGTTTGGTCCTGAAATAGCTTTCTGCAGTGTTGCTTGTAAAGGTACCCTTAGAAAGTGTGGGTTTAAGTGTCCATAGAGCTGCTTTTGTGGGTGCCAGGATGCTGCATGGCCATGCACTGCTCCTGAGGACAGATCAGGTGTTGAGTCCTGGCAGCCCAAACTGAGGAACAAAGAGTAATGACTGTCACAGCCTGGCTGGTGAACCTCAAGTTTGGGTTAGTGATAAAGACTCTCAGTCTCTTCACTGCACAGCATGTCCTTGCAATACCCCGTGTCTCTGGCAGTCTTCTGGTCACCTTTCCTAGCAATGGCTGTGTACCTCCTGGCCACCAGCTCCAGCAGATCTTGGTGAACCTTGGGGTCTCCTGTGTGGCTGGACCATGCTGTACTCTCTGCTAGCAATCTGTTGAGACCTTGCTCCAGCTAGGGCTGGAGCCAGAGGATTTTTGCAGTTGTGTCTGGGGAATAACTGCTGTGTGGGGGGGATAAGTGCTGTACTGGTGTGCATGGGATTACTGGTGCAGGGGCTCCCCTCCTTGCCTTGTAGAGCCTCTGCATTATGAAGTACTCTGTAAAGCCTGGCCATTGCTTAAGAAAGTAAAATTAGATCAAAGCAGCCCTAAAGATAAGCAGCTCAGTTCTCATCCTGCACCTTGCTGGATCAGTGTGGCAGGTAGGAAGCAGGACAGGACAGTGTCACCTGCAGGGACAGTGGCAGGCTGCCCTGGGGGAACCTGAGCTTATAGACCAGCCCCAGCCTGGCACTGGTCAGGGCTGGATGTCCAGATGTATCGGGGAAGCTGTGGGGGATGCAGGACATGGACATGAGATGTTGCTGCTGCTGAGCAAGGCCAGAGTAGGGCAGGGACCTGTGTCTTGTTCCAGGATGCACCTGGAGGGTACATCCCAGATGAAGGCAGAATGTGGGCCAGTGAAGGGCTTCCCATGGCCCTGGCTGCTTCTCAGGGGCCTGTGCATGATGCAGACACAGCGCTTATCCTGCTCTCTGCCGCTGCATCTTCCTTTTGCTTGTTTACCGGGGCCCTGGCAAGCTGCCTTTGCTTTGGGCTCTTCTGGGACCTTCAGAGAAGGTGGTGGGCAAGTCACGGGCCCCAGGAACTGGAGGTTCCCAATGTCTGGAACAAGGTGCTGTGGAAATACCACATCCCTACCTGCTGTCCCTGCCAGCTGCCTCGCTGTCCCCACAGACCTTCTTCACACAGCAGAATGAGAAGCTGCTGCTCAGGAGAGCAGGCGGCTGCATGCACATTTGGCTCTATTGTTTCATAATTATTAGCAGAGAGATTGAAAATGTAATTATGATAATTAAGCTAAATCGCAATCTTCCTACAGGAGCTACTAAATTATTTATATCAACTTTTCATCCTTAATTCCCTTAACCATTCCCTGCCCAGAGGAAGAGCCCTGGCTGCTGCTGGCTGCCAGCGCTGTGTGCTGGCACAGGCGATGCTCTCTGGCGCTTGCTGGAAGAGCAGCCAGTGGCAGCTCTTACTCAGCACGAAATTGGAATGGGAAAGGAGCTGTGTGACAGACCGCGGCTCTGAGGGCTGGAGCACTCCAGGGGTCAGGAGCCACAGTAAGAGGGGGAGCCAGAGGGGAGCATGTGGGGCTGGGAAAGGCAGTGCCCAGCTGCGGGCAGGGCTGGCTGGAAAGGGCAGGGTGATGCTGGGCAGCCACTCAGCAGGAGGTGGCTGCTAGGGCTAGATTCAGGCATTGTGTCTCCTGTCCCTTGAGGCTGAGGGTGTACCTGCTTCCCTGATTTTTGGAGCTGGGGTGAGCACAGAGCTCAGTATAGGAGGACTCAAGGGCCACAGCGTGCCAGGGCCAGCCTGCTGCACAGCCCGGCTCTGTGCACAGCATGGGTGATCTCTGTCCCCCAGCAGCAGCGGCTTCGGTGCTGTCACTCTGCTGGCTCCCTCAAGGAATCCTGTCAGCTCTAAT
The DNA here is from genome assembly GCA_027925045.1 of Hypotaenidia okinawae. Classification (NCBI taxonomy): domain Eukaryota; kingdom Metazoa; phylum Chordata; class Aves; order Gruiformes; family Rallidae; genus Hypotaenidia; species Hypotaenidia okinawae. The sequence goes on from BSDF01000010.1 coordinate 14,569,464, forward strand.
TAATGTCTCAGTTTAGTTTGCTCATGCATCCGAGCAGACTGCGTGCAACTTCACAGTGCCACGGGAAGAGGGATGAAGCTTGTCCCACGGTCTTTTCCTTGCATCTATGGGGTTTGCAGAATGCCTGCACCGCAGCAACAGGGATTTCCAGATCTGGATGTGAGCTATGTGGGCTGGCAGCAGGACCAGATGAAAGAGGCAGATTGGCCAGCCACTCCCCACTTTGGAGCAGGAGAGCATGGGTGGGCACAGCCTTTTACTTGGACCACTTCTCCAGGGGACAGCTCTCATCCTTCCCACGCTTAGAACATGTTTGGGGCATGGGGACAGATGATGTGTATCATGATGTGTCACCAGTGGGTCTGGGGCACCTGGAATGGAGCTGCAGGCCAGTAGCGTGAAAGTCCAGATGCCTGCAGCAAGCAGCCCCTGCCCCTCCGCAGTCCTGGGCTACCCTGTCCCAGACCTTGCCCAGCTCCTGCCATGAATGGGGGCTTGGGTTTAGCCCGCAGATAGGACCTGGGCTCTGGCTTATGGACGCTGAGACCGCAGAGCATCCCTCAGCTTGGGAAAAAGCATTCTGCAGCCTTTCTCCCATCTCTACTCCTCAGTAGCAGCATGGAGCGCGGTGATTAAGGCCAGATCCTGGAGTGTGCTGGGCAGCTGCAGCCCCGAGCTCAGCTTCTTGCAGAGCTGCTGTATCAAGAGCAGGATCGGGCCCGTGTCCTTCATTATATAACTGTTTCTCTGAGTGTTTTCGTAGCACTCGGCCCTCCCGCCAGGCAGAGCCCCCACCGGCAGAGGGGGAATGTTGTGTTTTTGTTCAATGCATAGCTTTGATTTCAACGCCAGGTCACAGCAACGGCCAGTTCCACTCCCCCACACACCCCCAGCTCCCGCACCTTGCAGGGCATTAACCAAGACGCAGCCCCCTGCAAGCCACCAGCCAGCAAGCTTGCAGGTGTCACCTTGCCTGGGTGGGTGATGGAGCTTCGGGGAGAAGCAGAATTCCAGGGGCTCAAAGAGCCCCATAGATAAACCGACCTGTCCCGGCCTCTGAGACCCCACGCTGTCCATGCTCTGCCCTGGCTGCCTGCCCTCAAATTCCTGTCCCCGAACATAATCTCCCTCCAGATGCTGGGGAAAACAGCCCCCCTGCTGCTAGCAGCGGCTGGGTTGAGGAGGGGGAGCCGCCTTCTCTGCACGTGAGCTCTGCTGGAGCTGGGGCTGCTGCTGGCCTTGGAAATGCAGATTTTTTTTTTTTTTTTTTTTACCCCTTCTGGCTCTTCCAGGAGAAGTGGGAGGTGAGGCACAGCTGGCTGGTGCTGCACAGCACTTGCAGCACTGCAGGTTTCTCCCATCATGGTGGGACCCTGGCCACTCTCACCCAGGGAAACCAGGGGCTGTGTGGTGCTGTCATCCACACCCCCTTGGGCAGGCTAAAGGTAGGAGACTCACACAGTGCCTCCTCTGCAGGCTGAAACTTAGGGGTTTTCCCCACTAAGTAATGGAGGGTTCGGTGCGATGGCCCAGAATTGGGCAATGGGACAGTTGTGGTGTCTTGGGGATGACTAACAGCAGTAGGATGGGTCAGCTGCTCTTCTCCAACACACCTCCAAGCAGGAAATCCTGACATCTTCCTGCTTCCCCATGAGAGTCATGGTGTGTGTGCTGAAGGTGACTTGGAGCTGCCCAGGAGCCAGAGCTGTACTTAATGCTGTGTGTCACCTGTAGACCCCAAAAAGCAAGAGGTTTTTCCCACTGACCCGGTGACATGCAACCTGATGTCACACCTGGGAGTCCATAGCAGCCCCTCAGCCAGTAGTTCTCAGCCCTGGCCAGGTGAACTGGATGTGCCCCATGCAGGATGTCACCAAACTGAACTGGAAATAATTCTGGATCTAAATCAGCACTGCAGTCTGGGCTAAAAGTCACTTCGTGACTTGGCTCACACTACTTGACCACTCACTAATTTTTCTGCTTGTAAATGATATTTTTTCCTGTTATGGATGAGGAAGGTGTAAGGAGAGAAGGGCATGCAAAGGGCAGAGGAAAACAAGAAGCTGCAAGTGGGATACTACAAATACTTCCACATTTGTGTGGCCCCCTCAGCCTCATTACCTATGTAAGGAACAAGCCTGTACTACACCAGCAAATGTGAGTCAACAAATAGTATTGGCAACAAGTGCTCTTTTTCCCTTAACCTGATCACATTCAGGGAATCATCGTTGCCTGGCATAACCACATGCCCTGATCAGCCCTGACATGCTCTGGAAGTCTCAGGCACCCGTTGTGGTACCTAAGCTGACTGGTCACAGCATCCACCTCTCATGCCAGATTCAGACCAGCAGCTGAAGCCTTTGGAGCAGGATCATCATCTTTCCTGGTGTTGTATTGTTCATTACGGATAGTTTCTGGCCAAGTCATCACATGCTGTCTGCTAGACTGGTGCTGTGTGGAGCTTGGTGTTCATCCTTGCTGTGTTGGCAACCTCTGAGGGCTGCCTGAGCCCAGGCAGGAGCATGGCCTGTTGAGCCCAGGCTGATATGCCAGTGAGCAGGACAGGGATTTATTTACACTGGTGTCAGATAGTAGTGCTCGACTTGTAATTCTGCAAACATCTACTCCCACATTTGGCTTTGCCCCACACAGCCCGAAACTCCAGGCAGAGCACTCAGGCTGCCTTTACTCTCCCTGTCCCACGTGAAGTGGTGGTGGGATGGGGCTGCTGACTGTTGGGGACCAGCATTTCAGAGCCTGTGCTGCTCTTTGCCTGGCCTCATCTGTGTCAGGGGCTGATTTGCCGTCCCTGGATGTAGAGGTGAGTTAGCACTGATGGATGGAGCACTGTCAATGGGGGAATGCACGTCTCTGCCGACAGCCTGGGGGGGGCTGTTCCATGTTTGGTGGGATGCTGCGCCTTGCCTGTGGGGGCAGCCCTGGCACAGGGACTGGCATCAGCCCCCAGTGCTGAACAGAGACCACAGAACTGCTTGTCCTTTGGCAATGGGAGCCATGCCTGAGACAGGAACGGCCTTGCGGCACTCAGCCGGGGTGTTCCACAGAGGCCTTTCCCAGAGTGCTGCTCTTGCCCTGGCTGCCTCTCCATCAGCCAGCAGCAGGTTTTGCAGCTTGGCAAGCAGGGACTTGTTTCAGAGGAAAATCTTTAGCAGCTCAGCCTATTACCCCAGTGTATTACAGAGAGGGTCTCTCTCTCTCCTCCCTTTATCCTAGGGAGACTGATGCTCCCTCAAACTTGCTGTGTAGAAAATACAAAGAGCTTTTTCTCCTTGCATCCACTTTTTCTCATTTGTAGACCCATGAATGCTGCTATAGGGAGGGCACAGCAGTTAAGCACACATGAATAACTTTGCAGTAATGCCACAGACATCTGTATGATTTTTTTTTCGATGGTTCTAGGACTAAAATATCCCAGACACAAAGGGATTTGGACCTTACACTTACAGCTAATGATCTGCACTGGCCTCTCAGGAGACTACACTGTAGCCCTGCCAGTGGCTCCAAGGGGAAATGCTTCAGGCCCTGGCTGCTGCTGGTGCTGCTGCTCAGGGAATTCTGCTTTCAGCTCCGGCATGTGATAAAAACCTTTCCTTACTGTTGCAGACATGATGGCTCTTCTGAAGAGAGGAAAGGCTTTGACTGAGCTAATGCCATTAACCGCCTTTAAGCACACGGGGAGGATGCGAGGCCCGCCCCGCCATTCAGCAGCTGGGGTTAGCTCAAACCAGTCTGTGTGCTCTCCACTGTGCACTGCTCTCTGGGTGCCTTACCACTGCCCTGCTCTGCGTGCTGCCAGCTCCCCGCACCCTGGAGACAACAGGCAGTGACAGAGCCCTGGATGTGGACCTGGGGCACTTGGAGAACTCCAGGGCACCAAAGGTTTCCCTGTGACAGGCAAGGCAGCCCTGCACCCCACCCTAGGGAGACCACTGCAGGACAAGATGTCCCTGCGTTTCATTCTGCCTTCATCGCCTGCTCCTTCCCTCCCTGGGAAAGGAGAGGGCAGTTTTGCCTGAGAAAGGGCAGCGAGATGTGCTTTTCTTTTGTGAGCTGTCTCAGCAGTGCCAGCCCGACTGTGCTCTGTGCTCAAGTTCAGCCGTGGCCGCTGTCACCTGCTGCATCACGCTGCCTGTCACGGGTCACAGGCTGAGTGTGACCTGGGTAGGAAGGTGCTTGCTCTGAGGGGGGATCCCCCTCTCACCACTCCCGCTTCCCATGCAAACCACCATGCCTCTCTCTGCAGACTGGCTCACACTGAGGCAAGAGTAAAAGCGGCTCCCTGGTGCGGTGGCAGATTTTGCAATGTGTTTTAATGAGGCATTTACAGGTTTGGAGGCTGGCTCCTTGCACAAGGAGCACAGCCTGGCCCCGGCAGCTGGCCGGGCTTTTCATTGACATTCCTGCAACTCGCCGATTGCAGCACAGGCACAGTGGAAAACATTTAGACATCAGAAACGCCAGATTAATTATCTCTTAATTGATACCTCCACTTGGGGACGAATGAAACCGGAACATCTCTACTGCCCTGGGAGCCTGCCACTTACAAACAGATTTACAGCTAAAAATACCGCGGCAGTCCCGTGGCTAATCAACTTCACTGCTGCTTACCCTGGGTGAGGTTATGAAATTGTCTTGGGCTGGCACTGCAGGCAGGGAAGCACCAGGTGCAGCAGCACCCGACTGCAGGCCCTGAGACTGCCACACAGCGCTGCTGCTGCCCACAAGCGTGCTGCCCAGCCAGGGGCAGCTTGCCCCATGGCAGCCTCAGAACTGTGTATGTACATTTCTCGAGCCTATGATCCAGCCACAGAGCCCCAACACGAAGCTTCTCACACGTTACTGCCCATCACCAGAGGCTGCAGAGAAAAAACCTCATCCCTGTTTTCTAGCAGACCTGAAGTGCCCAGTACATCTCCCAGCAGTGTAGGATTTCTAGCCAGCTCAAGAATCACTTCCAAGGACCCTTCTGCACTGTGCTCTCTGGCAGCTGCCACCCATCCCACAGGGTGTCTTCCCTCCTGCCCGGCTCCCCCATCTCCTTTACTGGAACACACACACAAACACAAGAGGCCAAATTGCCACAGCAACCCCAGTTCCTTTTAAATTACTGTCATCTTTATTTTCTTCACATATGTGCAAACAGAGGAGATCGCAATGGTGGTGTTCTTAAAAATAACAAAATGTATTTGCATACATTTCCCTATGTACAGGTGAACAGCCACGAGTAGAGTCTTCTTTTGCACAGCAAAAGATCAAGAGCATTGAGGCCAGGGACAGGACCGGGGCCCAAAAAAGAAAAGAAAGAGGGTCTAACTTAAAAATAATAATTAAAAAAAGATTTCACAACAGTGCAAACCTCTCGGACACGACAGCACGATGGAGTGACTTTAATGTAGAAAACGGCGGGGGGGGGCCTCTCGGATGTGAGATTTCTGACTGTAAACAAGGCGCAACACCTCTCTCCCGCCGCCCTCCCCGGGGAAAGCTATTCCAGGAATTTGGCAGATCTTCAAGGGCCGAGCCGGAGGTAAACAGCCCGCGGCCGCCTCCCCTCCGCGGGCCACGGCGGGCTGAGGCCCGGCGGCCACCGGCACCGGGTGGGGCGGGCGCTCCCCGGGATGCTGCGGGGCGCCGCAGGGAACCGGGACGCCCGGAAGGGTCCGGACACGTCCCCGGAGGGACCCCGTACTCCCAGAGAGACCCCGGCGTGTTCCAGCGGGGCCGTACACTGTCGGAGGGGACTCGACGCGCCCCGGCGGCGCCGTGCGCTGCCGGAGGGGACCGGACCGTACAGTCGCGGAGGGGCCCCGGTGCGCCCCGGAGAGGCCGCGCACGCCCGGAAGAGAGCGTGGCCCGCGGCGGCGCCGTGCACGCCCGGAAGGGACCGCGCACCCCCGGCGCGGCCGAGCGCTCAGCCGGTCTCGGGGTCGCCGGGGGGCGGCTGCTCGGCGCCGTTGCAGGGCGGGGCGGCGCCGTCCGGGCCGTTGCTCTCCAGGGAGGACTCGCTGCCCGTGCTCTCGCCAGAGAGCAGCCGGCGGACGCGGAGGTCGGCGCGCAGCGAGCGCAGGTCGTTGCCCAGGCTGAGCTCGCCCAGGTCGCGGAGGAGCTGGCCCAGCTCCGGGCCCTCGCCGCGGCCGGCGCCGGCGCGCAGGAGCTCGCCCTCGGGCTCGCCAAGCGCCTCCAGGATGTCCTCGCAGTCGCAGTGCATGGCCCGCTCCTCCTGCTCCTCACCCAGCAGGTCCTCCGTGATGGAGCCCAGCTTGGGCGCGCTGCGGCTCCGTTCCACCGGCGGCTTGTAGCAGCACTGCCCGTTGAGCAGCTTGCGCAGGGGCACCAGCGGGATGCTCTGCTCGCCCACCAGCTGCTGCTGCTGGTGTCGGGCGTCGTCCCGCTTCTTCAGCCGGCGGAACTCGGCCAGCGCCGTGGCCGAGGTCTGGTAGAGCAGCAGGGCCATGGCCTTCGCCTTCTCCGGTTTGGAGACCAGCACGGCGTGGCAGCGCAGCATCACCGCCTTGTGCTTCAGCTCGTGGCGGTAGATCCAGGCGAAGACCCGCGGCAGGCGCGGGTCGGCCACACAGTAGGTGACCCGGTGCAGCAGGTAGAGGTGACCGGGCCGGCGCAGCCCCTTGTCCTCGGCGTGGGCCATACGGATGCCCTGCGCGCTGATGGTCAGCTTCATCTTGGTGCCCTGCCGTCCCGCCTCGCTCTTGCTCCAGATCTTGCAGACGGCCAGGTCCGTGCAGCCCTCGCCCTTGGACTGGATGGTGGTGGCGTTGCCCAGGTAGAGCACGGTGTACGTGGGGTCCTCGCTGGTGACGCGGAATTTCCGCCGCTTGGAGCGAAACATGCTGCCCACGCGGTGCAGGGCGCTCTCGGGGCAGGCGCGGGCCAGCGAGGTGAGCGCCGAGTAGTGCACGCTTACCGCGTACCCCTTGGGCTTGCTCTGCCGCCGCGCCTCGCCCGCCACCAGCTCCACCTTGCTCCGCTTCCAGGGCAGCATCGCCCCGCGGAGCCGCGGCTAGGCGCCGCGCCGACGGCTCCGGGCGCGGGGGGCATGCCACGGCGGCGGCGGCGGCTGGGCTGCCCGCCCGCCTCACATCCTTGCGGGCGGCGGGCCGCCGCGGCCGTAGATATAGGCGGGCGCCGGCGCTCCGCGGGCGCGGAGAGGGAGGCCCCGCGCACCGAGGGCGGAGCGCCCGCTGCCCGGGGCCCGCCGAGCCGGCGGCGCGCTCCTTGCCGCCCGCCCGCCGCCGCCGCTCTGCGCCGCCCGCCGCGGAGTCCCGGCCCCGGCCCCGCCGCGTCGTGGGGCGGGCAGGGGGCGGGCACGGGGCGGTGCCAGCTCAACCGGGCGGTCTCCTCCCACCCCCATCAGCCCCCCCCCCGGCCGGCCCTGCACTCCCCCCGGCCCCGCGGACCGTCCCCACGGAGCGCGGCCCCCAGGGCTGCGCGGGTCCCGCCCCGCCGTGCGCCCCGTCCCGTCCAGCCCCGCCCTGGGTGCTCACGCGAGATCCGTCCCCACGGCCTCAGGGGCTGCCACGGCACTGTCCAGCGGCTCTTCTGCGGGGCGGGCGGGAGGGAGAGGGCAGCCAGGGGTGGCGAGGTGTGTGTGTGTGGGGGGGGAATTGGCCCCAAAACCTCCAAAATGGGTACATATCCCATGGCCTCTGCGAGACTCACCCTTTTGCCGGGAGTCCCCACGCAGGGGAGAACCCAAACCCCAGCAGCCTTCCTGGCCAGGGCGTGCCGTGCAGGAGTCCCACTTTTGCAACATAATCTTCCCTTTGATTTGGTTAGTCCGGCTCTGAGAGCCGAAGGGCCTGCAGCAAAGAAAGGCCATTATGTATGAGTAATGCTTTGCTCTTTATTTATACGCGGCTGAGTAACAAGAAGCTGTCTTGTAATTTCTTGCTAGGGTTGCTCGAGTACAGTCACAGGCATAATGAGAGCTTTGGAAAGTTGGTCTCTGTGTCGTTGCTATAGCTCCTCATGTCATGTATCATATCCTCTGCCAGGGAGCACAGCGATTCCGCGGTTGCAGGGAACGGCACTGTGTCAGGGTTTGAATAAGCACTCGGCGAAGGAGTGGTGCATACTTGTGTGGTAAATATGTACACGCTTGTTAAATTATTTGACAAATAATTTCTAGAGTTTGGATCAATTAACACCCCCCGTGTATTGTCATCATCATCGTTGTTATTATTACATTATGCCATCTAGCAGATTACTTGGGAACTGCAAGTAACCGCAGTGACTGGCTTCACATTACTAACAAGCACTTGCCCCCTTGCTTACATTTCAAAAATACCCCTTCATTGGAGGGCAGCGCTGCCGATGCCATCCCCTGAGGCTGCTCAGCCGCAGCGGTACCGGACGCCTGACTGCATCTCTGGTTTCCAGAGGCCGTTGGTGGGTGTGGGTCTGTAACACGCTGCATTTCCTGTCTTCGTCGGCTCTAGCGCAGCACTTTCACGGCATTAGGAAGGCTATTGCTGGCCCTGCAACATGAATGTGTTAACGTTCCTGTTTTCCTGTGCAATCCGAGAGCTGCACAGGCCAGGTGCACACCGGGCAGCACTTATAAGCCTTTGCACAGGCAGGGGAAGCTGGCCCAGCCCCTGAGTGCCCACTGAGATGCCTGTCTGGGCTCAGCACCCTGCTGATCCAAGCCCTCTGAGTCTTGGGCAAAGTCCTGTGGGGACTGCGGGGAGGGCAGGTGAGGGGTTGAGGTCTGCCCAGCAGCAGCCTGTCCCAGCTGAGGGGTCCCTGCTTTTGCCCTGGCCTGGCCTGATGCAGGCTGGGTGCCAGGTACCTCTTGGGAGCCCCCATGGTGCTGTCAGTGCGGAGGGCAGGAGGGGCTGTGTGCCACACTGCCAGCCTGCCGGAACTGTAGCCAGGGAGAGAAAGACTTTGGTTTGTGCAGCTAATTCATTTCATCTCCAGGAGCATCTGATGTGCTTTTCCTTTGTCTCCTTTGTCTTGCAAGATGAAAACAGAAGATGCTGTTGTGCACATAAAATAAATCAAATGGCTTAGGGTGACATGTGACACCCACCTGTGGTGTGGCATTCTCACAATGCCCGCAAAGCTACCTTCTCCCCTCGAGGTGTCCTGATGAACCACTGTGCTGAGAACCCACAGCTCCTGGCTCGTGCACCCAGACCCATGCCTGCCCTGTTTAGCTGCTGCCACCTCCCCAAACAGGGCCTGTGAGCTGCAGGGCCTCCTTGCCCTCCCCACTGTCTCCCCAGTCCCTAAGGCAGCAGCACTCCCATTTCTGCATTGCCTTCACAGGACAGAGGTTTCCTTATCAGCCCTTCAGAGACCTGCTGGGGGCTGTAAGTGGTGGCTGGGGAGCAGCAGCACCCCCAGCATTGATGCCTCCAGGCTGGCTGGAAGTGCAGCTGCAGGGAAGGTGTCCTGTCGTTACAGCCCTATGCAAAGATGGAAGCTGTCTCAGCTCAGTTCCTTACCATGCCTGCTCACCAGTTGCTGTGCCAGATCGTAGCAGCCTTCCTTGCTTCAACGAGCCTGATGAGCTTCAGGACCATTTCTTTCCTGCTGTGCGGTGGCTGCTTCAGCCTGGGCATGGAGGATCACCATAAGCTTCAGCAGCACAACAGTACCTTTCAAATCGAGGTGGCCTGTGACACCAATTCCCAATCGAAATGCTAACCCCTCCTAATCCTGTGCTGGGCTGAGGAGCTGTGCCACAGTGTTGGTAGCAGAGAGCGACCCAACCCCAGCTTGAGGCACCCACCCTAAGCATGTGGCTATTCCTGAGATGTTGAATGTCCGTATTTCACTCCCAGGAGGAGAAGCCAAGGCACAATGTGAAGGGAGTCTGCCCTTTGGGGCCGCAGCACGCTGTTCCCTGTGAGCATGGGGCCACCTCCCCGCTGCAAGACCTGCAGCACCTGTGCTGTGTAGGACATGCACGCTGGGGGCTTATCTGCACAGCCTTGTAGCCCGGGGGAAGCACAGCACTCTGCTCTCTATTTATGCAATACCCCAGCAGCTACTGAGCATCACCTGCCTGTGTGCATGTGCCTGGAAAGCTTGTGTGAGGCGTGGGAAAGTCTGTAAGATACCATCTCTACCCCATAGCCCTGCCTGCCCAGTGCCGGCAGCACAGCCAGTGCTGCACTTGCCTTTGACAGTGCCCCTTCCCTGCCCTGCTCCATCCTACTCCTCCCCCGGCAGCTCTGGTCTGCACTGGAGCCCACAGTTGCACCCCACCATGAGCCCATCGGCTCCGGGGTGCATGCTGGGGTGCAGGCAGACAGGCAGTTACCAACTGCTTCCATCGGAGAGGGGGTGCCAGGTTGCAGTGTGGGGAGATGCCTGGGCCTGCCTGATGGGAATAGGTAAAGCCCTGCAGAGAGCAGCCCTGCTTTGGGGACGGCTTCTGTGTCCAGCAGCTGTAGCTGGAGCTGATGTGGGTCTCTGCTTGGGGAAAGCAATGGGAAAAAGGCCCTGGGAAAAGTTTTTACGGCAAGACCAAAATAATTCATGGGCATTGGCTGATTTTGTCAGCATATGAAAATATCTCAGGCTTGCTTCTCTCGGACAGTAACGGAGCTCATTGTGCCAGGCAGTCAAAGTGACACTGTCAGAGCGAAACATTTCATAACTGACATTTCAGTATTTTCCAAAACAAAGTATTTCAGAGACTCTAAACACCGAGGTTTTCACTCTTTACTGCAAACCGGGACAAAGGAAATGGTGGAACGTCAGGATTTTCCATAAAATGGAAAGGCTGAGCTGTGCCCCAGGGTCTGTCAGTGGGGGCAGGTGGGTGTCACGACCCCCAGCCCTGACGGCTGCCATCCTGGTCTCATCCTGTCCCAGGCAGGGATCAGCATCTCCAACTCAGGGAGAAGGGCCCTTGAATGGATGCCCTATGCCACCCGTGCATCCCACCCGCCTCTCCGAAGGGGAGCGGCACCCCGTCCTGCCGGCCACCCGGCCGCGGCGGGGCTCTGCGGGGTCGGGGCTCTGCGGGGGTCAGGGCTGGGGGGACGGGCGATGTCGGAGCAGTGCGAGAACCGCAGAGAGTCCGCGGGGCGATGGCCCAGGGTCCCCGTGGGGGCCCCGAGGGCGCTGCCGGTGCAGCTCGGGGCCAGCCTCGGGGCCGTGCTACTGGCGGGTCCGTGCTGCTGGCGGGGCCGCAGCAGAACACCGCCGCCGCGGTTGTTTTTCAGTCACGGAGGGCGGCACCCCCCGCTTCCTGCACGGGCCGCCCCGGTGCTTCCTGCGCCCGCAGCTGTAATTAGAAGGGCGGCCGCGGGTGCGGAACCCTCCCGGGGCGGTCACGGCACGCTGCGAGGGGGTGTCGCCGTGCCTGCGGGGGTGTGCCGGGCACCCGTCCTGCCGCCATGCTGCCTGCCAAAGGGCGTGGAGGTGGGGGCCGGGGCGGCATCCTCTGCCCAGCGCCGCATCCCGGAGGCTGCCACCGCGGGCCATCCCTGAGCGTGCGGAGCGGAGCCAGTGTAGGCCACGGGGACGAGCCTGCCCAGGCAGAGCCGGGCTGCTGGAGCTGGAGATCCCCTGCCGGCTTCCTGCCCGGCCGGCGCTTCTCGCCTTCAAAGGCGCAGACAGCTCTGTCTCGTTAACCTCCCCCCACCCAGCCGTGCGGGGAGGCGATTGTATCTTCATAGGGCTGGTGGGAGAAGCAGAGTCTTAAAAACTCGCCCGAGGGACCGGCGGGATCGGTGCCTTGGCCAGGCAGCCCTGTTTGGGAGCCTCCCCGGGTTGCTGCTCTTCCTAGAGCGGACCGAGACCGTCATGAAAATACGTGGGAGCTCGTGCGACAGGCTCCCCCGTTCCTAGGGTGCCGCCATGCTGGAGCACGGCTGGAAAGATGAGGGGTCCAAGCAGCTGCAGTTGTGCACAGAGCAAAATTGTCTTGGTGCTCTTTCAAGGGTGATTTGGGGGGGAGGGCGGGGGGGAGTGTGTTCATAATGGGTCTGCTTGTCAGGCTGAGGCTGGCAGTACCGCTGAATCCAGCACTGTGAGCCTATATGAATAATGAATGACCATCACATGAATATTTTAGAGACACAGGCCTGAGATCTCCCAGTGCTGGCTTGGAGGAAAAGTTGTCCAGAAAGAACAATGTTTCCTTTAGGCAAAAATGCACCGGTGTCGTTGGCTTTGAAAAAGAGCTGCTGCTGCTAACTAATTCTCAGGATTTGCATCAAAAACTGGAGCAGTGGTTTGGCTGCAAGGCAGAAGACGTTGGGAGGGAAGCCAACCCTTTTGACACAAGGTGATGATTGCAATGTGCTAGAAGGATGGCAGATTTTACGTCATCTATGCAATGGTTTTGAGAGAAGCCCCAATACCGAGGCTGCCCTCCAAAGAGCCAGCTGTGCTGGGCATTCAATTAATGCTCCTCAAAGGAGTGGCAAGAGGCTCGGTGATGCACAGTGAGTGCTCACTCCCCTGGGACAGCACTGCACTGCAGCCTGAGCACTGCTGCCAAAAAGCTGAGCTGTAAGAAGAAGGCCCAGCACCAAAAATCGTTTTCATTTTGTGTGCTGTGGCGGCTGCACCGTGCAGAAGCAGCCTGCAAGCAAACAGGTTTATTGAACGTCGCAGCAGCATGCCCAGCTCCTCCCCGCTCCCCTTGGCTGTCTGTGCTCTCAGCATGCATGCACAGGTGGAAAGCCACCCCTGTATGGCTCCTGTGATGGCAGCTCTTCCTTGGCGGCCCTTTTCACTGCGTACGATTAATCCACACATGAACATCTTCTAGGAGAAGTGGGTTGTGGCGTTTAGGGAAAATCAGAAGAAGCCTGTCTTGGTGATGCAGACAGCAGGAGTGGGATGAGAAACACCGCAATTAGAAATAGGCAATTAAGACTCTAGCTGAGACTCTGATATCTCTGTCACTTGGATCACCCAATCTGTATCTCGTTCAGCATTGCTGTGCTCAAAGTGATCCTTGCCGTGCTGCTGGCATTGACATACAGAAAGAACTCCTTAGTGTTTATGAAGCTCCCAGAAATGTGTCTCTTGCAAGATTTGGGCATGTCTTCAGCAGCTCCCACAAGGGTGGCAGAAAATACCTGCAGTGACTGCCCCTGGAGTGCTTCAGTCCAGAAATGGGGAATGGTGGGGGGAAAAGGGCAATGTGTGGGACAAGCATCCCAATCAAAATTAATGATCCTCACTCTCTAGGTTACCCTTAAGCCTCACAGCACCCAGGATGCTCAGAGGGTTGCAAGCAGTGGAGCAAGCCTGAGCCTCCTTGTCTCACCACACCAGCACATCTGCCTATGCCTGAATGTTTCCAGTTTGTGCCATTGTCTGCAGCTGGCCATGTCCCATGGAGGGACATCAGAGTCTGCACTCCATACTAGTGCCTGCATTCCCAGCCAAGGACCACAGCGGTGCTGGGATTACTAAAGTGTTTCACCCCTGGTTGGGCAGCCTGGGAACAGCATCGCGTGTGCCTTCGCTGTGGGGTTAGAAGTGCTGCCAGACCCACGGTGTGGGGAAAGGCCAGGCTGGCTGGCTGCTCTGGTTGATGATTATGCAGTGTAGAAGAAAGGTAACTTTTAACTGATGTACAAAAGAAATATAATAATGAGCGCTTAGATTGCTGCCTCAGTGCCCACATAAAGACCTGAGATGGTTTTATTAAAGATGACTTGATTAAAAATGAACTTACTAAATCACTGCGTGCTGTCTGCAGCCCACCAGTCTTCCACTGAAGCACCTTGCATAAATGAAAATGCAAACACCGAGTCCCCTTTCATCTGTCTTATTTGCCTTTAGGAAGCAAAGGAGGGGCTGGGCCAGGCTGGCAGAGCCTGGGATGAGCATGGCAAGGGTTCAGATGTACTTGGGAAATTTATGCCACATGGTTTCTGGCTTTGAAAAGAAGAAAGGAAGAACTGCGTCTTCCTAAAGACTGTCATGGGGAGGCATCATGTAGTGTTGAGCATGAGAAAAGACCACTCCTGCTGATGGGGTTCTGCACACTGCTGTGCTGCTGGCAGCCAGCGCCTGCAGTTCAGCTCTGCCTGCCTGTGTAGGCAGCACCTGCGTTTTCCAGGGATTAGCCAGGTTACTCTCCGATTACAACTGATACACATTACAGAGTTATAGTCAAAAGTGTCTGGCCTTAACCCAACACCCATAAAGAAGAAATGGCTCATAAATCAGTTCACTGTGCAAGAACAGGTTGAGTTGTTTATTAATTTAACCTTCTCTCCCATCTTGACCTGGACTGGCCACAGTGGCTGTGTCTGAAACCCATTTGATGGTTCCCTGGCTGGGTGGGCAATATCCTTCATCCCGCAGAGATGCCAGGGCTCTGCCTATATTTTGACAGCTGCCTGCTTGCACACCTTCCATCGCTGCATGCAGGATCCCATCATTCCCAAATGTGCACCATTTGCTGTGTTAGGATGATGAGACCAGGGATGGGATCCCACATTGGGCTGGGTGCGTTACAGGGCACAGGACCAACCTTGGCCCCAGGGGCTTGCAGCTTCCCCTGAGGGATGCACAAAACTCTCACCCCAACCAGGCAGAGTTTTGCACGCCTCACTTCCTACAGTGTTTGCTTCCCGGAGATAGCATCTGCACCAGGCCGAACCCATGAGTGAAAACAGCCCCATGGATGCTGACACGGTCTCTGCTTGTGCTCACAGCCCTGCGCGTCACCCCTCTGCCAGGGCCCCCCGCAGCAGTACAGAGCTCAGGGCACTGTGTGTAGGGGTGCCATTGGAGCTGTGTTTTAATGATGGAGCTGGTGGCTGCTGGGAGGGTGCTGGTTAGAGCTGAATTTGGGGTGGGGAGCATCAGGAAGGTGGGTGTCCATGCTGAGCACCGTGGGGATGCATGGATGGGTGGATGGACGGCCTGCCAGGGGAGCGTGGGGATGGACAGAGGGACATGCGTGGGCGTTGGTGGTGGGCTGGCCGGGCGGCCAGCCAGGGCATTGTGTGGTCCGTGAGCGCACGGAGCAGTGGGGACGCGGCCGGAGGCGGCGGCCCCGAGGCGGCCGGTCACTGGGAGCCGTTCACGGGGCCGGGGACGAGTCGCCGCCCGGTGGCGGGCGCGGGGAGCGCGGTGCCGACCCGGAACCCGCCTGCCCGGAACGCTGCTCTGCGGGTGCGGGGCGCGGCGGCAGCTTCTCGCCCGTCCGCGGAAGTGGGGCGGCCGCTCCCGCTCTTTCCGGCTCCGGCGGCGGCATGGGCAAGAAACGGGGAGCGGGGCTGGGCCGCTCCTTGCAGCGGCAGCGCGGCCTGGAGCGGCGCGGTACCTCCTCATGGGTAGGGCGGCGGGGCTGAGGGTGGCCTGGGCGCGGCGGGAGGCCGGAGCGTCCCGGGCTGACGGCGGTGTCTTATCCCGGCAGCTGCACGCTGGCGAGATCAGCGGCGAGCGCGGCCCGGAGCTGCGGTCGGCGGCCGAGCAGAGCCCGCTGGAGGAGTTCCTGGCTACGGCCGAGCTGGCCGGCACCCGCTTCGTAGCCGGTGAATAGGCGGCCCGGTGTAGGCCGGGGGGACCTGGGGGCCACGGAGGAGATCCAGCGCCTGGGGAGGGGGTCCCGGGGCTGGGGACCCGGGTGAGGCGCCAGGGCCGGCTCTGCGATGAGGGTGCAGGGTTGGGGTGGGTCGAGTGGAGGACCAGGGGGCGGGATGGTGTTCTGAGCCAGGGGTATGGGGGTCAGTGGGGACAGGCTGGGGTGGCAGGGGCCTGCAGGGGAGGTGATGGGCAGGGATGGGGACAGGTGGCTCTCTGTGTGACTGTCCTGCTCTTCCCTCAGAGCGTCTGAACATCCAGATCGTGACTGCACAGAGCCATGCTGGCCTGCTGACAGCCCAGGAGGCCCAGCGTGTCCGGCAGCTGCATGAAGAGAACCGGCAGTTCCTGCGCATCCCACGGAGGTGAGTCCTGCAGGTCTGGGCCTGGATTCCCCTCTGCTGAGTGGGATTGGCCCCTTGGTGGCTGCAAGCCTGGGGACAGAACTCTGCTTTGTCAGTGTCCTGTTTTTGGGGAAGCCACTACCTGGCCCATACAAGCCTGATTCGATCCACAGCACAGGTACCTGCCAGCCAGGAGGGTGCTGCCAGCCCATCTGTCCTGACTGCATGCGTTTCCTGATTTGTGGGTTTCCTGGCACTGCTGGAGCTGGTGCATCTAGGTCACCCAGTAAGCCTTTCCAGAGGTCTGTGCGTGGTGGACAGTGAGATGAATCAACCATCTTAAATGCCCTACAAATCTGAGCTTGGGGAAAAAACCAAGCACACACAAGATAATGTCTTGTCAGCTGGCGGAGTTTAGAAGAAACAAGGGAAAAAAGGGGTACTTAAAGCTGGTGTAAACAAGTGCATGCATGTCTGAACCATAACCACCTCAGTGTAGCTGGTGTGTTGTGGTGCTGGTGCTCTTTATGTATGTTTATCACAGTAACATAGCTGGTCTGACTGCTACTTCTGACCACTCACTGCAGAATGTGATTGTTACAGGCCATGTTGGGATAAGACAACCAGTGCAGAGGACTTAAAGCAAGCTGAGAGAGAGAGCTTTCTTGAATGGCGGCGACAGCTTGCCCAGTGAGTATGCCACTTGTGTCTGGGTAAGTAGCTGGTGGCATTTGGAGGCACAGGAAGCAGTGAGGTGTCTTTCTTCTTGCTGGATTTATAAAATTAATATCTGGTCAGTAGCTCCCTGTAATTTTTTTTGAGGGCTGGATAGTCCAGACACATCTTGTGGTAAACTCTGCAGAGCTCGTGTGTGTGTGTGTGTTCTTGTACCTACTATGGAGTGGGATGGTCTCTCCTTGCCTGTGAAGTGAAGAAATGGTGAATGTGTCTTCTAAGAGCTACAGTGCTACTCTGAATAGAGTACAGTGCTGCCAGCTTGCATACAGCAGCTTCTGCTGGTCCGCGGCTGCATCTGCAGCCAGCCTGGAGAGTTGGGTGGTGTCTGCATACATCCAGTGAACCCATGTGTGTCCTGAGTACCATCCCCAAACGTGTTAGTTATTCCAGGAGGCGCTTGATTGAGTCCTGGCATTTGGGAGAAGTTCTCTGTTTTATTACTGTGGCTCTGAAATTTCACAGGCAGCTTTTTGATGAGTTTTTGCTCTTTTCATCATTTACCTTTTCTCCACTGTGCCGCTGCCACCAGTATACCCACTTGCTTGATCTATTTGCAAAACCAGCAGAAATAGTACCTACTCTGTGAGCCTGATTCAACAGTGCTCTCTGAAACTAAGCCTCCTGTAGCTAAAGAAGAACTTACTGGGGGTGCTTATTGCCTGGCATATTTTTTCTGGTTTTTCTTAGTCTCGAGGAAGAAAAGAAGTTAATTCTAACCCCATTTGAACGAAACTTGGAATTTTGGCGTCAGCTTTGGAGAGTCATTGAAAGAAGGTAAAGTATATTGCTTTCTGCTTTTAAAAGGTAATGCTTAATGTGTCTTCCTGAGTTGAAGCTTTTGAGTCAAGCTTCACATGTCTGAGCACAGGAAAAACAACTGTGGTTAGTGATGTGTTGTTAATGGCACTGAGGTGATTTTGTTTTGAAGTGATCAAAAAGTGATGTGAAGGGCAGCTGTTCACTGGCACACACAAGCTCTCAGTGCTGCGATTCTGCAGGTGGTTTGCTGTGAGTCTCTGGTTCTTCAGATGGTGCTGCTCTTGGCCTCTTCCAGTAACTCTGTTCGAGAGGGCTCTTGAGGCTGTGTCTTTGAGATCTTTTGCCAAGAGTAACCCTTTCCCCTCTTTCTCAACCACACAGCTGCAGTCAGTCTGATGTTCAGGGACAAGAGGCAAGGGAGATCAACTAAATAATGTGGGGAAGGAAAAAGCCTCTTGGTCCTTGGCCTCTTGCCATGCAGAGAAATTGCAGCAGTGCACACAAGACAACAGCCTGTCGTATCACAGAAATAGCTTTGTTTGCTCTGCTGAGCTGTAATACAATAGGAGGGCTATCTGCTACATTAATCCAAGTGGGGCATTTAATTTCACTAGTAATTAAGTTTGAGATCATCTCATCTGATTTGCCTAAAATTGAAAAATACTTCACCAGTGAGGTCATGGTGAGCTGGTCCTTTCACAGAAATGGCTTTGTACTGGGTGCTGCTGGGCCTTTGGCTGGGAGAGAGCTGTGTCGGGAGCACCCACTACAGGGTATTGTCATTTGCAGTGTGAGTGTGTGTTTTGAGGTGGTTGCAGTGTGTTATTAATGCCTTCCTGCTCTTGTTGGAGTTTTTTATTAAATGTAGAGTGAGGATGCTCTTTCAGAATCAAATTGAAAAGTTGCCCAGTCCCTTACCTTGCAAGATAATTTGATCTGTTGTCAGCCTTTTCTTGTATTTGCTTCAAACTAGCTCCCAGAAGTGCAATTCAGTAACTTCTCTGTATCCCATCCTAGGACCATGGTGTCAGCTTTCTCTTAGATTGATCTTTGAATTTCTGTAACTATTCAGTACCTCTTTGTACCCATGCAGCTTATTAAATTACTCCCTTGGGGGTCTATTGATTTTTATTATTTTATTTTTATTTCTATGTGACCGACTGCCTAGTGAGGCTTGAAATTCTTCTGTTCAGCCCCGTGGTGTTCTGGAGCTGTCCTGAGTTAACAGAAACCCCTCTCAAACAAGTAGAATCAGTATGTGGCAGCCAATGTTTTTAATTGGAGTACTTCTAGTGGAAGTAGCTGTGGTTAAATTTTTCCTCTCCTTTTGAAAAAAGAACACAGAGGTCTCTGGTATCTGAAGCTAGTGGGTTTAATTTGCATATTGAACCGATGAGTCCTATATGGCAGCTCCTGTATGTGACAGTATTCTGGGTTTGGAAGGTGTTTCCCGAAGGTGTGTGTGCAAGGTCTGGCTTGTCTGGGGGAGCAGCCGGTTTTACTGAAGTCTAAGGAGATCACAGAATGAATTCTGAAGACACCCGACAGCAAACACTTGGTATCTGGAAGTGGTTTGTGGGAGACTTTGTACACCTTGCTCCCTGCAAAGGGGACAACAGTGTTGCAGAATATCTTGCTGGGTAGGACAGCCACCTGTTCTTCCTCTCTGTAGCCACACTGCCATAGTTTGGGCACGGGAATAGACAGAAATAAAGTTGTCATCACAGCTTTTAGTAACGTTGTAATGGGTGGAACAGCACTGCTCTGGTTCTTGCCCACTGAGCGTTTCTGAAGGGTAGATGCCTTGGCAAAACTCTTGTGCTTGTTTTCCCCTTGCCAGCTGTACAGGAGAGTGAGCCAAGGGAGGCAGAAATTGTGTACAGCAGTACTGGCTTGTAGCCTAAGCATGGCTCTGTTGGAGCCTGAGGGACATGGAGATGCTTTGTTAATTCAGGAAAGGTACTTGGTAGGATAATACACTTAATTCTAAGCAAAATTTAAAAGTGATTAATGTGCTGCACCTTACTGCTTTCTTTGAGGCAAGGTAAGAAAGTGTACTTTATGGGGCTCTCTTTTATTTTGCAGTGATATTGTAGTCCAGATAGTAGATGCTAGAAACCCTCTTCTGTTTAGATGCCAAGATCTGGTGAGTAAACCACTTGAATGTTGTCTTCATTTTTATTTCCAAGAGTTTGAGATTTTTGTTTAACATATTTGGCCACCTCAAAGCTGTTCTGCCAATGTGCCTAACTAGGCATCTTATTTATGCAAGTAAATTCTTTTTCTTCAGTATTTTTTCATATTTTGCACACTGTTGTGGGTTTAGCAGCAGTTCTGCAGATATTACATTGCAGATAGTATATTGCTCTTTGTTACCCACTAGAAGTGTCTGTGCTTAAAGGCATTGTTCTGTTTAAAAGCATATTGAGATAACAGTGGGTGAGGACTACTGCGTTGGAAACTGAGGATCCAGAATTCTTGATCCTCCAACTTTGTAATGATAGACTGTGGGACACTGTGTTGGTGAGATACAGAATTGCTGGGATAGTTGATTTTGGGAGCTCCTCTCGTGAGCTGCTGATTAATATCTTGCTGTAGCTCTGAGCAGAAGAGGTATTTGCACACGTGGCCAGAAACAATCTGTACTGCAGTAGTTGTGTGTTCCAGTTTGTTCTTGTAGCTGTCTGCTGAGCACTGGTTCCATCTGGCCCAGGGGTCGGTGTGCTTAGCTACACTCACATGGAGCTGGATGGGGTGGCTTGTCTTGTTGCTCTTCTGTCACCTTGCAGGGAGGAAGAGTCCAAACCAGAGTACGAGCTGATCCTTCTCTTGTTTCCTTCAGGAAAGTTACGTTAAGGAAGTCAGCAATGACAAGGAGAACATGATCCTGATAAACAAAGCAGATTTGCTGAGCGAGGAGCAGCGGGCTGCTTGGGCACAGTTCTTTGAGAAAGAGGGCGTTAAGGTGGTGTTCTGGTCAGCGTTGGCAGAGGGCAGACGGCTATCTGGAGAAACAAAGGTACTGTTGGTGGCCAGTTCCAACTGCGTATGTACTGGCTGTCTCTGGTAACGTGCTTTGCAGCTATGCTGTGATACACCTGAGCAACTTTCTAGGAAAGGCAGGGCCCCTGTCTCAGGGAAGGATTACTCTAAGGATGTGTGCAGCTGTAAAACAGCACTTTAATGATTGATTTGGAGACAAAAGTGAGGAGAGTAAAATGGTAAACTAAGTGGTGCACCCTTCAGTCACTGTTCATAGTGCTTACAGTTTCTCTTTCAAGGTTAATGACTTGATACTGAACTAGAGAGTGAACTTGTTCCTTGAGGCTCCTGATGAATAGTTACAGAAACAGCACTTGTAGACCTGTTTGCAAAGTCATAACTGTTTGAAAGAATTGGAGTCCTTTTCAGGAGGGATGCTGTGAGGGATGAGGCAATCTGTACAGAAGATTTTTCTCTGTCACTATACTCAGTGGAACAAGCTGTGCTGCTGCCTCAAGTTATGTGTTATCAGGAAATGCCACTTTCAGGTGTTCCTGAGTTCATCAGTTACAGCTGTTGCTATTCAGCTATGGAATACCCCACATTTCTTTTTTAAAAACACCTAATCTGCTCATAGTTCTTGGATAAAATGTTCTTACAGATTGATTAAAAATCAAGACTGAAAATGTTAACATCTGTTTCATTGTTTGGAAACGAAGTTCAAGACACTTTTGCTATGGAAAAGTGTTTCTCTTTACATGTGAGCTGTTTGCAGGGAAGGAAGGTAAAGAGTTGAACTGAAAACAGGACAGTTTGAGATCACTGTAATGAAATATTTAGACCTGAAAGAAAACGGTTTTGTGTTCTGAACTCTTTGAAAAACTGACATTCATTCCTATGACTAGGAATGTTTGGTAATTAAAAGGTTTGTTTGATGCTGGTGTGGGTGTGTGAGTGTGTTCACAGTTGTACTTCTGGAGAGAAACTTTTAAAAACTTGCAGTGAAGCTAACAGTCCCTTGTGGAATACTTCTGTTGCTCTCCTGAAACAGGCTAGTTGTTTCTACATCCTACTTAAAATACCCAAAAACCGTGTGTGATGTTATTAGGAGTAAATTTGCCATCCTTGGGATCTGGCTGATGAAAAGAGAGGTGACTGTGCTGCAGCAACTGCAGCCAACAAGAAGATATAGAATCATCTTTATATCTCACCTATGAAATACTGTTCACACAGGAACTAGACACTGAAGATGTAGCGGAGGACCCAAGTGGTTCTGAGGAAGAAAGCTCCAGTCAAGAGGATGACAGCACAGAACAAGGTAGTGCAGGAAGCACATCCACAGGCAATGCTTTGCAAACTGTAAACCAAGTTCTGGTTAGTGATGGTGACAGTAGTGATGAATATGAAGACTGTGAAGATGATGAGGATGAGGCCTGGCAAACCTGTTCTGAAGATGAAGGTGGGGACAAAGTAAATGTTGTTCCAGAGAGGATGGAAAGCAGGACTGATGGCGCTGCAGTGCAGTGTGTAGTGCAGGAGCAGAACAGGAACATCAGGAACTTCAGCCATCTGGTAGAGATAAGTGAGCTGCTGGAGATATTCAAAACCATGCACAATGGACCGAGGGTGAAGGATGGGGAAGTAAACATTGGACTGGTGAGTTGGACTTAGTGCTTAAATGGAATTTGCTTAATCTCAATTTTAATTCCATGTGCCTTCCATGGGAAAAAATCATCCTGTAGCCTGGTTTCCTATAATAGTTAAAAAAAAATAAATCCTAAATCATTGTGAGTTTTGTGTGCAGAGACAAATTCTGAAGTTCCAGGAGCTCAATGTTCCCTGTCACTTGTCTTAAATTTTTTAGTACGTTTTATTAAAGTATTTTTGTCAGAGCTCTGCCAGTCTCCTGGCATCACTGTTACCATTCCATTTCTTTGTCACCTAGGTGGGTTACCCTAATGTTGGCAAAAGTTCAACCATCAACACAATCCTTGGAAATAAGAAGGTGTCAGTGTCTGCTACACCAGGCCGTACAAAACACTTTCAGGTACTGCTGACAAAGACTATTTATCTTCCTTTTTTTTTTTTTTTTTTTTCTTTCTTTTTCTTTTTCTAGTGGAAGAGAGCTTCATTGTGAACTAGTTGCAGGCATGTGAACTCACTGAAAACTGTTTGTGAACCTGAACACTGCCCAGCAGAGAAGGTTGGAAAGGGCTGGGCTTGATGTATAGAATTTTTGAGCTTTAGTTCTTGCTTCCAAACTCTTGCTAGAGTTTGAGAGTTGTTTATGAGTGCTGCTGTGAAATGGGAGATACTTTCCATCTCCTGTTTTTGTTTAGGTAGCTCATTCTTTCCTTTTTCAACACCAGTGATCAAGAGAGAGCATCTCAAAAGCGAGTGCTCCTCTGAATAGCTTAAGGTCAAACTTTCAAGCCATCCTTCTTGTCCACAGTCATTGCTGTGAATAAGTCTAGTTATGCTGCTGTTTTCATGCTCATCAAGCCCTTAAATTTTGAGGTAACAACTCCAATGCTATAATGAGTGTTGTGGGATTTGTACTTGTGCATCTCCTACCTGTTTCTAAAGGCCCAATGCTGGTAAAGGTTTCTGGTGTGCTTTCTTCTCTCCTAATGAGATGGGGAGCTGAAGATCTTGCTGCCCCCATCCGGACACCTTATTTAATGATCTTTGGAAGTGCTGCTGTCTTCCATATCCAGTTTCCTTAATTCATTGGCTGGAGCCAGCAGGGTAGATGTCTCTGTTAGTAGAATTTTTGATTATTCTCATTTGCATCCATGTTTCATTTACACATTTAATTTGTTTTTTGTTCTTTTTCCTCCATGGACACTGACTTGCCTTGGTGAATTAATTGGTTATTTATTGTGTAGACCCTGTATGTGGAGCCTGGCCTGTGCCTTTGTGATTGTCCTGGTCTGGTGATGCCATCTTTCATCTCTACCAAGGCAGAAATGATTTGTTCTGGAATTCTGCCTATAGACCAGATGAGGGACCATGTCCCACCCATTTCTCTAATATCCTTTGCATGGGGTGTGTGAGAGTGTCTTCAAGTGTTGGATCTGGAGTATGCGGTGTAGCATGTTCCAGCCCTGTTGGGGCATGTGTGCTCATGTGTTGAGGACACACACTGGCTAAGCCAGCCCTGCTGTGTTGGTCTTTCCCATCCCATGTCAGAGTTATCTTCCTGACAGGCTCGAGCTGCTGTTTCGCTTGTGACAAAATCCAAAAGTCATTCTTAATGTGTGCTCTTGGAGGTACTAGGGCAAGATTAGTTGTGTGGCTGCAAATCACCAGGTGGTTTCCTTCACTAGCATACGTTTGCCAGCACATCCCACGGAACGTTTTGGAAGCAACCTACGGAATAAATATCATAAGGCCAAGGGAAGATGAGGATCCAGACCGAAGGCCAACAGCTGAAGAGCTGCTAACAGCATATGGATGTGAGTGATGATCCCTTTATCACCTACACTGTGCGTGGTCCTGAACACCACCTTAAGAGAGCCCTTTAACGCTAAGCCTGGCTCAGGTTTGTCATGCATTGAACCACCCCTCGGGAAGGGCCTTTGTTAATGGCTGATCTCCTGTGTGTTGCAGTGGTGCTTTCCCAGTTCTGTCCAACAGATGTAGTGATTGTGTTGAGGATGTTAGTGATGTGCCCTGCCAGTCTGGGTAGTGCAGTGCTCTTGTCCTTTTAGATACCTCCCATTAGCCATGTCTTGAACTTGACTTGAAGAATGCAGAGAAGGTTTATCTTCTGTGTCTAATTCAGTTAATCTTCTCTGGACTTCAAAATAAAAACCCAGCAGGTTTTCTGGTTGTAGGGAGATGTCAGGAGGCTTCTGCAACATCTCTACAATCAGCAGTGTTCCCTTTTACTCCCTGCTTTCTCCAACAGAAGCCTCTTTCTCAGTGTGTTTTTGTTGGGTTTTTTTTGAGCAAGGGTACAGATGTGCAGTTAGGCAGCAGAGAAGAACATATTAATGCTTTTCTTCTGTTGACACAGAACGTACTTTGGATTTGTCTTTCAGATATGAGAGGCTTTATGACAGCTCATGGACAGCCAGACCAGCCAAGATCAGCTCGATACGTATTAAAAGACTATGTCAGTGTAAGTGCCTCCTGCATCTGGGTTGTTCTTTCCTGCTAGGAAATGAATGGAAAGCTTCACTGGAGCAGGAAGGAGCACAATAAAGTGAATTCCACTTTTCTGGATAAAATCAGCATATATTCAAATACTCTTTAAATCAGGCTTTTTCTGTGTTGTAAAGGAATAAATTAAACTTCTCCTGCTGCTTACTCTTAAAAAGATGATTGCTTATTAATGTGCTAGCTAAGTAAATGATCACATCTCTAAAATAGGCAGCAGATATTTGGGAAGCAGACCCTTTTTGTGTAATTGGATCCATATTTGATGCTCAGGGCTGGAGTTAGAAGCGTTGCAATGCTGTATGCTTCTACAGCACCTCTCAGCCACTTATTGCTGAGTATTAGTAGGATCCTCCAGCACCCTGGAGCTTTGCAGTGTATTGTTTGCAGCTGGAAATGGTGCTCTGAAGTAGAGGTGGAATGGCGCTTTAACTTAGACTCAAGTATGCCAGTATGAGCCCCTGGGCTTCAGGGCTCTTCTTAGTTTTGGAATTGTTTTCTTTCCTTTCAAGGTCTCTGAGATGGTTTGGTGTGGCTTTGTTACTGGTTTTGCGGTGGCAATAATTGTATCCCATTGCTTTACAGGGGAAGCTGTTGTATTGCCATCCACCTCCTGGCATTGACCCAAATGACTTTCAGCACCAGCACCAAAGATGCCCAGAGAAACGAGCTTTGCAGGCTGGCAGGCAGGTGAAACCCGAGAAGAATACCAAAGCAAAACAAATTGAAAATGTGGTGGACAAAACATTTTTCCACCAGGTAAATCCCAGTTTTTACTGCAGCAATAGTGTGTCATAGTTACTGGGAAATACAGCTTTGAGGCTGGAGGGGTGCTGAGTTGCTAATGGTGTTAGATGCCACTGGCATTTGTGTTTCTACCCAAGAGTGCTCTGTTCTTTTCATCTCCTAAGTCACTGGGAATGTCCTAGGTAGCTGAAGGATAGCTAATGAGGTGCACACAGCTGATTTTTAAAAGGGCCTTCAGTCTTGAATAACCAGGAGAATGATTAGGAAGATGCACAAGGAAGGAGAGTGGTGTGACAGCAACCAACCAGGAACATGGTTTTGCACTAACAGGTCCTTCAAACTAACGTCCCTTTCTGGAAATAATGTATTTAGAGGACATAAGCTTCTTTAAGACAATAGATTTAGTACTACATGGTTGTTTTGACTTAAAACCTGAAATCTGAAGTGATAGAAAGAACACAGAAACAGATTTAAAATCTAATTGAGAAATCTCAATGAAGTGGAAAATTGGAATTTCTCCTAACTTGTATGCTGCTTGTTAAGTTCCACAGGGATCTGTTTTGCCCCTACTCTACTGGAAAAAAAATATTAGTGACTTGTTATGAAATGCCAAACCCATGACTGATTAAGTCCGCATACCTGACAAAGATGAGGGTGTTCAGCAGTGAAGAGAACAGGTCAGAGATAGTGTGATCTGTTCTGCCTGGTTAGCTGGATAGGAACAGTATTTGTTTCAGCACAGCTAAAGATAGTCATGCATTTTGACAACAAGAATTCAGTCCCTTTTCAAAGAACAGCGAGCTGTTTCGGAAAGCTACGACCTGAAAGGCATTTTTGGGATTACCAGACTCTTCCTCTGGCTGCCCCAAGTGCTGGCACGGGCTGTGAGCCCCGGCAGCGCTACCCACACTCCAGACTTGAGAGAGTTATTTTAGTCCCTGGCTTTCATAGACGCCAGATGTATTTGCAAAGCCAACTTGTTGTGTGCAAGTGGAGACTGAGAGTCAGTCCTAGTGCCGTGGCTAATGTCTGGGTGTCTCAGTGTAACACCTCAGTGTCTGCTGCTGCAGGCAGAAGACCTGGCACAGTGCAGCATGGCTGCAGACTGAACTGGAGTGTGCTGGCAGGCTTTGGTTCAGCTGTGTGGCGTGACCTTTCCCACAGCTCTGGGGCTGAGGGCTGTGCAGGTCTTGATGGGTTTGAGCTTGCTTGTGTCTGGTTTTGTCAGCATGTCAGAGCTCCTTGTGGTTAAATGGCTTCTCATCGGTCACTGGTGACTGTCTCCTATTCCAGGAAAATGTTCGTGCCCTGATGAAAGGGGTCCGGGCTGCAATGGGGTACCGGCCTGGCAGCGGCCTCCTGCCTGTGACTCCACACAATCCTGGGAATGTGGTAGGAAAACCCTGGAAAAAACATGGAAACAGGAATAAGAAGGAGAAAATTCGCAGGATCACTAAGCACCTGGAGGCGTAGCCATGGCACTGGTATCTGGCCTTTCCAGGGCAGGGACTGCCCTGTCCTGCAGGCCTGGACTGAGGGGAAAGAGGAAAGCAGCATTGCTAGCTCAGTGGGGACCTCCGTGCTGGGGGGTGGCCTGGGCAGGGGACAATGGGCTGTGACAGTGGGAGCTCATCCCTTCTGGGAACAAAAGAGACCTGGCTGTTTGTGTTATCTGGAAGCCAGCCTGGGCGTTTGACTGCTGCTGAAACATCCTTTCAATGGGAGCAGATGGAGCCATGAGGGACTGTTTTTTCCTTCTATAAAGGATGTATTTTATAGCTTTTGTGATCAAAGCAAGCTGTAAAACTGACTAAAATATTTAAACAGTTGAATTTCAATGAGTGATGTTTTAATACTTTTTGAGACACTATTGCTCATCTCTTTCTAAAAAAACCCTTGTTTGCTGGTTTGGCAGAACACTTCAGTGTGTTGAAAAACGAGGTAAAAGAATCTATTGCCCTCTTCCTTCCCTGCTATAACAGCCCTATTTTGTAGAATCTGGTGCTGAAACCACTCCCTGTTTTCCAGCCTAAGGAGGGCAGAGTGTGGCACACTCTGCAAGGAAAATGCTGCTTTTATGTCCTTCATGCTGAGCTGGTATCAGTTGTTTTTCTGTGTGACTTCCCATTGGCATCTTGAAACATTAGCTCTGTGTGACTGGCCAAAAATCTGGTGCTAATCTGTTCTTAAATATATGAGATTTTACTTCCTATATGGCATCATGTTCTGTTTCACTGATCTCTTGGGCAATGACCTAGTTGCAGAAGTGTCATAATAGCAGATTTGAATGAGCACATTAGCATGTCATACTAAAAAGGCTGTACTTGGGGTCAGGCTTCAGTGAGATTTACTCTGTGGTTGTCCTGCTGAGATAGTATTTGTGCACTTGGTCAGTGGTCTTCATTCCTAGTCCAGCCTGGGGACTAAAGATAGGACTGGAAAGGCTCACAAAGAGTTGTTTGTTTTTCAGGGTGTGAAGCAGAGTGACAGAGGACGCTGCTCTCTGATACTAAAAACGGGATTGCTGCCTTGTAATTTGGTACTTTTCTGGCCATAAGTGTGGATGGAGGGATGGAAGCAACTGCTGAGCAAAGCCACAGCAGACGTGGGGTGTGCAACCAAGCTGGCGCTGGCTTTGTGACCCTTTGTGTGCTTGTCCTGAAGAGCTAATTAGTGCTGTGGATGTGGAGGGTCCCCTGAGAGCAGAGCTCTTGCCTTGGCTCCTGCTTCCCCTGGAGTCCCTGCTCTCAAATTCTTAATTACATCACTGGAGGGAAGATACTTCCCTGTCATCTATAAAGCTAAAGCATAATTATCCTGGATGAATATGGTCAATGGTATTTTAAGACAGCGTACTGTAGCAAGAGGTAGGTTCTCAGGAGACACTATTTAATCTGGGTCTCCCAGAGATGGTTTTTGCCTCTGTTTCCTGAAGAGGTCGTGCCCTAGCCACAATGGTCTCTGATCGGACTTCCCCACCCTCCTTGGAAGGATGGTTTTTGCTTTTCTCCCTTACAATGCTTCAGGGACCTGATTGCTCAGGAGCATACATTTCTTCTTGTCCTACCTTGTGTGAAGATATTACCTGTTCAATTGTCCATCAAACTGAAGCTGTATTATCCTTTATTGAAGCTTTAATTTTTTTCTATTACATTTCTCTCCTTCTGAAGCTTTTTCAATTCTTCGTTCATATTGCACATACCTGAGTCGTCATCTTGTGCGTTCTCAGCCCTTTCCTGCTAGCTGGGTCTCCACAAGCCTCCTTGTTGGGCACGCCATGTCCTGCTGTAGACCCTTCCAAATCTGGTGATTAACAGAAATCCCCAGGGTCTGAGGCATGGAGCGACTCCACTTGCTGCCTGTAGGAGCTTTTGGCCCCAGGACCTGCAGAACCACTTGTAGTTTTGTGTGAGGGAACAGGGTGCAGTGTAAGCACCACGGAGAAAATAACATTTGCTCGGGCTTTTTAAATTCAAACCTGCTCTGCTAAAGGACTCTTGCCTTGACAGAAGGACCACAAACAAGTTGTGGACCTAAAGGCTTCTTAATATTTCATGTTGTTACTGAGCAGTGGGTAATAGGTGAGGATTGTGCTTAAATTAGTGCTTTCCTGGGGTGGTTTGGGCTGTTGCTGAACCCCAACCGCCCCGCTGTACCCCTGCCAGGGAATGTGGGCTGGGCTGTGTTGATGGCTCGATACAGCGCACACAGCAGCTGGCGGGCGTGAGGCAATGCAGGGACTGCGCTGTTGTCAGGAGCTGCACGAAGGAGACATTGTGCTTCGCCCCAGCCACCTGCTGAATGAGCCTCTGGGCTACTGTGGCTTTCTTAGGAAGGCAAGTTTCCATTTTTGAGTGTGTTTTCTTTAGAGCACCTTGTGTACATAGATGGAGTATGCGGGCTCCAGTCGGCTCCAGTCTCTCCTTTGGGATCTGCAGTGCTGTCAGCACCATGGCAGTCTGCCTCCCCTCTTAGGGGACTTTGTGTTATAAGACAAGTAGTTTGGTTTCCTGGCTGATGTCCTGGGATCTGGTTTGGGAACTTAATTTGAAGCTGAACTTCCACTTTATCATATTTTGAGTTTGTATCAAGGACTACAATTCTCCTCCTTGCAGGGCAGGAGCTGGAGCTGCCCTTCTCCACAACTCTTCTGCCTGGCTTAGGGAGCCCTGGTCCCACCAGGAGTCTGCTCCTGTGGGCAGAGGGTGGTGCTGGGTGCTGTACCTGCAAGGCAGTGTCTGCAGCCTGAGGTGGCACTCCCTGCCCAGGGACAATTGGAGCCAAGCATGCAGGGGATACCAGCTGCAGGTGACAGTGGTTCTGCTACCTGACCAGCTGCTTGCCTGGCAGGGGCGGGGGTTAGGCTGTGTGTCTGGGGGGCTCTGGATGCTGGCTGTACTGTGCTGGACCACTGCCAGCTCACTGTAACCTGAGGCTGGGCTGGACAGTGTGGGGCTGTTTGGCTCTGGGATCCCACAGCACTGAGCCTGGCTGGAGCAGCGTGTCTCCCTGCTCTAGGCTGTCCTGCAGGTGCCAGGGCCAGTGGTAAGTGTCCATCCTCTGCCTCCTGTAGCGCTCCCTGGGCCACATCCGCCATGCAGCCAGAAACAGCTCAGCATCCAGGTGGGGCAGGTTGGGGGCACCCCACAGCCCCCTGCCCAGCCTCTGCTGTGCCCCTGAGGCTCTGTGTCTGCCTGCGAGCAGTGCTGCTGGGCTGCTCTGGGGTGCTGGGCCTTGGGGAGTTGGATTTTGGCAGCCTGGCTCAAGACAACATAGCAAATGCAGCCCCTCACGTTGTGGGCCGTGAGCTGCTGCCCCAGGCTTTGCATTTCAGGGAGGTTCAGCTTCCCCGTGCCACCGTGCCTCCCCTCATCCTCGCGGGCACCTCCGTAGCTGTGGCTGCCATGGTCTGCCTTCCTCTTGCCCCGACGGCAGCCGCCAGGGTGCCGCTCCCTGCCGTCGGTCTCCGCAGCCCGGGCATCCTGGGGCTCCCGCGGAGGCGGCTGAAATCCCGCTCTCCCGCCGTTAGGGGCCGGCCTTCCCAAGGCAGCGGTCCGGGATCGGGCGGAGGAGCGGGCCCCGGGAAGGGGTCCCTGCCAGCCCGCTCTGGGAGGGGGTCGAGAGCACCGGGGTGGATAACGCGGCTCTTGCCCGGCGGGGCGAGGTGCTGGGTCCAGGGCCTTGCAGGCTGCTCCTGCTGAAGCTAGACAGCTCTTCCCTGGTTCTCCTGAAACACCATCGCTTTCCACTAAGCAGCAGGGGATGGTGGTTTGTTATGGGGTGTTTGTTTGTTTGTTGAGGGGTGTGTGTTTCCTTCCCCTGCTCATAGCTCCTTCCCTGTTCCACTCAGCTTTATGCCATTGCCTGACCCCAGCACGTTCCTCTGCCCCACGTGTCTGCAAGTAGCAGCTTGTGCTTTACCACCCACCCTACATAGTGGATCTTGTCCAGGTTTTTTCCTGATATTTCCCCACAAACACTACCCTTTTGCTGCAAAATTGTTGGGGAAATATTGCTGTGCTACTGTGAGAGAGCTCCCCCGGGCGCCTCCGAGTATAAGCTCTTAGGGCTCGATGCCTAGGGTGCCTAAGACATCTTGGGACATGAAGAGAGGTCATGGTGAGGACAAGAGCAAAATAAACTCTTCCTGAGTCAGAAAAACTGCCCCACTATTTTTGCTTGCTGTGGGAAAATGGTCTGTCTCATGAGTGGTGTCAGGACAGGAGGGCTTGGTGGAGCAGAGTTGGGTTTGTACTCTTGGAAATGTCCCCCTCTGAGCCCCAATCCCTTCTCATTTGGAGGTCATAGCAGTCCAAAGAAACTGAAACATCGCTGTATCCTTGACGGGAAGGTCCTACAGTCCAGCCAGGCTTTTGTTGCCTGCACAGAGCAAAGAGAAGCTGGAAGGTTTTGCAGAGCACCTTTCAATTGCTGAACCACCCTGAGCTTCATCTGGGGGTTTCATCAAGGGTTGTCTGCTTGGTGGCTCTCAGAGCTGCCTGTTCTCACAACAGTGTTGGGGGAGGGTGCCTGGGGAAAGGGATTCTCCCTCTCTTGACACAGCCCATATCTCACTCAGCCACCATCTCCTGTGCTCCTGAGCCTTTCTCACACTGTCTGGATGGGGAGGGAAGTGTGTGAGAAAAATGGAAGCCAGCATTGTTCTGCTTTGGTCTTTGCTTGTGTTGTCATGGAGAAAGGGAGAAACAAGTAATTTCTGGTCTCAAACACAACCAGTTCCCCTTTCTGGAGAGTGACAGTGTCAGGCCCTGTGCTGCCTGTGGGGAGGGGTGCTGCCCAGGGCTCCCTCACACCCAGCTGTGCCACCACCTGGTCCTTCCTCTTTGCAGTGGGACTATGAAGACATGATAGTCCAGTGGAGCTGGCCCAGTGCTGCTGCTCAGCCTCACTCAGTGCTGTGCCCAGGCACCTTCAGATAACCTGTAGCCCCTCTGTCATATCCCAAGAGCAGGTCAGAGCAAGAGCCTTTGCTAGTCCTAGGCTTGCAGAGTCCCACAGTCTCTTCCGCGGTGCTGGTGGCTTGCAGCTGTCCTTCTTCCCAGTGGCACGTGTGCCACCCTGGCTTCTGCTCCAGCTAAATAAACTGGAAGGAAGAAAGAAGCAGGAGAGCAGGATATTTCAGTGTGATGGTCAAACCTCATCAAGCCATGCCGCTTGGTACTACCTTTGGTGCAGGTAAACAGCTGTGCTGGCACCTGCCTGGGACTGTGGAGAACTCACAGCCTGTCAGGGGGGTGAGGAAGGGGTCCTGGGTGCCAGCCCCTGCTTGGTTTGCCTGGAGCAGCAAAAGGAGCCTCTGCGGAACTCCTGCTGATAAGTGCCTGCATTCATGTTTCCAAAGGCCCCAGCGAATTGCTGAGTGGTGAGGCTCAGAAATCCAGACCCCAGACAATGGAAAGCCTGGAAACATAAAGGAAAGGAAATTCTTCTGCTGTATTGCCTTTCCTATGGCGATAAGATAACCCAATGTGAAACAAAAGTCTCCACTGCAGACAGTGGGGTGGGCACCTCAGCCGCTTTCCAAAGCAGCCGGAGGATGTCTGCCTGAGCCAGGATCTCCTACCCCATGGGGCACGGCCATCGGTCACAGCTGTTGCACGGGTGTGGGCTGTGCCACTGTGTTTGCAATGCTTGGCAATTAGTCCTGAGACAACAGGTAAGCTGGCCTGCCCTGCTCCGTCCCACTGGGCCTGTGTATCCTTCGTTTATGTGCTGATGAGAGAGAGCTTGCTTTAAATGCTGTGGAGGAGCTGAGAGAAGTGAGGCCACGACTATGACACACAATTGTTGGGAGTCTGAAACCCCAAAGCCAGCAGCAGACAGGGCCAAAGGGTCTTACACTGCTGAGCAGCTGTGGGACAGTGGCAGGATGTACTGCACATCAGAGCGGTGGGGATGGGGACAGAGGGTGTCCGTGCAGGCAGTGCTGGGAGCAGTGTTAGCGGCTGCTATCACGGGAACGTGGGCCTGGGAGGGACCTGCTCAGGCAGGGGCCACAAGGGAATGTGTGCCATGCTGGCATGTGTACAGAGCTGGGCGCTGCAACCGGAACGATGCAGCTGTGGGAAGGGCAGTGAGGCCAGCAAGGCCTGTGGATGGCATCTGAGTAAGGGATGATTATGTGTGGTGAGCTGCTGTAGAGGTCCTGTTCCTGTGAGGGGGTGGGGACTGTCAGGGCACCAGAGGAGAGGCAGGGACAAGGGCTTCTACTGTGTCTTGGAGCACAGGGACAGGGAGTTCTGAACTGAAACTGGTCAGAGACAAATTCAGGCTGCAGAAAGGCCAAATTAACTGCGGAAATCATTGTGGGCTATTTTGGGCAGTAAGACTGAGATGACTGATGAGCGGAGTTCAGGGAGACAGGCTGGGGCTGCCCCTCAGGCTCAGGAAGCCCCTGCTGGGAGCGGCAGGGTGGGTGGCAGGAGGTCGCCTTGCAGCGCCCTGCTCTGCTTTGTCCCAGAGGTGGGCCTGCCCTGAGGTGTCCTGTTGCTGGTGGCAAAAATTTGGCCAACAGTGGGACTGGTGCTGTGCCCATCAGGGCAGCACCTGCCTCCTTCTGGGGGGTCCCTGGTGGGAGCTGAGAAGGGGTGTGATGGTGTTTGCTCAGGCTGTGGGAAGGGATGTTGCAGGCTGCAGGAACCCAGATGGAAGGAGGAGCTGCATGGGAGGGTGCTGAGGCTTGGGCACATCACATTACTGTGGTTTGCAGCTGTGCACCCTCTCTGCCTTGGGGGAGACCAGTAGTCTCAGCCCTTTCAGATCTTGTTTTCAGCCCACTGAGGTTTTTTCCCCTCTGGTTTTATGTTGCCAGCCCAGCTCTGAAGAGCAGGGCACTGAGTAGTAGGTAGAGGTAGATGCACCGCAATCAGGACAGCAACAGCTTTGGTCAGAGGGCTGTGATGCTTGCAGTGCCCAGTCTGTCCCTTTGTGCTGCCTTGGGAATCAGGACCCAGCAACAGAGCAAAAGAGGACGCAAAGCACTCTAACACCAGGTATATGGTTTGCCATAACCTCTCTGCCCATTCCTATAACCCTCAGTGGCTGCTTCTGTTGGGGTGTTTGGGGAGCTACCACAGGTGCCAGTGCTGCTGCTGATCACTTCACCAGCAACCACAGTCTGTGCTGTCTCCCCTCACAGGTGTGTGAACCGAATAGCCCAGGCAGATGTACCACACAGGAGGTCACTGTAGGCTTGTGCTGTCTGTCCCAATGGCTGTCACGGGTGCCTTTTGGGTCTTTTCCTGCCCTGTGGCTTGCAATAGAGGTGAGCTGAGCACTCACTGCTCCCTGCTGCACTAGGGCAAGTGGTTTGTGGGGTACCTGGAGCCAGTCAGGAGGCTCTTCTGGCACTGCCTGCCCTGTTGGGGAGGGTCTCTGAGTGGTCTTGCAGCAGTGAGGAGTGTAGAGGCAGCAGGAGTGACCTGCTCTCCTCCCTGCAGGGATGCTCCGCAGGAGGTGGGCTCATAGGCTGTTCTTGTGCTTCCTGGTGAGTCCTGGACCATGATGGCCACTGGCCGTGCTGAGTCCCCTGTGCTGTAGTGATAAAAAGGTGAGCACCTCTGGAGTCCCTTGCTCTGCTCCCTGCACCGCTGTTGGGCAGGGTCTGAGCAGCCACTGTGCAAAGCGGAACAAGCCCTTACTATGGTGTCAGGGGCTGGGAGGGTGGCTCTGCCCCAGCTGTGGGGCTGAGGGAGGGCAGCCCTGCCAGAGCCGCCAATAACCATCTCCCCTTGCAGAGGAGCTCAAGTCCCTGTGCCCAGCCGGGGCTGCCACCTTATCAGCACTTGAAGGCTCCGGATAAAGGGATCAATCTGCCTCCAACAGCATCCCCAGCAGGACTGCAAATATAATGTACGGGGTGCAGCCAACGTGAGCGTGGCTGGTGCTCCGAGTGCTCTTTCGCCTTTGAGAGGGTCAGGGCTGCCGGCACTCCACACAGTACAGCACTGGGGATGGGAACAATAGCAGCCATGGCAGGGCTGCAGCCAGGGTGGGCGATTACCGAAAATCATGTGCTTACCCCGGCTGTGACAGAGGCAATTTGTCAAAATCCCATTTTCCTTTCCCTGATAAGATAGGGCTTTGCGGAGTACAATAATGCTTTCCTGAGACACAATTGTGGCTCTTCTACCCAACACTCGCACAGGGGAGGCTAATTTTGGCCTCGCTGGGCTGGCAGCGGGTACGAGGAGGCCTCTCTCTGTGCCAGGGCTGCAGTCTAAGGGGCACAGCAGCTATCTGAGCCCATGGACCAGGACAGCCTGGGCCCCGTGGCAGCAGGGCTGTACTGGCTCCCATGGGCTGGTATGCTCCCTGCTTCTGGAAGGTGCTACAGCTGCAGAAGGAGCTGTCACTTTGCGATGCAGAGCCAATACAATGTGAGGCGATGCTGCCAACACCAGGTGAACCTGGGGCTGGGGCAGCTAGGGCCAGCAGCTCTCCCTTATCCCTGTAAGCACCCCCTGCATGTGACTGCACCCTTGTCTCCCAAACTTTGAATATTATCCCCTCCCAAAAGAGGCCTCGTGGTGCCAGTGCTCATACACTGGCAGAGGAAAGCGGCCAGTCCCCCAGGTGCCTGCA
Source organism: Hypotaenidia okinawae (assembly GCA_027925045.1). Lineage (NCBI taxonomy): Eukaryota > Metazoa > Chordata > Aves > Gruiformes > Rallidae > Hypotaenidia > Hypotaenidia okinawae. The sequence continues at coordinate 14,604,860 of BSDF01000010.1, forward strand.
CCAAGCTGGCTAGCCAAGCAGGAACGGGAAAGAGATCCCAGCTGCCTGCTGTGGGCTGGTCCCTCACAAGCAGCTTCAGTGCCACCACCAGCTCAAGAAAGCAGTAATGGCACCACTGATGAAACCAGACCATGTGAGTTCCCTAGCCCCCTGGGACCCAGGCATTTTAAATTTTATATATATATATATATATATGATGTCTATATTTGTAGGTGCTGGGTCTGGCCTTCCTTGGGACGGTGACATGCAAACCTGCTGTTGAGCAGCACACCCCTCCAAGTGGAGCCAATGTTTTCATTTTGGCATATTGCTTGGGATGCACTTTCTGCACAGTTTGAAGTCTGAGCATAATACTATCTTCATGAACCACATTCACCAGCCTGATAATGTGACCTGACAAAAGGTCAATGGAACAGTTAATATAATTTATTGGCTGATTTTAAAAAAAGGTCTAATCATCTGTTTTTCCTTTTTCCTGGCCCCCCACCCGCACCCAGCGCCCTGCTGACATTTTCCAGCCATTCCCAAAACAATGGCCAGGGTGGGAATGCTCCGAGCAGGAGCAGTTTTGGAGGAGGCCTTTCCTGAGGGGTTGCAGCCGCATCTGTGTGCTCTGCTCCCCCTCCCCAAGAGGTGTGCAGGGGATGTCCTACTCAGCTGAGGTCAACAGTCTGGCCAGGGACGGGCCTGGCACCAGGTCGAGTTTGGGCAGGCTTGGTGATTTCAGGCTGCTCGGTGTTCTCTGCTCTATGAGGTGACTTGAGCTCACCTGCTTTGGGCTCAGAGGGGGACCTTCATATCTGCTGGGATTGTAGATGTAGACAGGAGGGAAGGAGCTGCAGTGTGGCCAGATGGCTTGGATGAAGCCCTCATAGGGCCCTGAGAACATCTTAATGGACACAGCTCTTTGGGGAGGTGTCCATCACCAGGTGCCGTGCTGCCTCATGGGAAGGCTGCAGGAAGCCTCAGTGTGGTGCACAGACATGTGCACGTGGGTGTGTAGCTCTGCATGAGGGGAGGGGGATAATGCTGTCATGCAAGCACCCCTCTTCCTTGCACAGTTCTCCCTTTGGGTTTCCCAGACACCATGAGCATGCTGTTGCTCGGCAGCCCAGGGCTGGGTTTCCAGCTGCCTTACTCCATAGCTGCTCAGCAACCACTGCCTCCTTGTGCCCTGGAGCCTCTGCTGTCTGCAGAGCTCTGGGACATGTCTGGAGCAATCAAGCAGCTGGATGGTTGTCAGGGGATGATGACCTGGCAGGTGAGCTTGCTTCATTAGGGTGGAGCTGCAAAAGTAATTAGTCGTGTCTAATGCTAATTCCTTACTGTTGCAAAAGAAAGGACCCTAGAGGGCAAGGGGTGGTGGAAAGGATCTAGTAGCTTCTCTTTCAGCATTAGCTGATGCTTAGAAGTGGTGGCTCTAGCACTGATAGCCTTCTGTGAGCCCTGGGAGGGCGAGCACTGAGAATGCCATCTTCTGGCACAGGCTGGTGGAAGCAGATAAGCCCAGGGCTGCCTGTTTGTGTCGGGTTGCAGCATTGCTGAGCTCAGCCACAGCTGGGCATGGAAAACTCCAGCTCCTGTCAGCAAGCGGCTGTCCTCCCTGCCTCCTTCGCAGTGTCATCTCCAGGCCCAGTTGTAGCTGAGGAAAGGCTGGAGAGATGGAGGGATCTCGAGCAGCATGGCTTGGAAAGCCTGGGCAAAGGGAAAGCAGGTGATTTCAAAAGTCTGTAGCTTCAGAGAAACAAAGCGAGCCTCAGGCATGATCTTGCCTTGTGCCCTGTAAAGCTGCTGATGCACGCTGGTGTGGGGGGCTGGTTGCAGCCGGGGGCTCCCTGGCAGTGCGGCCCTGCCTGCTGCCCACCCTGCCTGGGGCTCTGGGGTGCTGCCACCCGCCAGAGAAGCCAGTCTTCCTGAACATGGAGAACCATACTTCTGAGCTGAGGGTGCTCCCCAGGCAAGGCAGGGGAGAAGCCCAGGGCCCTGGGGTAAGTAGCCCTGGGTTTCTCCAAGCCTTTCACAAGCAGGAGCTTTCTGAACGCTGCTGTGCCCAAGACTCTGCTGCCCAGGTGCCCCAGCCAAGGCCTGCAGCAGCCATCCCCTCTTTGTGCAGGGCTGCTTGCCTCTTGTCACTTACAGCTACCAGCCTATGCTGCTTGTACTCCCAAGGCTCTCTGCCTGCCCTGGGAACCGCTTTTCAGTGTCCTGTGGGTGAGTTGATCTTCTCTGGCCTCTGCACAAGATGTTCTTTGCCCACCAGCACATTTAGCTCCAGTTCTGTTCCAGCTGGTGCTGAGCCCAGTGGGGCTGGGCTTGCTGGTCCTGATGGCAACAATGCCATCAGTCTGCAGGGCGGACAGGGAGCCTCTGGTGCCACAGAGGCATTGCAACAGCATGGCTCCTCAGACCGTGATAAAATTATGGATGTTGCCTGTTTAACTGAAATAACAGAGGTGAAAAAGTTGTTAATGAGGATGACTGACGGTGAGCCAAATGACCAGACAGCGTAACCTGTGCAGCCTCTTTCTCCAAGGTGCTGTGCCAAGGAGAGGAGGGATGCATTATGGCTGTGGCCCCGTGTACTGACAGCAGGCACGGCCCAGCCTTGCTCTGGAGAGCACAAAGCAGAAGAAAGGCTTCCCAGCCCTCTGCTTTGTTGTAACAGTGCAGACTGCCAGTCTGCCAAGCAGTTTCCCAGGGGTTGCTGTGAGAACAAGGTTGTGTAAGTCACTTTCAGCAATAACTCTGCTTGCTCTGCCCTGGACCACGCTGCTAAGATCATGTCCTGTCTCCAGGTGCAGGAGTGGCCAGCAGTGGTCAGGAGTTGTTCCTTAGCCTGGCGGGATGGGGCATCTCAGTTTGAGGTCTGTGAGGAGTCCTTGGAGAAGCTATGGATGCCTAATGCCCCCAGTCCTTGTTGTGTGGCTTTTAAAGGAGGTTTGCGCTTGATGCCCTGATGGGAGGGTATGCAAGCTGTCCCCTCTTCCTGGGTTTCAGTGCCCTTCAGCTCCTCACTGCGTGCTTGCCAGCCTGGCTTGGGGTGGCTGTGAGATCTGCTGCTTCTCCATGATTGATGTTGAAGGTCAGAAGGTGAAAGCAAGCATTGCACATGCTAGGAAAATGAAATCCAGGTTTGTTTGGGTTTTTGCTTGTCCAAAAGGGAAATTTTGCTGGGATCAATGTGTCCCAGAAACTGGGAACACAACCAGCAATAGTTCAAAGACATTTTTCTGGTGCTGCAGACCTAAAGCTGCTCATCACAGCACAGCCCTTGTCGGGCTGAGTGTAACAGGGCGCGTCCTCCCTTCCCGACAAGGGTATAACAGCAAGGCACTAATTCCCAGATCTTGAAGAATGTGCCTGTGGTATTTCAGCAGCCCTAATGCTCTGTAGCCTGTGAAGGCTGCAGAGTAACTGAAAGGAAATATCTTTGTTTTTATTCAGTTGGCATTTCTCCTAATTCACCCTTTGATGCCATCAGCCTGGGATAATATATTTTCAGAGATAGGCTTGAAATTAAGGAAATGAGTCTGATTAAGTCCTTTAAACATACTTTGAGGGAGAAATGTACAACAATGGAGGTATTAAAGGCCATACTTTCAAGCAATTCTAATATGAAATCAAAACATTGTGCTGCTAGACGGTGAGGTCCATTAGCAGCGTGTGTGCATTCTTCAGCTGAAGAGGATATCTCCATTTACAGCTAGGAAAGCTGCCAGAGAGCTTAAATCTGTCCTCTGTGCTGGGTGGGCAGTGAGAGACAGCTTAATTTCACAGCCTCCTTACTTGCAGCCAAACAAGTGCAAGAGCATTTGCCCTTTGCCAGATGTCCTCTGCTAGGTACAAGTGATGGTTCCTCAGAGCCTTGTCTTTGAGGTTTGCCTGCATGTGTGTTTTTACCTCTGTTTAGATAGCTGCTTTTTTTTTTCTTCGCTGTCCTGGGGTAGCTTACCTGTAAATGTGTTACCCAGCACTGTGTTTATGCTGTCTGGGGGTGGAACTCCCTCACACTTACTGGAATACTTCCCGTCACAGTCAGTGGCTTCGCAGGTATCTGCTGGGTCCCCTTAGCGTCTTTTACCTCTGGTTGGGACAGCTGCTTCCAAACTCAACCCTTCTTCGCAGTGTGGCTAGCTTTTGCTCTGCTACCATCACCACCCATGCTGATGTGGTGCCCAAAGATCACAGCCCAGCCTGGGGACTGGATGTGACAAGCCCTGTACGAGCTATCAGCAGGCTGGTGTCCTAGGTGGAGGTGATCCATCAGCGAGATTTTGGGTGTGTGCTGCGTGACAGCAATAAGAAATAATATGTTGGAGGCGTGAAAGCCCATAAAAGCACTCATATCCCACTTCGTTTTAGGTGTGGTAGGGGCTAGGCAACGTCTGACAGCCCTGGTGACGGAAAGACTTCTGTGTTGGTAAAAATAGAGAGGGGAAGCAGGGAACAGGGCAGGTGTCAACAAAAAAGAGATGTGCCAAGCTGTTGCACAGTGATTCAGTTGTGGCTTTGTGGCAGCAGACAGCCAGGATGGTAACTTCTGGGAAGGGAACAGTCTTCAAAGGGCTGAGATGTAACCTGGGTACAGGTGTGACCTCCTTTGCTGCTGCCCAGGGCAGCTGTGGGGCTAGTGAGGGCACTGGGAGAGCACGCTGTTATTTATTCCCTCTGCTATAAAAAGTGAGTATTTAAGATCTTGTTTCAGTAGATGGAGCGATGAATTCCCCTTTCACTCTGAATGCCACTGAAGGCATGTGACTTGCTAGATGCACTGCTGTTGTAATGGAAATAACTAGCCAGGCTATTTTAAACCAAAAAGAACTAGTTGTCTGGAGAAAGAGGGGTGTGTGTGAAAGGATAGGGTGGCACAAGAGAAAAGAGAGACTTCATCTGTGACAATCTTGGGCACTTTGTGCAATTTGCTCTTTAAGCTGTTTCACAAGCTCTTCTGGCAGAGAAGTGATAATAAATTGTTTAACAACTCAGCCTTGCCAAAGTAGTTTAAGGAGCTTTCAAAGGAGTCTTTTGAAGACTTGTGGCCTTCGATTGCATGTGAATCATCTTCTCGAAGAGTGAAACTGTAATTGCAGATTGCTAACCACCATTTCATGGGGCACTACATACCTGCCTCTGCACTCATGAGCTCTGGCACCTGGGTCAAGAGTCTGATGTTCCCGTGCGGATCCCATGCCCGTGTCCAACAGCCCATCATGGCCGTGATGTCACTGCTGCAACCAACCCACGGAGCTTGAAAGTCTCAACTGTCAGAGCCTGCAAACAACTGAGGTCAGGGAAAACAAATACAGGTAGGGGGAGGAATGTCACGCCCACCCGCAGCCAATTACTTCTGACTTCGGAAGGCACAGAGCCTTATCTGCTCTTGGCCCCATTTCTTCCTAGGCTCTTTTTATTTGCTAAAGGTTGTATGCGGATCAGAGAGAATTAGACAGAGGGACTGCATCCCCGTAGAAGGTATCACATTCCTTGCCAAGAATGTTAAACCAAGTGTCCCCAGAAAGGCCCTGTGGCTGTCCCTGGGGAGGGCTTGGTGGCACAGAGCTAAGCAGAGGTGTGCTTGCAGCATCCAGGACCAGCTGTGGCCAGCTGTGTGCCTCTGTGCTGTGGAGGTGGGTCGCATAACCTCCTTTGAGCTAAGGCACATATTTATACAGCCTGACCAGAAAAGGCAGGGTGGAACACGCTGGTGTATACACACTGAAGAAACTGAATAAACAAACAGTAGGCTTTGATTTATTTTCTCTGCTACTTGGATATCTTAGTTTTGGCAAAGGATGGGTTTCATATACAGACGTGATCTTCAGATAGGTTCTTGTCCTGACTGATTTAGAAATCATGTGCAAAGGAAAAAAAAACCTTTGCAAATGTTCTTTATGTTCTATATGCAAAATTATCTTTATGTTGTGTACTGCTGAAGCACGTAAACTCCTTGGCTGTGCGTCAGCTGGGTAATATAGAACAGGTAACAAAGCCGGTCTCTGCCCTGAAGGTTGTTTTTTGGGGTTTGTTTTTGGGGTTTTTTAAGATGAGAGATAACAGCTGAGAGAGTTTAGCACATAAAATGTGATTATTCATCCTGAGACTCACTAAATGCTATGCACCTAACAAGCATCGTTCAGCACATCCCTGCCTTGCCTCTGGAAGAGTGCAGGGTTTGGTGGGGCAAAGCTGGACAGGAAAACCAGCGTATGCCCTCAACACTGGGGAAAAGGTAGTGGGAAGGAGCAATCCAAAAACGTTCCATGTGAAAATTGCTCTAGTCACAGAAAGCTGTAAAGGAGCTGGGAAGTTTTACTGTGGGACCTGTACCCAGTTTAGGTTGAGGTGGAATATATATCTATAACTGAAATAAATATAATCATGGGAAGCCTGTTTAAAAAAGGCTGCGGGGCTTACTGCTGCCCCTGTCCTCAGGCCCCAAGCTGCTTGGCTGCTCCCACATTACTGAGCAAAGTCTGGAGGAGTCACACGGGCTGTGAATGGCCCTAATGTACCATTTCCAGAGGTGGTGACGGCGCCGGGCTGTGTGCTCTGGCAGGTTTCCTTCTGTTACCCCATCTCACCGAGGTGAACCAAACAGAGAGAAAAAAAAATATTGTTTCTCTTGTAATTTCTTTGTTCTTGTTTCTCCCAGGTTGAACAGGTGATGTTTTAAAAGCACCCAACACTGGGACTGCTAGGTGTGTACCTAGAAATAACTCACAATGCCCTGAGACCTCTTCCTTCCCCAAAGAAGCTGCAGCTAGCAGTGCCAGAGAGCCAAGCTTGCCAGGCCCCTCCAGCAGCATGAACCCCAGTGACGCCAGCAGAGCTGGAAAGCAGCTGAGAAACAGCCTAAGGACATGGGTGGAGGGAATGTGCCAACCACAGAAATTAATCTCTGCATTAATAAAAGCCTGCGTGGTTTGAGGTTTGTGAAGCAATAAACGAGCTCAAATTTGCTGGTGACTGAAAAAGAAAAGCAATTAGATGTCAAGGGAAACCTCCTAATGGGGATAAAGATAATACGTTAGGATATGCGACGGGTTAAAAAATGTGATGAAGAATTAATCTTTAATTGAAAATGACTAAAGGAATACTGAAGAAGAACATAGAAATGTACGTATCAAAGCAAATCTTTTTACCCTTATTGCTAATAGGGAAAGACAGAATAAGACCTTCTGTTTAATGGCACGACTAACTTCACAATATTTTTCCTTTGAGCCATATGCTTCTTCTTACCAGTCAATACTTAGCCCAACACCACCCCCCCAAACCTCCTATTTAGCTGCTTCTCATCATAGTCATGTTTCTGGGTGTGTATAGATGTCTGCTACTTCCGCTTAACTCTTCTGCCTCAGTTGCTCTCATCCCCATCAATACCCAGGCAGAACGGTACCCATTCACTCTCCCTGCCTTCACATGACTCTACTGGGGATGCTGCTGCCAAGTTTGCAAGGCTAAAGGCAGTTGTGAGCAAAAGCAAGCCTGAGGAAATGCTTCAGCACCACCTGAATGGAAATTGGGGGTGTTCTTCATCAACCTGTTATTAGATGACTCAAACACGTACAATTTCAGTGTCACCAAAGGAGAACTCTCTGGATTTAAAATGAAACAAAACATCCGGCTCAAAGGGGGAGGTATAGACAAGGGTAAAGAATTATACAATAGGTGGAAATTGGGCAAGCTGATAGCAACTGGGCAAATCAACGGTTTGGAAATGGGGGTAATGAATTAGGGGAATTTGGCGAAAATGTATGTCTGACCATCACCTTTTCCCTGAGGTACAAAGATAATCCCAGCAGTAGTTTAGGTTGGATCTTAGACAAAGGCGGGAACACTTCAGTTAAAACCAAGAAAAGAGCTGAGGTTATTCAGTGTAGTTTTCTGTTCTTCACCTGGAAAAGGGACAGAATGATGTCCCCAGATTTAACAGAGGTGCTTTTGTCTTCTGTGTGTCACCAGAGCAAATGAAAACCACTGGTTAATAGCCATCTTTCACACTAGGACTGGAAAAGTTGCAGGCAAAGCAATCTTTAAAATTGCCTGAAAAGATCATCAAACCCTTAGTTCTGATTTCTCAGCAAGAACTGCATCGCTGAATGTCCAGAAAACCAAGGGAAGTTGAGTCACTGTATAAAACCAGGAATTGCTGTGTCCTGGGTGAGCAGGGACATCAGCCTTTGGCTGGAAGTAGGTTGCTGAAGCATGCACTCGGTACAGAATTAAACTGTGACAGTTTACATGTTAACAGAAAATAGATGGGTTTTGAGGGTTTTTGGGTAGCAGAAGGCAGCTGTTCTGACTCGAGTCAGAATTATTATGCCTGATCAGTGGGCGGTTGCCAAAAGGGGCAGATTTGTTTCTCCTTTTCCTCTCATTCCCTTAAATAGTGGTCACATGCCTCCCCGGTGAATCAGTCCAACTCACCGGGCCAACAGAAAACTATGCCTTTTCTTTTTATTATTGGCAGTTTCCTGCTGGATCCCCGTGCTGGGCTGACTCACCACAGGGGTTACAGGGTCACTGGAGCTGGCGTGGGATGCTGGGCGCAATGCTGGGGCGATGGGATGCTCTGCCTGGTTGATGTAGCCCCTGTTCAGTCACTGCTGGGGTTCATGCAATGAGCTGTAACAGTCAACAGCTCCTTTAGTCTGCGATGGAGGAGAACAACCCAAAAAAACAGTACTAAGTGAATATAAATATAGGCCCTATTGTGGTTTACAGGTCCCTTGAATGGTTTAGTGCTCTTCAAAAACTTAAATTGGTGTGTGTAAACATCATCCACCTGAGGGTATGTTCAGTGACGCCACGCAAGTGCCCTTCCTGCCCTTACACTTCCAATTACCCTCGTATGTACCCTGGAAGCAATGCAAGCAATTTCTGATGCAATGTCTGCAGAGACGCATGAGCAGGGGTCGATAGCTGGGCTGTGAGGCACGCTGCCCTCACTGGCTTTCTTGGGGGCGTTTCTGAGCAACGCCAATTTTGTAACATGAAATGCCGGGTTGTGGGCATGGGGAGCAGAGCGTGCCCACGCCCCAGCTCTGCGCACCACCGGGCGCAGCGCCGCGGGAGAGAGTGTTGCCGGTGCGGCAGCTGGGCGTTGGGCATGTCCCTGGGGACGCCATGGCTCTCAGACAAGCCGGTGGTAGGCCAAGGCCAGGGCGGTTGCCAGCGGCAGCACTGGGTTGTTCGGCAGGCGTGTGCTGGCCGCGGGTGGTGCGGGCATCCCGCGGCATCGGGAGGAGAGCGACCTTCTGGCTTTGCTAAGCGGGGCCTGCACTTCGTGCGAGGGAACCCCTCCGCCCGCCGTGCTCTGCTGGGGCACCCCAAGGCGCGCAGAGGGGACGCCCGTCCCTGACAGGGGGCTTTCCGTGAGCCGCCTCGCACCAGCCGTGTAACCGTGGAGCGGTCCTACGGAGCGTGGCTCCCCGGGGTGCTGCGGCCGGCCGCCCAGCCCGCCGCGGTGTGAGCGGGGTCAGCTCCTCGGCACAGTGCCCCCCATTCCGCCGCAACGGGGCCCGTGGTGCCCCGGGCGGGTGACCTGGGAGCTGGGGATGCCCGCCCCGCAGCCGTGGGGGCACCGCGGCGCCCGCAGGAAGCGCTGCAGCCGGCACACCCGGCCTGCGGAACCCCGCTCCCGCCCTGGCCCCGCGGCTCCCGCGCTGCTCCACCCGCCCGTGTCTCCGGGGACCCCCGCCCCAGGACCGCCCCCCGCCGTCCCACCCAGCCCCGGGGCCGCGCGGTATCCCGGGCTTCCGGCGCGTGACGAGCGGGGCGGGGGGCGCGCCGTGCCACGTCACTTCCTCCCCCCGCCCAGCGCGGCCGGCGCGTGGAGCCGGTTGGCGGCGGATCCGGTCGCGCCTCACGAGGCAGCCGCGGGCGCGCCGCCGGGCGGGCGGGGTGGGGCGGGGGAGAGCCGGTCCCGCTCCGGTCCCGCGCCCGCCCCGCCGGCATGGGGCTCAGCTGAGGGCGCCGCCGGTGAGTGGGGCCGCGGGGCGGCGGGCCCGGCCCGGCAGGTGAGGGAGGGTCCGCGGGCTGCGCCGCGCCGGGCTGGGCCTCTCGCAGTGCCCCGCAGCACACCCCGCCCCGAGCTCGGCACGGCTACCCGCGGCGCCCTTCAGCTGCGCCGGGCTCCCCTCTGCCCGCGGGGCGGCCCGGCTCGGGCGCGGAGGTCGCGGCGGGGCCGCCGCTGTCAGTAGCGGCCCCTCGTCCCTCGCGGAGCGGGTCCTGCGGCCGGGGCAGCCCCCGGGGCAGGGGCGGGCGTGTGGCTGAGAGCTTGTGCGCGGCCGCCCGGGGTCTCCCGGCCGCCGCTCTAAGGACACGTGCGGCGCCTTCCCAGCGGCCCGGTGCTTCCCGCTCCCCTCCCGCCGCTCGGCTTCGCGCCAGCGGCGCCGGGTCGCCCCCGGCGCTGCCCCGGGCTCACGGTGGCACCTTCGGCAGCTCGGGCGGGAGTCCGATCGCGCTTCTTCCGCCCGCTGCGCCCGGATTTCGGTTCTGCCCGCGGGCTCTGGGTACCGGGCGCCGGTGCGTGAGGCGCCTCGCCGCTCGGGCACGCGTCACCCGCCCTGGTCGCGGTGGGGTGGGCTGGAGGCGTGAGCGGTGCCGTGCCGGAGGGAGGCTCTCCCGGCGGAGCGCAAGGCGAGGGCTCGGCGCGGCTCATCCGTTCCCCAGCAGATGAGTCAGGGCGTTGCGCTGCTGTTGGCGAAGGTTACAGCGTGTCAGCAGAGCTGCGGGGATGGTGGTCCCGCACTGTGCCCCCCTCTGACAGCTTTATCCCAAAGAGGGGGCCTGCCTGTGCTTGTTGAAGGGTAAACAGCTACCACGTGAATTAAACACAGGGAGTTGAAGCAGAAATGATGAGGCGGGTTGAGAAACCACATTGATACTCGAGCTGAAGAACAACTTGTGTATCTGCAGTACTGGCTCTGAAAGCTGGCCGCTGCTGCTCCAGCTTGTCCGCTGGGATCAGCATATCCCTGCAAGTGCTCTGGCCAGAGAATGAGTTTTTGGAGCGGTTCAAGAAGCCGTTGTCTCCCTCAGCTGAGATAGTGTAGCCTCCAGTAATGGGAGATGGTTAACTCTGAACTGCTCTACCATGAGCACTGGGAGATGTCAGGCCATACAAGTAGCCACTTCCCCTTCATCTGAGCTTGCTGAGAACTTTGTTCCACTTTTCAGACTCATTACTATGTCTTCTTTGCTGTACACACTCACTTAGGACTATGGTATTTTTTCAGCTAGGGCAATTAAGCTGAAGTTTCATTTAGCCTACTCACTCGTCTGTTTTTCTTTTATTGTAGGTGACCCAGCCGTTGTATGTATGAGATCTGTCCACACACTGGCTCTTCAGACAGGTTAGGTATATTTTTGTGCCGTCATGTTCAGCGTCTCTAAAAGAGTTGCCACTTTGACCTTTTATTAAAGTAAAACTGACTTTTGTACAAAACTCTTCTCTCCTGTAGAATATTTTTTCTTGAGCTGTGGAGAAACACCTTTTTTTGGCATTATTTAGGTATACGCTGCGGTATAAGTCAGGGTCTCATAAACTTACTGTCCATGTAGCAGTGTCATGGGTGACAGCAGCAAAACTTGACTGCATCTACACTGTGGAAGTGTTTGTCCTGGTATGGAGCGTGACAGGAAGGGCCACATACTGCTCGTTCTGTAAGCTGCTTTTTCTTCTTGGCTAGTTACAGATGTAAAGTTTCAGAGTTTAAAGAAGACATACTATGTAAACTCTGAGCGACATAACCACAACTTATTGGTACTGACTTCAGGCTTCTGCCTTCCAAGTGTGTTGTTAAGGTGGTTTGGTAAAGTACGATTGTCATCTATTGTTGGTGGAGTTACTGGTGTGGAAGAACTCTGGCTTCTGGCAGCATGGAGCACTCTGGTGTGAGTGCCCACGTCAGCTGGGAAAGACCGATGTGCTCTGAAGTAGTCAGCTTGTAAAGCACTCCAGAAATCATGTAATAGCCATCATCTTGTTAACTTTGGTTTTACCCAAAGCTGTCTGTGCTACAAGGAGAAAGCAGTGGAAGGGATCTGAGGAATTCTGCAGGCTCTGTCTCCAGCAGAGCCGCTGGCCAGCAGCTGCCAACTTCCTGGATACTGTCCAGGAGCAGCGGTGCTGTTCTGGATGTGCTGCTTGGTATCTTCCAGCAGTGCTGAAGACTTTGAGCTCATTAGACTCTTGCCCCTTAATTTTTTTGTTGGCTGTCTTGTAGGATCAAGTGTCTGTTTCTCTCATTTATGCCTTTCTCCTCTAGGCAGGTCTCAGTGACTCAGGCAGGCACTAAATCATCCCCAGCCTGAAGAGAGAGGGGTGAAAGGTCCTTGCTGCCTGGTCAGGCAGCATGCAATGCCTGCCAAGGGAGCACGGGGCTGCCTTGTCGGGAGGGAAGTTGCATCATGATGACTAAGAATGATTGAGAAATTTTGTGGTTCAGTCCTCTTCTGCTAGAGTGCCATATGACAGGCATGGTGCATCAGACAAGCTGTTTTGCTCTGGTCCTAATGAATTACTTTTAAAAATAAATACTAAAGTTTGTGTTGACATGGAGCCCTCAGATTAATTTTTCTCATTTACCTTGGGGAGGTACTGTGTTCACTGTCTTCCATGTGCTGTATACAACAGTCAGCAAGACACAGATTTTCAGTGGCATAGAGACAAATTCCATTTATTCTATGGGAGTAAAATACCTGTTTCATTGTTATAGCCAGATCCAAGTGGGTTTCCCAGGTCATGGAAGAAATCCATGCTGGGAACTGATCTGGAACAGCCAGGTTTTCCTCGAGCATCTTAACTGTTGCAACCTTGTTCCTTTTTCTGGAAACATTCAGATACTGTTTGCTTTATTTCTGTAAAATGACAACTGTGGGTTACTTTGACTTAAGTTTGTCCCAGGTCTTTTGTGAGACTTGTGGTGTGGAAAGGATCTGAGTTGGGTGCTACACTTAAGCATCTTTAATAGCAGGCCAGGGAGAACTGTATTAACACTTTCCTTTTTAAATGTCTGCCTGGTGTGAACATGATCATAGTGTGTCATGGAGGAAAGAGGTCTCATTCTGTTAATACTTTATGGGGAAAAAAGTCCTTTAGTTAATTCTTCTAAAACTCCAAGTTTTGGAAATTAGGAGAGAAGGCTTCCTTAGACTTCATTTTCTCAATGCCCGAGCGGTATCAGCAGCATGTAAAAGTGTATGCTTCTGCATTGTACGTTGGGTCTCCACTTTTCAGTAGCTTAAAGACTTGTGTTGGAGAGCTGAACGTGTTTGTAAGTGTGTGCTGCTTCGGGCAGGGGTTGCCAGTCTCCACAGTATGACATCTTACTACGACCAAGCCTGCTTTGGGTCTGGAGGCAGGGTATTGTGCAAATTAGTAGGTTTTGTGTTCCTTTAGAGGTGAGCTAAAAGCCAGTGTTCTGACTAGTGCTTGCATCTGGTTATGTTTAGCATGGGAGAGAGTTCATACAAAACAAATCCTAGTTCAAAAACTTCCAATTTCCCAATTAGACACTTAAATATTTTTAAAAAACTATGCTAAAGTGTTTCCCTTTCACTGTTACACAATGAGCTAAAAATAATTTTCATTCATGAAAAACCCTATTTCCTTTGTTAAATAATCTGCTTAGCAGAGAACAAAAGTTCAGTTAGTAGTAAACTGCAGTTATATTACAGCTTTGGGCCTGACACCTTCATTCCTGACTGAAATAAGACTGCAAACTTTAATCTTAGGTAGCTGGAAGGCAGACTTGTATAAAAAAGGGTGAGTGATTCACAGTTACTTTTAATGGGTTACAGGTGTGGTCTGCACAAAAATCTGTAATGCTGTGTGTTGCTGCTCCTTTTCTCAAATCTGTAACTTCAGCACCTCCTGCATGGAGGGGATGCAGGGGCTGGGATTGGGAAGGGGTCTCTGCGCCCATGACATTTAGCTGCTGGATCTGAAGTGGCACAGTGTCAGTTGCAGTGTTTGCAATCCCACAGGTCCCAGCAGAATTAGCTGCATTTTACACTCACTCTGCATTTTCAGGTTTTTTTTCCCCATGATGTATTTTCCCTTTGAAAGAATCCAGCCCTTTCACAGTTCTGGTTTATTAGAATTGTGGCATTGCATTGTTCATCTTAACACAGCTCTGGAAGAGGACCAGGTGCTTGATACGGTTGCAAGACCATTATTATGTTAGTTGGGTTGAGGCTTCATGTGGTATTTAAGACCAACAGACTATCCTTCAAAATCAAAACACCAAACTCTTTGTTTTGACCTTTATCAAAGTTATGTGGTGCTGACACTCTTGAGTTTAGAGGGTATATAGAGCAACAAAAAAGGCAACTCCTTTGGGGTTTATTCTAGCTCAAGGGTGTCAAAATGACAGGTGATAAATGGCAGTGACTGTGAAATCAGAGCTCCTGATCCTTGTAAAGGCTAGGCCACAGAACAGCAAGGCTTTTGAGAAAGTAAAAGTCGGACTTCCCACTTTCTCTTTGAGCCTTTACTGACTTTGCATGGGGGAGAAAAACATATGTGGAGTGTGAAAGTAGGTCACACCACGAAGAGCATGTGTTGATATTGGAAAGGTCAAAGTACAGGTGGAATTGCAACTAGAGAGACACATAAGAGCTAGCAAGGTTCCTGTAGAAGTATGTTAATAGCAAGAAGAAGATTGGAGAATGTCTCTCTTGATTCAGTGGAGAATGTGTGTATCTGCAGAAGGTGCAGAACATTTTAAGTGCTCAGTGCCTGTTTTTCTTGTCTTCTCTAGCACAGTGCCATGCAGGTGCTTAATTTTATTAATACTTGTGATGGGGCAGTGTGTTGCATGAGTGTGTTTCCTCTGGATGTTCCTGCATCTGCTGGCCCTGGTAAGCTTCACTGTATGATTCTCAAAGCAGCTCAGATCTGCAAAAGTATTACCTGGAAGTACTCAGAAGCACTAGAGGGCTGGCAGAGGGTGAGTCTGGGGAGAGTTACAGTGGAAGAGGGCCCAGGACAGTTCATTATCTTTTTTTTTTTTTTCCCATCAGTTGAGATTAATAGCAAACGTTCTGTTTTCAAGTGTGTGGAAGGTAACTAGGAGAACAGCAGCATGAACTGATTTGTGGGAAAAACTAATTGTGTCCAAAGTCTAATACCTCTTTACTGCACAGCAGAAGGCTGTGTGGCTACGGCAGAAGCAGCAGAGGTCTTGTGTCCTGATTGATTTATTTAAGAATTTTCCCACATTTTAATGGCCTCACAAGCAAACGGAGACATGATCTGAGGAAAGTAGTTTAGGAAACGTGCAACAGTTGGTAGATGTTCCTATTCAGAGTAATTATTGATTCAGTGTTGAGATGAGAGGTTATGGTAAAGGCTTCTGTCCTGGGTATGGCTTCCTTTAACGGCAGCATCAGTCAACTGGCTGATTAAATGTGCTGGACTGCATGTTGGAGGACATGATAAGAGTTCAAAATGACCTGAAAAATAGGATGAAATTCAGTAGGGACAAATGCAGAGTACTGGACTTAGGCAGGAATCAGCTGTGCAAATGCAGGGCGAGGAATAACTGGTTAGGTACTAGAAAAAAGACCTGGGGGTGTACTGGATCACAAGTTGAACATGAGTCAGTGTCATGCTGTTTGCAGAAAAGGCAAATATCTTACTGGGATGTCTAAATGGGGGTATTGTCTGTGAGATGTGAGGTTTAAATCCAGTGGCTTTATTTGCTGTTGGTATACTCTCCATGTGCAGACAGCATCTGTTTTGGGTGCCAACAGACAAGAAGAATTTGGACCACTTGGAAAGAGTTCAGAGAAATGCAAATGATCAGAGTTCGAGGAAACAACTTCATAAAGATGGAAGAAAATCCAAGTTATTTTGGCAAGAGATGAGGAGGTTAAGTGGAATGTAAAAGATTTCAAGTATTTAAAAGATTTTAAGAAGGAAATGCTGTTTTCAGTGACCGTGAGGGGCAGGTTGAAATGGGATTAAGTTTCATCAAGGAAAACATCGATTAAGCTTTTAACTTTCTCACAGTAGAAATGGTACTTTGAGGTCTTTTATTGGTGGTCATGAAGATCGAGTTCAAGTGTTGAGGAAGACTAGTGTAGTTAGTTGGCTTAGGTCGGGCGATAGACTAAACTCTATTGATGTCCCTTTCATTTTATAGGAGTCTAGTTTTAGTTTCTATCAGCTTTGGACCAAGGAGGTACAGAGGTTGGCATGGCTAGATCATGATGCTTTCATGGGTTTGGAAACATACCATGCCCTGGCTGTTACTCTCTTTGGATGCTGCCTCTTGCAAATGGAGCGAGTTTGGGGTTGGTTTGTGTGCTGTTGTGTGATATTCTAAACCTCTGTGGTGAACACACTATGGGATGGCAAGGGGTGTGTGTGTGTAACTTCATTGTAGTGGAGTGTTGAGGAATTTTCAATCATTTTAGTAGTCTTAGTAGCTTCAGATGCCTACTTGAGACTCAGATGGTAATCTTAATGCTTGTACTTAGAAAGGTCTACCTTTGGTTTTGAAGGTCTTTCAGAAGGACACACGCTCTGGTGTGTTCACCAGTACAAGGAGCTTAATTGAGGATGGACAGATTTCAAAGTGCAAAGTCCAGCCGTGCGTCTAGACGCGCTATTTTATTTATCTTTATTTTCATGTACTCTTAGAATTACTTTTGATTGTCTGCAGTGGGCTGCAGGACAAAACAAAGGGTCCAGCTATTCCTTCTATTGCAGTGATTGATTTGTAAGGTAACTGGAATGTGTGGAAACGTTTAAATGAATCCTATGCATTTTGCTGTCATACCGTGTCTTCAAATCAATGGAGAAAAGTGCAGTTACCCTTGTGAACTCTGTCCTTTAAATCTGCCACAGCATTTAATGTCAACAATAGCAAGAGCTTATCTGCTGAAGGATACATTTAATGCAGTAGTAGGTAGCAGGAACTGAAAGTTCAATGATGTAGGTAAGGGTTGGCCTCCAACGTGGTGATTGTACTGTGTGTTGGCAGTTGTGTTGCATTACCTGCCTGTTTGACTTTACCTTCACCCCACAGTACTATTTATTGGACTGTAACTCTTGGGTACAGATGAATTTCCTGAAAAGTCCTGTTACTGCTGAACTGCTAAGAGATATTTTTTTTTCCCTCTGAGAAGAGGGAACTGTTTTAGTCTTAGAGGAGTTGGAGACATCTTAACATATCTGCCATTGTCACTAAGTTGTAAAGGCTTGATCCAAAGCCCAGTGAATTCAAAGGCTTGCTCCCTTGGCTAGAGCAGTCTTTGGCTGAGGGTGCTGCTGTCTGAAACTGGTGCTTCTGTCACCTATAGCAGTACTCCAGAGCTGACAAGCCAGCAAAAAGTTCTTTTCAGACCGACTGGTAATTCAAACAGGGACATAAAAGGGCTGCCAACTGTGCAGTCTTGCAGAGTGCATTCTTTGGATTAACCCTCTCTCCAGTTGGTCCGTTTTGACAAGGACCACAGAAGAGTTCTGTGTTTCAGGAGTGGGTCTTGACATTACTTTCCTGCAGCATAGCCATGCTTTATTCCTAGTGGCAATCAACTGAGCCTGGAACATTGGCAGTATTGAAGACCTGTGATGTGCAAAGGAGCAATGGTTTTTATTCCAGTTTGTGTAGCCAAGCTTTAAACACCAAGAGGGTGTGGGTGAAACACAGCTGCTGCCTCTGTGTTGTTCTGTAGAGTTGTAGTGCTGTGACACTTGTGCTAGTGCTTGTGTGATATCAACATGTAGCGAAGGGCATGTGTCTGCAGCAGAGGCAGGTGTACTGTGTGCAAGTGAACAGAAGCATTTGGAAGAACCCTGTTGTGCAGTCTAAGGTGCACTTGGGCTCCTGCCTTCCTGAGCTTCAGTTCATCCATAAATTTTATTTTTGTTTGATCATGTCTTTTCCAGCAGAAATAGCTTTCCTGTAGTAATAAAGAGGAAAAAATCTAGGAACACATATAATGTTTCACCACACAAATTTGTGTGCTTTTGCAGTGGGAGGGCACAATGAAAACTAACTTATGGTCCTGTCAGCCTGACTGAGTCCTTACTCTACAGCATCCAAATGTAGTTATGCTCCTAGTGCTCTTCTCTGTGCCATCCTTTCCTTCATTTAGCAACATCCCTTCTGCAGAGAGACAGATTTTGTCCAGTAGTGAGACTTGGCATCATTGCATTTGAAGCCTGTGTTATGAAAGTTTTTCGTGCCTCAAGCTGGTATGGGTATTTGTCACACCAGTTCTTGGCCTGTGGTTGCTTCGTCAGTGATGTTCTGGTGTGTTATGTTGCTCCTGTCTCTTTGCTGGAGTTTGCTGATCCATGTAACTCCATTGGTAGAATGAATCATGGGGGTTTGCCCAGGTTTCAGGGCAAAGGGCTGAGTTTGTGTGGTCTGCATCTTGCATGTGGAACAAGTGTCTCAATTTCTTCTGCTTGCTGTTAACCTCCAATAGCTTAAATGTCTGGGAAGCAACAGTATATTAAATGCCCTAATGATCTGTCCCACTGAAGTCAGGCAACACTTGTTATGTGTAGCAGTGATGGATGTGGTAGGAGAACTTTGAGACAGTAATTGTGCTGGTTGATTAGCTGCTGTCAACAGAAGGCTGTATCTGGTTGAGAATATTTCAGTGTGAGTTCTGAGAAAATGCTTTCTGTTGACTAGTTGCTAAACTGAAGTAACCCACCTTTTATAAAGCTCATTTCCTTGGAGACTAATTTTTGATTGGTGAACATTAAGCAGTTGAGACAGCTCAGTTTGTGAAGTTCATGGGGCAGTGTTCTATGGTGAATCATCTGTTTGGTGTTTTGTTGCATCATCCCATCTTATCTTTGCTGGATTCCTAGCAAAGTGTGGTTTTTATCTCTGCTTTTCTCTGTCAGGGAACATCCTCGTTCCTTGGGTGCTAATTTTGATTATATAACTAAGTTAATATTTCTTAGCTTCAAAAGTGTGGGTAGTGTATGTGTCAAATGCAGCTGTGAAAAATGGGCTCAATACCTGTAACATCAGCTTAAAAAACAGTGAAAATACAGTAACTTGTGGCTGATCCCCTTCTTAATGTTCTGTAGGAATAAGGGAATGTGAAGAGCATAATTTTTTTTCAAAATCTTTTGGATTGTTCTGCTTTCATTGACAAAAAAAAAGTAGTTTCTTGTAAATTTCCTTTCCTGAGTGCTGTGGCCAAGGAGAAACTGAAGTGTGTATTCATACAGCGAGTTGTGACAGTGTTTGAGTTGGGTCTTTCCAAAGTTCTTTTGTTTTCCCCTGATGAACAAAGGCATTTTTAAAAACACTGTGAGGTGGTTGGTGTGTTTGCAGGTAAGATGGGAATTAAGGTCATTTCTCTCAGAAAGCTGCACACGTGGATTTCTAACTGCTAATCTCAGTGGTTTGCTAGGTATCTGGATGAACCTGCTGTGTCTGGAGCAGGGCTAGCGTGCTGCAGTGTCTGTAAGGAGCACACATGTTTGAGGACTCTGTGCAGCCTGTGCAAGGAGCTCACTCTAAGCTTAAGTCTTAGGATCCAATTGAAGCTTCAGGGTGAGGTGTCAACTTTGACAGACCTGCCCAGTGGTTGCTTTAAGTAAACTGTGAATGTGTTCTCCCTCTTGCTTTGTGTGGAAAGCCAGGGTAAAAAACCAACGTTCCTGCTTTGTGTTTGAAATGTCTTCAGACATGCTTGGGTTCTCTGTCCTTGATCCCTTTACTGTGAGGTTCGAAGTGTAACATGGGTGTGGACTTGGCTGCTGTGGTACCCTCTGGAATAGAAACATTAGCTCATCCTGCAAAATTGGAAATCAGAATGACCTGTGCACATCTGAATTGGCATGTTCAGATAGTCCTGATGGGAACTGCTTGTGTTCTAGAGATTTTAGGGATCTGGGACTTGATGAGGAGGAATTTAGTACCTATATAATTACAAGATTAATACCTTGATGAGAAGTCATTAAAATTTTTGTTTCCAGTCTCTCCTCTTGCGAGTCACCATCGTTTGAGTGTTCTGCAGTGAAAGTGTTCTGGGTACGGTAAGTGGAATTGCAGACTCATGGGGTGGTTGAGGTTGAACAGGTCTTCTGGAGGTCATCATCTCTGGTCCCCCTGCATGCACAGGGTCTCCTAGAGCCAGTTTCCTGGAACCACATCTACATGGAATACTTTTTCTTTTAATATATGTAGTGGTGTCTAATGCTTTTATTCTGCAGATTTATTTTTTTTACCATCAGCACTTAATGTAACCAGCAGGTACTTCTAGGAACCTGTGGCTTCTCTTCTGCTTACCTGTAAAGACTGGGTATGTATGACAGAGAGCAGACACTTCTGCTCTTGAAAAATGTTTTTAACCAGTCTTAATTAGCTATTCATATTCTGATTTATTTGTAGCATTAGTGTGTTAATTGCAAATCCTTACAAGGGGTGAGAAAGATATGTAGCAGAGTTGTGATGGGTGGTTGGGAATGACCCCTGTGAGGGAAGCTGTTAGTTGGAGAGAACTGGAGGCTGGGGATAATACAGCTTATAAAAGAATTTCAGGTGACAGGGAGGCTGTAAATAAGGGAGGACTTCACTGTCCTTTCAAATGTAACAAGTAGCTGAAATGAACAGATAGTGGGTGTAAGTAAGGAAAGAAAAAGGCCTTCCCTGTGAACTCAGGATTCTTTGCTGGAAGATGTTGGGCCACTTAAAATGTGCCCCAAAATAATTAAAAGAAGGATGAAAAAAATCCACTTTTTGTTTAATAAGATGACATGGTATTTGGCTGACAAAGGTTTTGAACTGCAAGTGGGATTGAAGAGAGTCTACCTGGTAGTGTCATACGACTATCAATGATGGCTCCTTGCCTGCTGCTCTTCTGGGTGCTGGGCACGTTTGATCTGACCTTTTGGGGATTGTGGCTTTGTTGCTGTGAGCCTTCAGGCAGGTGTTCTGCTCTTCTGCTCATTCAAAGGGTGTACCCTAAAAGCGCCTCATGGATTTGATGTAGGTGGAGGATCATGGCAGTCCTTAACAGTGCTTTAGCGAGCTGACTCCTGTTTTCACCGAGTATTTATGAAAACACAAGGCTGATGGAGGAAATCCAAGCAGAGCATCTGGACCAGAGGTATCTGTGGAAAGACTGCTTCTGGCTAGAAGGTGGTGGTATTTCAGTTAGGGAGGTCAAGGCATGAGGAAAGAGTGCTCCTTGATACATTTAATGTACACACAATATTTCAGTCTTGGTTTTAAGAAAACAAACCTTTCTCCTTACAGCAGAGAAGATAGATACAGCTACTTCTCTTAATACTGTTATAAAAAAGTTTCTAAGCTAGGGAAGAAAAACATTCTAAAAAAGGTAGCTGAAATGGGAATGTAAATATTGCTCTTGACATCATAAATTCAAGGAGAAAGTGTCCTTTTAGGTAAGTGTGTAGGATAAAAGTTAGCTATAAATGGAGTGATAACTGAAAGCTATTGTTTATTGGAAGAAGCAAGTCTGAAGACCTTTCCTGACTCATCATCAGTGATGAGAGATTGCAGCAGTTGAAGGGAGATCATGTGTCAGATTTTTGCCGAGACTGAAGATGTCTCCACTGCTGATGCTGTGGAAGTCATTCCCGAGAGGTACACAAGCGCTGCGAAGTTTAGGCTGAGTTACTTAAGGCAGTGATGAAACTTATTGTAGTAGGAGGCTGTGAGTTCATTTAATTTCATGGATTGCAGAAGTCCTCAGAGGGATAACTATCTACTGAATTGCTAAAGCTCTTCTAGGTTTGTAGGGCTGTTTGAATGGCTGGGACACAGTAGTGAGATGAGCGTGGGCCAAGTTTACATTACGGGCATTGAGGGATTGAGGTAAATGTTACGGTCCGGCATGGCTGTTCTCCTGTCTTTGTCTAACTTCAGTTCCTGGAGATAGAAGGTGTAACTCTTCCCTCTTGGTTTTCTCATCTGACCACATATGGTAGTTCTGAGAGTAAATGAAACATTTCTAGGAGTTAAACTGTCAGGTTGCATAAATTCCTGCGCGTAAGAGCATTGTCTTTCACCATGGTCTAATCTCTGAATGGGACTTGTTGGCAGATTTTTCTGTTACTGATTTCAGTTATTAGAATTTGATCAATGCAAACAAATTGTCTTGCCTGACATCTTAAATTGTGTTCAATTCTTTGATACAACCTTTTCACTTTAATTTTTGGTGTTGTTATATTAGAGGTTTAGCAAGTTCTGTCATGCTCAGGACTTCTATTGATTGGTGGGTTGTTTGCATACAAGAAAGGTTCTTTCCTTGAAGCGTTTCTTATATTAGTAAATTTGCCACATGCTTAAGGCTTTGTATCCATTTTTTTATGACTTCAAAAAAATTATACTTGCAGTAAGCATTAGAAAACCTGTGCCTAAGTGCTGAAGTTTAATCTGTTTGCTTGTATGGATCTCCTTGCACAACAGATTTTTAGAAGTGAGTACAATTTGGTGGGGTTTCTTTTAATCTGAAAGGTACTCTGTGTGCATTTTCCAGTCACATAGCTGAACTTTAAGAATCTTATAAGGTTTACACCACGACTTCAGGAAAACACGAAGAAATACTGCTGCTTTGTCTCAGGATGCTTGGCTGAAAGGTACCAAGTTGTACTTAGGATGGGAAGGAAAAGAAAGATGCTCAAGCAGGTTGCTTGCTTATGGTGAGCATGACTGGTTCTCAAACACTGTTGTAGTCACAGCTGGGTGTCAACTATATGTGCTCTTGAAGAAACAAAAGTTAGAGTAAAGTTCATCTCTTGTGATCAGTCTGGTTGTACTTGATGGTCTCCTTGTAGGTGAACAGAAATTTGATTCAAATGTTCTTATGTTTACCTCAAAAATATTTTCCAAGAATTTAGAGGAAGAGGAAAAAAAGTCATTGCCTCTTTTTACTGAGCATCCATACTACAAAAGCAAATATATCCCAGGAAGCAGATACTCTGCATCACACAATAAGGCAGCAGCCACACAGGAAAGGTTGGGCTCTTGGCACAGCCCCTGAGGGGAAATGCTTCCTTGAAAGGACCCATTGTTGCTGGATCTGGGTCTTCAGACTCCCAATTCTCCCCTAGAATACTTGCGGTTCTCTTGGTGCTGGGATGGGGCATCTTTGCCATCTCCATTATCTGACCATAATAGTCTTGGTTATTTAATCACACAGGACTGAGTAAAGTTCATGCTCCATCCAAGAAAGGAAAGTCTTTCTGGAAGCCACTCGGTGCTCAGCTATTGAAAACTCACGCTGGGTCCAATGGCGCCATGCTGTACCCAAAGTATTTGAAAGTTCAACTTTCTCTTCCAAGAATAAATAAAACATTTAATTGTCTGTGTTGTCAAAGTGTGAATTCTAGCCCAAATGTCTAGCATACTCTTCCAAGAGAAGAAAGAAAAAATAAGCATCTAAAATAAACGTATTGTTTATTGGATTCCCTCACTGTTGCACAGATCTTTCCCTCATGGCATCTGGGCAGGAGATCCAGAAATCTAAACATGAAACAAGGAAAGACTGCATTTCTGTGTCCCTGAGAGTGGGAGCAAGCTTTGGGTAATTCTGACTTTGGTGCTTGATTTATCAGTTGAAAATTTTCACTAATGTAAGTAGCTGCTGCTTGAAGTAAGATAAGTGAGGTGATGGGGAGGTTAGGTGGTGAAGTGCTTGACTAGTTGTCACTGATATGACTGACTGCTTTCCTAAATTCTCTTCTAACAAGTCTTCAACTTGTGCATGTGCTGCTACAGGAACAGCAAACTTCAGTGGTCTGAAAATAAAAATCAGAGACCAGTTAGAAGGTAAGTGTTGCGTGTGGTGTTGGCTGCTTTGTTATCATGATGAATTGCGATACTGAGTTTGTTAGATGTGGAATTATCTTTCCCTACTGTATCATGTATTCTACTATAAATACTGCAATTACTGTTGCAGCCTGCAAAAAGTATACTTTGCAAAGAATACACTCTACAAATGTAAATACAATTTTGGTTTGGTGATTGTTGGATACAATGGTCTTCCTTAAGCCTAAACACAGAAACAAAAGCTTGTATTATAACAGAAAGCCCAAGATGGGAAGTGATAAAATAGGTATTGAGTGGAGGGCTTTGTTAAAATATAGCTCGTGTACTTGTAAAATTTCCATGTATTCATTAAACTATTATGTCATTCTTATTGTTAGAGCTTGGTTAGTTGACTAAAGTGTTAAGCTTTGTTTGCAGTAGAAATTACAACCTTAAGTTGTTTCAAAATGTAGCTGGTGGACTTTTGATCCTATGCGGTTCTCTCAGCTTGGATGGCTTATCCAAATGCTTACTGTACGCTGTGTGGGTGACTTTGTATCTAAGGGTTCAGCCACAAACTCCTGGAGAGCTGTTAAGTTGCATCAGTTCCCATTCGTGGTGCCTCTCAAGGCATCATAGTGTCTGTTGAAGTGTATGGTAACTGTTGTTCATGGTCATAAAAATGTGGGATCCCCAAAGACGGGCTCTCTCGTGTGTGGTGTCAGGCATGCCAGGGGGTGTGAGAAGTCTCTCTGGCGTTGTGCTGCAGCTCAGCTATATGGATCCTTCTGAGTCCAGCTGTAGCGTGATCCCATCTGCCCCGAATTGTGGCTGTGGTCCTAGGTACTAAGTGGAAGTTGACATTGCAAGTGGTGCACACCAGAGGTGCACAAATGGTGAGCGCAAGCACATCTGTGAAGCTCCTTGAAGACTGAGAATCCGTAAAAAGGAACTATGGAAACTCTTCCCTTTGAGGAGATACTGGGGGATGATGAATTCTGGTAACAAACTGTTAGGGGATTTTAGCAGAGCATTCTTACAACCTTCGAAATAAACTAGCTTTTTAAGTTGTAAGTCTATTTAAAAATGGTCCTTTTGTCATTTTCAGTGGCTGCAGGTTCTGCCAATCTTTTCAAAAGCCATTGGAGAAATTTTACACAATAGCACGTTATTTTTATAGATGCTGAAATAGGATCTCTTAAGGAGGAGCACTGGAAAATAAATATGGGACTTATGTCCAAGGCACTGTGGGCAGAGGCTTTGGTTTCAGCTCTTGAAAATTTCAAATGTTCTGTTCAAGTTTGCTTTTTTGTGAGATCCTTTTTTTCTTCTTTGACATGTGCAGTGTTAGGTGACACAGTTTGAGAAGTGTGCCTCTAAATATTTTTTTAATCTTTTTTTCTTAGATTTACATCATCTTAGCCTTGTGTGCTTGTCCATTTGTTTATTGGTGTAGCACATCTTAAATGAAGCCAGTGGTTTAGATCCAGCTTTTCAGGTATTGTGTGAGGAACTTGTTGGCAGTTGGCATGGGCATGAGCTGCAAGCTCAAGTAGTAATAACTGATAAGACTTTTCCTTCTATTTTTATAGCTCTGTTTAGAAGGGTGCTTTTGCTAGAGTGTGGTCTATTAAGCTGTACCTAGAACTTCTTGCCTTGGTGGCTGGCAATTCTGACATCAGGATAAGTGTTGAAACACTTAACACTTAGCATCACACGCGTTGAAAACGAGGTATTGAATGCAGCATTGCATGGCCAGCGCTGCCAAGCATTGTGTAGACCAGGAGGTCTCATTAGCAGGATGGCAAAAGGAATCTTGGGTCAAGAACAATTTGTTAATTTTGGTTTTCACCTGCTGAGAAATGCTTCTGTGGTCTGGGAAAAACAGTTCTTAATATTTCTGGAATAATTTTAAAGAGGTGTTTTCACTATTTCTTTTGACTGCTGGTAGTTGGCTAAGAGGTACTCTGTTTTCTATGAATATGGGCATATTGTAACATTCACATTTTGAAATACACTTAATATTCAGAGCAACTCTTGGCATTTGGCCTGAGGTATGAGTGTATAGCTGTCTTCCAAAGTCATCTTGGGTGTGCCGGAGGTTTCTGTCCTGATACACAGCCTCTGTGGGGTGATGTGGAAGGCTGGCTTCCATGGAAGGGCAGAAGCATGTGCTTTTCCTCTCACCATTGCCTAGTAAAATGTCCTGCCGTGTTCT
The DNA here is from genome assembly GCA_027925045.1 of Hypotaenidia okinawae. Lineage (NCBI taxonomy): Eukaryota > Metazoa > Chordata > Aves > Gruiformes > Rallidae > Hypotaenidia > Hypotaenidia okinawae. Next base: position 14,630,843 of record BSDF01000010.1, read on the forward strand.
TCTTCGAAAGTTCTCCTGGGTTTTCATCTTTCCTAAGAAACTGAATGTATTTCGAAACCAAATGTATGCTCAGAGGATCCATTCATACCACTTCCTGGCCTGAAGCTGCTCTTCTAGTTTGAGTACTTCTTCAGAACTGCCAGTACAGCCGAGATCCAGCGTTAGTTGGTGCTTTGTGGATGTAAAGCAGTTCCTTATCTCTGTAGGTGTGTTGCATGGCTGCTGAAAACCGTTACCTTAATGCGTGGGGAAAACAGATGTTGTCTTTGTGGAGTCTGTTACCTTGTGAGGTTGATCCCTTCTCATAGTACAGGGTTGGAACAATGCCTCTAAGGTGCAGAAGTGTTTAAGTGACTTAAATAACGTTGGACTTTATAGTTTCAAAACCAAACTGGGTTTTTCTGTGTTTTGACAGCAGGTCAGGATACAGTTGAAGATGATGTCTGTCTGCTGTGCACCAGGCACTATCTGCAGTTCAAACTGACTGTTCAAGATACTTACTTTAATTTAGAAATCTGAAAATCTTGTAATGACACCAAGCCATTTAGAAACTTAAATTTCAATGCCGGAAACACGAAGTGTTTCTTAATTGTGGGTATATTTATTGTAAATAAGTTCTCGAAAAGGAGTTTTAGTCTTTCAGTAGCCCTTGAAGATACTGTAATGGATCCTTTGGGACCCAGGAGAGCCAGACAGGTCACTTTGTAAGACACTAGGTCAGATTTCAGGACTATGATTCATCTTTGATCTATACTGTGATGCTTTTCTGAACAGGTTAATTGTTTGGGTTTTTATCTTCGTTATCTTCCCGTAGAAATTTATGGTGCTTCGTCTGTTTTATGGCTGATTACCTGGGGAGCTGAGGGAGATTGACTCATATTCATGTCTGCACATAGGTGGGTTTTAAATTTGGCCTCTTTCAGGCACATGTCTCTGTCTGCTTTGCTAGATCTTTTCATTTTCTCTGGCTGAGAAGATTGGGACTGTTCAGCCTTGAGAAGAGAAGACTAAGGGGGACCTAATTAATGTTTACAATTATCTTAAGCAAGGGATGCAGGGGGAATCAGCCAGCCCCTTTTCAGTGGTTTGTGGAGACAGGACAAGGGGCAATGGCTGCAAGTTGGAGCATAGGAAGTTCCGCACCAACATGCGGAGAAACTTTTTCACAGTGAGGGTGACAGAGCACTGGAATAGGCTGCCCAGGGAGGTGGTGGAGTCTCCTTCTCTGGAGATATTCAAGACCCGTCTGGACGCCTATCTCAGTGAAATGTCCTAGGGAGCCTGCTTTGGCAGGGGGTTGGACCCGATGATCTCTCGAGGTCCCTTCCAACCCCTACAATTCTATGATTCTGTGATTCTTACCAAAGCAGTGCTGACTCCGTGCCTTGAACAGAAAAGTAACTAACTTCTGCAGTGTTCAGAGTGTGACCAGGTTACCTGTTTGAGCTTTGTACGACCTGATCTCTGAAGGCCGTCCCGTTCGGTGCATGTCATTGCTCCCTTGTGCTCTCTGATAACCTGCAAAGCACTGAGAGGGAGGAATGCGTGTACCTCCGAACCGCCGCCTTGACAATCGCCTCTCTCCCTGAAATGAATGTTGTTGTCTTCACTCGCCACAGCTGTAAATACAAGGAAGGGTTTGGTCAGGAGCACATACGCTTTTAGCTGGGCAGATAATATCAGGACTCGTGCACAGACCTGAAACTGTCTGCAGGCTCCTGGGGAGGCATTTGTGGTTTGAATAGAAGGAGCTGGACCGGGCGGCTGATGCCTGGAAGCACGGCCTCCGCCAGCCCAGCCACAGGCTTCCAATTGTTTGGCCACACTGGAGGGAAGAGAGAAAAAAATAATTAAATAAAGGCATTCCAAGCAGTGCCAATTTTTCTTTGATATGTTAATCTTTTGATAACAGTTTGAAAAGCCCTTGGAGACTTTTTTTTTTAGATTTTAGACAAAATAGTTCATTTGTCAGGACTTCCCTTGTAGATAGGGTCGCAGTTATTAAGAACTGCCTCCCTGACTCGTGATAACAAAAGCAAGTGCAGAGGACAGCTGCTGGACTGCTTGTTGGTAAGAAACTCTTTTAGTTATCTCAGGACTTCTATGACTATCTGAAAAGAAGAAAATACAGAACGTTTAAGATACAAGCTTGTAAGTTTATTTACTTGCCTATCTTAAGCAGACAAATAAGGACAGAGAATAAGCAGATGTAACAACTTTGTAATTTTTTTAATGTATATCCATACACAGATTTTACTGCTTGAGCTGTCAAAACTGTCTTTTCATCTAAGAAAGTATTTAAATTGCTGCAGGAGATGTTAAAAGTTTCTTTTGTAGCTGTAGTATTTCCAGACCTTGGAATTTTTCTCTTGAAATTATGAAACTTCCAGTTAAACTGGAAAAATAATCTGATGGCAACAATGCATGTATCCTAAAGCAGAGTTAGTTTTAAAGGATCATGGGCTTGGGGCAGTTGTTGAGGAGAACAGAGGGGAGGTCTCTTTACTTCTCACCCCCCAAATCAAACTTGAAGGATAAAATTTGCACTGAGTGGTTTGTTAATTATGCCAATTACTAGGAAACTGACAGTCCTTAAAGGGTGGCTTACAGAACTCTTTAGATGTATGGATTGAAACTTTATTGTAATTCTTGTACAAAGTTTTCTTTAATAACTTGCACCTTTCATGTTGTTGCCACAAATGCTTATTGCCTGTAAATATTTTGGTAGAACTGCTTGGTATCCTGGTTGTTGGGATGGGTCAACAAATAGATACTGGTGTAGTGATTCAGAGAAGGTGGGGTTGTGTGTAGTTTTGCACTTCTGTACACTGCTGTAATTCCTTCTGTGATCCAATTTGTGATATACTTTAGTTCTGAAATACGGTCCACTTAAATCTGAAACGGGCGGTGTTGTCCTGCTCACAGACACAGCTACTTACTCACCAGGACACAGACAAGTAGCAAATGCAGTCTAATTTAATTTTGATGTGCTTTTTGAAACCAAGTAGCAGATTTACTGTTTAAGCTTGTGATTCAAATGAATGCTCTTAATACTTACAGTTCAGACACTGTTCAGGTGATCGCTGTGCCGTTAACTTCCTACGTCATTCTAAGATGTTGTGAGTGACTTCATTTTCCTAGTAGCGAACAGTGTTTCCTTCACAGACATTTTTAAAGCTTCCTACATTTCTGTCTTGGGAATACACTCACTTAGTACAATAGTAGCTCAGTGAGTAAAAAAAATATGGAAGCATAAAAGCAGTGGAGCGATGGTAGCTTTCACCTTTTGCATTGTTTATGGCCCCTTTCCTGAAAGGGAATAAATAATGCCTTTTGCTGCTATACTTGGTCTGTTAAAGGGTTAGAGGGCTTCTCTAGCTGTGCACTCCAGGGAACTTGTGCCTGAGAGGGACTGAGTGCAGCCCTTGCACCAGAGACTTGGTATTTGAATATTGCCGAGCTCATGGTGCTGCCTGTGAGTGGATTTCAGCCTCTCTTCAAGTACTAGGGAAATACCATGCTCTCCTGTAGCTTTGAAAGTCCAAGGTTTATATTTAAATACTTATTTAAACTATCAAAATGTTTAACTTCCCATCATGTCCTGGAAGGAAGCCAGCAAAGATCAAATCCAGATTCCTAAAGTCTCCTCTGAATTGGTGAGACGCTACTACTTTATTCAGTCTGACCTAGCAACCTGAAGGCATCTTCAAGGAGGGCAGCCCTGTGGAGCCCATGGTGGTGGTGTTCAACCCCTGCTTTCATCAGGGCAGTGAGAAACCCAAGGCAGTTATGTGTTTCAGTTCTTCGTGATGAACTTGGGCTGATGATGTGCCAAAAGGGATAAAATTGGGCAGAGTGCTGTCCTCATTTGCTGAATAGTAATGATTTTGATGACCCATCATCTAGGGAAAGATGTCTAATGTTTTCTAAGTTTAGAGGTTTGAATTTAATATGGAAAACTACAGGCAGTGCATGAAATGCTGAGAACGTATGTGTTAGTTGAAGGTTGTTCAGTAAATGAGTCTGTATAAAATAATGCAGATGGAGCTAATGATATGAGTCAGAAATAGCCTCCTAATGCTCCTTGTGTATTCCCTGCATGAGTCTGCCCAGCTGTTCAGAGAACTCATTGCACTGCAGGATTTATGGCTGGTGCTCTCTTGCTGAGATTTCCCTTTGTGCTTCTTCAGACCCTACAACTTGACTCTCCTTCCTCTCTGCAGACTGGCCCCAAGTTAAAGCCATTGCACTTCTCTCTTGTTGCTGCCATGTCCCATAAGGTGCCTGTTTGGGCGTGTTGGCCATGTGTTAATCCCAGTTGAGATTTATTGATCTCAAAGCTGTTTGTGTTTATTTTGCTGCCTGGTGCTTTCCTGTACCAAGTGCAGTTGTTGCTATATATGCTCATCAGGATGGGAGTGTTGCTTGCAGGCATTGCTTTTGATGTTGCAGTACACCGTTGTGGGGAAATTTGTGTTTAAGAGAAGAGTAGTTCAAGTGTGATAAACCTAATGGTTGTGTCATGGAGCTGTGAGCTCTATTAGAAGTGTAATTCTGTAAATACACAAAACTTCCTGGCTGCATGACTTGTTGATTGAAAATGTGATTTGTACGATATACATAAAGTTGTCTGATGTTACTAATTCAAAGGTGGTTCTCAGGAGCTTTCTTGGCAATCCTCTGTAGGTTTAGGACAGAATTCAACTGGTTTCATATGTGTCCCAGGCTAAAAAGCTTTTCAGTGAAGAAAGGTGTGAATTGAAGCAGAAATGTGGTTTAGAATTTGCATGACCTGTAACAGATAAGCAGCCATCAGCAGTGCACATCTCTTGGCTTAATTTCCAGATTGATCTGCAGTAAGAAAGGTATTCATTCATAGCTCAGTGTTGGATAGTAATAAAAATTTTCAACTTAACAAAACAAGGAGCATGTGAGCTGGTGTTTCTATCAAAGCAGACTTGGTACCAAGCTAGTTTGCTTCTGTACAGGACAAAATACAGACCGTATCAAGCACTCAGTTTATGAAGTGCTGAGCCCTGTGGTGTGATGCAGTCCTTTGCTTAGAGTGTGTGTTTCTTCCACTAGGACTTTGTTCAGCAGTGGGAATAGATTTCTGAGGAAACACAGATTTGGGCAGCAAAAGAAACTGTTTCTGTTGGTTTCCTGCTTCATTTGTTGGCTAAATTGGAAAGGAGGTGTAGCTTGCAGAAACCACGCAAGGCTGTGATGAGGTTGATAAACTGTGGGAGCTGGGAGGAAGGACCTTTCGAAGTTGGAGTTGCTTCTGAACGTAAGTGCACAGATCCAGGGGCTGGCTTTGAGAGGATCAGGCTTGGAGACTGGTGATTTGATTTGTAAAAATTTTGGGGAGTTAATGACAACAAAGAACTGGGTAATGGTTGTGCTTTTATCATAATGCTGCCAAGTATTAAATATTTGAAATAGTGGCATCTTAGTGTTCAGTGGGCAACTGAGATGAAGTGGATGGCTTTCACCCTGATTGCTTGTTGGCTTTTATGTATCAGCCTTCTGTCTGAAAAATGGAATAACTACTTGTGCTGTAAGAATGGACCTTTAACACTTGAGGACTGCTTATGTAGTAAGTACTGGCTTCTGAGCCATTTTTATATGTGCAGTCAATAAAATCAGAGGCTGTACAATGTCAGTGCTGCAAATGATAGTCAATCTGTGTCTTGGCAGGTGAGCACAGGCTATTTGGTGTTTTTAAGTATGGTAGGTAGTCCTGTGGAAATACAATATGGATGCATTAATTGTATAAAATTAACAGGAAGGTTAAATGCCACTTTAATTCCAAAAGTTTAGCTTTTTGACTTGGTGTCTTTGATATTCTTCATGTGATGTTGAAGCTTCTGGTGAGCCTTGTAGCCTTTTGTTTGTGGCTCTTCCCTGTTGGAAAAGGGATCTATGTACACTATGTTCAGCTCAGACAGCTTCATATTTTTCATGCTTTTCCCTATTCATAAGACTAGTGATTATAATCTGTCCTCAAAGCACCTCTCAAGATTTGCAACTGAGGGATTTACAATTAGAAATGAACCCACTGATAGAAATTGGGTGGTAAAAGAAGGGAAAAGACTAACTGGCCATTAATCATGTCTTGATTTAAAAATAATAAACTGGGGACTAGACTTTTTTGGCATATGCCTGTTTTTCTGCTCTGATGAGAAATGCACATCTTGGGGGTACTGTGCCTTTCCCTTTAGTGGATAGCCTGTCTTCTGAAATCATCTGCTTGGAGCTATTAGGTGTACAATGATAGAAGTGTGTAATCTTGACCTACTTCTAAGTTTTTTTACAAGTCTTTTATTTTTTTTCCATTTCAACATCTGTTGAATGCACCAAAACATGCTTGCTGCATGTAGAATGTCACCAACTTAAATAGGTCAAGCTCTTTACCCTCCTTTGGAGCCTGCTGTTCCTGCAATATTTCACGTGTATTCATCTAGTGTTTAATCTTTAAACTTTACTAGAGCTCCTTGGGTCACTACTACTAGAAACTAGTAGCACTGCAAGTTTAAGATCTACATTAATGTGTTGCCAGCGTGCTTTATGTGTATGTGCTTACAGAATGTATCTCCAAGCAGCCTGATACTTAGGTATAAAATCAGTAAGGTTGCTTCAATTTTTAATTCTTTTGTTGTTAAAGGTCTTCCATATCTCAAGTGGAGAAGTTCCATATCATACTCAACATGGAGAAAGAAGAAAAGAAATTTGTCAATAAAGCAGAGGAAGATGAGATGGTAATGATTTCTGTTTGAGTTTTATACAGTGAAAGAAACATGTTTTCATGTTTTTTCTTTAAATGAGGCATATTACCTCAGGAAATGGACTGTCTCAGATTAAAACAATTTAGCAATTTTATAAGGTTATCCTTGTTAATCTTTTTTGGTATTAAGAAATTTGGTCTTGAGATAAGGAAAGTTTTTGTTGAAAGCCTTTGCAGAGGTGCTGGGTTGGCTGCAGTGAGGTTGGTAGTCCAGCAGATAACATGTTTTGGCACTTCACTTTTTTTTTTTTTTTAAGGAAAATAGAAGCCAAGTGGGTTGTTGAGTTTTTTCTTCATATCCTGGAGCCTTTTTCTTGTCATTTAAAACAGATTAATGCTCCATAATCTGACTGTATTCTGCATACTGTTGCATATTTGTATTTATGCAGATAAGACCCACTCCCTAAAGCATGGCAAGCACTTTTATGGGTATTTGGTAGCAGGTACACTTTGCTTTCTCTGGGAACAATGTTATCTCCTATTTGTCCTGGAAGATGGAGCAGTTAGCTCTGACAGGAAAATAGTGGCAGCTGATCTTCGAATTTCTAGCCAGTTCTAGAGAAGACAAACTATTTGAGCTATAGGGATTTTTTGCTTTTAAAAAAGGGTAGATTCCTGTGAATTGAAGTCCTTGTTCCAGCTTTGTGCATGCTGCTAGGAAAAGCTGCTCTTCACTGGACCAGCTCTAATACAGAAAGTAGGCAAATACACCTTATGAGAAAAAACCCAAAACTGATGTTTATGGTCTCATCACTAAAATAAATGCTTTTCAGAGGAAATAATTTTGGTTTTCCCCAAAAGGAGCATTAACCTCCCACTGTTGTTCACTCACCTGTTTTTACTGGTAAGGAATACTTGCTCCAGTGTTGTGGGGGTAACAGAGATTGGGTTTTGTCTCTGCTTTTTGTCAGCTGAGAAGGTGGTTGTTGAAAAGCCTTTTCTTAGGAAAGGAGTTTAAACAATTTCTAACACTGTTTAATGAAAGGTAAAAAAAAGGGCGTAGAAAGTTGGTGTCAATATGAACAATGGGGGTGGAACTCAGTGGGAAACTTCATTGCCCGTTTTCAGCAGGAAATATAATCTAATGATGTAATGTGAAACTCAGGAATGTAACACAGCATCTAGTAAGTCACTGAGGTATTTTCTGTTCATGGCTGTCATCAGTTTAAGTTGGTACTTGCCTTTGACTGAAGCACACTTAATACTTAGGGTTTGTTTTTTTTAAATGAGAGGAGGATTTTTCCAGCTGGTGCAAGTTACAGAACCTTTGACATTGGAGCTAGCAGTTTCTAATGTTTCCCAGTAGCATTTCTTACTAAATAGCAGGCTAAATAAACCAGTTTCCCCACTAAAACATAGTTTTCTGTAAATATATTTACAGGCTTGTTTAGAAAGCATGAAATTCAGCTAGCATCAAAAAACCCACGTATGCCAGCTAATCAAATGCCAATGTGGTAAAATCAGCATTTGACAAAACCACACATGCCTTTGCTCTTAAAGGCTCAGCCTACTCGTGTCATGGTCAAAAATTTGGTTGCTCACTGAGAGTGAGGGCAGGTTGTTTCAATCCTTAGGGAGCAGTGCAGAGAGGAGACGGGTCCTGCAATGAGAGGTTTTAAATGATGTGGATGTTCTGCCTTTGTCAGGCTTTTATTGATGCTTGCATTTCTGACTGGGCAAAACAGTGTTCCTTTTTGTTGCCTTTCCATCATGTATTAATTTTTTTAAATCTTTCCCCCAGAAAATAAAAAGGAGAAAATAGCTTTGAAATTTGATTCACTTTAAAATACTGCACTTTATGAAAAATTAATGTTGGCTTCCCAAGACAGAGTAATTAAGAGGGTCATTGTTTGTTCTTTGTTTCTCTGTTTCCTTGCAGGAGATCTATGGCTATGACCTATGCCGCTGGAAGTTGGTGCTAGTTACTGTAGGAGTGATCTGTTCTGGTGGCTTTCTTCTCCTCCTCCTCTACTGGATGCCTCAGTGGCGTGTGAAAGCAACGTGCAAAAGGACTACGCTTAGAGACTGTGAAGTGGTTCTGCTGAGAACGACTGTAAGTCTACAGGAGGGTGTGCTTCTCCCAGTAGTTTTGCATCCCTCTTGCTGCTTGCTAAAATACACAGATCCTTGCCTGCATTGTAAGCATGGTTTTGTTTTGCAGCCCTGCAGAACTGTGCTCCTTGGTACTGTACGTTGCTTTGCTGCCCACATGGGAAGGCTGACAGCTCTTTGCTGTCCTAAAATTTGGCATAAAATAGAAAGCAAAAGTTTTCTTATTGCTAAGAATTAAATACATGAATGCTGTTGTCATAAAAATTACATAACATATACCTTGTTCATATAACCTGGTAACGTGGTTTTCATGTTCAGCAAAGATGGTATTTGTTGAATTGAGGTGTAACTGGACCCAAGTGTGGTTTGGTTGCAAGTGATTGTCTTCCCCCACAGTTGCTGTGTACAGTCCCTGGTTATGACCCTGTGTTAAGCCCTCAGTTATCAGAGGTTGTGGGGTGGGTGCAGCTTAATGCCTAGGAATCCCATAATTCCTACTACTACAGGACAAATATTAAATTGTGAAGGGCTGAAGACATCAAAATTCACTTACCAAGACTCATAGCTTTAAAAAGAAATAAGCTTTCAGTTCAAAGGAATGCTTTTAGAATTGTGGGAAGAAAATATATGATAAAGTAGCTGATGCTGACTTGGGGATACCTTTTGTAGTGATATATGGGCTCTGCTAATCTGTTGTTGACTCATTTTTCCCCTGCTGTTTTGACCAAGTAATCTTTTCCCCTCTTCTTAAGGATGAATTCAAGATATGGTTTTGTGCAAAGGTTCGCATCATGCCTTCTTTGGGAGCCACTCCTTTACAGAATCCTGACCCTATTGTACACAAGGTTTCAAATGGTCATGCTGTTCATCTCTGTGAATCTGCTGCAGAACAGAATAAAAACGATTTGAAAAAATACTTACCTGTAAGTAAACCTGAGGGACAACGCTTGTTAATTTTCAGAGTATCTCAAGTAGTATCTAGAGTAAACACACAATGCAGTACACGTGAGCTGCTGCTTCTGTCTAAAAGGTTCATTAGTTCCTTTGTTGGGACACAAATCTTTTCCTCAATAACATGTTACTGGAAATTGTGGAATGCTTGGAAGATTATTTTGAAACAAGAGTACTAATTTGTCAGTGAGTTTCTTCTGAATTCAAATTCTATTGCTGTTTAGAATAAAGTCAGTCAGAAGAGAGGTGTAAAGTGGTGCTAGTTTAATATGTATGCCTGCCCTTGCAGATTCGTTATTTTACACATCACAGCGTGAAGTATTTCTGGAATGATTCAGTTCAGAGTTTTGATGTTGTAAGGTAAGAGTCGTTTCTCCTCTTGTGTCATGTTTCAAACTGCATTTTTGTTTTAAATACAATAGCACACCTGAGAACGTGGTGAAAAGTGCTAGTGTGTTCTGACCAGCTGGTTTAGCTCACTGAGTCTTTGTTTAAACCATAGTGAGAGCTGGGAGATCGTTACTCACTGTGACTTTGGAAGGAAAATATTTGTGTAGTCTACCTTTACCAGGCATGATTTGTGTAGGGTGGTGGGTTGTGTGCCTCTGTCTACAGGCTCTTTGCCAGATCTCAGTGTGCTTTTAGACAATCAGAGCACCTGTTTATAGACAGTAGCTCTCCTTTTGTAACATCTTAGAAACTTTTCTTCCAATGGAATAACTTCCATTCTTGCATTCCTGCTGAGCTAGCCCCAAAAGGAGATTCTGCTCACCTTTGTGTAGGTCTGCTGCTGCACTTCAGCTGAGGTGAGCTGAATGTGATCCCTCTTTTGTTACTTCTTAGTGATAAACCCAAGTTCCTCACGCTGGTAGAAAATGTCTTTTAGTGGGCAGTACTGACTGTGCTCGCCAGATGTGATGCTCTGTATCTTTTTATTCAGCAACACCATTGTGTGATGTTAGGGTTGAAGAAGAAAGGTCTTTTTTTGATGCTTCTTCTAAGGCCTTCTCATAGTCCTAACAAGTGAAGTGAACACAGGCTTCACCTTCTTTTGAAAACTGCTTGTTAAAATAAGATCAGAAATATAACCTCTTTTTAACTTTAATTGACATTCACTGTGTTGAACCATCATGTGGAAAAGTCCAAGTGTGACATACAGAAAAAATCAGTGACGAGTGACTGAAGGAAAGAAAAAGAGCTGGAGTTTCTGTAAGGAGAAACACTCTGCAGATACTTGATAGGGTTTTGAAAAAGGTGCATGCAAACAATGTGGAAAATCATCAACAGTGCCAACAGATTAAAGAAATGATCATAATAAAAGCAGGTACAAAACTGAGCACTCCTCCTCTGGACGGGTGGAAAGTCTCAGTTCGTGTGTAATTAATTAAAAGCTTATTAATTAAAACTAATGTTGTTGTTAAGCCTCCTGTGAATTACAGGGGAGCAGGTAGTGATGTTGGTCATTTTGCATTACAGGGTCCTGTTTGCAGGCCTATAGTGTTGCCAGTTTAAACTTTTTGAAGAGAGTATCTCCCACAGATGAGATTAAAAAATCCTCAGAACTATACTTTTATGCCAAGAATTATTAAGGGGGAAGAATACCTTATGACTTCATGTGTTCAGAAAAAAATGTTGCTCCTTAGCATTAAAGCAGTGACTTGAGACTTGGCATTTGTTGGCTGTTTGACTGTGCCTTTTGATGTTCTTGTGATAACTCAGTCAATTTATAAGCCCTGGAAAAATCTCAGATATGCCTGTGAAGTTATGTGAGCATTTATTCAATCACATTTTTGTTGATATGCCAGACTTTCACTTGTTTGATGTGTTAGCAATGACTGAGCCTGACCACTTGTTTAGTCAGGTACTGTAGCTGAGCTGGGCACCATTATTTAGCGGTTGGATAATAAAGAGAAGCAGCTGGATCCAAGACATACCTGAGTATGGCAGAGTACCAGGTCACTTTTGCACAAGGTCAAATAAGAGTTTGCTGTAACTTTTCTCTCAAGTGACTGGGGTATGATCATGTGGTGAATTACTAGATACCACTTGTGAAATAATAGCTGGACAAATGTTCTGAAAAGAAGCCTTAAAAATTTGTCCTTTACCAAGACCCAAAGCATTCTGTGATTCTGTGACACTTTATCTGCTCTGCAGTTTATGTAAGAAGCAGAAATCAGTGTCACCTTATAACATGGTAGGGAATTAAGTCAATGTTTGTAAAGAGATGGGATGTGACACCAAGGGATTTATAGTAAAATCCATAAAGCAAGCAGTACTTTCTAGTTGTGCTCTAAGCACAATACTGCATCTTGAAGGTAGATTCACTCTGAGCAGTTAGTTATGCAAGTATCCAGAGACTGAACAGCTTGATCACATAATTACACACAGAACAAGATGTAATGGAAGCAAATTGTGATTTCTTGGGCAGCTAACTCAGTTATGAGAGCTGGAGTTCATATCATTGTTCTTTTCAGAATAACGTAATATTAAAATCACTGTTTTAAACACAGGAAATGCAAGTGTAATTGTTCTAAAACTAAATCAGGCTTGGTCATATAGCCAGAGAGGATGCAACTTTGACCTTCTCCGTCTGTTTAGTTTTAGCTGGTGTCAGCTGAACATCTGAGTGAGTTGACAAGTGCTTTATGTGATAAACTGTGTGTGCACAGGGATTTATTATTTTTTTTAAATGCCCTGGGAATTCAGTACTGGAACTGGCCTGTAAAAAGCAGATAACATCCTGTTAGAAGCTTCATTTTGCTTGGACATTATGTACACGTATTTACATATAAAGCACTTAGGTTTTGGGACCTTTCTTAAACCCAGTGTCACATTCTTTTTTGTGCTGGAAAAGAAAATAATTTGGGATAGAATGGGAGAAAAAGCAGAGTTAACAGAGAAGTGTATGTTTATTCCTCTAAAAATTGTAATTTTAAAATGTTTGAACTTGAAAAATGTTAAGAGAACCTGGTAAACCTGTGGCCAGATTAACACATTAATGTTTTCACCTTGTGTTCTAGATGTTGGCAGAAACACAGACATACCATTTGTGATAGTGAGGGTGTTTGAACCTTTCCATGTTCTAGAGGGTGGCAATAATTGTTAATATTTATGCACAGTCAGGAGCCTTTTTTCTTCACTGTGACAACCCTGAATCCTTTTTAGGAGATAATTTAATAGATATCCAATATTTAAAAATTGCATTGAACAGTGCTGGCTTTGCCATGCCATCAGGGGAAGCCTTTTGGAAGGTGATATTTTCCTGTGCATCCAAAGTATGTCTGCTAGAAGATGCCTGGATGTTGGCATGACGTGGGATTTACTGAGTTTGATGGTTGAAATGATCCCATAGATGTAAACATAATGATGTTCTAGGTGTGCTTGCATATCTGCAGATCTTCTGTGTGCTGTGAAAGCAAGTTCTGTAGTTTAGAAAAGTCCTGTGAATATGAGTCTTCCAGTGATGAGGAGGTACTGCAGATGTATGCTGTGCTTCACCTAGTCAGGCATAAAATTGAGATACCAAATTGCTGCAGAATAGCTTCAGCATAGATTTATTTGATAACTTTATTAATAATGGTTTCTAAAATGCTTCCATTTGTACTTAGAGACAAGTGAAGATAATTTGAAGAAACTCTAATCCATAATGATTTCCTGTGTTTTATAAAACTCACTCTCTTTCTTGAGGCTAGTAGTCATGCTAGTATTCTACTTAATTTTTAAGTGTATCCCCATTTTGATTGAAATAGATATAACTGTCCTGCAGAGTAAGACGTGTCAAGGGGGACTGCTTATAACATCTCATTGGTATCTGCACTTGTGACAAAAATAGCTGGAAAAACATGAATTCATAGACTTTGTTCCTTTGTAATACAGTGTAACTCTTGGCAAAGACCTAGCTCTTGAGTTGTTGAATACTTCACTTTAGTTACTAGGTTTCTTAAATAACTCATTTGTTTTTTCCTTTCCTTAGAGGTCTAGATGAATCTACATTCTGTTCTTCAATTCATAATGAACACAGCACAGGACTGACAAAGGAAATGCATGATTACAGGTAAGATGACAGTATTTGAGGGAATACTGTCAAGCTACACTGACCATGGGTGGTGGAACTATTGCTTAAAGGAAACTGAAATATATTTCTGAAACTTACTACTTAACACTTAGAAATAAAATGAGTGTACAAAAAGAAGAGCAAGCAGTTGTGTTTTCAACCATGTTGGCTGGCATACAGTGAAATTTGGCAGTTGATGGAAACCACAGTAGTTGTTTTTTTTCCACTCACCTTTGAGTGACATTAGTGCTACCGTAGTCTACAGTCATTGTTGAGGGGCAGGTATGGGTTCAGAAGCAAACAGACTGGTTCTCAGTGGAAAGGTCCAAGAGTTCTTCAGCTGGAAAGATGCTCTCTTGTCTCAAGCTGGAGATCATTGAAGGCTTGAAGGGAACACTGAGGGAGGTCTCTCTGCTGCTACATCCTTGTCTAGTGGCTCTTTTGAGAGAGGTGACAGCATGCTACATCGTTAATAAGGAAATTTGAAGCCAACCTGTCCTAAAGTAACTAGGTTCTTATTTTAGGCAGATTAGGCTGAAGCTTCTCAAGCCTTAGGACTTTGGCTTTAATTTTAACAGCTCAGTGTCACAGGTGTGTCCCATGGCTCACATGGATCTGTCTGGTTTGTGAGGTCCACACTTTTTCTTTTCTGGTTAGGAAGAAATAACTGGGGAAAAAACAACATACGTATTATTTTTGACTAATGGTGTAAATACACCTGTCAAAGGATAGAGCTGAAATGCATAGGTAGAGAAGGGATCTTAGCCTAGAAAAAAACTTACAAAAATGTGACTTGAATGGTACATGGTTCAGGGATTTCAGAGTTTTCAAATGTGAACAGCAACCTGGAATATGTACTGTGAAAATGTAGATATGTATTTACATTATTGATGTTCTAATGTATTGATACAATAAACTGATACCCAAACTATACTGGTTTGGGTTCTGTGACTTTCTTGGCCAGTTGGGGATTTTTTTGTGAATGAGGCTTTTGTAGAGTTTAACAATATTGAAGCATCATATCCCTTTTTCTGTCAATTTCTGTCTTTTCCTACAATAAAAGCCTTTTCCTTAAGAACATCCTTTGAGTGCTTCATGTTCCTTAACCAGATCAGATCCCATCAGAGTTTTGTTTCTTGCCCTCTCCTCCTTTCTTGCCCCCTCCTTGCTTTTCTTCATGCTGAGAATAAAACTAAGATTCAGAGCCATGAGAACAGGGTCTTACTTCACGGTAAGAGTTCACACTTGTTTGAGCTTAAGTTAATAAGAACCCTGTTCCAAGATCCATTGTGTAAGAACCCTGTTCTTATTAACTGGCTTTTAGACTGACATGCTTAATAACACTGGAGCAGTTTGCAGGGAAATCTTATTATGAAAGAACCTAAAAATTAAGTACTATTTTGTATTGGAACATCTCACTGGGTAAATATTTTTGATAAACTTTTTTGAAACAATGTAAATAAAAGGGGCCACAGATTAAGTAATATTTTATACTTTCTCATAACTAGTGGAGTTACTTTGAAATGAATAAGATTCCAAACAAAAATTTGAATGGTCTTTTGCTATTTTCCTTTTGTAATGCAGAAAAGCATTCTATGGAGTAAATGAAATTGCTGTGAAAGTGCCTTCCATTTTTAAGCTTCTGATTAAGGAGGTAAGATCTTTAACAAATAAAAAAGGTGTCATTAAAGTTTATTTGAAGAACAATGACTATTGGACTGGTCTTTATATAATGATGTAAAACAGAAACCTTCACCCAGAACCCAGCACTGTAAAGCAGAATGATACAGACTTTTTATTTTGGAGCTTTCCAAATTTGGGGTATGAGCTGTGAGCTCTTCAAAGTTTCCAACCTGGTGCCTTAGCAAGGTTGTTAGAAACTGTGCCAGAAATCTTTGAGAGGGTATGCATCTTACCTATTTTTTGTTGTTAATTTCAAGTGTAAAAGGATCCATTGTGTTCTCTGTTATCAGCCCAGGAATTGCACATTACCATACATATAGTGCATCAAATCAGATGTGTTCTTGCACATACTTTTGTTGGATTTATTCCATTTTCCTTGTATCAGGTGGATTTCAGTGATTGAATTATCTATGCACTATAATTGTGCTTGATAGAAACTCTTCAGCCTGAACTAACAGAGTCAGAACTTGAGGTGTCAGTGCATTTATTAGTAAGAAATACATAAGTAACATCTATATTAATTGAAGATTTGTATCTTAAGGTGCATCAGACTTCTGTCATTTTGCTTTGAGGTTTAGGGGAAAATAGCCACAGTCTTTAAAATAACACTCAAAATCCATACTTTTTTGAGACCTGTGCTTTTGGGGGGTTGAGGAAGGAGTGAAGAGGAACAATCAGTTTGGCAAAACAAATAAAAATCATGTATAAAGAATGGAAGGGTTTATCTTCTCTAAGGAGGAGGAGGATGATTCTGACTGTTCTCATAGTGAATGTGTGTGACCTTTTGGTGTAACTATCGTTTTCTGTCACTCTTCCAGGTTCTCAACCCTTTTTACATTTTTCAGTTGTTCAGTGTGATATTGTGGATCACTGATGAATATCACTACTATGCATTAGCAATTGTGATCATGTCTGTAATATCCATTGTTAGCTCACTCTACACCATTAGAAAGGTAAGTTCAAAGAAAACAGATGCATTTCTTTAGCTTTTTACTGATTATTTTAAAGTGAAATTGCCTAAATACAGGTAGAATGTCATTGCGAGTTTTCCCTTTTTGAGCTGAAAGAATTTGGATTTACAGTTCTCTACAAGACCCTTCTCTGCTGAGGAAAGACCATACCTCACCATGCTGTTCAATCAGTAGTGTGACCTCAGATAACAGAAACACTACCTCACCAAGATTCAACTCCCAAGTTTAGGTACACAGTTGCATTGACAGTAGTGATTCCATCCTGCATTGCTTCCTTCTGTTTGATAAAGTCCAGAGCACCAGTCAAAAGTGTGGATTGTTGAACTGGTGATGTGGTTTTTTTCTCTGTAGATTTAGGTGTAGCAAATGAAAATCAAGGCAGTAATAATCCTTGAATTGCAATCTCTGAATTCAGACAAGAGAGGAAAAAGCTCTCTTAACCTTAGTCCAAGTTCATACAACTACTGCAGTTTTTACTGACCTGTGTTAATGACCAGGTGTTTTAATAACACTTTACTTGGCAGAGTGTATTTTCTTCTAGAATCGTGTTGAAAGTATGGATCTGTACAGGTTGTTGAGCTTAAGCTTTACTTGCCTGTAAGTTTCTGAAAGCATATTCAAGAGAATGTTTTGAGTAACGTTTTCTTGTAAAAGAATGAGAAGTGCTGAGATTCTATACTAACATTCTTTTGCATCAAAAAGTTACTCAGCGTGCATTTAGAAGGTGACAGGCTGTGATTTTTAAATAATGAACTTTTTTCTCTCC
This sequence comes from Hypotaenidia okinawae, assembly GCA_027925045.1. NCBI lineage: Eukaryota > Metazoa > Chordata > Aves > Gruiformes > Rallidae > Hypotaenidia > Hypotaenidia okinawae. The sequence goes on from BSDF01000010.1 coordinate 14,648,107, forward strand.
CTTGCAGCAATATGTTATGTTACATGACATGGTAGCAGCTCACAGCATTGTCAGGGTTTCTGTCTGCAGAGGAAACCAAGGTAAATGTCACAAGCTGTTTGGAAGGTTGAGTTTAAATTGTTCATTAAATGTGAGTGTAAAGTTGGTGTGCATCTGTTCTTTCCTTAGCCAGCTTGAAATGCTTGTGTTGCTTAGCAAACTGGCATGAGAAAAGGAGAAGTTGCAAAGTGGAATTTCAGCAGGATAATCATCTGTTCAGGATTGTCCTTCTAGATAGTATCGTAAACAAGTGTCAGGGTTGTTCTAGATGAGGTGCTTGTCCTATTCCTGTTTCTCATTATCTACGAGTCCGCAAATGCAGCCGTCAGTGTAATTTCCCTCTTGGGTTAAAGCCGTGCGTGCCTTGGGTTGCCATTACGGTTCATTACCCAGCAGGGGCTGCAAATTGATTTCTGGACTTGCTCATTTGGATTCCTCCGGCGTTGAAGATGGTTAGGTTGTCATCTGTGGTATTATAAGTCATGTGGTTGCGTTGGACTTGTGTCTTCATACTGAAGTTACACTGTAGTTAATTGTTAATATCTTCTGGACAAGCTTGATTCCTGTCATTTGTTACTGTGAACTGTATCAGTGTGCTCCCTGTGCGTTGAATCAGGGATGGAATTTGGTTTATCAATGGCTTTTTCTGTATTTTTCAAAAACTTTTCATTATGCCATTAATAAAATGGACTATAATCTCAGTTGTCACCAGCTGCATCTTGGCTCTGGTGATCTTAATCAGGTTTTGTAGATGGCAGCTATTTTTAGGTAAACTTGTTTGTGCTTTAACACTCAGAAATAGAGGAAATCCTTTCCACCGACCTTGTGCCTGGAGATATCATGTTGATTCCATCTAGTGGGACAATTATGCCCTGTGACGCAGTACTTCTCAGTGGTACTTGCATTGTAAATGAAAGTATGTTAACAGGTAAAGTAAACTTGATACATTCTTGTGTGGGTATGTGGGTAAATGTATTAGTTCATACCTCTGTGTGTGCTTAACTTGCAGTAGTGGCTATGTTTGCTTTGCTTGAAACTTTGTTCTTGCAATTACATATGCTCCAAAGTACTTACGTGCTTGTTCTGTGGTTATCTGCAACAGCTACCTGGTATTGCTTGGCAGCTCCAAAAAGGAATGATGTTTTCTTGTTGTAAAGCTTTCTTCTTGATAGTTTGTCTTGCTGCCTAGTGACTTTCTGTTCTCAGACGAGATGAAGTTCTGCAGTTTGTTTCCTCAGAAGATTTTTGCCCAGATTTTTAGCCTCTTCCAAGAATGAAGGTAGCAAGTAGAAGTTTCTGCAGTATTTAAAGCCAGAAATTATCTCAATTATCTTATGTACATCCATTCTGTGAAACCAGGTACATACCTGGTATACTGATGTATTTGAAGGACAGCTACAGTAACTAGGATGGACTTTTTGCTATTCCTAGGTTACCCTGTCCAAATTGGCACTGTATAGACAATTGCAGTTCAGAGATTGTGCCATTTATTATGTTCAATTCTTTCATTATGTGAGCCTTTTTCTGCTGCTAGCAACTGATAAAAACTGATCGCAGCCCTACCTTGAGCGTACTCAGTCACCAGAGGAGCTGAGAATCCTTTTCTTCAGCTTCTGTTTTTTCTGAGTAAAGATGGGGTGATGCCTTGCACCAGGAGAAGAAAGCTTGTCCTGTTTTCTTTCAATGAACTGTATTTGACACCTGGCTGATTTGAAGAGGTACAAAAGCTGTATTGGTGTATAACAAATAAGACCTAAATAGGATTTGGGTAAGGAATCTGCTGTGCTGAGGCTAATGGGTAAGACACTACCTAGTAACGTGCTGAAAGGAACATGACTTCTTCCACAAGTCTGCTTCTGTGCTGATGAAGTGATATTGCTTCTGTGCTGATGAAGTGATATTATATTGTTCTACTTTAAGGAAAGAAATGTCTATTCTTATTTGATCTTACTTAGAGACTATTTTTCTGTTAAGGTGAAAGTGTTCCTGTCACGAAGATTAATCTACCAAATCCTTCAGAATATCCGAAGGCAATGGGAGATGAAATATACAGCCCAGAAGCGCACAAGCGGCACACTTTGTTCTGTGGAACCAACGTCATTCAAACCCGTTTTTATACTGGAGAATTGGTCAAAGCTCTAGTAGTGAGAACAGGTACCTATTGTTAATGTACTACTCACTTTCGTAGGTGTATGTCAACTGGTACTTGCTAAGTGTTGCTAAGCTTGGGCGAGTATGCCCTAAACAGTTTGATAGATGTCTTGCAACAGTAGTAAAACTAGATAATGGCCTGGAGAGCATCAGTTGGCAAGCAATAAAGTCCTGTAGCATCAGTTTAAAAGTTACCTGAAGGTATTTTCGAGCCCTTTAGACATGCTCTTTTGAAAAGGCTTGGCATAACTTGAGGTTGGGTGGGTAGTGGGGAATGGCTTCTATCTGTGCAGTTATTTTTTTCTTTGCCCATATTTTTTTCTTTGCCCATTCTTTGCAGATGGTTTTCTTTGCCCATAATTTGGTCAAAGCACATGGGATTTGCTATAGAACTGTGTCTGATCTAGCCCTTTCTACAGCTTATTCATACTAATATGTTAAAGGTTTACGTTCAGATGTTCTAGGAAAAACAATCATACAGACTGTGGGATTTTATTTTGCAAAGGTGATCTTAAGAAAAACACCACAAAACAGCTATACTCCAAGCTACGATAGAATTGGATAGAATAAACTTGACTGTATTGGTGAGAATACTACATAAAATAAGTTTTCCAATTACGAACTTCATCCTAATTCGCTTCCTTCTCTAATGTTTTGATTTTGTAATTAAATTTGTTAATGTCTTTCCAGAGGCTTTTATTAGTCTTTTTTTTCCAAAGAAAATAAATATTTCCCTTCTCTTGAACACATTTCCCCTGCAGTAATATTAATCTCAACTTCTTTTGTTTCTTAAATAAAGCATTTTATGTGCCCAGCTTGACATGTATATACAGATAGGTGGTCTAAAACAAGAACTGAAATGAGCTGCTTAAGACTTTTCTTCTGCTCAGCAGGAAGGATAATGCTTTTGTTTAAAGCCTGAAACCACGGTCTGGAACCCTTACAAGGAGAATCATAATTGCTTGCAGCACATGGAGTCTTACTGCCCCAACATCTGAAGGCATTTTTTTCAGTCTGCTCTTTGCCCATGACAGGTCACAGTTAGCTCCTGGGCTGTAAACAGGATCAGTTTAGCTCTGTGAACCTTGTTCAGCTTTTATTTATGAACAAGTATGTTTTTCCTCCTGTGACTCTGTAGAGAAGGGAACAAAGGGATATACAATCTTTTCTGTTCTGCCCAATTCACAGGGATGGCTTTTAGGCATGTAGGGAATTTCCCACTCCACAGAACTGTCACAGAACATGTCACAGCCCATGTAGCTTCTTGCTGCTAAGATGTCTGTTAGTAAGAGCTGGAGTAATTCTTACCTAGTCAGATATAAGTACAGATTCCTTTGAGGAGGGAGGATAACACAAAATTGAAGATACTACAAAATTTAGTCCTTAAAAGAATTCTAGGAGAGCAGAGCTTCATGTGTTGTGTGCTAAGACCTGTAATCTTGCTGTAAATCGGGAAATAAGATTGATCTGCTGGTCTGTACTCATACTATTGTGCTGGCTTCAAACTTTAGCATGAAATGTTTGATGGGACAGTCAAAATGTACATAAAATACTGATGAACTAAATGTTCGGGGGATTTTCCTCACTGAAAGTCAGTTCATGGATAAGTTAGTGCAGATGTCATTGTGGCTCCTATTGTAATTGTAACGAATTTGAAACTGGTAAATTTTTCAGAGAACAGAGATGTGGATATCTGTATGTCCAGTGTATTCTCCAGACACCACATGAGGCTTTCAGTTGGTGTGTTGTAGCCTGTGTGACTACAGAACCTTCTTCAAAATTATTTTAAAAAGGTCAAAAGTAGTTCATTGGGATTCTGGTCGGGGGTTTTGTGTGGGGTGTGTGTGTTTGGGGTTTTTTAGGGTTTTTTGTTTTGTGGGGTTTTTTACTGTATTTTTTTACTGTGTTGAATTACTAAGCATTGATGACTAAACACTCAAATACGTATTGACATGCTGGACCTCTCTGAACAGGCCAGGTGTTTATTCTGAAGTAGCAAATTTAAAGCCTGAAGGCTTCATGCTGTGTTCCTCTTGTGATGAGGTCATCCTCTTTCAGACTGATGCAATAGCTGTTTCATTCTAGTAGTATCTTGTGTGCTGAGTATCAGTATGGAGGGCTTAGACTTTGCTGGGAGGGCTTGCAGTTTGAGAAGCTGTCAAGGAGCTGCTACTGTTCCAGCAGGCCTGGCATTGATACTGGGGTGGTAGTACTAGATTTTGAGGCCTAAGCAGATACAAAATGTGTTGGGCACTGGTGTTGGCCTCTTCACATGCTGAGGTGAAGGTTCAAGGAGAATCTCAGGGTGTCTGTTGGTTGTCTGACTCTAGGACTTGCAGAAGTCCAGTCTCCTAGCTGAGGTGTCAGAATACAATGAGGAGGTAGGCTTCTCCAAAAGATGACTCCATGCGCTGCAGCTTTTATTTCTGATTCTGTGCTTCTGGCTGCCAGGAGCTTACAGACACATGCTATTTAAGTTTATAAAGCTGGACTCTGTAACTTCATTTTCTTTTTGCAAGGACTGGGAAAATTAGACAACTAGTAGCTGTGCACAGTCAGGGACACACTGCAGTACACCAAACCTTTTGAGGGTGTGCTGCTGCTGTAGAAGAAGCGTTCGTTTGTGTGTCGCTGCCAGAGGAGAGAAGCACTTGGTATGATGTGCACGTATATCTTTGAAGCACCTTTATTACTGTATTGCAAAACATCTCTTACTGTGTATTGAGAAACAAGTCGTAATGAAATGAGTAGCTTAAGGGTTTCATTGAGGTTTTAATCTATTTCAATAGCTTTGCTCTTGTTTATGCTTTTAATGATTTTTTCCTTCTTATTTCTAGGCTTCAGTACTGCTAAAGGACAGCTTGTTCGTTCCATACTATATCCAAAGCCAACTGATTTTAAGCTCTACAGGGATGCCTATTTGTTTCTCCTGTCTCTGGTAGTGGTGGCAGGCATTGGGTTTCTTTATACGGTTGTCAATAGCATCTTCAATGAGGTATGTTTTAATTTCTTGCTCAGAACTGTCTTTTTTTAGTAAAAGCTTGATCATGACTTCCAACCCGTGTCAGAAAATGCAAATTTGATTTTTAAGTGAAAGTTTCTTGTCTTTCTAGTTCCATGATACAAAGTAAAGTTTACTGAGAACAAAATTCAGCAGAGAAGCACGATTTTAATGTGTTACAGTGAAATTTGAGTTTACCCGATTGCTAGGTGCAGCATGTCTAAAGCATGGTGCGCACAAAAAAATCGTAACCAAGAAACTGACAACCAGTGACCTTGGAATTTCTTTCTCTCCAAAATGTGTAGTTTCACTGTTTTACATTATTCTATTTATAGAGAGCAAAGTGAAAACTGAAAGTGTTACAAGTTGTGGATAGTTTAGGATTGGATTATCATGGTTACTGAGGATGGGAGAAGATTGTGCTGGGTTTCTGGGCAATCCAGAACATGCTGTACTGGGGAAAGCAATGTGTGGATTTTGCTTTTGGTACCAGTGATGTAATGCTTCAGTGGGATAGTGAATCTTTAGATAGTGAGTCCTTGTTCCTTAACTCTGACCTTTGTTGCAGGTTCCAGCTCATACCATCATCATTGAATCCCTTGACATCATCACGATCACGGTGCCTCCAGCGCTCCCTGCTGCCATGACAGCTGGCATCGTTTATGCACAAAGAAGGCTGAAAAAAATCGGCATCTTCTGCATCAGCCCACAAAGGATAAATATTTGTGGCCAGCTGAATCTTGTGTGTTTTGATAAGGTTAGGTGAATTCTGAAACTTTGTGTTGCTAACGGGAGAGGCAACATATATTAAAAGGGAATTTGTATAGAATAGCAACTACAGGATAATTAATCACTTCATTATCTTCCAGATATTCAGTGTTTGCTACCTGTTGACTCACTTAGCTTGTTCTAAACACCTTTTGTAATAGAGCTGCTTTCTTATTTCTAAGACTCCCAAGTCCTAACTTCCTACTGGCACCCCAGAAATGGAGGAGTTGGGAACTGTACGAGTTTGTTTTAGTGCACAGGCTTCTGGAAAATTGAAGATTGAGATCAGGCTTGTTTCTCATTTTCCTTTATTTCAATGGAAAGACAATTGGTGTATTTTATTATTATTATTCCCTAATGGAAACATGAGTGAAAACCAGTAATGCTACTAGCCAGAATCCTGTGCTTTTACTTGATAATTTGATAAAATTTATATTCAGTCTTAATTTATCTGAGATCATAAGTACCTACACTAAATGTGTTATTTCCCTTGTAAACATATCCCAGTTGCTGTTTTAGCTGTGTACAAAAACTAGTACTAAGGGTTTAGTACCTGTTTTCTGTTGTCCCCCACCCCCTGAACATGTTGAGCAATCATTGGATTTGAAGAGTCTGTTTCTTTTGTCCCGTCCCCAAGGATGGGCACGATTGCATGGAATGTTGGTTGTTTTTTGCTTTGATTTGGTTTTTAACAAAGTTGGACCTTAGTTACTAGCAAAAAGCTAGGGAGATACTGGATTTCCTGCCCTGAAGCCTTTAAGTGAAGGCAAGCTATGTTGTTGGGGGGTGTAATTTGGATAAATACCTATTAATTTTTGCTTTACCTGGGGACAATGTGTTTCTGAAGGTTTTTTTTCCTTGTCATGCCATTTTGTTTATTTTGCAGACTGGCACACTTACTGAGGATGGCTTGGATCTTTGGGGAATCCAGCGGGTGGAAAATGCTCGGTAAGGTGCCGTTCAGAGGCGATAGGAAACACGATGCTTAGTTACGCTCTAACAGCTTCAGCTGAATAAAAAATTCAGTGTGAGCTCCTATGTTTGTGCTCCTGTGATGAGCTGTAAGAATTGCAACTGGAAATACTGTTTAGGTGTAATGAAAGTTTCAACTCCCTTAGGCTGAGGTGGAATTGAGTTTGTTATGGTCCTCAAAGTATAGCATGTCCTCCTAAATGATGAGTTTTTGAGCTGTTAAAATCAATTAATTGAGTTAAATGCAAAGTGATGAGCGGCCAGTGTGCAAGTAATCAAACTAGAGAGTGAACTAACACAAAGTGTTTGAAGTACCCAGCAATTGTGACTGTTCCTGAAGATTCCAGCCCGGAGTCTTATCTCTTTTCTGTGATGTGTGAAAATACAAGTGAAGAGACTCCTGCAGTCAATTTTCTTTTGTTAATCTAAACAAACCTTTTGAATTGGCTCATAATAAATAATTATAGTGCTAAGTATATTGTAACTTCATTGTTTTAGTTTCCTTTTGCCGGAAGAGAGGGCTTGCAGTGAGAGCTTGCTGAAGTCTGAGTTTGTTGCTTGCATGGCAACTTGTCATTCCCTTACAAAAATTGAAGGGGTACTTTCTGGGGATCCGCTTGATTTGAAGATGTTTGAAGCAATAGGATGGGTAAGTGTCTACTTGTTTAAAGAGAAGCAATGTTTTTAAGATCAGTAATGTGAAATTTCCTATGTTTGTCATATGCAAGATAAGGCATCGTTTGTCCTTTCAAGCTGTAACTGTGAAATGATGGGCTTCTGATAATGCTGTGTGTCAAAGGAAGTCCTAATAAGAAAATGACCGTAAAGCGTTCTGCATGACAGTTCATAGAGCTGAAAGAATCTGAGCAGATAATTTACTGCTTTCTGATGATGTGTGGCAGGGTTTCAGCACATATAACAAGCATGTAAAATAACTACGAGGATTGTAAGTTAACAGCTAAATTAAGACACTTAACTCTCACAGGAAATCTTGTTTAGAAAGATTATTGCACCTTGGGCTGACTTCCAGAGCTGCCTTTTTTTTTTCCCCCATGAAAATTGCTTTATGAGAAAATCCAATTTATTGAATGTATAAATCAGTGGAGTGTTTTTAATAGATTTTAGAAGAAGCTACTGAAGAGGAAACAGCCCTTCATAATCGAATCATGCCGACAGTAGTTCGACCTTCAAAACAACTTCTCCCAGAATCCAAGCAAGCAACAAATCAAGAAATGGTATGAAAATTAAAATAAATTATTTGAGTTAAATTAATCCTTTGTGTTAAATAAATTTTACCATATGCCACTGTTCTGGCTGATATAACTCAGGTTCAAAACTGTGTGTTTTTGTTGGGGTTTTTTTGATGACAAAGATAGTGAAGATATGTTTAAACTGTTGAAGGAGGTGGTTCAATATACACCACTTTTGAGGTGACCAGACTGACTGCCAGGATTATAAGCAGTCTGTAAGAGTCATAAAGTAGTCTAATGATTTTTGATCCTACATGTTTTAATATTAGTATCGTTATCAAATTCTTACTGTGCTAATGAAGTGCTTAGGTGTGCTCACCTGGCAGTTTCAGTGAAAACAGTCGTTTGTTAACGACTGCATGGTACAGAATTCTTGCCACTGTTATATCTTAGAGATGGATGTTTTAATTAAGTACTGAGTTAAAAAATAGTATGTCCTTGGCAGATGTAAAATTTTCTTCAGTCTGCATTTTGAAGTTTTGTGTTTGGATTTTTTTTTTTAGACAGTAGAGAAAATTTAATTGTGGACATACTGTGAAATGCCGTAGCACTTCAGTCATTTACATAGGCTGAACAGTAACAGATGAGACTCTGAAATGCCTTGCAAATTCTGATCAAGAAATCAAGCTCTAAAATTTTTCTATGTCTCACTTAAAGGATATTAAACAGATGTAGTATATTCATATTCAGCTTTCCTTAAGTCCATTGCAAGTAGTGTGGCTTTATATAGAGTGCTGTGTAGACTGATATTTAAACAATTTGTAGCTGGGAAAAAAATACTTGACGAATATTTCCAGTAAACCAAATATTTTTTCTTTCTTCTTTTTTTAGGAATTGTTTGAGCTTTCAGTAAGTATGCTTTTTCAATTAAGCATGTTTCTCTCTTTCTCAAAACGTACGTGGATGTAACCCTTTTCTTCCTTCCTTCCTGCATGACACAGACCGGTTACGAGATTGGAATTGTGCGCCAGTTCCCCTTTTCTTCAGTTTTGCAGCGTATGTGTGTAATAGCAAGAGTTCTAGGGGAGAAGAGAATGGATGCTTACATGAAGGGTGCCCCTGAAGTGATTGCCAGCTTGTGTAAGCAGGAAACAGGTAAAGGAACAAGCTGTTTTTATTTCTAGTTCAGCTGTAATGGGAATAATTTTAATAACTCTCAGCTTGCCCCTTTTTTTAAAGTTCCTGTTGACTTTGAGTGTGTCCTGGAGGAATACACTAAGCAGGGCTTCCGAGTTATTGCTCTTGCTCACAGAAAATTGGAGTCTAAGCTGACATGGCACAAAGTCCAGACTATTAATAGGTAAGAGTGACTTCACTTTTTTAATAAGTAACAGGCTTTAAAAGCTGCATGCTTTGGATTAATTATGAAATGTTTCTCTTTGTTCAAGTCAGTTACTTTTCTTTAGCTTTTTCTGTCTTGACGTATGTAGTTCTGTGCATTCTTTATTTGTGCCCTGGACAATACATTGGCATTGAGGATAAGGAAGTTTTTCTGCAATAATGTCAATTCTGAGGAACCTGTTTAATGTTGAAAATAGCTGTAATAGTAATTATTTGATGTTTAATTTATGCTAACATGGCAGAAAACTTCATCATATTTCTTTGTTACTTAAACATACACAATTATCTGTGTCTATTAAAGTTAATGGCAGATAGTGGAGTGGAAGCTCTCCTGTGATCTTAAACAAGAGAGATAAGTGTAAATTAATGTGAATGATGATATCTTTCAGGTCACTTTTTATAAAGCAAATGCTTTACTTTTCATAGTTAAAAATAAACATTGCTCTTTATTTTGATAAACAGAAACTAATCTACTAATTGTAATTCTACTGGGTTTTTTTGTTACCTTCTTTTCTGCAGAGATGCTATTGAAAGCAACATGGATTTTATGGGGTTAATTATAATGCAAAACAAGCTAAAGCAAGAAACCCCTGCTGTACTTGAAGATTTGCATAAAGCCAACATTCGCACTGTCATGGTTACAGGTTAGGATGTAAATGTTCATACTTAAAAGATAAAAACACCTCTCTCTGGCTTCATTTTAGTTACAGTGTATGAAGCCAAACTTTAGTGTTGGTAGGCTGGGATTATGCTGTATTTATAGCAAGAGGGAGATTTAGAAGCTGTGGTGAGAATATTCAGACACCAGTTTCTTTTTAGGTGAACGTGGCTTTCATGAGTCAGAGATCAGAAACTAGTGTGCTGATTAATTCTGCTTTGTAGCTTCCTCTCTGCAGCTCCATGCATAAATTAGTTTATCCTAAATTGAAGGATAAAAAAACCCTTAGTGTGTTCCAAGTCAGAGTAGGTGAAAGTCCTGGTTTAATCTTAATGACTGACCATGCCTTGAGCAGGAGGTTGGACTTAGATGATGATCTAAGGGTCCCACCGTTTTGAATTATATTATAATGAGTCAGTCTGTATTAGATTTTTTTTTTTGTAAGAGTAACATCTCATGTTCCCACAAGGGGGTTAGGTACCGGTGTACAGTGTTTTCCATGCAAGGTGTGTGTTTGTTTTTAAGTCACAGCCATTGTAGCGATGAAAGAAGGTTTTGATGGGTTAGCAATACAACCCTGTGCTTGCGTGTTCTGTGTCCATGTTTAAACAGCAGTATCTAAAATGTCTGCATGTGTTCTGCCTGATCTTCAGTACGTACCAAGATTTGGTCAATGAGAGATCTTTACAGCCAAAAGAAGCATACAGAGTTTCTAGAGATGCTAGTCCAGGGAAAGGGTTTAATGGGCTAGACTTTTACCTGTAGGCTTGGTTTGCCCTAAAGCTGACACAGATGTGTTAGGCAGACCATCTTAGTCTAGAACTGGTTTTGATAGCTTTGCTTTTATGTGGATTACGCGTATATGGTATTGATCCTTTTCTAATGCAATTGTTTAACAGGGGATAACATGTTAACGGCTATCTCTGTGGCCAGAGACTGTGGAATGATTCTACCTCAGGATAAGGTCATTATTGCTGAAGCACTACCTCCAAAGGATGGGCAGGCTGCCAGGATCAACTGGCATTATGCAGATACCCTCGCAAAATGCACTAGTTCATCACCAGCCATAAACTCAGAGGTAACAGGAGCAGTATAATGTCCTTAGGGTGTAAGCAGTTCGTTTAACTGTTGAGTTTCTTTTTATCTTACTCAGTTAAGTAGCCCATCAGCTGTTAAGTGTCAAGTCAAAAATTGATGTACTATGTACTAAGCTAACTTTCAGAATTTAAAGTACCTAGGAGTAGTAAAACAGCTGGGGAAGCTAGTTTTTCAACCATGATGTGACATTTGACATTTTATTTTTGCAGGAGACTCCACACACACCCACACCCACATATACCCCCTTCCCCCTCCACCACCCATTTCAGTGTGTTAAGACTGTTCTAGCTGCTTGTCATTGAAACATTAACCACACTTTCTTAATACCAAGTAAGCATTTTCATTGTATGATGTTTTCTTTCAAGAAATGTTCTTAGAAACTTG